>CM048845.1:33155000-35555000 GCA_026545225.1 Cornus controversa | reverse complement strand
GTGTGTAATCCAACATCATAAAAAATTAATCAAATTTATTTGATCCATCTTCTAAAACACATTGGATGATAAAAAAATAACAACCACACATGATCAAATATATTTCATTGAATTTCATTGTTTTATTTTTAAGACGATGGTTTTCTCTCTTACAGGCAGTCAGTTATTTTCTCATTGGAGATTTATGTCATAAAGTGGTAGTTTCGAACAAATTCCAAAGGTAGCCTTTCCTTTTTGTCTTAGATTTTCAGCAATTATTTTTCTTTTTTTTTTCTTTTTCTGCTAAATAAAAATATAATCTTTTCTTTTCATTTTTTTTTCATTGATCATTTAAGCCCTCAATGTTACTCATACAATATACTCTAGTCAACTTCACATTAATTTTTAATCAATTCTCTCATAGTTGGATTAGTGCACAAATTGTATAGATTCAAAAGATTCACCTCTAAAAAGAAATAAATATAGCACATTAATCATCAATGCTTAGATCATAAATTCAAGTACTTCATCAATTGATAAACTAAGTGTCCCAATCATGCATTCGCAAATCAAAATGAACTTACACAGAAATATAAAGAATTCACATTATTTTATAAAAAAAATATGATTTTCACATTCACGTGATTATCATAAAAATAAACAAGTCCTAATCTACACTACAATGTATGGTCCAATGAAAAACAAATAATGAGCATAAGCTCAATCCATGACCATAAAAGTCCTAATGACATCTGTTAGGGAATTTTTTCCCCAAAAACCTATTAGGAATAAATCACATAGTATCAACACAAACTTCTCCAAATCTTTCTTTTTCATCCAAATTGTTTTGACATGCACCCTATCAGGAAAACATTGTGGAGAAACAAAAACATTCTTTTTCTTATTGAATTCCTTTTAGCTTGAGAATTTTTGGATTTATTCCAATTATATGGCTTTCTAGCATGAGCCATATTCTTAGTAAAAGAATTATGCACATAAAAATCAGAATTAGAATGTTTTCTCTTCCTATAACAATAGTGTTGACTATGTCCATTATTACCATAAAAAGTATATTAAAGTACATTGGACACAATATTAGCATGCATAGAATCAACTTGAAGCTTAGGTAAAAGTTGAGCAAGAGCTTTTGAGTTAATCAGCGAACCTCTTTTCCGTAACGCTGGCTTCAAGAATGCCGTAAACACGAAGTGGTTCAATTCCCTAGTCAACATCAAAGTCATCAGGGTCATGATAATCTCGTTCGGCTTCAGACTTCTCATTCTACTCAAAACCCCATCTGAAGTCGTCAACAAGCTTCAAAGTTTTTCAGGAAGTGTTGGTGCATATCAAGGCCACTAGACTTGCAAACTTGTTAGAGTGCCTGAAGTTTGGTGACCTTCAATTCAGCATCCACGACCCTCTTTTCAAAATGCTCTACTCTTTCTGTTTCTGGATGAGAGATTTGTTGAGGACTTTCACATCATCCTCAAGTTTGTCAACCTTGCTCTGCTTTAGTTGCTCAACTTCTAGAGCTTGATAGAGAGAAATGGTCATATATTTCTGCATCACCAAAGATCAAGTGTAAGTAAAAAAGAAAAAAAAAGGAGGATAAGTCAAAACTAAACAAACCTCCATAATATGAATGAGAGTGTTCACCAAAAGTTCATCTCTATTAGCCCCCTACTAGTGAAGTTTATCACGAGGAGGCCAAATTCCTCAGGCCAGCGTACCCATCACGTTATGATTAAGGGTTGCGCAATCCCCGATTGTTAAAAGGATCCATTTGATTTTCTCATATCATGGATCCACCATTTAGTTAATCCTATGAATAGCTCATTAGCAGCGTTGCCAACAAGATCGACTAATATCAGAGTAGAGGTGAAGGAGCTTTGTCCCTTCATTGCGGCCGCCATCAACTTTAGGTGCTTGGAGGAAGGGACGGTCCCTGCTGAAGGACACTTTTGAGAGGGAGAAGCGACAACAGATTTTTGTTTATCATTCTCGGCCTTCGATCTTCCCTTGCTGTTCTTGGCTTTATGCTGACTAGAGGTGGATGACCTTCTCCTAATTTTTGGCTCAGACATCACCAAGTTAGAATCAGAGGATTGGTTAGAATCAACGTACAATGGAGAAAATTGGATCGTAGCCTCAACTACAAGACCTTGGAGTTTAATAGGGGTCAGGAATTTCTTTACTGAAGGACGAACGCTCCAGACGTTGTTCTTCAAATATCTAATCCGATCAACTAAACAAGTAAACAAACACATGGAAGAAGAATAACAAAAAGAGCTAAGTTCTAAGAGCTTTATGAATCAACTGAGGAAGACTTGCTTGACACTATGATAGAGGGATCACCGCATCAGCAAACACTTTGGTAATGGGAAAATGTTGAGAGGCCTTAACGCTTCAGGCTCCCTTTATAAGCACTAATATTTCCTTCCACAACTTATCCGAAGTAGGGGCATCAACACAAAATTTTCTATTATTATTAAGAAATAGATGATAATAGTTGTCTTCAGACCTAACTCTATGAAGGGAATAACAGAACAGAAGGTTGTTCAGACTCCAGTTTAGTTTAGTTACACGGTTCAAGGAGAGCGGGCAAGATACAATACGAAAAAAATTAGGGCTCAGTTGAAGCGGTGCAAGCCCTAAGGTAAAAAGAGCATACTTATGAAATGGGTGAAGGGAAATTTTGAAAGTTTTTAAGTGGGAATTAGATATTCCCTCTTAATCTTTTCAACATCAACGAGCTGTCTGACCAAGGGAGTGGCTTCAACATCCTGATAAGATGTAATCGCTTCTTCGACAGCGAAGATAGGGTGGGTGTCCTCGATTATTTGTATTGATGAGTTAGACACCGTGGTCTCTTGATTATCAGTCAAGGTATAATTGCTATCACTTAGAGACATTATAAAAGGAGAAAACATGGATAAAAAGAAGGATGAAATGACCTGCATAGCTGAATCGACACCAAAAAACCCAGAGAGATGAATATAGAATCGAAGAGAGAAGATTAGAAGTTGCAGAAGTTTGTAGCTGGGAACTGACAAGATATCAAGTCAATAAGAGAAAGTGTAAAGGAAAAGGTGCAGTTATTTACCTTAGCACCGCCTCTATTGCTCCAAATTAATGAAAATTCTCGAAAGTAATGAGGGATTTAAACCAATACCTCTAAGAATTGCCTCCAGTTGAAGCAAGTACATACTCAAAGGAATTGGGGGCAAATTGTAGGGAAAAAATCCTCTAGCCAGTCATGATGAGACATGTGATCGAGCTCCTTAAAATGGAAATGGGCTGGCTCCAAGAGAGATTAGACCTATTAACGGTAGAAAGCAAGCCAGGCCACTAGAACCAGTCCAAAAAGAAAGAATGGGTTGAGTCACTTACATCCTGCCCAAATGACCCATGAAGAAGGCTATGTGGCTCAATTTAGCAAGGAATCCGAATCTTATTAAAAATCCGATAAACTTGGGAGAAAAAAAAGCTGTAAATAAAGAAATTCGAATCTCAGAATGATTTAAATCTCAACTTATATAAATAAGGGGCGAAATTAATAAGAAGGGGGAATAATATTTTTCTTTTTTTGGTGAGAAAAAGATTGGGTGTATGCAATAGGTTGTCTTGGCAAAATTGGTCGAGCAATTTTTTGTACTAACAAATACCTATACGTATCTATATTCCCTATGTAATGTGTATTACCACTATAATGGATTAGCAGATCATGCAAAACAATCCCCATTGCAAACTAAAAAAATATGAAAAATAAAGAAAACAAAAAATAAAAATTATACAAGTATACAATTATTACTAAAGCATGCTAATTTTACCATTACAGAGAATGTCAACCAACATAATAACAAAGAATAACAGAATGACAATTTCTGAACTAACATGCCAATTTGAAAAGAATAATAGAATTTAACATATTAAATTAATCACTTTATAACATGGGGAAAACACTGAAATTTATTACAATTTTAACATGTTAGTTAATCCAAACACCTCGAATCACCAAGAGTGCATAATATGAGCCAATAATAGAAAGAACTAATACAAAACAACACTGAAAGTGTATAATATAAGTCAAAGCTCAAATTAACAAGCATTATTATATATGCTGATTCATTTATAGTTACACCTGCATTTTTATACAGGCGAACTTATTTTATTCTTTGTTCACTAGCTAACTATGATACGTACATGTTGGACACTTGGAGAGTTATTATTGGAGGATAGATCATGTGCCCAATAAGCTCAAATCAAGCACAATATCCATGAATTCCAACCACAATAACCATTAAAATTGAGCAACATGTCTAGTTTAGATTTCAGTCATTGTCTCAGACATAAAATGATGTAATTTGATTATTGAGTTTTCAAATTTGAAACCCCAAATTTCTAATTTAGAAATCCCCTGATTTGACCTCTAATTTAGATTACGTGTACATAATTTGAAGTGTTTTTGTAAGATGAAACAAATAAAGTGGAGTGAATTTAGGTCAACAACTCTACTGTTGCTTTACAATGACATTGCTTGAATTGGTGGGCCATGTTTGCTAGGCTAAGTGTTTCACCGGATTGGGCAAAATACATAATCAACTAATTGTTTTTTTTTCTTGCACTTATGGAAGTTTGTGCCATATATATATATATATATATATATGTATTATTTACTTAAATTTCAACAACTTTCACTACAAATTGAATTTTTTGATGAAACCATTTTCGTTAGAGAGATAATTTTGAGAGCTTTAATTTGAGTACAACGTAGACTATTTTTTGACTTAAAACGAAAAAATTATGAATTTTTCAAGTTAAAAAAGTATAAAAAAATTTAACATATACATGTATATATATAAAAGTTTAAATTAATTTAATTGTGAAAGATAATTTAATTGTGTGAGTAGTGAAAATTTCGAGAACCTGTTGTGGAGTCAAAATTTAAAGATTCTAACATAATGATATGACGGGCTAAAATATTAAAATAATTAGCTAAAATTCAAATTTAAAAAATTATTTTTGACCAACATACAGCGGTTGCAGTTATATGATACTTCGTAACCCTTATTTTTGGGTTGCATCCAATGCAACGGTGGTGGGTACCAAACCATGGGTTAGGTCCAAATAGAATACGCAAGACAACACATTTCCCAATTGCTCCTAAAATAGTTTGAAGTTTGAACTCTCAAGCGGAGAAGTACTTCCATTTCAAATTTTCAACGGAAGGCTTGGAGGGAATTGGCTAATTTTAGCCCTTTGTTTATTTGCTTAATTTTCAACAGAAAGCAGCTCATCACTGTTCACTAGAGCCAAGGATTTAAAAAACGACCAAAACCCAACAAACAAACGGACCAAAAGATTCACTTTTGTGCAAGCGTTACCAGACCTAGGGTTTCCAATGCGTCCCAAAGAAGCGGCGACCAGAGAAGATGACTACAAGTTCCTTCAGCTCGTAGACGCCTTGGCTTCGCTCAATCAGAAAGTGAACCTAATCGGAGTAGTCGTTGAGACCACTACTCCAAAGAAGTCCAAAGGCACTGGTAACATTTATTACTAATAACATGCTTTTACTTCGTATTTGAGATACTCTGTATAAGTGAGTCTTGGGAGAGAGAGAATCTTTCTCTGGTTAATGTTTGGATGGAAAATTTTTTGGTCACTATTTTCTTTTTTTTACTCAGTTTGTTGAGTCAAACATCGGATAATGGCACTAGGAAGGTTTCAGATCAACCCAGTAACACAAGTTGACCGAAAGATCAGAAATACCCCTGAGTTATAGATTGTATTATGTGTTGATTGTGATATTAAGTCAACCACAAGTTGAGTGAAAGGTCAGAAATACCCGACCTTCATCTTGGTGGTGTGACAAAGTTTGTATGGTATATTGACAGTAAACAATATTTCCGCTGGCAATGATGACAAAAAGGCCGGACTTACGGCTGCTTCCATTTGGCTGGTAGTAGATTGAAGAAAGTTTCGGTGAGGTACTTTTCTGAGCCAGTTGGAGTTATGTTTGGACATAAATTTCCTCTGTGGTTTACTGCAATTATCTATTTATTGATTTTTTTTTTGGGTAACAGTCTTACAAGGAGCTATAGAATCAATATCGTATTTCTCTCTCTCTCTCTCTCTACTCAATTAAAAAAGGAGGGGAATGTGAATTGACCATGAAATTTGAAGAAAAAAAATTACTTTTTGTTATAAAAGATGCAAAGGACTATAGGCTTTACCTTTAAAAAAGTCATCTATATTCTGTACCAGGAAAATTTAGGATTTGATATATTAATATATTGCTATGGAGTGCGCGTATTAAGTAACTAAAACACTCTAAAATTAACTGGGTTATGTAATTTATGAATCAGCTTTTATTTTCTTGAGGAATTCTAGTTCTGTAGACCCAATCAGAGGTTGAAAATTTTCAATCTCAGTCCTATTCATTGAAAAAGAAGCTAAATATTCTATAATTGTGAGTGTCAATCTTTTCCCAGGAGTCTGTCTGAAGAATCCCAAAGGTCTTGGATGTGCAAATCCACCTTCCCTATAGATTCTTAAGATGGTTTCTTATTGGAAATAATTTTGCTATATGGTACTACTGGAGCAATTTTTAGTGAGATCAACCTTCTTTCTACGGTTTTGTAGTGATTATCTAAATTTTGAGTAAGTTTGTATGTTATATTGTCACTGAACAATATTTCTGCTGGCAATGATGACAAAATGAGTGAAATGACCAAAAAGGACACTCTTTCTTTGTCACTTGTTGTTCTAAGCCACCACTACCAGTAGTGTCTTTGTGTACATTTGATCTTCACACATCATTTGTATTCATTCATTCTTCGTTTGTGAGTGGCAAAGCAAAAATAGAAGAGCTGAAGAAAAGGAATTAGAAGTATGTGGTATTTGTGCGTGTTCTACCATAGATTGTTGGATTACAGAAAACAGAAGTTGAATCTCTCGCCGAGCTTTTCGGTGCCTTCAAAGATGGTGATGGAAATAATAAGAGCAACCCACAATTGAAGTGAGCCCTTTATCTATTTCTCTCCTTCGCTGCTTGTGATTCGATTCAAACAAGCTGCTTTGAAAACACCACTTGCGTGTGTGATCTGGAACTTTTTTGTAGGGGAATTGTTATGGTTTCTTCATATAATTGATATAGGAATTTAATATGAGTTATTCTTTCCAGCAAATTGTTAGGGCTTACTTCAGGATCATGTTGAACGCTAAGATTGTCGATGCATCTCTCAAGCTTGCCCGTAGATCGGATGGATATTTTACTCCTTGCCTTTCACATCTAATTGGATCTGTAGGTTATGGGTGATGTTTTGTATTTTTAGTTTTCTAAATTCAAACACTTTGTTTGCAGAAAGCTGCCGTTCTTGTGCTTCATATTCGTCTTGGGTTAATTTAAGAGAATTGAGCCTTTGGAGTTCGTATTTAAGGGAAAGGAAATTTATTTCTAGCAAAACCTCTTAGATGATTATTGCTAACCTTTCATTTAATTGTTGAGATGGGTTTTTTGAAGGTTGGGGGTGTGCGTGAGTTTTATGTGTATATATATATATATGTTTATATGCCAGGGGCATTTTGGAAACTCAAAAGAGCAACATTGACTATTTAAATTAAACCTAGTCACGTGGCCAGCACGTGATTGACGTAACAGGCAAAAGGCTAACGGTAGGTTGAGAGAAGGGTGTAAGTTGCACATTTCTTTCAAATGTATTAGTTTTATATACACAAATGAAATGAGAGGGGTGTTATACGCACAATATCTACAGTTGTAAGACGTGAACAACGCCAAAACTCCATGTCACGATGCCAAAAGCCCTACGTCATGATGCTGACAACCTTTGTCGTAGAGAGTTGCAGAGACGATTAGATACACATGCTCTTCTTCTTCGTCTACTTCCTCTCCCTTTTGTTTTTTTTCTTTCTCTAAATGTTGTTCTGCTGGACTAAATAATTTCTTACTGTTTTCGTTAACAGATTTTCCTTTTCTTTTTCTTTTTTTTGTTGTCCCTCTCTTTCTCTCTCTTCGTATTCTTCTTTTCTCCCAATCTTTTTTTATTTTTCTTCTCCTTTGAATTCTGTCCTAAATTATTTCTTGTTGTTTTTTAATTTCTTTTGTGCTCTGTTTTTTTTTTGTTGCCCCTCTCTCTGTCTTCCTTCTATTTCTTGCTCTTTTTTGTGTGTGCTTTGTTTGATTTTATAGTTTTTGAATTCTTGAATGACATGGTTGAAGGATTTACTTTTTCATGTTTGATATGAATTTTTAAAAATATTGATTATGAGATGTGAATTCTTCTATAGTAATTTAACTTTTCAATTGTGCGCCTCACTTCACTCAGGCTTGCACCTAGGCTCCAAAGGACCTTTAACGCCTTAATGCACCTAGATCCTTTGACAACACTGTTCTCTACCAGGAAAATTAAGGATTTGATAAATTAATATACACTGTGTAGCAATAAAGTGTGTGTATTAAGTAACTAATGCACTCTACAATTAACTGGGTTTTGTAATTTATGAATCAGCTTTTATTGCTGATGCGGAAAGCCTCTTATTTGTTTGTATTTTATAAACATGAAGTGTATTCTTGAAGAATTCTAGTTCTATAGGCATGCGTATTTTATATATTATTGACTAATGGAGTATGGAATGTGCTGTGCATGTAAAAAGTTGGGAGCAAAACAAATTGTTTACTATACATTACAATTTGTTATAGAGGACGCACTTATAAAAAATGAGTAATAATAAGGCCGTTGGACCGGATACCATACCTATAGAGGCTTGGAAAATTTTAGGAAAGAAAGGCATTGAATTTGAATGGTTAACAAAATTGTTTAACAAAATTCTAATAAAAGAAAGGGTGCCAAGTGAGTGGAGGAAAAGCACAATAGTACTAATCTATAATAATAAAGGGGATATACAAAATTGTGAAAATTATAGAGGAATTAAATTAATGAGTCATACAATGAAATTGTGGGAAAGAGTAATAAAACAAAGATTAAGGAAAGAAACATCAATATCTGATAACCAATTTGGATTTATGCCAAGTAGATCTACAATGGAAGCCATATAGTTAATAAGACAACTTGTAGGATAATATAAGAGTAAACAAAAAGACTTTTTTTTTTTTGAAAGAAAAAAGACTTGTATATGGTTTTCATAGATTTAGAGAATGCTTATGATAGAGTGCCAAGGGACATAATTTGGTGGGCTCTACAAAAAAAAACTACCTATAAAATTTATAAATCATATTCGGGATATGTATAGTGAGACATTGACTAGAGTGAACACTACATGTGGGGAAACTAGTGATTTTCTTATAAAGGTGGGATTACACCAAGGATCGGTATTGAGTCCTGTTAAAATCAATAATTTGGTATGAATAGGTTGTGCAGATTTTACAGCTCATTAGATGGGGAGAAAACGTGTATTATAGCTGTATATATGTCCTATAATTAGAATATATATTTTGCTAACTATTATCCCTGATTTATGGGGATTGTATTCTAGGAGTCAATATTCCAGATTTATAGGTTGTTATTTTTTAGATTGTAGTTTGTTTTTTTATCTATATATTTTTTCCCTGTACATTACTAAAGTAATATAAAAAATTTCCATTATTTCACATGGTATCAGAGCCAAATGCTCTTTGGGAATTCATGTAAATTTGTGGCTTGCATTGCCTCATAAAAGGAATTTCTTCCTGCCATTTTTTTCCTTCTTTTGGTTTTTTTTTTTTTGGCTTGCTTTGCCATTTTTCCAGATCCATTTTTTCCTTTTCAAAGCTGTCTTCTTAAGTCCAGATTTCTTTCCACTTCTGTCTAAAATCATGATTGAGGTTTCCGAATCTACCAATCAGCAAGTCATCAACACTGCAGGAGAGTTGCAGAATATTCAACCAGGTTTACGTCTCAACAGAAAAAATTATTTGAAGTGGTTTCAGTTTGTTCACGCCTTCTTGAAAAAGGAAAGGCAAGTTGAGTCATCATTCTTCAATTGACTCTATGGTGATGTCTTGGTTATAGAATTCGATGATGCTAGAAGTCAGCGATACTTGTATATTTTTGACAACAGCAAAGGAGATTTGGGAGTCCTGCATGCAGACCTATTCTAAAGTCTGCGATGTTGCGCAAATCTATGAGATTAAGACAAAAATCTCATTTACCAAACAAGGTAACCGCTTGGTCACTGAATATGCTCACATTTTACAAAACTTATGGCAGGAGATTCAGAGTGTTAGTCGCCCATTACAGGTATATTCAAGGAGGATAGAACCCTTTGTTCAACCAATGTAGGTTTTTGATTCTGAAGCAATCTCTAGTGTTGATAATGTTGAGGTAACTCCTATTTCTGTAGATTATGAATGAAATGGGGTTGATGATTATGATCGTTCTATTACAAACAGAAAGGGTGTTAGGAAGTGAACTCAGCGGCCTGTACATCCATTGTCTCACTTTGTGTCCTATGAAAAGCTGTCTAATGGTTATAAAAATTTTCTTATCCACTTTAATACTATTACTATTCCAAAAATTGTCTTTGAAGCATTGGGAAGTAAAGAGTGGAAAGAAGCTACGAAGGTTGAAATGGATGTTCTTGGGAAGAACAAAACATGAGACTTGGTGGAACTCACTCAAGGAAAGAAGCTAATGGGATGTAAATGGGTCTTCATTGTGAAATACAAGGCAAATGGTTCACTTGAACAGTTCAATGCCAGGTTAGTAGCTAATGGGTATACTCAAACCTATGGGATAGATTATCTTGAAACATTTGCTCTTGTTGCAAAAATGAATACTGTAAAATTCTATTGTCTTTAGTAGCTAATCGTGGCTGGAGTTTGCAACAGTTTGATGTAAAAGATGCCTTTTTACATGGTGATCTTGATGAAGAAATCTATATGGAGGTTCCTCCAGGGTTTGAGTAAGAAAAGAATAAGGTGTGTAAGTTGAAAAAGACACTTTATTGCTTAAAAGAGTCTCCCAGGGCTTGGTTGGGCAGATTTGCTAGCATAATGAAAGTTTTGGGTTACAAACAAAGTTAGGGTGTTCACACATTGTTTGTCAAACATTCTGCTTCAGGGGGAGTTACAACTCTATTAGTCTATGTGGATGATATAGTGGTAACAGGGGATGTCTTGTAAGGAATGGAGGCATTAAAAAGGTGTTTATTACAAGAGTTTGAGATTAAAGAACTTGGCAGGTTAAAATATTTCCTCGGCATTGAAGTGGCTCACTCTCGACATGAGATCTTTATATCCCAACAGAAGTATGTGCTGGATTTATTAACTGAGACAGGAAAACTAGGGTGTAAACTAGTGGAGACACCCATTGAACAAAATCACAAGCTTTGTGAAGCTCCAGAAGATGCGATGGTGGGTAGAGAATCCTATCAAAGATTAGTTAGCAAACGAATCTATTTTTCTCATACCAGACAAGACATAGCCTATGCTGTAGGAGTGGTGAGTCAATTTATGCACAATCCGAAAGAAGTGCATATTCAAGCAACACATCGAATTCTATAGACTTAAAAGGTACTCTAGGAAAGGGATTGTTGTTTGGAAGAGGCAATGAATTGACATTGGAAGCATACACAGATGCATATTATGTCAGATCAGTTGATGACAGAAGATTTACTTTAGGTTATTGTACATTCTTTGGAGGCAACCTTGTAACGTGGAGAAGCAAGAAGCAGAATGTAGTTGCAAGGTCAAGTGCAGATGCCGAGTTTAGAGCTATGGCATTAGGAGTTTGTGAGTTTATATGGTTGAAAATGATTTTGGAAGATCTGAAGATTGCATGGGAAGTACCTATGAAGCTATATTGTGATAACAAATCAGCAATTAATATGGCACATAACCTAGTGCAACATGGTCGCACCAAGCATGTAGAAGTAGATAGACATTTTATAAAGGAGAAGTTGAGTAGCGGACTGATTTGTACTCCATTTGTGTCAACAGAGGGTTAGCTTGCAGATGTGTTAACTAAGTAGCATTGAGTGGTTCTTCATTTCAGCCTATTATTAGCAACTTGGGAATGGAAACTATCCACTCACCAGCTTGAGGGGAGTGTTAGAATCAATAATTATGGTATGAATAGGTTGTGTAGATTTTATAGCTCATTAGATGGGGAGAAAACGTGTATTACAACTGTATATATGTATATATGTCATGTAATTAGAATGTATATTCTGCTAATTATTATCCCTGATTTATAGGAATTGTATTTTAGGAGTCAATATTCTAGATTTATAGGCTGTTTTTATGCATATATATTTTTTCCTTGTACATTGTTAAAGTAATATAAAAAATTCCCATGATACCACAAGTCTATACCTATTTGCGATAATCTTAGACGAAATAACAAAAGATATTCAAGAAAACATCTCATGGTGTATGTTATTTGCCGATGACAATATTAATAGATACTTCTAAAGAGGCTTTAGCATCAAAAGTAGAAATATGGAGAAAGACATTAGAATCAAAGGGCCTAAGAATTAGTAAAACTAAAACGGAATATATGGCATGTAAATTTGATAAAGTAGAAAACGAGGACAATATAAATATTACACTTCAAGATCAAAGAGTTACTGAAAAGAACTTTTTCTGCTACCTAGGATCAATATTACAAAAAGATGGAGAGATAGATGGTGACGTAGTAAGTAGGATTGGAGTCGGGTGGACAAAATGGAGACAATCTAGTGGCGTCCTCTGTGACAAACGAATATCAAATAAATTAAAAGACAAATTCTATAAAACGGTTGTTAGGCCAACAATATTGTATTGAGTAGAGTGTTGGGCGTTGAAAAAGACACAAGTACATCACATTAATGTTACATAAATGAGAATGTTATGTTGGATTTTGATGATAGGAATAACTAGAAAAATAAGATAAAATATGAGTGTGTGAGAGGAACATTAGGTATAGCGCCTATAGATGATAAAATTAGGGAAAGTAGACTTGGGTGATATGGTCATATTCAACGTAGACCCGATGATACACCGGTAAAAGAGGAAGAGTTGTTTGCCTAGAAGGTAAGCAACAAAGAGGCTGACCAAAACTTATGTGGGATGAAGTAATTAGAAAAAATTTCAAAAAATTAAATCTAGGAGAAGACATAGTGTATAATAGGAAAGAATGGACAAAGAGAATTCATGTGGCTGACCCCATCTATATGGCAAAAAGGCAAGAATGATGATGATACATTACAATTTGCTACATCTATGTAAATCTTTTTTCTGTCAATTAATAGTGAATGATGTCTCAAACATCTTTCTTTACATGCTTCTACTGACCCACAATTGTTTAAATTCAGCTTTATTAATTTATTCCACTTCAGTCCAGTTATCAAATTTTGATGATTGCTATGCAGATTGTTTTTGTAGACTAAGAATAGTTGACGAATCAAATTCAAGTCCTGGGATTTTTGTCAATGTATTTGCCGAGAATATGGAAAAGCTCCCTCATGTAGAGTCAACTGGAGATATAGTACTGTTTTCTCGCGTTGTGGTACACCCTTCTACAAAATTCTTCTGAAGTTTTATATGTGTGTCTCCGTAATGCTTTTCTAAGCCGATATCCTCTTTGATTAATATTCTATTTCTTGCAATTTGTCAGTTATTTTTTTTATTATTCAAATTTTCTCGTTTTCATATTTTGTTTATTGTACTAGTGAAGATCTCATGTATCATTACCTACTTTTCTAATAATATTCAAAAAGTGGCTGCAGTGTCCAATATTATGTTGTTGAAAACCCTGACAAGTTCCGCCTTCAATCTTAATTTTTTTTTTTTTGCAAAATAATATAAATATTTGTTTTTTCAATATGAATGACATCGGTCAGACCATTTTCTTTCATTGTGATCATCATATTTTGTATTTATATGTTTCGTAGTATCATTGTATTCAATAACAGCCAGTTACAAATTTTATAAAAATTCATATCAGTATAACGTTATGGCATGATAATTACAATGGCCATTCCAATTACACTAAACATTGGAAGACTTCCCACTTGATCCATTACAGGATCCCAAATTCAACAACCTTGCCATAATTTTTTATTAATTTTATTTTTTGTCTTTTCTTACTTTCTTTATTTTAATTACTTTTTGGCATGCACTTAAATTATTGTGAGAAGCCACTTATGAAGTGAACGGACAATCCCCCTCTCTTCTTCTTCTTCTTCTTCTTCTTCTTCTTCTTCTCTCTATCTCTTTGTCTCTCTCTTTTCCTTTCCTTTACTTGCAACGTGTTTTAGATATTATAATGTGTTTATTGATAGGTTTCATGTAACATTTACCATGGCAGGGAAAAAAAGATAAGTAGCTTCTTGCATGAGATTTAACAAGTACACTTAAAACTGGGTGGTATGTTTTTATGCAGATAAACACTTATAGTGGGGAAGTATTTGCTCTTTTTAACAGAAGGTTCTCTTCATTTGCTCTATTTGAAGGGATACATAGTACAAACCTCGTTCCTTATCAAGTTTCTTCAAATTTTCATCCTAGAGAACGCGACAAGAAGCTTATAGTGAGCTTAAGAAAGTGGTTGGTCGATTACCCCCTAGATACAGGTATCGTCATCAATCTTTGATGCTAACTTGCAATCAGTTCTTTCCAATAACTATATGAAAATTTTCACTCTTGACCTATGGATTGGAAAGTCTTTGGAACGGTATATGATAATGATTGATCCTATAGATATATATATTTATATTCATATTTATATTGATTAGTCAAACTTACTAATAGATATGCACCCAAAAATCTTAAACATCATGATAAAGAGCAATTTAGAATTTTTATTATCACTTTTCCTTTTACTATTATATTTTTTCCTTTCTTCATTTTCTTATTTTTCAAAACGCGGTGAAAATTGACTAGTATGCTTTTTTGATAAGTAAAATTGACTAGTATGTGAAGTTGCACACTAGCATATTCAGGCCCTTTAAAGTTGTAGCACTATAATTGACAATTGAGTTATTTTTGTTTGTTTGTTTTTTTTCCCTTTTAACAAGTAGGGTTAAATATATGCTACTTATTGATATAATGGTGAACATGTACTGATCCAAAAAAGAACAAAATATACTAATCTAAGTAAATTATTGGTGCGCACACAATATTATCATACATCTACACACATTGGATCACATAAGATATAGATGGTCAAGATGTAATTTAAAAATTAAGGGCTAATAGATGTTGTACTAATCTAAGTAAATTATTGGTGCGCACACAATATTATCATACATCTACACACATTGGATCACATAAGATATAGATGGTCAAGATGTAATTTAAAAATTAAGGGCTAATAGATGTTGTACTGTTCAGTTGCGAGGGACGTTTGGTCTATGACTCTTATGTGTTTGGTATGCATTGGGTGTCTCCTAGCTCCATGGTAGACATGATCAAGGCTTGGAGAGGGTGTATAGTAGGTAGCTGTGCTCAAGATGCTTGGAGGGCATATGCCTTTGTCTATGGTGGGGCTTGTGCTGAGAGAGAGAAATAGGAGGCCCTTTGATGGGGAGGAAACCCCTATTTGGTATAACAAGTACGTCATTTTGAGTTCTTTATTCTTTTGGGTTAATGGTTGAAATTGTAAATCTTTGGGGTGATTTTGTGGAATTTTTTGATAGTATGAGATTATAGATAGCTGTGTTGGTTCGTTTGTGTTTTTTGTTGGGAGCTCTTCCCTCTTGAGCGCCTTTAATGAAACTTTACTTACAAAAAATAAAATAAAATTAAGGGCTAAGGTTAACTTTTGCTAGAACCTTATATTATAACTCCTTTTAGGTTCCAAGACAACCCGAATTGTTTTGAAAGTTGGGAGGAAGAGAGAGAGGAGAGGAGAGGAGAGGAGATTAGAGATGTTTTGGAGGCCTTAAGCTTTAAGGATCTAAAAATAAAAATAAAAACTTCAAGGATTTAACTTTCGTAAGTTGATGTTCTTATTCTCACTTTAGGGTTAAATTTGTGTATTGTAAATATTGCCATCACATTGAATTGACAATTTCCTTGGGATCATGTGATTATATCAGATATTATTGCAATATGAGATTTTCTTGGAACCATTCTTTAGGCAAAAATGATATTAAAAATAAGATCTACTTATTTGAGTATATTAAAATAATTCTCATATTTGAATTTTGTTTCTCATAATGATGCATGATTAAAATCAAGGACCAATTAAAACAAAAAGGTAAACTACTCGTAAAAACAATTAAGTTAGAGAGAAAAAGTGATGCAGAGCAAGTGGAAGAGGAATTTCTTCAAACAGTTGAACATCGCAAGAAGTCTAGGTTGAGAGAGCATTAATCGCTTTGTTGGTTTTAAGTCATTATTTAAGTCTTAGAGCATCCACTATGGGTTGGCTAAATTTGGTTCTCCAAATTTGAATTTTAGCCAGCTACCTCAGCATTTTAGCCAGCCACATCATCTTGTCAGAATCTCCAAATTTTGGTTTCACAACAGGTTCTCTAAATTTCCGCCAACCAAAAATAATAATATTTTAATAATTTTTTTTTTAAAATTAAAATTTAAAATTATTAAATATTTTATTTATTTATTTAGTAACGGCTATATTCCCAGCAATTATATTCCTAACGGCTATATTTTTTATCTTATATAAACACTCATTTGCTCATTTATAAAATTACCACTACTTTCATTCTTTCAAAAGTTCATTTACCATCTCTTTCAACTTCAAAATTTCAATAGCTTCGTCATCACGACCTTTGTTAGATTCTAATTCTCCACATTCTTCATCATCCTCCTCATTAATAGATTTTGACAAATTGCTTGAAGATCATGTATCTACCTACAAAGAAATTTTGAGCTGTTGTACACCGGAGATTATAGCGCAAGTATTTCAACCAGCTCAGAGGTGGCGGTTTATTCATCATGACCGAGAAAGATGCCACCGTCAGCTAATGAAAGACTAATTTGACGAGAATTGCTTATATACACCCGGGCAATTTCATAGACGATTCAGGATGCGCAGAGAACTATTTCTTCGTATTTTGAATGATGTTCAAGCTTATGACGACTTCTTCATTCAAAAAAGGGATGCGATTGGCCGTTTGGGGTTGTCTTCTATACAGAAGATGACAACTGCAATATGCATTCTCGCATATGGTGGACCAGCCGATTCATTTGACGAGTATATTAAAATCGGTGAGACTACTATAATAAGTTGTTTGAAGGCAGTTTGTATTACTGTTGTTGCTGTGTATGAGCAGGAATACATGTGCGAACTAAACGAAACCGACATCGCACGATTGCTTCAAGAAGGGGAGGCTAGAGGATTCTCAGGTATGCTTGGTTATATCGATTGTATGCATTAGGAGCGGAAGAATTGCCCAGTGGCGTGGCATGGCACACACAAGGGCCGCACCCATAAAGGCTACTTTAATATTAGAGACGGTAGCCTCCAAAGATTTGTGGATTTGGCATTCATTTTTTGGAATGGTTGGTTCACACAATGATGTAAATGTGTTGGATCATTCCTCAGTATTCAACCGTATTGTCAGTGATAGAATACCTCCGGTTAATTATGTGGTGAATGGGCATCAGTATCGCATGGGGTATTAGTTGTCTGATGGCATATACTTAAAATGGGCAACTTTGATGCAGACCATCCCAAATCCAAGAACTCCAAAACAAAAAAATGTTTGCAGAAAGACAAGAGGCATGTAGGAAAGATGTGGAGCGAGCATTTGGGGTCTTGCAAATCAAGTGGGCAATACTGCAACGACCAGTTAAATATTGGGAGAGGATTGATTTGTGTCTTATAATGAGAACGTGCATAATCCTTCACAATATGATCATTGATGAGCGTCGCGGCAATACTGGAATTTGGCTGCCACCGGAAGAGAGTATTCTGAATCACACTTGAATATTAGACCCCAATGTTTTTGTGGCACGCATCTACGCTCGCCAAACTCAGTACCGTAGCAGAGAGACAAATACGCAGTTGAGGAAGGATCTAATAGAATGGATGTGGAATTAGATTGGTGATTCATATGAAGATCTTTAAGTGATTTTTTTTTGGTACTATCTTTAAGTTATGTTGGGTTTTTATGTACTCTTTCTTTAAGTTCTGTTATCATTTTATATACTAGAATTTCAAGTTGTGTTGTATTTTTATGCTTGTAAGATGTTATAAAATATTATGCAATAAAATTTTTATTCTGAAATTGTTTTCCGCACGACACAATATTCGTAATAGATTTAAAAGTAACATAACATAAGTTAAATGAATTACAATATCCATAATGGATTAAAAAAACATAATTTCAAACGATACAATATTCATAATGGATAAAAAAAATAACATAACTTAAAACGATACAATATCCATTATGGATTAAACAAGTCCTATGGATTGCGTAAATTATCATCTGCTTCTGCACACATTCGCTCATATATCTGTTGTTGTTTTCGGATAAGCCATGCTTTCTGTATTTCTATTGGCATTGAATTTGGATCTTTTAACATCAACTTCTCTTTTCGGATTTTTTCTTCGTGTAGTTCTCTTTCTCGTTGTCTTTTTTCTTCGTGTAGTTCTCTCTCCTGTTATCTTTTTTCTTTGTGTAGTTCTCTCTCCCGTTATCTTTCCATCTGTTTTAGCTTTGTCTCCATAATAAGATTTGTTTGGGAGTCAAGTTTGGATGTTGCTCGGTGGAAACTGACCTCGAATGATGAGTGTGAGGTCTCATATTCTGGCTGTTTCTTCTTATTTTGACTCTGCTTCCCCGCCTTGCGTTCTGTTGGTCGCTCTAATGATTGAGATTCAGCAATACTGGGTGAATATTCATTCATGCCGAACTATGGAGAACCTTCAGAAGGAATACCCTCGTACACTGCATTACTTAATGGACTTGATGCGTTTGAGTGAGCAACAGGCTCATTGATGTTGATTTGAGTACTCTTCTTTGCGCGGGCAATTGTAGTTTTGTTTTTCCTTGATCGAGACAATATGCATGCCATTTTGGATAGTCTTTCAAAATGTTCCAACAAGCATGGAGTTTAAAGTTCTCATCTAGGAAGCACGGACACACCTAAAAGGTTGAAGAATCCGTGTCGGACACGTATCGGACACCGACACGCGTCGGACACGCCCCGACACGTGTCGGACACGCCAAAATACGTGTCCTAATTTTTTTATTTTTGGACACACCACAGACACGGCATAGACACACCATCGACACGTGTCCGACACGCGTGTCATATCGTTAGAGAGTTTTAGAAAGTTTTAAAAAGAAAGATAGTTTAAAATGTAAATATGATGACTTATTTGAATTTTTTTCATAAAATATAGCAGTCATACCATATAATATTTCAATTTTTTTTTAGAAAACAACTATTATCATTATTGTGGAGTAGATTCAATTGTGTAGTTCTTTAAACGATAAACTAATTATTTTTATAGCTCATTAATTATTATGATTTGTGAATTTTTCATTGTTAGGTTGATCTCATATATATAAAACGATATATTTATTAGTCGCGTGTCCTCGCCGTGTCCGTATCCTAGTTTTTTAGGATTTGCCGTGTCGCTGTGTCCGTGTCGTGTCGTATCTGTGTCCCGTATCCGTATCCGTGCTTCTTAGGTTCTCATTCATAGTGGATTTATATAGATGTTGAGTTGTTGTAATCTGCTTTAAATAATTACATAATAATTAGAACCAAATTATTTCAAATAATTCCTTATTAAATACGATCAAGTAAAGAAATTAATTAAAATTATTAACTTACCATATCATGATTGTTGAAGTCACTGGTCTAATTATTTTCAATTGTAAGCAAGCATCTAGACCATTTGTTAATTTTTCCTTGGATGGTGAACCAACGATTTGCCAAACCTCCATCGCCTCGGCCAGTTGGAGCACCAAGTTGCACTTGAAATTTTTTTGCCATTACGTCGACTTCGCTTGGTCTGCACCAATCATAGAATCACTGCTAACTTCTAGCCACGCATTGCACAGAGCCAAATCTTCTTTGTTGGACCAATTAGGCATTTGAGGAACTGTTTGCTTTTGAAAAGGTCTGACATTACTGGATTGAGGCAATACTGGCGAATAAAATGTGGCTGATTGATTAGATGAAAATTGAAAATCGCCACCATAATATTGATCGTCAAATGATAAAAAATCATCATTTGATAAAGGGTTGAAGTTGAAATTTGGTGGTGTTGGATCCATGAAAATGGATTTTGTAAAAATAAAATTAAGTAAAGATTGAGAAAATAAAAGTGATTCTAGACTTGGGAGGAGAAAATATGAATTTTTGGTTGTGAATTTAGTGAATATAGGGGTGGTGTATTTATAGGCAAGGTTGTTAAAATCGGGATTCTACCTTGGATCGTTTTGGGTTTCGTAGAATCGGAATCGTAGAATCGAATTGTGAATCGTAAGATTCTACCAAACTAGTAGAAAAACAATTCAAACTAACTTTTTAAATAATAATACCTCTAAAATATAACAACAATAAGCACAAAACACAAAAATATATAAAAAAATACCATTCCAAACATATACTAGGAGAATGTAGCTCAAAAGGTAGAGCTCTCGTGCCAACTATGCAACTTCTAAATTTTTGAAGTTGGGTGTGAGGAGATCAAGGTTCGAAACTTCGAATCCTTGCATTCTTTTCATGCCAACTATACAATTTAAAAGTTGTGAAGTTGTGTATGAGGAGATCAAGGTTCGAATCCTTGCATTCTCTCATATTACTTTTTACCTAAAAGGCTAAAAAAATGTCACTAACTAACATTTAACAAAACTTACACTAATAATTTTATAGAACATCAATTAGCAAGTATCATGTCAAGCAAAAATATCAAACAAATACTAAAGTTAGAATCCAAAAACTACATGTCCAATTGTCCATAACATAAGTTCACAAATCCAAGTTTTCATATTACACATACAAGAAGGAAAAGAAACTAATAATAATCATCATCATCATTATCATCATCAAAATAATTGTCCAAGTTTTCTTGATTGTACGCCACGTAATTATAATAAGCATCACCACCACCACCACCACCATCATCAGAACCATCACCACCACTATTGGCGTCCTCTTCATCATCATCGTCATTACCATCCATCGTCGTCTCACCAAGACCCAAATTTCTTGAATCATTTAAGGGATACTCGTCTTCATCATCATCAATTTCATGAATTTTCCCAACTACAAAATATAAATAGAGGACATATTTCATAATTCATACAATACAAGTTTAAACTTTAAATTAGAAATAAATTTGTAAAACTTGAAAACTTACATGCACTTTCTACATGTCTAGTCATGACTTCCACTTCATCTTCTTCATCCGTATCTTCTTGAGCATTATTCTCAAGAACCCTCAACCAATTATTTTTTATTGGAAGAACTGGATTCTCTTTTTCAGTAATCCATTCATCATCGGATGGGATATCCTCAAGACAAATTGGATCAATGATAGCTTTTCTATTCATGTTCCTCTCCCTCAATTTTAAGTTATACATAACAAAAACTAGGTCATTCAATTTCTTTTGGAGCAATCGATTTCTCCTTTTTGAATGCACCTAAGGTATTGACAATAGGGTAAAATTAAATTACAACATAATTAATTAAAAATTCAAAACTATGTATTATTCGGTAAGAAAATAAGTTAATATTTTACCATCTCAAAGGCACTCCAGTTTCGTTCACATCTTGAAGAGCTACATGTTAAGCTCAATATTCTAATTGCAAATCGCTTCAACTCAGGACACTCATCTCCATATGATTCCCACCAATCAACTGTGATAAAAATAAACTTAGTTAAATTTGATATTAATATGGTAAGTATTGGATTGAATATGAATATTGACATAAACTTAAACCTGGAGACTTCTTGTTTTTTGTCATTTTGGCAATATCCATACCAAAGAGCCCTCTTGCTTTTATGAAGGCATCCATTTGTAAATCAATTTTCATTCTCTCATCAGGATCAGGAACCATTCTACTCAGACAACTATATAGCCCAATTTTCACCTCTGCGTCAGCAATGAAATTTGAACTATATTGGAATTGGGGATTCAAAAAAAAAGCTGCCGCATGCAAGGGCCGATGAAGTTGAGCTGCCCATCTATCATCGATTATCTCCCATATAGGACCATAACTGCACATTCATTATTTTTGTGTCAAGTCTACTACTTTCTCACTATTTAAAAGTTTGTCTAAATTGAGTAAATTCTAAAAAATAAAAGAACTTTACTAAATACAAATTAAATATTTTACCTCTTCTGAATATTATTGAAATTCCTTTGAATTTCCTCCTTGGCACGATCCATTGCTTCATAAATGAATCCCATAGCCGGTCTCTCATCAGAATCCACCAATCGAAGTACTTTAACAAGAGGCAATGAAGCTTTCAGACACATTTCGATATTTTTCCAATTTTGATTGTCTAAAACTATGTCTGCAATTTTTTTTCCTTTATTTGCCTTTGCAAACTTACTAGACGTCCACTTACTAGATGAAAAAAGAGACATTAATGCTCCTTTTTGCTCCTGAAGACGCTGCAGAGTTAGGTAAGAAGTGGCAAATCGTGTCACTACAGGTCTAAGAAGCTCCTTGCCCTCTGTTAATTCCTTCATCCAATGGGTTAGCATAGTCCTTGAATAGATGTATGAAACAACCCTCCTCGTTTTTGCAATTGTCACATGATGAATTTTAATTTTCTTTTCAAAATCCTCCAACATCAAATCAATGCAATGCGCGGCACAAGGTGTCCAATACAACCTTTTTCTTTTTGCCATCAACATCTCTCCAGCCAATTTATAGTTAGCAGCATTATCAGTCACAACTTGTACAACATTCTCTTCCCCAACTTTTTCCACAATCTCATCTAACATTTCAAAAACCTTTTCGCCTGTTTTTGAAATATCAGAAGTATCTTTGGATGACAAAAAGATAGTTCCTGATGGGCTATTGACAAGAAAATTACATAGTGAACGTCTCTTCCTATCTGACCACCCATCTGACATAATTGTACATCCAGTTTTCACCCATTCTTCTCTAAAATTCTCAAGCAAATTCATTGTTTCGTGCACTTCCTTCTTCAAGAATGTCTCTCTAATTTCGTGATAAGAAGGAGGAGTGAGCCCCTTCCCATAATCTCCTATCCTCTTAATCATAAGAGGAAATACGGGATTGTTCACACAATTGAACGGGATGGCACTAGTATAAAAAAATCTGGCTATGGTTTGGCATACTTCATTCCTCTCCTCCTTTTTAAATTTCTCATTCATTGTCGTTTGTCGTACTCCCGACTTCTTCGTGACAAAGTTATACATTAAACCCTTTCCTTTTTGCTTCCTTGAATGCTCAAGCTGTTCTACACATTCATCATCATCATCATCAACACTATATAACTTTCTTTTCTTCTTTTCTGCTTCCTCCAATTGAGTTTCAAGAAGACTTCTAAATTTTTGCCTCACTTCTTCGGGTACTTTCGGACAAACCTCAACATTTTGATGGGTACAAGCTAAGTGATGCTTGTGCCGAAAAATACCCCCACTATGAACAACATTGCAATACCGACATCGCACTGTTTTGGGATTACCATTTTCCTCAACCCTATGTTCCCATCCCGGATCTAATCTTTGTCCCGAAGCATTTTTTCTCTTACTTTGAACGGAACTTGATTTGGATGACATCTGCAATATTAAACATTTAAACCATTGATGCATTGACCATTTGACAATGCTTGTGTATAAGGTTATAAGCCTCTAACTCTCCAAGTCTAAGAGTCTATTAGTCTAAGTCCTAAGTAAAAACAGAACACTACAAAATAGAATGAAACAGAGTATAGTACTATAGTCCAAAGAAGCAGGCATTCACATACTAAGAGTTAGCCATGTGCAGTGGGAGAAATTGACAATAAAAGTTCATTTGGAAATTGGAGAGCAGCAACTAAAAACTACCCATGGTTGAAAAACTTGAAATTGCCAATCTAATTAGTGACCTGTTATTCTACATATTCATGAATTCTTTCTGGTGTTAATTTTTTATCATTGGAAGACAAGAAACTATCACACTGTTTTCAGACAAGAAAAATTTATTTTCCAATCAAAAAAATTAATTGAAAACAACTCAAACTGGAAAATCTCGACCGAAAAAAAATGGAAGTGCAGGGAAGATAAAAATCTATTTAACACATAAATTTTCTGAATTCAATAATTTTCATCAATAATTTTCAGAAAATCTAGTTATCAATTGAAGATAACTGATGGGTAACCATGGACCAAATTAATGGAAAAAGAAAATTGAAAATGGCAACTTCAAAAGTACCAACACAAGTCCAATTAAAACTTGCAAAATCAAAACTCAAAAAAGAAAAGACTTGCAAAATCAAAAGAGAGGAGAGAAGTGGAGACTGGAAAACAGAGAGACTGGAAAACAGAGCTAAGAAATCAAATGTGTACTGTTAGTTAACTTAGTTGTGTACCTTTGTTGAACCACGCTGGAAGTGAACAGAGAGGTGAGCCTGAGAGTGAGAGACCTTGTCGCTCGGTGCTGCCGGACGATGCCAGAGTGTCGCACGACGCAAGTCTTCAGGACTTCCAAAAGAAAGAAAGAGAAGCTTTCGATGGGGATGGGGCTTCGAGTCGTCGACACTCGACAGTGAGAAGTGAGAACGGCTGATCGCAAGTCAAAGAAAGTGGCCAATCGCAGGTCGCAAGTCAAAGAGTCGTCGCCACTCGTCGCCAGTCTTCGACTTCGAGTCGTCGCCAGTCGTCGCAGATTCTAGGGTTTCTTTCGTTCTTCAAATGGGGCTTCTTCTGTTCTTCGAATGGGGGCTTCAGGCTTCTTGAATCTTATATAATATATATATATCATATATGTATTATCTAAGTATGTTGTATATAATCTGTACTCTGTAGGTTGTTTGGGCCCAAACCGAGTTAGGCTTGTTTAGTTGTTTGGACTTTTGGGCTTTGTATTTCAGGCTTTGTATTTCAGTCTTTTAACCCAAAAGGCCCAGAACTCCAGAGCCCAGTAAAAAAGAGCCAGAATTGGGTTTTGGTAGAATCGGTAGAATCGTACAGAATCGTACGATTCTACGAGTCAACTCCCGATTCTACCGATTCTACTCCATTTATGCACAAAAAACGATCCTGCAACGATTCAACGCGTTTTTAACATTTTGGATCGTAGAATCGTACGATTCTACGATCCGGATCGCGATTTTAACAACCATGTTTATAGGGATGAAAAAAGATGAAAAAAAGTAAAAAGACAAAATAAAAATATTATTTTAAAGCCAAAAGAGCCGTTTTAGGCACTATTTGGCTTTGCAAAACAGTGCCTTAACGACTCTTTGGCAGAGGTTAAATTTTTTTAAAAAAGGGCAAAAAAATGGTTAAAAAACTCATTTTTGGGCAACCAAGGCCTATTTGGGCGTGCAATGGTCATAAGACCGTTGCAGGACACGCGGCGCCCTAATAGGGCGCCGCGTGTTTTTTTTATTTAACTCACTTATTGAAACAACGTCGTTTCAATAAGTGAAACATGTGGCGCTCTGTTAGGGCGCCACGTGCTTTTTTTAAAATTAAAATCACTTATAAAAACAATGTCGTTTCGTTTTGATAAGTGAAAGTTTTATAAAAAAAATACAATGTGAACAGGGTTGGCTAAGTGGTTCGCCCAATCCGGCGAATCACCTAGCCAACCAATGGGCTAGCCCACATTTTTGGCCAACCCATTGTTGGACTACAGTGTCATTTGGATCACCAGATTGGGCTCTGGCGAATCCATTGCAGCTGCCCTTAAATCTGTGTTAATTTTCTGTTTAATGTTGCCTAAGCTTTAGTTGGATATTTTTTTTGTCATTTTGCTTATATTTAAAAAGTCATGTGCCTATTGAGTCATGTGACCATTTAATGGCTGTTTTGTCATTTTAGGACCTTTTATTTTGTTGGACAGAATATTAGCGCTTGGATTATATTTATATGAAGGGCTAGGATTGAATATTTGTTTGGGCATCCCTCGTGGCTTATAAAAGGGTTGTTCCATGTTGTATTCAATAGTTTTCTTTGATATTATCAATATATTTAGCCTGCTATCGCAGCTTTCTACCTCTCCCTTTCTTTTGGGATTGAGTTGTGGGTGTTTAAACTATTCCCTAGCTTGATCTAGCTCTCTGTTTTCCCTTCTTCATATTATTTTCTCTTTATAAGCTGATTGCATTAGTTGGTTTCAGAGCCAGGTTCTGGTCCAGTGTGTTTGTGTTAGGTTATCAGATCTCTCTCTTAGGTTTTGCAACATGCCACCAAGGAGAAGAAATCCACCTCGCAGGCTAGCCATTGGGCTTGAACAGAAGACAACAGTTGATCAACAACAAGTGCTTGCTGTGGTAGAAGATCTAAGGAGGCAGATTGAAGCTTTAGCCCAGTGCGTTATGCAAACCCCAGCCCCTTCTCAAGATGGCGTTGAATCTGAGGAGGAGGACAATCTGGAAGAGGATTTTGTTAATCCTTTTCGTAGAAACGTAGCACCCTGACCCACACCTATCCCATTTTATGAAAGGCGTTGGGATGGTGGTTTCAAGGTGGAAATTCTTGAATTTGTAGGAGATCTTGATAGAGAAAGATTCATTGATTGGTTATCTGCTGTGGAAAGAATCTTTGACCTAAAGGATGTACCTGAAGACAAAAAGGTGAAATTGGTCGCTGTGAAATTAAGGGGAAGAGCATCAGCTTGGTGGGATCAGTTCGTTATGACACGACAAAGACAAGGAAATCCCAAGATTGTTGATTGGGAAAAGATGCGAAAGAAGCTAATAGAGACTTTTCTTCCTTACAACTATACTCGGTCAATGTTTCAAAGGCTGCAAAATTGTCGACAAGGAAGCAGGAGTGTTAGTGAATACACTGAGGAATACTTTGAACTTGTTCTCAGGAATGAGTTAATTGAAAGTGAGGAATAGAAGGTTGCACGGTATATAGGTAGATTACATGTTAATTTGTAGGATATATTGAACTAACAAGATATTTGGAATGTTTCTCAAGTTTATCAGCGTGCCAAAACCACAAAAATTCAGCAAGCTAGAGGGACGCATAGAGCACCAAATAATCAGGTTAATTCTAATCGGGTTACTAATTCTAAGGGGCAATCTAATGGGATGATTGCTAGCAATTGACCAACAACAACAGTGCCTCAAAGTGGCAACAATACAACCCCTCAATTACGGCCAGGTGGTGGAGCATATGCGGGCAGGAGTTAAATGCTTCAAATGTGGAGCACCAGAACACAAGTCGGCTGAATGTCGAAAAGCAAACAGCCGTGAAGGAAAACAGCTTCTCATTGAAGAATGTGGAGAAGAAGATCAGTCACAAGAAGAAGATGAACCTATTTATGATGACGATGATGAGGATGCTGTTGTTAGAGGAGTTACGGGGTTTTCTCTTGTGATGCGAAAGGCCTTCATAGCACCACAACACAAAGATCCTGATGATTGGCTGCGACATAATATTTTCCAAACCACTTGTACCATTGGTGGTCATGTTTGCAAGCTGATTATAGATAGTGAAAGTTGTGAAAACATCATTTCTTAAGAAGCGGTGTCAAAGTTAATTCTATCCATAGAAGCACATCCTTAACCTTACAAACTCCCTTGATTCAAGAAAGGCAATGAGGTATCAGTCACTAAACGAAGCTTGGTTAATTTATCTATTGGTAATAGGTACTTCGATAAAGTATGGTGTGATTGTGTGGCAATGGATGCATGTCATGTCTTATATGGTCGACCTTGGCAATTTGACAATAAGGTGCAACATGATGGCTGCAAAAATACTTATACCTTCTATAAAGATAAGAAAAAGATAATATTGGTTCCATCTAAAGAAGAAATTACACCTAAACCTAAATTGAGGGAGGGTGTTAATTTACTCTATATGACCAATTTTG
Organism: Cornus controversa; assembly: GCA_026545225.1. NCBI lineage: Eukaryota > Viridiplantae > Streptophyta > Magnoliopsida > Cornales > Cornaceae > Cornus > Cornus controversa. The sequence goes on along the minus strand of CM048845.1, from coordinate 35,527,078 downwards.
AGGAGGAATTGGAGGAGAGTGGCATGGTTTATGTTTTAATTGGCAAAGAGAAGTTTGCAAGGTCAAATTGTCCAGATGCTAGATGATGTTCAGCCACTTTTAGAAGAGTTTGATGATGTTATGCCTCAGAATTTACCTCATGGATGACCTCCCATAAGGGACATCCAACACCACATTGATCTAATGCCCGAAACTAGTTTACTAAATAAGCCACATTACCGAATGAGTCCTAAAGATCATGAAGAGCTTAATAGGCAAGTTTCAGAGTTATTAAAGATGGGTTATGTGCGTGAAAGCATGAGTCCATGTGCTATACTAGCTTTATTGGTTCCAAAGAAAGATGGGAGTTGGAGAATGTGTACTGACAGTAGAGCCATCAACAAAATTACTGTAAAATACAGATTTCCTATCCCTCGGTTAGAAGACATGCTAGATCATCTTTTGAGAGCCAAAGTTTACTCAAAAATTGACCTCAAAAGTGGATACCATCATATTAGAATTCGACTCGGAGATGAGTGGAAGACAACTTTCAAAACTCGTGAGGGGTTGTATGAATGGCTGGTTATGCCATTTGGTTTATCAAATGCACCGAGCACTTTTATGCGTGTGATGAATCATGTGCTGAAACTTTATATTGGGAAGTTTGTTGTGGTGTTTTTTTGATGATATTCTTGTGTACAATCATTCCGAAGAGAAACATCTTGAACACTTACAAGCCCTCTTGACTACTCTAAGGGAGGAAAAACTGTTCATCAACTTCAAAAAGTGCAGCTTTATGACAAATCGAGTGTTGTTTTTTGGGGTTTGAAGTCTCCTTAGGAGGAATCCAAGTGGATCAGTCCAAAGTGCAGGCTATCATTGAGTGGCCAAGTCCAGCAAATGTTCATGAGGTTCACAGCTTTCATGGTTTAGCCTCATTCTATTGTCGTTTTATCAGGGATTTCAGCTCACTTGCAGCACCAATTACGAGTTGCACAAAGAAAGGACCATTTAAGTGGACTAATGAAGAAGAGAGAGAATGAGAGAGGAGAATAAGAGAGAAGAAGAAGATTAGGGGAGAAGAAGAAGAAGCAAGAGGAAGAAATATTTAATCTCAATAATATTCAATATTCAATCATCAAAAAGTACCTTTCATAATGCCTAAACCACATATAAATAGGCAGCAAGGAAAACCCTAATCAAATCCTACAACTAATAATAAAATCCTAAAGTATTAGATTATGAAAATATCCCTAAAATAAAAACATAAGTAATATAATAATAATATTAAATAAAAGTTATCCCTAATTATCTATCTTTGACCCTTCTCCAGAATTAGGGCAAAACACGTGCAACTCATGCATGCGAATCATAGCTCGTCCTACATCAATTCTCCCTGGCTGAGAAGAACTCTTCTCCAAAGAGTGAAGCAGACAATGCTGCTCGAAAAATATCGAATCAACATGGCAAAACTCATTTGTGCTCCATGTGAAATTAGAAGAGGGATAATACTTCTATAGAAGCGATAGTAGATCACTCTGATAGTCAAGAATGACCTCTACCCAGTCCAAAAACCATGGCTGATAGAATGGAAGAACAATTTTTGGTGTTGAAGAAAATATAGCTCCACCTGTAGGAACATAAGATAATAACACAGGTGCTTCAAAAGTACCACGGTTAGGCATCAAATACTCCACATCAAAAATTGAATTAGTACTCAAATCTAATGACCAGTCAAAGAAATATGCATTAGGTCCTGACTTTTGATTGATGTGGAAAAGTCTAACAATGTGGCCATGTTTTATATAGAAGGAGTTCTTAAGATAAAGATGTGGTAATGCACAAATTATAACAAAATCTTCTTTAAAACATTCATGATTCCTATTATGAGCATATGTAGCAAGTTCATAATTTTTGTTACTCAAAACAATTTCGTATCGCATATCGGCATGAAAATCATGGACAAGCTGGACAAAGGAATCAAGGAATTCAAGCGAATACATATATGGAGGTTGGTGGTTATAATCAATGGCCTGACATGGTAAAGAATGGTAAATAATCTCAAAAGAACAACTACCAATACATTGATTAGTCAAAACTAGTATAAGCAAACTCCATGATAGGCAAAAATAAATCCCGAGTGTCTAGATACAATCTTACAAGATAACTGACCAACTTTCCTAGACCTTGGTTGACAATTTCAATTTTCTTATCAGTTCGAGGACATGATGCAAAAGGAAATTTTAGATTTGTTCCTAAAAATATCTTAAGTGTCTTCCAGAAACTACTGTTGTACTTCACATCTCTATTTGAGACAATGGAAGTGGGTGACTCATAATGTGTAACAACTCTCCCATTTGCTTCAACAAGTACGTAGTCAACATGATTAATGTTGCAGTCATCAAGGGCAACTACTGACTGAGGAGCACAATGACCAATTTCTTCACAAGACACCCTATTAAAGACGTGACTACTTCCAAAATACTCTTTCCCAAATGGACAAATAGAAGTGACTACTTTTGCAAAGTCAGTGAACAAAAGGCCCATAGATTGCACAACCTTCAAAAGACAAGGCTTAAGAATTGTAGCACAGTTGTTCAAGACTTTTTCTCCTAACTTGTAAGATTGAGGTGAAATAGTCTGATTTTCCTTTTTAACACTAGTTAGAAGAGGATGAAGTAATTCCACTGAAATATAGTCGCTTTCTTCCAATACAAGAGTCATAATTTTCTCCATGGATGAAAAGATACTATCTGAGTGAAAATACCTTATTCCCTTTAAAAAGTGTTCAAACATTTCAATAATTAATTCATTACAATCCAAATCAAACATTACCAAGCATGACTTGACTTTTGCAACAGTGTGAAGCATTGAAATTGCCTTTCTGTAGCAACAATCAGAAATATGAGACAACCTCTCAAAAGACATAACAGTTATCTGAAAAATCTCTGAAAAATCTCATTTAGTTGTTCATTATTGAAAGGCTCATTTGGCGCAACAATTCTCAAAATCTCGTTAAGGCAACAGACAACTGAAATTATCATATCTCTATTTGAGTGTCCAAATAAGTTATTTGCAAGTAAGACCTCTATTACTTGAGATATTGCATTTTGAATTAGTGTAGATGGATCTTGCCCCACTTTGCGTAAAAGAAGTTCTAACTCATCAAGTAGGCTAAGAAGTTCATGAACAGATGAGGAAGCATAAGAAGCCTATTTCTAATTTTTAGGAGTTGTTGGGCTACTTCCCTTTCAACAACTCTCTTTATCTCTCTTTCATCTTCACACCAATTAGTTCGATTTTCGTGTGAAGGGAAACTTAGTTTGCCCTCAATAATCTTAGTCTTGCTTGGCTTAAAACACAACCATTGGGGACATATAACAATGCTCTCCTTGACGGTAATGGTGTCTTAATGGAATGATATAAAGATAGGAATGGTTGAGGAAAATGCTAACATAGGACTCAAAATGAATTAAGTAAACTAAATTATAAACTAACACAATGCAAAATCAAGGAATTGAATGCAATTAAAGTGATTATGTCACAAAGCATGCACTAGAGTGTTTAGTTGCATATTCAAGAAGAAAAATAAAAATGAATTTATTTTTTATTTTTTTGAAATAAAAATAAAAGTGGATATAGTGATAGCAAGACAAAGTATAGTAAATAATGGAAAGAAATAAAGAGGCAATGAAATGAAGTAAAGAGCAATTAAAGTAAATATTTGGGTTCAATAATCAAATGGGCTCAATTAGGACCTTTTTGCAATTTCATGACTAACCAAATAATTAAAAGTACTAATCACAATTTCAAGTGAAGTAATTGTACCTTTACCGAGGTCCAATGTGTGCTCCCAAGTGTTGCAAGATTACCTCCAAAAATGGCTGCCAGAACATGAACATGAATTTTTTTTTTTGCTGAACTGGTTTGTTGAAGAACTCTGCTGATCTGGTTCAGTTCTGGAGCTAGACTGGATCTGTACCCATAGCCAAACAAAGCTAGATATGATGCTGGGGTTGGGTTGAGCAAGGCAACTGGGCCAAATCAAATCCTAATCAAATCCTACAACTAACAATAAAATCCTAAAATATTAAGTTACAAAAATTTCCCTAAAATAAAAACATTACTAATATAATAATAATATTAAATAAAAATTATTCCTAATTATCTATCTTTGCCCCTTCTTCAGAAATAGAGGCAAAGCACGTGCAACTTATGCATGCGAATCATAGCTCGCCCTACATTAACGAATTTCTTCAAACAGTTGAACATCGCAAGTCTAGACTGAGAGTGCATTAATTCCTTTATTAGTTTTAAGTCATTATTTAAGTCTTAAATCTGTTTTAATTTTCTGTTTAATGTTGCTTAAGCTTTAGTTGGATATTTTTTGTCATTTTGCTTCTATTTAATAAGTTGTGTGCCTATTAAATGAGTCATGTGACCATTTAATGAGTCATTTTAGGACCTTTTATTCTGTTGGACAGAATATTAGCGCTTAGATTATATTTATATGAAGGGCTAGGATTGAATATTTGTTAGGGCATCCCTTGTTGCTTATAAAAGGGTTGTTCCAAGTTGTATTCAACAGTTTTCTTTGATATTATCAATATATTTAGCCTGCTATCGCAGCTTTCTACCTCTCCCTTTCTTTTGGGATTGAGTTGTGGGTGTTTAAACTATTCCCTAGCTTGATCTAGCTCTCTGTTTTCCCTTCAGATTGTTTTCTCTTCATAAGCTGATTGCATTAAAAAGGGACACAAAATATTTACAAAAATATTGTAAAAGGAGTCAAAATCTTGAAGGATTAGTGGTGCCTAATATCCAAGAAATCCAAACAACAGGTTACGTATAGCTGGCAAGAGTTGAGGTAGGCTTTAAGCAAGAGAAAAGAACAGAAGGACTTGGAATGGAATAGTGAGATCTGAGAGGAAAGTAAATATTTGTATCGATTGGATAGACGTGCTGTGTCAATAGTGATTTCATTGCCAATCAATTTTTTTACTGGGAATTCTTCTTGCTCGGAGAGATTAATTGAAGTCCCTAAATTTTATTCTTTTAAACTCGCATGCCTTCAGAATGATTTTGGTGAGAAATTAATTGTGATTGCATTCTTGTGAACTTTGAATTTCTTGAGTTGCTTTATTTGTTGTTTGCACTTTCATTCATGATGGAAATTCATTCGGAGCTTACTTGGCAATAATCTTTAGCTTTTCATATAGTATATTCATAAAATCTGATAAACTACATGTGGGTATCAGGCTGATATGAAACTTTTAGAGATTTAATCTCCCATTCAAGGGCCTTTTAGACTTGTTGATTTGCTAAAGCCCCCACAAACTCATCTCTAAAACAGAGTGTACAATGTCATAAAATTCTTCATTATAAGCAGAAAATAATAGTTATAATTATTCTTTTGTTAGTGAAGCTATTCACAAGTAGTGTGGTTTGAATTTGGTGTGCCAGTTATGTATAATTTATTTATTGAAAATTACTAATTACATAACATTAGATATGTAGATTAGCAAGTGAATTTTATTTAGTTATTAATTTTTGCAAAGTTCACTAGGACTTTTAAGGCAATCAAAATCAGCTAACCATGAAAATCGAGTGGCGAAGAGTGAAACTTATTAAGTAAATTCCATTTTCTTATATACAATGGCTCCTCGGTTTGAACTTCAAATATATATCTTATGCATATTACATGGCGTTATTAAGTGAATTGCAAATTCACCCTTTTTGCATTATATATAGACAGCAGTACGTTAATGTGTTTCCTTGTGAATGAGTGTCGAATAGTGAAACTTATAGATTCATAATTAAGAATCTGATACTCCTTCAGTTTCTTCATATTTTCATTATTATATAATTATCTAATTCAATCACCTTCAAGGGGCTTACAACAAAAGATAAAAAAATTACTCACCCAGGTAACCTAGTGGATCGGGTATTTGAACCTGGTCTTAATAATTAATTTTCTACTAATTACAATATATAAGTAATGTGAGAGGCAGCTTGGATAAATGTTGGTTTGGTTGAAAACTATATATAGTCATTAATCATTGAAATTATTAAAGGTTGATTTGCTATATTTTCTTGAAATATGGAGTACCTTTGTGCATATACATATATATACACATGCACAGATGCAGAGACACACACCTGCACACATCATAACCTTCTGGGAATTCTTTCAACCAACTAAATCTGTGAAACTCTGGTGGTAATTTTGTTTTCTGACATCCTATCTTAAAGTATGTTTGGAAGCAATTTTTGTCATTCTGGTACAGTTTTCAATTCTGGTTCATTTCTGCCATGTTAGGGTCAAATGAATCCTTATCATTGAAAGAGATAAGGGAAGGAGAACGCCTTAATGTGATTTGCAAGGTAATGCAACCATGTTTGGTATTCTTTAATTCATATGGGTGGTTATTTAACTCTACCTTGTAAGAATTTTATACTTTCTATTTGTCTATATTAATGATGTTAGAGAACTTGATTTAACTTTATTTATTTATTTTTAAATATTTATAATTCCTTTTTTTGTCATTTTTCTGGACATGATAAGGTTATTCACATCTGTGAAGTTGCTAAAGAACAGTGGATGGCCTATGTTTGGGATGGAACTGACACTCCACCAGTTGCTATTCCATCAAAGTGAGTGCTTTCACATCAACTGTAAGTTTGATTTCTAAGCACACACCGATATGAAACTTATTCACTGGGACCAAACTTGTACAAGAATGTAGCAATGTAGCTGCACACAACAAACAGATGATACAAAAGCAAAGTTCTCATCTATATTAGATTTCGCTTTCTATGCATAGAAAATTGAGAGTTGGTGGACTTTATTTGTTTTTCAAGTGGTACATGTGACAAGTTGGGGTATTTGTTGATGGGGATAAGAAGTTCTATTCTCTATACATGTTATCATATAGTTGAAGGACTAGAACTACTATTGTAATTACTCTTCTTCCTCTTCTTTAGTATAATTTGACGGAATAATTGAGTGAACCCTGATCTCTCGATTAGCTTCTTCTTCTTCCTCTGCTTTATACTCCTTCATTTTCCCTCTCTTTCTTTGCCTTTCTTTAAAACTGGACCTAGCACAACACATCTTTCTAGATTTGGAGGAACATCGCATGTTCCAGTCAGTTACTGATGTGATTCATACAGGCTGATGTCTTTGGTTGTTATGATTTGCAGTTTGTATTTTAGTTTTTAACTGAAGCAAGCTTAAAGGATGAATAGTTTCCTAACTTATACTCTAGATTCTTCGTTTCCTTATATTTCTTATATAGTATATATACAGTATATAATTTTTTTGGGAAATTGGGGACAGGACAGCTGTAAACACACTGTCCACACAAATGAAAGACATTAAGTTAGAGAAAAAAAGAAAAGTAAACTCTGGTTTCGGTTTCCAGCTTTTCTAAAATTTATACTATAAATATATATAATTTTATGGAAATCTGGGGACAACTGTAACCAACTAACCACACATGAATGATATTATGAGTTAGAAAGAGAAAAGGTAATCGATAATGTTAATACATCATATTTCATAACTCCAGTTCAGTCAGAAAGCTACATGTGGCGAGTTCCAATGGAACTTGCCAGTGTATTGTAATAACCAAAGCAAATAGAACGCTGACAGCTGTCCAAAGGAAGATGAATGTGTTTTTCTGTTATAAGGATCATACAAAGAGGAATAACTTCATAACTCCAGTTCAGTCAGAAAGCTACATGTGACGAGTTCCAATGGAACTTGCCAGTGTATTGTAATAACCAAAGCAAATAGAACGCTGACAGCTGTCCAAAGGAAGGTGAATGTGTTTTTCTGTTATAAGGATCATACAAAGAGGAATAAAATTTAATTTATGGGCCACTAATGAGATGACACGTGGCCTATATTCAAGGAATGATCCAATATGGAATGGTCTATCAGAGACCATGAATAAATACACGTGGCAGTTGAATCCCCTGTATTTAAGGAAGATTTTTTGAACAAAGATATGGTGTTAGTGGGGATGACATGGTGGTTTGTTGAGAAATTTTAGGAGTCAATTGCTTAAATAAAGCAACCACATGGAGCTTAATGTGGAAATATTGGATGTCTAGATTCAATGAATCTGTGCGGATATTTTAAAATAACTTGCCAGAATAAGGAGAGTGGAGGAGAGATTTAAGGAGAAGGGAATTCTATAATGGAGAGTAACTAAAACGTGGGAGTGATCTGCGTGCAAAGTGAGGAAGTAGCTAGATACGTGCGAATCAAGATGAACACTTCAAGCCATTATTGAGAAATTGCTAGATTTATGTTACTATGTATTTAAACATGTTCGTGAGTCCAGAGAAATGTGGGACAAATGACGAAATCTGATTGGTCCATGTGAAAAGGTAATCACTGCCAGTGGAAACTGCTCATCATCAACTGCTATCAGAAAATTCTATAAATAGTTCCATAAGCCTCATTTAAAAACCCTGCTCAATGCACACAACACTTCAATTCAAAGTCCTTCACTTTGTTATCTTTTACATTCTAGCAATGTATTTAGATATGTTTTAATCCAAGGTCTGCACTTTCGATTATACATTATGTTTTGTTGAATTTCCTTCCAAGTACATTTTAGTACGAAATAAAGACGGTAGTTAAAATTGAAAAACTAATGCGAAGAAATATAAAATTTACTTTATTGTTTAAAAAATTAAATAGTATAAATAAATGAACAGAAACAGAAACATCAATGTTTTTAACACCATTAAGGGCATCTGGCCTATAAATGTAGCCCTTGGAATGGTGTTTTAAATCAGTCAAGGTAAAAAAGATTTGTAGCAAGATTTGAGGGCATGGAGAGGAAAGGTATCATAACATGTGTCTGGAAGATCGCATTGGTGTTGCTCATGTTGATGGTCAAAAGGAATGATATAATCCCCTTTGCAATGGCAAGCTGCTACACAGAGTGTTATGCTGGTTGTCTCACACCTTCCATACCTCCTGAGACATGCATTGCCAATTGTTTGAAACAATGTGGCTCTCAAAAACCTCCACATGCCTTTCATGTTCGGAGGAGCAATGTACCAAGCCCATCAATGGTAATGTCTGCTCTCTCTATCTCTTACGTGATGTGTATTAAGCTTATATTCAATCACCATCATTCTTAATTTAACTCCAATCAACAAATGTTGACTATTTTTATTTTATCCTTCCGCTAATGAATGTCTTGATGCTATAGGTACAGAGTTAGTCCGAAGTGGTTTGAAGAAATACTTCCATAGTTTCTACAATGGCCCAAACTATTTAGTTCTAACTATAAATCTATAAGCACCATGATGATGGAATGTATCATCTTCGATAATAAAATAATTGTTTACTTTGGATATTTAAATAAGAATCTTTCTGGCTTGTATGATCCAACTTTAATGAAGTTTAGTGCAATATTGTAAGAAATTTATTTACTATCTCAGGAACTTATTTTTTCCTTTAATATCTCGTTATAGTTTCCAGGGTTTGCAATTTTCAAAGTTAAGATTGATGACTAAATAGAACAGAAGAGAAAAATGTAATATTCTTGATTAACAATTTAGATTTGTACGGGATTTATATATGCAATGATTGATGACATTGTTAATCATTCTTGATTAACAATGATTGATGACATTGTGCATCCATATGCAACATATATGGTGAGTGAGAATATAATTGGATTGAGGATGAAAGACAGATGATGAAGCCATGACACGTACTTCACCTAAACTACCAAATCATGACCGAAACAAAATTACAAATAGTACCAACTCCGAGTGTTAAAGAGTTTGAAGAAGAACAATACTTGTGTGTTGTGCTCAATGTTCTACATCTTCAGAACTTTGAGTGTTGGTTGGGTTAGAGATTCAACAGATCTTCTTTGTCTGTCTCCGAGAAAGTGTTGAGTGAAGTTGTATTTATAGGTCAAAATGCGGGGTGTTTAATTTGAAAACCCCCAAGTTTGCTCTAAATTTTCAAATTGGAGTCTATCAACAAACAAAGATAGAGAAATATATAAAAATAAGCAAATAATTACATAAATTTCAGAATTGTAATATCAATTATCATGTGATCAATATAAGATGAGAAGATTTTTTAAGCTAATGATTTATATGAAAGTGTGCCTTCTTGAGCCCAAGTTTCAGTATTGAATATGGAAGAATGATTATAGAGGATGTTATAATAGAGAACTTTTTGTTTCTTTAAGAGAAATTAAGGACATTAACCAATTATATTCTCGAATTTCTTTAGAGTAACGAACTCTTCTTTTGTGATACCATTGCCCTTTCCCTATTGGAGGTGCAATTTCTTATGATGTATTTAATTTATGGGATTCTTTAGAATTTCTTTTACCTGACTTTTTTAATCTCTGGCTGAGTTAGATCTGGTTGGAGTGGTTACAAGGATCTCTCCGGGTGCCCCCCCCCCTCGGAATCTAATTGCCCCACTGTACAGATGGTATAATACTAATGTGGGATAAGAGGTGCAATTGGGAATCAAAATATAATTGCCCGTGTCTACGACATTGTAAAACAAAAATATATTGGAGAGAAATGAAGACAAACAGGTATATTTTGGTAGAATAGATATGTCATTATACATATATTTTTTTGCGCCCATTTGTCACTATGCTTGCCAGCCCACGCTAACCCATATCTTACTCATGATTGTGAGCCATATTGTTTTTGCCTCTCTTTTCTTCCTCATCATGCTTGCCAGCGTACAACCAATCTATTATATGTAAAAGAGGAATATTATTTACAACACTCGCAAATAAAAAATAAAAAGAAAACTATTCTTTCCAATTTTTTCTTAAAACCAGAACCCACTTCCATTTTATTTTTCTCTCTCCTCTCTCACCGTCTCTCTCTCTCCCTCACCTTTTACAATTATCTCTCTTCTTCTCTTCTCTTTCTCTGCAAATTATATCCTCACAATCAACAACCACCTACTGCCCCCACACAACCCGGAACCAACCCTCACTCCAAATCACCACCTCCACTCACGGTCAGCGATTCAACCTCAACACCATCCTAGCTATGAATGTAACCTACAATTGCCACACCCAAACCCAAAACTACAAAACACCATTAGCCTCACACCACAAAGACCAACTTCAGCAAGTGATACAACACTAACATGCTCTACCTAAAGCCAGACCCCCAATCATCTTCACCAACTAACCGAGACCACAAATCTCAAAGCCAACTACAACCAGCCGAGCAACTCCATGAACCATGAAAATGACTCTAGTTATGTTATAGAATTTTCAGAAGTTTTCAAATTTTAGAAGTAATTTAAAATATTTTTCCTATTCTTTTTAATTTAAAATGATTTAAAAATTAAAAATAGTTATTTAAATATTATGGGCTGGGCCCAAACTGGGCCAGTGGGTGGGCTTAGCAAATGGTACCGAACTATCCCTTTTTTGATCCCCACGTGCTATAGGATGATAGCATACGCGCTCCAGGGATAGCGGCACGCGTGGGCATCACGGTGGGGTTGGGTCATCTTTTTCCCAAGCCACAACGCCCTGTTTTGTGCGCATAGCCGTTTTCTGACTGGTCTTCCCGCCACTCCCAAGAGGTTAAGCCCGTAGTTGAAGATACTATTCCATAATGAGCCTAGCCCGTCATTGAAATAGTCTCTTTCTTCGAGGGCTTTAGCCCATTGTTGAAGCTAACATTCAACAACGAGATTACGCCCGTTTTGCTTTCGGGTTTTGCCCTAAATGGCCAAATACCATTTGAAGAGAACACACTACATATAAGCCCATGCACTTTTCCACACCAGGTGATGTGGGATTGTGCACCCTGTACCCTGTTAGTGTGGTAGCTCACCCCAGTGTCTGTCTTTGGACCAGCCCACACATATCCGTCGATAAGGGTTACTACAATCCACCCCCCTACGACGCCTGACGTCCTCACCAACACACTTTCGGCTCGATTCAGGCTCTGATAGCAGTTGTAAGACCCCGCTCCAACGCGTGGTATGATATTCTTCACTTTGTACCCGAGCCCAAACAGTTTTGCGCTTGGGTTTTACCCCAAAAGGCCTTATACCATTTGAAGAGAACATACTATATATAAGCACAATCCCTTTCCCACACCTAGGCGATGTGGGATTGAGCACTATTTACCTTATTAGTGTGGTAGCTCTGCCCAGTGTCTTTTCTTACACCTGCCCACGGATGACTACAATCCACCCCCTATGAGGCCCGACGTCCTCATTGGCACACTTTTGACTGGGTTTAAGCTCTGATACCCACTATAATATCTCGCTCGAACACATTGTATGATATTTTCTGCTTTGCGCTTGAGCCCGCACGGTTTTGCACTTCGGTTTTATCGCAAAATGCCTCATATCATTTGAGGAGAACACACTACTATAAGCACATCATGTTCTCCACACCTAGGCGATGTGTGATCGAGCACCCTGTACCTTGTCAGTGTGGTGGCTCAGCCTAGTGTCTGTTTTCGCACCCGCCCACTCACACCAGTGATGCGGTCGGAACTAAATTATATTGTAAGCTTAATTTTGCCCTTTTTTATCAAAATATAATTTAACTACTCGCAAGAGCACGAATCTTTGTAGATAAGGTTCTATATAGAGGGTATCGATCCCACGAGGACTAGTCGCAATTGTCTTAAAGGAAGATTAATTCTACTTTAATTCTAAAAAAAATAGATTTTTGAATTTGTGTTTATAAACTATTGCATGAATGAAATGACAAGAAATGTAAAGAGTATAAAGTTGGGAGAGAGAACTAGGGTTTGTTTCCACCACTAGCCATTCACATGTTCATAGGTGTAGCAAGCATGGGATTCATTAATTAAATGCCTAACAATGTCATTAGGCTTGTGACCTCAATGACTTATCAAAAGATCAATGTGTGTGCTAACCTATCATAATCCATCTTCAACAAGCATAGCTCTTCAACCTAACTAACTACCTAATTACTCTACTTTCTAAGTGAACACTACATGCATCCAAACTACCTTGTCTTGGCATGGTCTATACAAACTAACATCACACATTCATTTAAACACCATTATCTAGCCATCATTTCCACTTCTTGTGGAATATGCAAATGTTGTGCATTCAGGTGACAAAATCTACTCTAAGACAAGAATAAATTCCAAATCAAATGAATATATATAAGAGATGTATTTGTGTACATAATCACTAGGCTAAATAATCAACATTTAATTACAAATCCCAAGAGCTACAAAGATGAACAAGTTTACATGGCTAGGGGTTGAAACCAACACCCTAGTAGAAGAGTTAGTTGCTCATGGTTGCCTTGCACCCTTCCATTGATGAAGAAAGTGAAGCTTCTTGGTCTGGTTCAGCTTCTCCTCTTCCTTTCCCGAAGGTCTCTCTTCCAAGTCTCTGATGTGTGTTGAGAGATATATAAGATATATGTGGCTTTTGGGCTTCTTTTTCTACCTTGGGGCCCACCATATATATATATATATCATTATATATATCTCTTGTATCAAGAAGGCCCCCAAAAGTCTTGTTCAAGTCAGACAATCCCCCTAAGTCGTGCAAAAAGGGGGATTTTGTTGCAAGTGGGAGAGCAGGTGAGCAAGTGGCCAAGTGGGCTCTGCAGAATCTCGATTGAATCTCGATTGATCGAGATTTTGATCAATCGAAATGAGATCTCGATCAATCGAAATGAGATTCGATCAATCGAGATTTCGATTAATCGAGATCAACATCTCGATTGATCGAGATGCCTTGGGCTGCATTTTCTGATTTCTTCTCTTGACTGCAGAAAGCTTCAAACTTTGCTCCATTACTCCAATACCTGCAAAACATCAAAAACACAAAAATACCGTAAACATATCTCGGTAAACGCAAAAACGGAACTAACGTATGCAATAAAGGGGTTTAAATGCATAGAATTGAACACTTATCACACCCCCAAACTTACATATTGCTAGTGCCTTAGCAATACAATATTACAAAAATGAAATCAACTATCGTATGCCAAAGTTTAATCATGCTCAGTCATCAACTAGATAAAGGGCGATCATCCGTTCATTTCACATTTGGCAAATGCAACAAGTATTACAGAACTATGTGGTCATTAGCAAAAATGGACTTTCACAAGCTATAAATGAACGACAGTCCCCACATAATGGCCAGCCCGAACAAATATAACAATTCCAACCCCAAAATCCTCTTTGAAAAGTGAACATGCATTCTAACGTGTGGCTTTTGTCATATTTGGAGAAGAGAACGAACAAATCTGTTTTTAAGAGAAAAACTCATTGAAAATGCTCGACACGGCTGTTCATTATCACAAAACATTCATGATTGCTCATGTGCGGATGACCGTGCAATGCTTAGCTCTTTTTGCTTTCTTGCAAGCCCATGTAGCGGTGTTGGGCCAATGACTCCCAAAACAATTGATTTTAGGGCATTAGGTGAAGAAGCACCCCTCGGACTTAATGACCGAGCTTACAAGGCGATGAGCGTAAGCAAGCCACCCGCTTATTATTGCTCAACCTTACACACTTTTACGCGAATATTCCCTGCTTTGAGGCATAGAAATCCGGTTTATTGAGTGAGAAGGCTTATTGCATATTTTTCTCTTTTTATTTCTTTTTTTCTTTTTTTTTTTACAACAACCGGAAGAACTTATTCTTTAAGTTGTTCAGATAAAAACAGAAATTTTCAAAAATTCTCCCTCAGACTTATACCCCACAATTTAAAATGCATGTGTGCGAATTTGTGAGGTTAAGGACAAATTTAGGGCAAGAATTGTACGTGCTCGAATTTAGACAAAAATGTAGACCGTTCTAGCCTACTATAAAGCTTGCAAAAGTGCGGGTATTTACAATGTTAAAGTTCTTAACTACCTGCTGCATTTACCTCGGACATTTATTCGAATGACTTCCTTTAAAAAGCAAGACATCATGGCAAGCATGCAAAAATATCAAGAAGAAAAAAAAACTACTCTACAATGACACTCAAAATAATGACCGAACATTGCATGCGTATGCAAGTGGTATAGCATACCGCACCCCCAAACTTATATGCAACATTGTCCTCAATGTTTGGACAAGAAGAACAAGGAAAGAAGTTACCGGGATGGCAGAATGCGAGAAAAATGGTATTCCACAGCAGCGGTCATCTTGTAAATAAAGAAAACCTGCACAGAACACCAACTGGATACCACGAGCATTAAAAGGAACAAAAAGTAGATAAATAGAACATAATGAAATAATTATGCACAAACAGACAATGCCAATATCACTGTATATCTAAGGGTCTGAACTGGTGTTTCCCAATTGTCTAAGAGGTCTATGCGATAAGATATTGACTATCCAGGCACGCTAACGTATAGCACGCAAAGGGGCTGCCTTTCTTTATTAACGCCATACTGTGTTGAAACAATCTCAACAGTATTGGGAATCGAAACCAGGCGGTAATAAACGGAAATCATCAACTGAATCGCATATAACAATTAGACAAGTGGTACTACATACATAGTCAAAGTATAGAGAACAGATAGATTGACAGAAAGCAAAAATAAAGACAGTAAAGAGAACACATGGCATAGAAGAAAATATAAATGTATTCCATATAGATGAAAATGAGTTTGAGTACAAAGTGTACATGTAGGTGGAATACTCAGAAAGAAACTAAACATGGCCAACATGGCCTATCAAAAATAAAGAAAGAAAAATACAGAAAGTAAAGCATAAAAGATGAATAAAATGCAGCTACTCGAGGGCGGGTGGTGGTGGTGGTGGCTAGGTGGGAGTAGAAGTGGAGGTGGAGGCTCGACCTGCGAACAGGAACTGTAGGTCCTGCCGGAAGGCTCGGAACTCGTCTAAGATCACTCTCTGACCCTGTGCCAGAGAAGAAATGTCCGTCGAAATGCTTGCCAGCTGACTCTGCGTCACCTGGACGTGCTCGTCAAAACCCTGCTAGAGCCGCTCTACGTCAGCCGCCTGGTAGGAGTAGCCTGTCGCTAAAATATCATGCCGCTTTGCAGCCACATCCATCTCCTCCTCCTCCATCTCCTCGTCATCGGACTCACCCTCTGCTGGCTCGCCCTCATCCGCCTCCACCGGGGCATCCATATCTACATCATTTGGTGGATCACCCTGGTGGTCCTGTCGCTTTAAGTGTCGCCTCACCCGATCCCACTGAGTAGATGTGAAGCGGGTGGGCGGTGCCAACTAGATGTCAGTCTGATTGACCGGTATACTGGCACTACTGAGAAAAGCGGCGATCAGGAAAGGGAAGGGAAGCCGCCAACTAGCTGCTCGCCTCATCCTCTTGTTGACGAGGCCGTCCCAGACTTTGTACATCTGCCCCCAGATCAGTGATGGGACAAAAAACCAAGTGCCCGTGTGGAAAGCATAGAGGCAACGGAGAAGGTCGCCCCTGCGCTCTGCCGCTGCAGCGGACACGCGTTCTTCATGAGAATGGTGTCTAGGAACCAGAATCTGCTCGGGCACATCGATTTGGACGTGCAGTTGTTACTGGGCGTGGTAAACGCCCCGCCACACATGTCCATCACGATCGAGAACAGCGTCGTGTCTGCTGGGAGTGCGGCACCGTAAAGTGGCTGACCGTCCGGGCCAACCATGTCCGGTGGCTGTTGGTGAGGGATGCCGAGCATATGCGCAATCCGGCTCGGTGTAATCGTAATCGTGACGGTGCCCACAACCATTTGTAGTGTATCTGGCGTGGTGCAGGAGTAGGTCATGCGATCGTAAAAGACCTGCACGAGGCGCTCGTGTGCCATGTCGGTGGGAGGCACACATAGCCGGTCGAGGCGACGCCTCCTGAGCTCAGCAACCGTCCACGTGGTATCGGGACGCCTCTCAAACTCGGCTAAGTCAAAAATCTGCTCCGGGTGGAACTTCCGAGACCAGAAGGCTCGCCCGGGCACGTCGCGAATAGAACCGGCGGCATTCTTCACCCTCGCCATAGTCTCAGAACAGTCTGCACTTGATTCCAAAAATTTCGTAAATAAAAGATAAATAAGAAGAAAGCTAAACTACGAATAAACTAAAAGAATAAGAATAAAAATGAAGTCCTAGTCCATGGTACTGACAAGAATGCAAAAAAAATTGCTCTCAAAGAGGCAATGTGAACGGATGCAACCGAAACGAAGGTGCCGCGGTTACACACCGTACACATAGCATTTTAAACAAAAAGAATGCCAAATCTCACTCCTACATGAATTCCTACCCCCCGAAACCCACAAAATCTCATTAGAGATATCGCAATCACATCCATCCACCCCAACATCATCTAACTATGTTTATTACGCCGTAAAACTATCAAAAATGGTGAGAGAGTACGCAAAATGTAGCCATGCATCACTTACCTCAAGAGGAAGAAGATGAACGGCTCAACCGAAGAAGATCCACTCGCAGCTGCGAAGAGAAGATCGCGCGAGTGCTAGCGGCGGCTTGGGACTACGTCGGATGGCGGCAGATGATCGGGAATGGTAGATCGAGTGCTCGGGAGTGCTTGGAGAAAGCTTGGATCGCACGGAGGAAGAGAAGAATTCGGATGGTCTTTTAAAAATGGGAGGGAAGCCCAATGGTTTAAATAGACTTTCGGCTCACGTGTAGGCCCCGCGTGCATCTCGATTGATCGAGATGTGTATTTCGATCAATCGAGATTTCGATTAATCGAAGACTTGCTTCGATCAATCAAAATCAGCTTCGATCGATCGAGATTGTCTCTTCGATCAATCGAAAATTCCTTCACTGAATTAAGTTTTTACTTTGATCAATCGAACATTTAATTCATTCAATCAAAATTTTATTTCGATCAATCGAAATTTTCAATCGATCGAAGACCTATCGAAGTGCAATCGAAGAATACTACCTCTCGGGACTTTGGACTTGGCAAATCTCTGCAACTTTTCGATCAATCGAGATTGAAATCTCGATCAATCAAAATCTCGATTGATCGAGATCCTGGTTTCGATCAATCGAGATGCTCAAAAACAGTCAGCTTGAGTTATGCTTCAGGGACTTGGATATTTGGGAATTAGATACTACATTGCTTAGATACAAACCTACTTTGGATTAAAGGGACATCATGGAAGCATGATAGCTACCATGGCTTCGCCACCTTACACATCTATGGCGCGACGTCCGGATTGGCTCACGAGTCAAAATACACGGGATCCGTCAAAGTGACGACATACACGTATTTGGTGGTGACTTGGTCATCCACGCACACTTTTAAGCGCTGCCCATTTACTTTGAACAACGAGCCATCTTTCAAGTCCTTCAATTCCACCGCTCCGTGGGGAGCGATGGAATTAACCAAAAATGGACCATCCCAACGGGAGCGAAGTTTTTCGGGAAACAAATGGAGGCGTGAGTTGTACAACCATATTTTTTGGCCCGGCGAAAATGTTTTGACTCGAATATTACGATCATGAAAGGCTTTGGACTTTGCCTTATAGATTTTCGCATTCTTATACGCGTCATGTCGCAATTCTTCCAATTCATTTAATTGAAGCTTTCAATTAGAGCCGGCCTTTTGCATGTCAAAATTGAAAGTTTTGGTGGCCCACATAGCTTTATGCTCCAATTCAACTAGAAGATGGCACGCTTTGCCATAAACCAACCGATAAGGTGACATTCCAATGGGAGTTTTATATGCGGTTCGGTATGCCCATAATGCATCGTTCAGTCGCAATGACCAATCTTTCTGGTCGGGGCCGAACAGTTTTCTGAAGAATATTCTTAATCTCCCTATTGGATACTTCTACTTGGCCACTGGTTTGAGGATGGTATGGGGTGGCTACTTTGTGTGTGACGGAGTATTTGGTAAGCAAGGTTCGAAGGAACCGGTTACAGAAATGTTTACCTCCGTCACTGATGATGGCCCGAGGCATACCAAACCGGCTAAAAATATTAGCTTGAATGAATTTAACCACGACTGCGTGATCATTGGTTTTGGTAGCAACGGCCTCTATCCACTTAGATACGTAGTCCACCGCCACAAGTATGTACTCATCACTAGTAGAGGGTGGAAATGGTCCCATGAAGTCAATGCCCCACATATCAAATATTTCAATGATAAGAATAGGGTTAAGAGGCATCATGTCCTTCCGAGACATCGCGCCAAGGCGCTGACATCGCTCACAAGAGCGGCAGAATGAATATGCATCCCGATGAAGTGTCGGTCAAAAAAATCCGCATTGGAGAATTTTTGCTGCAGTTTTCTTAGCACTAAAGTGCCCCCCAGAAGCGAGTGTATGACAAAACTTGAGAATGCTTTGGAATTCACTGTTGGGCACACACCTTCGAATTATTTGATCGAGGCAATATTTGAACAATTGAGGATCGTCCCAATTATATGATCGTGATTGGGAGAGAAAACGATCCTTCTCTTGCTTGGTCCAAGAAAATGGTATTTTATCGGTTGCCAAGTAATTAACCACATCCGCATACCAAGGGATACTCTCTTGAGAGATGACAAAGAGTTGTTCATCCGGGAAGGATTCACAAACTGGAATAGAATTATAGAGGGATTCAACAAGAATTCTAGACAGGTGGTCAGCCACCACATTTTCAGTTCCCTTTTTGTCTCTAATCTCAAAATTGAACTCTTGCAATAAGAGTATCCATCAGATCAATCTAGGCTTGGTGTCCTTTTTGGGTAAAAGATGCCGGCGGGCAGCATGATCCGAATAGACAATGACCTTTGAACCTAATAAATAAGCTCGAAATATGTCTAATGCAAATACTACCGCAAACAATTCCTTTTCCGTTGTGGTATAATTAATTTGAGCCTCGGAAAGGGTTTTACTTGCGTAGTAGATGACATGTGGCAGTTTGTCTACTCGTTGCCCTAAGACATCACCCATGGCATAATCGGATGCATCACACATAATCTCAAATGGGAGAGCCCAATTTGGAGGGATTAAAATTGGAGCGGTTGTAAGCATGGTGCGGAGTTTTTCAAAAGCGCTAAGGCACGCTTCATCAAAGGTAAAGCAAGACTCTTTTTCAAGAAGGCGACACAAAGGCCGAGAGATCTTGCTAAAGTCTTTGATGAAACGGCGATAAAAGCCCGCATGCCCAAGGAATGAACGAATCTCTCTCACCGTTGATGGTGGAGGAAGTTTGGGAATGAGTTCAACCTTGGCTTTATCAACCTCTATTCCTCTCTTAGACACAATGTGCCCTAGGACAATACCCTCATGAACCATAAAATGGCTCTTTTCCTAACTAAGAATTAGGTTGGTCTCTTGAGATCGTTTGAGAACACAAGCTAGATTTTGGAGGCATGATTCAAATGAAGGCCCAAAAACGGAAAATCATCCATGAATACTTCTAAGAATTTTTCCACCACGTCAGAGAAGATAGACATCATACACCGTTGAAAAGTCGCCGGTGCATTGTACAACCCAAAGGGCATGCGTCTATAAGCAAATGTGCCGAAGGGACATGTAAAGGTGGTTTTCTCTTGGTCCCCCGGGTCTAGAACAACCTGATTATAGCCGAAATATCCATCCAAAAAGCAATAAAAACTTTGCCCGGCTAATCTCTCCAATATTTGATCAATGAATGGGAGGGGGAAGTGATCTTTTCGAGTGGCTGAATTTAATTTCCTATAATCTATGCATACTCTCCAGCCCGTGGTGGTGCTTTGGGGAACTAATTCACCCTTGTCATTTGGTTGCACCGTAATACCTGACTTCTTTGGAACCACTTGAGTGGGACTAACCCACTTGCTATCTGAGATGGGTTAAATGATTCCCGCATCTAGTAACTTCACCACCTCCTTCATTACAACGTTCTTCATGTTTGGATTTAATCGATGTTGTGCCTCCCTTGAGGTCTTTGCATCCTCTTCCAAGTGTATGCGGTGCATACAAATAGAAGGATCTATTCCCTTCAGATCTGCCACACTCCAGCCTATTGCTTCTTTGTGCTCTTTGAGCACCTTTATGAGTTCCAACTCTTGGTCATTTATGAGATTGGAAGCGATAATGACTGGAAGGGTCTCATTAGCGCCCAAGAAAACATACTTGAGTGTAGCCGGTAGAGGCTTGAGCTCAAGTTGTGGTGGGGAAATTAGAGAAGGAGTTTGGGAAGTTTTGGACAAAGGGGGCAAGGGTTCTCTCGGAACTCTCCATTTAGGCAAATCCATGACAGTATTAACATCGAGCATGGAATTGACTTCACTTATGGCTTGCTCAATGTCAAAATCATGACAATTGAAGTGATTTCGGCATGCCTCTAAAGGATCCTTGGAAAGAATAGAAGGAAGTGCTTCTTGAACAAGGTCTTCCATAACATCGACACAAAAGCATTCACTTTCGTCGTCGGATGTGTGGTGGGTAGCATTGAAGATGTTCAAACGGACTTCATATTCCCAAAAGAGATGTCCATCACTCCGGTACGGTAATTAACGCAAGCGTTTGCCGTGGCCAAGAATGGAGGACCTAGAATGATAGGAATATGACGATTTGCATTTTGGACCGGTTCCGTGTCAAGGACTATGAAGTCCACCAGAAAATAGAATTTGTCTACTTGAATGATGACATCCTCAATGATGCCACGTGGTTGCTTCACCGAACGGTCGGCAAGTTGCAACACAACAGTGATATGCTTGAGTTCCTCCAAACCTAGTTGTTGGTAAACTGAGAATGGAAGCAAATTGACACTAGCCCCTAGATCAAGAAGTACCTTTTCAAAAGATTGATTTCCGATGGTGCACGAAATGGTCGGAGCACCCGAATCTTTGAATTTAGGAGGGGCTTGGTGTTGGAAAATGGAGCTTATGTGCTCAGTTAAGAGGACTTTCTTAGGAACATTATTCCTAGATTTGCGCTTTGGAGTGCACAAGTCCTTCAAGAATTTCGCATAGGAGGGAATTTGTCGAATAGCATCAAGGAGAGGGAGATTGATCTTTACTTGTTTGAAGATCTCCATCATGTCTTGGATTTTCTCTCCTTGCTTTCCGAAATGAGAAGGTTCCTTCAATCTTTGAGGAAAAGGAACCGGAGGTTCATAAGAGGTGTCAAGATTTGGAATCGATGACGACACAACTTCATTTGCCTTTCCTTTTGGATTTGAAGGGGTATTTGGCAAATTTGGATTTAACGGAAACAAATTTGGATTTAATTGGGATTCTTTTGGATTTTTAGGTTGCTCTTGGAATTCCTTTCTCTCTTCCTCCCCTACCTTGGAGTTAATGATTTTACCACTCCTCAAGGTTGTGATTGATTGAACTTGCTCCGGAGGAGCATTACAAGTTGAAGATGATAGGTCCTTAATCACATGGACACCTTTGGGATTCGCCACCGGTTGACTCGGCAACTTACCTTCCTCCCTTCTATTTAAGGCATTAGCTAGTTGCCCGATTTGAGCTTCTAATCTAGCCATAGATTGAGCATTGGCTTCAAGCTTAGAGATTGATTGAGAGTGAGTTTGCAATAAGCGGGTATTGGCCTCAAGATTGCTTATCACTCGTTCTTCAAAGCTTTGGCTTCTCGGAGGAGGTGGTGGTTGTTGGTAATTAGATCTTTGATTATAAGGTTGAGGATTTGGCCTATATTGAGGCTGTTGAGAGTGGGAATTAAAAGAGTTTTGCCCTTGGAAAGAGGGACTTGATTCTTGAGGTTTCCATGAAAAAGTCGGATGGTTCTTGTAACCAGGATTGTACGTGTTTGAATATGGATCATTCATTTGTTTAGAGTACAAGGCATTCGCTTGCTCTTGAGCATAATCGGGAGATTGCCCGGCAATAGGACAATCTCGTACGAAATGTGAAGTACTATAGCAAAACGAACAACCTTCCTGATTTTGGACAGATTGGTTTGGAGTAGGCAGCCCATTTTTCATGATTAAATCCATTTTTTGGGATAGGGCTTCTACTTGCATGGCAACCTCATCTACCCGTGAAATCTCATGCACTCCTCTACAAGGTTGGGTGGCCTTCCCTTTCCTAGTGGAGGAGCGTTAAGCTGAATTGTTGCTTAGGGTTTAAAAAAGTTTCCATGCCTCATCGGGGCTTTTCAAAAGATATCCACCCCCACACGCGGAGTCTATCATTTGTCTATGTTGCTCACTCACCCCATCATAAAAACTTTGCACTAGCTGCCATTTCGGGACAGCATGATGCGAACAAGATTTTAAAAGATCCTTTAACCTCTCCCACGTCTCATGGAATTGTTCTTGGTCAATTTGGGTGAATCCGGTGATTGGTCGCCGAATATCACTTGTCTTACCCATTGGGAAGTATTTTTTCAAGAACTCTATTTCCATCTCCGCCCAAGAATGGATTGAGTTAGGTTCTAAGGAGTTGAACCAACTTCTAGCTTTATCTTTTAGGGAGAAGGGGAACATACGCAGCTTGAGATCATCCTCCGTAAAGTGTGGTACACGAATAGTGGAACACACGGAAAGGAAATAATCTAAGTGCCGGTACGGATCCTCATTAGGAAGACCGTGGAAGCTATTAAGAAGATTGATGGTGGAGGACTTTATTTCGAATTGATTTGCCGCTACATCCGGAAATTGAATACATGAAGGTACTTCAAATGTAGTCGGAAGGTAAAAGTCCATAAGCAACTCTCCTTGAGGAGGTGGTGGTGGAGGTGGTTGTTCATGATTAAAAGGAGGTAGTTCGGGAGGTTGTCTCAAATTTGGATCCATGTTTTCAGTCCTAGGCAATATAGGGTCCCTAGAGGTTCCTCTACGTTGTCTAAATGTTCGTTCAAGTTCAATGTTACACGGAAGCAAAGGAAGTGACAAGGACCGTCTACCTAGCACACATTAACAATCGAACAACACCTCAATACACAAAGTAACAATAATCTTTACAAAAAAAAAATGAATGAATTCAAACCACTAATTTTAGGCTTTATACTCACAAAGGGTTCCAAGTTTACTTCTCTTCGATGCCCTCTATGTGGTATGCCTAAAATCAAGAAATTTGAGAAATAAGAACAAGATATATACAAAAAGAATGAAAGAATTTCTAGCCTAAGAATTAAACCAGATTTAATCTTCCAATGGCGACAATTAAACCGTAGTCCCTGGCAACGGCGCCAAAATTTTGATGTGGTCGGAACTAAATTATATTGTAAGCTTAATTTTGCCCTTTTTTTATCAAAATATAATTTAACCACTCGCAAGAGCACGAATCTTTGTAGATAAGGTTCTATATAGAGGGTATCGATCCCACGAGGACTAGTCGCAATTGTCTTAAAGGAAGATTAATTCTACTTTAATTCTAAAAAAAACAGATTTTTGAATTTGTGTTTATAAACTATTGCATGAATGAAATGACAAGAAATGTAAAGAGTTTAAAGTTGGGAGAGAGAACTAGGGTTGGTGATAGGCGTTGAATGTTACGCATTCTAGCCTCTTAACTTATGTATTTTATTCTCTTAGTGATAGATTATTTTGTTATTTTACTTTGTTTTAGTGTTTTCTGTATTTTCAGGGCCTTAATGATTATTTCAGTTAAAACCGTGATTTTGGGCTTTTAAAGATGACATCCAAGATGGTGAGATGAAGCCTACATCAAGGAGATTCACTCAACCATTTATTTCAACTCAAATCAGCCCAAGAAAGAGGTCCAAGAGAATTACAACTGTTTAAGAAGGTTTCGGGCCTGAAGCCCAAATCTGCGCATAATGCAGTCTTAATCCCGTTTTGGAAAACGGACCAGAAGTCTTATTTCCGAGCCTCAAATCGACATTATTTCCGCGTGGGGTTGAACGAAATTTGATTCTGCACACTTTTGGATTTCACGAAAATTCCGTAAATCGGACTTCTAGTGGGTCAAAAGTTGGGCCGAAGTCAGCAGGAAAAACCCACCTGATTAGTGCTGCAGGAAACCCTAATTAATTCCTAATTGGATTAGGACTTTGGTGAATTCTCTTGGGGAATAAAAGGAAGACTTGGAGGCTGAAGAGAAAGAGCTTACACAGAGATTGGAGAGTCTGAGAGGGCTGAAGAGAACAGAACATATTGCAGAGCCATTGGAGAACGAAGTCATACGCGTAATTCAGAAAGATGATGTCTTCTTCCTCAACAGTTGAAGCTTCTTCTTCTACCATGAGCGGCTAGTTCATCCACTAGGGTTTTGATGTAGCCCTAACAAAGCATCAATGGTTTGATTGTTTTAATTATTGGGGACCTTTATATACATGCATAGATTGTGTAATTGTGAGGATTCTTATTAATGAATTGAGCAATAAAAGTCTTGTAAATTCAATCTCAATGATTTCTTATCTTGTCTTAGATATTTAGTTGTTGTTATTGAAATCAATCTCTTTTGTTTTCTGTGATCATGAGAGAGATTATTACACAATGGTAATCACTGAATATATTGTTATGAGCTTTGATGGATTATGCCTAGAGAAGATGAACCATACTGCACCCTAGATTAGAGTAGTTAGGCAGATGGCCCATGCCAATCGAAGATAGTCCATGGCTTAGCCTTAATCATATGTTATCTTCTTGACGGATGAAGGTGTGCTTGTAGCCACCGACACCACTTATGCATGATGTAATTCCCCTATAGTTGATTCAATTGACCATTGATTGTGGAGTTAGTGGTGAAGTCAAACACCCTAGGTTTCTCTCTTATTATCTTCATTATCTGTTTACCTTTGATTTATTTTATTTTATCTTTTTAATTAGTTAAAAATCAGAATTCTTTTCTTATAAATTTAATTAGAATTAGTTCTGTGTTCCAACTCGTCAGAACATAATCCCTGAGGTACGATACCCATTCCTTTCGATAGCCCTATTCTGCAAAGAATTCGTTCTATTGCGAAGTGTGGAAAATTTTAATTGGTATACTTTTTGAGTCACACTCACACACGAATCAATTTTTGGCGCCGTTGCCGGGGATTATCTATTTGATTGATTGGATTTTACAGAATTAGTTTTAATTGGATTTTTAGTTTAGGAAATTTTTATATTTTATTTTTATTCTTGTTTTTGTTTTCTTTTCAGGTGCTTTTGGTAATATATGCAAGGTCGTCGTTCTGTGGCTGATCCTTTGATACCTCTTGATCCTGAGCCTGAACGTACTCTTAGACAACAGAGGAACATCCCTGTTGACACCAGTGTGCAAGAGGAAGAAATAATTGAAGACATGGCAGAAGAGAGGAATAATAACCTTGTTCCTAATGCTGATGGAGAAAGAGCTAGATTGCTTAGGGACTACTATGTTCCTGAGACATATACCTCGCCAGCAGGTTTTCAACTGCCCAATGTCACAGCACAGAATTATGAGATCAAGTCCAGCATTATTCAGATGCTACCATCTTATTTTGGGCTGACTCAAGAAGACCCTTACAAGCATCTGGATGACTTCATTGAAGTGTGCTCAACTACAAAAATTCACAACTTCTCTGAAGATGCTTTCAGAATGAGACTTTTTCCATTCTCTTTGAAAGACAAAGCAAAGTATTGGTTCAACTCCCTACCGGCTGGTTCTATCACGACTTGGACTCAGATGCAACATGAGTTTCTCAAGAAGTATTTTCCGATAGGGAAGACCAATCAGTTCAGACGTGCTATCACTGGTTTCTCCCAATATGAGGGGGAACAATTTTATGAGACATGGGAAAGATTCAAGGACCTTCTTAGGAAGTGTCCCCATCATCAAGTTCCTAAGTGGCAACTAGTGCAGAGTTTTCATGAAGGGCTCACAGAAGCCAACAGACAGATGGTTGATGCGTCATGTGGAGGTACTTTTATGTTGAAGAGTGAAGAAGAGGCATGGACCTTATTTGAAAATCTTAGTGACAACTCTCTACAACATGTGTCCTCTACTCGTTCTAGCAGACCTGCCACTACCAGGAAGACTGATGGGATTTTTGAGGTTGGTGCTTCAGAAGCTATGCCAACTGATATTGATTTAATTGCACAGAAGGTAGCAGCAATTATGGCTGCCAATCAAACTCCTTCTGCTTCAAATTCTTCATTGCTAGGCCCTTGTGAATTCTGCTCTAGTCCTATGCATAATGTGAGCAATTGTCCTTCAATGGGGCAATTTTCTGATATTCAACATGAGCAAGTTCAAGCTACTTTCACTGGACCAATGAATCCTCCACGAGGTAATACTTACAATCCCACATGGAGGAATCATCCTGGTTTTTCTTACAGTAACCAAGGGGCAGCAATGCAACCATCATATCAACCTAGGACTTTTGTGCCTCAACAACAATATCAAACACAAAGTCCTATGGCCCAAAGAATTTCTGCTATTGAAGACAAGCTGACTCTTACCTTGTCTAAATTTGACAAGCTTGATTCTCTTATAGAAACAGTGCAAGCTACTGCAGCAACAGTACAATCTACAGTTCAGCTAGTGCACTCGCATTCTCAATCCATTGCCAAATTGGAATCTCAGTTTGGACAGCTTGCTACTTCATTGAGTAGAAGAGAAGAAGGGAAGCTCCCTAGTCAACCAATTGCTAATCCAAGAGGGATGCAAGCTTCCACAAGCAACCCACACCATGAGCAAGTTCAAGCCATTACCACTTTGAGAAGTGGGAAAATAATTGACAATAAGGTGGGTGAGAAGAAAGAAGAAGAAAAAGTGATCACAAGTCCAAGTGCTGAAATTCCTTATGAGCCCAAGGCTCCTTTCCCACAACGTTTTCTTGAAGCATCTAAATTGGGGAAGCAAGGGGACAAGCTGCATGACATGATGGAGGTGTTTCGCCAAGTGAAGATTAATTTGCCACTCCTTGATGCCATCAAGCAAATTCCTCCTTATGCAAAATTTTTAAAGGACTTGTGCACTCAGAAAAGGCGTTCTAAAAGCCATGTGCCAAAGAAAGTAATGCTGCCACAACAAGTAAGTTCAATAATTCAGCAGTGTACTCCTCCCAAGTACAAAGATCCTGGTGCTCCAACTATCTCATGCATTATTGGGGAGCACCATGTGGATAAAGCTCTTCTTGATTTGGGTGCAAGTGTGAATTTGCTACCCTATTCAGTTTACTTACAATTAGGCTTGGGAGAATTGAAGCCTACCTCGGTGGTATTACAATTTGCAGACAGATCAACAAAGCAACCCCGAGGAATCATAGAAGATGTGCTCATTAAAGTGGACAAGTTCTACTTTCCTGTTGATTTCATTGTACTTGACACTGAGCCGGTTCACAATCCGAAGAGGCACATTCCTGTGATCCTTGGTCGACCTTTCTTAGCTACTGCTGATGCTTGCATAAATTGTAGGTCAGGGATCATGGATATTTCCTTTGGCAACATGAATGTCAAGCTTAATGTGTTCAATGCTATCCAACACCCTCCAGATCAGAGTGATGTGTTCTCCATGGATGATATTGATGAATGTGTGGAGGAATTTGTTTCATCCTCTATATCTCGAAACTCCCTGGAGGTATGTAAGTCATTTTATGACTTTGAAAACACTAATGATGAAGGTTTATGTGAAGAGGTGCATGCTATGCTGGAAGTGGATGCTATTCAGAATACTCCACCATGGAGAATTCCAATTGAGCCACTACCTTTTCTCTCTAGCACTCCCTTAGTGCCTTCATTGGAGTCCCCTCCAGAATTAGAGTTGAAGCCTTTGCCTGACAAATTGAAGTATGTATTCTTGGGGGCACAGAAAACTCTTCCTGTTATAATTGCCTCTGATCTGACAGAAATTCAAGAGAATAGCTTAGTAGAGGTTTTATACCAACATCGGGAAGCAATTGGATGGAGTGTTGCTGATCTTAAGGGCATTGATCCCTCAATTTGCATGCACAAAATCCATTTGGAAGAAGGATGTAAGCCAACTAGAGAGGCTCAGAGGCGGTTGAACCCCAACATGAAGGAGGTGGTAAAGAAAGAGGTGGTCAAGTTACTTGATGCAGGAATCATTTATCCAATTTCTGATAGCACATGGGTGAGTCCGACACAAGTGGTTCCAAAGAAATCTGGTCTTACCATTGCCCCTAACTCCATGGGAGAGCTTGTTCCACAACGTACTGCCACAGGTTGGCGAGTTTGCATTGATTACAGAAAGCTCAATTCTATGACAAGGAAGGATCACTTCCCTCTTCCATTCATTGATCAAATACTTGAAAGGTTAGCTGGTCAGAGCTATTATTGCTTTCTGGATGGCTACTCTGGTTATAACCAAGTAGCTATGGATCCAGAAGATCAAGAGAAGACCACTTTCACTTGTCCCTTTGGTACTTTTGCGTATCGTCGTATGCCTTTTGGATTATGTAATGCTCCGGCTACATTCCAGAGGTGTATGATGGCCATCTTTTCTGACATGGTGGAAAAATTCTTGGAGGTGTTTATGGATGATTTCTCTGTTTTTGGATCATCTTTTGAACATTGTTTGAGCAATTTATCACTTGTGCTTCAAAGATGCCGAGAACGGAATCTGATACTTAGTTGGGAGAAGAGCCATTTTATGGTGAAAGAAGGTATTGTATTGGGCCATATTGTTTCAGAGAGGGGCATTGAAGTTGATAAAGCAAAGATCGACCTAATTGCAACTCTGCCTCATCCAACTTCGGTAAGGCAAGTTCGATCTTTCTTAGGCCATGCCGGGTTCTATAGAAGATTCATCAAGGATTTCAGTAAAGTAGCTCGACCATTGTGCCATCTGTTATCTAAAGATATTCCCTTTATCTTTGATGAAGATTGTGTGAAAGCTTTTGAAAAGCTTCGATCTCTGTTATCCTCTGCACCAATTATGCAGTCTCCAAAATGGGCTATACCTTTTGAAATCATGTGTGATGCCTCTGATTATGCAGTAGGAGCCGTGTTGGGACAGAGAGAAGAAAAACGACCACATGTCATCTACTACGCTAGTAAGACTCTCTCTGATGCCCAACTCAATTATACAACCACAGAGAAAGAGCTTCTAGCTGTAGTGTTTGCCTTGGACAAGTTTCGTTCTTATCTATTGGGGTCTAAGGTGGTTGTCTATTCTGATCATGCAGCATTGAGACATTTATTGGCAAAGAAAGAAACCAAACCGCGTCTTATTCGGTGGATTTTATTGCTGCAAGAATTTGATTTGGAGATAAAAGACAAAAAGGGGACGGAGAATGTGGTTGCAGATCATTTATCTCGAATCGAGTTTGAGCCGGTGATCGATGCACTACCAATTCGAGACTCATTCCCGGATGAGCAATTGTTTGGAATCACGTTGATGAAAGTCAATGGCCAAAGGTTGAAGCATTGTGTGGAAGGATGTGTGCCAAGAAGAGACGTGGAGTCCGTCGACTTGACGGATCCCATCTATCCGACTTAATCCCTTCGGAGAGTCAATCGTCTCCTACGGACGTTAAATAGTAGGTTTTGTATGTATTTCTATACTTTATTTCGTTTAGTTTTCTTTAATTTTAATTTTTGATTCTAGTTTTCTTAGGTTTTTCTTCAATTCTAGTTGTGTTTTAATGTTTTTTCTTTGAGTTTTTGATGTATAAGTTGCTTCCGGAGGATGCCAAGAGGTGTACCGAGGTATTCGGACTCAAGACGGGTGAAAAATCGTGCTCTCGGTCGACCTTGGGCGATGGAGACTCAAAAATATCAAGTCTCGGTCGACCTTGGGCGATGGAGGGTCCAACAGGGCATCAGAAGGGGGATCGATCGCCCCATTTAAGGGGGATCGATCGCCCCATTGTTTTTCAAGAAATCACCCACCAGCAGGTGGGCGATCGATCGCCCATCCTAGGGGGGATCGATCGCCCAAGCCCAAAACATGGGCTGGCCGAGAGTCCTCCTTATATATGGACACCCACTCCTCCTATATTGCTCCTACATGCATCCTAAGCCTCTTTGAACTCCAATTCAAGTCCTACATCATCCGGAAAACTAATTTCTTCAATTAGTGATTATTATACAAGGATTCAACATTGATCAACATCAACTTCAACATCAAAGAAGATCAAAAATCACTAGTTCTCAAAGGAAGCTCACACTTTTTCAAGTTCAACATCAAAGTAAGTGAAGTTTTTCCTTGAAGAAATTGTTCAAATCTTTTTGAGGGCTTTTGAAGACCAAGTTTGGGGGATCAATTTGGTGCAATTACTTGTTCGATTTGGGTGGAAAAATTGCCGGAAAAAGGAGGTTGAAGGTTACAAAAGAATTGTGCACACCAAGTGTTCGATTTAATTCCTCAACTACACTTTTTCTACTTCTATGGCACCAAAGAGAGCAAGTCACCAAGATGCTTCAAGTTCACGTAATCCTCGCCGAGCGAGGAATGATCCGACCACAGGTTCTTCACGATCTCGCCGAGACGGTATTCAAGAGAGATGGCATCCAAGGGCGTTGAACTATGAAACAACGTTTGACATAGCCGAACTTTATGGTATGTTTCCCGAGACACGATGGGGGGTTTCCGACATCCGTCGTCGTCGGTCTGCATCCATTTTTGTTCCACTCTCATCTACTATTTACCCGAGGCTTGTCAAGGTATTTTATCAAAACTTAATACCAAAACCTGATGAGCGGGATGTGCTTACTTCTTCCATAGATGGAACAATAGTTCGAGTTGACATGTCATCCATTGCCATTGCCATGGGTTGTCCTCATGAATGCCCAGCTGATTTATCTCATATCTACACTCCTTTACCCGACGAGTTGTCGGTGGGCAATGTGGTTGCACGATTGTGTGCCAACCAATTCTCCGGGCCGAAAAGGAATGCAGCTTCAAAGTCTTCAATGCCAAATCATTTATGGTTCCTTGACGCTGTGCTACTCAAGAATGTATGTCCAATTGGACATAAAACCGAAAGACGTCAAGAGTTCCTCAGAGCCTTATATGCCATACATTTTGGGCATTGGCTGTCATTCCCACAGATTGTCTGGGGCCAGATGGAGAAATTCTATTCCAAGGTTGTGGCCAAAGTACCAGACAGTGCAAGTGACTGGGAGTTTCCATTCCCCACTATTATTCACCAGTTGCTTGTAACACAGGGGTATGCAGTCCACGAGGACGAGCTTGCCTTTCCACATGATCTTCATTATGGCACGCATGACTGGAACTTGAGTCGATCTCATATGCACCAGAGAGTCATAGCAGCGCCTGGTGAGGTATCTCGGGTGGCCCAAGGAGGAGAGCATGTAGATGTGCCACCACCGGTAGATGATCCAGAGGAGATGGAGGCAGAGGAAGAGGAAGTGCATGCACAGACTGGTGGCCATGATTATCAATACTTAGAAGGGCAGATTGCTGGGCTGACAGCTCAGTTTGGCACCTTACAGACAGAGGTCTCCGCACAGTTTGGTGCAATGAGAGCAGAGATGGCGGATCACTTTCGTGACACTCGCCAAGAGCAACTAGAGATGCGGAGGATGATGCGTGCACTGATGCGCCAAGCAAACTTAGACCCGGATGCTCAGTCACCACCACATCCTTGACAGGAAGGTAACCATCTTTTGTATATTATTTTATTTTTAGTTTTTCTGTTTAGTTTTTTTAGTTAGATGTTTGTAAAAAAAAAAAAAAAAAAAAAAAAAATAAAAAAAATAAAAAAAAAATAAAAAAAAAATAAAAAAATAAAAAAATAAAAAAAAAAAAAAAAAATTTTGAAAAATGAAAAAATTTTATTATTTTTTTTTTTAGGATTTTTCTCTTTCATATTTATTTTCACCCATACTATTTTCACTTGATCTTTGGGGTATAGTGGTTTGTTTTGACAGGTTGAATCATCCAAGTTTGGGGGTGTGCTTGCCTTGCCTTCATGCTAGTGATGTGCTCTATTTTCTTGCCACTACTCCTTGGTCCTGGTACCATTGTTCTTACTCTTCTCTATGCTTTAATTGGGTAGTACATTGAGGACAATGTACAGTTTAAGTTTGGGGGTGAGGCGATGCCTAATTGTGTGCTTTATTGGAATATGGGGGGAAATTTGTGTGAAATTCTTTTTGTATTAGGATTTTATTTTATTTTCGTAGTTTGTTTATTTTATATCTTTTTGTATTAGGATTTTATTTTATTTTCGTAGTTTGTTTATTTTATTTTATTTTGTTTTGTTTTTAGATAGAATGTTTTGACATGATTCAAAGGATTAATACCTTATGTAGGTGCTTAACTTGCAATTTTTGAGTATGTTTGAAATTTTTGAAAACTGTGATTTAAATTATGTGGTTTTAATCATGGTTTGCAATAACATATTTTGAAGTGATTAATTTTAGTTTCCTTACATGCACAGACACACTAGCATAATCTTGTGAGGTATAAACCTATGTTTTGAGTTATTGAGTTACATATGCTTGATATTAATTAGTATCTCTTGAGAATGAGTACCGATAATGTGTTACTTGACTTCAATGAAAAAGAAAAAAAAAAAAGAAAAAAGAAAAAAAAAAGAATGTGATGAATAAGCAAATCAATTTGATCCTTTTCATGAGTAACCGGGCCTCTATGCCTCAGGAAGCACGGAGTGTTCGCGTCAAAAGTGAAAGGGTGAGAAAAGAGGAGCATTGGTTGTCTTGATTTGTAGCCTGACTGATTCGAGTAATTAGGTCTTCAGGGTATCTTAAAGCCTAGTGCCCTAAAGCCATCTGGTTTGGGAGTCACTGACTGAAAGCTTGCTACATGGATCTTTCAGAAAGCTTAATAGATCAAGACATTGCACAACCAATAAAGCAATGGAAAAAAAGAATGATGAAAAAAAAAAAATGAAAAAGTCATGTATGCATGTTGGGAAGTACGATTTCAATAAGGGGAGCTAGTGAGTTGAAGGGGTATGTGCCTTAATAGATTCAGAACTTGGTTATGCTACATGAGAGGACTGCTAGTTCACTTTACACGAGGGAGCTAGAGTTGATTACTTTGATATATGTTGATGTGAATTATGCATGGGAACCATTGATTTGAATTGTGGAATTTGAAAGTTTGAAATTATTCTTGAATGCAAGTTTGTAACTATGTATTGTAATCTTCTTATTGAATTAATGTTGAAACAGAATTTTTAATGTTTGTGGGTAACATTTCTGGAAACCCTCACGAGACTATACTCGTCCACTAGGGGGAACCTAGGGGTTTAAAGGCTTGTTGCATATGCTAAATGCAATCGTTTCTCCCACGAAAGTGGAGTTTGGTAGTTTAGTTAGTATTTGTTAGTTTCTTTATTTTAGTTTTGTTTTATTCTATTGCTAAGGGACTAGCAATATGTAAGTTTGGGGGTGTGATAGGCGTTGAATGTTACGCATTCTAGCCTCTTAACTTATGTATTTTATTCTCTTAGTGATAGATTATTTTGTTATTTTACTTTGTTTTAGTGTTTTCTGTATTTTCAGGGCCTTAATGATTATTTCAGTTAAAACCGTGATTTTGGGCTTTTAAAGATGACATCCAAGATGGTGAGATGAAGCCTACATCAAGGAGATTCACTCAACCATTTATTTCAACTCAAATCAGCCCAAGAAAGAGGTCCAAGAGAATTACAACTGTTTAAGAAGGTTTCGGGCCTGAAGCCCAAATCTGCGCATAATGCAGTCTTAATCCCGTTTTGGAAAACGGACCAGAAGTCTTATTTCCGAGCCTCAAATCGACATTATTTCCGCGTGGGGTTGAACGAAATTTGATTCTGCACACTTTTGGATTTCACGAAAATTCCGTAAATCGGACTTCTAGTGGGTCAAAAGTTGGGCCGAAGTCAGCAGGAAAAACCCACCTGATTAGTGCTGCGGGAAACCCTAATTAATTCCTAATTGGATTAGGACTTTGGTGAATTCTCTTGGGGAATAAAAGGAAGACTTGGAGGCTGAAGAGAAAGAGCTTACACAGAGATTGGAGAGTCTGAGAGGGCTGAAGAGAACAGAACATATTGCAGAGCCATTGGAGAACGAAGTCATACGCGTAATTCAGAAAGATGATGTCTTCTTCCTCAACAGTTGAAGCTTCTTCTTCTACCATGAGCGGCTAGTTCATCCACTAGGGTTTTGATGTAGCCCTAACAAAGCATCAATGGTTTGATTGTTTTAATTATTGGGGACCTTTATATACATGCATAGATTGTGTAATTGTGAGGATTCTTATTAATGAATTGAGCAATAAAAGTCTTGTAAATTCAATCTCAATGATTTCTTATCTTGTCTTAGATATTTAGTTGTTGTTATTGAAATCAATCTCTTTTGTTTTCTGTGATCATGAGAGAGATTATTACACAATGGTAATCACTGAATATATTGTTATGAGCTTTGATGGATTATGCCTAGAGAAGATGAACCATACTGCACCCTAGATTAGAGTAGTTAGGCAGATGGCCCATGCCAATCGAAGATAGTCCATGGCTTAGCCTTAATCATATGTTATCTTCTTGACGGATGAAGGTGTGCTTGTAGCCACCGACACCACTTATGCATGATGTAATTCCCCTATAGTTGATTCAATTGACCATTGATTGTGGAGTTAGTGGTGAAGTCAAACACCCTAGGTTTCTCTCTTATTATCTTCATTATCTGTTTACCTTTGATTTATTTTATTTTATCTTTTTAATTAGTTAAAAATCAGAATTCTTTTCTTATAAATTTAATTAGAATTAGTTCTGTGTTCCAACTCGTCAGAACATAA
The DNA here is from genome assembly GCA_026545225.1 of Cornus controversa. Taxonomy (NCBI): domain Eukaryota; kingdom Viridiplantae; phylum Streptophyta; class Magnoliopsida; order Cornales; family Cornaceae; genus Cornus; species Cornus controversa. The sequence continues at coordinate 35,491,536 of CM048845.1, read as the reverse complement.
TCCCTGAGGTACGATACCCATTCCTTTCGATAGCCCTATTCTGCAAAGAATTCGTTCTATTGCGAAGTGTGGAAAATTTTAATTGGTATACTTTTTGAGTCACACTCACACACGAATCAGTTGGTTTCCACCACTAGCCATTCACATGTTCATAAGTGTAGCAAGCATGGGATTCATTAATTAAATGCCTAACAATGTCATTAGGCTTGTGACCTCAATGACATATCAAAAGATCAATGTGTGTGCTAACCTATCATAATCCATCTTCAACAAGCATAGCTCTTCAACCTAACTAACTACCTAATTACTCTACTCTCTAAGTGAACACTACATGCATCCAAACTACCTTGTCTTGGTATGGTCTATACAAACTAACATCACACATTCATTTAAACACCATTATCTAGCCATCATTTGCACTTCTTGTGGAATATGCAAATGTTGTGCATTCAGGTGACAAAATCTACTCTAAGACAAGAATAAATTCCAAATCAAATGAATATATATAAGAGATGTATTTGTGTACATAACCACTAGGCTAAATAATCAACAATTAATTACAAATCCCAAGAGCTACAAAGATGAACAAGTTTACATGGCTAGGGGTTGAAACCAACACCCTAGTAGAAGAGTTAGTTGCTCATGGTTGCCTTGCACCCTTCCATTGATGAAGAAAGTGAAGCTTCTTGGTCTGGTTCAGCTTCTCCTCTTCCTCTCCCGAAGGTCTCTCTTGAAGTATTCTGATGTTCTTGAGAGATATGAGATATGTGTGGCATTTGGTGCTTTTGGGCTTCTTTTTCTACCTTGGGGCCCACCATATATATTTATATATCATTATATATATCTCTTGTATCAAGAAGGCCCCCAAGAGTCTTGTTCAAGTCAAACAATCCCCCTAAGTCGTGCAAAAAGGGGGATTTTGTTGCAAGTGGGAGAGCAGGTGAGCAAGTGGCCAAGTGGGCTCTGCAGAATCTCGATTGATCGAGATTTCGATCAATCGAAATGAGATCTCGATCAATCGAGATTTCGATTAATCGAGATCAACATCTCGATTGATCGAGATGCCTTGGGCTGCAATTTCTAATTTCTTCTCTTGACTGCAGAAAGCTTCCAACTTTGCTCCATTTACTCCAATACCTGCAAAACATCAAAAACACAAAAATACCGTAAACATATCTCGGTAAACGCAAAAACGGAACTAACGTATGCAATAAAGAGGGTTCAAATGCATAGAATTGAACACTTATCACACCCCCAAACTTACATATTGCTAGTCCCTTAGCAATACAATATTACAAAAATGAAATCAACTATCTTATACAACAGTTTAATCATGCTCAGTCATCAACTAGATAAAGGGCGATCATCCGTTCATTTCACATTTGGCAAATGCAACAAGTATTACAGAACTATGTGGTCATTAGCAAAAATGGACTTTCACAAGCTATAAAGGAACGACAGTCCCCACATAATGGCCAGCCCGAACAAACATAACAATTCCAACCCCAAAATGCTCTTTGAAAAGTGAACATGCATTCTAACGTGTGGCTTTTGTCATATTTGGAGAAGAAAACGAACAAATCTGTTTTTAAGAGAAAAACTCATTGAAAATGCTCAACACGGCTGTTTCATTATCACAAAACATTCATGATTGCTCATGCGCGGATGACCGTGCAATGCTTAGCTCTTTTTGCTTTCTTGCAAGCCCATGTAGCGGCGTTGGGCCAATGACTCCCAAACCAATTGATTTTAGGGCATTAGGTGAAGAAGCACCCCTCGGACTTAATGACCGAGCTTACAAGGCGATGAGCGTAAGCAAGCCACCCGCTTATTATTGCTCAACCTTACACACTTTTACGCGAATATTCCCTGCTTTGAGGCATAGAAATCCGGTTATTTGAGTGAGAAGGCTTATTGCATATTTTTCTCTTTTTATTTCTTCTTTTTTTTTTACAACAACCAGAAGAACTTATTCTTTAAGTTGTTCAGATAAAAACAGAAATTTTCAAAAATTCTCCCTCAGACATATACCCCACAATTTAAAATGCATGTGTGCGAATTTGTGCGGTTAAGGACAAATTTAGGGCAAGAATTGTACGTGCTCGAATTTAGACAAAAATGTAGACCGTTCTAGTCTACTATAAAGCTTGCAAAATTGCGGGTATTTACAATGCTAAAGTTCTTAAGTACCTGCTGCATTTACCTCGGACATTTATTCGAATGACTTCCTTTAAGAAAAAGCAAGACATCATGGCAAGCATCAAAAAATATCAAGAAGAAAAAAACTGCTCTACAATGACACTCAAAATAATGACCGAACATTGCATGCGTATGCAAGTGGTATAGCATACCGCACCCCCAAACTTATATGCAACATTGTCCTCAATGTTTGGACAAGAAGAACAAGGAAAGAAGTTACCAGGATGGCAGAATGCGAGAAAAATGGTATTCCACAGCAGCGGTCATCTTGTAAATAAGGAAAACCTGCATAGAACACCCACTGGATACCACGAGCATTAAAAGGAACAAAAAGTAGATAAATAGAACATAATGAAATAATTATGCACAAATTGACAATGCCAATATCACTGTATATCTAAGGGTCTGAACTGGTGTTTCCCAAGTGTCTAAGAAGTCTATGCGATAAGATATTGACTATCTAGGCACGCTAACGTATAGCACGCAAAGGGGCTGCCTTTCTTTATTACCGCCATACTGTGTTGAAGCAATCTCAACAGTATTGGGAATTAAAAACAGGCGGTAATAAACGGAAATCATCAACTGAATCGCATATAACAATTAGACAACTGGTACTACATACATAGTCAAAGTATAGAGAACAGATAGATTGACGGAAAGCAAAAAGAAAGACAGTAAAGATAACACATGACATAAAAGAAAATATAAATGTATTCCATAAAGATGAAAATGAGTTTCAGTACAAAGTGTACATGTAGGTGGAATACTCAAAAAGAAACTAAACATGGCCAACATGGCCTATCAAAAATAAAGAAAGAAAAATACAGAAAGTAAAGCATAAAAGAGGAATAAAATGCAGCTACTCGAGGGCGGGTGGTGGTGGTGGTGGCTCGGTGGGAGCAGAAGTGGAGGTGGAGGCTCGACCTGCGAACAGGAACTGCAGGTCCTGCCAGAAGGCTCAGAACTCGTCTAAGATCGCTCTCTGGCCCTGTGCCAGAGAAGAAATGTCCATCCGAATACCTGCCAGCTGACTCTGCATCACCTAGACGTGCTCGTCAAAACCCTGCTGGAGCCGCTCTACGTCAGCCGCCAGGCAGGAATAGCCCGTCGCTAAGATATCATGCCGCTCTGCAGCGACATCCATCTCCTCCTCCTCCATCTCCTCATCCTCTGACTCAGCCCCTGCAGGCTCTCCCTCATCCGTCTCCACCGGGGCATCCATAACTACATCGTCTGGTGGATCACCCTGATGGTCCTGTCGCTCTAAGTGTCGCCTCACCCGCTCCCATTGAGTAGATGTGAAGCGGGTGGGCAGTGCCAATTGAATGTCAGTACGACTGACCGGTATACTGGCACTGCTGAGAAAAGCGGCGATCAGGAAAGGAAAGGGAAGCCGCCAACTCGCTGCTCTCCGCATCCTCTTGTTCACGAGGCCGTCCCAGACCTTGAACATCTGCCCCCAGATCAGCGACGGGATCGAAACCCACATGCCCGTGTGGAAAGCATAAAGGCAACGGAGGAGGTCGCCCCTACGCTCTGGCACGTGCTGCAGCGGACACGCGTTCTTGAGGAGAACGGTGTCCAGGAACCAAAATCTGCTCAGGCACATCGATTTGGACGTGCAGTTGTGACTGGGCGTGGTAAACGCCCCGCCACACAAGTCCATCACGATCGAGAACAGCATCGTGTCTGCTGGGAGTGCGGCCCTTTAAAGTGGCTGACCGTCTGGGCCAACCATGTCTGTTGGCTGCTGGTGAGGGATGCCGAGCATATGAGCAATCCGGCTCGACGTAATCGTGATCATGACAGTGGCCACGACAGTCTCGAGTGTATCTGGCGCAGTGCAGGAATAGGTCATATGATCGTAAAAGACCTGCACTAGGCGCTCATGTGCCACGTCGGTGGGAGGCACACATAGCCGGTCGAGGCGACGCCTCCTGAGCTCGGCAACGGTCCATTCAGTGTCTGGACGTCTCTCGAACTCGGCTAAGTCAAAAATCTGCTCCGGGTGGAACTCCCGAGACCGGAAGGCTCGCCTGGGCACGTCGCGAACAGCACCGGCGGCGTTCTTCACCCTCGCCATAGTCTCAGAACAGTCTGCACTTGATCCCAAAAATTACGTAAATAAAAGATGAATAAGAAGAAAGCTAAACTGCTAATAAACTAAAAGAATAAAAATAAAAATGAAGTCCTAGTCCATGGTACTGACAAGAATGCAAAAAGTCGCTCTCGAAGAGGCAATGTGAACGGATGCAACCGAAACGAAGGTGCCGCGGTTACACACCGTACACTAAGCGTTTGAAACGAAGAGAATGCCAAATCTCACTCCTACATGAATTCCTACCCCCCCGAAACCCACAAAATCTCGTTACAGATATCGCAATCGCAACCATCCACCCCAACATTATCCAACTATGTTTATTACGCCGTAAAACTATCAAAAATGGCGAGAGAGTAAACAAAAAGTAGCCATGCATCACTTACCTCGTGAGGAAGAAGATGGACGGCTCAACCGAAGAAAATCCACTCGCAGCCGCGAAGAGAAGATAGCGCAAGTGCTAGCGGCGGCTTCGGACTGCGTCGGACGGCGGCGGATGATCGGGAATGGTAGATCGAGTGCTCGGGAGTGCTTGGAGAAGGCTTGGATCGCACAGACGGACAGAAGAATTCGGATGGTCTTTTAAAATGGGAGGGAAGCCCAACGGTTTAAATAGATTTTCGGCTCACGTGCAGGCTCCGCGTGCATCTCGATTGATCGAGATTTCGATTGATCTAAATCTTGCTTCGATCAATCGAAACCAGCTTCGATCGATCAAGATTGTCTGTTCGATCAATCGAAAATTACTTCCCTGAATCACATTTTTACTTCGATCAATCGAACATTTAATTAATTCAATCGAAATTTTATTTCGATCAATCGAAATCCCATTTCGATCAATCAAAATTTTCGATCGATCGAAGACCTATCGAAGTGCAATCGAAGAATACTACCTCTCGGGACTTTGGACTTGGCAAATCTCTGCAATTTTTTGATCAATCGAAACCAAAATCTTGATCAATTGAAATCTCGATTGATCGAGATCTTGGTTTCGATCAATCGAGATGCTCAAAAACAGTCAGTTTAAAGTATGCTTCAGGGACTTGGATATTTGGGAATTAGATACTACATTGCTTAGATACAAACCTACTTTGGATTAAAGGGACATCATGGAAGCTTGATAGATACCATGGCTTCGCCACCTTACACGTCTATGGCGCGACGTCCAGATCGGCTCACGAGTCAAAATACACGGGATCCGTCAAAGTGACGACATCCACGTATTCGGTGGTGACTTGGTCATCCACGCACACTTTTAAGCGCTGCCCGTTTACTTTGAACATCGAGCCATCTTTCAAGTCCTTCAATTCCACCGCTCCATGGGGAGCGACGGAATTAACCAAAAATGGACCATCCCAACGGGAGCGAAGTTTTCCGAGAAACAAATGGAGGCGTGAGTTGTACAACCATACTTTTTGGCCCGGCGAAAATGTTTTGACTCGAATATTACGATCATGAAAGGCTTTGGACTTTGCATTATAGATTTTCGCATTCTCATACGCGTCATGTCGCAATTCTTCCAATTCATTTAATTGAAGCTTTCGATTAGAGCCGGCCTTTTTCATGTCAAAATTGAAAGTCTTGGTGGCCCACATAGCTTTATGCTCCAATTCAACCAGAAGATGGCACGCCTTGCCATAAACCAACCGATAAGGTGACATTGCAATGGGAGTTTTATATGCGATTCGGTATGCCCATAATGCATCGTTTAGTCGCAATGACCAATCCTTCCGGTCGGGCCGAACAGTTTTTTGAAGAATGTTCTTAATCTCCCTATTGGATACTTCTACTTGGCCACTAGTTTGAGGATGGTATGGGGTGGCTACTTTGTGTGTGACGGAGTATTTGAGAAGCAAGGTTCGAAGGAACCGGTTACAAAAATGTTTACCTCCGTCACTGATGATGGCCCGAGGCGTACCAAACTGGCTAAAAATGTTAGCTTGAATGAATTTAACCACGACTGCGTGATCATTGGTTTTGGTAGCAACGGCCTCTATCCACTTAGATACGTAGTCCACCACCACAAGTATGTACTCATGACCAGTAGAGGGTGGAAATGGTCCCATAAAGTCAATGCCCCACACATCAAATATTTCAATGATAAGAATAGGGTTAAGAGGCATCATGTCCTTCCGAGATATCGCGCCAAGGCGCTGACATCGCTCACAAGAGCGGCAGAATGAATATGCATCCCGATGAAGTGTCGGCCAGAAAAATCCACATTGGAGAATTTTTGCTGCGGTTTTCTTAGCACTAAAGTGCCCCCCATAAGCGAGTGTATGACAAAACTTGAGAATGCTTTGGAATTCACTGTTGGGCACACACCTTTGAATTATTTGATCGGGGCAATATTTGAACAATTGAGGATCGTCCCAATAATATGATCGTGATTGGGAGAGGAAACGATCCTCCTCTTGCTTGGTCCAAGAAGATGGTATTTTACCAGTTGCCAAGTAATTAACCACATCCGCATACCAAGGGATACTCTCTTGCGAGATGACAAAGAGTTGTTCATCCGGGAAGGATTCACAAACTGGAATGGAATTATGGAAGGATTCAACAAGAATTCTAGACAGGTGGTCAGCCACCACATTTTCAGTTCCCTTTTTGTCTCTAATCTCAAAATTGAACTCCTGCAATAAGAGTATCCATCGGATCAACCTAGGCTTGGTGTCCTTTTTGGCCAAAAGATGCCGGAGGGCAGCATGGTCTGAGTAGACAATGACCTTTGAACCTAATAAATAAGCTCGAAATTTGTTTAATGCAAATACTACCGCAAGCAATTCCTTTTCCATTGTGGTATAATTGATTTGAGCCTCGGAAAGGGTTTTACTTGCGTAGTAGATGACATGTGGCAGTTTGTCTACTCGTTGCCCTAGGACAGCACCCATGGCATAGTCGGACGCATCACACATAATCTCAAATGGGAGAGCCCAATTTGGAGGGATTAGAATTGGAGCGATTGTAAGCATGGTGCGGAGTTTTTCAAAAGCGTCAAGGCACGCTTCATCAAAGGTAAAGCAAGACTCTTTTTCAAGAAGGCGACACAAAGGCCGAGAGATCTTGCTAAAGTCTTTGATGAAACGGCGATAAAAGCCCGCATGCCCAAGGAATGAACGAATCTCTCTCACCATTGATGGTGGAGGAAGTTTGGAAATGAGTTCAACCTTGGCTTTATCAACCTCTATTCCTCGCTTAGACACAATGTGCCCTAGGACAATACCCTCTTGAACCATAAAATGACTCTTTTCCCAACTAAGAATTAGGTTGGTTTCTTGACATCGTTTGAGAACACAAGCTAAATTTTGGAGGCATGATTCATATGAAGGCCCAAAAATGGAAAAATCATCCATGAACACTTCCAAGAATTTTTCCACCATGTCCAAGAAGATAGACATCATACACCATTGAAAAGTTGTCGGTGCATTGCACAACCCAAAGGGCATGCGTCTATAAGCAAATGTGCCGAAGGGACATGTAAAGGTGGTTTTCTCTTGGTCCCTCGGGTCTATAGCAACCTGATTATAGCCAGAATATCCATCCAAAAAGCAATAAAAACCTTGCCCGGCCAACCTCTCCAATATTTGATCAATGAATGGGAGGGGGAAGTGATCTTTCCGAGTGGCTGAATTTAATTTCCTATAATCAATGCACACTCTCCATCCTGTGGTGGTGCGTTGGGGAACTAATTCACCCTTATCATTAGGTTGCACCGTAATACCAGACTTCTTTGGAACCACTTGAGTGGGACTAACCCACTTGCTATCAGAGATGGGGTATATGATCCCCGCATCTAGTAACTTCACCACCTCCTTCATTACAACGTCCTTCATGTTTGGATTCAATCGACGTTGTGCCTCCCTTGAGGTCTTTGCATCCTCTTCCAAGTGTATGCAGTGCATACAAATAGAAGGGTCTATTCCCTTAAGATCTACCACACTCCATCCTATTGCTTCTTTGTGCTCTTTTAGCACCTTTATGAGTTCCAACTCTTGATCATTTGTGAGATTGGAAGCAATAATGACTGGAAGGGTCTCATTTGCGCCCAAGAAAACATACTTGAGTGTAGCCGGTAGAGGCTTGAGCTCAAGTTGTGGTGGGGAAATTAAAGAAGGAGTTTGGGAAGTTTTGGACAAAGGGGGCAAGGGTTCTCTCAGAACTCTCCACTTAGGCAAATCCATGACAGTATTAACATCGATCATGGAATTGACTTCACATATGGATTGCTCAATGTCAAAATCATCATAGTTGAAGTGATTTAGGCATACCTCTAAAGGATCATTGGAAAGAATAGAAGGAAGTGCTTCTTGAACAAGGTCTTCCACAACATCGACACAAAAGCACTCACTTTCGTCATCGGATGTGTGGTGGGAAGCATTGAAGATGTTCAAGCGGACTTTCATATTCCCAAAAGAGATGTCCATCACTCCAGTACGGCAATTAACGCAAGCGTTTGCCGTGGCCAAGAATGGACGACCTAGAATGATAGGAATATGATGATTCGGATTTTGAACCGGTTCCGTGTCAAGGACTATGAAGTCCACCGGAAAATAGAATTTGTCCACTTGAATGATGACATCCTCAATGATGCCACGTGGTTGCTTCACCGAACGGTCGGCAAGTTGCAACACAACCGTGGTATGCTTGAGTTCCCCCAAACCTAGTTGTTGGTAAACTGAGAATGGAAGCAAATTGACACTAGCCCCTAGATCAAGAAGTGCTTTTTCAAAAGATTGATTTCTGATGGTGCACGAAATGGTCGGAGCACCCGGATCTTTGAATTTAGGAGGGGCTTGGTGTTGGAAAATGGAGCTTATGTGCTCAGTTAAGAGGACTTTCTTAGGAACATTATTCCTAGATTTGCGCTTTTGAGTGCACAAGTCCTTCAAGAATTTCGCATAAGAGGGAATTTGTCGAATAGCATCAAGGAGAGGGAGATTGATCTTTACTTGTTTGAAGATCTCCATCATGTCTTGGATTTTCTCTCCTTGCTTCCCGAAATGAGAAGGTTCCTTCAATCGTTGAGGAAAAGGAACCGGAGGTTCATAAGAGGTGTCAAGATTTGGAATCGATGATGACACAACTTCACTTGCCTTTCCTTTTGGATTTGAAGGGGTATTTTGCAAATTTGGATTTAACGGAAACAATTGGATTTAATTGGGATTCTTTTGGATTTTTAGGTTGCTCTTGGAATTCCTTTCTCTCTTCCTCCCCTACCTTGGAGTTAATGATTTTACCACTCCTCAAGGTTGTGATTGATTGAACTTGCTCTGGAGGAGCATTACAAGTTGAAGATGATGGATCTTCAATCATATGGACACCTTTGGGATTCGCCACCGGTTGACTCGGCAACTTACCTTCCTCCCTTCTATTTAAGGCATTAGCTAGTTGCCCGATTTGAGCTTCTAACCTAGCCATAGATTGAGCATTGGCTTCAAGCTTAGAGATTGATTAAGAGTGAGTTTGCAATAAGCGGGTGTTGGCCTCAAGATTGCTTATCACTCGTTCTTCAAAGCTTTGGCTTCTCGGAGGAGGTGGTGATTGTTGGTAATTAGATCTTTGATTGTAAGGTTGAGGGTTTGGCCTATAATGAGGCTGTTGAGATTGGGAATTAAAAGAACTTTGCCCTTGGAAAGAGGGACTTGATTCTTGATTCTTCCATGAAAAAACCGGATGGTTCTTGTAACCAGGATTGTACGTGTTCGAATATGGATCATTCATTTGTTTAGCGTACAAGGCATTCGCTTGCTCTTGAGCATAATCGGGAGATTGCCCGGCAATATGACAATCTTGCACAAAATGCGAAGTGCTATAGCAAAACGAACACCCCTTCTGATTTTGGACAGATTGGTTTGGAGTAGGCAGCCCATTTTTCATGATTAAATCCATTTTTCGGGACAAGGCTTCTACTTGCATGGCTACCTCATCTACCCGTGAAATCTCATGCACTCCTCTACAAAGTTGGGTGGCCTTCCCTTTCCTAGTGGAGGAGCGTTGAGCTGAATTGTTGCTTAGGGTTTGAAAAAGTTTCCATGCCTCATCGGGGCTTTTCAAAAGGTACCCACCCCCACACGCGAAGTCTATCATTTGTCTATGTTGCTCACTCACCCATCATAAAAACTTTGCACTAGTTGCCATTTTGGGACAGCATGATGCGGACAAGATTTTAAGAGATCTTTTAACCTCTCCCACGTCTCATGGAATTGTTCTTGGTCAATTTGGGTGAATCCGGTGATTGCTCGCCGAATATCACTTGTCTTACCCATTGGGAAGTATTTTTTTAAGAACTCTATTTGCATCTCCGCCCAAGAATGGATTGAGTTGGGTTCTAGGGAATTGAACCAACTTCTAGCCTTATCTTTTAGGGAAAAGGGGAACATACGTAGCTTTAGATCATTCTCCGTAAAGTGTGGTACACGAATAAGTGCCGGTATGGATCCTCATTAGGAAGACCGTGGAAGCTATTAAGAAGATTGATGGTGGAGGACTTTATTTTGAATTGATTTGCCGCTACATCCGGAAATTGAATACATGAAGGTACTTCAAATGTAGTCGGAAGGTAAAAGTCCATAAGCAACTCTCTTTGAGGAGGTGGTGGTGGAGGTGGTTGTTCATGATTAAAAGGAGGTAGACCGGGAGGTTGTCTCTCATTTGGATCCATGTTTTCAGTCCTAGGCAAAATAGGGTCCCTAGAGGTTCCTCTACGTTGTCTAAGTGTTCGTTCAAGTTCACTATTACAAGGAAGCAAAGGAAGTGACAATGACCGTCTACCTAGCATGCATTAACAATTGAACAACACCTCTATACACAAGGTAACAATAATATATACAAAAGAATGTGAATGAACTCAAACCACCAAATTTTGAAGTTATACTCACAAAGGAACAAGATATATACAAAAAGAATGAAAGAATTTCTAGCCTAAGAATTAAACCAGATTTAATCTTCCAATGGCAAAAATTAAACCGTAGTCCCCGGCAACGGCGCCAAAATTTTGATGTGGTCGGAACTAAATTATATTGTAAGCTTAATTTTGCCCTTTTTTTATCAAAATATAATTTAACCACTCGCAAGAGCACGAATCTTTGTAGATAAGGTTCTATATAGAGGGTATCGATCCCACGAGGACTAGTCGCAATTGTCTTAAGGGAGGATTAATTCTACTTTAATTCTAAAAAATAGATTTTTGGTTTTGTGTTTAAAAACTATTGCATAAATGAAATGACAATAAAATTGAAGAGTAAAGTTGGGAGAGAGAACTAGGGTTGGTTTCCACCACTAACCATTCACATGTTCATAAGTGTAGCAAGCATGGGATTCATTAATTAAATGCCTAACAATGTCATTAGGCTTGTGACCTCAATGACATATCAAAAGATCAATGTGTGTGCTATCCTATCATAATCCATCTTCAACAAGCATAGCTCTTCAACCTAACTAACTACCTACTTACTCTACACTCTAAGTGAACACTACATGCATCTAAACTACCTTGTCTTGGCATGGTCTATACAAACTAACATCACACATTCATGTAAACACCATTATCTAGCCATCATTTGCACTTCTTGTGGAATATGCAAATGTTGTGCATTCAAGTGACAAAATCTACTCTAAGACAAGAATACATTCCAAATCAAATGAATATATAAAAGAGATGTATTTGTGTACATAATCACTAGGCTAAATAATCAACATTTAATTACAAATCCCAATAGCTACAAAGATGAACAAGTTTACATGGCTAGGGGTTGAAACCAACACCCTAGTAGAAGAGTTAGTTGCTCATGGTTGCCTTGCACCCTTCCATTGATGAAGAGAATGAAGCTTCTTGGTCTGGTTCAGCTCTCCTCTTCCTCTCTTGAAAGTCTCTCCTCTGATATTCTAGTGTGTTTTGAGAGATGTGTGAGATGTGTGTGATATGGCCCTTTTTGTGTGCTTTTTGGCTCCTTTTTCTCCTTTGGGCCCACCATATATATATATATATATCAATATATATATCTATTGTATCAAGAAGGCCCCCAAAAGTCTTGTTCAAGTCAGATAATCCCCCTAAGTCGTGCAAAAAGGGGGATTTTATTGCAAGTGGGAGAGCAGGTGAGCAAGTGGCCAAGTGGGCTCTGCAGCATCTCGATTGATCGAGATTGAATCTCGATTGATCGAGACTTCGATCAATCGAAATGAGATCTCGATCAATCGAGATTTCAATTAATCGAAATCAACATCTCGATTGATCGAGATGCCTTGGCTACATTTTCTGATTTCTTCTCTTAACTGCAGAAAGCTTCCAACTTTGCTCCATTTACTCCAATACCTGCAAAACATCAAAAACACAAAAATACCTTAAACATATCTCGGTAAACGCCAAAACGGAACTAACGTATGCAATAAAGAGGGTTCAAATCCATTGAATTGAACACTTATCACTTGTCAGCGTACAACCAATCTATTATATGTAAAAGAGGAATATTATTTACAACACTCGCCAATAAAAAATATAAAGAAAACTGCTCTTTCCAATTTTTTCTTAAAACCAGAACCCACTTCCATTTTATTTTTCTCTCTCCTCTCTCACCGTCTCTCTCTCTCCCTCACGTTTTACAATTATCTCTCTTTTTCTCTTCTCCTTCTCTGCAAATTATATCTTCACAATCAACAACCACCTACTGCCCCCACACAACCCGGAACCAACCCTCACTCCAAATCACCACCTCCACTCACGGTCAGCGATTCAACCTCAACACCATCCTAGCCATGAATGTAACCTACAATTGCCACACCCAAACCCAAAACTGCAAAACACCATTAGCCTCACACCACAAAGACCAACTTCAGCAAGTGATACAACACCAACATGCTCTACCTAAAGCCAGACCCTCAATCATCTTCACCAACTAACCGAGACCACAAATCCCAAACCCAACTACAACCAGCCGAGCAACTCCATGAACCATGAAAATGACTCTAGTTATGTTATAGAATTTTCAGAAGTTTTCAAATTTTAGAAGTAATTTAAAATATTTTTCCTATTCTTTTTAATTTAAAATGATTTAAAAATTAAAAATAGTTATCTAAATATTATGGGCTGGGTCCAAACTGGGCCAGTGGGTGGGCTTAGCAAATGGTACCGAACTATCCCTTTTTTGATCCCCACGTGCTATAGGATGATAGCATACGCGCTCCAGGGACAGCGGCACGCGTGGGCATCGCGGTGTGGTTGGGTCATCTTTTTCCCAAGCCACAATGACTTGTTTTAAGCGCACACCCATTTTCTGACTAATCTTCCAGGCACTCCCAAGCCCGTAGTTGAAGATACCATTCCATAACGAGCCTAGCTCGTCATTGAAATAGTCTCTTTCTTCGAGGGCTTTAGCCCATTGTTGAAGCTAACATTCCACAACGAGATTGCGCCCGTTGTAGTACCCTGCTCCAACACATGGTATGATATTGTCCACTTTGGGCCTGAGCCCACATCGTTTTGCTTTCGGGTTTTGCCCTAAAAGGCCAAATACCATTTGAAGAGAACACACTACATATAAGCCCATCCACTTTTCCACACCCAGGTGATGTGGGATTGTGTACCCTACACCCTGATAGTGTGGTAGCTCACCCTAGTGTCTGTCTTTGGACCCACCCACACATATCCGTCGATAAGGGTTACTACAATTCACCCCCCTACGAGGCCTGACGTCCTCACCAACACACTTTCGGCTCGGTTCAGGCTCTCATAGCAGTTGTAAGACCCCGCTCCAACGCATGGTATGATATTCTTCGCTTTGTGCCCGAGGCCAAACAGTTTTGCGTATGGGTTTTACCCCAAAAGGCCTTATACCATTTGAAGAGAACATACTATATATAAGCACAATCCCTTTCCAACACCCAGGCGATGTGGGATTGATCACTCTGTACCTTATCAGTGTGGTAGCTCTGCCTAGTGTCTTTTTTTACACCTGCCCACAAGGGTCACTACAATCCATCCCACGGATGACTACAATCCACCCCCTATGAGGCCCGACGTCCTCATTGGCACACTTTTGACTGGGTTTAGGCTCTGATACCCACTATAATATCCCGCTCCAACACATTGTATGATATTTTCCGCTTTGCGCTTGAGCCCGCACGGTTTTGCACTTCGGTTTTACCGCAAAATGCCTCATATCATTTGAAGAGAACACACTACTATAAGCACATCATGTTCTCCACACCTTGGCGATGTGTGATTGAGCACCCAGTACCTTGTCAGTGTGGTGGCTCAACCTAGCAAAGAAACAATTAAAGAAAAAGAAGTAAAAAGAAAAACCGCATAAAAACCCACCTTTCAATTTAATGATCAAGTATATTTAAACCAAAATCAACCCTAGGTTTCCGTTCATAAATTATCTTAAAAGTCTAATTAAAATTTCTAAGAATTTTTTTCAATTTTTCGGTAATTTGAAATATAATAAAATTCCAACTTTAAAGTACACTTTTGTTCTAAATTTACAACAAGGATAACTTATTTCATCTTGAAATTAAAGTCCCAAGTATTTACTGCCCAAAAAAGATAAATTTGAATTTCCAAAAATTTCTAAAATTTAAAAGTAATTTCAAATATTTTTCCTATTTTTTTTAATTTCAATGTGATTTAAAAATTAAAAAAAATTATTTAAATAATCGGAGCTGGGCCCAGTGGGTGGGCTTGGCAAGTGGGACCGGACTGTCCCTTTTACGGACCCCGCCGGCAACCGAAGGCCATCGTACAAGCACCACACGATGTCAGTGTGCGTTGACAGTGCGTCGTGGCCGGGTCATCTTTTTCCTAAGCCACAACGTGCTGTTTTGCGCGCACAGCCGGTTTCCGGCCACTTCCAGCTCAAAAACCTACATATTTTATTTAAAAGAAAAATTTACATTTAAATCAAATATTTCACAAACATTTAAAGTCAATCAACACTTAGTAACAAATTAATAAACCATCTACATTAAGCAAAAGAGATGGCATTGACAAAAAGTAACTAAAACATTTAAACACCAAAAGAAAAGTAATTTAAATAATTAGAAATCAAAATTAAATATCCTTAAATTATGAGGTATTACTGAAAATGTTCTTTACTCCTTTGACCTGCAAACGGAAAGAATGTTAATGGTGGAATCTCCCTTTAATTACACAAGATTTAATTTGAAGGTTACAAGAAATATGAAGCCATGTCGCCTCACCTAAACTCCCCACATATGACCTAAGGGCTCAAGATATCCTCCCCCGTTCCTCTCTTGCCCTGTGCCAATCATGTTGTAACATTGTAACACCATTAACTTGATAATTATGCACCTTTATTTAGATTAGATTTATAATCATAATTTAATCACGTATAATTTATTTTTGAAATACTTGAATATTGAAGTGTCTGACACGTGTTGGAAGAGTGTCCAAGAAGTGTCTAAAAAAAATGCCAGGACAAAGTGTCTGAGAACTGTCAGAATGTCCAACTCGAATACGGCACCCTTGGTGAAGTGTTCTAGGTTGTCGATAAAAAATTTAAAGATGATAGAAGACGAATTCATGAAAAAAATTTACAACGTACAATATATACAATATATATTATATTTTAGACATACTTTAATGTAGAATAATTCGAACATGAGATACTACTCTCACCCACAAGAACCAACCAATGTTTCTTGAGGGAATAACATTACAAATATTTGTATTTGCATTGTGGATTTTGTATTATTTCTTATTTTGTTGTACTCTCACCCACAAGAAACAACCAATGTTTCTTGAGGGAATAACGTTACAAATATTTGTATTGGCATTGTGGATTTTGTATTATTTCTTATTTTGTTGTTGTTTCTTTTTTGGCAATTGCAAAGAAAATTTATAATCATGAAATAACTCAGCTTGATCAACAATACAATATAAATATTTTTAGTACAATTAGGAGCCCAATGAATAAAATTTCACAAAACATAAAATTAAAATGGTGACTTAAAGTTGGCCATAGATATGATTTTTTAGTTTAGGATATTATAGATTTTGCATAAATAGTGGAATGTGGGGAATGCACCTCCCCGGTGGTAGATCATGTGGTGTTCTAAGAGGCCAACGCTACCGCCGTCAACAAAAAAAGGTAAAAATAAAATATTCACTGAAAAGTTATTGCGCCATTACATGCTAGGATCTTTACATTTTAGTACGAAATAAAGATGGTAGTTAAAATTGAAAAACTAATGCGAAGAAATATAACATTTACATTATTGTTTAAAAAATTAAATATTATAAATAAATGAACAGAAACAGAAACATCAATGTTTTAAATACCATTAAGGGCATCTGACCTATAAATGTAGCCCTTGGAATGGTGTTTTAAATCAGTCAAGGTAAAAAAGATTTGTAGCAAGATTTGAGGACATGGAGAGGAAAGGTATCATAACATGTGTCTGGAAGATCGCATTGGTGTTGCTCATGTTGATGGTCAAAAGGAATGATATAATCCCCTTTGCAATGGCAAGCTGCTACACAGAGTGTTACGCTGGTTGTCTCACACCTTCCATACCTCCTGAGACGTGCATTGCGAATTGTGTGAAACAATGTGGCTCTCAAAAACCTCCACATGCCTTTCATGTTCGGAGGAGCAATGTACCAAGCCCATCAATGGTAATGTTTGCTCTCTCTATCTCTTACGTGATGTGTATTAAGTTTATATTCAATCACCATCATTCTTAATTTAACTGCAATCAACAATTGTTGACTATTTTTATTTTATCCTTCCGCTAATGAATGTCTTGATGCTACAGGTACAGAGTTAGTCCGAAGTGGTTTGAAGAAATACTTCCACAGTTTCTACAATGGCCCAAACTATTTTGTCCTAACTATAAATCTGTAAGCACCATGATGATGGAATGTATCATCTTCGATAATAAAATAATTGTTTACTTTGGATATTTTAATAAGAATCTTTCCGGCTTGTATGATCCAACTTTAATGAAGTTTAGTGCAATATTGTAACAAATTTATTTACTATTTCAAGAACTTATTTTTTCCTTTAATATCTCGTTATAGTTTCCAGGGTTTGCAATTTTCAAAGTGAAGAGGCAACAATGTTGAATCATGAGTGATTGATGACTAAATAGAACAGAAGAGAAAAATGTAATATTCTTGATTAACAATTTAGATTTGTACGGGATTTATATATGCAATGATTGATGACATAGTTAATCATTCTTGATTAACAATGATTGATGACATTGTGCATCCATATGCAACATATATGGTGAGTGAGAATATAATTGGATTGAGGATGAAAGACAGATGACGAAGCCATGACACGTACTTCACCTAAACTACCAAATCTTGACCGAATTTGCCAATGATAAAAACATTTCTCTATATTTCACCTAAACAATATTACAAATAGTACCAAATTCGAGTGTTAAAGAGTTTTAAGAAGAACAATACTTGTGTGATGTGCTCAATGTTCTACATCTTCAGAACTTTGAGTGTTGGTTGGGTTAGAGATTCAACAGATCTTCTCTGTCTGTCTCCGAGAAAGTGTTGAGTGAAGTTGTATTTATAGGTCAAAATGCGGGGTGTTTAATTTGAAAACCCCCAAGATTGCTCTAAATTTTCAAATTTGAGTCTATCTACAAACAAAGATAGAGAAATATATAAAAACAAGCAAATAATTACATAAATTTCAGAATTGTAATATCAATTATCATGTGATCAATATAAGATGAGAAGATTTTTTAAGCTAATGATTTATATGAAAGTGTGCCTTCTTGAGCCCAAGTTTAAGTATTGAATATGGAAGAATGATTATAGAGGATGTTATAATAGAGAACTTTTTGTTTCTTTAAGAGAAATTAAGGACATTAATCAATTATATTCTCGAATTTCTTTAGAGTAACGAATTCTTCTTTTGTGATACCATTGCCCTTTCCCTATTGGAGGTGCAATTTTCTTATCATGTATTTAATTTATGGGATTCTTTAGAATTTCTTTTACCTGACTTTTTCAATCTCTGGCTGAGTTAGATCTGGTTGGAGGGGTTACAAGGATCTCTCCGGGTGCCCCTCCCCCCCCCCCCTCGGAATCTAATTGCCCCATTGTACAGATGGTACAATACTAATGTGGGATAAGAGGTGCAATTGGGAATCAAAATATCATTACCCGTGTCTACGACATTGTAAAACAAAAATATATTGGAGAGAAATTAAGACAAACAGGTATATTTTGGTAGAATAGATATGTCATTATACATATTTTTTTTTTGCTCCCATTTGTCACTATACTTGCCAGCCCACGCTAACCCATATCTTACACATGATTGTGAGCCATATTTTTTTCCCTCTCTTTTCTTCCTCATCATGCTTTCCTGCGTACAACCAATCTATTATATGTAAAAGAGGAATATTATTTACAACACTCGCCAATAAAAAATAAAAAGAAAACTACTCTTTCCAATTTTTTCTTAAAACCAGAACCCACTTCCATTTTATTTTTCTCTCTCCTCTCTCACCGTCTCTCTCTCACCCTCACCTTTTACAATTATCTCTCTTCTTCTCTTCTCTCTCTCTGCAAATTATATCTTCACAATCAACAACCACCTACTGCCCCCACACAACCCGGAGCCAACGCTCACTCCAAATCACCACCTCCACTCACGGTCAGCGATTCAACCTCAACACCATCCTAGCCATGAATGTAACCTACAATTGCCACACCCAAACCCAAAACTGCAAAACACCATTAGCCTCACACCACAAAGACCAACTTCAGCAAGTGATACAACACCAACATGCTCTACCTAAAGCCAGACCCTCAATCACCTTCACCAACTAACCGAGACCACAAATCTCAAAGCCAACTACAACCAGCCGAGCAACTCCATGAACCATGAAAATGACTCTAGTTATGTTATAGAATTTTCAAAAGTTTTCAAATTTTAGAAGTAATTTAAAATATTTTTCCTATTCTTTTAATTTAAAATGATTTAAAAATTAAAAATAGTTATTTAAATATTATGGGCTGGGCCCAAACTGGGCCAGTGGGTGGGCTTAGCAAATGGTACCGAACTATCCCTTTTTTGATCCTCACGTGCTATAGGATGATATCATACGCACTCCAGGGACAACGGCACGCGTGGGCATCGCTGTGTGGTTGGGTCATCTTTTTCCCAAGCCACAACGACCTGTTTTGCGCGCACACCCATTTTCTGACTGGTCTTCCAGGCACTCCCAAGAGGTTAAGCCCGTAGTTGAAGATACCATTCCATAACGAGCCTAGCCCGTCATTGAAATAGTCTATTTCTTCGAGGGCTTTAGCCCATTGTTGAAGCTAACATTCCACAACGAGATTGCGCCCGTTGTAGTACCCTGCTCCAACACATGGTATGATATTGTCCACTTTGGGCCTGAGCCCACATTGTTTTGCTTTCGGGTTTCGCCCTAAAAGGCCAAATACCATTTGAAGAGAACACTCTACGTATAAGCCCATCCACTTTGCCACACCCAGGTGATGTGGGATTGTGCACCCTGTACTCTGTTAGTGTGGTAGCTCACCCCAGTGTCTGTCTTTGGACCCGCCCACACATATCCGTCGATAAGGGTTACTACAATCCACCCCCCTACGAGGCCTGACGTCCTCACCAACACACTTTCGGCTCGGTTCAGGCTCTGATAGCAGTTCTAAGACCCCACTCCAACGCATGGTATGATATTCTTCGATTTGTGCCTGAGGCCAAACGGTTTTAAGCTTCGGTTTTACCCCTAAAGGCCTTATACCATTTGAAGAGAACATACTATATATAAGCACAATCACTTTCCCACACCCAGGCGATGTGGGATTGAGCACTCTGTACTTTATCAGTGTGGTAGCTCTGCCCAGTGTCTTTTTTTACACCTGCCCACAAGGGTCACTACAATCCATCCCACGGATGACTACAATCCACCCCCTATGACGCCCGACGTCCTCATTGGCACAGTTTTGACTGGGTTTAGGCTCTGATACCCACTATAATATCCCGCTCCAACACATTGTATTATATTTTCCGCTTTACACTTGAGCCCGCACAATTTTGCACTTCGGTTTTACCACAAAATGCCTCATATCATTTGAAGAGAACACACTACTATAAGCACATCGTGTTCTCCACACCTAGGCGATGTGTGATTGAGCACCCTGTACCTTGTTAGTGTAGTGGCTCAGCCTAGTGTGTGTCTTCGCACCCGCCCACTCACACCAGCCCACACGGGTTACTACAACCATCATAATTGCTGGCTATTTTTAATGATGGCCTAAGGCCCATCATTGAAAGAGATATTCAACGATGGGCAAAAGCCCATCGTATTCAATGACGGACAAAGCCCCTCATGGAAAGAGAATTTCAACGAGGGGCTATATATGTCGTTGAATGTCACATTCCATGACGCGCTGTAGGCCGTTGTTGAAAATCGTCAGTCAATTACGATGGGCGTTATATTGGAGAACATTGCGCGTCGTAAAAAGTTTTATGCCCGTCGTTAGAGGCCAATTTTGTTGTAGTGAAAGTAAACGATTTTAACATACTACAATATACTGAATTAAAAATCATTGAATTAATCAAGTATGTTTAAGATAGCAAAGAAACAATTAAAGAAAAAGAAGTAAAAAGAAAAACCGCATAAAAACCCACCTTTCAATTTAATGATCAAGTATATTTAAACCAAAATCAACCCTAGGTTTCCGTTCATAAATTATCTTAAAAGTCTAATTAAAATTTCTAAGAATTTTTTTCAATTTTTCGGTAATTTGAAATATAATAAAATTCCAACTTTAAAGTACACTTTTGTTCTAAATTTACAACAAGGATAACTTATTTCATCTTGAAATTAAAGTCCCAAGTATTTACTGCCCAAAAAAGATAAATTTGAATTTCCAAAAATTTCTAAAATTTAAAAGTAATTTCAAATATTTTTTATATTTTTTTTAATTTCAATGTGATTTAAAAATTAAAAAAAATTATTTAAATAATCGGAGCTGGGCCCAGTGGGTGGGCTTGGCAAGTGGGACCGGACTGTCCCTTTTACGGACCCCGCCGGCAACCGAAGGCCATCGTACAAGCACCACACGATGTCAGTGTGCGTTGACAGTGCGTCGTGGCAGGGTCATCTTTTTCCTAAGCCACAACGTGCTGTTTTGCGCGCACAGCCGGTTTCCGGCCACTTCCAGCTCAAAAACCTACATATTTTATTTAAAAGAAAAATTTACATTTAAATCAAATATTTCACAAACATTTAAAGTCAATCAACACTTAGTAACAAATTAATAAACCATCTACATTAAGCAAAAGAGATGGCATTGACAAAAAGTAACTAAAACATTTAAACACCAAAAGAAAAGTAATTTAAATAATTAGAAATCAAAATTAAATATCCTTAAATTATGAGGTATTACTGAAAATGTTCTTTACTCCTTTGACCTGCAAACGGAAAGAATGTTAATGGTGGAATCTCCCTTTAATTACACAAGATTTAATTTGAAGGTTACAAGAAATATGAAGCCATGTCGCCTCACCTAAACTCCCCACATATGACCTAAGGGCTCAAGATATCCTCCCCCGTTCCTCTCTTGCCCTGTGCCAATCATGTTGTAACATTGTAACACCATTAACTTGATAATTATGCACCTTTATTTAGATTAGATTTATAATCATAATTTAATCACGTATAATTTATTTTTGAAATACTTGAATATTGAAGTGTCTGACACGTGTTGGAAGAGTGTCCAAGAAGTGTCTAAAAAAATGCCAGGACAAAGTGTCTGAGAACTGTCAGAATGTCCAACTCGAATACGGCACCCTTGGTGAAGTGTTCTAGGTTGTCGATAAAAAATTTAAAGATGATAGAAGACAAATTCATGAAAAAAATTTACAACGTACAATATATACAATATATATTATATTTTAGACATACTTTAATGTAGAATAATTCGAACATGAGATACTACTCTCACCCACAAGAACCAACCAATGTTTCTTGAGCGAATAACATTACAAATATTTGTATTTGCATTGTGGATTTTGTATTATTTCTTATTTTGTTGTACTCTCACCCACAAGAAACAACCAATGTTTCTTGAGGGAATAACGTTACAAATATTTGTATTTGCATTGTGGATTTTGTATTATTTCTTATTTTGTTGTTGTTTCTTTTTTGGCAATTGCAAAGAAAATTTATAATCATGAAATAACTCAGCTTGATCAACAATACAATATAAATATTTTTAGTACAATTAGGAGCCCAATGAATAAAATTTCACAAAACATAAAATTAAAATGGTGACTTAAAGTTGGCCATAGATATGATTTTTTAGTTTAGGATATTATAGATTTTGCATAAATAGTGGAATGTGGGGAATGCACCTCCCCGGTGGTAGATCATGTGGTGTTCTAAGAGGCCAACGCTACCGCTGTCAACAAAAAAAGGTAAAAATAAAATATTCACTGAAAAGTTATTGCGCCATTACATGCTAGGATCTTTACATTTTAGTACGAAATAAAGATGGTAGTTAAAATTGAAAAACTAATGCGAAGAAATATAACATTTACATTATTGTTTAAAAAATTAAATATTATAAATAAATGAACAGAAACAGAAACATCAATGTTTTAAATACCATTAAGGGCATCTGACCTATAAATGTAGCCCTTGGAATGGTGTTTTAAATCAGTCAAGGTAAAAAAGATTTGTAGCAAGATTTGAGGACATGGAGAGGAAAGGTATCATAACATGTGTCTGGAAGATCGCATTGGTGTTGCTCATGTTGATGGTCAAAAGGAATGATATAATCCCCTTTGCAATGGCAAGCTGCTACACAGAGTGTTACGCTGGTTGTCTCACACCTTCCATACCTCCTGAGACGTGCATTGCCAATTGTGTGAAACAATGTGGCTCTCAAAAACCTCCACATGCCTTTCATGTTCGGAGGAGCAATGTACCAAGCCCATCAATGGTAATGTTTGCTCTCTCTATCTCTTACGTGATGTGTATTAAGTTTATATTCAATCACCATCATTCTTAATTTAACTGCAATCAACAATTGTTGACTATTTTTATTTTATCCTTCCGCTAATGAATGTCTTGATGCTACAGGTACAGAGTTAGTCCGAAGTGGTTTGAAGAAATACTTCCACAGTTTCTACAATGGCCCAAACTATTTTGTCCTAACTATAAATCTGTAAGCACCATGATGATGGAATGTATCATCTTCGATAATAAAATAATTGTTTACTTTGGATATTTTAATAAGAATCTTTCCGGCTTGTATGATCCAACTTTAATGAAGTTTAGTGCAATATTGTAACAAATTTATTTACTATTTCAAGAACTTATTTTTTCCTTTAATATCTCGTTATAGTTTCCAGGGTTTGCAATTTTCAAAGTGAAGAGGCAACAATGTTGAATCATGAGTGATTGATGACTAAATAGAACAGAAGAGAAAAATGTAATATTCTTGATTAACAATTTAGATTTGTACGGGATTTATATATGCAATGATTGATGACATTGTTAATCATTCTTGATTAACAATGATTGATGACATTGTGCATCCATATGCAACATATATGGTGAGTGAGAATATAATTGGATTGAGGATGAAAGACAGATGACGAAGCCATGACACGTACTTCACCTAAACTACCAAATCTTGACCGAATTTGCCAATGATAAAAAACATTTCTCTATATTTCACCTAAACAATATTACAAATAGTACCAAATTCGAGTGTTAAAGAGTTTTAAGAAGAACAATACTTGTGTGATGTGCTCAATGTTCTACATCTTCAGAACTTTGAGTGTTGGTTGGGTTAGAGATTCAACAGATCCTCTCTGTCTGTCTCCGAGAAAGTGCTGAGTGAAGTTGTATTTATAGGTCAAAATGCGGGGTGTTTAATTTGAAAACCCCCAAGATTGCTCTAAATTTTCAAATTTGAGTCTATCTACAAACAAAGATAGAGAAATATATAAAAACAAGCAAATAATTACATAAATTTCAGAATTGTAATATCAATTATCATGTGATCAATATAAGATGAGAAGATTTTTTAAGCTAATGATTTATATGAAAGTGTGCCTTCTTGAGCCCAAGTTTAAGTATTGAATATGGAAGAATGATTATAGAGGATGTTATAATAGAGAACTTTTTGTTTCTTTAAGAGAAATTAAGGACATTAATCAATTATATTCTCGAATTTCTTTAGAGTAACGAATTCTTCTTTTGTGATACCATTGCCCTTTCCCTATTGGAGGTGCAATTTTCTTATCATGTATTTAATTTATGGGATTCTTTAGAATTTCTTTTACCTGACTTTTTCAATCTCTGGCTGAGTTAGATCTGGTTGGAGGGGTTACAAGGATCTCTCCGGGTGCCCCTCCCCCCCCCCCCCTCGGAATCTAATTGCCCCATTGTACAGATGGTACAATACTAATGTGGGATAAGAGGTGCAATTGGGAATCAAAATATCATTGCCCGTGTCTACGACATTGTAAAACAAAAATATATTGGAGAGAAATTAAGACAAACAGGTATATTTTGGTAGAATAGATATGTCATTATACATATTTTTTTTTTGCTCCCATTTGTCACTATGCTTGCCAGCCCACGCTAACCCATATCTTACTCGTGATTGTGAGCCATATTTTTTTCCCTCTCTTTTCTTCCTCATCATGCTTTCCTGCGTACAACCAATCTATTATATGTAAAAGAGGAATATTATTTACAACACTCGCCAATAAAAAATAAAAAGAAAACTACTCTTTCCAATTTTTTCTTAAAACCAGAACCCACTTCCATTTTATTTTTCTCTCTCCTCTCTCACCGTCTCTCTCTCACCCTCACCTTTTACAATTATCTCTCTTCTTCTCTTCTCTCTCTCTGCAAATTATATCTTCACAATCAACAACCACCTACTGCCCCCACACAACCCGGAGCCAACCCTCACTCCAAATCACCACCTCCACTCACGGTCAGCGATTCAACCTCAACACCATCCTAGCCATGAATGTAACCTACAATTGCCACACCCAAACCCAAAACTGCAAAACACCATTAGCCTCACACCACAAAGACCAACTTCAGCAAGTGATACAACACCAACATGCTCTACCTAAAGCCAGACCCTCAATCATCTTCACCAACTAACCGAGACCACAAATCTCAAAGCCAACTACAACCAGCCGAGCAACTCCATGAACCATGAAAATGACTCTAGTTATGTTATAGAATTTTCAAAAGTTTTCAAATTTTAGAAGTAATTTAAAATATTTTTCCTATTCTTTTAATTTAAAATGATTTAAAAATTAAAAATAGTTATTTAAATATTATGGGCTGGGCCCAAACTGGGCCAGTGGGTGGGCTTAGCAAATGGTACCGAACTATCCCTTTTTTGATCCTCACGTGCTATAGGATGATAGCATACGCACTCCAGGGACAACGGCACGCGTGGGCATCGCTGTGTGGTTGGGTCATCTTTTTCCCAAGCCACAACGACCTGTTTTGCGCGCACACCCATTTTCTGACTGGTCTTCCAGGCACTCCCAAGAGGTTAAGCCCGTAGTTGAAGATACCATTCCATAACGAGCCTAGCCCGTCATTGAAATAGTCTATTTCTTCGAGGGCTTTAGCCCATTGTTGAAGCTAACATTCCACAACGAGATTGCGCCCGTTGTAGTACCCTGCTCCAACACATGGTATGATATTGTCCACTTTGGGCCTGAGCCCACATTGTTTTGCTTTCGGGTTTTGCCCTAAAAGGCCAAATACCATTTGAAGAGAACACTCTACGTATAAGCCCATCCACTTTTCCACACCCAGGTGATGTGGGATTGTGCACCCTGTACTCTGTTAGTGTGGTAGCTCACCCCAGTGTCTGTCTTTGGACCCGCCCACACATATCCGTCGATAAGGGTTACTACAATCCACCCCCCTACGAGGCCTGACGTCCTCACCAACACACTTTCGGCTCGGTTCAGGCTCTGATAGCAGTTCTAAGACCCCGCTCCAACGCATGGTATGATATTCTTCGCTTTGTGCCCGAGGCCAAACGGTTTTAAGCTTCGGTTTTACCCCTAAAGGCCTTATACCATTTGAAGAGAACATACTATATATAAGCACAATCACTTTCCCACACCCAGGCGATGTGGGATTGAGCACTCTGTACTTTATCAGTGTGGTAGCTCTGCCCAGTGTCTTTTTTTACACCTGCCCACAAGGGTCACTACAATCCATCCCACGGATGACTACAATCCACCCCCTATGACGCCCGACGTCCTCATTGGCACAGTTTTGACTGGGTTTAGGCTCTGATACCCACTATAATATCCCGCTCCAACACATTGTATTATATTTTCCGCTTTACGCTTGAGCCCGCACAATTTTGCACTTCGGTTTTACCACAAAATGCCTCATATCATTTGAAGAGAACACACTACTATAAGCACATCGTGTTCTCCACACCTAGGCGATGTGTGATTGAGCACCCTATACCTTGTTAGTGTAGTGGCTCAGCCTAGTGTGTGTCTTCGCACCCGCCCACTCACACCAGCCCACACGGGTTACTACATCATAATTGCTGGCTATTTTTAATGATGGCCTAAGGCCCATCATTGAAAGAGATATTCAACGATGGGCATAAGCCCATCGTATTCAATGACGGACAAAGCCCCTCATGGAAAGAGAATTACAACGAGGGGCTATATATGTCGTTGAATGTCACATTCCATGACGCGCTGTAGGCCGTTGTTGAAAATCGTCAGTCAATTACGATGGGCGTTATATTGGAGAACATTGCGCATCGTAAAAAGTTTTATGCCCGTCGTTAGAGGCCAATTTTGTTGTAGTGAAAGTAAACGATTTTAACATACTACAATATACTGAATTAAAAATCATTGAATTAATCAAGTATGTTTAAGATAGCAAAGAAACAATTAAAGAAAAAGAAGTAAAAAGAAAAACCGCATAAAAACCCACCTTTCAATTTAATGATCAAGTATATTTAAACCAAAATCAACCCTAGGTTTCCGTTCATAAATTATCTTAAAAGTCTAATTAAAATTTCTAAGAATTTTTTTCAATTTTTCGGTAATTTGAAATATAATAAAATTCCAACTTTAAAGTACACTTTTGTTCTAAATTTACAACAAGGATAACTTATTTCATCTTGAAATTAAAGTCCCAAGTATTTACTGCCCAAAAAAGATAAATTTGAATTTCCAAAAATTTCTAAAATTTAAAAGTAATTTCAAATATTTTTCCTATTTTTTTTAATTTCAATGTGATTTAAAAATTAAAAAAAAATTATTTAAATAATCGGAGCTGGGCCCAGTGGGTGGGCTTGGCAAGTGGGACCGGACTGTCCCTTTTACGGACCCCGCCGGCAACCGAAGGCCATCGTACAAGCACCACACGATGTCAGTGTGCGTTGACAGTGCGTCGTGGCCGGGTCATCTTTTTCCTAAGCCACAACGTGCTGTTTTGCGCGCACAGCCGGTTTCCGGCCACTTCCAGCTCAAAAACCTACATATTTTATTTAAAAGAAAAATTTACATTTAAATCAAATATTTCACAAACATTTAAAGTCAATCAACACTTAGTAACAAATTAATAAACCATCTACATTAAGCAAAAGAGATGGCATTGACAAAAAGTAACTAAAACATTTAAACACCAAAAGAAAAGTAATTTAAATAATTAGAAATCAAAATTAAATATCCTTAAATTATGAGGTATTACTGAAAATGTTCTTTACTCCTTTGACCTGCAAACGGAAAGAATGTTAATGGTGGAATCTCCCTTTAATTACACAAGATTTAATTTGAAGGTTACAAGAAATATGAAGCCATGTCGCCTCACCTAAACTCCCCACATATGACCTAAGGGCTCAAGATATCCTCCCCCGTTCCTCTCTTGCCCTGTGCCAATCATGTTGTAACATTGTAACACCATTAACTTGATAATTATGCACCTTTATTTAGATTAGATTTATAATCATAATTTAATCACGTATAATTTATTTTTGAAATACTTGAATATTGAAGTGTCTGACACGTGTTGGAAGAGTGTCCAAGAAGTGTCTAAAAAAAATGTCAGGACAAAGTGTCTGAGAACTGTCAGAATGTCCAACTCGAATACGGCACCCTTGGTGAAGTGTTCTAGGTTGTCGATAAAAAATTTAAAGATGATAGAAGACAAATTCATGAAAAAAATTTACAACGTACAATATATACAATATATATTATATTTTAGACATACTTTAATGTAGAATAATTCGAACATGAGATACTACTCTCACCCACAAGAACCAACCAATGTTTCTTGAGGGAATAACATTACAAATATTTGTATTTGCATTGTGGATTTTGTATTATTTCTTATTTTGTTGTACTCTCACCCACAAGAAACAACCAATGTTTCTTGAGGGAATAACGTTACAAATATTTGTATTTGCATTGTGGATTTTGTATTATTTCTTATTTTGTTGTTGTTTCTTTTTTGGCAATTGGAAAGAAAATTTATAATCATGAAATAACTCAGCTTGATCAACAATACAATATAAATATTTTTAGTACAATTAGGAGCCCAATGAATAAAATTTCACAAAACATAAAATTAAAATGGTGACTTAAAGTTGGCCATAGATATGATTTTTTAGTTTAGGATATTATAGATTTTGCATAAATAGTGGAATGTGGGGAATGCACCTCCCCGGTGGTAGATCATGTGGTGTTCTAAGAGGCCAACGCTACCGCCGTCAACAAAAAAAGGTAAAAATAAAATATTCACTGAAAAGTTATTGCGCCATTACATGCTAGGATCTTTACATTTTAGTACGAAATAAAGATGGTAGTTAAAATTGAAAAACTAATGCGAAGAAATATAACATTTACATTATTGTTTAAAAAATTAAATATTATAAATAAATGAACAGAAACAGAAACATCAATGTTTTAAATACCATTAAGGGCATCTGACCTATAAATGTAGCCCTTGGAATGGTGTTTTAAATCAGTCAAGGTAAAAAAGATTTGTAGCAAGATTTGAGGACATGGAGAGGAAAGGTATCATAACATGTGTCTGGAAGATCGCATTGGTGTTGCTCATGTTGATGGTCAAAAGGAATGATATAATCCCCTTTGCAATGGCAAGCTGCTACACAGAGTGTTACGCTGGTTGTCTCACACCTTCCATACCTCCTGAGACGTGCATTGCCAATTGTGTGAAACAATGTGGCTCTCAAAAACCTCCACATGCCTTTCATGTTCGGAGGAGCAATGTACCAAGCCCATCAATGGTAATGTTTGCTCTCTCTATCTCTTACGTGATGTGTATTAAGTTTATATTCAATCACCATCATTCTTAATTTAACTGCAATCAACAATTGTTGACTATTTTTATTTTATCCTTCCGCTAATGAATGTCTTGATGCTACAGGTACAGAGTTAGTCCGAAGTGGTTTGAAGAAATACTTCCATAGTTTCTACAATGGCCCAAACTATTTTGTCCTAACTATAAATCTGTAAGCACCATGATGATGGAATGTATCATCTTCGATAATAAAATAATTGTTTACTTTGGATATTTTAATAAGAATCTTTCCGGCTTGTATGATCCAACTTTAATGAAGTTTAGTGCAATATTGTAAGAAATTTATTTACTATTTCAAGAACTTATTTTTTTCTTTAATATCTCGTTATAGTTTCCAGGGTTTGCAATTTTCAAAGTGAAGAGGCAACAATGTTGAATCATGAGTGATTGATGACTAAATAGAACAGAAGAGAAAAATGTAATATTCTTGATTAACAATTTAGATTTGTACGGGATTTATATATGCAATGATTGGTGACATTGTTAATCATTCTTGATTAACAATGATTGATGACATTGTGCATCCATATGCAACATATATGGTGAGTGAGAATATAATTGGATTGAGGATGAAAGACAGATGACGAAGCCATGACACGTACTTCACCTAAACTACCAAATCTTGACCGAATTTGCCAATGATAAAAACATTTCTCTATATTTCACCTAAACAATATTACAAATAGTACCAAATTCGAGTGTTAAAGAGTTTTAAGAAGAACAATACTTGTGTGTTGTGCTCAATGTTCTACATCTTCAGAACTTTGAGTGTTGGTTGGGTTAGAGATTCAACAGATCTTCTCTGTCTGTCTCCGAGAAAGTGTTGAGTGAAGTTGTATTTATAGGTCAAAATGCGGGGTGTTTAATTTGAAAACCCCCAAGATTGCTCTAAATTTTCAAATTTGAGTCTATCTACAAACAAAGATAGAGAAATATATAAAAACAAGCAAATAATTACATAAATTTCAGAATTGTAATATCAATTATCATGTGATCAATATAAGATGAGAAGATTTTTTAAGCTAATGATTTATATGAAAGTGTGCCTTCTTGAGCCCAAGTTTAAGTATTGAATATGGAAGAATGATTATAGAGGATGTTATAATAGAGAACTTTTTGTTTCTTTAAGAGAAATTAAGGACATTAATCAATTATATTCTCGAATTTCTTTAGAGTAACGAGTTCTTCTTTTGTGATACCATTGCCCTTTCCCTATTGGAGGTGCAATTTTCTTATCATGTATTTAATTTATGGGATTCTTTAGAATTTCTTTTACCTGACTTTTTCAATCTCTGGCTGAGTTAGATCTGGTTGGAGGGGTTACAAGGATCTCTCCGGGTGCCCCTCCCCCCCCCCCCCTCGGAATCTAATTGCCCCATTGTACAGATGGTACAATACTAATGTGGGATAAGAGGTGCAATTGGGAATCAAAATATCATTGCCCGTGTCTACGACATTGTAAAACAAAAATATATTGGAGAGAAATTAAGACAAACAGGTATATTTTGGTAGAATAGATATGTCATTATACATATTTTTTTTTTGCTCCCATTTGTCACTATGCTTGCCAGCCCACGCTAACCCATATCTTACTCATGATTGTGAGCCATATTTTTTTCCCTCTCTTTTCTTCCTCATCATGCTTTCCTGCGTACAACCAATCTATTATATGTAAAAGAGGAATATTATTTACAACACTCGCCAATAAAAAATAAAAAGAAAACTACTCTTTCCAATTTTTTCTTAAAACCAGAACCCACTTCCATTTTATTTTTCTCTCTCCTCTCTCACCGTCTCTCTCTCACCCTCACCTTTTACAATTATCTCTCTTCTTCTCTTCTCTCTCTCTGCAAATTATATCTTCACAATCAACAACCACCTACTGCCCCCACACATCCCGGAGCCAACCCTCACTCCAAATCACCACCTCCACTCACGGTCAGCGATTCAACCTCAACACCATCCTAGCCATGAATGTAACCTACAATTGCCACACCCAAACCCAAAACTGCAAAACACCATTAGCCTCACACCACAAAGACCAACTTCAGCAAGTGATACAACACCAACATGCTCTACCTAAAGCCAGACCCTCAATCATCTTCACCAACTAACCGAGACCACAAATCTCAAAGCCAACTACAACCAGCCGAGCAACTCCATGAACCATGAAAATGACTCTAGTTATGTTATAGAATTTTCAAAAGTTTTCAAATTTTAGAAGTAATTTAAAATATTTTTCCTATTCTTTTAATTTAAAATGATTTAAAAATTAAAAATAGTTATTTAAATATTATGGGCTGGGCCCAAACTGGGCCAGTGGGTGGGCTTAGCAAATGGTACCGAACTATCCCTTTTTTGATCCTCACGTGCTATAGGATGATATCATACGCACTCCAGGGACAACGGCACGCGTGGGCATCGCTGTGTGGTTGGGTCATCTTTTTCCCAAGCCACAACGACCTGTTTTGCGCGCACACCCATTTTCTGACTGGTCTTCCAGGCACTCCCAAGAGGTTAAGCCCGTAGTTGAAGATACCATTCCATAACGAGCCTAGCCCGTCATTGAAATAGTCTATTTCTTCGAGGGCTTTAGCCCATTGTTGAAGCTAACATTCCACAACGAGATTGCGCCCGTTGTAGTACCCTGCTCCAACACATGGTACGATATTGTCCACTTTGGGCCTGAGCCCACATTGTTTTGCTTTCGGGTTTTGCCCTAAAAGGCCAAATACCATTTGAAGAGAACACTCTACGTATAAGCCCATCCACTTTGCCACACCCAGGTGATGTGGGATTGTGCACCCTGTACTCTGTTAGTGTGGTAGCTCACCCCAGTGTCTGTCTTTGGACCCGCCCACACATATCCGTCGATAAGGGTTACTACAATCCACCCCCCTACGAGGCCTGACGTCCTCACCAACACACTTTCGGCTCGGTTCAGGCTCTGATAGCAGTTCTAAGACCCCGCTCCAACGCATGGTATGATATTCTTCGCTTTGTGCCCGAGGCCAAACGGTTTTAAGCTTCGGTTTTACCCCTAAAGGCCTTATACCATTTGAAGAGAACATACTATATATAAGCACAATCACTTTCCCACACCCAGGCGATGTGGGATTGAGCACTCTGTACTTTATCAGTGTGGTAGCTCTGCCCAGTGTCTTTTTTTACACCTGCCCACAAGGGTCACTACAATCCATCCCACGGATGACTACAATCCACCCCCTATGACGCCCGACGTCCTCATTGGCACAGTTTTGACTGGGTTTAGGCTCTGATACCCACTACAATATCCCGCTCCAACACATTGTATTATATTTTCCGCTTTACGCTTGAGCCCGCACAATTTTGCACTTCGGTTTTACCACAAAATGCCTCATATCATTTGAAGAGAACACACTACTATAAGCACATCGTGTTCTCCACACCTAAGCGATGTGTGATTGAGCACCCTGTACCTTGTTAGTGTAGTGGCTCAGCCTAGTGTGTGTCTTCGCACCCGCCCACTCACACCAGCCCACACGGGTTACTACAACCATCATAATTGCTGGCTATTTTTAATGATGGCCTAAGGCCCATCATTGAAAGAGATATTCAACGATGGGCAAAAGCCCATCGTATTCAATGACGGACAAAGCCCCTCATGGAAAGAGAATTTCAACGAGGGGCTATATATGTCGTTGAATGTCACATTCCATGACGCGCTGTAGGCCGTTGTTGAAAATCGTCAGTCAATTACGATGGGCGTTATATTGGAGAACATTGCGCGTCGTAAAAAGTTTTATGCCCGTCGTTAGAGGCCAATTTTGTTGTAGTGAAAGTAAACGATTTTAACATACTACAATATACTGAATTAAAAATCATTGAATTAATCAAGTATGTTTAAGATAGCAAAGAAACAATTAAAGAAAAAGAAGTAAAAAGAAAAACCGCATAAAAACCCACCTTTCAATTTAATGATCAAGTATATTTAAACCAAAATCAACCCTAGGTTTCTGTTCATAAATTATCTTAAAAGTCTAATTAAAATTTCTAAGAATTTTTTTCAATTTTTCGGTAATTTGAAATATAATAAAATTCCAACTTTAAAGTACACTTTTGTTCTAAATTTACAACAAGGATAACTTATTTCATCTTGAAATTAAAGTCCCAAGTATTTACTGCCCAAAAAAGATAAATTTGAATTTCCAAAAATTTCTAAAATTTAAAAGTAATTTCAAATATTTTTCCTATTTTTTTTAATTTCAATGTGATTTAAAAATTAAAAAAAATTATTTAAATAATCGGAGCTGGGCCCAGTGGGTGGGCTTGGCAAGTGGGACCGGACTGTCCCTTTTACGGACCCCGCCGGCAACCGAAGGCCATCGTACAAGCACCACACGATGTCAGTGTGCGTTGACAGTGCGTCGTGGCCGGGTCATCTTTTTCCTAAGCCACAACGTGCTGTTTTGCGCGCACAGCCGGTTTCCGGCCACTTCCAGCTCAAAAACCTACATATTTTATTTAAAAGAAAAATTTACATTTAAATCAAATATTTCACAAACATTTAAAGTCAATCAACACTTAGTAACAAATTAATAAACCATCTACATTAAGCAAAAGAGATGGCATTGACAAAAAGTAACTAAAACATTTAAACACCAAAAGAAAAGTAATTTAAATAATTAGAAATCAAAATTAAATATCCTTAAATTATGAGGTATTACTGAAAATGTTCTTTACTCCTTTGACCTGCAAACGGAAAGAATGTTAATGGTGGAATCTCCCTTTAATTACACAAGATTTAATTTGAAGGTTACAAGAAATATGAAGCCATGTCGCCTCACCTAAACTCCCCACATATGACCTAAGGGCTCAAGATATCCTCCCCCGTTCCTCTCTTGCCCTGTGCCAATCATGTTGTAACATTGTAACACCATTAACTTGATAATTATGCACCTTTATTTAGATTAGATTTATAATCATAATTTAATCACGTATAATTTATTTTTGAAATACTTGAATATTGAAGTGTCTGACACGTGTTGGAAGAGTGTCCAAGAAGTGTCTAAAAAAAATGTCAGGACAAAGTGTCTGAGAACTGTCAGAATGTCCAACTCGAATACGGCACCCTTGGTGAAGTGTTCTAGGTTGTCGATAAAAAATTTAAAGATGATAGAAGACAAATTCATGAAAAAAATTTACAACGTACAATATATACAATATATATTATATTTTAGACATACTTTAATGTAGAATAATTCGAACATGAGATACTACTCTCACCCACAAGAACCAACCAATGTTTCTTGAGGGAATAACATTACAAATATTTGTATTTGCATTGTGGATTTTGTATTATTTCTTATTTTGTTGTACTCTCACCCACAAGAAACAACCAATGTTTCTTGAGGGAATAACGTTACAAATATTTGTATTTGCATTGTGGATTTTGTATTATTTCTTATTTTGTTGTTGTTTCTTTTTTGGCAATTGGAAAGAAAATTTATAATCATGAAATAACTCAGCTTGATCAACAATACAATATAAATATTTTTAGTACAATTAGGAGCCCAATGAATAAAATTTCACAAAACATAAAATTAAAATGGTGACTTAAAGTTGGCCATAGATATGATTTTTTAGTTTAGGATATTATAGATTTTGCATAAATAGTGGAATGTGGGGAATGCACCTCCCCGGTGGTAGATCATGTGGTGTTCTAAGAGGCCAACGCTACCGCCGTCAACAAAAAAAGGTAAAAATAAAATATTCACTGAAAAGTTATTGCGCCATTACATGCTAGGATCTTTACATTTTAGTACGAAATAAAGATGGTAGTTAAAATTGAAAAACTAATGCGAAGAAATATAACATTTACATTATTGTTTAAAAAATTAAATATTATAAATAAATGAACAGAAACAGAAACATCAATGTTTTAAATACCATTAAGGGCATCTGACCTATAAATGTAGCCCTTGGAATGGTGTTTTAAATCAGTCAAGGTAAAAAAGATTTGTAGCAAGATTTGAGGACATGGAGAGGAAAGGTATCATAACATGTGTCTGGAAGATCGCATTGGTGTTGCTCATGTTGATGGTCAAAAGGAATGATATAATCCCCTTTGCAATGGCAAGCTGCTACACAGAGTGTTACGCTGGTTGTCTCACACCTTCCATACCTCCTGAGACGTGCATTGCCAATTGTGTGAAACAATGTGGCTCTCAAAAACCTCCACATGCCTTTCATGTTCGGAGGAGCAATGTACCAAGCCCATCAATGGTAATGTTTGCTCTCTCTATCTCTTACGTGATGTGTATTAAGTTTATATTCAATCACCATCATTCTTAATTTAACTGCAATCAACAATTGTTGACTATTTTTATTTTATCCTTCCGCTAATGAATGTCTTGATGCTACAGGTACAGAGTTAGTCCGAAGTGGTTTGAAGAAATACTTCCATAGTTTCTACAATGGCCCAAACTATTTAGTCCTAACTATAAATCTGTAAGCACCATGATGATGGAATGTATCATCTTCGATAATAAAATAATTGTTTACTTTGGATATTTTAATAAGAATCTTTCCGGCTTGTATGATCCAACTTTAATGAAGTTTAGTGCAATATTGTAAGAAATTTATTTACTATTTCAAGAACTTATTTTTTTCTTTAATATCTCGTTATAGTTTCCAGGGTTTGCAATTTTCAAAGTGAAGAGGCAACAATGTTGAATCATGAGTGATTGATGACTAAATAGAACAGAAGAGAAAAATGTAATATTCTTGATTAACAATTTAGATTTGTACGGGATTTATATATGCAATGATTGGTGACATTGTTAATCATTCTTGATTAACAATGATTGATGACATTGTGCATCCATATGCAACATATATGGTGAGTGAGAATATAATTGGATTGAGGATGAAAGACAGATGACGAAGCCATGACACGTACTTCACCTAAACTACCAAATCTTGACCGAATTTGCCAATGATAAAAACATTTCTCTATATTTCACCTAAACAATATTACAAATAGTACCAAATTCGAGTGTTAAAGAGTTTTAAGAAGAACAATACTTGTGTGATGTGCTCAATGTTCTACATCTTCAGAACTTTGAGTGTTGGTTGGGTTAGAGATTCAACAGATCTTCTCTGTCTGTCTCCGAGAAAGTGTTGAGTGAAGTTGTATCTATAGGTCAAAATGCGGGGTGTTTAATTTGAAAACCCCCAAGATTGCTCTAAATTTTCAAATTTGAGTCTATCTACAAACAAAGATAGAGAAATATATAAAAACAAGCAAATAATTACATAAATTTTAGAATTGTAATATCGATTATCATGTGATCAATATAAGATGAGAAGATTTTTTAAGCTAATGATTTATATGAAAGTGTGCCTTCTTGAGCCCAAGTTTAAGTATTGAATATGGAAGAATGATTATAGAGGATGTTATAATAGAGAACTTTTTGTTTCTTTAAGAGAAATTAAGGACATTAATCAATTATATTCTCGAATTTCTTTAGAGTAACGAGTTCTTCTTTTGTGATACCATTGCCCTTTCCCTATTGGAGGTGCAATTTTCTTATCATGTATTTAATTTATGGGATTCTTTAGAATTTCTTTTACCTGACTTTTTCAATCTCTGGCTGAGTTAGATCTGGTTGGAGGGGTTACAAGGATCTCTCCGGGTGCCCCTCCCCCCCCCCCCCTTCGGAATCTAATTGCCCCATTGTACAGATGGTACAATACTAATGTGGGATAAGAGGTGCAATTGGGAATCAAAATATCATTGCCCGTGTCTACGACATTGTAAAACAAAAATATATTGGAGAGAAATTAAGACAAACAGGTATATTTTGGTAGAATAGATATGTCATTATACATATTTTTTTTTTGCTCCCATTTGTCACTATGCTTGCCAGCCCACGCTAACCCATATCTTACTCATGATTGTGAGCCATATTTTTTTCCCTCTCTTTTCTTCCTCATCATGCTTTCCTGCGTACAACCAATCTATTATATGTAAAAGAGGAATATTATTTACAACACTCGCCAATAAAAAATAAAAAGAAAACTACTCTTTCCAATTTTTTCTTAAAACCAGAACCCACTTCCATTTTATTTTTCTCTCTCCTCTCTCACCGTCTCTCTCTCACCCTCACCTTTTACAATTATCTCTCTTCTTCTCTTCTCTCTCTCTGCAAATTATATCTTCACAATCAACAACCACCTACTGCCCCCACACAACCCGGAGCCAACCCTCACTCCAAATCACCACCTCCACTCACGGTCAGCGATTCAACCTCAACACCATCCTAGCCATGAATGTAACCTACAATTGCCACACCCAAACCCAAAACTGCAAAACACCATTAGCCTCACACCACAAAGACCAACTTCAGCAAGTGATACAACACCAACATGCTCTACCTAAAGCCAGACCCTCAATCATCTTCACCAACTAACCGAGACCACAAATCTCAAAGCCAACTACAACCAGCCGAGCAACTCCATGAACCATGAAAATGACTCTAGTTATGTTATAGAATTTTCAAAAGTTTTCAAATTTTAGAAGTAATTTAAAATATTTTTCCTATTCTTTTAATTTAAAATGATTTAAAAATTAAAAATAGTTATTTAAATATTATGGGCTGGGCCCAAACTGGGCCAGTGGGTGGGCTTAGCAAATGGTACCGAACTATCCCTTTTTTGATCCTCACGTGCTATAGGATGATAGCATACGCACTCCAGGGACAACGGCACGCGTGGGCATCGCTGTGTGGTTGGGTCATCTTTTTCCCAAGCCACAACGACCTGTTTTGCGCGCACACCCATTTTCTGACTGGTCTTCCAGGCACTCCCAAGAGGTTAAGCCCGTAGTTGAAGATACCATTCCATAACGAGCCTAGCCCGTCATTGAAATAGTCTATTTCTTCGAGGGCTTTAGCCCATTGTTGAAGCTAACATTCCACAACGAGATTGCGCCCGTTGTAGTACCCTGCTCCAACACATGGTATGATATTGTCCACTTTGGGCCTGAGCCCACATTGTTTTGCTTTCGGGTTTTGCCCTAAAAGGCCAAATACCATTTGAAGAGAACACTCTACGTATAAGCCCATCCACTTTTCCACACCCAGGTGATGTGGGATTGTGCACCCTGTACTCTGTTAGTGTGGTAGCTCACCCCAGTGTCTGTCTTTGGACCCGCCCACACATATCCGTCGATAAGGGTTACTACAATCCACCCCCCAACGAGGCCTGACGTCCTCACCAACACACTTTCGGCTCGGTTCAGGCTCTGATAGCAGTTCTAAGACCCCGCTCCAACGCATGGTATGATATTCTTCGCTTTGTGCCCGAGGCCAAACGGTTTTAAGCTTCGGTTTTACCCCTAAAGGCCTTATACCATTTGAAGAGAACATACTATATATAAGCACAATCACTTTCCCACACCCAGGCGATGTGGGATTGAGCACTCTGTACTTTATCAGTGTGGTAGCTCTGCCCAGTGTCTTTTTTTACACCTGCCCACAAGGGTCACTACAATCCATCCCACGGATGACTACAATCCACCCCCTATGACGCCCGACGTCCTCATTGGCACAGTTTTGACTGGGTTTAGGCTCTGATACCCACTATAATATCCCGCTCCAACACATTGTATTATATTTTCCGCTTTACGCTTGAGCCCGCACAATTTTGCACTTCGGTTTTACCACAAAATGCCTCATATCATTTGAGGAGAACACACTACAATAAGCACATCGTGTTCTCCACACCTAGGCGATGTGTGATTGAGCACCCTGTACCTTGTTAGTGTAGTGGCTCAGCCTAGTGTGTGTCTTCGCACCCGCCCACTCACACCAGCCCACACGGGTTAGTACAACCATCATAATTGCTGGCTATTTTTAATGATGGCCTAAGGCCCATCATTGAAAGAGATATTCAACGATGGGCATAAGCCCATCGTATTCAATGATGGACAAAGCCCCTCATGGAAAGAGAATTTCAACGAGGGGCTATATCTGTCGTTGAATGTCACATTCCATGACGCGCTGTAGGCCGTTGTTGAAAATCGTCAGTCAATTACGATGGGCGTTATATTGGAGAACATTGCGCGTCGTAAAAAGTTTTATGCCCGTCGTTAGAGGCCAATTTTGTTGTAGTGAAAGTAAACGATTTTAACATACTACAATATACTGAATTAAAAATCATTGAATTAATCAAGTATGTTTAAGATAGCAAAGAAACAATTAAAGAAAAAGAAGTAAAAAGAAAAACCGCATAAAAACCCACCTTTCAATTTAATGATCAAGTATATTTAAACCAAAATCAACCCTAGGTTTCCGTTCATAAATTATCTTAAAAGTCTAATTAAAATTTCTAAGAATTTTTTTCAATTTTTCGGTAATTTGAAATATAATAAAATTCCAACTTTAAAGTACACTTTTGTTCTAAATTTACAACAAGGATAACTTATTTCATCTTGAAATTAAAGTCCCAAGTATTTACTGCCCAAAAAAGATAAATTTGAATTTCCAAAAATTTCTAAAACTTAAAAGTAATTTCAAATATTTTTCCTATTTTTTTTAATTTCAATGTGATTTAAAAATTAAAAAAAATTATTTAAATAATCGGAGCTGGGCCCAGTGGGTGGGCTT
The DNA here is from genome assembly GCA_026545225.1 of Cornus controversa. Taxonomy (NCBI): domain Eukaryota; kingdom Viridiplantae; phylum Streptophyta; class Magnoliopsida; order Cornales; family Cornaceae; genus Cornus; species Cornus controversa. Next base: position 35,451,210 of record CM048845.1, on the reverse strand, counting down.
GGCAAGTGGGACCGGACTGTCCCTTTTACGGACCCCGCCGGCAACCGAAGGCCATCGTACAAGCACCACACGATGTCAGTGTGCGTTGACAGTGCGTCGTGGCCGGGTCATCTTTTTCCTAAGCCACAACGTGCTGTTTTGCGCGCACAGCCGGTTTCCAGCCACTTCCAGCTCAAAAACCTACATATTTTATTTAAAAGAAAAATTTACATTTAAATCAAATATTTCACAAACATTTAAAGTCAATCAACACTTAGTAACAAATTAATAAACCATCTACATTAAGCAAAAGAGATGGCATTGACAAAAAGTAACTAAAACATTTAAACACCAAAAGAAAAGTAATTTAAATAATTAGAAATCAAAATTAAATATCCTTAAATTATGAGGTATTACTGAAAATGTTCTTTACTCCTTTGACCTGCAAACGGAAAGAATGTTAATGGTGGAATCTCCCTTTAATTACACAAGATTTAATTTGAAGGTTACAAGAAATATGAAGCCATGTCGCCTCACCTAAACTCCCCACATATGACCTAAGGGCTCAAGATATCCTCCCCCGTTCCTCTCTTGCCCTGTGCCAATCATGTTGTAACATTGTAACACCATTAACTTGATAATTATGCACCTTTATTTAGATTAGATTTATAATCATAATTTAATCACGTATAATTTATTTTTGAAATACTTGAATATTGAAGTGTCTGACACGTTTTGGAAGAGTGTCCAAGAAGTGTCTAAAAAAAATGTCAGGACAAAGTGTCTGAGAACTGTCAGAATGTCCAACTCGAATACGGCACCCTTGGTGAAGTGTTCTAGGTTGTCGATAAAAAATTTAAAGATGATAGAAGACAAATTCATGAAAAAAATTTACAACGTACAATATATACAATATATATTATATTTTAGACATACTTTAATGTAGAATAATTCGAACATGAGATACTACTCTCACCCACAAGAACCAACCAATGTTTCTTGAGGGAATAACATTACAAATATTTGTATTTGCATTGTGGATTTTGTATTATTTCTTATTTTGTTGTACTCTCACCCACAAGAAACAACCAATGTTTCTTGAGGGAATAACGTTACAAATATTTGTATTTGCATTGTGGATTTTGTATTATTTCTTATTTTGTTGTTGTTTCTTTTTTGGCAATTGGAAAGAAAATTTATAATCATGAAATAACTCAGCTTGATCAACAATACAATATAAATATTTTTAGTACAATTAGGAGCCCAATGAATAAAATTTCACAAAACATAAAATTAAAATGGTGACTTAAAGTTGGCCATAGATATGATTTTTTAGTTTAGGATATTATAGATTTTGCATAAATAGTGGAATGTGGGGAATGCACCTCCCCGGTGGTAGATCATGTGGTGTTCTAAGAGGCCAACGCTACCGCCGTCAACAAAAAAAGGTAAAAATAAAATATTCACTGAAAAGTTATTGCGCCATTACATGCTAGGATCTTTACATTTTAGTACGAAATAAAGATGGTAGTTAAAATTGAAAAACTAATGCGAAGAAATATAACATTTACATTATTGTTTAAAAAATTAAATATTATAAATAAATGAACAGAAACAGAAACATCAATGTTTTAAATACCATTAAGGGCATCTGACCTATAAATGTAGCCCTTGGAATGGTGTTTTAAATCAGTCAAGGTAAAAAAGATTTGTAGCAAGATTTGAGGACATGGAGAGGAAAGGTATCATAACATGTGTCTGGAAGATCGCATTGGTGTTGCTCATGTTGATGGTCAAAAGGAATGATATAATCCCCTTTGCAATGGCAAGCTGCTACACAGAGTGTTACGCTGGTTGTCTCACACCTTCCATACCTCCTGAGACGTGCATTGCCAATTGTGTGAAACAATGTGGCTCTCAAAAACCTCCACATGCCTTTCATGTTCGGAGGAGCAATGTACCAAGCCCATCAATGGTAATGTTTGCTCTCTCTATCTCTTACGTGATGTGTATTAAGTTTATATTCAATCACCATCATTCTTAATTTAACTGCAATCAACAATTGTTGACTATTTTTATTTTATCCTTCCGCTAATGAATGTCTTGATGCTACAGGTACAGAGTTAGTCCGAAGTTGTTTGAAGAAATACTTCCATAGTTTCTACAATGGCCCAAACTATTTAGTCCTAACTATAAATCTGTAAGCACCATGATGATGGAATGTATCATCTTCGATAATAAAATAATTGTTTACTTTGGATATTTTAATAAGAATCTTTCCGGCTTGTATGATCCAACTTTAATGAAGTTTAGTGCAATATTGTAAGAAATTTATTTACTATTTCAAGAACTTATTTTTTTCTTTAATATCTCGTTATAGTTTCCAGGGTTTGCAATTTTCAAAGTGAAGAGGCAACAATGTTGAATCATGAGTGATTGATGACTAAATAGAACAGAAGAGAAAAATGTAATATTCTTGATTAACAATTTAGATTTGTACGGGATTTATATATGCAATGATTGTTGACATTGTTAATCATTCTTGATTAACAATGATTGATGACATTGTGCATCCATATGCAACATATATGGTGAGTGAGAATATAATTGGATTGAGGATGAAAGACAGATGACGAAGCCATGACACGTACTTCACCTAAACTACCAAATCTTGACCGAATTTGCCAATGATAAAAACATTTCTCTATATTTCACCTAAACAATATTACAAATAGTACCAAATTCGAGTGTTAAAGAGTTTTAAGAAGAACAATACTTGTGTGAGGTGCTCAATGTTCTACATCTTCAGAACTTTGAGTGTTGGTTGGGTTAGAGATTCAACAGATCTTCTCTGTCTGTCTCCGATAAAGTGTTGAGTGAAGTTGTATTTATAGGTCAAAATGCGGGGTGTTTAATTTGAAAACCCCCAAGATTGCTCTAAATTTTCAAATTTGAGTCTATCTACAAACAAAGATAGAGAAATATATAAAAACAAGCAAATAATTACATAAATTTCAGAATTGTAATATCAATTATCATGTGATCAATATAAGATGAGAAGATTTTTTAAGCTAATGATTTATATGAAAGTGTGCCTTCTTGAGCCCAAGTTTAAGTATTGAATATGGAAGAATGATTATAGAGGATGTTATAATAGAGAACTTTTTGTTTCTTTAAGAGAAATTAAGGACATTAATCAATTATATTCTCGAATTTCTTTAGAGTAACGAGTTCTTCTTTTGTGATACCATTGCCCTTTCCCTATTGGAGGTGCAATTTTCTTATCATGTATTTAATTTATGGGATTCTTTAGAATTTCTTTTACGTGACTTTTTCAATCTCTGGCTGAGTTAGATCTGGTTGGAGGGGTTACAAGGATCTCTCCGGGTGCCCCTCCCCCCCCCCTCGGAATCTAATTGCCCCATTGTACAGATGGTACAATACTAATGTGGGATAAGAGGTGCAATTGGGAATCAAAATATCATTGCCCGTGTCTACGACATTGTAAAACAAAAATATATTGGAGAGAAATTAAGACAAACAGGTATATTTTGGTAGAATAGATATGTCATTATACATATTTTTTTTTTGCTCCCATTTGTCACTATGCTTGCCAGCCCACGCTAACCCATATCTTACTCATGATTGTGAGCCATATTTTTTTCCCTCTCTTTTCTTCCTCATCATGCTTTCCTGCGTACAACCAATCTATTATATGTAAAAGAGGAATATTATTTACAACACTCGCCAATAAAAAATAAAAAGAAAACTACTCTTTCCAATTTTTTCTTAAAACCAGAACCCACTTCCATTTTATTTTTCTCTCTCCTCTCTCACCGTCTCTCTCTCACCCTCACCTTTTACAATTATCTCTCTTCTTCTCTTCTCTCTCTCTGCAAATTATATCTTCACAATCAACAACCACCTACTGCCCCCACACAACCCGGAGCCAACCCTCACTCCAAATCACCACCTCCACTCACGGTCAGCGATTCAACCTCAACACCATCCTAGCCATGAATGTAACCTACAATTGCCACACCCAAACCCAAAACTGCAAAACACCATTAGCCTCACACCACAAAGACCAACTTCAGCAAGTGATACAACACCAACATGCTCTACCTAAAGCCAGACCCTCAATCATCTTCACCAACTAACCGAGACCACAAATCTCAAAGCCAACTACAACCAGCCGAGCAACTCCATGAACCATGAAAATGACTCTAGTTATGTTATAGAATTTTCAAAAGTTTTCAAATTTTAGAAGTAATTTAAAATATTTTTCCTATTCTTTTAATTTAAAATGATTTAAAAATTAAAAATAGTTATTTAAATATTATGGGCTGGGCCCAAACTGGGCCAGTGGGTGGGCTTAGCAAATGGTACCGAACTATCCCTTTTTTGATCCTCACGTGCTATAGGATGATAGCATACGCACTCCAGGGACAACGGCACGCGTGGGCATCGCTGTGTGGTTGGGTCATCTTTTTCCCAAGCCACAACGACCTGTTTTGCGCGCACACCCATTTTCTGACTGGTCTTCCAGGCACTCCCAAGAGGTTAAGCCCGTAGTTGAAGATACCATTCCATAACGAGCCTAGCCCGTCATTGAAATAGTCTATTTCTTCGAGGGCTTTAGCCCATTGTTGAAGCTAACATTCCACAACGAGATTGCGCCCGTTGTAGTACCCTGCTCCAACACATGGTATGATATTGTCCACTTTGGGCCTGAGCCCACATTGTTTTGCTTTCGGGTTTTGCCCTAAAAGGCCAAATACCATTTGAAGAGAACACTCTACGTATAAGCCCATCCACTTTTCCACACCCAGGTGATGTGGGATTGTGCACCCTGTACTCTGTTAGTGTGGTAGCTCACCCCAGTGTCTGTCTTTGGACCCGCCCACACATATCCGTCGATAAGGGTTACTACAATCCACCCCCCTACGAGGCCTGACGTCCTCACCAACACACTTTCGGCTCGGTTCAGGCTCTGATAGCAGTTCTAAGACCCCGCTCCAACGCATGGTATGATATTCTTCGCTTTGTGCCCGAGGCCAAACGGTTTTAAGCTTCGGTTTTACCCCTAAAGGCCTTATACCATTTGAAGAGAACATACTATATATAAGCACAACCACTTTCCCACACCCAGGCGATGTGGGATTGAGCACTCTGTACTTTATCAGTGTGGTAGCTCTGCCCAGTGTCTTTTTTTACACCTGCCCACAAGGGTCACTACAATCCATCCCACGGATGACTACAATCCACCCCCTATGACGCCCGACGTCCTCATTGGCACAGTTTTGACTGGGTTTAGGCTCTGATACCCACTATAATATCCCGCTCCAACACATTGTATTATATTTTCCGCTTTACGCTTGAGCCCGCACAATTTTGTACTTCGGTTTTACCACAAAATGCCTCATATCATTTGAAGAGAACACACTACTATAAGCACATCGTGTTCTCCACACCTAGGCGATGTGTGATTGAGCACCCTGTCCCTTGTTAGTGTAGTGGCTCAGCCTAGTGTGTGTCTTCGCACCCGCCCACTCACACCAGCCCACACGGGTTACTACAACCATCATAATTGCTGGCTATTTTTAATGATGGCCTAAGGCCCATCATTGAAAGAGATATTCAACGATGGGCATAAGCCCATCGTATTCAATGACGGACAAAGCCCCTCATGGAAAGAGAATTTCAACGAGGGGCTATATCTGTCGTTGAATGTCACATTCCATGACGCGCTGTAGGCCGTTGTTGAAAATCGTCAGTCAATTACGATGGGCGTTATATTGGAGAACATTGCGCGTCGTAAAAAGTTTTATGCCCGTCGTTAGAGGCCAATTTTGTTGTAGTGAAAGTAAACGATTTTAACATACTACAATATACTGAATTAAAAATCATTGAATTAATCAAGTATGTTTAAGATAGCAAAGAAACAATTAAAGAAAAAGAAGTAAAAAGAAAAACCGCATAAAAACCCACCTTTCAATTTAATGATCAAGTATATTTAAACCAAAATCAACCCTAGGTTTCCGTTCATAAATTATCTTAAAAGTCTAATTAAAATTTCTAAGAATTTTTTTCAATTTTTCGGTAATTTGAAATATAATAAAATTCCAACTTTAAAGTACACTTTTGTTCTAAATTTACAACAAGGATAACTTATTTCATCTTGAAATTAAAGTCCCAAGTATTTACTGCCCAAAAAAGATAAATTTGAATTTCCAAAAATTTCTAAAATTTAAAAGTAATTTCAAATATTTTTCCTATTTTTTTTAATTTCAATGTGATTTAAAAATTAAAAAAAATTATTTAAATAATCGGAGCTGGGCCCAGTGGGTGGGCTTGGCAAGTGGGACCGGACTGTCCCTTTTACGGACCCCGCCGGCAACCGAAGGCCATCGTACAAGCACCACACGATGTCAGTGTCCGTTGACAGTGCGTCGTGGCCGGGTCATCTTTTTCCTAAGCCACAACGTGCTGTTTTGCGCGCACAGCCGGTTTCCGGCCACTTCCAGCTCAAAAACCTACATATTTTATTTAAAAGAAAAATTTACATTTAAATCAAATATTTCACAAACATTTAAAGTCAATCAACACTTAGTAACAAATTAATAAACCATCTACATTAAGCAAAAGAGATGGCATTGACAAAAAGTAACTAAAACATTTAAACACCAAAAGAAAAGTAATTTAAATAATTAGAAATCAAAATTAAATATCCTTAAATTATGAGGTATTACTGAAAATGTTCTTTACTCCTTTGACCTGCAAACGGAAAGAATGTTAATGGTGGAATCTCCCTTTAATTACACAAGATTTAATTTGAAGGTTACAAGAAATATGAAGCCATGTCGCCTCACCTAAACTCCCCACATATGACCTAAGGGCTCAAGATATCCTCCCCCGTTCCTCTCTTGCCCTGTGCCAATCATGTTGTAACATTGTAACACCATTAACTTGATAATTATGCACCTTTATTTAGATTAGATTTATAATCATAATTTAATCACGTATAATTTATTTTTGAAATACTTGAATATTGAAGTGTCTGGCACGTGTTGGAAGAGTGTCCAAGAAGTGTCTAAAAAAAATGTCAGGACAAAGTGTCTGAGAACTGTCAGAATGTCCAACTCGAATACGGCACCCTTGGTGAAGTGTTCTAGGTTGTCGATAAAAAATTTAAAGATGATAGAAGACAAATTCATGAAAAAAATTTACAACGTACAATATATACAATATATATTATATTTTAGACATACTTTAATGTAGAATAATTCGAACATGAGATACTACTCTCACCCACAAGAACCAACCAATGTTTCTTGAGGGAATAACATTACAAATATTTGTATTTGCATTGTGGATTTTGTATTATTTCTTATTTTGTTGTACTCTCACCCACAAGAAACAACCAATGTTTCTTGAGGGAATAACGTTACAAATATTTGTATTTGCATTGTGGATTTTGTATTATTTCTTATTTTGTTGTTGTTTCTTTTTTGGCAATTGGAAAGAAAATTTATAATCATGAAATAACTCAGCTTGATCAACAATACAATATAAATATTTTTAGTACAATTAGGAGCCCAATGAATAAAATTTCACAAAACATAAAATTAAAATGGTGACTTAAAGTTGGCCATAGATATGATTTTTTAGTTTAGGATATTATAGATTTTGCATAAATAGTGGAATGTGGGGAATGCACCTCCCCGGTGGTAGATCATGTGCTGTTGTAAGAGGCCAACGCTACCGCCGTCAACAAAAAAAGGTAAAAATAAAATATTCACTGAAAAGTTATTGCGCCATTACATGCTAGGATATTTACATTTTAGTACGAAATAAAGATGGTAGTTAAAATTGAAAAACTAATGCGAAGAAATATAACATTTACATTATTGTTTAAAAAATTAAATATTATAAATAAATGAACAGAAACAGAAACATCAATGTTTTAAATACCATTAAGGGCATCTGACCTATAAATGTAGCCCTTGGAATGGTGTTTTAAATCAGTCAAGGTAAAAAAGATTTGTAGCAAGATTTGAGGACATGGAGAGGAAAGGTATCATAACATGTGTCTGGAAGATCGCATTGGTGTTGCTCATGTTGATGGTCAAAAGGAATGATATAATCCCCTTTGCAATGGCAAGCTGCTACACAGAGTGTTACGCTGGTTGTCTCACACCTTCCATACCTCCTGAGACGTGCATTGCCAATTGTGTGAAACAATGTGGCTCTCAAAAACCTCCACATGCCTTTCATGTTCGGAGGAGCAATGTACCAAGCCCATCAATGGTAATGTTTGCTCTCTCTATCTCTTACGTGATGTGTATTAAGTTTATATTCAATCACCATCATTCTTAATTTAACTGCAATCAACAATTGTTGACTATTTTTATTTTATCCTTCCGCTAATGAATGTCTTGATGCTACAGGTACAGAGTTAGTCCGAAGTGGTTTGAAGAAATACTTCCATAGTTTCTACAATGGCCCAAACTATTTAGTCCTAACTATAAATCTGTAAGCACCATGATGATGGAATGTATCATCTTCGATAATAAAATAATTGTTTACTTTGGATATTTTAATAAGAATCTTTCCGGCTTGTATGATCCAACTTTAATGAAGTTTAGTGCAATATTGTAAGAAATTTATTTACTATTTCAAGAACTTATTTTTTTCTTTAATATCTCGTTATAGTTTCCAGGGTTTGCAATTTTCAAAGTGAAGAGGCAACAATGTTGAATCATGAGTGATTGATGACTAAATAGAACAGAAGAGAAAAATGTAATATTCTTGATTAACAATTTAGATTTGTACGGGATTTATATATGCAATGATTGATGACATTGTTAATCATTCTTGATTAACAATGATTGATGACATTGTGCATCCATATGCAACATATATGGTGAGTGAGAATATAATTGGATTGAGGATGAAAGACAGATGACGAAGCCATGACACGTACTTCACCTAAACTACCAAATCTTGACCGAATTTGCCAATGATAAAAACATTTCTCTATATTTCACCTAAACAATATTACAAATAGTACCAAATTCGAGTGTTAAAGAGTTTTAAGAAGAACAATACTTGTGTGATGTGCTCAATGTTCTACATCTTCAGAACTTTGAGTGTTGGTTGGGTTAGAGATTCAACAGATCTTCTCTGTCTGTCTCTGAGAAAGTGTTGAGTGAAGTTGTATTTATAGGTCAAAATGCGGGGTGTTTAATTTGAAAACCCCCAAGATTGCTCTAAATTTTCAAATTTGAGTCTATCTACAAACAAAGATAGAGAAATATATAAAAACAAGCAAATAATTACATAAATTTCAGAATTGTAATATCAATTATCATGTGATCAATATAAGATGAGAAGATTTTTTAAGCTAATGATTTATATGAAAGTGTGCCTTCTTGAGCCCAAGTTTAAGTATTGAATATGGAAGAATGATTATAGAGGATGTTATAATAGAGAACTTTTTGCTTCTTTAAGAGAAATTAAGGACATTAATCAATTATATTCTCGAATTTCTTTAGAGTAACGAGTTCTTCTTTTGTGATACCATTGCCCTTTCCCTATTGGAGGTGCAATTTTCTTATCATGTATTTAATTTATGGGATTCTTTAGAATTTCTTTTACGTGACTTTTTCAATCTCTGGCTGAGTTAGATCTGGTTGGAGGGGTTACAAGGATCTCTCCGGGTGCCCCTCCCCCCCCCCCCCCTCGGAATCTAATTGCCCCATTGTACAGATGGTACAATACTAATGTGGGATAAGAGGTGCAATTGGGAATCAAAATATCATTGCCCGTGTCTACGACATTGTAAAACAAAAATATATTGGAGAGAAATTAAGACAAACAGGTATATTTTGGTAGAATAGATATGTCATTATACATATTTTTTTTTTGCTCCCATTTGTCACTATGCTTGCCAGCCCACGCTAACCCATATCTTACTCATGATTGTGAGCCATATTTTTTTCCCTCTCTTTTCTTCCTCATCATGCTTTCCTGCGTACAACCAATCTATTATATGTAAAAGAGGAATATTATTTACAACACTCGCCAATAAAAAATAAAAAGAAAACTACTCTTTCCAATTTTTTCTTAAAACCAGAACCCACTTCCATTTTATTTTTCTCTCTCCTCTCTCACCGTCTCTCTCTCACCCTCACCTTTTACAATTATCTCTCTTCTTCTCTTCTCTCTCTCTGCAAATTATATCTTCACAATCAACAACCACCTACTGCCCCCACACAACCCGGAGCCAACCCTCACTCCAAATCACCACCTCCACTCACGGTCAGCGATTCAACCTCAACACCATCCTAGCCATGAATGTAACCTACAATTGCCACACCCAAACCCAAAACTGCAAAACACCATTAGCCTCACACCACAAAGACCAACTTCAGCAAGTGATACAACACCAACATGCTCTACCTAAAGCCAGACCCTCAATCATCTTCACCAACTAACCGAGACCACAAATCTCAAAGCCAACTACAACCAGCCGAGCAACTCCATGAACCATGAAAATGACTCTAGTTATGTTATAGAATTTTCAAAAGTTTTCAAATTTTAGAAGTAATTTAAAATATTTTTCCTATTCTTTTAATTTAAAATGATTTAAAAATTAAAAATAGTTATTTAAATATTATGGGCTGGGCCCAAACTGGGCCAGTGGGTGGGCTTAGCAAATGGTACCGAACTATCCCTTTTTTGATCCTCACGTGCTATAGGATGATAGCATACGCACTCCAGGGACAACGGCACGCGTGGGCATCGCTGTGTGGTTGGGTCATCTTTTTCCCAAGCCACAACGACCTGTTTTGCGCGCACACCCATTTTCTGACTGGTCTTCCAGGCACTCCCAAGAGGTTAAGCCCGTAGTTGAAGATACCATTCCATAACGAGCCTAGCCCGTCATTGAAATAGTCTATTTCTTCGAGGGCTTTAGCCCATTGTTGAAGCTAACATTCCACAACGAGATTGCGCCCGTTGTAGTACCCTGCTCCAACACATGGTATGATATTGTCCACTTTGGGCCTGAGCCCACATTGTTTTGCTTTCGGGTTTTGCCCTAAAAGGCCAAATACCATTTGAAGAGAACACTCTACGTATAAGCCCATCCACTTTTCCACACCCAGGTGATGTGGGATTGTGCACCCTGTACTCTGTTAGTGTGGTAGCTCACCCCAGTGTCTGTCTTTGGACCCGCCCACACATATCCGTCGATAAGGGTTACTACAATCCACCCCCCTACGAGGCCTGACGTCCTCACCAACACACTTTCGGCTCGGTTCAGGCTCTGATAGCAGTTCTAAGACCCCGCTCCAACGCATGGTATGATATTCTTCGCTTTGTGCCCGAGGCCAAACGGTTTTAAGCTTCGGTTTTACCCCTAAAGGCCTTATACCATTTGAAGAGAACATACTATATATAAGCACAATCACTTTCCCACACCCAGGCGATGTGGGATTGAGCACTCTGTACTTTATCAGTGTGGTAGCTCTGCCCAGTGTCTTTTTTTACACCTGCCCACAAGGGTCACTACAATCCATCCCACGGATGACTACAATCCACCCCCTATGACGCCCGACGTCCTCATTGGCACAGTTTTGACTGGGTTTAGGCTCTGATACCCACTATAATATCCCGCTCCAACACATTGTATTATATTTTCCGCTTTACGCTTGAGCCCGCACAATTTTGCACTTCGGTTTTACCACAAAATGCCTCATATCATTTGAAGAGAACACACTACTATAAGCACATCGTGTTCTCCACACCTAGGCGATGTGTGATTGAGCACCCTGTCCCTTGTTAGTGTAGTGGCTCAGCCTAGTGTGTGTCTTCGCACCCGCCCACTCACACCAGCCCACACGGGTTACTACAACCATCATAATTGCTGGCTATTTTTAATGATGGCCTAAGGCCCATCATTGAAAGAGATATTCAACGATGGGCATAAGCCCATCGTATTCAATGACGGACAAAGCCCCTCATGGAAAGAGAATTTCAACGAGGGGCTATATCTGTCGTTGAATGTCACATTCCATGACGCGCTGTAGGCCGTTGTTGAAAATCGTCAGTCAATTACGATGGGCGTTATATTGGAGAACATTGCGCGTCGTAAAAAGTTTTATGCCCGTCGTTAGAGGCCAATTTTGTTGTAGTGAAAGTAAACGATTTTAACATACTACAATATACTGAATTAAAAATCATTGAATTAATCAAGTATGTTTAAGATAGCAAAGAAACAATTAAAGAAAAAGAAGTAAAAAGAAAAACCGCATAAAAACCCACCTTTCAATTTAATGATCAAGTATATTTAAACCAAAATCAACCCTAGGTTTCCGTTCATAAATTATCTTAAAAGTCTAATTAAAATTTCTAAGAATTTTTTTCAATTTTTCGGTAATTTGAAATATAATAAAATTCCAACTTTAAAGTACACTTTTGTTCTAAATTTACAACAAGGATAACTTATTTCATCTTGAAATTAAAGTCCCAAGTATTTACTGCCCAAAAAAGATAAATTTGAATTTCCAAAAATTTCTAAAATTTAAAAGTAATTTCAAATATTTTTCCTATTTTTTTTAATTTCAATGTGATTTAAAAATTAAAAAAAATTATTTAAATAATCGGAGCTGGGCCCAGTGGGTGGGCTTGGCAAGTGGGACCGGACTGTCCCTTTTACGGACCCCGCCGGCAACCGAAGGCCATCGTACAAGCACCACACGATGTCAGTGTGCGTTGACAGTGCGTCGTGGCCGGGTCATCTTTTTCCTAAGCCACAACGTGCTGTTTTGCGCGCACAGCCGGTTTCCGGCCACTTCCAGCTCAAAAACCTACATATTTTATTTAAAAGAAAAATTTACATTTAAATCAAATATTTCACAAACATTTAAAGTCAATCAACACTTAGTAACAAATTAATAAACCATCTACATTAAGCAAAAGAGATGGCATTGACAAAAAGTAACTAAAACATTTAAACACCAAAAGAAAAGTAATTTAAATAATTAGAAATCAAAATTAAATATCCTTAAATTATGAGGTATTACTGAAAATGTTCTTTACTCCTTTGACCTGCAAACGGAAAGAATGTTAATGGTGGAATCTCCCTTTAATTACACAAGATTTAATTTGAAGGTTACAAGAAATATGAAGCCATGTCGCCTCACCTAAACTCCCCACATATGACCTAAGGGCTCAAGATATCCTCCCCCGTTCCTCTCTTGCCCTGTGCCAATCATGTTGTAACATTGTAACACCATTAACTTGATAATTATGCACCTTTATTTAGATTAGATTTATAATCATAATTTAATCACGTATAATTTATTTTTGAAATACTTGAATATTGAAGTGTCTGACACGTGTTGGAAGAGTGTCCAAGAAGTGTCTAAAAAAAATGTCAGGACAAAGTGTCTGAGAACTGTCAGAATGTCCAACTCGAATACGGCACCCTTGGTGAAGTGTTCTAGGTTGTCGATAAAAAATTTAAAGATGATAGAAGACAAATTCATGAAAAAAATTTACAACGTACAATATATACAATATATATTATATTTTAGACATACTTTAATGTAGAATAATTCGAACATGAGATACTACTCTCACCCACAAGAACCAACCAATGTTTCTTGAGGGAATAACATTACAAATATTTGTATTTGCATTGTGGATTTTGTATTATTTCTTATTTTGTTGTACTCTCACCCACAAGAAACAACCAATGTTTCTTGAGGGAATAACGTTACAAATATTTGTATTTGCATTGTGGATTTTGTATTATTTCTTATTTTGTTGTTGTTTCTTTTTTGGCAATTGGAAAGAAAATTTATAATCATGAAATAACTCAGCTTGATCAACAATACAATATAAATATTTTTAGTACAATTAGGAGCCCAATGAATAAAATTTCACAAAACATAAAATTAAAATGGTGACTTAAAGTTGGCCATAGATATGATTTTTTAGTTTAGGATATTATAGATTTTGCATAAATAGTGGAATGTGGGGAATGCACCTCCCCGGTGGTAGATCATGTGCTGTTGTAAGAGGCCAACGCTACCGCCGTCAACAAAAAAAGGTAAAAATAAAATATTCACTGAAAAGTTATTGCGCCATTACATGCTAGGATATTTACATTTTAGTACGAAATAAAGATGGTAGTTAAAATTGAAAAACTAATGCGAAGAAATATAACATTTACATTATTGTTTAAAAAATTAAATATTATAAATAAATGAACAGAAACAGAAACATCAATGTTTTAAATACCATTAAGGGCATCTGACCTATAAATGTAGCCCTTGGAATGGTGTTTTAAATCAGTCAAGGTAAAAAAGATTTGTAGCAAGATTTGAGGACATGGAGAGGAAAGGTATCATAACATGTGTCTGGAAGATCGCATTGGTGTTGCTCATGTTGATGGTCAAAAGGAATGATATAATCCCCTTTGCAATGGCAAGCTGCTACACAGAGTGTTACGCTGGTTGTCTCACACCTTCCATACCTCCTGAGACGTGCATTGCCAATTGTGTGAAACAATGTGGCTCTCAAAAACCTCCACATGCCTTTCATGTTCGGAGGAGCAATGTACCAAGCCCATCAATGGTAATGTTTGCTCTCTCTATCTCTTACGTGATGTGTATTAAGTTTATATTCAATCACCATCATTCTTAATTTAACTGCAATCAACAATTGTTGACTATTTTTATTTTATCCTTCCGCTAATGAATGTCTTGATGCTACAGGTACAGAGTTAGTCCGAAGTGGTTTGAAGAAATACTTCCATAGTTTCTACAATGGCCCAAACTATTTAGTCCTAACTATAAATCTGTAAGCACCATGATGATGGAATGTATCATCTTCGATAATAAAATAATTGTTTACTTTGGATATTTTAATAAGAATCTTTCCGGCTTGTATGATCCAACTTTAATGAAGTTTAGTGCAATATTGTAAGAAATTTATTTACTATTTCAAGAACTTATTTTTTTCTTTAATATCTCGTTATAGTTTCCAGGGTTTGCAATTTTCAAAGTGAAGAGGCAACAATGTTGAATCATGAGTGATTGATGACTAAATAGAACAGAAGAGAAAAATGTAATATTCTTGATTAACAATTTAGATTTGTACGGGATTTATATATGCAATGATTGATGACATTGTTAATCATTCTTGATTAACAATGATTGATGACATTGTGCATCCATATGCAACATATATGGTGAGTGAGAATATAATTGGATTGAGGATGAAAGACAGATGACGAAGCCATGACACGTACTTCACCTAAACTACCAAATCTTGACCGAATTTGCCAATGATAAAAACATTTCTCTATATTTCACCTAAACAATATTACAAATAGTACCAAATTCGAGTGTTAAAGAGTTTTAAGAAGAACAATACTTGTGTGATGTGCTCAATGTTCTACATCTTCAGAACTTTGAGTGTTGGTTGGGTTAGAGATTCAACAGATCTTCTCTGTCTGTCTCTGAGAAAGTGTTGAGTGAAGTTGTATTTATAGGTCAAAATGCGGGGTGTTTAATTTGAAAACCCCCAAGATTGCTCTAAATTTTCAAATTTGAGTCTATCTACAAACAAAGATAGAGAAATATATAAAAACAAGCAAATAATTACATAAATTTCAGAATTGTAATATCAATTATCATGTGATCAATATAAGATGAGAAGATTTTTTAAGCTAATGATTTATATGAAAGTGTGCCTTCTTGAGCCCAAGTTTAAGTATTGAATATGGAAGAATGATTATAGAGGATGTTATAATAGAGAACTTTTTGCTTCTTTAAGAGAAATTAAGGACATTAATCAATTATATTCTCGAATTTCTTTAGAGTAACGAGTTCTTCTTTTGTGATACCATTGCCCTTTCCCTATTGGAGGTGCAATTTTCTTATCATGTATTTAATTTATGGGATTCTTTAGAATTTCTTTTACGTGACTTTTTCAATCTCTGGCTGAGTTAGATCTGGTTGGAGGGGTTACAAGGATCTCTCCGGGTGCCCCTCCCCCCCCCCCCTCGGAATCTAATTGCCCCATTGTACAGATGGTACAATACTAATGTGGGATAAGAGGTGCAATTGGGAATCAAAATATCATTGCCCGTGTCTACGACATTGTAAAACAAAAATATATTGGAGAGAAATTAAGACAAACAGGTATATTTTGGTAGAATAGATATGTCATTATACATATTTTTTTTTTGCTCCCATTTGTCACTATGCTTGCCAGCCCACGCTAACCCATATCTTACTCATGATTGTGAGCCATATTTTTTTCCCTCTCTTTTCTTCCTCATCATGCTTTCCTGCGTACAACCAATCTATTATATGTAAAAGAGGAATATTATTTACAACACTCGCCAATAAAAAATAAAAAGAAAACTACTCTTTCCAATTTTTTCTTAAAACCAGAACCCACTTCCATTTTATTTTTCTCTCTCCTCTCTCACCGTCTCTCTCTCACCCTCACCTTTTACAATTATCTCTCTTCTTCTCTTCTCTCTCTGCAAATTATATCTTCACAATCAACAACCACCTACTGCCCCCACACAACCCGGAGCCAACCCTCACTCCAAATCACCACCTCCACTCACGGTCAGCGATTCAACCTCAACACCATCCTAGCCATGAATGTAACCTACAATTGCCACACCCAAACCCAAAACTGCAAAACACCATTAGCCTCACACCACAAAGACCAACTTCAGCAAGTGATACAACACCAACATGCTCTACCTAAAGCCAGACCCTCAATCATCTTCACCAACTAACCGAGACCACAAATCTCAAAGCCAACTACAACCAGCCGAGCAACTCCATGAACCATGAAAATGACTCTAGTTATGTTATAGAATTTTCAAAAGTTTTCAAATTTTAGAAGTAATTTAAAATATTTTTCCTATTCTTTTAATTTAAAATGATTTAAAAATTAAAAATAGTTATTTAAATATTATGGGCTGGGCCCAAACTGGGCCAGTGGGTGGGCTTAGCAAATGGTACCGAACTATCCCTTTTTTGATCCTCACGTGCTATAGGATGATAGCATACGCACTCCAGGGACAACGGCACGCGTGGGCATCGCTGTGTGGTTGGGTCATCTTTTTCCCAAGCCACAACGACCTGTTTTGCGCGCACACCCATTTTCTGACTGGTCTTCCAGGCACTCCCAAGAGGTTAAGCCCGTAGTTGAAGATACCATTCCATAACGAGCCTAGCCCGTCATTGAAATAGTCTATTTCTTCGAGGGCTTTAGCCCATTGTTGAAGCTAACATTCCACAACGAGATTGCGCCCGTTGTAGTACCCTGCTCCAACACATGGTATGATATTGTCCACTTTGGGCCTGAGCCCACATTGTTTTGCTTTCGGGTTTTGCCCTAAAAGGCCAAATACCATTTGAAGAGAACACTCTACGTATAAGCCCATCCACTTTTCCACACCCAGGTGATGTGGGATTGTGCACCCTGTACTCTGTTAGTGTGGTAGCTCACCCCAGTGTCTGTCTTTGGACCCGCCCACACATATCCGTCGATAAGGGTTACTACAATCCACCCCCCTACGAGGCCTGACGTCCTCACCAACACACTTTCGGCTCGGTTCAGGCTCTGATAGCAGTTCTAAGACCCCGCTCCAACGCATGGTATGATATTCTTCGCTTTGTGCCCGAGGCCAAACGGTTTTAAGCTTCGGTTTTACCCCTAAAGGCCTTATACCATTTGAAGAGAACATACTATATATAAGCACAATCACTTTCCCACACCCAGGCGATGTGGGATTGAGCACTCTGTACTTTATCAGTGTGGTAGCTCTGCCCAGTGTCTTTTTTTACACCTGCCCACAAGGGTCACTACAATCCATCCCACGGATGACTACAATCCACCCCCTATGACGCCCGACGTCCTCATTGGCACAGTTTTGACTGGGTTTAGGCTCTGATACCCACTATAATATCCCGCTCCAACACATTGTATTATATTTTCCGCTTTACGCTTGAGCTCGCACAATTTTGCACTTCGGTTTTACCACAAAATGCCTCATATCATTTGAAGAGAACACACTACTATAAGCACATCGTGTTCTCCACACCTAGGCGATGTGTGATTGAGCACCCTGTCCCTTGTTAGTGTAGTGGCTCAGCCTAGTGTGTGTCTTCGCACCCGCCCACTCACACCAGCCCACACGGGTTACTACAACCATCATAATTGCTGGCTATTTTTAATGATGGCCTAAGGCCCATCATTGAAAGAGATATTCAACGATGGGCATAAGCCCATCGTATTCAATGACGGACAAAGCCCCTCATGGAAAGAGAATTTCAACGAGGGGCTATATCTGTCGTTGAATGTCACATTCCATGACGCGCTGTAGGCCGTTGTTGAAAATCGTCAGTCAATTACGATGGGCGTTATATTGGAGAACATTGCGCGTCGTAAAAAGTTTTATGCCCGTCGTTAGAGGCCAATTTTGTTGTAGTGAAAGTAAACGATTTTAACATACTACAATATACTGAATTAAAAATCATTGAATTAATCAAGTATGTTTAAGATAGCAAAGAAACAATTAAAGAAAAAGAAGTAAAAAGAAAAACCGCATAAAAACCCACCTTTCAATTTAATGATCAAGTATATTTAAACCAAAATCAACCCTAGGTTTCCGTTCATAAATTATCTTAAAAGTCTAATTAAAATTTCTAAGAATTTTTTTCAATTTTTCGGTAATTTGAAATATAATAAAATTCCAACTTTAAAGTACACTTTTGTTCTAAATTTACAACAAGGATAACTTATTTCATCTTGAAATTAAAGTCCCAAGTATTTACTGCCCAAAAAAGATAAATTTGAATTTCCAAAAATTTCTAAAATTTAAAAGTAATTTCAAATATTTTTCCTATTTTTTTTAATTTCAATGTGATTTAAAAATTAAAAAAAATTATTTAAATAATCGGAGCTGGGCCCAGTGGGTGGGCTTGGCAAGTGGGACCGGACTGTCCCTTTTACGGACCCCGCCGGCAACCGAAGGCCATCGTACAAGCACCACACGATGTCAGTGTGCGTTGACAGTGCGTCGTGGCCGGGTCATCTTTTTCCTAAGCCACAACGTGCTGTTTTGCGCGCACAGCCGGTTTCCGGCCACTTCCAGCTCAAAAACCTACATATTTTATTTAAAAGAAAAATTTACATTTAAATCAAATATTTCACAAACATTTAAAGTCAATCAACACTTAGTAACAAATTAATAAACCATCTACATTAAGCAAAAGAGATGGCATTGACAAAAAGTAACTAAAACATTTAAACACCAAAAGAAAAGTAATTTAAATAATTAGAAATCAAAATTAAATATCCTTAAATTATGAGGTATTACTGAAAATGTTCTTTACTCCTTTGACCTGCAAACGGAAAGAATGTTAATGGTGGAATCTCCCTTTAATTACACAAGATTTAATTTGAAGGTTACAAGAAATATGAAGCCATGTCGCCTCACCTAAACTCCCCACATATGACCTAAGGGCTCAAGATATCCTCCCCCGTTCCTCTCTTGCCCTGTGCCAATCATGTTGTAACATTGTAACACCATTAACTTGATAATTATGCACCTTTATTTAGATTAGATTTATAATCATAATTTAATCACGTATAATTTATTTTTGAAATACTTGAATATTGAAGTGTCTGACACGTGTTGGAAGAGTGTCCAAGAAGTGTCTAAAAAAAATGTCAGGACAAAGTGTCTGAGAACTGTCAGAATGTCCAACTCGAATACGGCACCCTTGGTGAAGTGTTCTAGGTTGTCGATAAAAAATTTAAAGATGATAGAAGACAAATTCATGAAAAAAATTTACAACGTACAATATATACAATATATATTATATTTTAGACATACTTTAATGTAGAATAATTCGAACATGAGATACTACTCTCACCCACAAGAACCAACCAATGTTTCTTGAGGGAATAACATTACAAATATTTGTATTTGCATTGTGGATTTTGTATTATTTCTTATTTTGTTGTACTCTCACCCACAAGAAACAACCAATGTTTCTTGAGGGAATAACGTTACAAATATTTGTATTTGCATTGTGGATTTTGTATTATTTCTTATTTTGTTGTTGTTTCTTTTTTGGCAATTGGAAAGAAAATTTATAATCATGAAATAACTCAGCTTGATCAACAATACAATATAAATATTTTTAGTACAATTAGGAGCCCAATGAATAAAATTTCACAAAACATAAAATTAAAATGGTGACTTAAAGTTGGCCATAGATATGATTTTTTAGTTTAGGATATTATAGATTTTGCATAAATAGTGGAATGTGGGGAATGCACCTCCCCGGTGGTAGATCATGTGCTGTTGTAAGAGGCCAACGCTACCGCCGTCAACAAAAAAAGGTAAAAATAAAATATTCACTGAAAAGTTATTGCGCCATTACATGCTAGGATATTTACATTTTAGTACGAAATAAAGATGGTAGTTAAAATTGAAAAACTAATGCGAAGAAATATAACATTTACATTATTGTTTAAAAAATTAAATATTATAAATAAATGAACAGAAACAGAAACATCAATGTTTTAAATACCATTAAGGGCATCTGACCTATAAATGTAGCCCTTGGAATGGTGTTTTAAATCAGTCAAGGTAAAAAAGATTTGTAGCAAGATTTGAGGACATGGAGAGGAAAGGTATCATAACATGTGTCTGGAAGATCGCATTGGTGTTGCTCATGTTGATGGTCAAAAGGAATGATATAATCCCCTTTGCAATGGCAAGCTGCTACACAGAGTGTTACGCTGGTTGTCTCACACCTTCCATACCTCCTGAGACGTGCATTGCCAATTGTGTGAAACAATGTGGCTCTCAAAAACCTCCACATGCCTTTCATGTTCGGAGGAGCAATGTACCAAGCCCATCAATGGTAATGTTTGCTCTCTCTATCTCTTACGTGATGTGTATTAAGTTTATATTCAATCACCATCATTCTTAATTTAACTGCAATCAACAATTGTTGACTATTTTTATTTTATCCTTCCGCTAATGAATGTCTTGATGCTACAGGTACAGAGTTAGTCCGAAGTGGTTTGAAGAAATACTTCCATAGTTTCTACAATGGCCCAAACTATTTAGTCCTAACTATAAATCTGTAAGCACCATGATGATGGAATGTATCATCTTCGATAATAAAATAATTGTTTACTTTGGATATTTTAATAAGAATCTTTCCGGCTTGTATGATCCAACTTTAATGAAGTTTAGTGCAATATTGTAAGAAATTTATTTACTATTTCAAGAACTTATTTTTTTCTTTAATATCTCGTTATAGTTTCCAGGGTTTGCAATTTTCAAAGTGAAGAGGCAACAATGTTGAATCATGAGTGATTGATGACTAAATAGAACAGAAGAGAAAAATGTAATATTCTTGATTAACAATTTAGATTTGTACGGGATTTATATATGCAATGATTGATGACATTGTTAATCATTCTTGATTAACAATGATTGATGACATTGTGCATCCATATGCAACATATATGGTGAGTGAGAATATAATTGGATTGAGGATGAAAGACAGATGACGAAGCCATGACACGTACTTCACCTAAACTACCAAATCTTGACCGAATTTGCCAATGATAAAAACATTTCTCTATATTTCACCTAAACAATATTACAAATAGTACCAAATTCGAGTGTTAAAGAGTTTTAAGAAGAACAATACTTGTGTGATGTGCTCAATGTTCTACATCTTCAGAACTTTGAGTGTTGGTTGGGTTAGAGATTCAACAGATCTTCTCTGTCTGTCTCTGAGAAAGTGTTGAGTGAAGTTGTATTTATAGGTCAAAATGCGGGGTGTTTAATTTGAAAACCCCCAAGATTGCTCTAAATTTTCAAATTTGAGTCTATCTACAAACAAAGATAGAGAAATATATAAAAACAAGCAAATAATTACATAAATTTCAGAATTGTAATATCAATTATCATGTGATCAATATAAGATGAGAAGATTTTTTAAGCTAATGATTTATATGAAAGTGTGCCTTCTTGAGCCCAAGTTTAAGTATTGAATATGGAAGAATGATTATAGAGGATGTTATAATAGAGAACTTTTTGCTTCTTTAAGAGAAATTAAGGACATTAATCAATTATATTCTCGAATTTCTTTAGAGTAACGAGTTCTTCTTTTGTGATACCATTGCCCTTTCCCTATTGGAGGTGCAATTTTCTTATCATGTATTTAATTTATGGGATTCTTTAGAATTTCTTTTACGTGACTTTTTCAATCTCTGGCTGAGTTAGATCTGGTTGGAGGGGTTACAAGGATCTCTCCGGGTGCCCCTCCCCCCCCCCCCCCCTCGGAATCTAATTGCCCCATTGTACAGATGGTACAATACTAATGTGGGATAAGAGGTGCAATTGGGAATCAAAATATCATTGCCCGTGTCTACGACATTGTAAAACAAAAATATATTGGAGAGAAATTAAGACAAACAGGTATATTTTGGTAGAATAGATATGTCATTATACATATTTTTTTTTTGCTCCCATTTGTCACTATGCTTGCCAGCCCACGCTAACCCATATCTTACTCATGATTGTGAGCCATATTTTTTTCCCTCTCTTTTCTTCCTCATCATGCTTTCCTGCGTACAACCAATCTATTATATGTAAAAGAGGAATATTATTTACAACACTCGCCAATAAAAAATAAAAAGAAAACTACTCTTTCCAATTTTTTCTTAAAACCAGAACCCACTTCCATTTTATTTTTCTCTCTCCTCTCTCACCGTCTCTCTCTCACCCTCACCTTTTACAATTATCTCTCTTCTTCTCTTCTCTCTCTCTGCAAATTATATCTTCACAATCAACAACCACCTACTGCCCCCACACAACCCGGAGCCAACCCTCACTCCAAATCACCACCTCCACTCACGGTCAGCGATTCAACCTCAACACCATCCTAGCCATGAATGTAACCTACAATTGCCACACCCAAACCCAAAACTGCAAAACACCATTAGCCTCACACCACAAAGACCAACTTCAGCAAGTGATACAACACCAACATGCTCTACCTAAAGCCAGACCCTCAATCATCTTCACCAACTAACCGAGACCACAAATCTCAAAGCCAACTACAACCAGCCGAGCAACTCCATGAACCATGAAAATGACTCTAGTTATGTTATAGAATTTTCAAAAGTTTTCAAATTTTAGAAGTAATTTAAAATATTTTTCCTATTCTTTTAATTTAAAATGATTTAAAAATTAAAAATAGTTATTTAAATATTATGGGCTGGGCCCAAACTGGGCCAGTGGGTGGGCTTAGCAAATGGTACCGAACTATCCCTTTTTTGATCCTCACGTGCTATAGGATGATAGCATACGCACTCCAGGGACAACGGCACGCGTGGGCATCGCTGTGTGGTTGGGTCATCTTTTTCCCAAGCCACAACGACCTGTTTTGCGCGCACACCCATTTTCTGACTGGTCTTCCAGGCACTCCCAAGAGGTTAAGCCCGTAGTTGAAGATACCATTCCATAACGAGCCTAGCCCGTCATTGAAATAGTCTATTTCTTCGAGGGCTTTAGCCCATTGTTGAAGCTAACATTCCACAACGAGATTGCGCCCGTTGTAGTACCCTGCTCCAACACATGGTATGATATTGTCCACTTTGGGCCTGAGCCCACATTGTTTTGCTTTCGGGTTTTGCCCTAAAAGGCCAAATACCATTTGAAGAGAACACTCTACGTATAAGCCCATCCACTTTTCCACACCCAGGTGATGTGGGATTGTGCACCCTGTACTCTGTTAGTGTGGTAGCTCACCCCAGTGTCTGTCTTTGGACCCGCCCACACATATCCGTCGATAAGGGTTACTACAATCCACCCCCCTACGAGGCCTGACGTCCTCACCAACACACTTTCGGCTCGGTTCAGGCTCTGATAGCAGTTCTAAGACCCCGCTCCAACGCATGGTATGATATTCTTCGCTTTGTGCCCGAGGCCAAACGGTTTTAAGCTTCGGTTTTACCCCTAAAGGCCTTATACCATTTGAAGAGAACATACTATATATAAGCACAATCACTTTCCCACACCCAGGCGATGTGGGATTGAGCACTCTGTACTTTATCAGTGTGGTAGCTCTGCCCAGTGTCTTTTTTTACACCTGCCCACAAGGGTCACTACAATCCATCCCACGGATGACTACAATCCACCCCCTATGACGCCCGACGTCCTCATTGGCACAGTTTTGACTGGGTTTAGGCTCTGATACCCACTATAATATCCCGCTCCAACACATTGTATTATATTTTCCGCTTTACGCTTGAGCTCGCACAATTTTGCACTTCGGTTTTACCACAAAATGCCTCATATCATTTGAAGAGAACACACTACTATAAGCACATCGTGTTCTCCACACCTAGGCGATGTGTGATTGAGCACCCTGTCCCTTGTTAGTGTAGTGGCTCAGCCTAGTGTGTGTCTTCGCACCCGCCCACTCACACCAGCCCACACGGGTTACTACAACCATCATAATTGCTGGCTATTTTTAATGATGGCCTAAGGCCCATCATTGAAAGAGATATTCAACGATGGGCATAAGCCCATCGTATTCAATGACGGACAAAGCCCCTCATGGAAAGAGAATTTCAACGAGGGGCTATATCTGTCGTTGAATGTCACATTCCATGACGCGCTGTAGGCCGTTGTTGAAAATCGTCAGTCAATTACGATGGGCGTTATATTGGAGAACATTGCGCGTCGTAAAAAGTTTTATGCCCGTCGTTAGAGGCCAATTTTGTTGTAGTGAAAGTAAACGATTTTAACATACTACAATATACTGAATTAAAAATCATTGAATTAATCAAGTATGTTTAAGATAGCAAAGAAACAATTAAAGAAAAAGAAGTAAAAAGAAAAACCGCATAAAAACCCACCTTTCAATTTAATGATCAAGTATATTTAAACCAAAATCAACCCTAGGTTTCCGTTCATAAATTATCTTAAAAGTCTAATTAAAATTTCTAAGAATTTTTTTCAATTTTTCGGTAATTTGAAATATAATAAAATTCCAACTTTAAAGTACACTTTTGTTCTAAATTTACAACAAGGATAACTTATTTCATCTTGAAATTAAAGTCCCAAGTATTTACTGCCCAAAAAAGATAAATTTGAATTTCCAAAAATTTCTAAAATTTAAAAGTAATTTCAAATATTTTTCCTATTTTTTTTAATTTCAATGTGATTTAAAAATTAAAAAAAATTATTTAAATAATCCGAGCTGGGCCCAGTGGGTGGGCTTGGCAAGTGGGACCGGACTGTCCCTTTTACGGACCCCGCCGGCAACCGAAGGCCATCGTACAAGCACCACACGATGTCAGTGTGCGTTGACAGTGCGTCGTGGCCGGGTCATCTTTTTCCTAAGCCACAACGTGCTGTTTTGCGCGCACAGCCGGTTTCCGGCCACTTCCAGCTCAAAAACCTACATATTTTATTTAAAAGAAAAATTTACATTTAAATCAAATATTTCACAAACATTTAAAGTCAATCAACACTTAGTAACAAATTAATAAACCATCTACATTAAGCAAAAGAGATGGCATTGACAAAAAGTAACTAAAACATTTAAACACCAAAAGAAAAGTAATTTAAATAATTAGAAATCAAAATTAAATATCCTTAAATTATGAGGTATTACTGAAAATGTTCTTTACTCCTTTGACCTGCAAACGGAAAGAATGTTAATGGTGGAATCTCCCTTTAATTACACAAGATTTAATTTGAAGGTTACAAGAAATATGAAGCCATGTCGCCTCACCTAAACTCCCCACATATGACCTAAGGGCTCAAGATATCCTCCCCCGTTCCTCTCTTGCCCTGTGCCAATCATGTTGTAACATTGTAACACCATTAACTTGATAATTATGCACCTTTATTTAGATTAGATTTATAATCATAATTTAATCACGTATAATTTATTTTTGAAATACTTGAATATTGAAGTGTCTGACACGTGTTGGAAGAGTGTCCAAGAAGTGTCTAAAAAAAATGTCAGGACAAAGTGTCTGAGAACTGTCAGAATGTCCAACTCGAATACGGCACCCTTGGTGAAGTGTTCTAGGTTGTCGATAAAAAATTTAAAGATGATAGAAGACAAATTCATGAAAAAAATTTACAACGTACAATATATACAATATATATTATATTTTAGACATACTTTAATGTAGAATAATTCGAACATGAGATACTACTCTCACCCACAAGAACCAACCAATGTTTCTTGAGGGAATAACATTACAAATATTTGTATTTGCATTGTGGATTTTGTATTATTTCTTATTTTGTTGTACTCTCACCCACAAGAAACAACCAATGTTTCTTGAGGGAATAACGTTACAAATATTTGTATTTGCATTGTGGATTTTGTATTATTTCTTATTTTGTTGTTGTTTCTTTTTTGGCAATTGGAAAGAAAATTTATAATCATGAAATAACTCAGCTTGATCAACAATACAATATAAATATTTTTAGTACAATTAGGAGCCCAATGAATAAAATTTCACAAAACATAAAATTAAAATGGTGACTTAAAGTTGGCCATAGATATGATTTTTTAGTTTAGGATATTATAGATTTTGCATAAATAGTGGAATGTGGGGAATGCACCTCCCCGGTGGTAGATCATGCGCTGTTGTAAGAGGCCAACGCTACCGCCGTCAACAAAAAAAGGTAAAAATCAAATATTCACTGAAAAGTTATTGCGCCATTACATGCTAGGATATTTACATTTTAGTACGAAATAAAGATGGTAGTTAAAATTGAAAAACTAATGCGAAGAAATATAACATTTACATTATTGTTTAAAAAATTAAATATTATAAATAAATGAACAGAAACAGAAACATCAATGTTTTAAATACCATTAAGGGCATCTGACCTATAAATGTAGCCCTTGGAATGGTGTTTTAAATCAGTCAAGGTAAAAAAGATTTGTAGCAAGATTTGAGGACATGGAGAGGAAAGGTATCATAACATGTGTCTGGAAGATCGCATTGGTGTTGCTCATGTTGATGGTCAAAAGGAATGATATAATCCCCTTTGCAATGGCAAGCTGCTACACAGAGTGTTACGCTGGTTGTCTCACACCTTCCATACCTCCTGAGACGTGCATTGCCAATTGTGTGAAACAATGTGGCTCTCAAAAACCTCCACATGCCTTTCATGTTCGGAGGAGCAATGTACCAAGCCCATCAATGGTAATGTTTGCTCTCTCTATCTCTTACGTGATGTGTATTAAGTTTATATTCAATCACCATCATTCTTAATTTAACTGCAATCAACAATTGTTGACTATTTTTATTTTATCCTTCCGCTAATGAATGTCTTGATGCTACAGGTACAGAGTTAGTCCGAAGTGGTTTGAAGAAATACTTCCATAGTTTCTACAATGGCCCAAACTATTTAGTCCTAACTATAAATCTGTAAGCACCATGATGATGGAATGTATCATCTTCGATAATAAAATAATTGTTTACTTTGGATATTTTAATAAGAATCTTTCCGGCTTGTATGATCCAACTTTAATGAAGTTTAGTGCAATATTGTAAGAAATTTATTTACTATTTCAAGAACTTATTTTTTTCTTTAATATCTCGTTATAGTTTCCAGGGTTTGCAATTTTCAAAGTGAAGAGGCAACAATGTTGAATCATGAGTGATTGATGACTAAATAGAACAGAAGAGAAAAATGTAATATTCTTGATTAACAATTTAGATTTGTACGGGATTTATATATGCAATGATTGATGACATTGTTAATCATTCTTGATTAACAATGATTGATGACATTGTGCATCCATATGCAACATATATGGTGAGTGAGAATATAATTGGATTGAGGATGAAAGACAGATGACGAAGCCATGACACGTACTTCACCTAAACTACCAAATCTTGACCGAATTTGCCAATGATAAAAACATTTCTCTATATTTCACCTAAACAATATTACAAATAGTACCAAATTCGAGTGTTAAAGAGTTTTAAGAAGAACAATACTTGTGTGATGTGCTCAATGTTCTACATCTTCAGAACTTTGAGTGTTGGTTGGGTTAGAGATTCAACAGATCTTCTCTGTCTGTCTCTGAGAAAGTGTTGAGTGAAGTTGTATTTATAGGTCAAAATGCGGGGTGTTTAATTTGAAAACCCCCAAGATTGCTCTAAATTTTCAAATTTGAGTCTATCTACAAACAAAGATAGAGAAATATATAAAAACAAGCAAATAATTACATAAATTTCAGAATTGTAATATCAATTATCATGTGATCAATATAAGATGAG
The DNA here is from genome assembly GCA_026545225.1 of Cornus controversa. Lineage (NCBI taxonomy): Eukaryota > Viridiplantae > Streptophyta > Magnoliopsida > Cornales > Cornaceae > Cornus > Cornus controversa. The sequence goes on along the minus strand of CM048845.1, from coordinate 35,422,824 downwards.
AAGATTTTTTAAGCTAATGATTTATATGAAAGTGTGCCTTCTTGAGCCCAAGTTTAAGTATTGAATATGGAAGAATGATTATAGAGGATGTTATAATAGAGAACTTTTTGCTTCTTTAAGAGAAATTAAGGACATTAATCAATTATATTCTCGAATTTCTTTAGAGTAACGAGTTCTTCTTTTGTGATACCATTGCCCTTTCCCTATTGGAGGTGCAATTTTCTTATCATGTATTTAATTTATGGGATTCTTTAGAATTTCTTTTACGTGACTTTTTCAATCTCTGGCTGAGTTAGATCTGGTTGGAGGGGTTACAAGGATCTCTCCGGGTGCCCCTCCCCCCCCCCCTCGGAATCTAATTGCCCCATTGTACAGATGGTACAATACTAATGTGGGATAAGAGGTGCAATTGGGAATCAAAATATCATTGCCCGTGTCTACGACATTGTAAAACAAAAATATATTGGAGAGAAATTAAGACAAACAGGTATATTTTGGTAGAATAGATATGTCATTATACATATTTTTTTTTTGCTCCCATTTGTCACTATGCTTGCCAGCCCACGCTAACCCATATCTTACTCATGATTGTGAGCCATATTTTTTTCCCTCTCTTTTCTTCCTCATCATGCTTTCCTGCGTACAACCAATCTATTATATGTAAAAGAGGAATATTATTTACAACACTCGCCAATAAAAAATAAAAAGAAAACTACTCTTTCCAATTTTTTCTTAAAACCAGAACCCACTTCCATTTTATTTTTCTCTCTCCTCTCTCACCGTCTCTCTCTCACCCTCACCTTTTACAATTATCTCTCTTCTTCTCTTCTCTCTCTCTGCAAATTATATCTTCACAATCAACAACCACCTACTGCCCCCACACAACCCGGAGCCAACCCTCACTCCAAATCACCACCTCCACTCACGGTCAGCGATTCAACCTCAACACCATCCTAGCCATGAATGTAACCTACAATTGCCACACCCAAACCCAAAACTGCAAAACACCATTAGCCTCACACCACAAAGACCAACTTCAGCAAGTGATACAACACCAACATGCTCTACCTAAAGCCAGACCCTCAATCATCTTCACCAACTAACCGAGACCACAAATCTCAAAGCCAACTACAACCAGCCGAGCAACTCCATGAACCATGAAAATGACTCTAGTTATGTTATAGAATTTTCAAAAGTTTTCAAATTTTAGAAGTAATTTAAAATATTTTTCCTATTCTTTTAATTTAAAATGATTTAAAAATTAAAAATAGTTATTTAAATATTATGGGCTGGGCCCAAACTGGGCCAGTGGGTGGGCTTAGCAAATGGTACCGAACTATCCCTTTTTTGATCCTCACGTGCTATAGGATGATAGCATACGCACTCCAGGGACAACGGCACGCGTGGGCATCGCTGTGTGGTTGGGTCATCTTTTTCCCAAGCCACAACGACCTGTTTTGCGCGCACACCCATTTTCTGACTGGTCTTCCAGGCACTCCCAAGAGGTTAAGCCCGTAGTTGAAGATACCATTCCATAACGAGCCTAGCCCGTCATTGAAATAGTCTATTTCTTCGAGGGCTTTAGCCCATTGTTGAAGCTAACATTCCACAACGAGATTGCGCCCGTTGTAGTACCCTGCTCCAACACATGGTATGATATTGTCCACTTTGGGCCTGAGCCCACATTGTTTTGCTTTCGGGTTTTGCCCTAAAAGGCCAAATACCATTTGAAGAGAACACTCTACGTATAAGCCCATCCACTTTTCCACACCCAGGTGATGTGGGATTGTGCACCCTGTACTCTGTTAGTGTGGTAGCTCACCCCAGTGTCTGTCTTTGGACCCGCCCACACATATCCGTCGATAAGGGTTACTACAATCCACCCCCCTACGAGGCCTGACGTCCTCACCAACACACTTTCGGCTCGGTTCAGGCTCTGATAGCAGTTCTAAGACCCCGCTCCAACGCATGGTATGATATTCTTCGCTTTGTGCCCGAGGCCAAACGGTTTTAAGCTTCGGTTTTACCCCTAAAGGCCTTATACCATTTGAAGAGAACATACTATATATAAGCACAATCACTTTCCCACACCCAGGCGATGTGGGATTGAGCACTCTGTACTTTATCAGTGTGGTAGCTCTGCCCAGTGTCTTTTTTTACACCTGCCCACAAGGGTCACTACAATCCATCCCACGGATGACTACAATCCACCCCCTATGACGCCCGACGTCCTCATTGGCACAGTTTTGACTGGGTTTAGGCTCTGATACCCACTATAATATCCCGCTCCAACACATTGTATTATATTTTCCGCTTTACGCTTGAGCCCGCACAATTTTGCACTTCGGTTTTACCACAAAATGCCTCATATCATTTGAAGAGAACACACTACTATAAGCACATCGTGTTCTCCACACCTAGGCGATGTGTGATTGAGCACCCTGTCCCTTGTTAGTGTAGTGGCTCAGCCTAGTGTGTGTCTTCGCACCCGCCCACTCACACCAGCCCACACGGGTTACTACAACCATCATAATTGCTGGCTATTTTTAATGATGGCCTAAGGCCCATCATTGAAAGAGATATTCAACGATGGGCATAAGCCCATCCTATTCAATGACGGACAAAGCCCCTCATGGAAAGAGAATTTCAACGAGGGGCTATATCTGTCGTTGAATGTCACATTCCATGACGCGCTGTAGGCCGTTGTTGAAAATCGTCAGTCAATTACGATGGGCGTTATATTGGAGAACATTGCGCGTCGTAAAAAGTTTTATGCCCGTCGTTAGAGGCCAATTTTGTTGTAGTGAAAGTAAACGATTTTAACATACTACAATATACTGAATTAAAAATCATTGAATTAATCAAGTATGTTTAAGATAGCAAAGAAACAATTAAAGAAAAAGAAGTAAAAAGAAAAACCGCATAAAAACCCACCTTTCAATTTAATGATCAAGTATATTTAAACCAAAATCAACCCTAGGTTTCCGTTCATAAATTATCTTAAAAGTCTAATTAAAATTTCTAAGAATTTTTTTCAATTTTTCGGTAATTTGAAATATAATAAAATTCCAACTTTAAAGTACACTTTTGTTCTAAATTTACAACAAGGATAACTTATTTCATCTTGAAATTAAAGTCCCAAGTATTTACTGCCCAAAAAAGATAAATTTGAATTTCCAAAAATTTCTAAAATTTAAAAGTAATTTCAAATATTTTTCCTATTTTTTTTAATTTCAATGTGATTTAAAAATTAAAAAAAATTATTTAAATAATCGGAGCTGGGCCCAGTGGGTGGGCTTGGCAAGTGGGACCGGACTGTCCCTTTTACGGACCCCGCCGGCAACCGAAGGCCATCGTACAAGCACCACACGATGTCAGTGTGCGTTGACAGTGCGTCGTGGCCGGGTCATCTTTTTCCTAAGCCACAACGTGCTGTTTTGCGCGCACAGCCGGTTTCCGGCCACTTCCAGCTCAAAAACCTACATATTTTATTTAAAAGAAAAATTTACATTTAAATCAAATATTTCACAAACATTTAAAGTCAATCAACACTTAGTAACAAATTAATAAACCATCTACATTAAGCAAAAGAGATGGCATTGACAAAAAGTAACTAAAACATTTAAACACCAAAAGAAAAGTAATTTAAATAATTAGAAATCAAAATTAAATATCCTTAAATTATGAGGTATTACTGAAAATGTTCTTTACTCCTTTGACCTGCAAACGGAAAGAATGTTAATGGTGGAATCTCCCTTTAATTACACAAGATTTAATTTGAAGGTTACAAGAAATATGAAGCCATGTCGCCTCACCTAAACTCCCCACATATGACCTAAGGGCTCAAGATATCCTCCCCCGTTCCTCTCTTGCCCTGTGCCAATCATGTTGTAACATTGTAACACCATTAACTTGATAATTATGCACCTTTATTTAGATTAGATTTATAATCATAATTTAATCACGTATAATTTATTTTTGAAATACTTGAATATTGAAGTGTCTGACACGTGTTGGAAGAGTGTCCAAGAAGTGTCTAAAAAAAATGTCAGGACAAAGTGTCTGAGAACTGTCAGAATGTCCAACTCGAATACGGCACCCTTGGTGAAGTGTTCTAGGTTGTCGATAAAAAATTTAAAGATGATAGAAGACAAATTCATGAAAAAAATTTACAACGTACAATATATACAATATATATTATATTTTAGACATACTTTAATGTAGAATAATTCGAACATGAGATACTACTCTCACCCACAAGAACCAACCAATGTTTCTTGAGGGAATAACATTACAAATATTTGTATTTGCATTGTGGATTTTGTATTATTTCTTATTTTGTTGTACTCTCACCCACAAGAAACAACCAATGTTTCTTGAGGGAATAACGTTACAAATATTTGTATTTGCATTGTGGATTTTGTATTATTTCTTATTTTGTTGTTGTTTCTTTTTTGGCAATTGGAAAGAAAATTTATAATCATGAAATAACTCAGCTTGATCAACAATACAATATAAATATTTTTAGTACAATTAGGAGCCCAATGAATAAAATTTCACAAAACATAAAATTAAAATGGTGACTTAAAGTTGGCCATAGATATGATTTTTTAGTTTAGGATATTATAGATTTTGCATAAATAGTGGAATGTGGGGAATGCACCTCCCCGGTGGTAGATCATGTGGTGTTCTAAGAGGCCAACGCTACCGCCGTCAACAAAAAAAGGTAAAAATAAAATATTCACTGAAAAGTTATTGCGCCATTACATGCTAGGATCTTTACATTTTAGTACGAAATAAAGATGGTAGTTAAAATTGAAAAACTAATGCGAAGAAATATAACATTTACATTATTGTTTAAAAAATTAAATATTATAAATAAATGAACAGAAACAGAAACATCAATGTTTTAAATACCATTAAGGGCATCTGACCTATAAATGTAGCCCTTGGAATGGTGTTTTAAATCAGTCAAGGTAAAAAAGATTTGTAGCAAGATTTGAGGACATGGAGAGGAAAGGTATCATAACATGTGTCTGGAAGATCGCATTGGTGTTGCTCATGTTGATGGTCAAAAGGAATGATATAATCCCCTTTGCAATGGCAAGCTGCTACACAGAGTGTTACGCTGGTTGTCTCACACCTTCCATACCTCCTGAGACGTGCATTGCCAATTGTGTGAAACAATGTGGCTCTCAAAAACCTCCACATGCCTTTCATGTTCGGAGGAGCAATGTACCAAGCCCATCAATGGTAATGTTTGCTCTCTCTATCTCTTACGTGATGTGTATTAAGTTTATATTCAATCACCATCATTCTTAATTTAACTGCAATCAACAATTGTTGACTATTTTTATTTTATCCTTCCGCTAATGAATGTCTTGATGCTACAGGTACAGAGTTAGTCCGAAGTGGTTTGAAGAAATACTTCCATAGTTTCTACAATGGCCCAAACTATTTAGTCCTAACTATAAATCTGTAAGCACCATGATGATGGAATGTATCATCTTCGATAATAAAATAATTGTTTACTTTGGATATTTTAATAAGAATCTTTCCGGCTTGTATGATCCAACTTTAATGAAGTTTAGTGCAATATTGTAAGAAATTTATTTACTATTTCAAGAACTTATTTTTTTCTTTAATATCTCGTTATAGTTTCCAGGGTTTGCAATTTTCAAAGTGAAGAGGCAACAATGTTGAATCATGAGTGATTGATGACTAAATAGAACAGAAGAGAAAAATGTAATATTCTTGATTAACAATTTAGATTTGTACGGGATTTATATATGCAATGATTGATGACATTGTTAATCATTCTTGATTAACAATGATTGATGACATTGTGCATCCATATGCAACATATATGGTGAGTGAGAATATAATTGGATTGAGGATGAAAGACAGATGACGAAGCCATGACACGTACTTCACCTAAACTACCAAATCTTGACCGAATTTGCCAATGATAAAAACATTTCTCTATATTTCACCTAAACAATATTACAAATAGTACCAAATTCGAGTGTTAAAGAGTTTTAAGAAGAACAATACTTGTGTGATGTGCTCAATGTTCTACATCTTCAGAACTTTGAGTGTTGGTTGGGTTAGAGATTCAACAGATCTTCTCTGTCTGTCTCCGAGAAAGTGTTGAGTGAAGTTGTATTTATAGGTCAAAATGCGGGGTGTTTAATTTGAAAACCCCCAAGATTGCTCTAAATTTTCAAATTTGAGTCTATCTACAAACAAAGATAGAGAAATATATAAAAACAAGCAAATAATTACATAAATTTCAGAATTGTAATATCAATTATCATGTGATCAATATAAGATGAGAAGATTTTTTAAGCTAATGATTTATATGAAAGTGTGCCTTCTTGAGCCCAAGTTTAAGTATTGAATATGGAAGAATGATTATAGAGGATGTTATAATAGAGAACTTTTTGTTTCTTTAAGAGAAATTAAGGACATTAATCAATTATATTCTCGAATTTCTTTAGAGTAACGAGTTCTTCTTTTGTGATACCATTGCCCTTTCCCTATTGGAGGTGCAATTTTCTTATCATGTATTTAATTTATGGGATTCTTTAGAATTTCTTTTACGTGACTTTTTCAATCTCTGGCTGAGTTAGATCTGGTTGGAGGGGTTACAAGGATCTCTCCGGGTGCCCCTCCCCCCCCCCCTCGGAATCTAATTGCCCCATTGTACAGATGGTACAATACTAATGTGGGATAAGAGGTGCAATTGGGAATCAAAATATCATTGCCCGTGTCTACGACATTGTAAAACAAAAATATATTGGAGAGAAATTAAGACAAACAGGTATATTTTGGTAGAATAGATATGTCATTATACATATTTTTTTTTTTGCTCCCATTTGTCACTATGCTTGCCAGCCCACGCTAACCCATATCTTACTCATGATTGTGAGCCATATTTTTTTCCCTCTCTTTTCTTCCTCATCATGCTTTCCTGCGTACAACCAGTCTATTATATGTAAAAGAGGAATATTATTTACAACACTCCCCAATAAAAAATAAAAAGAAAACTACTCTTTCCAATTTTTTCTTAAAACCAGAACCCACTTCCATTTTATTTTTCTCTCTCCTCTCTCACCGTCTCTCTCTCACCCTCACCTTTTACAATTATCTCTCTTCTTCTCTTCTCTCTCTCTGCAAATTATATCTTCACAATCAACAACCACCTACTGCCCCCACACAACCCGGAGCCAACCCTCACTCCAAATCACCACCTCCACTCACGGTCAGCGATTCAACCTCAACACCATCCTAGCCATGAATGTAACCTACAATTGCCACACCCAAACCCAAAACTGCAAAACACCATTAGCCTCACACCACAAAGACCAACTTCAGCAAGTGATACAACACCAACATGCTCTACCTAAAGCCAGACCCTCAATCATCTTCACCAACTAACCGAGACCACAAATCTCAAAGCCAACTACAACCAGCCGAGCAACTCCATGAACCATGAAAATGACTCTAGTTATGTTATAGAATTTTCAAAAGTTTTCAAATTTTAGAAGTAATTTAAAATATTTTTCCTATTCTTTTAATTTAAAATGATTTAAAAATTAAAAATAGTTATTTAAATATTATGGGCTGGGCCCAAACTGGGCCAGTGGGTGGGCTTAGCAAATGGTACCGAACTATCCCTTTTTTGATCCTCACGTGCTATAGGATGATAGCATACGCACTCCAGGGACAACGGCACGCGTGGGCATCGCTGTGTGGTTGGGTCATCTTTTTCCCAAGCCACAACGACCTGTTTTGCGCGCACACCCATTTTCTGACTGGTCTTCCAGGCACTCCCAAGAGGTTAAGCCCGTAGTTGAAGATACCATTCCATAACGAGCCTAGCCCGTCATTGAAATAGTCTATTTCTTCGAGGGCTTTAGCCCATTGTTGAAGCTAACATTCCACAACGAGATTGCGCCCGTTGTAGTACCCTGCTCCAACACATGGTATGATATTGTCCACTTTGGGCCTGAGCCCACATTGTTTTGCTTTCGGGTTTTGCCCTAAAAGGCCAAATACCATTTGAAGAGAACACTCTACGTATAAGCCCATCCACTTTTCCACACCCAGGTGATGTGGGATTGTGCACCCTGTACTCTGTTAGTGTGGTAGCTCACCCCAGTGTCTGTCTTTGGACCCGCCCACACATATCCGTCGATAAGGGTTACTACAATCCACCCCCCTACGAGGCCTGACGTCCTCACCAACACACTTTCGGCTCGGTTCAGGCTCTGATAGCAGTTCTAAGACCCCGCTCCAACGCATGGTATGATATTCTTCGCTTTGTGCCCGAGGCCAAACGGTTTTAAGCTTCGGTTTTACCCCTAAAGGCCTTATACCATTTGAAGAGAACATACTATATATAAGCACAATCACTTTCCCACACCCAGGCGATGTGGGATTGAGCACTCTGTACCTTATCAGTGTGGTAGCTCTCTGCCCAGTGTCTTTTTTTACACCTGCCCACAAGGGTCACTACAATCCATCCCACGGATGACTACATTCCACCCCCTATGACGCCCGACGTCCTCATTGGCACACTTTTGACTGGGTTTAGGCTCTGATACCCACTATAATATCCCGCTCCAACACATTGTATTATATTTTCCGCTTTGCGCTTGAGCCCGCACGATTTTGCACTTCGGTTTTACCACAAAATGCCTCATATCATTTGAAGAGAACACACTACTATAAGCACATCGTGTTCTCCACACCTAGGCGATGTGTGATTGAGCACCCTGTACCTTGTTAGTGTAGTGGCTCAGCCTAGTGTGTGTCTTCGCACCCGCCCACTCACACCAGCCCACACGGGTTACTACAACCATCATAATTGCTGGCTATTTTTAATGATGGCCTAAGGCCCATCATTGAAAGAGATATTCAACGATGGGCATAAGCCCATCGTATTCAATGACGGACAAAGCCCCTCATGGAAAGAGAATTTCAACGAGGGGCTATATCTGTCGTTGAATGTCACATTCCATGACGCGCTGTAGGCCGTTGTTGAAAATCGTCAGTCAATTACGATGGGCGTTATATTGGAGAACATTGCGCGTCGTAAAAAGTTTTATGCCCGTCGTTAGAGGCCAATTTTGTTGTAGTGAAAGTAAACGATTTTAACATACTACAATATACTGAATTAAAAATCATTGAATTAATCAAGTATTTTTAAGATTGCAAAGAAACAATTAAAGAAAAAGAAGTAAAAAGAAAAACCGCATAAAAACCCACCTTTCAATTTAATGATCAAGTATATTTAAACCAAAATCAACCCTAGGTTTCCGTTCATAAATTATCTTAAAAGTCTAATTAAAATTTCTAAGAATTTTTTTCAATTTTTCGGTAATTTGAAATATAATAAAATTCCAACTTTAAAGTACACTTTTGTTCTAAATTTACAACAAGGATAACTTATTTCATCTTGAAATTAAAGTCCCAAGTATTTACTGCCCAAAAAAGATAAATTTGAATTTCCAAAAATTTCTAAAATTTAAAAGTAATTTCAAATATTTTTCCTATTTTTTTTAATTTCAATGTGATTTAAAAATTAAAAAAAATTATTTAAATAATCCGAGCTGGGCCCAGTGGGTGGGCTTGGCAAGTGGGACCGGACTGTCCCTTTTACGGACCCCGCCGGCAACCGAAGGCCATCGTACAAGCACCACACGATGTCAGTGTGCGTTGACAGTGCGTCGTGGCCGGGTCATCTTTTTCCTAAGCCACAACGTGCTGTTTTGCGCGCACAGCCGGTTTCCGGCCACTTCCAGCTCAAAAACCTACATATTTTATTTAAAAGAAAAATTTACATTTAAATCAAATATTTCACAAACATTTAAAGTCAATCAACACTTAGTAACAAATTAATAAACCATCTACATTAAGCAAAAGAGATGGCATTGACAAAAAGTAACTAAAACATTTAAACACCAAAAGAAAAGTAATTTAAATAATTAGAAATCAAAATTAAATATCCTTAAATTATGAGGTATTACTGAAAATGTTCTTTACTCCTTTGACCTGCAAACGGAAAGAATGTTAATGGTGGAATCTCCCTTTAATTACACAAGATTTAATTTGAAGGTTACAAGAAATATGAAGCCATGTCGCCTCACCTAAACTCCCCACATATGACCTAAGGGCTCAAGATATCCTCCCCCGTTCCTCTCTTGCCCTGTGCCAATCATGTTGTAACATTGTAACACCATTAACTTGATAATTATGCACCTTTATTTAGATTAGATTTATAATCATAATTTAATCACGTATAATTTATTTTTGAAATACTTGAATATTGAAGTGTCTGACACGTGTTGGAAGAGTGTCCAAGAAGTGTCTAAAAAAAATGTCAGGACAAAGTGTCTGAGAACTGTCAGAATGTCCAACTCGAATACGGCACCCTTGGTGAAGTGTTCTAGGTTGTCGATAAAAAATTTAAAGATGATAGAAGACAAATTCATGAAAAAAATTTACAACGTACAATATATACAATATATATTATATTTTAGACATACTTTAATGTAGAATAATTCGAACATGAGATACTACTCTCACCCACAAGAACCAACCAATGTTTCTTGAGGGAATAACATTACAAATATTTGTATTTGCATTGTGGATTTTGTATTATTTCTTATTTTGTTGTACTCTCACCCACAAGAAACAACCAATGTTTCTTGAGGGAATAACGTTACAAATATTTGTATTTGCATTGTGGATTTTGTATTATTTCTTATTTTGTTGTTGTTTCTTTTTTGGCAATTGGAAAGAAAATTTATAATCATGAAATAACTCAGCTTGATCAACAATACAATATAAATATTTTTAGTACAATTAGGAGCCCAATGAATAAAATTTCACAAAACATAAAATTAAAATGGTGACTTAAAGTTGGCCATAGATATGATTTTTTAGTTTAGGATATTATAGATTTTGCATAAATAGTGGAATGTGGGGAATGCACCTCCCCGGTGGTAGATCATGTGGTGTTCTAAGAGGCCAACGCTACCGCCGTCAACAAAAAAAGGTAAAAATAAAATATTCACTGAAAAGTTATTGCGCCATTACATGCTAGGATCTTTACATTTTAGTACGAAATAAAGATGGTAGTTAAAATTGAAAAACTAATGCGAAGAAATATAACATTTACATTATTGTTTAGAAAATTAAATATTATAAATAAATGAACAGAAACAGAAACATCAATGTTTTAAATACCATTAAGGGCATCTGACCTATAAATGTAGCCCTTGGAATGGTGTTTTAAATCAGTCAAGGTAAAAAAGATTTGTAGCAAGATTTGAGGACATGGAGAGGAAAGGTATCATAACATGTGTCTGGAAAATCGCATTGGTGTTGCTCATGTTGATGGTCAAAAGGAATGATATAATCCCCTTTGCAATGGCCAGCTGCTACACAGAGTGTTACGCTGGTTGTCTCACACCTTCCATACCTCCTGAGACGTGCATTGCCAATTGTGTGAAACAATGTGGCTCTCAAAAACCTCCACATGCCTTTCATGTTCGGAGGAGCAATGTACCAAGCCCATCAATGGTAATGTTTGCTCTCTCTATCTCTTACGTGATGTGTATTAAGTTTATATTCAATCACCATCATTCTTAATTTAACTGCAATCAACAATTGTTGACTATTTTTATTTTATCCTTCCGCTAATGAATGTCTTGATGCTACAGGTACAGAGTTAGTCCGAAGTGGTTTGAAGAAATACTTCCACAGTTTCTACAATGGCCCAAACTATTTAGTCCTAACTATAAATCTGTAAGCACCATGATGATGGAATGTATCATCTTCGATAATAAAATAATTGTTTACTTTGGATATTTTAATAAGAATCTTTCCGGCTTGTATGATCCAACTTTAATGAAGTTTAGTGCAATATTGTAACAAATTTATTTACTATTTCAAGAACTTATTTTTTCCTTTAATATCTCGTTATAGTTTCCAGGGTTTGCAATTTTCAAAGTGAAGAGGCAACAATGTTGAATCATGAGTGATTGATGACTAAATAGAACAGAAGAGAAAAATGTAATATTCTTGATTAACAATTTAGATTTGTACGGGATTTATATATGCAATGATTGATGACATTGTTAATCATTCTTGATTAACAATGATTGATGACATTGTGCATCCATATGCAACATATATGGTGAGTGAGAATATAATTGGATTGAGGATGAAAGACAGATGACGAAGCCATGACACGTACTTCACCTAAACTACCAAATCTTGACCGAATTTGCCAATGATAAAAACATTTCTCTATATTTCACCTAAACAATATTACAAATAGTACCAAATTCGAGTGTTAAAGAGTTTTAAGAAGAACAATACTTGTGTGCTGTGCTCAATGTTCTACATCTTCAGAACTTTGAGTGTTGGTTGGGTTAGAGATTCAACAGATCTTCTCTGTCTGTCTCCGAGAAAGTGTTGAGTGAAGTTGTATTTATAGGTCAAAATGCGGGGTGTTTAATTTGAAAACCCCCAAGATTGCTCTAAATTTTCAAATTTGAGTCTATCTACAAACAAAGATAGAGAAATATATAAAAACAAGCAAATAATTACATAAATTTCAGAATTGTAATATCAATTATCATGTGATCAATATAAGATGAGAAGATTTTTTAAGCTAATGATTTATATGAAAGTGTGCCTTCTTGAGCCCAAGTTTAAGTATTGAATATGGAAGAATGATTATAGAGGATGTTATAATAGAGAACTTTTTGTTTCTTTAAGAGAAATTAAGGACATTAATCAATTATATTCTCGAATTTCTTTAGAGTAACGAGTTCTTCTTTTGTGATACCATTGCCCTTTCCCTATTGGAGGTGCAATTTTCTTATCATGTATTTAATTTATGGGATTCTTTAGAATTTCTTTTACGTGACTTTTTCAATCTCTGGCTGAGTTAGATCTGGTTGGAGGGGTTACAAGGATCTCTCCGGGTGCCCCTCCCCCCCCCCCTCGGAATCTAATTGCCCCATTGTACAGATGGTACAATACTAATGTGGGATAAGAGGTGCAATTGGGAATCAAAATATCATTGCCCGTGTCTACGACATTGTAAAACAAAAATATATTGGAGAGAAATTAAGACAAACAGGTATATTTTGGTAGAATAGATATGTCATTATACATATTTTTTTTTTTGCTCCCATTTGTCACTATGCTTGCCAGCCCACGCTAACCCATATCTTACTCATGATTGTGAGCCATATTTTTTTCCCTCTCTTTTCTTCCTCATCATGCTTTCCTGCGTACAACCAGTCTATTATATGTAAAAGAGGAATATTATTTACAACACTCGCCAATAAAAAATAAAAAGAAAACTACTCTTTCCAATTTTTTCTTAAAACCAGAACCCACTTCCATTTTATTTTTCTCTCTCCTCTCTCACCGTCTCTCTCTCACCCTCACCTTTTACAATTATCTCTCTTCTTCTCTTCTCTCTCTCTGCAAATTATTTCTTCACAATCAACAACCACCTACTGCCCCCACACAACCCGGAGCCAACCCTCACTCCAAATCACCACCTCCACTCACGGTCAGCGATTCAACCTCAACACCATCCTAGCCATGAATGTAACCTACAATTGCCACACCCAAACCCAAAACTGCAAAACACCATTAGCCTCACACCACAAAGACCAACTTCAGCAAGTGATACAACACCAACATGCTCTACCTAAAGCCAGACCCTCAATCATCTTCACCAACTAACCGAGACCACAAATCTCAAAGCCAACTACAACCAGCCGAGCAACTCCATGAACCATGAAAATGACTCTAGTTATGTTATAGAATTTTCAAAAGTTTTCAAATTTTAGAAGTAATTTAAAATATTTTTCCTATTCTTTTAATTTAAAATGATTTAAAAATTAAAAATAGTTATTTGAATATTATGGGCTGGGCCCAAACTGGGCCAGTGGGTGGGCTTAGCAAATGGTACCGAACTATCCCTTTTTTGATCCTCACGTGCTATAGGATGATAGCATACGCACTCCAGGGACAACGGCACGCGTGGGCATCGCTGTGTGGTTGGGTCATCTTTTTCCCAAGCCACAACGACCTGTTTTGCGCGCACACCCATTTTCTGACTGGTCTTCCAGGCACTCCCAAGAGGTTAAGCCCGTAGTTGAAGATACCATTCCATAACGAGCCTAGCCCGTCATTGAAATAGTCTATTTCTTCGAGGGCTTTAGCCCATTGTTGAAGCTAACATTCCACAACGAGATTGCGCCCGTTGTAGTACCCTGCTCCAACACATGGTATGATATTGTCCACTTTGGGCCTGAGCCCACATTGTTTTGCTTTCGGGTTTTGCCCTAAAAGGCCAAATACCATTTGAAGAGAACACTCTACGTATAAGCCCATCCACTTTTCCACACCCAGGTGATGTGGGATTGTGCACCCTGTACTCTGTTAGTGTGGTAGCTCACCCCAGTGTCTGTCTTTGGACCCGCCCACACATATCCGTCGATAAGGGTTACTACAATCCACGCCCCTACGAGGCCTGACGTCCTCACCAACACACTTTCGGCTCGGTTCAGGCTCTGATAGCAGTTCTAAGACCCCGCTCCAACGCATGGTATGATATTCTTCGCTTTGTGCCCGAGGCCAAACGGTTTTAAGCTTCGGTTTTACCCCTAAAGGCCTTATACCATTTGAAGAGAACATACTATATATAAGCACAATCACTTTCCCACACCCAGGCGATGTGGGATTGAGCACTCTGTACCTTATCAGTGTGGTAGCTCTCTGCCCAGTGTCTTTTTTTACACCTGCCCACAAGGGTCACTACAATCCATCCCACGGATGACTACATTCCACCCCCTATGACGCCCGACGTCCTCATTGGCACACTTTTGACTGGGTTTAGGCTCTGATACCCACTATAATATCCCGCTCCAACACATTGTATTATATTTTCCGCTTTGCGCTTGAGCCCGCACGATTTTGCACTTCGGTTTTACCACAAAATGCCTCATATCATTTGAAGAGAACACACTACTATAAGCACATCGTGTTCTCCACACCTAGGCGATGTGTGATTGAGCACCCTGTACCTTGTTAGTGTAGTGGCTCAGCCTAGTGTGTGTCTTCGCACCCGCCCACTCACACCAGCCCACACGGGTTACTACAACCATCATAATTGCTGGCTATTTTTAATGATGGCCTAAGGCCCATCATTGAAAGAGATATTCAACGATGGGCATAAGCCCATCGTATTCAATGACGGACAAAGCCCCTCATGGAAAGAGAATTTCAACGAGGGGCTATATCTGTCGTTGAATGTCACATTCCATGACGCGCTGTAGGCCGTTGTTGAAAATCGTCAGTCAATTACGATGGGCGTTATATTGGAGAACATTGCGCGTCGTAAAAAGTTTTATGCCCGTCGTTAGAGGCCAATTTTGTTGTAGTGAAAGTAAACGATTTTAACATACTACAATATACTGAATTAAAAATCATTGAATTAATCAAGTATGTTTAAGATAGCAAAGAAACAATTAAAGAAAAAGAAGTAAAAAGAAAAACCGCATAAAAACCCACCTTTCAATTTAATGATCAAGTATATTTAAACCAAAATCAACCCTAGGTTTCCGTTCATAAATTATCTTAAAAGTCTAATTAAAATTTCTAAGAATTTTTTTCAATTTTTCGGTAATTTGAAATATAATAAAATTCCAACTTTAAAGTACACTTTTGTTCTAAATTTACAACAAGGATAACTTATTTCATCTTGAAATTAAAGTCCCAAGTATTTACTGCCCAAAAAAGATAAATTTGAATTTCCAAAAATTTCTAAAATTTAAAAGTAATTTCAAATATTTTTCCTATTTTTTTTAATTTCAATGTGATTTAAAAATTAAAAAAAATTATTTAAATAATCGGAGCTGGGCCCAGTGGGTGGGCTTGGCAAGTGGGACCGGACTGTCCCTTTTACGGACCCCGCCGGCAACCGAAGGCCATCGTACAAGCACCACACGATGTCAGTGTGCGTTGACAGTGCGTCGTGGCCGGGTCATCTTTTTCCTAAGCCACAACGTGCTGTTTTGCGCGCACAGCCGGTTTCCGGCCACTTCCAGCTCAAAAACCTACATATTTTATTTAAAAGAAAAATTTACATTTAAATCAAATATTTCACAAACATTTAAAGTCAATCAACACTTAGTAACAAATTAATAAACCATCTACATTAAGCAAAAGAGATGGCATTGACAAAAAGTAACTAAAACATTTAAACACCAAAAGAAAAGTAATTTAAATAATTAGAAATCAAAATTAAATATCCTTAAATTATGAGGTATTACTGAAAATGTTCTTTACTCCTTTGACCTGCAAACGGAAAGAATGTTAATGGTGGAATCTCCCTTTAATTACACAAGATTTAATTTGAAGGTTACAAGAAATATGAAGCCATGTCGCCTCACCTAAACTCCCCACATATGACCTAAGGGCTCAAGATATCCTCCCCCGTTCCTCTCTTGCCCTGTGCCAATCATGTTGTAACATTGTAACACCATTAACTTGATAATTATGCACCTTTATTTAGATTAGATTTATAATCATAATTTAATCACGTATAATTTATTTTTGAAATACTTGAATATTGAAGTGTCTGACACGTGTTGGAAGAGTGTCCAAGAAGTGTCTAAAAAAAATGTCAGGACAAAGTGTCTGAGAACTGTCAGAATGTCCAACTCGAATACGGCACCCTTGGTGAAGTGTTCTAGGTTGTCGATAAAAAATTTAAAGATGATAGAAGACAAATTCATGAAAAAAATTTACAACGTACAATATATACAATATATATTATATTTTAGACATACTTTAATGTAGAATAATTCGAACATGAGATACTACTCTCACCCACAAGAACCAACCAATGTTTCTTGAGGTAATAACATTACAAATATTTGTATTTGCATTGTGGATTTTGTATTATTTCTTATTTTGTTGTACTCTCACCCACAAGAAACAACCAATGTTTCTTGAGGGAATAACGTTACAAATATTTGTATTTGCATTGTGGATTTTGTATTATTTCTTATTTTGTTGTTGTTTCTTTTTTGGCAATTGGAAAGAAAATTTATAATCATGAAATAACTCAGCTTGATCAACAATACAATATAAATATTTTTAGTACAATTAGGAGCCCAATGAATAAAATTTCACAAAACATAAAATTAAAATGGTGACTTAAAGTTGGCCATAGATATGATTTTTTAGTTTAGGATATTATAGATTTTGCATAAATAGTGGAATGTGGGGAATGCACCTCCCCGGTGGTAGATCATGTGGTGTTCTAAGAGGCCAACGCTACCGCCGTCAACAAAAAAAGGTAAAAATAAAATATTCACTGAAAAGTTATTGCGCCATTACATGCTAGGATCTTTACATTTTAGTACGAAATAAAGATGGTAGTTAAAATTGAAAAACTAATGCGAAGAAATATAACATTTACATTATTGTTTAGAAAATTAAATATTATAAATAAATGAACAGAAACAGAAACATCAATGTTTTAAATACCATTAAGGGCATCTGACCTATAAATGTAGCCCTTGGAATGGTGTTTTAAATCAGTCAAGGTAAAAAAGATTTGTAGCAAGATTTGAGGACATGGAGAGGAAAGGTATCATAACATGTGTCTGGAAAATCGCATTGGTGTTGCTCATGTTGATGGTCAAAAGGAATGATATAATCCCCTTTGCAATGGCCAGCTGCTACACAGAGTGTTACGCTGGTTGTCTCACACCTTCCATACCTCCTGAGACGTGCATTGCCAATTGTGTGAAACAATGTGGCTCTCAAAAACCTCCACATGCCTTTCATGTTCGGAGGAGCAATGTACCAAGCCCATCAATGGTAATGTTTGCTCTCTCTATCTCTTACGTGATGTGTATTAAGTTTATATTCAATCACCATCATTCTTAATTTAACTGCAATCAACAATTGTTGACTATTTTTATTTTATCCTTCCGCTAATGAATGTCTTGATGCTACAGGTACAGAGTTAGTCCGAAGTGGTTTGAAGAAATACTTCCACAGTTTCTACAATGGCCCAAACTATTTAGTCCTAACTATAAATCTGTAAGCACCATGATGATGGAATGTATCATCTTCGATAATAAAATAATTGTTTACTTTGGATATTTTAATAAGAATCTTTCCGGCTTGTATGATCCAACTTTAATGAAGTTTAGTGCAATATTGTAACAAATTTATTTACTATTTCAAGAACTTATTTTTTCCTTTAATATCTCGTTATAGTTTCCAGGGTTTGCAATTTTCAAAGTGAAGAGGCAACAATGTTGAATCATGAGTGATTGATGACTAAATAGAACAGAAGAGAAAAATGTAATATTCTTGATTAACAATTTAGATTTGTACGGGATTTATATATGCAATGATTGATGACATTGTTAATCATTCTTGATTAACAATGATTGATGACATTGTGCATCCATATGCAACATATATGGTGAGTGAGAATATAATTGGATTGAGGATGAAAGACAGATGACGAAGCCATGACACGTACTTCACCTAAACTACCAAATCTTGACCGAATTTGCCAATGATAAAAACATTTCTCTATATTTCACCTAAACAATATTACAAATAGTACCAAATTCGAGTGTTAAAGAGTTTTAAGAAGAACAATACTTGTGTGCTGTGCTCAATGTTCTACATCTTCAGAACTTTGAGTGTTGGTTGGGTTAGAGATTCAACAGATCTTCTCTGTCTGTCTCCGAGAAAGTGTTGAGTGAAGTTGTATTTATAGGTCAAAATGCGGGGTGTTTAATTTGAAAACCCCCAAGATTGCTCTAAATTTTCAAATTTGAGTCGATCTACAAACAAAGATAGAGAAATATATAAAAACAAGCAAATAATTACATAAATTTCAGAATTGTAATATCAATTATCATGTGATCAATATAAGATGAGAAGATTTTTTAAGCTAATGATTTATATGAAAGTGTGCCTTCTTGAGCCCAAGTTTAAGTATTGAATATGGAAGAATGATTATAGAGGATGTTATAATAGAGAACTTTTTGTTTCTTTAAGAGAAATTAAGGACATTAATCAATTATATTCTCGAATTTCTTTAGAGTAACGAGTTCTTCTTTTGTGATACCATTGCCCTTTCCCTATTGGAGGTGCAATTTTCTTATCATGTATTTAATTTATGGGATTCTTTAGAATTTCTTTTACCTGACTTTTTCAATCTCTGGCTGAGTTAGATCTGGTTGGAGGGGTTACAAGGATCTCTCCGGGTGCCCCTCCCCCCCCCCCCCTCGGAATCCAATTGCCCCATTGTACAGATGGTACAATACTAATGTGGGATAAGAGGTGCAATTGGGAATCAAAATATCATTGCCCGTGTCTACGACATTGTAAAACAAAAATATATTGGAGAGAAATTAAGACAAACAGGTATATTTTGGTAGAATAGATATGTCATTATACATATTTTTTTTTTGCTCCCATTTGTCACTATGCTTGCCAGCCCACGCTAACCCATATCTTACTCATGATTGTGAGCCATATTTTTTTCCCTCTCTTTTCTTCCTCATCATGATTTCCTGCGTACAACCAATCTATTATATGTAAAAGAGGAATATTAATTACAACACTCGCCAATAAAAAATAAAAAGAAAACTACTCTTTCCAATTTTTTCTTAAAACCAGAACCCACTTCCATTTTATTTTTCTCTCTCCTCTCTCACCGTCTCTCTCTCTCCCTCACCTTTTACAATTATCTCTCTTCTTCTCTTCTCTCTCTCTACAAATTATATCTTCACAATCAACAACCACCTACTGCCCCCACACAACCCGGAACCAACCCTCACTCCAAATCACCACCTCCACTCACGGTCAGCGATTCAACCTCAACACCATCCTAGCCATGAATGTAACCTACAATTGCCACACCCAAACCCAAAACTGCAAAACACCATTAGCCTCACACCACAAAGACCAACTTCAGCAAGTGATACAACACCAACATGCTCTACCTAAAGCCAGACCCTCAATCATCTTCACCAACTAACCGAGACCACAAATCTCAAAGCCAACTACAACGAGCCGAGCAACTCCATGAACCATGAAAATGACTCTAGTTATGTTATAGAATTTTCAAAAGCTTTCAAATTTTAGAAGTAATTTAAAATATTTTTCCTATTCTTTTTAATTTAAAAATTAAAAATAGTTATTTAGATAATATGGGCTGGGCCAGTGGGTGGGCTTAGCAAATGGTACCGAACTATCCCTTTTTTGATCCTCACGTGCTATAGGATGATAGCATACGCACTCCAGGGACAGCGGCACGCGTGGGCATCGCGGTGTGGTTGGGTCATCTTTTTCCCAAGCCACAACGACCTGTTTTGCGCTCACACCCATTTTCTGACTGGTCTTCCAGGCACTCCCAAGAGGTTAAGCCCGTAGTTGAAGATACCATTCCATAACGAGCCTAGCCCGTCATTGAAATAGTCTATTTCTTCGAGGGCTTTAGCCCATTGTTGAAGCTAACATTCCACAACGAGATTGCGCCCGTTGTAGT
The DNA here is from genome assembly GCA_026545225.1 of Cornus controversa. Lineage (NCBI taxonomy): Eukaryota > Viridiplantae > Streptophyta > Magnoliopsida > Cornales > Cornaceae > Cornus > Cornus controversa. The sequence goes on along the minus strand of CM048845.1, from coordinate 35,402,195 downwards.
ACCCTGCTCCAACACATGGTATGATATTATCCACTTTGGGCCTGAGCCCACATTGTTTTGCTTCCGGGTTTTGCCCTAAAAGGCCAAATACCATTTGAAGAGAACACTCTACGTATAAGCCCATCCACTTTTCCACACCCAGGTGATGTGGGATTGTGCACCCTGTACTCTGTTAGTGTGGTAGCTCACCCCAGTGTCTGTCTTTGGACCTGCCCACACATATCCGTCGATAAGGGTTACTACAATCCACCCCCCTACGAGGCCTGACGTCCTCACCAACACACTTTCGGCTCGGTTCAGGCTCTGATAGCAGTTCTAAGACCCCGCTCCAACGCATGGTATGATATTCTTCGCTTTGTGCCCGAGGCCAAACGGTTTTAAGCTTCGGTTTTACCCCTAAAGGCCTTATACCATTTGAAGAGAACATACTATATATAAGCACAATCACTTTCCCACACCCAGGCGATGTGGGATTGAGCACTCTGTACCTTATCAGTGTGGTAGCTCTCTGCCCAGTGTCTTTTTTTACACCTGCCCACAAGGGTCACTACAATCCATCCCACGGATGACTACATTCCACCCCCTATGACGCCCGACGTCCTCATTGGCACACTTTTGACTGGGTTTAGGCTCTGATACCCACTATAATATCCCGCTCCAACACATTGTATTATATTTTCCGCTTTGCGCTTGAGCCCGCACGATTTTGCACTTCGGTTTTACCACAAAATGCCTCATATCATTTGAAGAGAACACACTACTATAAGCACATCGTGTTCTCCACACCTAGGCGATGTGTGATTGAGCACCCTGTACCTTGTTAGTGTAGTGGCTCAGCCTAGTGTGTGTCTTCGCACCCGCCCACTCACACCAGCCCACACGGGTTACTACAACCATCATAATTGCTGGCTATTTTTAATGATGGCCTAAGGCCCATCATTGAAAGAGATATTCAACGATGGGCATAAGCCCATCGTATTCAATGACGGACAAAGACCCTCATGGAAAGAGAATTTCAACGAGGGGCTATATCTGTCGTTGAATGTCACATTCCATGACGCGCTGTAGGCCGTTGTTGAAAATCGTCAGTCAATTACGATGGGCGTTATATTGGAGAACATTGCGCGTCGTAAAAAGTTTTATGCCCGTCGTTAGAGGCCAATTTTGTTGTAGTGAAAGTAAACGATTTTAACATACTACAATATACTGAATTAAAAATCATTGAATTAATCAAGTATGTTTAAGATAGCAAAGAAACAATTAAAGAAAAAGAAGTAAAAAGAAAAACCGCATAAAAACCCACCTTTCAATTTAATGATCAAGTATATTTAAACCAAAATCAACCCTAGGTTTCCGTTCATAAATTATCTTAAAAGTCTAATTAAAATTTCTAAGAATTTTTTTCAATTTTTCGGTAATTTGAAATATAATAAAATTCCAACTTTAAAGTACACTTTTGTTCTAAATTTACAACAAGGATAACTTATTTCATCTTGAAATTAAAGTCCCAAGTATTTACTGCCCAAAAAAGATAAATTTGAATTTCCAAAAATTTCTAAAATTTAAAAGTAATTTCAAATATTTTTCCTATTTTTTTTAATTTCAATGTGATTTAAAAATTAAAAAAAATTATTTAAATAATCCGAGCTGGGCCCAGTGGGTGGGCTTGGCAAGTGGGACCGGACTGTCCCTTTTACGGACCCCGCCGGCAACCGAAGGCCATCGTACAAGCACCACACGATGTCAGTGTGCGTTGACAGTGCGTCGTGGCCGGGTCATCTTTTTCCTAAGCCACAACGTGCTGTTTTGCGCGCACAGCCGGTTTCCGGCCACTTCCAGCTCAAAAACCTACATATTTTATTTAAAAGAAAAATTTACATTTAAATCAAATATTTCACAAACATTTAAAGTCAATCAACACTTAGTAACAAATTAATAAACCATCTACATTAAGCAAAAGAGATGGCATTGACAAAAAGTAACTAAAACATTTAAACACCAAAAGAAAAGTAATTTAAATAATTAGAAATCAAAATTAAATATCCTTAAATTATGAGGTATTACTGAAAATGTTCTTTACTCCTTTGACCTGCAAACGGAAAGAATGTTAATGGTGGAATCTCCCTTTAATTACACAAGATTTAATTTGAAGGTTACAAGAAATATGAAGCCATGTCGCCTCACCTAAACTCCCCACATATGACCTAAGGGCTCAAGATATCCTCCCCCGTTCCTCTCTTGCCCTGTGCCAATCATGTTGTAACATTGTAACACCATTAACTTGATAATTATGCACCTTTATTTAGATTAGATTTATAATCATAATTTAATCACGTATAATTTATTTTTGAAATACTTGAATATTGAAGTGTCTGACACGTGTTGGAAGAGTGTCCAAGAAGTGTCTAAAAAAAATGTCAGGACAAAGTGTCTGAGAACTGTCAGAATGTCCAACTCGAATACGGCACCCTTGGTGAAGTGTTCTAGGTTGTCGATAAAAAATTTAAAGATGATAGAAGACAAATTCATGAAAAAAATTTACAACGTACAATATATACAATATATATTATATTTTAGACATACTTTAATGTAGAATAATTCGAACATGAGATACTACTCTCACCCACAAGAACCAACCAATGTTTCTTGAGGGAATAACATTACAAATATTTGTATTTGCATTGTGGATTTTGTATTATTTCTTATTTTGTTGTACTCTCACCCACAAGAAACAACCAATGTTTCTTGAGGGAATAACGTTACAAATATTTGTATTTGCATTGTGGATTTTGTATTATTTCTTATTTTGTTGTTGTTTCTTTTTTGGCAATTGGAAAGAAAATTTATAATCATGAAATAACTCAGCTTGATCAACAATACAATATAAATATTTTTTAGTACAATTAGGAGCCCAATGAATAAAATTTCACAAAACATAAAATTAAAATGGTGACTTAAAGTTGGCCATAGATATGATTTTTTAGTTTAGGATATTATAGATTTTGCATAAATAGTGGAATGTGGGGAATGCACCTCCCCGGTGGTAGATCATGTGGTGTTCTAAGAGGCCAACGCTACCGCCGTCAACAAAAAAAGGTAAAAATAAAATATTCACTGAAAAGTTATTGCGCCATTACATGCTAGGATCTTTACATTTTAGTACGAAATAAAGATGGTAGTTAAAATTGAAAAACTAATGCGAAGAAATATAACATTTACATTATTGTTTAAAAAATTAAATATTATAAATAAATGAACAGAAACAGAAACATCAATGTTTTAAATACCATTAAGGGCATCTGACCTATAAATGTAGCCCTTGGAATGGTGTTTTAAATCAGTCAAGGTAAAAAAGATTTGTAGCAAGATTTGAGGACATGGAGAGGAAAGGTATCATAACATGTGTCTGGAAGATCGCATTGGTGTTGCTCATGTTGATGGTCAAAAGGAATGATATAATCCCCTTTGCAATGGCCAGCTGCTACACAGAGTGTTACGCTGGTTGTCTCACACCTTCCATACCTCCTGAGACGTGCATTGCCAATTGTGTGAAACAATGTGGCTCTCAAAAACCTCCACATGCCTTTCATGTTCGGAGGAGCAATGTACCAAGCCCATCAATGGTAATGTTTGCTCTCTCTATCTCTTACGTGATGTGTATTAAGTTTATATTCAATCACCATCATTCTTAATTTAACTGCAATCAACAATTGTTGACTATTTTTATTTTATCCTTCCGCTAATGAATGTCTTGATGCTACAGGTACAGAGTTAGTCCGAAGTGGTTTGAAGAAATACTTCCACAGTTTCTACAATGGCCCAAACTATTTAGTCCTAACTATAAATCTGTAAGCACCATGATGATGGAATGTATCATCTTCGATAATAAAATAATTGTTTACTTTGGATATTTTAATAAGAATCTTTCCGGCTTGTATGATCCAACTTTAATGAAGTTTAGTGCAATATTGTAACAAATTTATTTACTATTTCAAGAACTTATTTTTTCCTTTAATATCTCGTTATAGTTTCCAGGGTTTGCAATTTTCAAAGTGAAGAGGCAACAATGTTGAATCATGAGTGATTGATGACTAAATAGAACAGAAGAGAAAAATGTAATATTCTTGATTAACAATTTAGATTTGTACGGGATTTATATATGCAATGATTGATGACATTGTTAATCATTCTTGATTAACAATGATTGATGACATTGTGCATCCATATGCAACATATATGGTGAGTGAGAATATAATTGGATTGAGGATGAAAGACAGATGACGAAGCCATGACACGTACTTCACCTAAACTACCAAATCTTGACCGAATTTGCCAATGATAAAAACATTTCTCTATATTTCACCTAAACAATATTACAAATAGTACCAAATTCGAGTGTTAAAGAGTTTTAAGAAGAACAATACTTGTGTGCTGTGCTCAATGTTCTACATCTTCAGAACTTTGAGTGTTGGTTGGGTTAGAGATTCAACAGATCTTCTCTGTCTGTCTCCGAGAAAGTGTTGAGTGAAGTTGTATTTATAGGTCAAAATGCGGGGTGTTTAATTTGAAAACCCCCAAGATTGCTCTAAATTTTCAAATTTGAGTCTATCTACAAACAAAGATAGAGAAATATATAAAAACAAGCAAATAATTACATAAATTTCAGAATTGTAATATCAATTATCATGTGATCAATATAAGATGAGAAGATTTTTTAAGCTAATGATTTATATGAAAGTGTGCCTTCTTGAGCCCAAGTTTAAGTATTGAATATGGAAGAATGATTATAGAGGATGTTATAATAGAGAACTTTTTGTTTCTTTAAGAGAAATTAAGGACATTAATCAATTATATTCTCGAATTTCTTTAGAGTAACGAGTTCTTCTTTTGTGATACCATTGCCCTTTCCCTATTGGAGGTGCAATTTTCTTATCATGTATTTAATTTATGGGATTCTTTAGAATTTCTTTTACCTGACTTTTTCAATCTCTGGCTGAGTTAGATCTGGTTGGAGGGGTTACAAGGATCTCTCCGGGTGCCCCTCCCCCCCCCCCTCGGAATCCAATTGCCCCATTGTACAGATGGTACAATACTAATGTGGGATAAGAGGTGCAATTGGGAATCAAAATATCATTGCCCGTGTCTACGACATTGTAAAACAAAAATATATTGGAGAGAAATTAAGACAAACAGGTATATTTTGGTAGAATAGATATGTCATTATACATATTTTTTTTTTGCTCCCATTTGTCACTATGCTTGCCAGCCCACGCTAACCCATATCTTACTCATGATTGTGAGCCATATTTTTTTCCCTCTCTTTTCTTCCTCATCATGCTTTCCTGCGTACAACCAATCTATTATATGTAAAAGAGGAATATTAATTACAACACTCGCCAATAAAAAATAAAAAGAAAACTACTCTTTCCAATTTTTTCTTAAAACCAGAACCCACTTCCATTTTATTTTTCTCTCTCCTCTCTCACCGTCTCCCTCTCTCCCTCACCTTTTACAATTATCTCTCTTCTTCTCTTCTCTCTCTCTGCAAATTATATCTTCACAATCAACAACCACCTACTGCCCCCACACAACCCGGAACCAACCCTCACTCCAAATCACCACCTCCACTCACGGTCAGCGATTCAACCTCAACACCATCCTAGCCATGAATGTAACCTACAATTGCCACACCCAAACCCAAAACTGCAAAACACCATTAGCCTCACACCACAAAGACCAACTTCAGCAAGTGATACAACACCAACATGCTCTACCTAAAGCCAGACCCTCAATCATCTTCACCAACTAACCGAGACCACAAATCTCAAAGCCAACTACAACGAGCCGAGCAACTCCATGAACCATGAAAATGACTCTAGTTATGTTATAGAATTTTCAAAAGCTTTCAAATTTTAGAAGTAATTTAAAATATTTTTCCTATTCTTTTTAATTTAAAAATTAAAAATAGTTATTTAGATATTATGGGCTGGGCCAGTGGGTGGGCTTAGCAAATGGTACCGAACTATCCCTTTTTTGATCCTCACGTGCTATAGGATGATAGCATACGCACTCCAGGGACAGCGGCACGCGTGGGCATCGCGGTGTGGTTGGGTCATCTTTTTCCCAAGCCACAACGACCTGTTTTGCGCTCACACCCATTTTCTGACTGGTCTTCCAGGCACTCCCAAGAGGTTAAGCCCGTAGTTGAAGATACCATTCCATAACGAGCCTAGCCCGTCATTGAAATAGTCTATTTCTTCGAGGGCTTTAGCCCATTGTTGAAGCTAACATTCCACAACGAGATTGCGCCCGTTGTAGTACCCTGCTCCAACACATGGTATGATATTATCCACTTTGGGCCTGAGCCCACATTGTTTTGCTTTCGGGTTTTGCCCTAAAAGGCCAAATACCATTTGAAGAGAACACTCTACGTATAAGCCCATCCAATTTTCCACACCCAGGTGATGTGGGATTGTGCACCCTCTACTCTGTTAGTGTGGTAGCTCACCCCAGTGTCTGTCTTTGGACCCGCCCACACATATCCGTCGATAAGGGTTACTACAATCCACCCCCCTACGAGGCCTGACGTCCTCACCAACACACTTTCGGCTCGGTTCAGGCTCTGATAGCAGTTCTAAGACCCCGCTCCAACGCATGGTATGATATTTTTCGCTTTGTGCCCGAGGCCAAACAGTTTTAAGCTTCGGTTTTACCCCTAAAGGCCTTATACCATTTGAAGAGAACATACTATATATAAGCACAATCACTTTCCCACACCCAGGCGATGTGGGATTGAGCACTCTGTACCTTATCAGTGTGGTAGCTCTCTGCCCAGTGTCTTTTTTTACACCTGCCCACAAGGGTCACTACAATCCATCCCACGGATGACTACATTCCACCCCCTATGACGCCCGACGTCCTCATTGGCACACTTTTGACAGGGTTTAGGCTCTGATACCCACTATAATATCCCGCTCCAACACATTGTATTATATTTTCCGCTTTGCGCTTGAGCCCGCACGATTTTGCACTTCGGTTTTACCACAAAATGCCTCATATCATTTGAAGAGAACACACTACTATAAGCACATCGTGTTCTCCACACCTAGGCGATGTGTGATTGAGCACCCTGTACCTTGTTAGTGTAGTGGCTCAGCCTAGTGTGTGTCTTCGCACCCGCCCACTCACACCAGCCCACACGGGTTACTACAACCATCATAGTTGCTGGCTATTTTTAATGATGGCGTAAGGCCCATCATTGAAAGAGATATTCAACGATGGGCATAAGCCCATCGTATTCAATGACGGACAAAGCCCCTCATGGAAAGAGAATTTCAACGAGGTGCTATATATGTCGTTGAATGTCACATTCCATGACGCGCTGTAGGCCGTTGTTGAAAATCGTCAGTCTATTACGATGGGCGTTATATTGGAGAACATTGCGCGTCGTAAAAATTTTATGCCCGTCGTTAGAGGCCAATTTTGTTGTAGTGAAAGTAAACGATTTTAACATACTACAATATACTGAATTAAAAATCATTGAATTAATCAAGTATGTTTAAGATAGCAAAGAAACAATTAAAGAAAAAGAAGTAAAAAGAAAAACCGCATAAAAACCCACCTTTCAATTTAATGATCAAGTATATTTAAACCAAAATCAACCCTAGGTTTCCGTTCATAAATTATCTTAAAAGTCTAATTAAAATTTCTAAGAATTTTTTTCAATTTTTCGGTAATTTGAAATATAATAAAATTCCAACTTTAAAGTACACTTTTGTTCTAAATTTACAACAAGGATAACTTATTTCATCTTGAAATTAAAGTCCCAAGTATTTACTGCCCAAAAAAGATAAATTTGAATTTCCAAAAATTTCTAAAATTTAAAAGTAATTTCAAATATTTTTCCTATTTTTTTTAATTTCAATGTGATTTAAAAATTAAAAAAAATTATTTAAATAATCCGAGCTGGGCCCAGTGGGTGGGCTTGGCAAGTGGGACCGGACTGTCCCTTTTACGGACCCCGCCAGCAACCGAAGGCCATCGTACAAGCACCACACGATGTCAGTGTGCGTTGACAGTGCGTCGTGGCCGGGTCATCTTTTTCCTAAGCCACAACGTGCTGTTTTGCGCGCACATCCGGTTTCCGGCCACTTCAAGCTCAAAAACCTACATATTTTATTTAAAAGAAAAATTTACATTTAAATCAAATATTTCACAAACATTTAAAGTCAATCAACACTTAGTAACAAATTAATAAACCATCTACATTAAGCAAAAGAGATGGCATTGACAAAAAGTAACTAAAACATTTAAACACCAAAAGAAAAGTAATTTAAATAATTAGAAATCAAAATTAAATATCCTTAAATTATGAGGTATTACTGAAAATGTTCTTTACTCCTTTGACCTGCAAACGGAAAGAATGTTAATGGTGGAATCTCCCTTTAATTACACAAGATTTAATTTGAAGGTTACAAGAAATATGAAGCCATGTCGCCTCACCTAAACTCCCCACATATGACCTAAGGGCTCAAGATATCCTCCCCCGTTCCTCTCTTGCCCTGTGCCAATCATGTTGTAACATTGTAACACCATTAACTTGATAATTATGCACCTTTATTTAGATTAGATTTATAATCATAATTTAATCACGTATAATTTATTTTTGAAATACTTGAATATTGAAGTGTCTGACACGTGTTGGAAGAGTGTCCAAGAAGTGTCTAAAAAAAATGTCAGGACAAAGTGTCTGAGAACTGTCAGAATGTCCAACTCGAATACGGCACCCTTGGTGAAGTGTTCTAGGTTGTCGATAAAAAATTTAAAGATGATAGAAGACAAATTCATGAAAAAAATTTACAACGTACAATATATACAATATATATTATATTTTAGACATACTTTAATGTAGAATAATTCGAACATGAGATACTACTCTCACCCACAAGAACCAACCAATGTTTCTTGAGGGAATAACATTACAAATATTTGTATTTGCATTGTGGATTTTGTATTATTTCTTATTTTGTTGTACTCTCACCCACAAGAAACAACCAATGTTTCTTGAGGGAATAACGTTACAAATATTTGTATTTGCATTGTGGATTTTGTATTATTTCTTATTTTGTTGTTGTTTCTTTTTTGGCAATTGGAAAGAAAATTTATAATCATGAAATAACTCAGCTTGATCAACAATACAATATAAATATTTTTTAGTACAATTAGGAGCCCAATGAATAAAATTTCACAAAACATAAAATTAAAATGGTGACTTAAAGTTGGCCATAGATATGATTTTTTAGTTTAGGATATTATAGATTTTGCATAAATAGTGGAATGTGGGGAATGCACCTCCCCGGTGGTAGATCATGTGGTGTTCTAAGAGGCCAACGCTACCGCCGTCAACAAAAAAAGGTAAAAATAAAATATTCACTGAAAAGTTATTGCGCCATTACATGCTAGGATCTTTACATTTTAGTACGAAATAAAGATGGTAGTTAAAATTGAAAAACTAATGCGAAGAAATATAACATTTACATTATTGTTTAAAAAATTAAATATTATAAATAAATGAACAGAAACAGAAACATCAATGTTTTAAATACCATTAAGGGCATCTGACCTATAAATGTAGCCCTTGGAATGGTGTTTTAAATCAGTCAAGGTAAAAAAGATTTGTAGCAAGATTTGAGGACATGGAGAGGAAAGGTATCATAACATGTGTCTGGAAGATCGCATTGGTGTTGCTCATGTTGATGGTCAAAAGGAATGATATAATCCCCTTTGCAATGGCCAGCTGCTACACAGAGTGTTACGCTGGTTGTCTCACACCTTCCATACCTCCTGAGACGTGCATTGCCAATTGTGTGAAACAATGTGGCTCTCAAAAACCTCCACATGCCTTTCATGTTCGGAGGAGCAATGTACCAAGCCCATCAATGGTAATGTTTGCTCTCTCTATCTCTTACGTGATGTGTATTAAGTTTATATTCAATCACCATCATTCTTAATTTAACTGCAATCAACAATTGTTGACTATTTTTATTTTATCCTTCCGCTAATGAATGTCTTGATGCTACAGGTACAGAGTTAGTCCGAAGTGGTTTGAAGAAATACTTCCACAGTTTCTACAATGGCCCAAACTATTTAGTCCTAACTATAAATCTGTAAGCACCATGATGATGGAATGTATCATCTTCGATAATAAAATAATTGTTTACTTTGGATATTTTAATAAGAATCTTTCCGGCTTGTATGATCCAACTTTAATGAAGTTTAGTGCAATATTGTAACAAATTTATTTACTATTTCAAGAACTTATTTTTTCCTTTAATATCTCGTTATAGTTTCCAGGGTTTGCAATTTTCAAAGTGAAGAGGCAACAATGTTGAATCATGAGTGATTGATGACTAAATAGAACAGAAGAGAAAAATGTAATATTCTTGATTAACAATTTAGATTTGTACGGGATTTATATATGCAATGATTGATGACATTGTTAATCATTCTTGATTAACAATGATTGATGACATTGTGCATCCATATGCAACATATATGGTGAGTGAGAATATAATTGGATTGAGGATGAAAGACAGATGACGAAGCCATGACACGTACTTCACCTAAACTACCAAATCTTGACCGAATTTGCCAATGATAAAAACATTTCTCTATATTTCACCTAAACAATATTACAAATAGTACCAAATTCGAGTGTTAAAGAGTTTTAAGAAGAACAATACTTGTGTGCTGTGCTCAATGTTCTACATCTTCAGAACTTTGAGTGTTGGTTGGGTTAGAGATTCAACAGATCTTCTCTGTCTGTCTCCGAGAAAGTGTTGAGTGAAGTTGTATTTATAGGTCAAAATGCGGGGTGTTTAATTTGAAAACCCCCAAGATTGCTCAAAATTTTCAAATTTGAGTCTATCTACAAACAAAGATAGAGAAATATATAAAAACAAGCAAATAATTACATAAATTTCAGAATTGTAATATCAATTATCATGTGATCAATATAAGATGAGAAGATTTTTTAAGCTAATGATTTATATGAAAGTGTGCCTTCTTGAGCCCAAGTTTAAGTATTGAATATGGAAGAATGATTATAGAGGATGTTATAATAGAGAACTTTTTGTTTCTTTAAGAGAAATTAAGGACATTAATCAATTATATTCTCGAATTTCTTTAGAGTAACGAGTTCTTCTTTTGTGATACCATTGCCCTTTCCCTATTGGAGGTGCAATTTTCTTATCATGTATTTAATTTATGGGATTCTTTAGAATTTCTTTTACCTGACTTTTTCAATCTCTGGCTGAGTTAGATCTGGTTGGAGGGGTTACAAGGATCTCTCCGGGTGCCCCTCCCCCCCCCCCCTCGGAATCTAATTGCCCCATTGTACAGATGGTACAATACTAATGTGGGATAAGAGGTGCAATTGGGAATCAAAATATCATTGCCCGTGTCTACGACATTGTAAAACAAAAATATATTGGAGAGAAATTAAGACAAACAAGTATATTTTGGTAGAATAGATATGTCATTATACATATTTTTTTTTTGCTCCCATTTGTCACTATGCTTGCCAGCCCACGCTAACCCATATCTTACTCATGATTGTGAGCCATATTTTTTTCCCTCTCTTTTCTTCCTCATCATGCTTTCCTGCGTACAACCAATCTATTATATGTAAAAGAGGAATATTAATTACAACACTCGCCAATAAAAAATAAAAAGAAAACTACTCTTTCCAATTTTTTCTTAAAACCAGAACCCACTTCCATTTTATTTTTCTCTCTCCTCTCTCACCGTCTCTCTCTCTCCCTCACCTTTTACAATTATCTCTCTTCTTCTCTTCTCTCTCTCTGCAAATTATATCTTCACAATCAACAACCACCTACTGCCCCCACACAACCCGGAACCAACCCTCACTCCAAATCACCACCTCCACTCACGGTCAGCGATTCAACCTCAACACCATCCTAGCCATGAATGTAACCTACAATTGCCACACCCAAACCCAAAACTGCAAAACACCATTAGCCTCACACCACAAAGACCAACTTCAGCAAGTGATACAACACCAACATGCTTTACCTAAAGCTAGACCCTCAATCATCTTCACCAACTAACCGAGACCACAAATCTCAAAGCCAACTACAACGAGCCGAGCAACTCCATGAACCATGAAAATGACTCTAGTTATGTTATAGAATTTTCAAAAGCTTTCAAATTTTAGAAGTAATTTAAAATATTTTTCCTATTCTTTTTAATTTAAAAATTAAAAATAGTTATTTAGATATTATGGGCTGGGCCAGTGGGTGGGCTTAGCAAATGGTACCGAACTATCCCTTTTTTGATCCTCACGTGCTATAGGATGATAGCATACGCACTCCAGGGACAGCGGCACGCGTGGGCATCGCGGTGTGGTTGGGTCATCTTTTTCCCAAGCCACAACGACCTGTTTTGCGCTCACACCCATTTTCTGACTGGTCTTCCAGGCACTCCCAAGAGGTTAAGCCCGTAGTTGAAGATACCATTCCATAACGAGCCTAGCCCGTCATTGAAATAGTCTATTTCTTCGAGGGCTTTAGCCCATTGTTGAAGCTAACATTCCACAACGAGATTGCGCCCGTTGTAGTACCCTGCTCCAACACATGGTATGATATTATCCACTTTGGGCCTGAGCCCACATTGTTTTGCTTTCGGGTTTTGCCCTAAAAGGCCAAATACCATTTGAAGAGAACACTCTACGTATAAGCCCATCCAATTTTCCACACCCAGGTGATGTGGGATTGTGCACCCTCTACTCTGTTAGTGTGGTAGCTCACCCCAGTGTCTGTCTTTGGACCCGCCCACACATATCCGTCGATAAGGGTTACTACAATCCACCCCCTACGAGGCCTGACGTCCTCACCAACACACTTTCGGCTCGGTTCAGGCTCTGATAGCAGTTCTAAGACCCCGCTCCAACGCATGGTATGATATTTTTCGCTTTGTGCCCGAGGCCAAACAGTTTTAAGCTTCGGTTTTACCCCTAAAGGCCTTATACCATTTGAAGAGAACATACTATATATAAGCACAATCACTTTCCCACACCCAGGCGATGTGGGATTGAGCACTCTGTACCTTATCAGTGTGGTAGCTCTCTGCCCAGTGTCTTTTTTTACACCTGCCCACAAGGGTCACTACAATCCATCCCACGGATGACTACATTCCACCCCCTATGACGCCCGACGTCCTCATTGGCACACTTTTGACTGGGTTTAGGCTCTGATACCCACTATAATATCCCGCTCCAACACATTGTATTATATTTTCCGCTTTGCGCTTGAGCCCGCACGATTTTGCACTTCGGTTTTACCACAAAATGTCTCATATCATTTGAAGAGAACACACTACTATAAGCACATCGTGTTCTCCACACCTAGGCGATGTGTGATTGAGCACCCTGTACTTTGTTAGTGTGGTGGCTCAGCCTAGTGTCTGTCTTCGCACCCGCCCACTCACACCAGCCCACACGGGTTACTACAACCATCATAGTTGCTGGCTATTTTTAATGATGGCGTAAGGCCCATCATTGAAAGAGATATTCAACGATGGGCATAAGCCCATCGTATTCAATGACGGACAAAGCCCCTCATGGAAAGAGAATTTCAACGAGGGGCTATATATGTCGTTGAATGTCACATTCCATGACGCGCTGTAGGCCGTTGTTGAAAATCGTCAGTCTATTACGATGGGCGTTATATTGGAGAACATTGCGCGTCGTAAAAATTTTATGCCCGTCGTTAGAGGCCAATTTTGTTGTAGTGAAAGTAAACGATTTTAACATACTACAATATACTGAATTAAAAATCATTGAATTAATCAAGTATGTTTAAGATAGCAAAGAAACAATTAAAGAAAAAGAAGTAAAAAGAAAAACCGCATAAAAACCCACCTTTCAATTTAATGATCAAGTATATTTAAACCAAAATCAACCCTAGGTTTCCGTTCATAAATTATCTTAAAACTCTAATTAAAATTTCTAAGAATTTTTTTCAATTTTTCGGTAATTTGAAATATAATAAAATTCCAACTTTAAAGTACACTTTTGTTCTAAATTTACAACAAGGATAACTTATTTCATCTTGAAATTAAAGTCCCAAGTATTTACTGCCCAAAAAAGATAAATTTGAATTTCCAAAAATTTCTAAAATTTAAAAGTAATTTCAAATATTTTTCCTATTTTTTTTAATTTCAATGTGATTTAAAAATTAAAAAAAATTATTTAAATAATCCGAGCTGGGCCCAGTGGGTGGGCTTGGCAAGTGGGACCGGACTGTCCCTTTTACGGACCCCGCCGGCAACCGAAGGCCATCGTACAAGCACCACACGATGTCAGTGTGCGTTGACAGTGCGTCGTGGCCGGGTCATCTTTTTCCTAAGCCACAACGTGCTGTTTTGCGCGCACATCCGGTTTCCGGCCACTTCAAGCTCAAAAACCTACATATTTTATTTAAAAGAAAAATTTACATTTAAATCAAATATTTCACAAACATTTAAAGTCAATCAACACTTAGTAACAAATTAATAAACCATCTACATTAAGCAAAAGAGATGGCATTGACAAAAAGTAACTAAAACATTTAAACACCAAAAGAAAAGTAATTTAAATAATTAGAAATCAAAATTAAATATCCTTAAATTATGAGGTATTACTGAAAATGTTCTTTACTCCTTTGACCTGCAAACGGAAAGAATGTTAATGGTGGAATCTCCCTTTAATTACACAAGATTTAATTTGAAGGTTACAAGAAATATGAAGCCATGTCGCCTCACCTAAACTCCCCACATATGACCTAAGGGCTCAAGATATCCTCCCCCGTTCCTCTCTTGCCCTGTGCCAATCATGTTGTAACATTGTAACACCATTAACTTGATAATTATGCACCTTTATTTAGATTAGATTTATAATCATAATTTAATCACGTATAATTTATTTTTGAAATACTTGAATATTGAAGTGTCTGACACGTGTTGGAAGAGTGTCCAAGAAGTGTCTAAAAAAAATGTCAGGACAAAGTGTCTGAGAACTGTCAGAATGTCCAACTCGAATACGGCACCCTTGGTGAAGTGTTCTAGGTTGTCGATAAAAAATTTAAAGATGATAGAAGACAAATTCATGAAAAAAATTTACAACGTACAATATATACAATATATATTATATTTTAGACATACTTTAATCTAGAATAATTCGAACATGAGATACTACTCTCACCCACAAGAACCAACCAATGTTTCTTGAGGGAATAACATTACAAATATTTGTATTTGCATTGTGGATTTTGTATTATTTCTTATTTTGTTGTACTCTCACCCACAAGAACAACCAATGTTTCTTGAGGGAATAACGTTACAAATATTTGTATTTGCATTGTGGATTTTGTATTATTTCTTATTTTGTTGTTGTTTCTTTTTTGGCAATTGGAAAGAAAATTTATAATCATGAAATAACTCAGCTTGATCAACAATACAATATAAATATTTTTTAGTACAATTAGGAGCCCAATGAATAAAATTTCACAAAACATAAAATTAAAATGGTGACTTAAAGTTGGCCATAGATATGATTTTTTAGTTTAGGATATTATAGATTTTGCATAAATAGTGGAATGTGGGGAATGCACCTCCCCGGTGGTAGATCATGTGGTGTTCTAAGAGGCCAACGCTACCGCCGTCAACAAAAAAAGGTAAAAATAAAATATTCACTGAAAAGTTATTGCGCCATTACATGCTAGGATCTTTACATTTTAGTACGAAATAAAGATGGTAGTTAAAATTGAAAAACTAATGCGAAGAAATATAACATTTACATTATTGTTTAAAAAATTAAATATTATAAATAAATGAACAGAAACAGAAACATCAATGTTTTAAATACCATTAAGGGCATCTGACCTATAAATGTAGCCCTTGGAATGGTGTTTTAAATCAATCAAGGTAAAAAAGATTTGTAGCAAGATTTGAGGACATGGAGAGGAAAGGTATCATAACATGTGTCTGGAAGATCGCATTGGTGTTGCTCATGTTGATGGTCAAAAGGAATGATATAATCCCCTTTGCAATGGCAAGCTGCTACACAGAGTGTTACGCTGGTTGTCTCACACCTTCCATACCTCCTGAGACGTGCATTGCCAATTGTGTGAAACAATGTGGCTCTCAAAAACCTCCACATGCCTTTCATGTTCGGAGGAGCAATGTACCAAGCCCATCAATGGTAATGTTTGCTCTCTCTATCTCTTACGTGATGTGTATTAAGTTTATATTCAATCACCATCATTCTTAATTTAACTGCAATCAACAATTGTTGACTATTTTTATTTTATCCTTCCGCTAATGAATGTCTTGATGCTACAGGTACAGAGTTAGTCCGAAGTGGTTTGAAGAAATACTTCCATAGTTTCTACAATGGTCCAAACTATTTAGTCCTAACTATAAATCTGTAAGCACCATGATGATGGAATGTATCATCTTCGATAATAAAATAATTGTTTACTTTGGATATTTTAATAAGAATCTTTCCGGCTTGTATGATCCAACTTTAATGAAGTTTAGTGCAATATTGTAACAAATTTATTTACTATTTCAAGAACTTATTTTTTCCTTTAATATCTCGTTATAGTTTCCAGGGTTTGCAATTTTCAAAGTGAAGAGGCAACAATGTTGAATCATGAGTGATTGATGACTAAATAGAATAGAAGAGAAAAATGTAATATTCTTGATTAACAATTTAGATTTGTACGGGATTTATATATGCAATGATTGATGACATTGTTAATCATTCTTGATTAACAATTATTGATGACATTGTGCATCCATATGCAACATATATGGTGAGTGAGAATATAATTGGATTGAGGATGAAAGACAGATGACGAAGCCATGACACGTACTTCACCTAAACTACCAAATCTTGACCGAATTTGCCAATGATAAAAACATTTCTCTATATTTCACCTAAACAATATTACAAATAGTACCAAATTCGAGTGTTAAAGAGTTTTAAGAAGAACAATACTTGTGTGCTGTGCTCAATGTTCTACATCTTCAGAACTTTGAGTGTTGGTTGGGTTAGAGATTCAACAGATCTTCTCTGTCTGTCTCCGAGAAAGTGTTGAGTGAAGTTGTATTTATAGGTCAAAATGCGGGGTGTTTAATTTGAAAACCCCCAAGATTGCTCAAAATTTTCAAATTTGAGTCTATCTACAAACAAAGATAGAGAAATATATAAAAACAAGCAAATAATTACATAAATTTCAGAATTGTAATATCAATTATCATGTGATCAATATAAGATGAGAAGATTTTTTAAGCTAATGATTTATATGAAAGTGTGCCTTCTTGAGCCCAAGTTTAAGTATTGAATATGGAAGAATGATTATAGAGGATGTTATAATAGAGAACTTTTTGTTTCTTTAAGAGAAATTAAGGACATTAATCAATTATATTCTCGAATTTCTTTAGAGTAACGAGTTCTTCTTTTGTGATACCATTGCCCTTTCCCTATTGGAGGTGCAATTTTCTTATCATGTATTTAATTTATGGGATTCTTTAGAATTTCTTTTACCTGACTTTTTCAATCTCTGGCTGAGTTAGATCTGGTTGGAGGGGTTACAAGGATCTCTCCGGGTGCCCCTCCCCCCCCCCCCCCTCGGAATCTAATTGCCCCATTGTACAGATGGTACAATACTAATGTGGGATAAGAGGTGCAATTGGGAATCAAAATATCATTGCCCGTGTCTACGACATTGTAAAACAAAAATATATTGGAGAGAAATTAAGACAAACAGGTATATTTTGGTAGAATAGATATGTCATTATACATATTTTTTTTTTTGCTCCCATTTGTCACTATGCTTGCCAGCCCACGCTAACCCATATCTTACTCATGATTGTGAGCCATATTTTTTTCCCTCTCTTTTCTTCCTCATCATGCTTTCCTGCGTACAACCAATCTATTATATGTAAAAGAGGAATATTATTTACAACACTCGCCAATAAAAAATAAAAAGAAAACTACTCTTTCCAATTTTTTCTTAAAACCAGAACCCACTTCCATTTTATTTTTCTCTCTCCTCTCTCACCGTCTCTCTCTCACCCTCACCTTTTACAATTATCTCTCTTCTTCTCTTCTCTCTCTCTGCAAATTATATCTTCACAATCAACAACCACCTACTGCCCCCACACAACCCGGAGCCAACCCTCACTCCAAATCACCACCTCCACTCACGGTCAGCGATTCAACCTCAACACCATCCTAGCCATGAATGTAACCTACAATTGCCACACCCAAACCCAAAACTGCAAAACACCATTAGCCTCACACCACAAAGACCAACTTCAGCAAGTGATACAACACCAACATGCTCTACCTAAAGCCAGACCCTCAATCATCTTCACCAACTAACCGAGACCACAAATCTCAAAGCCAACTACAACCAGCCGAGCAACTCCATGAACCATGAAAATGACTCTAGTTATGTTATAGAATTTTCAAAAGTTTTCAAATTTTAGAAGTAATTTAAAATATTTTTCCTATTCTTTTAATTTAAAATGATTTAAAAATTAAAAATAGTTATTTAAATATTATGGGTTGGGCCCAAACTGGGCCAGTGGGTGGGCTTAGCAAATGGTACCGAACTATCCCTTTTTTGATCCTCACGTGCTATAGGATGATAGCATACGCACTCCAGGGACAACGGCACGCGTGGGCATCGCTGTGTGGTTGGGTCATCTTTTTCCCAAGCCACAACGACCTGTTTTGCGCGCACACCCATTTTCTGACTGGTCTTCCAGGCACTCCCAAGAGGTTAAGCCCGTAGTTGAAGATACCATTCCATAACGAGCCTAGCCCGTCATTGAAATAGTCTATTTCTTCGAGGGCTTTAGCCCATTGTTGAAGCTAACATTCCACAACGAGATTGCGCCCGTTGTAGTACCCTGCTCCAACACATGGTATGATATTGTCCACTTTGGGCCTGAGCTCACATTGTTTTGCTTTCGGGTTTTGCCCTAAAAGGCCAAATACCATTTGAAGAGAACACTCTACGTATAAGCCCATCCACTTTTCCACACCCAGGTGATGTGGGATTGTGCACCCTGTACTCTGTTAGTGTGGTAGCTCACCCCAGTGTCTGTCTTTGGACCCGCCCACACATATCCGTCGATAAGGGTTACTACAATCCACCCCCCTACGAGGCCTGACGTCCTCACCAACACACTTTCGGCTCGGTTCAGGCTCTGAAAGCAGTTCTAAGACCCCGCTCCAACGCATGGTATGATATTCTTCGCTTTGTGCCCGAGGCCAAACGGTTTTAAGCTTCGGTTTTACCCCTAAAGGCCTTATACCATTTGAAGAGAACATACTATATATAAGCACAATCACTTTCCCACACCCAGGCGATGTGGGATTGAGCACTCTGTACTTTATCAGTGTGGTAGCTCTGCCCAGTGTCTTTTTTTACACCTACTACAATCCATCCCACGGATGACTACAATCCACCCCCTATGACGCCCGACGTCCTCATTGGCACAGTTTTGACTGGGTTTAGGCTCTGATACCCACTATAATATCCCGCTCCAACACATTGTATTATATTTTCCGCTTTACGCTTGAGCCCGCACAATTTTGCACTTCGGTTTTACCACAAAATGTCTCATATCATTTGAAGAGAACACACTACTATAAGCACATCGTGTTCTCCACACCTAGGCGATGTGTGATTGAGCACCCTGTACCTTGTTAGTGTGGTGGCTCAGCCTAGTGTCTGTCTTCGCACCCGCCCACTCACACCAGCCCACACGGGTTACTACAACCATCATAATTGCTGGCTATTTTTAATGATGGCCTAAGGCCCATCATTGAAAGAGATATTCAACGATGGGCATAAGCCCATCGTATTCAATGATGGACAAAGCCCCTCATGGAAAGAGAATTTCAACGAGGGGCTATATCTGTCGTTGAATGTCACATTCCATGACGCGCTGTAGGCCGTTGTTTAAAATCGTCAGTCAATTACGATGGGCGTTATATTGGAGAACATTGCGCGTCGTGAAAAGTTTTATGCCCGTCGTTAGAGGCCAATTTTGTTGTAGTGAAAGTAAACGATTTTAACATACTACAATATACTGAATTAAAAATCATTGAATTAATCAAGTATGTTTAAGATAGCAAAGAAACAATTAAAGAAAAAGAAGTAAAAAGAAAAACCGCATAAAAACCCACCTTTCAATTTAATGATCAAGTATATTTAAACCAAAATCAACCCTAGGTTTCCGTTCATAAATTATCTTAAAAGTCTAATTAAAATTTCTAAGAATTTTTTTCAATTTTTCGGTAATTTGAAATATAATAAAATTCCAACTTTAAAGTACACTTTTGTTCTAAATTTACAACAAGGATAACTTATTTCATCTTGAAATTAAAGTCCCAAGTATTTACTGCCCAAAAAAGATAAATTTGAATTTCCAAAAATTTCTAAAATTTAAAAGTAATTTCAAATATTTTTCCTATTTTTTTTAATTTCAATGTGATTTAAAAATTAAAAAAAATTATTTAAATAATCCGAGCTGGGCCCAAACTGGGCCAGTGGGTGGGCTTGGCAAGTGGGACCGGACTGTCCCTTTTACGGACCCCGCCGGCAACCGGAGGCCATCGTACAAGCACCACACGATGTCAGTGTGCGTTGACAGTGCGTCGTGGCCGGGTCATCTTTTTCCTAAGCCACAACGTGCTGTTTTGCGCGCACAGCCGGTTTCCGGCCACTTCCAGCTCAAAAACCTACATATTTTATTTAAAAGAAAAATTTACATTTAAATCAAATATTTCACAAACATTTAAAGTCAATCAACACTTAGTAACAAATTAATAAACCATCTACATTAAGCAAAAGAGATGGCATTGACAAAAAGTAACTAAAACATTTTAACACCAAAAGAAAAGTAATTTAAATAATTAGAAATCAAAATTAAATATCCTTAAATTATGAGGTATTACTGAAAATGTTCTTTACTCCTTTGACCTGCAAACGGAAAGAATGTTAATGGTGGAATCTCCCTTTAATTACACAAGATTTAATTTGAAGGTTACAAGAAATATGAAGCCATGTCGCCTCACCTAAACTCCCCACATATGACCTAAGGGCTCAAGATATCCTCCCCCGTTCCTCTCTTGCCCTGTGCCAATCATGTTGTAACATTGTAACACCATTAACTTGATAATTATGCACCTTTATTTAGATTAGATTTATAATCATAATTTAATCACGTATAATTTATTTTTGAAATACTTGAATATTGAAGTGTCTGACACGTGTTGGAAGAGTGTCCAAGAAGTGTCTAAAAAAAATGTCAGGACAAAGTGTCTGAGAACTGTCAGAATGTCCAACTCGAATACGGCACCCTTGGTGAAGTGTTCTAGGTTGTCGATAAAAAAATTAAAGATGATAGAAGACAAATTCATGAAAAAAATTTACAACGTACAATATATACAATATATATTATATTTTAGACATACTTTAATGTAGAATAATTCGAACATGAGATACTACTCTCACCCACAAGAACCAACCAATGTTTCTTGAGGGAATAACATTACAAATACTTGTATTTGCATTGTGGATTTTGTATTATTTCTTATTTTGTTGTACTCTCACCCACAAGAAACAACCAATGTTTCTTGACGGAATAACGTTACAAATATTTGTATTTGCATTGTGGATTTTGTATTATTTCTTATTTTGTTGTTGTTTCTTTTTTGGCAATTGGAAAGAAAATTTATAATCATGAAATAACTCAGCTTGATCAACAATACAATATAAATATTTTTTAGTACAATTAGGAGCCCAATGAATAAAATTTCACAAAACATAAAATTAAAATGGTGACTTAAAGTTGGCCATAGATATGATTTTTTAGTTTAGGATATTATAGATTTTGCATAAATAGTGGAATGTGGGGAATGCACCTCCCCGGTGGTAGATCATGTGGTGTTCTAAGAGGCCAACGCTACCGCCGTCAACAAAAAAAGGTAAAAATAAAATATTCACTGAAAAGTTATTGCGCCATTACATGCTAGGATCTTTACATTTTAGTACGAAATAAAGATGGTAGTTAAAATTGAAAAACTAATGCGAAGAAATATAACATTTACATTATTGTTTAAAAAATTAAATATTATAAATAAATGAACAGAAACAGAAACATCAATGTTTTAAATACCATTAAGGGCATCTGACCTATAAATGTAGCCCTTGGAATGGTGTTTTAAATCAGTCAAGGTAAAAAAGATTTGTAGCAAGATTTGAGGACATGGAGAGGAAAGGTATCATAACATGTGTCTGGAAGATCGCATTGGTGTTGCTCATGTTGATGGTCAAAAGGAATGATATAATCCCCTTTGCAATGGCAAGCTGCTACACAGAGTGTTACGCTGGTTGTCTCACACCTTCCATACCTCCTGAGACGTGCATTGCCAATTGTGTGAAACAATGTGGCTCTCAAAAACCTCCACATGCCTTTCATGTTCGGAGGAGCAATGTACCAAGCCCATCAATGGTAATGTTTGCTCTCTCTATCTCTTACGTGATGTGTATTAAGTTTATATTCAATCACCATCATTCTTAATTTAACTGCAATCAACAATTGTTGACTATTTTTATTTTATCCTTCCGCTAATGAATGTCTTGATGCTACAGGTACAGAGTTAGTCCGAAGTGGTTTGAAGAAATACTTCCATAGTTTCTACAATGGCCCAAACTATTTAGTCCTAACTATAAATCTGTAAGCACCATGATGATGGAATGTATCATCTTCGATAATAAAATAATTGTTTACTTTGGATATTTTAATAAGAATCTTTCCGGCTTGTATGATCCAACTTTAATGAAGTTTAGTGCAATATTGTAAGAAATTTATTTACTATTTCAAGAACTTATTTTTTCCTTTAATATCTCGTTATAGTTTCCAGGGTTTGCAAGTTTCAAAGTTAAGAGGCAACAATGTTGAATCATGAGTGATTGATGACTAAATAGAACAGAAGAGAAAAATGTAATATTCTTGATTAACAATTTAGATTTGTACGGGATTTATATATGCAATGATTGATGACATTGTTAATCATTCTTGATTAACAATGATTGATGACATTGTGCATCCATATGCAACATATATGGTGAGTGAGAATATAATTGGATTGAGGATGAAAGACCGATGACGAAGCCATGACACGTACTTCACCTAAACTACCAAATCTTGACCGAATTTGCCAATGATAAAAACATTTCTCTATATTTCACCTAAACAATATTACAAATAGTACCAAATTCGAGTGTTAAAGAGTTTTACGAAGAACAATACTTGTGTGTTGTGCTCAATGTTCTACATCTTCAGAACTTTGAGTGTTGGTTGGGTTAGAGATTCAACAGATCTTCTCTGTCTGTCTCCGAGAAAGGGTTGAGTGAGGTTGTATTTATAGGTCAAAATGCGGGGTGTTTAATTTGAAAACCCCCAAGATTGCTCTAAATTTTCAAATTTGAGTCTATCTACAAACAAAGATAGAGAAATATATAAAAACAAGCAAATAATTACATAAATTTCAGAATTGTAATATCAATTATCATGTGATCAATATAAGATGAGAAGATTTTTTAAGCTAATGATTTATATGAAAGTGTGCCTTCTTGAGCCCAAGTTTCAGTATTGAATATGGAAGAATGATTATAGAGGATGTTATAATAGAGAACTTTTTGTTTCTTTAAGAGAAATTAAGGACATTAATCAATTATATTCTCGAATTTCTTTAGAGTAACGAATTCTTCTTTTGTCATACCATTGCCCTTTCCCTATTGGAGGTGCAATTTTCTTATCATGTATTTAATTTATGGGATTCTTTAGAATTTCTTTTACCTGACTTTTTCAATCTCTGGCTGAGTTAGATCTGGTTGGAGGGGTTACAAGGATCTCTCCGGGTGCCCCTCCCCCCCCCCCCTCGGAATCTAATTGCCCCATTGCACAGATGGTACAATACTAATGTGGGATAAGAGGTGCAATTGGGAATCAAAATATCATTGCCCGTGTCTACGACATTGTAAAACAAAAATATATTGGAGAGAAATGAAGACAAATAGGTATATTTTGGTAGAATAGATATGTCATTATACATATTTTTTTTTTGCTCCCATTTGTCACTATGCTTGCCAACCCACGCTAACCCATATCTTACTCATGATTGTGAGCCATATTTTTTTCCCTCTCTTTTCTTCCTCATCATGCTTTCTAGCGTACAACCAATCTATTATATGTAAAAGAGGAATATTATTTACAACACTCGCCAATAAAAAATAAAAAGAAAACTACTCTTTCCAATTTTTTCTTAAAACCAGAACCCACTTCCATTTTATTTTTCTCTCTCCTCTCTCACCGTCTCTCTCTCTCCCTCACCTTTTACAATTATCTCTCTTCTTCTCTTCTCTCTCTCTGCAAATTATATCTTCACAATCAACAACCACCTACTGCCCCCACACAACCCGGAACCAACCCTCACTCCAAATCACCACCTCCACTCACGGTCAGCGATTCAACCTCAACACCATCCTAGCCATGAATGTAACCTACGATTGCCACACCCAAACCCAAAACTGCAAAACACCATTAGCCTCACACCACAAAGACCAACTTCAGCAAGTGATACAACACCAACATGCTCTACCTAAAGCCAGACCCTCAATCATCTTCACCAACTAACCGAGACCACAAATCTCAAAGCCATCTACAACCAGCCGAGCAACTCCATGAACCATGAAAATGACTCTAGTTATGTTATAGAATTTTCAAAAGTTTTCAAATTTTAGAAGTAATTTAAAATATTTTTCCTATTCTTTTAAATTTAAAATGATTTAAAAATTAAAAATAGTTATTTAAATATTATGGGCTGGGCCCAAACTGGGCCAGTGGGTGGGCTTAGCAAATGGTGCCGAACTATCCCTTTTTTGATCCTCACGTGCTATAGGATGATAGCATACGCACTCCAGGGACAGTGGCACGCGTGGGCATCGCGGTGTGGTTGGGTCATCTTTTTCCCAAGCCACAACGACCTGTTTTGCGCGCACACCCATTTTCTGACTGGTCTTCCAGGCACTCCCAAGAGGTTAAGCCCGTAGTTGAAGATACCATTCCATAACGAGCCTAGCCCGTCATTGAAATAGTCTATTTCTTCGAGGGCTTTAGCCCATTGTTGAAGCTAACATTCCACAACGAGATTGCGCCCGTTGTAGTACCCTGCTCCAACACATGGTATGATATTGTCCACTTTGGGCCTGAGCCCACATTGTTTTGCTTTCGGGTTTTGCCCTAAAAGGCCAAATACCATTTCAAGAGAACACTCTACGTATAAGCCCATCCACTTTTCCACACCCAGGTGATGTGGGATTGTGCACCCTGTACTCTGTTAGTGTGGTAGCTCACCCCAGTGTCTGTCTTTGGACCCGCCCACACATATCCGTCGATAAGGGTTACTACAATCCACCACCCTACGAGGCCTGACGTCCTCACCAACACACTTTCGGCTCGGTTCAGGCTCTGATAGCAGTTCTAAGATTCCGCTCCAACGCATGGTATGATATTCTTCGCTTTGTGCCCGAGGCCAAACAGTTTTAAGCTTCGGTTTTACCCCTATAGGCCTTATA
The DNA here is from genome assembly GCA_026545225.1 of Cornus controversa. Lineage (NCBI taxonomy): Eukaryota > Viridiplantae > Streptophyta > Magnoliopsida > Cornales > Cornaceae > Cornus > Cornus controversa. The sequence goes on along the minus strand of CM048845.1, from coordinate 35,376,471 downwards.
CCATTTGAAGAGAACATACTATATATAAGCACAATCACTTTTCCACACCCAGGCGATGTGGGATTGAGCACTCTGTACCTTATCTGTGTGGTAGCTCTCTGCCCAGTGTCTTTTTTTACACCTGCCCACAAGGGTCACTACAATCCATCCCACGGATGACTACAATCCACCCCCTATGACGCCCGACGTCCTCATTGGCACACTTTTGACTGGGTTTAGGCTCTGATACCCACTATAATATCCCGCTCCAACACATTGTATTATATTTTCGGCTTTGCACTTGAGCCCGCACGATTTTGCACTTCGATTTTACCACAAAATGCCTCATATCATTTGAAGCGAACACACTACTATAAGCACATCGTGTTCTCCACACCTAGGCGATGTGTGATTGAGCACCCTGTACCTTGTTAGTGTGGTGGCTCAGCCTACTGTCTGTCTTCGCACCCGCCCACTCACACCAGCCCACACGGGTTACTACAACCATCATAGTTGCTGGCTATTTTTAATGATGGCCTAAGGCCCATCATTGAAAGAGATATTCAACGATGGGCATAAGCCCATCGTATTCAATGACGGACAAAGCCCCTCATGGAAAGAGAATTTCGACGAGGGGCTATATCTGTCGTTGAATGTCACATTCCATGACGCGCTGTAGGCCGTTGTTGAAAATCGTCAGTCAATTACGATGGGCGTTATATTGGAGAACATTGCGCGTCGTAAAAAGTTTTATGCCCGTCGTTAGAGGCCAATTTTGTTGTAGTGAAAGTAAACGATTTTAACATACTACAATATACTGAATTAAAAATCATTGAATTAATCAAGTATGTTTAAGATAGCAAAGAAACAATTAAAGAAAAAGAAGTAAAAAGAAAAACCGCATAAAAACCCACCTTTCAATTTAATGATCAAGTATATTTAAACCAAAATCAACCCTAGGTTTCCGTTCATAAATTATCTTAAAAGTCTAATTAAAATTTCTAAGAATTTTTTTCAATTTTTCGGTAATTTGGAATATAATAAAATTCCAACTTTAAAGTACACTTTTGTTCTAAATTTACAACAAGGATAACTTATTTCATCTTGAAATTAAAGTCCCAAGTATTTACTGCCCAAAAAAGATAAATTTGAATTTCCAAAAATTTCTAAAATTTAAAAGTAATTTCAAATATTTTTCCTATTTTTTTTAATTTCAATGTGATTTAAAAATTAAAAAAAATTATTTAAATAATCCGAGCTGGGCCCAAACTGGGCCAGTGGGTGGGCTTGGCAAGTGGGACCGGACTGTCCCTTTTACGGACCCCGCCGGCAACCGGAGGCCATCGTACAAGCACCACACGATGTCAGTGTGCGTTGACAGTGCGTCGTGGCCGGGTCATCTTTTTCCTAAGCCACAACGTGCTGTTTTGCGCGCACAGCCGGTTTCCGGCCACTTCCAGCTCAAAAACCTACATATTTTATTTGAAAGAAAAATTTACATTTAAATCAAATATTTCACAAACATTTAAAGTCAATCAACACTTAGTAACAAATTAATAAACCATCTACATTAAGCAAAAGAGATGGCATTGACAAAAAGTAACTAAAACATTTTAACACCAAAAGAAAAGTAATTTAAATAATTAGAAATCAAAATTAAATATCCTTAAATTATGAGGTATTACTGAAAATGTTCTTTACTCCTTTGACCTGCAAACGGAAAGAATGTTAATGGTGGAATCTCCCTTTAATTACACAAGATTTAATTTGAAGGTTACAAGAAATATGAAGCCATGTCGCCTCACCTAAACTCCCCACATATGACCTAAGGGCTCAAGATATCCTCCCCCGTTCCTCTCTTGCCCTGTGCCAATCATGTTGTAACATTGTAACACCATTAACTTGATAATTATGCACCTTTATTTAGATTAGATTTATAATCATAATTTAATCACGTATAATTTATTTTTGAAATACTTGAATATTGAAGTGTCTGACACGTGTTGGAAGAGTGTCCAAGAAGTGTCTAAAAAAAATGTCAGGACAAAGTGTCTGAGAACTGTCAGAATGTCCAACTCGAATACGGCACCCTTGGTGAAGTGTTCTAGGTTGTCGATAAAAAAATTAAAGATGATAGAAGACAAATTCATGAAAAAAATTTACAACGTACAATATATACAATATATATTATATTTTAGACATACTTTAATGTAGAATAATTCGAACATGAGATACTACTCTCACCCACAAGAACCAACCAATGTTTCTTGAGGGAATAACATTACAAATACTTGTATTTGCATTGTGGATTTTGTATTATTTCTTATTTTGTTGTACTCTCACCCACAAGAAACAACCAATGTTTCTTGACGGAATAACGTTACAAATATTTGTATTTGCATTGTGGATTTTGTATTATTTCTTATTTTGTTGTTGTTTCTTTTTTGGCAATTGGAAAGAAAATTTATAATCATGAAATAACTCAGCTTGATCAACAATACAATATAAATATTTTTTAGTACAATTAGGAGCCCAATGAATAAAATTTCACAAAACATAAAATTAAAATGGTGACTTAAAGTTGGCCATAGATATGATTTTTTAGTTTAGGATATTATAGATTTTGCATAAATAGTGGAATGTGGGGAATGCACCTCCCCGGTGGTAGATCATGTGGTGTTCTAAGAGGCCAACGCTACCGCCGTCAACAAAAAAAGGTAAAAATAAAATATTCACTGAAAAGTTATTGCGCCATTACATGCTAGGATCTTTACATTTTAGTACGAAATAAAGATGGTAGTTAAAATTGAAAAACTAATGCGAAGAAATATAACATTTACATTATTGTTTAAAAAATTAAATATTATAAATAAATGAACAGAAACAGAAACATCAATGTTTTAAATACCATTAAGGGCATCTGACCTATAAATGTAGCCCTTGGAATGGTGTTTTAAATCAGTCAAGGTAAAAAAGATTTGTAGCAAGATTTGAGGACATGGAGAGGAAAGGTATCATAACATGTGTCTGGAAGATCGCATTGGTGTTGCTCATGTTGATGGTCAAAAGGAATGATATAATCCCCTTTGCAATGGCAAGCTGCTACACAGAGTGTTACGCTGGTTGTCTCACACCTTCCATACCTCCTGAGACGTGCATTGCCAATTGTGTGAAACAATGTGGCTCTCAAAAACCTCCACATGCCTTTCATGTTCGGAGGAGCAATGTACCAAGCCCATCAATGGTAATGTTTGCTCTCTCTATCTCTTACGTGATGTGTATTAAGTTTATATTCAATCACCATCATTCTTAATTTAACTGCAATCAACAATTGTTGACTATTTTTATTTTATCCTTCCGCTAATGAATGTCTTGATGCTACAGGTACAGAGTTAGTCCGAAGTGGTTTGAAGAAATACTTCCATAGTTTCTACAATGGCCCAAACTATTTAGTCCTAACTATAAATCTGTAAGCACCATGATGATGGAATGTATCATCTTCGATAATAAAATAATTGTTTACTTTGGATATTTTAATAAGAATCTTTCCGGCTTGTATGATCCAACTTTAATGAAGTTTAGTGCAATATTGTAAGAAATTTATTTACTATTTCAAGAACTTATTTTTTCCTTTAATATCTCGTTATAGTTTCCAGGGTTTGCAAGTTTCAAAGTTAAGAGGCAACAATGTTGAATCATGAGTGATTGATGACTAAATAGAACAGAAGAGAAAAATGTAATATTCTTGATTAACAATTTAGATTTGTACGGGATTTATATATGCAATGATTGATGACATTGTTAATCATTCTTGATTAACAATGATTGATGACATTGTGCATCCATATGCAACATATATGGTGAGTGAGAATTTAATTGGATTGAGGATGAAAGACAGATGACGAAGCCATGACACGTACTTCACCTAAACTACCAAATCTTGACCGAATTTGCCAATGATAAAAACATTTCTCTATATTTCACCTAAACAATATTACAAATAGTACCAAATTCGAGTGTTAAAGAGTTTTAAGAAGAACAATACTTGTGTGCTGTGCTCAATGTTCTACATCTTCAGAAGTTTGAGTGTTGGTTGGGTTAGAGATTCAACAGATCTTCTCTGTCTGTCTCCGAGAAAGGGTTGAGTGAGGTTGTATGTCTAGGTCAAAATGCGGGGTGTTTAATTTGAAAACCCCCAAGATTGCTCTAAATTTTCAAATTTGAGTCTATCTACAAACAAAGATAGAGAAATATATAAAAACAAGCAAATAATTACATAAATTTCAGAATTGTAATATCAATTATCATGTGATCAATATAAGATGAGAAGATTTTTTAAGCTAATGATTTATATGAAAGTGTGCCTTCTTGAGCCCAAGTTTAAGTATTGAATATGGAAGAATGATTATAGAGGATGTTATAATAGAGAACTTTTTGTTTCTTTAAGAGAAATTGAGGACATTAATCAATTATATTCTCGAATTTCTTTAGAGTAACGAATTCTTCTTTTGTCATACCATTGCCCTTTCCCTATTGGAGGTGCAATTTTCTTATCATGTATTTAATTTATGGGATTCTTTAGAATTTCTTTTACCTGACTTTTTCAATCTCTGGCTGAGTTAGATCTGGTTGGAGGGGTTACAAGGATCTCTCCGGGTGCCCCTCCCCCCCCCCCTCGGAATCTAATTGCCCCATTGCACAGATGGTACAATACTAATGTGGGATAAGAGGTGCAATTGGGAATCAAAATATCATTGCCCGTGTCTACGACATTGTAAAACAAAAATATATTGGAGAGAAATGAAGACAAATAGGTATATTTTGGTAGAATAGATATGTCATTATACATATTTTTTTTTTGCTCCCATTTGTCACTATGCTTGCCAGCCCACGCTAACCCATATCTTACTCATGATTGTGAGCCATATTTTTTTCCCTCTCTTTTCTTCCTCATCATGCTTTCTAGCGTACAACCAATCTATTATATGTAAAAGAGGAATATTATTTACAACACTCGCCAATAAAAAATAAAAAGAAAACTACTCTTTCCAATTTTTTCTTAAAACCAGAACCCACTTCCATTTTATTTTTCTCTCTCCTCTCTCACCGTCTCTCTCTCTCCCTCACCTTTTACAATTATCTCTCTTCTTCTCTTCTCTCTCTCTGCAAATTATATCTTCACAATCAACAACCACCTACTGCCCCCACACAACCCGGAACCAACCCTCACTCCAAATCACCACCTCCACTCACGGTCAGCGATTCAACCTCAACACCATCCTAGCCATGAATGTAACCTACGATTGCCACACCCAAACCCAAAACTGCAAAACACCATTAGCCTCACACCACAAAGACCAACTTCAGCAAGTGATACAACACCAACATGCTCTACCTAAAGCCAGACCCTCAATCATCTTCACCAACTAACCGAGACCACAAATCTCAAAGCCATCTACAACCAGCCGAGCAACTCCATGAACCATGAAAATGACTCTAGTTATGTTATAGAATTTTCAAAAGTTTTCAAATTTTAGAAGTAATTTAAAATATTTTTTCTATTCTTTTTAATTTAAAATGATTTAAAAATTAAAAATAGTTATTTAAATATTATGGGCTGGGCTCAAACTGGGCCAGTGGGTGGGCTTAGCAAATGGTGCCGAACAATCCCTTTTTTGATCCTCACGTGCTATAGGATGATAGCATACGCACTCCAGGGACAGTGGCACGCGTGGGCATCGCGGTGTGGTTGGGTCATCTTTTTCCCAAGCCACAACGACCTGTTTTGCGCGCACACCCATTTTCTGACTGGTCTTCCAGGCACTCCCAAGAGGTTAAGCCCGTAGTTGAAGATACCATTCCATAACGAGCCTAGCCCGTCATTGAAATAGTCTATTTCTTCGAGGGCTTTAGCCCATTGTTGAAGCTAACATTCCACAACGAGATTGCGCCCGTTGTAGTACCCTGCTCCAACACATGGTATGATATTGTCCACTTTGGGCCTGAGCCCACATTGTTTTGCTTTCGGGTTTTGCCCTAAAAGGCCAAATACCATTTGAAGAGAACACTCTACGTATAAGCCCATCCACTTTTCCACACCCAGGTGATGTGGGATTGTGCACCCTGTACTCTGTTAGTGTGGTAGCTCACCCCAGTGTCTGTCTTTGGACCCGCCCACACATATCCGTCGATAAGGGTTACTACAATCCACCACCCTACGAGGCCTGACGTCCTCACCAACACACTTTCGGCTCGGTTCAGGCTCTGATAGCAGTTCTAAGATTCCGCTCCAACGCATGGTATGATATTCTTCGCTTTGTGCCCGAGGCCAAACAGTTTTAAGCTTCGGTTTTACCCCTAAAGGCCTTATACCATTTGAAGAGAACATACTATATATAAGCACAATCACTTTTCCACACCCAGGCGATGTGGGATTGAGCACTCTGTACCTTATCTGTGTGGTAGCTCTCTGCCCAGTGTCTTTTTTTACACCTGCCCACAAGGGTCACTACAATCCATCCCACGGATGACTACAATCCACCCCCTATGACGCCCGACGTCCTCATTGGCACACTTTTGACTGGGTTTAGGCTCTGATACCCACTATAATATCCCGCTCCAACACATTGTATTATATTTTCGGCTTTGCACTTGAGCCCGCACGATTTTGCACTTCGATTTTACCACAAAATGCCTCATATCATTTGAAGCGAACACACTACTATAAGCACATCGTGTTCTCCACACCTAGGCGATGTGTGATTGAGCACCCTGTACCTTGTTAGTGTGGTGGCTCAGCCTACTGTCTGTCTTCGCACCCGCCCACTCACACCAGCCCACACGGGTTACTATAACCATCATAGTTGCTGGCTATTTTTAATGATAGCCTAAGGCCCATCATTGAAAGAGATATTCAACGATGGGCATAAGCCCATCGTATTCAATGACGGACAAAGCCCCTCATGGAAAGAGAATTTCGACGAGGGGCTATATCTGTCGTTGAATGTCACATTCCATGACGCGCTGTAGGCCGTTGTTGAAAATCGTCAGTCAATTACGATGGGCGTTATATTGGAGAACATTGCGCGTCGTAAAAAGTTTTATGCCCGTCGTTAGAGGCCAATTTTGTTGTAGTGAAAGTAAACGATTTTAACATACTACAATATACTGAATTAAAAATCATTGAATTAATCAAGTATGTTTAAGATAGCAAAGAAACAATTAAAGAAAAAGAAGTAAAAAGAAAAACCGCATAAAAACCCACCTTTCAATTTAATGATCAAGTATATTTAAACCAAAATCAACCCTAGGTTTCCGTTCATAAATTATCTTAAAAGTCTAATTAAAATTTCTAAGAATTTTTTTCAATTTTTCGGTAATTTGGAATATAATAAAATTCCAACTTTAAAGTACACTTTTGTTCTAAATTTACAACAAGGATAACTTATTTCATCTTGAAATTAAAGTCCCAAGTATTTACTGCCCAAAAAAGATAAATTTGAATTTCCAAAAATTTCTAAAATTTAAAAGTAATTTCAAATATTTTTCCTATTTTTTTTAATTTCAATGTGATTTAAAAATTAAAAAAAATTATTTAAATAATCCGAGCTGGGCCCAAACTGGGCCAGTGGGTGGGCTTGGCAAGTGGGACCGGACTGTCCCTTTTATGGACCCCGCCGGCAACCGGAGGCCATCGTACAAGCACCACACGATGTCAGTGTGCGTTGACAGTGCGTCGTGGCCGGGTCATCTTTTTCCTAAGCCACAACGTGCTGTTTTGCGCGCACAGCCGGTTTCCGGCCACTTCCAGCTCAAAAACCTACATATTTTATTTGAAAGAAAAATTTACATTTAAATCAAATATTTCACAAACATTTAAAGTCAATCAACACTTAGTAACAAATTAATAAACCATCTACATTAAGCAAAAGAGATGGCATTGACAAAAAGTAACTAAAACATTTTAACACCAAAAGAAAAGTAATTTAAATAATTAGAAATCAAAATTAAATATCCTTAAATTATGAGGTATTACTGAAAATGTTCTTTACTCCTTTGACCTGCAAACGGAAAGAATGTTAATGGTGGAATCTCCCTTTAATTACACAAGATTTAATTTGAAGGTTACAAGAAATATGAAGCCATGTCGCCTCACCTAAACTCCCCACATATGACCTAAGGGCTCAAGATATCCTCCCCCGTTCCTCTCTTGCCCTGTGCCAATCATGTTGTAACATTGTAACACCATTAACTTGATAATTATGCACCTTTATTTAGATTAGATTTATAATCATAATTTAATCACGTATAATTTATTTTTGAAATACTTGAATATTGAAGTGTCTGACACGTGTTGGAAGAGTGTCCAAGAAGTGTCTAAAAAAAATGTCAGGACAAAGTGTCTGAGAACTGTCAGAATGTCCAACTCGAATACGGCACCCTTGGTGAAGTGTTCTAGGTTGTCGATAAAAAAATTAAAGATGATAGAAGACAAATTCATGAAAAAAATTTACAACGTACAATATATACAATATATATTATATTTTAGACATACTTTAATGTAGAATAATTCGAACATGAGATACTACTCTCACCCACAAGAACCAACCAATGTTTCTTGAGGGAATAACATTACAAATACTTGTATTTGCATTGTGGATTTTGTATTATTTCTTATTTTGTTGTACTCTCACCCACAAGAAACAAACAATGTTTCTTGACGGAATAACGTTACAAATATTTGTATTTGCATTGTGGATTTTGTATTATTTCTTATTTTGTTGTTGTTTCTTTTTTGGCAATTGGAAAGAAAATTTATAATCATGAAATAACTCAGCTTGATCAACAATACAATATAAATATTTTTTAGTACAATTAGGAGCCCAATGAATAAAATTTCACAAAACATAAAATTAAAATGGTGACTTAAAGTTGGCCATAGATATGATTTTTTAGTTTAGGATATTATAGATTTTGCATAAATAGTGGAATGTGGGGAATGCACCTCCCCGGTGGTAGATCATGTGGTGTTCTAAGAGGCCAACGCTACCGCCGTCAACAAAAAAAGGTAAAAATAAAATATTCACTGAAAAGTTATTGCGCCATTACATGCTAGGATCTTTACATTATAGTACGAAATAAAGATGGTAGTTAAAATTGAAAAACTAATGCGAAGAAATATAACATTTACATTATTGTTTAAAAAATTAAATATTATAAATAAATGAACAGAAACAGAAACATCAATGTTTTAAATACCATTAAGGGCATCTGACCTATAAATGTAGCCCTTGGAATGGTGTTTTAAATCAGTCAAGGTAAAAAAGATTTGTAGCAAGATTTGAGGACATGGAGAGGAAAGGTATCATAACATGTGTCTGGAAGATCGCATTGGTGTTGCTCATGTTGATGGTCAAAAGGAATGATATAATCCCCTTTGCAATGGCAAGCTGCTACACAGAGTGTTACGCTGGTTGTCTCACACCTTCCATACCTCCTGAGACGTGCATTGCCAATTGTGTGAAACAATGTGGCTCTCAAAAACCTCCACATGCCTTTCATGTTCGGAGGAGCAATGTACCAAGCCCATCAATGGTAATGTTTGCTCTCTCTATCTCTTACGTGATGTGTATTAAGTTTATATTCAATCACCATCATTCTTAATTTAACTGCAATCAACAATTGTTGACTATTTTTATTTTATCCTTCCGCTAATGAATGTCTTGATGCTACAGGTACAGAGTTAGTTCGAAGTGGTTTGAAGAAATACTTCCATAGTTTCTACAATGGCCCAAACTATTTAGTCCTAACTATAAATCTGTAAGCACCATGATGATGGAATGTATCATCTTCGATAATAAAATAATTGTTTACTTTGGATATTTTAATAAGAATCTTTCCGGCTTGTATGATCCAACTTTAATGAAGTTTAGTGCAATATTGTAAGAAATTTATTTACTATTTCAAGAACTTATTTTTTCCTTTAATATCTCGTTATAGTTTCCAGGGTTTGCAAGTTTCAAAGTTAAGAGGCAACAATGTTGAATCATGAGTGAGAATATAATTGGATTGAGGATGAAAGACAGATGACGAAGCCATGACACGTACTTCACCTAAACTACCAAATCTTGACCGAATTTGCCAATGATAAAAACATTTCTCTATATTTCACCTAAACAATATTACAAATAGTACCAAATTCGAGTGTTAAAGAGTTTTAAGAAGAACAATACTTGTGTGCTGTGCTCAATGTTCTACATCTTCAGAAGTTTGAGTGTTGGTTGGGTTAGAGATTCAACAGATCTTCTCTGTCTGTCTCCGAGAAAGGGTTGAGTGAGGTTGTATGTCTAGGTCAAAATGCGGGGTGTTTAATTTGAAAACCCCCAAGATTGCTCTAAATTTTCAAATTTGAGTCTATCTACAAACAAAGATAGAGAAATATATAAAAACAAGCAAATAATTACATAAATTTCAGAATTGTAATATCAATTATCATGTGATCAATATAAGATGAGAAGATTTTTTAAGCTAATGATTTATATGAAAGTGTGCCTTCTTGAGCCCAAGTTTAAGTATTGAATATGGAAGAATGATTATAGAGGATGTTATAATAGAGAACTTTTTGTTTCTTTAAGAGAAATTGAGGACATTAATCAATTATATTCTCGAATTTCTTTAGAGTAACGAATTCTTCTTTTGTCATACCATTGCCCTTTCCCTATTGGAGGTGCAATTTTCTTATCATGTATTTAATTTATGGGATTCTTTAGAATTTCTTTTACCTGACTTTTTCAATCTCTGGCTGAGTTAGATCTGGTTGGAGGGGTTACAAGGATCTCTCCGGGTGCCCCTCCCCCCCCCCCTCGGAATCTAATTGCCCCATTGCACAGATGGTACAATACTAATGTGGGATAAGAGGTGCAATTGGGAATCAAAATATCATTGCCCGTGTCTACGACATTGTAAAACAAAAATATATTGGAGAGAAATGAAGACAAATAGGTATATTTTGGTAGAATAGATATGTCATTATACATATTTTTTTTTTGCTCCCATTTGTCACTATGCTTGCCAGCCCACGCTAACCCATATCTTACTCATGATTGTGAGCCATATTTTTTTGCCTCTCTTTTCTTCCTCATCATGCTTTCTAGCGTACAACCAATCTATTATATGTAAAAGAGGAATATTATTTACAACACTCGCCAATAAAAAATAAAAAGAAAACTACTCTTTCCAATTTTTTCTTAAAACCAGAACCCACTTCCATTTTATTTTTCTCTCTCCTCTCTCACCGTCTCTCTCTCTCCCTCACCTTTTACAATTATCTCTCTTCTTCTCTTCTCTCTCTCTGCAAATTATATCTTCACAATCAACAACCACCTACTGCCCCCACACAACCCGGAACCAACCCTCACTCCAAATCACCACCTCCACTCACGGTCAGCGATTCAACCTCAACACCATCCTAGCCATGAATGTAACCTACGATTGCCACACCCAAACCCAAAACTGCAAAACACCATTAGCCTCACACCACAAAGACCAACTTCAGCAAGTGATACAACACCAACATGCTCTACCTAAAGCCAGACCCTCAATCATCTTCACCAACTAACCGAGACCACAAATCTCAAAGCCATCTACAACCAGCCGAGCAACTCCATGAACCATGAAAATGACTCTAGTTATGTTATAGAATTTTCAAAAGTTTTCAAATTTTAGAAGTAATTTAAAATATTTTTTCTATTCTTTTTAATTTAAAATGATTTAAAAATTAAAAATAGTTATTTAAATATTATGGGCTGGGCCCAAACTGGGCCAGTGGGTGGGCTTAGCAAATGGTGCCGAACAATCCCTTTTTTGATCCTCACGTGCTATAGGATGATAGCATACGCACTCCAGGGACAGTGGCACGCGTGGGCATCGCGGTGTGGTTGGGTCATCTTTTTCCCAAGCCACAACGACCTGTTTTGCGCGCACACCCATTTTCTGACTGGTCTTCCAGGCACTCCCAAGAGGTTAAGCCCGTAGTTGAAGATACCATTCCATAACGAGCCTAGCCCGTCATTGAAATAGTCTATTTCTTCGAGGGCTTTAGCCCATTGTTGAAGCTAACATTCCACAACGAGATTGCGCCCGTTGTAGTACCCTGCTCCAACACATGGTATGATATTGTCCACTTTGGGCCTGAGCCCACATTGTTTTGCTTTCGGGTTTTGCCCTAAAAGGCCAAATACCATTTGAAGAGAACACTCTACGTATAAGCCCATCCACTTTTCCACACCCAGGTGATGTGGGATTGTGCACCCTATACTCTGTTAGTGTGGTAGCTCACCCCAGTGTCTGTCTTTGGACCCGCCCACACATATCCGTCGATAAGGGTTACTACAATCCACCACCCTACGAGGCCTGACGTCCTCACCAACACACTTTCGGCTCGGTTCAGGCTCTGGTAGCAGTTCTAAGATTCCGCTCCAACGCATGGTATGATATTCTTCGCTTTGTGCCCGAGGCCAAACAGTTTTAAGCTTCGGTTTTACCCCTAAAGGCCTTATACCATTTGAAGAGAACATACTATATATAAGCACAATCACTTTTCCACACCCAGGCGATGTGGGATTGAGCACTCTGTACCTTATCTGTGTGGTAGCTCTCTGCCCAGTGTCTTTTTTTACACCTGCCCACAAGGGTCACTACAATCCATCCCACGGATGACTACAATCCACCCCCTATGACGCCCGACGTCCTCATTGGCACACTTTTGACTGGGTTTAGGCTCTGATACCCACTATAATATCCCGCTCCAACACATTGTATTATATTTTCGGCTTTGCACTTGAGCCCGCACGATTTTGCACTTCGATTTTACCACAAAATGCCTCATATCATTTGAAGCGAACACACTACTATAAGCACATCGTGTTCTCCACACCTAGGCGATGTGTGATTGAGCACCCTGTACCTTGTTAGTGTGGTGGCTCAGCCTAGTGTCTGTCTTCGCACCCGCCCACTCACACCAGCCCACACGGGTTACTACAACCATAATAGTTGCTGGCTATTTTTAATGATGGCCTAAGGCCCATCATTGAAAGAGATATTCAACGATGGGCATAAGCCCATCGTATTCAATGACGGACAAAGCCCCTCATGGAAAGAGAATTTCGACGAGGGGCTATATCTGTCGTTGAATGTCACATTCCATGACGCGCTGTAGGCCGTTGTTGAAAATCGTCAGTCAATTACGATGGGCGTTATATTGGAGAACATTGCGCGTCGTAAAAAGTTTTATGCCCGTCGTTAGAGGCCAATTTTGTTGTAGTGAAAGTAAACGATTTTAACATACTACAATATACTGAATTAAAAATCATTGAATTAATCAAGTATGTTTAAGATAGCAAAGAAACAATTAAAGAAAAAGAAGTAAAAAGAAAAACCGCATAAAAACCCACCTTTCAATTTAATGATCAAGTATATTTAAACCAAAATCAACCCTAGGTTTCCGTTCATAAATTATCTTAAAAGTCTAATTAAAATTTCTAAGAATTTTTTTCAATTTTTCGGTAATTTGGAATATAATAAAATTCCAACTTTAAAGTACACTTTTGTTCTAAATTTACAACAAGGATAACTTATTTCATCTTGAAATTAAAGTCCCAAGTATTTACTGCCCAAAAAAGATAAATTTGAATTTCCAAAAATTTCTAAAATTTAAAAGTAATTTCAAATATTTTTCCTATTTTTTTTAATTTCAATGTGATTTAAAAATTAAAAAAAATTATTTAAATAATCCGAGCTGGGCCCAAACTGGGCCAGTGGGTGGGCTTGGCAAGTGGGACCGGACTGTCCCTTTTACGGACCCCGCCGGCAACCGGAGGCCATCGTACAAGCACCACACGATGTCAGTGTGCGTTGACAGTGCGTCGTGGCCGGGTCATCTTTTTCCTAAGCCACAACGTGCTGTTTTGCGCGCACAGCCGGTTTCCGGCCACTTCCAGCTCAAAAACCTACATATTTTATTTGAAAGAAAAATTTACATTTAAATCAAATATTTCACAAACATTTAAAGTCAATCAACACTTAGTAACAAATTAATAAACCATCTACATTAAGCAAAAGAGATGGCATTGACAAAAAGTAACTAAAACATTTTAACACCAAAAGAAAAGTAATTTAAATAATTAGAAATCAAAATTAAATATCCTTAAATTATGAGGTATTACTGAAAATGTTCTTTACTCCTTTGACCTGCAAACGGAAAGAATGTTAATGGTGGAATCTCCCTTTAATTACACAAGATTTAATTTGAAGGTTACAAGAAATATGAAGCCATGTCGCCTCACCTAAACTCCCCACATATGACCTAAGGGCTCAAGATATCCTCCCCCGTTCCTCTCTTGCCCTGTGCCAATCATGTTGTAACATTGTAACACCATTAACTTGATAATTATGCACCTTTATTTAGATTAGATTTATAATCATAATTTAATCACGTATAATTTATTTTTGAAATACTTGAATATTGAAGTGTCTGACACGTGTTGGAAGAGTGTCCAAGAAGTGTCTAAAAAAAATGTCAGGACAAAGTGTCTGAGAACTGTCAGAATGTCCAACTCGAATACGGCACCCTTGGTGAAGTGTTCTAGGTTGTCGATAAAAAAATTAAAGATGATAGAAGACAAATTCATGAAAAAAATTTACAACGTACAATATATACAATATATATTATATTTTAGACATACTTTAATGTAGAATAATTCGAACATGAGATACTACTCTCACCCACAAGAACCAACCAATGTTTCTTGAGGGAATAACATTACAAATACTTGTATTTGCATTGTGGATTTTGTATTATTTCTTATTTTGTTGTACTCTCACCCACAAGAAACAACCAATGTTTCTTGACGGAATAACGTTACAAATATTTGTATTTGCATTGTGGATTTTGTATTATTTCTTATTTTGTTGTTGTTTCTTTTTTGGCAATTGGAAAGAAAATTTATAATCATGAAATAACTCAGCTTGATCAACAATACAATATAAATATTTTTTAGTACAATTAGGAGCCCAATGAATAAAATTTCACAAAACATAAAATTAAAATGGTGACTTAAAGTTGGCCATAGATATGATTTTTTAGTTTAGGATATTATAGATTTTGCATAAATAGTGGAATGTGGGGAATGCACCTCCCCGGTGGTAGATCATGTGGTGTTCTAAGAGGCCAACGCTACCGCCGTCAACAAAAAAAGGTAAAAATAAAATATTCACTGAAAAGTTATTGCGCCATTACATGCTAGGATCTTTACATTTTAGTACGAAATAAAGATGGTAGTTAAAATTGAAAAACTAATGCGAAGAAATATAACATTTACATTATTGTTTAAAAAATTAAATATTATAAATAAATGAACAGAAATAGAAACATCAATGTTTTAAATACCATTAAGGGCATCTGACCTATAAATGTAGCCCTTGGAATGGTGTTTTAAATCAGTCAAGGTAAAAAAGATTTGTAGCAAGATTTGAGGACATGGAGAGGAAAGGTATCATAACATGTGTCTGGAAGATCGCATTGGTGTTGCTCATGTTGATGGTCAAAAGGAATGATATAATCCCCTTTGCAATGGCAAGCTGCTACACAGAGTGTTACGCTGGTTGTCTCACACCTTCCATACCTCCTGAGACGTGCATTGCCAATTGTGTGAAACAATGTGGCTCTCAAAAACCTCCACATGCCTTTCATGTTCGGAGGAGCAATGTACCAAGCCCATCAATGGTAATGTTTGCTCTCTCTATCTCTTACGTGATGTGTATTAAGTTTATATTCAATCACCATCATTCTTAATTTAACTGCAATCAACAATTGTTGACTATTTTTATTTTATCCTTCCGCTAATGAATGTCTTGATGCTACAGGTACAGAGTTAGTCCGAAGTGGTTTGAAGAAATACTTCCATAGTTTCTACAATGGCCCAAACTATTTAGTCCTAACTATAAATCTGTAAGCACCATGATGATGGAATGTATCATCTTCGATAATAAAATAATTGTTTACTTTGGATATTTTAATAAGAATCTTTCCGGCTTGTATGATCCAACTTTAATGAAGTTTAGTGCAATATTGTAAGAAATTTATTTACTATTTCAAGAACTTATTTTTTCCTTTAATATCTCGTTATAGTTTCCAGGGTTTGCAAGTTTCAAAGTTAAGAGGCAACAATGTTGAATCATGAGTGATTGATGACTAAATAGAACAGAAGAGAAAAATGTAATATTCTTGATTAACAATTTAGATTTGTACGGGATTTATATATGCAATGATTGATGACATTGTTAATCATTCTTGATTAACAATGATTGATGACATTGTGCATCCATATGCAACATATATGGTGAGTGAGAATATAATTGGATTGAGGATGAAAGACAGATGACGAAGCCATGACACGTACTTCACCTAAACTACCAAATCTTGACCGAATTTGCCAATGATAAAAACATTTCTCTATATTTCACCTAAACAATATTACAAATAGTACCAAATTCGAGTGTTAAAGAGTTTTAAGAAGAACAATACTTGTGTGCTGTGCTCAATGTTCTACATCTTCAGAAGTTTGAGTGTTGGTTGGGTTAGAGATTCAACAGATCTTCTCTGTCTGTCTCCGAGAAAGGGTTGAGTGAGGTTGTATGTCTAGGTCAAAATGCGGGGTGTTTAATTTGAAAACCCCCAAGATTGCTCTAAATTTTCAAATTTGAGTCTATCTACAAACAAAGATAGAGAAATATATAAAAACAAGCAAATAATTACATAAATTTCAGAATTGTAATATCAATTATCATGTGATCAATATAAGATGAGAAGATTTTTTAAGCTAATGATTTATATGAAAGTGTGCCTTCTTGAGCCCAAGTTTAAGTATTGAATATGGAAGAATGATTATAGAGGATGTTATAATAGAGAACTTTTTGTTTCTTTAAGAGAAATTGAGGACATTAATCAATTATATTCTCGAATTTCTTTAGAGTAACGAATTCTTCTTTTGTCATACCATTGCCCTTTCCCTATTGGAGGTGCAATTTTCTTATCATGTATTTAATTTATGGGATTCTTTAGAATTTCTTTTACCTGACTTTTTCAATCTCTGGCTGAGTTAGATCTGGTTGGAGGGGTTACAAGGATCTCTCCGGGTGCCCCTCCCCCCCCCCTCGGAATCTAATTGCCCCATTGCACAGATGGTACAATACTAATGTGGGATAAGAGGTGCAATTGGGAATCAAAATATCATTGCCCGTGTCTACGACATTGTAAAACAAAAATATATTGGAGAGAAATGAAGACAAATAGGTATATTTTGGTAGAATAGATATGTCATTATACATATTTTTTTTTTGCTCCCATTTGTCACTATGCTTGCCAGCCCACGCTAACCCATATCTTACTCATGATTGTGAGCCATATTTTTTTCCCTCTCTTTTCTTCCTCATCATGCTTTCTAGCGTACAACCAATCTATTATATGTAAAAGAGGAATATTATTTACAACACTCGCCAATAAAAAATAAAAAGAAAACTACTCTTTCCAATTTTTTCTTAAAACCAGAACCCACTTCCATTTTATTTTTCTCTCTCCTCTCTCACCGTCTCTCTCTCTCCCTCACCTTTTACAATTATCTCTCTTCTTCTCTTCTCTCTCTCTGCAAATTATATCTTCACAATCAACAACCACCTACTGCCCCCACACAACCCGGAACCAACCCTCACTCCAAATCACCACCTCCACTCACGGTCAGCGATTCAACCTCAACACCATCCTAGCCATGAATGTAACCTACGATTGCCACACCCAAACCCAAAACTGCAAAACACCATTAGCCTCACACCACAAAGACCAACTTCAGCAAGTGATACAACACCAACATGCTCTACCTAAAGCCAGACCCTCAATCATCTTCACCAACTAACCGAGACCACAAATCTCAAAGCCATCTACAACCAGCCGAGCAACTCCATGAACCATGAAAATGACTCTAGTTATGTTATAGAATTTTCAAAAGTTTTCAAATTTTAGAAGTAATTTAAAATATTTTTCCTATTCTTTTAAATTTAAAATGATTTAAAAATTAAAAATAGTTATTTAAATATTATGGGCTGGGCCCAAACTGGGCCAGTGGGTGGGCTTAGCAAATGGTGCCGAACAATCCCTTTTTTGATCCTCACGTGCTATAGGATGATAGCATACGCACTCCAGGGACAGTGGCACGCGTGGGCATCGCGGTGTGGTTGGGTCATCTTTTTCCCAAGCCACAACGACCTGTTTTGCGCGCACACCCATTTTCTGACTGGTCTTCCAGGCACTCCCAAGAGGTTAAGCCCGTAGTTGAAGATACCATTCCATAACGAGCCTAGCCCGTCATTGAAATAGTCTATTTCTTCGAGGGCTTTAGCCCATTGTTGAAGCTAACATTCCACAACGAGATTGCGCCCGTTGTAGTACCCTGCTCCAACACATGGTATGATATTGTCCACTTTGGGCCTGAGCCCACATTGTTTTGCTTTCGGGTTTTGCCCTAAAAGGCCAAATACCATTTGAAGAGAACACTCTACGTATAAGCCCATCCACTTTTCCACACCCAGGTGATGTGGGATTGTGCACCCTGTACTCTGTTAGTGTGGTAGCTCACCCCAGTGTCTGTCTTTGGACCCGCCCACACATATCCGTCGATAAGGGTTACTACAATCCACCACCCTACGAGGCCTGACGTCCTCACCAACACACTTTCGGCTCGGTTCAGGCTCTGATAGCAGTTCTAAGATTCCGCTCCAACGCATGGTATGATATTCTTCGCTTTGTGCCCGAGGCCAAACAGTTTTAAGCTTCGGTTTTACCCCTAAAGGCCTTATACCATTTGAAGAGAACATACTATATATAAGCACAATCACTTTTCCACACCCAGGCTATGTGGGATTGAGCACTCTGTACCTTATCAGTGTGGTAGCTCTCTGCCCAGTGTCTTTTTTTACACCTGCCCACAAGGGTCACTACAATCTATCCCACGGATGACTACAATGCACCCCCTATGACGCCCCACGTCCTCATTGGCACACTTTTGACTGGGTTTAGGCTCTGATACCCACTATAATATCCCGCTCCAACACATTGTATTATATTTTCCGCTTTGCACTTGAGCCCGCACGATTTTGCACTTCGATTTTACCACAAAATGCCTCATATCATTTGAAGCGAACACACTACTATAAGCACATCGTGTTCTCCACACCTAGGCGATGTGTGATTGAGCACCCTGTACCTTGTTAGTGTGGTGGCTCAGCCTAGTGTCTGTCTTCGCACCCGCCCACTCACACCAGCCCACACGGGTTACTACAACCATCATAGTTGCTGGCTATTTTTAATGATGGCCTAAGGCCCATCATTGAAAGAGATATTCAACGATGGGCATAAGCCCATTGTATTCAATGACGGACAAAGCCCCTCATGGAAAGAGAATTTCGACGAGGGGCTATATCTGTCGTTGAATGTCACATTCCATGACGCGCTGTAGGCCGTTGTTGAAAATCGTCAGTCAATTACGATGGGCGTTATATTGGAGAACATTGCGCGTCGTAAAAAGTTTTATGCCCGTCGTTAGAGGCCAATTTTGTTGTAGTGAAAGTAAACGATTTTAACATACTACAATATACTGAATTAAAAATCATTGAATTAATCAAGTATGTTTAAGATAGCAAAGAAACAATTAAAGAAAAAGAAGTAAAAAGAAAAACCGCATAAAAACCCACCTTTCAATTTAATGATCAAGTATATTTAAACCAAAATCAACCCTAGGTTTCCGTTCATAAATTATCTTAAAAGTCTAATTAAAATTTCTAAGAATTTTTTTCAATTTTTCGGTAATTTGAAATATAATAAAATTCCAACTTTAAAGTACACTTTTGTTCTAAATTTACAACAAGGATAACTTATTTCATCTTGAAATTAAAGTCCCAAGTATTTATTGCCCAAAAAAGATAAATTTGAATTTCCAAAAATTTCTAAAATTTAAAAGTAATTTCAAATATTTTTCCTATTTTTTTTAATTTCAATGTGATTTAAAAATTAAAAAAAATTATTTAAATAATCCGAGCTGGGCCCAAACTGGGCCAGTGGGTGGGCTTGGCAAGTGGGACCGGACTGTCCCTTTTACGGACCCCGCCGGCAACCGGAGGCCATCGTACAAGCACCACACGATGTCAGTGTGCGTTGACAGTGCGTCGTGGCCGGGTCATCTTTTTCCTAAGCCACAACGTGCTGTTTTGCGCGCACAGCCGGTTTCCGGCCACTTCCAGCTCAAAAACCTACATATTTTATTTAAAAGAAAAATTTACATTTAAATCAAATATTTCACAAACATTTAAAGTCAATCAACACTTAGTAACAAATTAATAAACCATCTACATTAAGCAAAAGAGATGGCATTGACAAAAAGTAACTAAAACATTTTAACACCAAAAGAAAAGTAATTTAAATAATTAGAAATCAAAATTAAATATCCTTAAATTATGAGGTATTACTGAAAATGTTCTTTACTCCTTTGACCTGCAAACGGAAAGAATGTTAATGGTGGAATCTCCCTTTAATTACACAAGATTTAATTTGAAGGTTACAAGAAATATGAAGCCATGTCGCCTCACCTAAACTCCCCACATATGACCTAAGGGCTCAAGATATCCTCCCCCGTTCCTCTCTTGCCCTGTGCCAATCATGTTGTAACATTGTAACACCATTAACTTGATAATTATGCACCTTTATTTAGATTAGATTTATAATCATAATTTAATCACGTATAATTTATTTTTGAAATACTTGAATATTGAAGTGTCTGACACGTGTTGGAAGAGTGTCCAAGAAGTGTCTAAAAAAAATGTCAGGACAAAGTGTCTGAGAACTGTCAGAATGTCCAACTCGAATACGGCACCCTTGGTGAAGTGTTCTAGGTTGTCGATAAAAAAATTAAAGATGATAGAAGACAAATTCATGAAAAAAATTTACAACGTACAATATATACAATATATATTATATTTTAGACATACTTTAATGTAGAATAATTCGAACATGAGATACTACTCTCACCCACAAGAACCAACCAATGTTTCTTGAGGGAATAACATTACAAATACTTGTATTTGCATTGTGGATTTTGTATTATTTCTTATTTTGTTGTACTCTCACCCACAAGAAACAACCAATGTTTCTTGACGGAATAACGTTACAAATATTTGTATTTGCATTGTGGATTTTGTATTATTTCTTATTTTGTTGTTGTTTCTTTTTTGGCAATTGGAAAGAAAATTTATAATCATGAAATAACTCAGCTTGATCAACAATACAATATAAATATTTTTTAGTACAATTAGGAGCCCAATGAATAAAATTTCACAAAACATAAAATTAAAATGGTGACTTAAAGTTGGCCATAGATATGATTTTTTAGTTTAGGATATTATAGATTTTGCATAAATAGTGGAATGTGGGGAATGCACCTCCCCGGTGGTAGATCATGTGGTGTTCTAAGAGGCCAACGCTACCGCAGTCAACAAAAAAAGGTAAAAATAAAATATTCACTGAAAAGTTATTGCGCCATTACATGCTAGGATCTTTACATTTTAGTACGAAATAAAGATGGTAGTTAAAATTGAAAAACTAATGCGAAGAAATATAACATTTACATTATTGTTTAAAAAATTAAATATTATAAATAAATGAACAGAAACAGAAACATCAATGTTTTAAATACCATTAAGGGCATCTGACCTATAAATGTAGCCCTTGGAATGGTGTTTTAAATCAGTCAAGGTAAAAAAGATTTGTAGCAAGATTTGAGGACATGGAGAGGAAAGGTATCATAACATGTGTCTGGAAGATCGCATTGGTGTTGCTCATGTTGATGGTCAAAAGGAATGATATAATCCCCTTTGCAATGGCAAGCTGCTACACAGAGTGTTACGCTGGTTGTCTCACACCTTCCATACCTCCTGAGACGTGCATTGCCAATTGTGTGAAACAATGTGGCTCTCAAAAACCTCCACATGCCTTTCATGTTCGGAGGAGCAATGTACCAAGCCCATCAATGGTAATGTTTGCTCTCTCTATCTCTTACGTGATGTGTATTAAGTTTATATTCAATCACCATCATTCTTAATTTAACTGCAATCAACAATTGTTGACTATTTTTATTTTATCCTTCCGCTAATGAATGTCTTGATGCTACAGGTACAGAGTTAGTCCGAAGTGGTTTGAAGAAATACTTCCATAGTTTCTACAATGGCCCAAACTATTTAGTCCTAACTATAAATCTGTAAGCACCATGATGATGGAATGTATCATCTTCGATAATAAAATAATTGTCTACTTTGGATATTTTAATAAGAATCTTTCCGGCTTGTATGATCCAACTTTAATGAAGTTTAGTGCAATATTGTAAGAAATTTATTTACTATTTCAAGAACTTATTTTTTCCTTTAATATCTCGTTATAGTTTCCAGGGTTTGCATGTTTCAAAGTTAAGAGGCAACAATGTTGAATCATGAGTGATTGATGACTAAATAGAACAGAAGAGAAAAATGTAATATTCTTGATTAACAATTTAGATTTGTACGGGATTTATATATGCAATGATTGATGACATTGTTAATCATTCTTGATTAACAATGATTGATGACATTGTGCATCCATATGCAACATATATGGTGAGTGAGAATATAATTGGATTGAGGATGAAAGACAGATGACGAAGCCATGACACGTACTTCACCTAAACTACCAAATCTTGACCGAATTTGCCAATGATAAAAACATTTCTCTATATTTCACCTAAACAATATTACAAATAGTACCAAATTCGAGTGTTAAAGAGTTTTAAGAAGAACAATACTTGTGTGCTGTGCTCAATGTTCTACATCTTCAGAAGTTTGAGTGTTGGTTGGGTTAGAGATTCAACAGATCTTCTCTGTCTGTCTCCGAGAAAGTGTTGAGTGAAGTTGTATGTATAGGTCAAAATGCGGGGTGTTTAATTTGAAAACCCCCAAGATTGCTCTAAATTTTCAAATTTGAGTCTATCTACAAACAAAGATAGAGAAATATATAAAAACAAGCAAATAATTACATAGATTTCAGAATTGTAATATCAATTATCATGTGATCAATATAAGATGAGAAGATTTTTTAAGCTAATGATTTATATGAAAGTGTGCCTTCTTGAGCCCAATTTTAAGTATTGAATATGGAAGAATGATTATAGAGGATGTTATAATAGAGAACTTTTTGTTTCTTTAAGAGAAATTAAGGACATTAATCAATTATATTCTCGAATTTCTTTAGAGTAACGAATTCTTCTTTTGTCATACCATTGCCCTTTCCCTATTGGAGGTGCAATTTTCTTATCATGTATTTAATTTATGGGATTCTTTAGAATTTCTTTTACCTGACTTTTTCAGTCTCTGGCTGAGTTAGATCTGGTTGGAGGGGTTACAAGGATCTCTCCAGGTGCCCCTCCCCCCCCCCCCCCCGGAATCTAATTGCCCCATTGCACAGATGGTACAATACTAATGTGGGATAAGAGGTGCAATTGGGAATCAAAATATCATTGCCCGTGTCTACGACATTGTAAAACAAAAATATATTGGAGAGAAATGAAGACAAATAGGTATATTTTGGTAGAATAGATATGTCATTATACATATTTTTTTTTTGCTCCCATTTGTCACTATGCTTGCCAGCCCACGCTAACCCATATCTTACTCATGATTGTGAGCCATATTTTTTTCCCTCTCTTTTCTTCCTCATCATGCTTTCTAGCGTACAACCAATCTATTATATGTAAAAGAGGAATATTATTTACAACACTCGCCAATAAAAAATAAAAAGAAAACTACTCTTTCCAATTTTTTCTTAAAACCAGAACCCACTTCCATTTTATTTTTCTCTCTCCTCTCTCACCGTCTCTCTCTCTCCCTCACCTTTTACAATTATCTCTCTTCTTCTCTTCTCTCTCTCTGCAAATTATATCTTCACAATCAACAACCACCTACTGCCCCCACACAACCCGGAACCAACCCTCACTCCAAATCACCACCTCCACTCACGGTCAGCGATTCAACCTCAACACCATCCTAGCCATGAATGTAACCTACAATTGCCACACCCAAACCCAAAACTGCAAAACACCATTAGCCTCACACCACAAAGACCAACTTCAGCAAGTGATACAACACCAACATGCTCTACCTAAAGCCAGACCCTCAATCATCTTCACCAACTAACCGAGACCACAAATCTCAAAGCCATCTACAACCAGCCGAGCAACTCCATGAACCATGAAAATGACTCTAGTTATGTTATAGAATTTTCAAAAGTTTTCAAATTTTAGAAGTAATTTAAAATATTTTTCCTATTCTTTTTAATTTAAAATGATTTAAAAATTAAAAATAGTTATTTAAATATTATGGGCTGGGCCCAAACTGGGCCAGTGGGTGGGCTTAGCAAATGGTGCCGAACTATCCCTTTTTTGATCCTCACGTGCTATAGGATGATAGCATAGGCACTCCAGGGACAGTGGCACGCGTGGGCATCGCGGTGTGGTTGGGTCATCTTTTTCCCAAGCCACAACGACCTGTTTTGCGTTCACACCCATTTTCTGACTGGTCTTCCAGGCACTCCCAAGAGGTTAAGCCCGTAGTTGAAGATACCATTCCATAACGAGCCTAGCCCGTCATTGAAATAGTCTATTTCTTCGAGGGCTTTAGCCCATTGTTGAAGCTAACATTCCACAACGAGATTGCACCCGTTGTAGTACCCTGCTCCAACACATGGTATGATATTGTCCACTTTGGGCCTGAGCCCACATTGTTTTGCTTTCGGGTTTTGCCCTAAAAGGCCAAATACCATTTGAAGAGAACACTCTACGTATAAGCCCATCCACTTTTCCACACCCAGGTGATGTGGGATTGTGCACCCTGTACTCTGTTAGTGTGGTAGCTCACCCCAGTGTCTGTCTTTGGACCCGCCCACACATATCCGTCGATAAGGGTTACTACAATCCACCACCCTACGAGGCCTGACGTCCTCACCAACACACTTTCGGCTCGGTTCAGGCTCTGATAGCAGTTCTAAGATTTCGGTCCAACGCATGGTATGATATTCTTCGCTTTGTGCCCGAGGCCAAACAGTTTTAAGCTTCGGTTTTACCCCTAAAGGCCTTATACCATTTGAAGAGAACATACTATATATAAGCACAATCACTTTTCCACACCCAGGCGATGTGGGATTGAGCACTCTGTACCTTATCAGTGTGGTAGCTCTCGGCCCAGTGTCTTTTTTTACACCTGCCCACAAGGGTCACTACAATCCATCCCACGGATGACTACAATCCACCCCCTATGACGCCCGACGTCCTCATTGGCACACTTTTGACTGGGTTTAGGCTCTGATACCCACTATAATATCCCGCTCCAACACATTGTATTATATTTTCGGCTTTGCACTTGAGCCCGCACGATTTTGCACTTCGGTTTTACCACAAAATGCCTCATATCATTTGAAGCGAACACACTCCTATAAGCACATCGTGTTCTCCACTCCTAGGCGATGTGTGATTGAGCACCCTGTACCTTGTTAGTGTGGTGGCTCAGCCTAGTGTCTGTCTTCGCACCCGCCCACTCACACCAGCCCACACGGGTTACTACAACCATCATAGTTGCTGGCTATTTTTAATGATGGCCTAAGGCCCATCACTGAAAGAGATATTCAACGATGGGCATAAGCCCATCGTATTCAATGATGGACAAAGCCCCTCATGGAAAGAGAATTTCGACGAGGGGCTATATCTGTCGTTGAATGTCACATTCCATGACGCGCTGTAGGCCGTTGTTGAAAATCGTCAGTCAATTACGATGGGCGTTATATTGGAGAACATTGCGCGTCGTAAAAAGTTTTATGCCCGTCGTTAGAGGCCAATTTTGTTGTAGTGAAAGTAAACGATTTTAACATACTACAATATACTGAATTAAAAATCATTGAATTAATCAAGTATGTTTAAGATAGCAAAGAAACAATTAAAGAAAAAGAAGTAAAAAGAAAAACCGCATAAAAACCCACCTTTCAATTTAATGATCAAGTATATTTAAACCAAAATCAACCCTAGGTTTCCGTTCATAAATTATCTTAAAAGTCTAATTAAAATTTCTAAGAATTTTTTTCAATTTTTCGGTAATTTGAAATATAATAAAATTCCAACTTTAAAGTACACTTTTGTTCTAAATTTACAACAAGGGTAACTTATTTCATCTTGAAATTAAAGTCCCAAGTATTTACTGCCCAAAAAAGATAAATTTGAATTTCCAAAAATTTCTAAAATTTAAAAGTAATTTCAAATATTTTTCCTATTTTTTTTAATTTCAATGTGATTTAAAAATTAAAAAAAATTATTTAAATAATCCGAGCTGGGCCCAAACTGGGCCAGTGGGTGGGCTTGGCAAGTGGGACCGGACTGTCCCTTTTACGGACCCCGCCGGCAACCGGAGGCCATCGTACAAGCACCACACGATGTCAGTGTGCGTTGACAGTGCGTCGTGGCCGGGTCATCTTTTTCCTAAGCCACAACGTGCTGTTTTGCGCGCACAGCCGGTTTCCGGCCACTTCCAGCTCAAAAACCTACATATTTTATTTAAAAGAAAAATTTACATTTAAATCAAATATTTCACAAACATTTAAAGTCAATCAACACTTAGTAACAAATTAATAAACCATCTACATTAAGCAAAAGAGATGGCATTGACAAAAAGTAACTAAAACATTTTAACACCAAAAGAAAAGTAATTTAAATAATTAGAAATCAAAATTAAATATCCTTAAATTATGAGGTATTACTGAAAATGTTCTTTACTCCTTTGACCTGCAAACGGAAAGAATGTTAATGGTGGAATCTCCCTTTAATTACACAAGATTTAATTTGAAGGTTACAAGAAATATGAAGCCATGTCGCCTCACCTAAACTCCCCACATATGACCTAAGGGCTCAAGATATCCTCCCCCGTTCCTCTCTTGCCCTGTGCCAATCATGTTGTAACATTGTAACACCATTAACTTGATAATTATGCACCTTTATTTAGATTAGATTTATAATCATAATTTAATCACGTATAATTTATTTTTGAAATACTTGAATATTGAAGTGTCTGACACGTGTTGGAAGAGTGTCCAAGAAGTGTCTAAAAAAAATGTCAGGACAAAGTGTCTGAGAACTGTCAGAATGTCCAACTCGAATACGGCACCCTTGGTGAAGTGTTCTAGGTTGTCGATAAAAAAATTAAAGATGATAGAAGACAAATTCATGAAAAAAATTTACAACGTACAATATATACAATATATATTATATTTTAGACATACTTTAATGTAGAATAATTCGAACATGAGATACTACTCTCACCCACAAGAACCAACCAATGTTTCTTGAGGGAATAACATTACAAATACTTGTATTTGCATTGTGGATTTTGTATTATTTCTTATTTTGTTGTACTCTCACCCACAAGAAACAACCAATGTTTCTTGACGGAATAACGTTACAAATATTTGTATTTGCATTGTGGATTTTGTATTATTTCTTATTTTGTTGTTGTTTCTTTTTTGGCAATTGGAAAGAAAATTTATAATCATGGAATAACTCAGCTTGATCAACAATACAATATAAATATTTTTTAGTACAATTAGGAGCCCAATGAATAAAATTTCACAAAACATAAAATTAAAATGGTGACTTAAAGTTGGCCATAGATATGATTTTTTAGTTTAGGATATTATAGATTTTGCATAAATAGTGGAATGTGGGGAATGCACCTCCCCGGTGGTAGATCATGTGGTGTTCTAAGAGGCCAACGCTACCGCCGTCAACAAAAAAAGGTAAAAATAAAATATTCACTGAAAAGTTATTGCGCCATTACATGCTAGGATCTTTACATTTTAGTACGAAATAAAGATGGTAGTTAAAATTGAAAAACTAATGCGAAGAAATATAACATTTACATTATTGTTTAAAAAATTAAATATTATAAATAAATGAACAGAAACAGAAACATCAATGTTTTAAATACCATTAAGGGCATCTGACCTATAAATGTAGCCCTTGGAATGGTGTTTTAAATCAGTCAAGGTAAAAAAGATTTGTAGCAAGATTTGAGGACATGGAGAGGAAAGGTATCATAACATGTGTCTGGAAGATCGCATTGGTGTTGCTCATGTTGATGGTCAAAAGGAATGATATAATCCCCTTTGCAATGGCAAGCTGCTACACAGAGTGTTACGCTGGTTGTCTCACACCTTCCATACCTCCTGAGACGTGCATTGCCAATTGTGTGAAACAATGTGGCTCTCAAAAACCTCCACATGCCTTTCATGTTCGGAGGAGCAATGTACCAAGCCCATCAATGGTAATGTTTGCTCTCTCTATCTCTTACGTGATGTGTATTAAGTTTATATTCAATCACCATCATTCTTAATTTAACTGCAATCAACAATTGTTGACTATTTTTATTTTATCCTTCCGCTAATGAATGTCTTGATGCTACAGGTACAGAGTTAGTCCGAAGTGGTTTGAAGAAATACTTCCATAGTTTCTACAATGGCCCAAACTATTTAGTCCTAACTATAAATCTGTAAGCACCATGATGATGGAATGTATCATCTTCGATAATAAAATAATTGTCTACTTTGGATATTTTAATAAGAATCTTTCCGGCTTGTATGATCCAACTTTAATGAAGTTTAGTGCAATATTGTAAGAAATTTATTTACTATTTCAAGAACTTATTTTTTCCTTTAATATCTCGTTATAGTTTCCAGGGTTTGCAAGTTTCAAAGTTAAGAGGCAACAATGTTGAATCATGAGTGATTGATGACTAAATAGAACAGAAGAGAAAAATGTAATATTCTTGATTAACAATTTAGATTTGTACGGGATTTATATATGCAATGATTGATGACATTGTTAATCATTCTTGATTAACAATGATTGATGACATTGTGCATCCATATGCAACATATATGGTGAGTGAGAATATAATTGGATTGAGGATGAAAGACAGATGACGAAGCCATGACACGTACTTCACCTAAACTACCAAATCTTGACCGAATTTGCCAATGATAAAAACATTTCTCTATATTTCACCTAAACAATATTACAAATAGTACCAAATTCGAGTGTTAAAGAGTTTTAAGAAGAACAATAATTGTGTGTTGTGCTCAATGTTCTACATCTTCAGAACTTTGAGTGTTGGTTGGGTTAGAGATTCAACAGATCTTCTCTGTCTGTCTCCGAGAAAGGGTTGAGTGAAGTTGTATGTCTAGGTCAAAATGCGGGGTGTTTAATTTGAAAACCCCCAAGATTGCTCTAAATTTTCAAATTTGAGTCTATCTACAAACAAAGATAGAGAAATATATAAAAACAAGCAAATAATTACATAAATTTCAGAATTGTAATATCAATTATCATGTGATCAATATAAGATGAGAAGATTTTTTAAGCTAATGATTTATATGAAAGTGTGCCTTCTTGAGCCCAAGTTTAAGTATTGAATATGGAAGAATGATTATAGAGGATGTTATAATAGAGAACTTTTTGTTTCTTTAAGAGAAATTAAGGACATTAATCAATTATATTCTCGAATTTCTTTAGAGTAACGAATTCTTCTTTTGTCATACCATTGCCCTTTCCCTATTGGAGGTGCAATTTTCTTATCATGTATTTAATTTATGGGATTCTTTAGAATTTCTTTTACCTGACTTTTTCAATCTCTGGCTGAGTTAGATCTGGTTGGAGGGGTTACAAGGATCTCTCCGGGTGCCCCTCCCCCCCCCCCCTCGGAATCTAATTGCCCCATTGCACAGATGGTACAATACTAATGTGGGATAAGAGGTGCAATTGGGAATCAAAATATCATTGCCCGTGTCTACGACATTGTAAAACAAAAATATATTGGAGAGAAATGAAGACAAATAGGTATATTTTGGTAGAATAGATATGTCATTATACATATTTTTTTTTTGCTCCCATTTGTCACTATGCTTGCCAGCCCACGCTAACCCATATCTTACTCATGATTGTGAGCCATATTTTTTTCCCTCTCTTTTCTTCCTCATCATGCTTTCTAGCGTACAACCAATCTATTATATGTAAAAGAGGAATATTATTTACAACACTCGCCAATAAAAAATAAAAAGAAAACTACTCTTTCCAATTTTTTCTTAAAACCAGAACCCACTTCCATTTTATTTTTCTCTCTCCTCTCTCACCGTCTCTCTCTCTCCCTCACCTTTTACAATTATCTCTCTTCTTCTCTTCTCTCTCTCTGCAAATTATATCTTCACAATCAACAACCACCTACTGCCCCCACACAACCCGGAACCAACCCTCACTCCAAATCACCACCTCCACTCACGGTCAGCGATTCAACCTCAACACCATCCTAGCCATGAATGTAACCTACAATTGCCACACCCAAACCCAAAACTGCAAAACACCATTAGCCTCACACCACAAAGACCAACTTCAGCAAGTGATACAACACCAACATGCTCTACCTAAAGCCAGACCCTCAATCATCTTCACCAACTAACCGAGACCACAAATCTCAAAGCCATCTACAACCAGCCGAGCAACTCCATGAACCATGAAAATGACTCTAGTTATGTTATAGAATTTTCAAAAGGTTTCAAATTTTAGAAGTAATTTAAAATATTTTTCCTATTCTTTTTAATTTAAAATGATTTAAAAATTAAAAATAGTTATTTAAATATTATGGGCTGGGCCCAAACTGGGCCAGTGGGTGGGCTTAGCAAATGGTGCCGAACTATCCCTTTTTTGATCCTCACGTGCTATACGATGATAGCATACGCACTCCAGGGACAGCGGCACGCGTGGGCATCGCGGTGTGGTTGGGTCATCTTTTTCCCAAGCCACAACGGCCTGTTTTGCGCGCACACCCATTTTCTGACTGGTCTTCCAGGCACTCCCAAGAGGTTAAGCCCGTAGTTGAAGATACCATTCTATAACGAGCCTAGCCCGTCATTGAAATAGTCTATTTCTTCGAGGGCTTTAGCCCATTGTTGAAGCTAACATTCCACAACGAGATTGCGCCCGTTGTAGTACCCTGCTCCAACACATGGTATGATATTGTCCACTTTGGGCCTAAGCCCACATTGTTTTGCTTTCGGGTTTTGCCCTAAAAGGCCAAATACCATTTGAAGAGAACACTCTACGTATAAGCCCATCCACTTTTTCACACCCAGGTGATGTGGTATTGTGCACCCTGTACTCTGTTAGTGTGGTAGCTCACCCCAGTGTCTGTCTTTGGACCCGCCCACACATATCCGTCGATAAGGGTTACTACAATCCACCCCCCTACGAGGCCTGACGTCCTCACCAACACACTTTCGGCTCGGTTCAGGCTCTGATAGCAGTTCTAAGACCCCGCTCCAACGCATGGTATGATATTCTTCGCTTTGTGCCCGAAGCCAAACAGTTTTAAGCTTCGGTTTTACCCCTAAAGGCCTTATACCATTTGAAGAGAACATACTATATATAAGCACAATCACTTTCCCACACCCAGGCGATGTGGGATTGAGCACTCTGTACCTTATCAGTGTGGTAGCTCTGCCCAGTGTCTTTTTTTACACCTGGCCACAAGGGTCACTACAATCAATCCCACGGATGACTACAATCCACCCCCTATGACGCCCGACGTCCTCATTGGCACACTTTTGACAGGGTTTAGGCTCTGATACCCACTATAATATCCCGCTCCAACACATTGTATTATATTTTCCGCTTTGCGCTTGAGCCCGCATGATTTTGCACTTCGGTTTTACCACAAAATGCCTCATATCATTTGAAGAGAACACACTACTATAAGCACATCGTGTTCTCCACACCTAGGCGATGTGTTTTTGAGAACCCTGTACCTTGTTAGTGTGGTGGCTCAACCTAGTGTCTGTCTTCGCACCCGCCCACTCACACCAGCCCACACGGGTTACTACAACCATCATAGTTGCTGGCTATTTTTAATGATGGCCTAAGGCCCATCATTGAAAGAGATATTCAACGATGGGCATAAGCCCATCGTATTCAATGACGGACAAAGCCCCTCATGGAAAGAGAATTTCGACGAGGGGCTATATCTGTCGTTGAATGTCACATTCCATGACGCGCTGTAGGCCGTTGTTGAAAATCGTTAGTCAATTACGATGGGCGTTATATTGGAGAATATTGCGCGTCGTAAAAAGTTTTATGCCCGTCGTTAGAGGCCAATTTTGTTGTAGTGAAAGTAAACGCTTTTAACATACTACAATATACTGAATTAAAAATCATTGAATTAATCAAGTATGTTTAAGATAGCAAAGAAACAATTAAAGAAAAAGAAGTAAAAAGAAAAACCGCATAAAAACCCACCTTTCAATTTAATGATCAAGTATATTTAAACCGAAATCAACCCTAGGTTTCCGTTCATAAATTATCTTAAAAGTCTAATTAAAATTTCTAAGAATTTTTTTCAATTTTTCGGTAATTTGAAATATAATAAAATTCCAACTTCAAAGTACACTTTTGTTCTAAATTTACAACTAGGATAACTTATTTCATCTTGAAATTAAAGTCCCAAGTATTTACTGGCCAAAAAAGATAAATTTGAATTTCCAAAAATTTCTAAAATTTAAAAGTAATTTCAAATATTTTTCCTATTTTTTTTAATTTCAATGTGATTTAAAAATTAAAAAAAATTATTTAAATAATCCAAGCTGGGCCCAAACTGGGCCAGTGGGTGGGCTTGGCAAGTGGGACCGGACTGTCCCTTTTACGGACCCCGCCGGCAACCGGAGGCCATCGTACAAACACCACACGATGTCAGTGTGCATTGACAGTGCGTCGTGGCCGGGTCATCTTTTTCCTAAGCCACAACGTGCTGTTTTGTGCGCACAGCCGGTTTTCGGCCACTTCCAGCTCAAAAACCTACATATTTTATTTAAAAGAAAAATTTACATTTAAATCAAATATTTCACAAACATTTAAAGTCAATCAACACTTAGTAACAAATTAATAAACCATCTACATTAAGCAAAAGAGATGGCATTGACAAAAAGTAACTAAAACATTTAAACACCAAAAGAAAAGTAATTTAAATAATTAGAAATCAAAATTAAATATCCTTAAATTATGAGGTATTACTGAAAATGTTCTTTACTCCTTTGACTTGCAAACGGAAAGAATGTTAATGGTGGAATCTCCCTTTAATTACACAAGATTTAATTTGAAGGTTACAAGAAATATGAAGCCATGTCGCCTCACCTAAACTCCCCACATATGACCTAAGGGCTCAAGATATCCTCCCCCGTTCCTCTCTTGCCCTGTGCCAATCATGTTGTAACATTGTAACACCATTAACTTGATAATTATGCACCTTTATTTAGATTAGATTTATAATCATAATTTAATCACGTATAATTTATTTTTGAAATACTTGAATATTGAAGTGTCTGACACGTGTTGGAAGAGTGTCCAAGAAGTGTCTAAAAAAAATGTCAGGACAAAGTGTCTGAGAACTGTCAGAATGTCCAACTCGAATACGGCACCCTTGGTGAAGTGTTCTAGGTTGTCGATAAAAAAATTAAAGATGATAGAAGACAAATTCATGAAAAAAATTTACAACGTACAATATATACAATATATATTATATTTTAGACATACTTTAATGTAGAATAATTCGAACATGAGATACTACTCTCACCCACAAGAACCAACCAATGTTTCTTGAGGGAATAACATTACAAATATTTGTATTTGCATTGTGGATTTTGTATTATTTCTTATTTTTTTGTACTCTCACCCACAAGAAACAACCTATGTTTCTTGACGGAATAACGTTACAAATATTTGTATTTGCATTGTGGATTTTGTATTATTTCTTATTTTGTTGTTGTTTCTTTTTTGGCAATTGGAAAGAAAATTTATAATCATGAAATAACTCAGCTTGATCAACAATACAATATAAATATTTTTAGTACAATTAGGAGCCCAATGAATAAAATTTCACAAAACATAAAATTAAAATGGTGACTTAAAGTTGGCCATAGATATGATTTTTTAGTTTAGGATATTATACATTTTGCATAAATAGTGGAATGTGGGGAATGCACCTCCCCGGTGGTAGATCATGTGGTGTTCTAAGAGGCCAACGCTACCGCCGTCAACAAAAAAAGGTAAAAATAAAATATTCACTGAAAAGTTATTGCGCCATTACATGCTAGGATCTTTACATTTTAGTACGAAATAAAGATGGTAGTTAAAACTGAAAAACTAATGCGAAGAAATATAACATTTACATTGTTGTTTAAAAAATTAAATATTATAAATAAATGAACAGAAACAGAAACATCAATGTTTTAAATACCATTAAGGGCATCTGACCTATAAATGTAGCCCTTGGAATGGTGTTTTAAATCAGTCAAGGTAAAAAAGATTTGTAGCAAGATTTGAGGACATGGAGAGGAAAGGTATCATAACATGTGTCTGGAAGATCGCATTGGTGTTGCTCATGTTGATGGTCAAAAGGAATGATATAATCCCCTTTGCAATGGCAAGCTGCTACACAGAGTGTTACGCTGGTTGTCTCACACCTTCCATACCTCCTGAGACGTGCATTGCCAATTGTGTGAAACAATGTGGCTCTCAAAAACCTCCACATGCCTTTTATGTTCGGAGGAGCAATGTACCAAGCCCATCAATGGTAATGTTTGCTCTCTCTATCTCTTACGTGATGTGTATTAAGTTTATATTCAATCACCATCATTCTTAATTTAACTGCAATCAACAATTGTTGACTATTTTTATTTTATCCTTCCGCTAATGAATGTCTTGATGCTACAGGTACAGAGTTAGTCCGAAGTGGTTTGAAGAAATACTTCCACAGTTTCTACAATGGCCCAAACTATTTAGTCCTAACTATAAATCTGTAAGGACCATGATGATGGAATGTATCATCTTCGATAATAAAATAATTGTTTACTTTGGATATTTTAATAAGAATCTTTCCGGCTTGTATGATCCAACTTTAATGAAGTTTAGTGCAATATTGTAAGAAATTTATTTACTATTTCAAGAACTTATTTTTTCCTTTAATATGTCGTTATAGTTTCCAGGGTTTGCAAGTTTCAAAGTTAAGAGGCAACAATGTTGAATCATGAGTGATTGATGACTAAATAGAACAGAAGAGAAAAATGTAATATTCTTGATTAACAATTTAGATTTGTACGGGATTTATATATGCAATGATTGATAACATTGTTAATCATTCTTGATTAACAATGATTGATGACATTGTGCATCCATATGCAACATATATGGTGAGTGAGAATATAATTGGATTGAGGATGAAAGACAGATGACGAAGCCATGACACGTACTTCACCTAAACTACCAAATCTTAACCGAATTTGCCAATAATAAAAACATTTCTCTATATTTCACCTAAAAAATATTACAAATAGTACCAACTTCGAGTGTTAAAGAGTTTGAAGAAGAACAATACTTGTGTGTTGTGCTCAATGTTCTACATCTTCAGAACTTTGAGTGTTGGTTGGGTTAGAGATTCAACAGATCTTCTCTGTCTGTCTCCGAGAAAGTGTTGAGTGAAGTTGTATTTATAGGTCAAAATGCGGGGTGTTTAATTTGAAAACCCCCAAGATTGCTCTAAATTTTCAAATTTGAGTCTATCTACAAACAAACATAGAGAAATATATAAAAACAAGCAAATAATTACATAAATTTCAGAATTGTAATATCAATTATCATGTGATCAATATAAGATGAGAAGATTTTTTAAGCTAATGATTTATATGAAAGTGTGCCTTCTTGAGCCCAAGTTTAAGTATTGAATATGGAAGAATGATTATAGAGGATGTTATAATAGAGAACTTTTTGTTTCTTTAAGAGAAATTAAGGACATTAATCAATTATATTCTCGAATTTCTTTAGAGTAACGAATTCTTCTTTTGTGATACCATTGCCCTCTCCCGATTGGAGGTGCAATTCTCTTATCATGTATTTAATTTATGGGATTCTTTAGAATTTATTTTACCTGACTTCTTCAATCTCTGGCTGAGTTAGATCTGGTTGGAGGGGTTACAAGGATCTCTCCGGGTGCCCCTTCCCCCCCCCCCCCCTCGGAATCTAATTGCCCCATTGTACAGATGGTACAATACTAATGTGGGATAAGAGGTGCAATTGGGAATCAAAATATCATTGCCCGTGTCTACGACATTGTAAAACAAAAATATTTTGAAGAGAAATGAAGACAAACAGGTATATTTTGGTAGAATAGATATGTCATTATACATTTTTTTTTTGCTCCCATTTGTCACTATGCTTGCCAGCCCACGCTAACCCATATCTTACTCATGATTGTGAGACATATTTTTTTCCCTCTCTTTTCTTCCTCATCATGCTTTCCAGCGTACAACCAATCTATTATATGTAAAAGAGGAATATTATTTACAACACTTGCCAATAAAAAATAAAAAGAAAACTACTCTTTCCAATTTTTTCTTAAAACCAGAACCCACTTCCATTTTATTTTTCTCTCTCCTTTCTCACCGTGTCTCTCCCTCACATTTTAGAATTATCTCTCTTCTTCTCTTCTCTTTCTCTGCAAATTATATCTTCACAATCAACAACCACCTACTGCCCCCACACAACCCGGAACCAACCGTCACTCCAAATCACCACCTCCACTCACGGTCAGCGATTCAACCTCAACACCATCCTAGCCATGAATGTAACCTACAATTGCCACACCCAAACCCAAAACTGCAAAACACCATTAGCCTCACACCACAAAGACCAACTTCAGCAAGTGATACAACACCAACATGCTCTACCTAAAGCCAGACCCTCAATCATCTTCACCAACTAACCGAGGCCACAAATCTCAAAGCCAACTACAACCAGCTGAGCAACTCCATGAACCATGAAAATGACTCTAGTTAGGTTATAGAATTTTCAAAAGTTTTCAAATTTTAGAAGTAATTTAAAATATTTTTCCTATTCTTTTTAATTTAAAATGATTTAAAAATTAAAAATAGTTATTTAAATATTATGGGCTGGGCCCAAACTGGGCCAGTGGGTGGGCTTAGCAAATGGTACCGAACTATCCCTTTTTTTATCCCCACGTGCTATAGGATGATAGCATACACACTCCAGGGACAGCGGCACGCGTGGGCATCGCGGTGTGGTTGGGTCATCTTTTTCCCAAGCCACAACGACCTGTTTTGCGCGCACACCCATTTTCTGACTGGTCTTCCAGGCACTCCCAAGTGGTTAAGCCCGTAGTTGAAGATACCATTCCATAACGAGCCTAGCCCGTCATTGAAATAGTCTATTTCTTCGAGGGCTTTAGCGCATTGTTGAAGCTAACATTCCACAACGAGATTGCGCCCGTTGTGGTACCCTGCTCCAACACATGGTATGATATTGTCCACTTTGGGCTTGAGCCCACATTGTTTTGCTTTCGGGTTTTGCCCTAAAAGGCCAAATACCATTTGAAGAGAACACTCTACGTATAAGCCCATCGACTTTTCCACACCCAGGTGATGTGGGATTGTGCACCCTGTACTCTGTTAGTATGGTAGCTCACCCCAGTGTCTGTCTTTGGACCCGCCCACACATATCCGTCGATAAGGGTTACTACAATCCACCCCCCTACGAGGCCTGACGTCCTCACCAACACACTTTCGGTCGGTTCAGGCTCTGATAGCAGTTCTAAGACCCCGCTCCAACGCATGGTATGATATTCTTCGCTTTGTGCCCGAGGCCAAACAGTTTTAAGCTTCGGTTTTACCCCTAAAGGCCTTATACCATTTGAAGAGAACATACTATATATAAGCACAATCACTTTCCCACACCCAGGCGATGTGGGATTGAGCACTCTGTACCTTATCAGTGTGGTAGCTCTGCCCAGTGTCTTTTTTTACACCTGCCCACAAGGGTCACTACAATCCATCCCATGGATGACTACAATCCACCCCTATGACGCCCGACGTCCTCATTGGCACACTTTTGACTGGGTTTAGGCTCTGATACCCACTATAATATCCCGCTCCAACACATTGCATTATATTTTCCGCTTTGCGCTTGAGCCCGCACGATTATGCACTTCGGTTTTACCACAAAATGCCTCATATCATTTGAAGAGAACACACTACTATAAGCACATCGTGTTCTCCACACCTAGGCGATGTGTGATTGAGCACCCTGTACCTTGTTAGTGTGGTGGCTCAGCCTAGTGTCTGTCTTCGCACCCGCCCACTCACACCAGCCCACACGGGTTACTACAACCATCATAGTTACTGGCTATTTTTAATGATGGCCTAAGGCTCATCATTGAAAGAGATATTCAACGATGGGCATAAGCCCATCGTATTCAATGACGGACAAAGCCCCTCATGGAAAGAGAATTTCAATGAGGGGCTATATCTGTCGTTGAATGTCACATTACATGACGCGCTGTAGGCCGTTGTTGAAAATCGTCAGTCAATTACGATGGGCGTTATATTGGAGAACATTGCGCGTCGTAAAAAGTTTTATGCCCGTCATTAGAGGCCAATTTTGTTGTAGTGAAAGTAAACGATTTTAACATACTACAATATACTGAATTAAAAATCATTGAATTAATCAAGTATGTTTAAGATAGCAAAGAAACAATTAAAGAAAAAGAAGTAAAAAGAAAAACCGCATAAAAACCCACCTTTCAATTTAATTACATGCTAGGATCTTTACATTTTGGTACGAAGTAAAGATGGTAGTTAAAATTGAAAAACTAATGCGAAGAAATATAACATTTACATTATTGTTTAAAAAATTAAATATTATAAATAAATGAGCAGAAACAGAAACATCAATGTTTTAAATACCATTAAGGGCATCTGACCTATAAATGTAGCCCTTGGAATGGTGTTTTAAATCAGTCAAGGTAAAAAAGATTTGTAGCAAGATTTGAGGACATGGAGAGGAAAGGTATCATAACATGTGTCTGGAAGATCGCATTGGTGTTTGATGTGGTCGGAACTAAATTATATTGTAAGCTTAATTTTGCTCTTTTTATCAAAATATAATTTAACCACTCGCAAGAGCACGAATCTTTGTAGATAAGGTTCTATATAGAGGGTTTCGATCCCACGAGGACTAGTCGCAATTGTCTTAAAGGAAGATTAATTCTACTTTAATTCGAAAAACAGATTTTTGAATTTGTATTTAAAAACTATTGCATGAATGAAATGACAAGAAAAGTAAAGAGTAAAAGTGGGAGTGCGAACTAGGGTTGGTTTCCACCACTAGCCATTCACATGTTCATAAGTGTAGCAAGCATGGGATTCATTAATTAAATGTCTAACAATGTCATTAGGCTTGTGACCTCAATGACATATCAAAAGATCAATGTGTGTGCTAACCTATCATAGTCCATCTTCAACAAGCATAGCTCTTCAACCTAACTAACTACCTAATTACCCTACTCTCTAAGTGAACACTACATGCATCCAAACTACCTTGTCTTGGCATGGTCTATACAAACTAACATCACACATTCATTTAAACACCATTATCTAGCCATCATTTGTACTTCTTGTGGAATATGCAATTGTTGTGCATTCAAGTGACAAAACCTACTCTAAGACAAGAATAAATTCCATATCAAATGAATATATAAAAGAGATGTATTTGTGTACATAATTACTAGGCTAAATAATCAACATTTAATTACAAATCCCAAGAGCTACAAAGATGAACAAGTTTACATGGCTAGGGGTTGAAACCAACACCCTAGTAGAAGAGTTAGTTGCTCATGGTTGCCTTGCACCCTTCCATTGATGAAGAAAGTGAAGCTTCTTGGTCTGGTTCAGCTTCTCCTCTTCCTCTCCCGAAGGTCTCTCTCTAGTATTCTGATGTGTGTTGAGAGATATGTGAGATATGAGAGATATAGCCCTTTTTGTGTGCTTTTTGGCTTCTTTTTCAACCTTGGGCCCACCATATATATATATATATCATTATATATATCTCTTGTATCAAGAAGGCCCCCAAAAGTCTTGTTCAACTCAGACAATCCCCCTAAGTCGTGCAAAAAGGGGGATTTTGTTGCAAGTGGGAGAGCAGGTGAGCAAGTGGCCAAGTGGGCTCTGCAGAATCTCGACTGATCGAGATTGAATCTCGATTGATCGAGATTTCGATAAATCGAAATGAGATCTCGATCAATCGAGATTTTGATTAATCAAAATCAACATCTCGATTGATCGAGATGCCTTGGCTGCATTTTCTGATTTCTTCTCTTGACTGCAGAAAGCTTCCAACTTTGCTCCATTTACTCCAATACCTGCAAAACATCAAAAATACAAAAATACCGTAAACATATCTCGGTAAACGCAAAAACGGAACTAACGTATGCAATAAAGAGGGTTCGAATGCATAGAATTGAACACTTATCACACCCCCAAACTTACATATTGCTAGTCCCTTAGCAATACAATATTACAAAAATGAAATCAACTATCTTATACAAAAGTTTAATCATGCTCAGTCATCAACTAGATAAAGGGCGCTCATCCGTTCATTTCACATTTGGCAAATGCAACAAGTATTACAGAACTATGTGGTCATTAGCAAAAATGGACTTTCACAAGCTATAAATGAACGACAGTCCCCACATAATGGCCAGCCCGAACAACTATAACAATTTTAACCCCAAAATCCTCTTTGAAAAGTGAACATGCATTCTAACGTGCGGCTTTTGTCATATTTGGAGAAGAAAACGAACAAATCTGTTTTTAAGAGAAAAACTCATTGAAAATGCTCGACACGGCTATTCATTATCACAAAACATTCATGATTGCTCATGCGCGGATGACGGTGCAATGCTTAGCTCTTTTTGCTTTCTTGCAAGCCCATGTAGCAGCGTTGGGCCAATGACTCCCAAACCAATTGATTTTAGGGCATTAGGTGAAGAAGCACCCCTCGGACTTAATGACCGAGCTTACAAGGCGATGAGCGTAAGCAAGCCACCTGCTTATTATTGCTCAACCTTACACACTTTTACACGAATATTTCCTGCTTTGAGGCATAGAAATCCGGTTTATTGAGTGAGAAGGCTTATTGCATATTTTTCTCTTTTTATTTCCTTTTTTTTTTTTTTTTTACAACAACCAGAAGAACTTATTCTTTAAGTTGTTCAGATAAAAACAGAAATTTTCAAAAATTCTCCCTCAGACTTATACCCCACAATTTAAAATGCATGTGTGCGAATTTGTGCGGTTAAGGACAAATTTAGGGCAAGAATTGTACGTGCTCGAATTTAGACAAAAATGTAGACCGTTCTAGCCTACTATAAAGCTTGCAAAAGTGCGGGGTATTTACAATGTTAAAGTTCTTAACTACCTGCTGCATTTACCTCGGACATTTATTCGAATGACTTCCTTTAAAAAGCAAGACATCATGGCAAGCATCCAAAAATATCAAGAAGAAGAAAAAAAACTGCTCTACAATGACACTCAAAATAATGATCGAACATTGCATGCGTATGCAAGTGGTATAGTATACCGCACCCCCAAACTTATATGCAACATTGTCCTCAATGTTTGGACAAGAAGAACAAGGAAAGAAGTTACCGGGATGGCAGAATGCGAGAAAAATGGTATTCCACAGCAGCGGTCATCTTGTAAATAAGGAAAACCTGCACAGAACACCAACTGGATACCACGAGCATTAAAAGGAACAAAAAGTAGATAAATAGAACATAGTGAAATAATTAACCACAAACAGACAATGCCAATATCACTGTATATCTAAGGGTCTGAACTGGTGTTTCCCAATTGTCTAAGAGGTCTATGCGACAAGATATTGACTATCCAGGCACGCTAACGTATAGCACGCAAAGGGGCTGCCTTTCTTTTTTACCGCCATACTGTGTTGAAGCAATCTCAACAGTATTGGGAATTAAAACCAGGCGGTAATAAACGGAAATCATCAACTGAAATCGCATATAACAATTAGACAATTGGTACTACATACATAGTCAAAGTATAGAGAACAGATAGATTGACGGAAAGCAAAAATAAAGACAGTAAAGATAACACATGGCATAAAAAAAAATATAAATGTATTCCATATAAATGAAAATGAGTTTCAGTACAAAGTGTACATGTAGGTGGAATACTCAAAAAGAACTAAACATGGCCAACATGGCCTATCAAAAATAAAGAAAGAAAAATACAGAAAGTAAAGCATAGAAGAGGAATAAAATGCAGCTACTCGAGGGCGGGTGGTGGTGGTGGGGGCTCGGTGGGAGCAGAAGTGGAGGTGGAGGCTCGACCTACGAACAGGAACTACAGGCTCCGCGTGCATCTCGATTGATCGAGATGTGCATTTTGATCAATCGAGATTTTGATTGATCGAAATCTTGCTTCTATCAATCGAAACCAGCTTCGATCGATCGAGATTGTCTCTTCGATCAATCGAAAATTCCTTCACTGAATCACATTTTTACTTCGATCAATCGACCATTTAATTGATTCAATCAAAATTTTATTTCGATCAATCGAAATCCCATTTCGATCAATCAAAATTTTCGATCGATCGAAGACCTATCGAAGTGCAATCGAAGAATACTACCTCTCGGGACTTTGGACTTGGCAAATCTCTGCAATTTTTCGATCAATCGAAACTGAAATCTCGATCAATCAAAATCTCGATTGATCGAGATCTTGGTTTCGATCAATCGAGATGCTCTAAAACAGTCAGTTTAAAGTATGCTTCAGGGACTTGGATTTTTGGGAATTAGATACTACCTTGCTTAGATACAAACCTACTTTGGATTAAAGGGACATCATGAAAGCATGATAGCTACCATGGGTTCGCCACCTTACACGTCTATGGCGCGACGTCTGGATCGACTCACGAGTCAAAATACACGGGATCCGTCAAAGTGACGACATCCACGTATTCGGTGGTGACTTGGTCATCCACGCACACTTTCAAGCGCTGCCCGTTTACTTTGAACAACGAGCCATCTTTCAAGTCCTTCAATTCCACCGCTCCGTGGGGAGCGACGGAATTAACCAAAAATGGACCATCCCAACAGGAGCGAAGTTTTCCGGGAAACAAATGGAGGCGTGAGTTGTACAACCATACTTTTTGGCCTGGCAAAAATGTTTTGACTCGAATATTACGATCATGAAAGGCTTTGGACTTTGCCTTATAGATTTTCGCATTCTCATACGCGTCATGCCGCAATTCTTCCAATTCATTTAATTGAAGCTTTCGATTAGAGCCGGCCTTTTGCATGTCAAAATTGAAAGTTTTGGTGGCCCACATAGCTTTATGCTCCAATTCAACTGGAAGATGGCACGCTTTGCCATAAACCAACCGATAAGGTGACATTCCAATGGGAGTTTTATATGCGGTTCGGTATGCCCATAATGCATCGTTTAGTCGCAATGACCAATCTTTCCGGTCGGGCCGAACAGTTTTCTGAAGAATGTTCTTAATCTCCCTATTGGATACCTCTACTTGGCCACTAGTTTGAGGATGGTATGGGGTGGCTACTTTGTGTGTGACGGAGTATTTGGTAAGCAAGGTTCGAAGGAACCAGTTACAGAAATGTTTACCTCCGTCACTGATGATGGCTCGAGGCGTACCAAACCGGCTAAAAATGTTAGCTTGAATGAATTTAACCACGACTGCGTGATCATTGGTTTTGGTAGCAACGGCCTCTATCCACTTAGATACGTAGTCCACCGCCACAAGTATGTACTCATGACCAGTAGAGGGTGGAAATGGTCCCATGAAGTCAATGCCCCACACATCAAATATTTCAATGATAAGAATAGGGTTAAGAGGCATCATGTCCTTCCGAGACATCGCGCCAAGGTGCTGACATCGCTCACAAGAGCGACAGAATGAATATGCATCCCGATGAAGTGTCGGCCAGAAAAATCCGCATTGGAGAATTTTTGCTGCTGTTTTCTTAGCACTAAAGTGCC
Organism: Cornus controversa; assembly: GCA_026545225.1. Classification (NCBI taxonomy): domain Eukaryota; kingdom Viridiplantae; phylum Streptophyta; class Magnoliopsida; order Cornales; family Cornaceae; genus Cornus; species Cornus controversa. Next base: position 35,332,367 of record CM048845.1, on the reverse strand, counting down.
CCCCACAAGCGAGTGTATGACAAAACTTGAGAATGCTTTGGAATTCGCTGTTGGGCACACACCTTCGAATTATTTGATCGGGGCAATATTTGAACAATTGAGGATCGTCCCAATAATATGATCGTGATTGGGAGAGAAAACGATCCTTCTTTTGCTTGGTCCAAGAAGATGGTATTTTACCGGTTGTCAAGTAATTAACCACATCCGCATACCAAGGGATACTCTCTTGAGAGATGACAAAGAGTTGTTCATCCGGGAAGGATTCACAAACTGGAATGGAATTATGGAGGGATTCAACAAGAATTCTAGACAGGTGGTCAGCCACCACATTTTCAGTTCCCTTTTTGTCTCTAATCTCAAAATTAAACTCTTGCAATAAGAGTATCCATCGGATCAACCTAGGCTTGGTGTCCTTTTTGGCCAAAAGATGCCGGAGGGCAGCATGGTCCGAATAGACAATGACCTTTGAACCTAATAAATAAGCTCGAAATTTGTCTAATGCAAATACTACCGCAAGCAATTCCTTTTCCGTGGTGGTATAATTGATTTGAGCCTCGGAAAGGGTTTTACTTGCGTAGTAGATGACATGTGGCAGTTTGTCTATTCGTTGCCCTAAGACAGCACCCATGGTATAATCGGATGCATCACACATAATCTCAAATGGGAGAGCCCAATTTGGAGGGATTAGAATTGGAGCGGTTGTAAGCATGGTGCGGAGTTTTTCAAAAGCGTTAAGGCACGCTTCATCAAAGGTAAAGCAAGACTCTTTTTCAAGAAGGCGACACAAAGGCCGAGAGATCTTGCTAAAGTCTTTGATGAAACGGCGATAAAAGCCCGCATGCCCAAGGAATGAACGAATCTCTCTCACCGTTGATGGTGGAGGAAGTTTGGAAATGAGTTCAACCTTGGCTTTATCAACCTCTATTCCTCTCTTAGACACAATGTGCCCTAGGACAATACCTTCTTGAACCATAAAATGACTCTTTTCCCAACTAAGAATTAGGTTGGTCTCTTGACATCGTTTGAGAACACAAGCTAGATTTTGGAGGCATGATTCAAATGAAGGCCCAAAAACGGAAAAATCATCCATGAACACTTCCAAGAATTTTTCCACCATGTCTGAGAAGATAGACGTCATACACCGTTGAAAAGTTGCCGGTGCATTGCACAACCCAAAGGGCATGCGTCTATAAGCAAATGTGCCGAAGGGACATGTAAAGGTGGTTTTCTCTTGGTCCCTCGGGTCTATAGCAACCTGATTATAGCCGGAATATCTATCCAAAAAGCAATAAAAACTTTGCCCGGCCAATCTCTCCAATATTTGATCAATGAATGGGAGGGGGAAGTGATCTTTTCGAGTGGCTGAATTTAATTTCCTATAATCTATGCACACTCTCCAGCCCGTGGTGGTGCGTTGGGGAACTAATTCACCCTTGTCATTTGGTTGCACCGTAATACCTGACTTCTTTGGAACCACTTGAGTGGGACTAACCCACTTGCTATCAGAGATGGGGTATATGATTCCCGCATCTAGTAACTTCACCACCTCCTTCATGACAACGTCCTTCATATTTGGATTTAATCGATGTTGTGCCTCCCTTGAGGTCTTAGCATCCTATTCCAAGTGTATGCGGTGCATACAAATAGAAGGATCTATTCCCTTGAGATCTGCCACACTCCAGCCTATTGCTTATTTGTGCTCTTTGAGCACCTTAATAAGTTCCATCTCTTGATCATTGGTAAGATTGGAAGCAATAATGACTGGAAGGGTCTCATTAGAGCCAAGAAAACATACTTGAGTGTAGCCGGTAGGGGCTTGAGCTCAAGTTGTGGTGGGGAAATTAAAGAAGGAGTTTGGGAAGTTTTGGACTAAGGGGGCAAGGGTTCTCTTGGAACTCTCCACTTAGGCAATTCCATGACAGTATTAACATCGAGCATGGAATTGACTTCACATGTGGATTGCTCAATGTCAAAATCATCACAGTTGAAGTGATTTAGGCATGCGACTAAAGGGTCCTTGGAAAGAATAGAAGGAAGTGCTTCTTGAACAAGGTCTTCCACTACATCGACACAAAAGCACTCACTTTCGTTGTCGGATGTGTGGTGAGAAGCATTGAAGATGTTCAAGCGGACTTTCATATTCCCAAAAGAGATGTCCATCACTCCGGTACGGTAATTACCGCAAGCGTTTGCCGTGGCCAAGAATGGATGACCTAGAATGATAGGAATATGATGATTCGGATTTTGGACCGGTTCCGTGTCAAGGACTATGAAGTCCACCAGAAAATAGAATTTGTCCACTTGAATGATGACATCCTCAATGATGCCACGTGGTTGCTTCACCGAACGGTCGGCAAGTTGCAACACAACCGTGGTATGCTTGAGTTCCCCCAAACCTAGTTGTTGGTAAACTGAGAATGGAAGCACATTGACACTAGCCCCTAAATCAAGAAGTGCTTTTTCAAAAGATTGATTTCCGATGGTGCACGAAATGGTCGGAGCACCCGGATCTTTGAATTTAGGAGGGGCTTGGTGTTGGAAAATGGAGCTTATGTGCTCAGTTAAGAGGACTTTCTTAGGAACATTATTCCTAGATTTGTGCTTTTGAGTGCACAAGTCCTCCAAGAATTTCGCATAGGAGGGAATTTGTCGAATAGCATCAAGGAGAGGGAGATTGATCTTTACTTGTTTGAAGATCTCCATCATGTTTTGGATTTTCTCTCCTTGTTCCCGAAATGAGAAGGCTCCTTCAATCTTTGAGGAAAAGGAACCGGAGGTTCATAAGAGGTGTCAAGATTTGGAATCGATGACGACACAACTTCACTTGCCTTTCCTTTTGGATTTGAAGGGGTATTTTGCAAATTTGGATTTAACGGAAACGATTTTGGATTTAATTGGGATTCTTTTGGATTTTTAGGTTGCTCTTGGAATTCCTTTCTCTCTTCCTCCCCTACCTTGGAGTTAATGATTTTACCACTTCTCAAGGTTGTGATTGATTGAACTTGCTCCGGAGGAGCATTACAAGTTAAAGATGATGGATCTTCAATCATATGAACACCTTTGGGGTTCGCCACCAGTTGACTCGGCAACTTACCTTCCTCCCTTCTATTTAAGGCATTAGCTAGTTGCCCGATTTGAGCTTCTTCCATGAAAAAGCCGGATGGTTCTTGTAACCAGGATTGTACGTGTTCGAATATGGATCATTCATTTGTTTACCGTACAAGGCATTCGCTTGCTCTTGAGCATAATCGGGAGATTGCCCGGCAATAGGACAATCTCGCACAAAATGCGAAGTGCTATAGCAAAACGAACACCCTTCCTAATTTTGGACATATTGGTTTGGAGTAGGCAGCCCATTTTTCATGATAAAATCCATTTTTTGGGACAAGGCTTCTACTTGCATGGCTACCTCATCTACCCGTGAAATCTCATGCACTCCTCTACAAGGTTGGGTGGCCTTCCCTTTCCTAGTGGAGGAGCGTTGAGCTGAGTTGTTGCTTAGGGTTTGAAAAAGTTTCCATGCCTCATCGGGGCTTTTCAAAAGATATCCACCCCTACACGCGGGGTCTATCATTTGTCTATGTTGCTCACTCACCCCATCATAAAAACTTTACACTAGCTGCCATTTTGGGACAGCATGATGCGGACAAGATTTTAAAAGATCTTTTAACCTCTCCCACGTCTCATGGAATTGTTCTTGGTCAATTTGGGTGAATCCTGTGATTGCTCGCCGAATATCACTTGTCTTACCCATTGGGAAGTATTTTTTCAACAACTCTATTTGCATCTCCGCCCAAGAATGGATTGAGTTGGGTTCTAGGGAATTGAACCAACTTCTAGCCTTATCTTTTAGGGAGAAGCGGAACATACGTAACTTTAGATCATCCTCCGTAAAGTGTGGTACACGAATGGTGGAACACATGGAAAGGAAGTAATCTAAGTGCCGGTATGGATCCTCATTAGGAAGACCGTAGAAGCTATTAAGAAGATTGATGGTGGAGGACTTTATTTCGAATTGATTTGCTGCTACATCTGGAAATTGAATACATGAAGGTACTTCAAATGTAGTCGGAAGGTAAAAGTCCATAAGCAACTCTCCTTGAGGAGGTGGTGGTGGAGGTGGTTGTTCGTGATTAAAAGGAGGTAGTCCAGGAGGTTGTCTCTCATTTGGATCCATGTTTTCAGTCCTAGGCAATATAGGGTCCCTAGAGGTTCCTCTACGTTGTCTAAGTGTTCGTTCAAGTTCAATGTTACACGGAAGCAAAGGAAGTGACAATGACCGTCTACCTAGCATGCATTACCAATAGAACAACACCTCAATATACAAAATAAACAAATATATACAAAAGAATGAATGAATTCAAACTACTAATTTTTGGCTTTTATACTTACAAAGGGTTCCAAATTTACTTCTCTTAGATGCCCGCTATGTGGTATACCTAAAATCAAGAAATTTGAGAAATAAGGACAAGATATATACAAAAAGAATGAAAGAATTTCTAGCCTAAGAATTAAACCAGATTTAATCTTCCAATGGTGACAATAAAACTGTAGTCCCCGGCAACGGCGCCAAAATTTTGATGTGGTCGGAACTAAATTATATTGTAAGCTTAATTTTGCCCTTTTTATCAAAATATAATTTAACCACTCGCAAGAGCACGAATCTTTGTAGATAAGGTTATATATAGAGGGTATCGATCCCACGAGGACTAGTCGCAATTGTCTTAAAGGAAGATTAATTCTACTTTAATTCAAAAAATAGATTTTTGAATTTGTATTTAAAAACTATTGCATGAATGAAATGACAAGAAAAGTAAAGAGTAAAAGTGGGAGAGCGAACTAGGGTTGGTTTCCACCACTAGCCATTCACATGTTCATAAGTGTAGCAAGCATGGGATTCATTAATTAAATGCCTAACAATGTCATTAGGCTTGTGACCTCAATGACATATCAAAAGATCAATGTGTGTGCTAACCTATCATAGTCCATCTTCAACAAGCATAGCTCTTCAACCTAACTAACTACCTAATTACCCTACTCTCTAAGTGAACACTACATGCATCCAAACTACCTTGTCTTGGCATGGTCTATACAAACTAACACCACACATTCATTTAAACACCATTATCTAACCATCATTTACACTTCTTGTGGAATATGCAATTGTTGTGCATTCAAGTGACAAAACCTACTCTAAGACAAGAATAAATTCCATATCAAATGAATATATAAAAGAGATGTATTTGGGTACACAATCACTAGGCTAAATAATCAACATTTAATTACAAATCCCAAGAGCTACAAAGATGAACAAGTTTACATGGCTGGGGGTTGAAACCAACACCCTAGTAGAAGAGTTAGTTGCTCATGGTTGCCTTGCACCCTTCCATTGATGAAGAAAGTGAAGCTTCTTGGTCTGGTTCAGCTTCTCCTCTTCCTCTCCCGAAGGTCTCTCTCTAGTATTCTGGTGTGTGTTGAGAGATATGTGAGATATGAGAGATATGGCCCTTTTTGTGTGCTTTTTGGCTTCTTTTTTAACCTTGGGCCCACCATATATATAAATATCATTATATATATCTCTTGTATCAAGAAGGCCCCCAAAAGTCTTGTTCAAGTCAGACAATCCCCCTAAGTCGTGCAAAAAGAGGCATTTTGTTGCAAGTGGGAGAGCAGGTGAGAGTGTGTCCAAGTGGGCTCTGTAGAATCTCGATTGATCGAGATTGAATCTCGATTGATCGAGATTTTGATCAATCGAAATGAGATCTCGATCGATCGAGATTTCGATTAATCGAAATCAACATCTCGATTGATCGAGATGCCTTGGCTGCATTTTCTTATTTCTTCTCTTGACTGCAGAAAGCTTCCAACTTTGCTCCATTTACTCCAATACCTGCAAAACATCAAAAACACAAAAATACCGTAAACATATCTCGGTAAACGCAAAAACAGAACTAACGTATGCAATAAAGAGGGTTCGAATGCATAGAATTGAACACTTATCAGTGTTGCTCATGTTGATGGTCAAAAGGAATGATATAATCCCCTTTGCAATGGCAAGCTGCTACACAGAGTGTTACGCTGGTTGTCTCACACCTTCCATACCTCCTGAGACGTGCATTGCCAATTGTTTGAAACAATGTGGCTCTCAGAAACCTCCACATGCCTTTCATGTTCGAAGGAGCAATGTACCAAGCCCATCAATGGTAATGTCTGCTCTCTCTATCTCTTACGTGATGTGTATTAAGTTTATATTCAATCACCATCATTCTTAATTTAACTGCAATCAACAATTGTTGACTATTTTTATTTTATCCTTCCGTTAATGAATGTCTTGATGCTACAGGTACAGAGTTAGCCCGAAGTGGTTTGAAGAAATACTTCCATAGTTTCTACAATGGCCCAAACTATTTAGTCCTAACTATATATCTGTAAGCACCATGATGATGGAATGTATCATCTTCGATAATAAAATAATTGTTTACTTTGGATATTTAAATAAGAATCTTTCCGGCTTGTATGATCCAACTTTAATGAAGTTTAGTGCAATATTGTAAGAAATTTATTTACTATCTCAGGAACTTATTTTTTCCTTTAATATCTCGTTATAGTTTCCAGGGTTTGCAATTTTCAAAGTTAAGAGGCAATAATGTCGAATCATGAGTGATTGATGACTAAATAGAACAGAAGAGAAAAATGTAATATTCTTGATTAACAATTTAGATTTGTACGGGATTTATATATGCAATGATTGATGACATTGTTAATCATTCTTGATTAACAATAATTGATGACATTGTGCATCCATATGCAACATATATGGTGAGTGAGAATATAATTGGATTGAGGATGAAAGACAGATGACGAAGCCATGACACGTACTTCACCTAAACTACCAAATCTTGATCGAATTTGCCAATAATAAAAACATTTCTCTATATTTCACCTAAAAAATATTACAAATAGTACCAACTTCGAGTGTTAAAGAGTTTGAAGAAGAACAATACTTGTGTGCTGTGCTCAATGTTCTACATCTTTAGAACTTTGAGTGTTGGTTGGGTTTGACATTCAACAGATCTTCTCTGTCTGTCTCCGAGAAAGTGTTGAGTGAAGTTGTATTTATAGGTCAAAATGCGGGGTGTTTAATTTGAAAACCCCCAAGATTGCTCTAAATTTTCAAATTTGAGTCTATCTACAAACAAAGATAGAGAAATATATAAAAACAAGCAAATAATTACATAAATTTCAGAATTGTAATATCAATTATCATGTGATCAATATAAGATGAGAAGATTTTTTAAGCTAATGATTTATATGAAAGTGTGCCTTCTTGAGCCCAAGTTTCAGTATTGAATATGGAAGAATGATTATAGAGGATGTTATAATAGAGAACTTTTTGTTTCTTTAAGAGAAATTAAGGACATTAATCAATTATATTCTCGAATTTCTTTAGAGTAACGAATTCTTCTTTTGTGATACCATTGCCCTTTCCCTATTGGAGGTGCAATTTTCTTATCATGTATTTAATTTATGGGATTCTTTAGAATTTCTTTTACCTGACTTTTTCAATCTCTGGCTGAGTTAGATCTGGTTGGAGGGGTTACAAGGATCTCTCCGGGTGCCCCCCCCCTCGGAATCTAATTGCCCCACTGTACAGATGGTACAATACTAATGTGGGATAAGAGGTGCAATTGGGAATCAGAATATCATTGCCCGTGTCTACGACATTGTAAACAAAAATCTATTGGAGAGAAATGAGGACAAACAGGTATATTTTGGTAGAATAGATATGTCATTATACCTTTTTTTTTTTGCTCCCATTTGTCACTATGCTTGCCAGCCCACGCTAACCCATATCTTACACATGATTGTGAGCCATATTTTTTTCCCTCTCTTTTCTTCCTCATCATGCTTGCCAGCGTACAACCAATCTATTATATGTAAAAGAGGAATATTATTTACAACACTCGCCAATAAAAAATAAAAAGAAAACTACTCTTGCCAATTTTTTCTTAAAACCAGAACCCACTTCCATTTTATTTTTCTCTCTCCTCTCTCACCGTCTCTCTCTCTCCCTCACCTTTTACAATTATCTCTCTTCTTCTCTTCTCTTTCTCTGCAAATTATATCTTCACAATCAACAACCACCTACTGCCCCCACACAACCAGGAACGAACCCTCACTCCAAATCACCACCTCCACTCACGGTCAGCGATTCAACCTCAACACCATCCTAGCCATGAATGTAACCTACAATTGCCACACCCAAACCCAAAACTGCAAAACACCATTAGCCTCACACCACAAAGACCAACTTCATCAAGTGATACAACACCAACATGCTCTACCTAAAGCCAGACCCTCAATCATCTTCACCAACTAACCGAGACCACAAATCTCAAAGCCAACTACAACCAGCCGAGCAACTCCATGAACCATGAAAAAGACTCTAGTTATGTTATAGAATTTTGAGAAGTTTTCAAATTTTAGAAGTCATTTAAAATATTTTTCCTATTCTTTTTAATTTAAAATGATTTAAAAATTAAAAATAGTTATTTAAATATTATGGGTTGGGCCCAAACTGGGCCAGTGGGTGGGCTTAGCAAATGGTGCCGAACTATCCTTTTTTTCATCCCCACGTGCTATAGGATGATACCATACGCGCGCCAGGGACGGCGGCACGCCTAGGCATCGCGGTGTGGTTGGGTCATCTTTTTCCCAAGCCACAACGACCTGTTTTGCGCGCACACCCATTTTCTGACTAGTCTTCCAGGCACTCCCAAGAGGTTAAGCCTGTAGTTGAAGATAGCATTCCATAACGAGCCTAGCCCGTAATTGAAATAGTCTCTTTCTTCGAGGGCTTTAGCCCATTGTTGAAGCTAACATTCCACAACGAGATTGCGCCCGCTGTAGTACCCTACTCCAACACATGGTATGATATTGTCCATTTTGGGCCTGAGCCCACATCGTTTCGCTTTCGGGTTTTGCCCTAAAAGGCCAAATATCATTTGAAGAAAACACACTACATATAAGCCCATCCACTTTTCCACACCCAGGTGATGTGGGATTGTGCACCCTATACCCTGTTAGTGTGGTAGCTCACCCCAGTGTCTGCTTTGGACCAGCCCACACATATCCGTCGATAAGGGTTACTACAATCCACCCCCCTACGAGGCCTGACGTCCTCACCAACACATTTTTGGCTCGGTTCAGGCTCTGATAGCAGTTGTAAGACCCCGCTCCAATGCATGGTATGATATTATTCGCTTTATGGCCGAGCCCAAACAGTTTTGCGCTTAAGTTTTACCCCAAAAGGCCTTATACCATTTGAAGAGAACATACTATATATAAGCACAATCCCTTTCCCACACCTAGGCGATGTGGGGTTGAGCACTCTGTACCTTATCAGTGTGGTAGCTCTGCCCAGTGTTTTTTTTTACACTTGCCCACAAGGGTCACTACAATCCATCCCACGGATGACTACAATCCACCCCCTATGAGGCCCGACGTCCTCATTGGCACACTTTTGACTGGGTTTAGGCTCTGATACCCACTATAATATCCCGCTCCAACACATTGTATGATATTTTCCGCTTTGCACTTGAGCCCGCACGGTTTTGCACTTCGGTTTTACCGCAAAATGCCTTATATCGTTTGAAGTGAACACACTACTATAAGCACATCGTGTTCTCCACACCTAGGCGATGTGTGATTGAGCACCCTATACCTTGTCAGTGTGGTGGCTCAGCCTAGTGTCTGTCTTCGCACCCGCCCACTCACACCAGCCGACACGGGTTACTACAACCATCATAGTTGTTGGCTATTTTTAATGATGGCCTAAGGCCCATCATTGAAAGAGATATTCAACGATGGGCATAAGCCCATCGTATTCAATGACGGACAAAGCCCCTCATGGAAAGAGAATTTCGACGAGGGGCTATATCTGTCGTGGAATGTCACATTCCATGACGCGCTGTAGGCCGTTGTTGAAAATCATCAGTCAATTATGATGGGCGTTATATTGGAGAACAATCCGCGTCGTAAAAAGTTTTATGCCCGTCGTGAGAGGCCAATTTTGTTGTAGTGAAAGTAAACTATTTTAACATACTACAATATATTGAATTAAAAATCATTGAATTAATCAAGTATGTTTAAGATAGCAAAGAAACAAATAAAGAAAAAGAAGTAAAAAGAAAAACCGCATAAAAACCCACCTTTCAATTTAATGATCAAGTATATTTAAACCAAAATCAACCCTAGGTTTCCGTTCATAAATTGTCTTAAAAGTCTAATTAAAATTTCTAAGAATTTTTTTCAATTTTTCGGTAATCTGAAATATAATAAAATTCCAACTTTAAAGTACACTTTTGTTCAAAATTTACAACAAGGATAACTTATTTCATCTTGAAATTAAAGTCCCAAGTATTTATTGCCCAAAAAAGATAAATTTGAATTTCCAAAAATTTTTAAAATTTAAAAGTAATTTCAAATATTTTTCCTATTTTATTAATTTCAATGTGATTTAAAAATTATTTAAATAATCCGAGCTGGGCCCAAACTGGGCCAGTGGGTGGGCTTGGCAAGTGGGACCGGACTGTCCCTTTTACGGACCCCGCCGGCAACCGGAGGCCACCGTACAAGCACCACACGATGTCAGTGTGCGTTGAGATTGCGTCGTGGCCGGGTCATCTTTTTCCTAAGCCACAACGTGCTGTTTTGCGCGCACAGCCGGTTTCCGGCCACTTCCAGCTCAAAAACCTACATATTTTATTTAAAAGAAAAATTTACATTTAAATCAAATATTTCACAAACATTTAAAGTCAATCAACACTTAGTAACAAATTAATAAACCATCTACATTAAGCAAAAGAGATGGCATTGACAAAAAGTAACTAAAACATTTAAACACCAAAAGAAAAGTAACTTAAATAATTAAAAATCAAAATTAAATATCCTTAAATTATGAGGTATTACTGAAAATGTTCTTTACTCCTTTGACCTGCAAACGGAAAGAATGTTAATGGTGGAAACTCCCTTTAATTACACAAGATTTAATTTGAAGGTTACAAGAAATATGTAGCCATGTCGCCTCACCTAAACACCCCACATATGACCTAAGGGCTCAAGATATCCTCCCCCGTTCCTCTCTTGCCCTGTGCCAATCATTTTGTAACATTGTAACACCATTAACTTGATAATTATGCACATTTATTTATATTAGATTTATAATCATAATTTAATCACGTATAATTTATTTTTGAAATACTTGAATATTGAAGTGTCTGACATGTGTTGGAAGAGTGTCCAAGAAGTGTCTAAAAAAAATGTCAGGACAAAGTGTCTGAGAACTGTCAGAATGTCCAACTCGAATACGGTACCCTTGGTGAAGTGTTCTAGGTTGTCAATAAAAAATTTAAAGATGATAGAAGACAAATTCATGAAAAAATTTACAACGTACAATATATACAATATATATTATATTTTAGACATACTTGAATGTAGAATAATTCGAACATGAGATACTACTCTCACCCACAAGAACCAACCAATGTTTCTTGAGGGAATAACATTACAAATATTTGTATTTGCATTGTGGATTTTGTATTATTTCTTATTTTGTTGTACTCTAACCCACAAGAAACAACCAATGTTTCTTGAGGGAATAACATTACAAATATTTGTATTTGCATTGTGGATTTTGTATTATTTCTTATTTTGTTGTTTCTTTTTTGGCAATTGGAAAGAAAATTTATAAGCTTGATCAACAATACAATATAAATATTTTAGTACAATTAGGAACCCAACGAATAAAATTTCACAAAACATAAAATTAAAATGGTGACTTAAAGTTGGCCATAGATATGATTTTTTCGTTTAGGATATTATAGATTTTGCATAAATAGTGGAATGGGGGGAATGCACCTCCCCGGTGGTAGATCATGTGGTGTTCTAAGAAGCCAACGCTACCGCCGTCAACAAAAAAAGGTAAAAATAAAATATTCACTGAAAAGTTATTGCGCCATTACATGCTAGGATCTTAACATTTTAGTATGAAATAAAGATGGTAGTTAAAATTGAAAAACTAATGCGAAGAAATATAACATTTACATTATTGTTTAAAAAATTAAATATTATAAATAAATGAACAGAAACAGAAACATCAATGTTTTAAATACCATTAAGGGCATCTGACCTATAAATGTAGCCCTTGGAATGGTGTTTTAAATCAGTCAAGGTAAAAAAGATTTGTAGCAAGATTTGAGGGCATGGAGAGGAAAGGTATCATAACATGTGTCTGGAAGATCGCATTGGTGTTGCTCATGTTGATGGTCAAAAGGAATGATATAATCCCCTTTGCAATGGCAAGCTGCTACACAGAGTGTTACGCTGGCTGTCTCACACCTTCCATACCTCCTGAGACGTGCATTGCCAATTGTTTGAAACAATGTGGCTCTCAAAGACCTCCACATGCCTTTCATGTTCGGAGGAGCAATGTACCAAGCCCATCAATGGTAATGTCTGCTCTCTCTATCTCTTACGTGATATGTATTAAGTTTATATTCAATCACCATCATTCTTAATTTAACTCCAATCAACAATTGTTGACTATTTTTATTTTATCCTTCCGCTAATGAATGTCTTGATGCTACAGGTACAGAGTTAGTCCGAAGTGGTTTGAAGAAATACGTCCATAGTTTCTACAATGGCCCAAACTATTTAGTTCTAACTATAAATCTGTAAGCACCATGATGATGGAATGTATCATCTTCGATAATAAAATAATTGTTTACTTTGGATATTTAAATAAGAATCTTTCCGGCTTGTATGATCCAACTTTAATGAAGTTTAGTGCAATATTGTAAGAAATTTATTTACTATCCCAGGAACTTATTTTTTCCTTTAATATCTCGTTATAGTTTCCAGGGTTTGCAATTTTCAAAGTTAAGAGGCAACAATGTTGAATCATGAGTGATTGATGACTAAATAGAACAGAAGAGAAAAACGTAATATTCTTGATTAACAATTTAGATTTGTACGGGATTTATATATGCAATGATTGATGACATTGTTAACCATTCTTGATTAACAATGATTGATGACATATGGAAGAATGATTGTAGAGGATGTTATAATAGAGAACTTTTTGTTTCTTTGAGAGAAATTAAGGACATTAATCAATTATATTCTCGAATTTCTTTAAAGTAACGAATTCTTCTTTTGTGATACCATTTCCCTTTCCCTATTGGAGGTGCAACTTATCATGTATTTAATTTATGGGATTCTTTAGAATTTCTTTTACCTGACTTTTTCAATCTCTGGCTGAGTTAGATCTGGTTGGAGTGGTTACAAGCATCTCTCCGGGTGCCCCCCCCCTCGGAATCTAATTGCCCCATTGTACAGATGGTAGAATACTAATGTGGGATAATAGGTGCAATTGGGAATCAAAATATCATTGCCCGTGTCTACGACATTGTAAAACAAAAATATATTGGAGAGAAATGAAGACAAACAGGTATATTTTGGTAGAATAGATATGTCATTATACATATTTCTTTTTCCTCCCATTTGTCACTATGCTTGCCAGCCCACGCTAACCCATATCTTACTCATGATTGTGAGCCATATTTTTTTCCCTCTCTTTTCTTCCTCATCATGCTTGCCAGCGTACAACCAATCTATTATATGTAAAAGAGGAATATTATTTACAACACTCGCCAATAAAAAATAAAAAGAAAACTACTCTTTCTAATTTTTTCTTAAAACCAGAACCCGCTTCCATTTTATTTTTCTCTCTCCTCTCTCACCGTCTCTCTCTCTCCCTCACGTTTTAGAATTATCTCTCTTCTTCTCTTCTCTTTCTCTGCAAATTATATCTTCACAATCAACAACCACCTACTGCCCCCACACAACCCGGAACCAACCCTCACTCCAAATCACCACCTCCACTCACGGTCAGCGATTCAACCTCAACACCATCCTAGCCATGAATGTAACCTACAATTGCCACACCCAAACCCAAAACTGCAAAACACCATTAGCCTCACACCACAAAGACCAACTTAAGCAAGTGATACAACACCAACATGCTCTACCTAAAGCCAGACCCTCAATCATCTTCACCAACTAACCGAGACCGCAAATCTCAAAGCAACTACAACCAGCCGAGCAACTCCATGAACCATGAAAATGACTCTAGTTATGTTATAAAATTTTCAGAAGTTTTTAAATTTTAGAAGTAATTTAAAATATTTTTCCTATTCTTTTTCATTGAAAATGATTTAAAAATTAAAAATAGTTATTTAAATATTATGGGCTGGTCCCAAACTGGGCCAGTGGGTGGGCTTGGCAAATGGTACCGAACTATCCCTTTTTTGATCCCCACGTGCTATAGGATGATAGCATACGCGCTCCAGGGACAGCGGCACGCGTGGGCATCGCGGTGTGGTTGGGTCATCTTTTTTCCAAGCCACAACACCCTGCTTTGCGCGCACAGCCATTTTCTGACTGGTCTTCCGGGTAGTCCCAAGAGGTTAAGCCCGTAGTTGAAGATACCATTCCATAACGAGCCTAGCCCGTCATTGAAATAGTCTCTTTCTTCGAGGGCTTTAGCCCATTGTTGAAGCTAACATTCCACAACGAGATTGCGCCCGCTGTAGTACCCTACTCCAACACATGGTATGATATTGTCCATTTTGGGCCTGAGCCCACATCGTTTCGCTTTCGGGTTTTGCCCTAAAAGGCCAAATATCATTTGAAGAAAACACACTACATATAAGCCCATCCACTTTTCCACACCCAGGTGATGTGGGATTGTGCACCCTATACCCTGTTAGTGTGGTAGCTCACCCCAGTGTCTGCTTTGGACCAGCCCACACATATCCGTCGATAAGGGTTACTACAATCCACCCCCCTACGAGGCCTGACGTCCTCACCAACACATTTTTGGCTCGGTTCAGGCTCTGATAGCAGTTGTAAGACCCCGCTCCAATGCATGGTATGATATTATTCGCTTTATGGCCGAGCCCAAACAGTTTTGCGCTTAAGTTTTACCCCAAAAGGCCTTATACCATTTGAAGAGAACATACTATATATAAGCACAATCCCTTTCCCACACCTAGGCGATGTGGGGTTGAGCACTCTGTACCTTATCAGTGTGGTAGCTCTGCCCAGTGTTTTTTTTTACACTTGCCCACAAGGGTCACTACAATCCATCCCACGGATGACTACAATCCACCCCCTATGAGGCCCGACGTCCTCATTGGCACACTTTTGACTGGGTTTAGGCTCTGATACCCACTATAATATCCCGCTCCAACACATTGTATGATATTTTCCGCTTTGCACTTGAGCCCGCACGGTTTTGCACTTCGGTTTTACCGCAAAATGCCTTATATCGTTTGAAGTGAACACACTACTATAAGCACATCGTGTTCTCCACACCTAGGCGATGTGTGATTGAGCACCCTATACCTTGTCAGTGTGGTGGCTCAGCCTAGTGTCTGTCTTCGCACCCGCCCACTCACACCAGCCGACACGGGTTACTACAACCATCATAGTTGTTGGCTATTTTTAATGATGGCCTAAGGCCCATCATTGAAAGAGATATTCAACGATGGGCATAAGCCCATCGTATTCAATGACGGACAAAGCCCCTCATGGAAAGAGAATTTCGACGAGGGGCTATATCTGTCGTGGAATGTCACATTCCATGACGCGCTGTAGGCCGTTGTTGAAAATCATCAGTCAATTATGATGGGCGTTATATTGGAGAACAATCCGCGTCGTAAAAAGTTTTATGCCCGTCGTGAGAGGCCAATTTTGTTGTAGTGAAAGTAAACTATTTTAACATACTACAATATATTGAATTAAAAATCATTGAATTAATCAAGTATGTTTAAGATAGCAAAGAAACAAATAAAGAAAAAGAAGTAAAAAGAAAAACCGCATAAAAACCCACCTTTCAATTTAATGATCAAGTATATTTAAACCAAAATCAACCCTAGGTTTCCGTTCATAAATTGTCTTAAAAGTCTAATTAAAATTTCTAAGAATTTTTTTCAATTTTTCGGTAATCTGAAATATAATAAAATTCCAACTTTAAAGTACACTTTTGTTCAAAATTTACAACAAGGATAACTTATTTCATCTTGAAATTAAAGTCCCAAGTATTTATTGCCCAAAAAAGATAAATTTGAATTTCCAAAAATTTTTAAAATTTAAAAGTAATTTCAAATATTTTTCCTATTTTATTAATTTCAATGTGATTTAAAAATTATTTAAATAATCCGAGCTGGGCCCAAACTGGGCCAGTGGGTGGGCTTGGCAAGTGGGACCGGACTGTCCCTTTTACGGACCCCGCCGGCAACCGGAGGCCACCGTACAAGCACCACACGATGTCAGTGTGCGTTGAGATTGCGTCGTGGCCGGGTCATCTTTTTCCTAAGCCACAACGTGCTGTTTTGCGCGCACAGCCGGTTTCCGGCCACTTCCAGCTCAAAAACCTACATATTTTATTTAAAAGAAAAATTTACATTTAAATCAAATATTTCACAAACATTTAAAGTCAATCAACACTTAGTAACAAATTAATAAACCATCTACATTAAGCAAAAGAGATGGCATTGACAAAAAGTAACTAAAACATTTAAACACCAAAAGAAAAGTAACTTAAATAATTAAAAATCAAAATTAAATATCCTTAAATTATGAGGTATTACTGAAAATGTTCTTTACTCCTTTGACCTGCAAACGGAAAGAATGTTAATGGTGGAAACTCCCTTTAATTACACAAGATTTAATTTGAAGGTTACAAGAAATATGTAGCCATGTCGCCTCACCTAAACACCCCACATATGACCTAAGGGCTCAAGATATCCTCCCCCGTTCCTCTCTTGCCCTGTGCCAATCATTTTGTAACATTGTAACACCATTAACTTGATAATTATGCACATTTATTTATATTAGATTTATAATCATAATTTAATCACGTATAATTTATTTTTGAAATACTTGAATATTGAAGTGTCTGACATGTGTTGGAAGAGTGTCCAAGAAGTGTCTAAAAAAAATGTCAGGACAAAGTGTCTGAGAACTGTCAGAATGTCCAACTCGAATACGGTACCCTTGGTGAAGTGTTCTAGGTTGTCAATAAAAAATTTAAAGATGATAGAAGACAAATTCATGAAAAAATTTACAACGTACAATATATACAATATATATTATATTTTAGACATACTTGAATGTAGAATAATTCGAACATGAGATACTACTCTCACCCACAAGAACCAACCAATGTTTCTTGAGGGAATAACATTACAAATATTTGTATTTGCATTGTGGATTTTGTATTATTTCTTATTTTGTTGTACTCTAACCCACAAGAAACAACCAATGTTTCTTGAGGGAATAACATTACAAATATTTGTATTTGCATTGTGGATTTTGTATTATTTCTTATTTTGTTGTTTCTTTTTTGGCAATTGGAAAGAAAATTTATAAGCTTGATCAACAATACAATATAAATATTTTAGTACAATTAGGAACCCAACGAATAAAATTTCACAAAACATAAAATTAAAATGGTGACTTAAAGTTGGCCATAGATATGATTTTTTCGTTTAGGATATTATAGATTTTGCATAAATAGTGGAATGGGGGGAATGCACCTCCCCGGTGGTAGATCATGTGGTGTTCTAAGAAGCCAACGCTACCGCCGTCAACAAAAAAAGGTAAAAATAAAATATTCACTGAAAAGTTATTGCGCCATTACATGCTAGGATCTTAACATTTTAGTATGAAATAAAGATGGTAGTTAAAATTGAAAAACTAATGCGAAGAAATATAACATTTACATTATTGTTTAAAAAATTAAATATTATAAATAAATGAACAGAAACAGAAACATCAATGTTTTAAATACCATTAAGGGCATCTGACCTATAAATGTAGCCCTTGGAATGGTGTTTTAAATCAGTCAAGGTAAAAAAGATTTGTAGCAAGATTTGAGGGCATGGAGAGGAAAGGTATCATAACATGTGTCTGGAAGATCGCATTGGTGTTGCTCATGTTGATGGTCAAAAGGAATGATATAATCCCCTTTGCAATGGCAAGCTGCTACACAGAGTGTTACGCTGGCTGTCTCACACCTTCCATACCTCCTGAGACGTGCATTGCCAATTGTTTGAAACAATGTGGCTCTCAAAGACCTCCACATGCCTTTCATGTTCGGAGGAGCAATGTACCAAGCCCATCAATGGTAATGTCTGCTCTCTCTATCTCTTACGTGATATGTATTAAGTTTATATTCAATCACCATCATTCTTAATTTAACTCCAATCAACAATTGTTGACTATTTTTATTTTATCCTTCCGCTAATGAATGTCTTGATGCTACAGGTACAGAGTTAGTCCGAAGTGGTTTGAAGAAATACGTCCATAGTTTCTACAATGGCCCAAACTATTTAGTTCTAACTATAAATCTGTAAGCACCATGATGATGGAATGTATCATCTTCGATAATAAAATAATTGTTTACTTTGGATATTTAAATAAGAATCTTTCCGGCTTGTATGATCCAACTTTAATGAAGTTTAGTGCAATATTGTAAGAAATTTATTTACTATCCCAGGAACTTATTTTTTCCTTTAATATCTCGTTATAGTTTCCAGGGTTTGCAATTTTCAAAGTTAAGAGGCAACAATGTTGAATCATGAGTGATTGATGACTAAATAGAACAGAAGAGAAAAACGTAATATTCTTGATTAACAATTTAGATTTGTACGGGATTTATATATGCAATGATTGATGACATTGTTAACCATTCTTGATTAACAATGATTGATGACATATGGAAGAATGATTGTAGAGGATGTTATAATAGAGAACTTTTTGTTTCTTTGAGAGAAATTAAGGACATTAATCAATTATATTCTCGAATTTCTTTAAAGTAACGAATTCTTCTTTTGTGATACCATTTCCCTTTCCCTATTGGAGGTGCAACTTATCATGTATTTAATTTATGGGATTCTTTAGAATTTCTTTTACCTGACTTTTTCAATCTCTGGCTGAGTTAGATCTGGTTGGAGTGGTTACAAGCATCTCTCCGGGTGCCCCCCCCCTCGGAATCTAATTGCCCCATTGTACAGATGGTAGAATACTAATGTGGGATAATAGGTGCAATTGGGAATCAAAATATCATTGCCCGTGTCTACGACATTGTAAAACAAAAATATATTGGAGAGAAATGAAGACAAACAGGTATATTTTGGTAGAATAGATATGTCATTATACATATTTCTTTTTCCTCCCATTTGTCACTATGCTTGCCAGCCCACGCTAACCCATATCTTACTCATGATTGTGAGCCATATTTTTTTCCCTCTCTTTTCTTCCTCATCATGCTTGCCAGCGTACAACCAATCTATTATATGTAAAAGAGGAATATTATTTACAACACTCGCCAATAAAAAATAAAAAGAAAACTACTCTTTCTAATTTTTTCTTAAAACCAGAACCCGCTTCCATTTTATTTTTCTCTCTCCTCTCTCACCGTCTCTCTCTCTCCCTCACGTTTTAGAATTATCTCTCTTCTTCTCTTCTCTTTCTCTGCAAATTATATCTTCACAATCAACAACCACCTACTGCCCCCACACAACCCGGAACCAACCCTCACTCCAAATCACCACCTCCACTCACGGTCAGCGATTCAACCTCAACACCATCCTAGCCATGAATGTAACCTACAATTGCCACACCCAAACCCAAAACTGCAAAACACCATTAGCCTCACACCACAAAGACCAACTTAAGCAAGTGATACAACACCAACATGCTCTACCTAAAGCCAGACCCTCAATCATCTTCACCAACTAACCGAGACCGCAAATCTCAAAGCAACTACAACCAGCCGAGCAACTCCATGAACCATGAAAATGACTCTAGTTATGTTATAAAATTTTCAGAAGTTTTTAAATTTTAGAAGTAATTTAAAATATTTTTCCTATTCTTTTTCATTGAAAATGATTTAAAAATTAAAAATAGTTATTTAAATATTATGGGCTGGTCCCAAACTGGGCCAGTGGGTGGGCTTGGCAAATGGTACCGAACTATCCCTTTTTTGATCCCCACGTGCTATAGGATGATAGCATACGCGCTCCAGGGACAGCGGCACGCGTGGGCATCGCGGTGTGGTTGGGTCATCTTTTTTCCAAGCCACAACACCCTGCTTTGCGCGCACAGCCATTTTCTGACTGGTCTTCCGGGTAGTCCCAAGAGGTTAAGCCCGTAGTTGAAGATACCATTCCATAACGAGCCTAGCCCGTCATTGAAATAGTCTCTTTCTTCGAGGGCTTTATCCCAGTATTGAATATGGAAGAATGATTGTAGAGGATGTTATAATAGAGAACTTTTTGTTTCTTTAAGAGAAATTAAGGACATTAATCAATTATATTCTCGAATTTCTTTAGAGTAACGAATTCTTCTTTTGTGATACCATTTCCCTTTCCCTATTGGAGGTGCAACTCATCATGTATTTAATTTATGGGATTCTTTAGAATTTCTTTTACCTGACTTTTTCACTTTCTGGCTGAGTTAGATCTGGTTGGAGTGGTTACCAGGATCTCTGCGGGTGCCCCCCCCCCTCGGAATCTAATTGCCCCATTGTACAGATGGTACAATACTAATGTGGGATAAAAGGTGCAATTGGGAATCAAAATATCACACCTTCCATACCTCCTGAGACGTGCATTGCCAATTGTTTGAAACAATGTGGCTCTCAAAAACCTCCACATGCCTTTCATGTTCGGAGGAGCAATGTACCAAGCCCATCAATGGTAATGTCTGCTCTCTCTATCTCTTACGTGATATGTATTAAGTTTATATTCAATCACCATCATTCTTAATTTAACTCCAATCAACAATTGTTGACTATTTTTATTTTATCCTTCCGCTAATGAATGTCTTGATGCTACAGGTACAGAGTTAGTCCGAAGTGGTTTGAAGAAATACTTCCATAGTTTCTACAATGCCCAAACTATTTAGTTCTAACTATAAATCTGTAAGCACCATGATGATGGAATGTATCATCTTCGCTAATAAAATAATTGTTTACTTTGGATATTTAAATAAGAATCTTTCCGGCTTGTATGATTCAACTTTAATGAAGTTTAGTGCAATATTGTAAGAAATTTATTTACTATCTCAGGAACTTATTTTTTCCTTTAGTATCTCGTTATAGTTTCCAGGGTTTGCAATTTTCAAAGTTAAGAGGCAACAATGTTGAATCATGAGTGATTGATAACTAAATAGAACAGAAGAGAAAAATGTAATATTCTTGATTAACAATTTAGATTTGTACGGGATTTATATATGCAATGATTGATGACATTGTTAATCATTCTTGATTAACAATGATTGATGACATTGTGCATCCATATGCAACATATATGGTGAGTGAGAATATAATTGGATTGAGGATGAAAGACAGATGATGAAGCCATGACACGTACTTCACCTAAACTACCAAATCATGACCGAATTTGCCAATAATAAAAACATTTCTCTATATTTCACCTAAACAAAATTACAAATAGTACCAACTTCGAGTGTTAAAGAGTTTGAAGAAGAACAATACTTGTGTGTTGTGGTCAATGTTCTACATCTTCAGAACTTTCAGTGTTGTTTTGGTTAGAGATTCAACAGATCTTCTCTGTCTGTCTCCGAGAAAGTGTTGAGTGAAGTTGTATTTATAGGTCAAAATGCGGGGTGTTTAATTTGAAAACCCCCAAGATTGCTCTAAATTTTCAAATTTGAGTCTATCTACAAACAAAGATAGAGAAATATATAAAAACAAGCAAATAATTACATAAATTTCAGAATTGTAATATCAATTATCATGTGATCAATATAAGATGAGAAGATTTTTTAAGCTAATGATTTATATGAAAGTGTGCCTTCTTGAGCCCAAGTTTCGGTATTGAATATGGAAGAATGATTATAGAGGATGTTATAATAGAGAACCTTTTGTTTCTTTAAGAGAAATTTGTGACATATAAATTTGTAATTGGCATATTTCGGTGATCAAAACCTGAATGATCGAGTTGTAAGTTTCATGATATTTTATGTAACCGATCATTGACATCTTCGAGCTGACACTCAAGTGCATGGAAGCTGACAAATCAGTTAGAACACCATATAGTACAGGTAAGTATGGTGAGGACACTCTGCACTTTTTAGTTCCGAGCCAATTTTGAAAAACCAGGTTTTAAATGAAAATTTTAGGGTTTTTCAAAGTAGGACCGGTCCCCAATATTTAGCACCGGTCCAACTTTTCTCGGCAGTTTAGTTTCTGCAAGTTTTCAAAAAGTCCCACCAGTCCTATTTATTTGGCACCGGTCCCACTTAGCCTGTTCCAAATAGGAAATAGTTTTTGACGGAAATTCTGATTCCTATTGGGTTTGCAACTTCTAGGAAAGTTCTATTTTCGTATTCAACATCTTAGGACTTCCTTGCCTATATATATGTATTCATATTTTCTCTACATGAGAGGCCCTGGAATATTATTTTTTAAGGAGAGAAAGTATATACATAATAGGGTTTATATATTTTTAAGAACACACATCCATACTACACGAGTGATTTTTAGGATGGTGTTCAACTTCTGAATAGCTGCTCAGAGACTGCATCAAATCTATTTGCTGATCAGAACATTGGATTGAAGGTTCTTCGCTTGCTTGCTTGCTGAGGAAGAAAGGTGACCAGATTGCACTACGAAGGGAACAAAATACTTGCTGAGTGTTTTGGTTCTTCCAGCAACCTTTCTGTAATGGTGGTGACATTAGCCAGAAGTCTGCAGCTATTGGATGTATTGTCGCAATCATAAGCCTGAGGTGCTCCGCATTAGATCCTTGACAGAGTGAAGAGGGGTGTGAGACTGAGACAGAGTCTGTTGTACTTTGTTTCATCAAAGCGAATTGGTTCCCTGAGGCGTGCTGCCTCCCTCCGTGGTTTTTCCCGCCTTGGGTTTCCACGTATATCTGGTGCATTCTTTTCTTTACTTCCACTTTATTTATTTGCTTGCTTTAATGGTTTAATTAATTGGACTTAAAATTAAATTAATTAAAAATTAAGCAAACGAGCAAGTGATCCTATTCACCCCCCCTCTAGGTTCTAAAATACTTTTCCCAACCGTTTCCGCACCGCGCAACTCACAAAATTAAGGACATTAACCAATTATATTCTTGAATTTTTTAGAGTAATGAATTCTTCTTTTGTGATACCATTGCCCTTTCCCTATTGGAGGTGCAATTTTCTTATCATGTATTTAATTTATGGGATTCTTTAGAATTTCTTTTACCTGACTTTTTCAATCTCTGGCTGAGTTAGATCTGGTTGGAGTGGTTACAAGGATCTCTCCGGGTGCCCCTCCCCCCCCCCCCCCTCGGAATCTAATTGCCCCATTGTACAGATGGTACAATACTAATGTGGGATAAGAGGTGCAATTGGGAATCAAAATATCATTGCCCGTGTCTACGACATTGTAAAACAAAAATATATTGGAGAGAAATGAAGACAAACAGGTATATTTTGGTAGAATAGATATGTCATTATACATATTTTTTTTGTTCCCATTTGTCACTATGCTTGCCAGCCCATGCAAACATATATCTTACTCATGATTGTTAGCCATATTTTTTTCCCTCTCTTTTCTTCCTCATCATGCTTGCCAGCGTACAACCAATCTATTATATGTAAAAGAGGAATATTATTTACAACACTCGCCAATAAAAAATAAAAAGAAAACTACTCTTTCTAATTTTTTCTTAAAACCATAACCCACTTCCATTTTATTTTTCTCTCTCCTCTCTCACCGTCTCTCTCTCTCCCTCACGTTTTAGAATTATCTCTCTTCTTCTCTTCTCTTTCTCTGCAAATTATATCTTCACAATCAACAACCACCTACTGCCCCCACACAACCCGGAACCAACCCTCACTCCAAATCACCACCTCCACTCACGGTCAGCGATTCAAACCCAACACCATCCTAGCCATGAATGTAACCTACAATTGCCACACCCAAACCCAAAACTGCAAAACACCATTAGCCTCACACCACAAAGACCAACTTCAGCAAGTGATACAACACCAACATGCTCTACCTAAAGCCAGACCCTCAATCATCTTCACCAACTAACTGAGACCACAAATCTCAAAGCCAACTACAACCAGTCGAGCAACTCCATGAACCATGAAAATGAGTCTAGTTATGTTATAGAATTTTCAGAAGTTTTCAAATTTTAGAAGTAATTTAAAATATTTTTCCTATTCTTTTTAATTTAAAATGATTTAAAATTAAAAATAGTTATTTAAATATTATGGGTTGGGCCAGTGGGTCAGCTTAGCAAATGGTACCGAACTATCCCTTTTTTGATCCCGTCGTGCTATAGGATGATAGCATGAGCGCTCCAGGGATAGCGGCACGCGTGGGCATCGCGGTGTGGTTGGGTTATCTTTTTCCCAAGCCACAGCGCCCTGTTTTACGCGCACAGCCATTTTCTGACTGGTCTTTCGGGTAGTCCCAAGAGGTTAAGCCCGTAGTTGAAGATACCATTCCATAACGAGCCTAGCCCGTCATTGAAATAGTCTCTTTCTTCGAGGGCTTTAGCCCATTGTTGAAGCTAACATTCCACAATGAGATTGCGCCAGTTCTAGTACCCAGCTCCAACACATGGTATGATATTGTCCACTTTGGGCCTGAGCCCACATCGTTTTGCTTTTGGGTTTTGCCCTAAAAGGCCAAATACCATTTGAAGAGAACACACTACATATAAGCCCATACACTTTTCCACACCCAGGTGATCTGGGATTGTGCAGCCTGTATCCTGTTAGTGTGGTAGCTCACCCTAGTGTCTGTCTTTGGACCCGCCCACACATATCCGTCGATAAGGGTTACTACAGTCCACCCCCCCACGAGGCCTGACTTCCTCACCAACACACTTTCGGCTCGGTTCAGGCTCTGATAGCAGCTATAAGACTCCGCTCCAATGCATGGTATGATATTCTTCGCTTTGTGCCCGAGCCCAAATAGTTTTGCGCTTGGGTTTTACCCCAAAAGGCCTTATACCATTTGAAGAGAACATACTATATATAAGCACAATCCCTTTCCCACACCCAGGCGATATGGGATTGAGCACTCTATACCTTATCAGTGTGGTAGCTCTGCCCAGTGTCTTTTCTTACACCTACCCACAAGGGTCACTACAATCCATCCCACGGATGACTACAATCCACCCCCTATGAGGCCCGACGTCCTCATTGGCACACTTTTGACTGGGTTTAGACTCTGATACCCACTATAATATCCTGCTCCAACAGATTGTATGATATTCTCCGCTTTGAGCTTGAGCCCACACAGTTTTGCACTTCGGTTTTACCGTAAAATGCCTCATATCATTTGAAGAGAACACACTACTATAAGCACATCGTGTTCTCCACACCTAGGCGATGTGTGATTGAGCACCCTGTACCTTGTCAGTGTGGTGGCTCAGCCTAGTGTCTATTTTCGTACCCGCCCACTCACACCAGCCCACACGGGTTACTACAACCACCATAGTTGCTGACTATTTTTAATGATGGCCTAAGGCCCATCATTGAAAGAGATATTTAATGATGGGCATAAGCCCATCGTATTCAATGACGGACAAAGCCCCTCATGGAAAGAGAATTTCGACGAGGGGCTATATCTGTCGTTGAATGTCACATTCCATGACGCGCTGTAGGCCGTTATTGAAAATCGTCAGTCAATTACGATGGGCGTTATATTGGAGAACATTGCGCGTCGTAAAAAGTTTTATGCCCGTCGTTAGACGCCAATTTTGTTGTAGTGAAAGTAAACGATTTTAACATACTACAATATACTGATTTACAAATCATTGAATTAATCAAGTATGTTTAAGATTGCAAGGAAACAATTAAAGAAAAAGAAGTAAAAAGAAAAACTGCATAAAAACCCACCTTTCAATTTAATGATCAAGTATATTTAAACCCAAATCAACCCTAGGTTTCCATTCATAAATTGTCTTAAAAGTCTTATTAAAATTTCTAAGAATTTTTTTCAATTTTTCGGTAATTTGAAATATAATAAAATTCCAACTTTAAAGTACACTTTTGTTCTAAATTTACAACAAGGATAACTTATTTCATCTTGAAATTAAAGTCCCAAGTATTTACTGCCCAAAAAAGATAAATTTGAATTTCCAAAAATTTCTAAAATTTAAAAGTAATTTCAAATATTTTTCCTATATTTTTTAATTTCAATGTGATTTAAAAATAAAAAAAAAATTATTTAAATAATCCGAGCTGGGCCCAAACTGGGCCAATGGGTGGGCTTGGCAAGTGGGACCAGACTGCCCCTTTTACGGACCCCGCCAGCAACCGGAGGCCACCGTACAAGCACCACATGATGTCAGTGTGCGTTGACTTTGCGTCGTGGCTAGGTCATCTTTTTCCTAAGCCACAACGTGCTATTTTGCGCGCACAGCCAGTTTCCGGCCACTTCCAGCTCAAAAACCTACATATTTTATTTAAAAGAAAAATTTACGTTTAAATCAAATATTTCACAAACATTTAAAGTCAATCAACACTTAGTAACAAAATAATAAACCATCTACATTAAGCAAAAGAGATGGCATTGACAAAAAGTAACTAAAACATTTAAACACCAAAAGAAAATTAATTTAAATAATTAAAAATCAAAATTAAATATCCTTAAATTATGAGGTATTACTGAAAATGTTCTTTACTCCTTTGACCTGCAAACGGAAATAATGTTATTGGTGGAATATCCCTTTAATTACACCAGATTTAATTTGAAGGTTACAAGAAATATGAAGCCATGTCGCCTCACCTAAACACCCCACATATGACCTAAGGGCTCAAGATATCCTGCCCCGTTCCTCTCTTGCCCTGTGCCAATCATGTTGTAACGTTCTAACACCATTAACTTGATAATTATGCACCTTTATTTAGATTAAATTTATAATCATAATTTAATCACGTATAATTTATTTTTGAAATACTTGAATATTGAAGTGTCTGACACGTGTTGGAAGAGTGTCCAAGAAGTGTCTAAAAAAAATGTCAGGACAAAGTGTTCGAGAACTATCAGAATGTCCAACTCGAATACGGCACCCTTGGTGAAGTGTTCTAGGTTGTCGATAAAAAATTTAAAGATGATAGAAGACAAATTCATGAAAAAAAATTTACGACATACAATATATACAATATATATTATATTTTAGACATACTTTAATGTAGAATAATTCGAACATGAAATACTACTCTCACCCACAAGAATCAACCAATGATTCTCGAGGGATTAACATTACAAATATTTTTATTTGCATTGTGGATTTTGTATTATTTCTTATTTTGTTGTACTCTCACCCACAAGAAACAACCAATGTTTCTTGAGGAAATAACGTTACAAATATTTGTATTAGCATTGTGGATTTTGTATTATTTCTTATTTTGTTGTTGTTTCTTTTTTGGCAATTGGAAAGAAAATTTATAATCATGAAATAACTCAGCTTGATCAACAATACAATGTAAATATTTTTAGTACAATTAGGAGCCCAACGAATAAAATTTCACAAAACATAAAATTAAAATGGTGACTTAAAGTTGACCATAGATATGATTTTTTAGTTTAGGATATTATAGATTTTGCATAAATAGTGGAATGGGGGGAATGAACCTCCCCGGTGGTAGATCATGTGGTGTTCTAAGAGGCCAACGCTACCGCGGTCAACAAAAAAAGGTAAAAATAAAATATTCACTGAAAAGATATTGCGCCATTACATGCTAGGATCTTTACATTTTAGTACGAAATAAAGATGGTAGTTAAAATTGAAAAACTAATGCGAAGAAATATAACATTTACATTATTGTTTAAAAAATTAAATATTATAAATAAATGAACAGAAACAGAAACATCAATGTTTTAAATACCATTAAGGGCATATGACCTGTAAATGCAGCCCTTGGAATGGTGTTTTAAATTAGTCAAGGTAAAAAGATTTGTAGCAAGATTTGAGGGCATGGAGAGGAAAGGTATCATAACATGTGTCTGGAAGATCGCATTGGTGTTGCTCATGCTGATGGTCAAAAGGAATGATATAATCCCCTTTGCAATGGCAAGCTGCTACACAGAGTGTTACGCTGGTTGTCTCACACCTTCCTTACCTCCTGAGACGTGCGTTGCCAATTGTTTGAAACAATGTGGCTCTCAAAAACCTCCACATGCCTTTCATGTTCGGAGGAGCAATGTACCAAGCCCATCAATGGTAATGTCTGCTCTCTCAATCTCTTACATGATGTGTATTAAGTTTATATTCAATCACCATCATTCTTAATTTAACTCCAATCAACAATTGTTGACTATTTTTATTTTATCCTTCCGCTAATGAATGTCTTGATGCTATAGGTACAGAGTTAGTCCGAAGTGGTTTGAAGAAATACTTCCATAGTTTCTACAATGGCCCAAACTATTTAGTTCTAACTATAAATCTGTAAGCACCATGATGATGGAATGTATCATCTTCGATAATAAAATAATTGTTTACTTTGGATATTTGAATAAGAATCTTTCTGGCTTGTATGATCCAACTTTAATGAAGTTTAGTGCAATATTGTAAGAAATTTATTTAGTATCTCAGGAACTTATTTTTTCCTTTAATATCTCGTTATAGTTTCCACGGTTTGCAATTTTCAAAGTTAAGAGGCAACAATGTTGAATCATGTGTGATTGATGACTAAATAGAACAGAAGAGAAAAATGTAATATTCTTGATTAACAATTTAGATTTGTACGGGATTTATATAGGCAATGATTGATGACATTGTTAATCATTCTTGATTAACAATGATTGATGACATTGTGCATCCATATGCAACATATATGGCGAGTGAGAATATAATTGGATTGAGGATGAAAGACAGATGATGAAGCCATGACACATACTTCACCTAAACCAATAATAAAAACATTTCTCTATATCTCTCCTAAACAATATTACAAATAGTACCAACTTCGAGTGTTAAAGAGTTTGAAGAAGAACAATACTTGTGTGTTGTGCTCAATGTTCTACATCTTCAGAACTTTGAGTGTTGGTTGGGTTAGAGATTCAACAGATCTTCTCTGTCTGTCTCTGAGAAAGTGTTGAGTGAAGTTGTATTTATAGGTCAAAATGCGGGGTGTTTAATTTGAAAACCCCCAAGATTGCTCTAAATTTTCAAATTTGAGTCTATCTACAAACAAAGATAGAGAAATATATAAAAACAAGCAAATAATTCCATAAATTTCAGAATTATAATATCAATTATCATGTGATCAATATAAGATGAGAAGATTTTTTAAGCTAATGATTTATATGAAAGTGTGCCTTCTTGAGCCCAAGTTTAAGTATTGAATATGGAAGAATGATTATAGAGGATGTCATAATAGAGAACTTTTTTTTTCTTTAAGAGAAATTAAGGACATTAACCAATTATATTCTCGAATTTCTTTAGAGTAACGAATTCTTCTTTTGTGATACCATTGCCCTTTCCCTATTGGAGGTGCAATTTTCTTATCTTGTATTTAATTTATGGGATTCTTTAGAATTTCTTTTACTTGACTTTTTCAATCTCTAGCTGAGTTAGATCTGGTTGGAGTGGTTACAAGGATCTCTCCGGGAGCCCCCCCCCCCCCCCCCCGGAATCTAATTGCCCCACTGTAAATATGGTACAATACTAGTATGGGATAAGATTTGCAATTGGGAATCAAAATATCATTCCCGTGTCTACGACATTGTAAAACAAAAAAATATTGGAGAGAAATGAAGACAAACAGGTATATTTTGGTAGAATATATATGTTATTATATATGTTTTTTTTTGCTCTCATTTGTCACTATGCTTGCCAGCCCACACTAACCCATATCTTACTCATGATTGTGAGCCATATTTTTTTCCCTCTCTTTTCTTCCTCATCATGCTTGCCAACGTACAACCAATATATTATATGTAAAAGAGGAACATTATTTACAACACTCGCCAATAAAAAATAAAAAAAAACCTATTATTTCCAATTTTTTCTTAAAACCAGAACCCACTTCCATTTTATTTTTCTCTCTCCTCTCTCACCGTCTCTCTCTCTCCCTTACCTTTTACAATTATCTCTCTCCTTCTCTTCCCTTTCTCTGCAAATTATATCTTCACAATCAACAACCACCTACTGCCCCCACACAACCCGGAACCAACCCTCACTCCAAATCACCACCTCCACTCAGGGTCAGCGATTCAACCTCAACACCATCCTAGCCATGAATGTAACCTACAACTGCCACACCCAAACCCAAAACTGCAAAACACCATTAGCCTCACACCACAAAGACCCACTTCAGCAAGTGATACAACACCAACATGCTCTACCTAAAGCCAGACCCTCAATCATCTTCACCATCTAACCGAGACCACAAATCTCAAAGCCAACTACAACCAGCCGAGCAACTCCATGAGCCATGAAAATGACTCTAGTTATGTTATAGAATTTTCAGAAGTTTTCAAATTTTAGAAGTAATTTAAAATATTTTTCCTATTTTTTTTAGTTTTAAATGATTGAAAAATTAAAAATAATTATTTAAATATTATGGGCTGGGCCCAAACTGGGCCAGTGGGTGGGCTTAGGAAATGGTACCAAACTATCCCTTTTTCGATCCCCACGTGCTATAGGATGATAGCATACGCGCTCCAGGGACAGTGGCGCGCGTGGGCATCGCGGTGTGGTTGGGTCATATTTTTCCCAAGCCACAAAGCCCTGTTTTGTGCGCACAACCATTTTCTGACCAGACTTCTGGCCACTCCCAAGAGGTTAAGCCCGTAGTTGAAGATACCATTCCATAACGAGCCTAGCCCGTCATTGAAATAGTCTCTTTCTTCGAGCGCTTTAGCCCATTGTTGAAGCTAACATTCCACAACGAGATTGCGCCCAAATAGTTTTGCGCTTGGGTTTTACCCCAAAAGGCGTTATACCATTTGAAGAGAACATACTATATATAAGCACAATCCCTTTCCCACACCCAGGCAATGTGGGATTGAGCACTCTGTACCTTATCAGTGTGGTAGCTCTGCCCAGTGTCTTTTCTTACACCTGCCCACAAGGGTCACTACAATCCATCCCACGGATGACTACAATCCACCCCCTATGTGGCCCGACGTCCTCATTGACACACTTTTGACTGGGTTTAGACTCTGATACCCACTATAATATCCTGCTCCGACACATTGGATGATATTCTCCGCTTTGCGCTTGAGCCCGCACGGTTTTGCACTTCGGTTTTACCGCAACATGCCTCATATCATTTGAAGAGAAAACACTACTATAAGAACAACATGTTCTCCACACCTACGCGATGTGTGATTGAGCACCCTGTACCCTGTCAGTGTGGTAGCTCAGCCTAGTGTCTGTCTTCGCACTTGCCCACTCAAACCAGCCCACACGAGTTACTACAACCATCATAGTTGCTGACTATTTTTAATGACGGCCTAAGGCCCATCATTGAAAGAGATATTGAACGATGGGCATAAGCCCATCGTATTCAATGACGGACAAAGCCCCTCATGGAAAGAGAATTTCGACGAGCGGCGATATCTGTCGTTGAATGTCACATTCCATGACGCGCTGTAGGCCGTTGTTGAAAATCGTCAGTTAATTACGATGGGCGTTATATTGGAGAACATTACACGTCGTAAAAAGTTTTTATGCCCGTCGTTAGCGGCCAATTTTGTTGTAGTGAAAGTAAACGATTTTAACATACTGCAATATACTGATTTAAATATCATTGAATTAATCAAGTATGTTTAAGATAGCAAAGAAACAATTAAAGAAAAAGAAGTGATTAAGTGAAAAGAAAAACCACATAAAAACCCACCTTTCAATTTAATGATCAAGTATATTTAAACTAAACTCAACCCTAGGTTTCCGTTCTTAAATTGTCTTAAAAGTCTAATTAAAATTTCTAAGAAATTTTTTGGATTTTTTCGGTAATTTGAAATATAATAAAATTCCAACTTTAAAGTACACTTTTGTTCTAAATTTACAACAAGGATAACTTATTTCATCTTGAAATTAAAGTCCCAAGTATTTACTGTCGAAAAAAGATAAATTTGAATTTCCAAAAATTCCTAAAATTTAAAAGTAATTTCAAATATTTTTCCTATTTTTTTTAATTTCAATGTAATTTAAAAATTATAAAAAAATTATTTAAATAATCCGAGCTAGGCCCAAACTGGGCCAGTGGGTCGGCTGGCAACCGGAGGCCACCGTACAAGCACCACACGATGTCAATGTGCGTTGACATTGCGTCGTGGCTGGGTCATCTTTTTCCTAACCCACAACGTGCTATTTTGCGCGCACAACCGATTTCCGGCCACTTCCAGCTCAAATACCTACATATTTTTTTTGAAAGAAAAATTTACATTTAAATCAAATGTTTGAAAAACATTTAAAGTCAATCAACACTTACTAACAAATTAATAAACCATCTACATTAAGCAAAAGAGTTGGCATTGACAAGAAGTAACTAAAACATTTAAACACCAAAAGAAAAGTATTTTAAATAATTAAAAATCAAAATTAAATATCCTTAAATTATGAGGTATTACTGAAAATGTTCTTTACTCCTTTGACTTGCAAAGGGAAAGAATGTTAATGGTGGAATCTCCCTTTAATTACACCAGATTTAATTTGAAGGTTACAAGAAATATGAAGCCATGTTGCATCACCTAAACACCCCACATATGACCTAAGGGCTCCAGATATCCTCCCTCATTCCTCTCTTGCCCTGTGCCAATCATGTTGTAACATTGTAACACCATTAACTTGATAATTATGCACCTTTATTTAGATTAGATTTATAATCATAATTTAATCACGTATAATTTATTTTTGAAATACTTGAATATTGAAGTGTCTGACACGTGTGGAAGAGTGTCCAAGAAGTGTCTAAAAAAAAAGTCAGGACAAAGTGTCTAAAAAAAATGTCAGGACTAAGTGTCCGAGAACTGTCAGAATGTCCAACTCGAATACGACACCCTTGGTGAAGTGTTCTAGGTTGTCGATAAAAAATTTAAAGATGATGATTCGTGTGTGAGTGTGACTCAAAAAGTATATCAATTAAAAATTTCCACACTTCGCAATAGAACGAATTCCTTACAGAATAGGGCTATCGAAAGGGGTATCGTACCTCAGGGATTATGGTCTGATGAGTTGGAATATGGAATTAATTCTAATTAAATTTATAAGAAAAGAATTCTGATTTTTAAACTAAATTAATTAAAAAGGAAAATAAAATAAATCAAAGTAAATAAGATAGTGAAGATAATAGGAGAGAAATCTAGTGCGTTTGACTTCACCACTAACTCCACAATCAGTGGTCAATTGAATCAACTATAGGGGAATTACATCATGCATATGTGGTGTCGGTGGCTACAAGCTCACCTTCATCCATCAAGAAGATAACATATGATTAAGGCTAAGCCATGGACTATCTTCGATTGGCATGGGCCATCTGCCTAACTACTCTAATCTAGGGTGCAGTATGATTCATCTTTTCTAGGCATAATCCATCAAAGCTCATAACAATATATTCAGTGATTACCATTGTGTAATAATCTCTCTCATGATCACAGAAAACAAGAGAGATTGAGTTCAATAGCAACAACTAAATATCTAAGACAAGATAAGAAATCATTGAAACTGAATTTACAAGACTTTTATTGCTCAATTCTATAATAAGAATCCTCTGAATTACACAATCTATGCATGTATATAAAGGTCCCCAATAATTAAAACAATCAAACCATTGATTCTTTGTTAGGGCTACATCAAAACCCTAGTGGATGAACTAGCCGCTCATGGTAGAAGAAGAAGCTTCAACTGTTGAGGAAGAAGACATTATCTTTCTGAATTACGCGTATGACTTCGTTCTCCAAGGGCTCTGCAAATATGTTTCTGTTCTCTTCTCAGCCCTCTCAGACTCTCCAAGCTCTGTTCTCTCTGTCTAATCTCCTCTCAACTCAGCCTCCAAGTCTTCACTTTATTCCCAAGAGAATACACCAAAGTCCTAATCCAATTAGGAATAAATTAGGGTTTCCCGCAGCACTAATCAGGTGGGTTTTTCCTGCTGACTTCGGCCCAACTTTTGACCCACTAGAAATCCGATTTACGGAATTTTCGTGAAATATAAAATGTGCAGAATCAAATTTCGTTCAACCAAACTCGAGAATTAGGTCAATTTGAGGCTCGAAAATAAGACTTCTGGTCCATTTTTCAAAACGGGATTAAGACTGCATTATGCACAGATTTGGGCTTCAGGCCCGAAACCTTCTTAAGCAGCTATAATTCTCTTGGACCTCTCTCTTGGGCTGATTTGAGTTAAAATAAGTGGTTGAGTGAATCTCCTTGATGTAGGCTTCATCTCACCATTTTGTATGTCTTCTTTAAAAGCCCAAAAACTTGGTTTTAACTGAAATAATCATTAAGGCCCTGAAAATACAGAAAACACTAAAACAAAGTAAAATCACAAAATAATCTATCACTAAGAGAATAAAATACATAAGTTAAGAGCCTAGAATGCGTAATATTCAACGCCTATCAGATGATAGAAGACAAATACCTGAAAAAAATTTTACAACATACAATATATACAATATATATTATATTTTAAACATACTTTAATATAGAATAATTCGAACATGAGATACTACTCTCACCCACAAGAAACAACCAATGTTTCTTGAGGGAATAACGTTACCCATATTTGTATTTGCATTGTGGATATTGTATTATTTCTTATTTTTTTGTCGTTTCTTTTTTGGCAATTAGAAAGAAAATTTATAATCCTGAAATAACTCAGCTTGATCAACAATACAATGTAAATATTTTTAGTACAATTAGGAGCCCAATGAATAAAATTTCACAAAACATAAAATTAAAATGGTGGCTTAAAGTTGACCATAGATATGATTTTTTAGTTAAGGAAATTATAGATTTTGCAAAAATAGTGGAATGGGGGGAATGCACCTCCCCGGTGGTAGATCATGTGGTGTTCTAAGAGGCCAACGCTACCGCCATCAACAAAAAAAGGTAAAAATAAAATATTCATGAAAAGTTATTGCGCCATTACATGCTAGGATCTTTACATTT
The DNA here is from genome assembly GCA_026545225.1 of Cornus controversa. Classification (NCBI taxonomy): domain Eukaryota; kingdom Viridiplantae; phylum Streptophyta; class Magnoliopsida; order Cornales; family Cornaceae; genus Cornus; species Cornus controversa. The sequence goes on along the minus strand of CM048845.1, from coordinate 35,297,130 downwards.
TAGTACAAAATAAAGATGGTAGTCAAAATTGAAAAACTAATGCGTAGAAATATAACATTTACATTATTGTTTAAAAAATTAAATATTATAAATAAATGAACAGAAACTGAAACGTCAATGTTTTAAATACCATTAAGGGCATCTGACCTCTAAAGGTAGCCCTTGGAATGGTGTTCTAAATCAGTTAGGGTAAAAAAGATTTGCGGCAAGATTTGAGGGCATGGAGAGGAAAGGTATCATAACATGTGTCTGGAATATCGCATTGGTGTTGCTCATGTTGATGGTCAAAAGGAATGATATAATCCCCTTTGCAATGGCAAGCTGCTACACAGAGTGTTACGCTGGTTGTCTCACACCTTCCATACCTCCTAAGACGTGCGTTGCCAATTGTTTGAAACAATGTGGCTCTCAAAAACCTCCACATGCCTTTCATGTTCGGAGGAGCAATGTACCAAGCCCATCAATGGTAATGTTTGCTCTCTCTATCCCTTACGTGATGTGTATTAAGTTTATACTCAATCACCATCATTCTTAATTTATCGCCAATCAACAATTGTTGACTATTTTTATTTTATCCTTCCGCTAATGAATGTCTTGATGCTACAGGTACAGAGTTAGTCCGAAGTGGTTTGAAGAAATACTTCCATAGTTTCTACAATGGCCCAAACTATTTAGTTCTAACTATAAATCTGTAAGCACCATGATGATGGAATGTATCATCTTCGATAATAAAATAATTGTTTACTTTGGATATTTAAATAAGAATCTTTCCAGCTTGTATGATCCAACTTTAATGAAGTTTAGTGCAATATTGTAAGAAATTTATTTACTATCTCAGGAACTTATTTTTTCCTTTAATATCTCGTTATAGTTTCTAGGGTTTCCAATTTTCAAAGTTAAGAGGCAACAATGTTGAATCATGAGTGATTGATGACTAAATAGAATAGAAGAGAAAAATGTAATATTCTTGATTAATGAGAAGTGTTCAATTCTATGCATTTGAACCCTCTTTATTGCATATGTTAGTTCCGTTAATTCGTTTACTGAGATATGTTTACGGTATTTTTGTGTTTTTAATGTATTGCAGGTATTAGAGTAAATGGAGCAAAGTTTGAAGCTATTTGCAGCTGAAGAGAAAAAGTCAGAATTGCAGCGAAAGGCATCTCGATCAATCGAGATGTTGATCTCGATTAATCGAAATCTCGATTGATCGAGATCTCATTTCGATTGATCGAGATTCTACAGAATCCACTTTCCCACTTGGTCACCTGCTCTCCCACTTGCAACAAAATCCCCCTTTTTGCACGACTTAGGGGGATTGTCTGACTTGAACAAGACACTTGGGGACCTTCTTCTTACAAGGGATATATATCTTGATATATATATATATATATATATGGTGGGCCCCAAGGTTGAAAAGGAAGCCAAAAAGCACACAAAAAGGGCCATATCTCACATTTCTCACATATCTCTCAATATACATCAGACCATCCAAGGAGAGACCTTCGGGAGAGGAAGAAGAGGAGCTGAACCATACCAAGAAGCTTCACATTCTTCATCAATGGAAAGGTGCAAGGCTGCCATGACCAACTAACTTCTCCACTAGGGTGTGGTTGACACACCTAGCCATGTAAACTTGTTCATTCTTGTAGCACTTGGGGATTTGTAGTTAAATGTTGATTATTTAGCCTAGTGACTATGTACACAAATACATTTCTTATATATATTCATTTGACTTGGAATTTATTCTTGTCTTAGAGTAGATTTTGTCACTTGAATGCACAACATTTGCATATTCCACAAGAAGTGCAAATGATGGCTAAATAATAGTGTTTAAATGAATGTGTGATGTTTGCTTGTATAGACCATGCCAAGACAAGGTAGTTTGGATGCATGTAGGGTTCACTTAGTGAGTAGGGTAATTAGGTAGTTAGTTAGGTTGAAGAACTATGCTTGTTGAAGATGGATTATGATAGGTTAGCATACACATTGATCTTTTGATATGTCATTGAGGTGACAAGCCTAATGACATTGTTAGGCATTTAATTTATGAATCCCATGCTTGCTACACTTATGAACATGTGACTGGCTAGTGGTAGAAACCACCCCTAGTTCTCTCTCCCAACTCAAACTCTTTAATTTTATTGTCATTTCATTCATGCAATAGATTATAAACAACAAAATCCAAAAACCTATTTTTAGAATTAAAGTAGAATTAATTTTTCTTTAAGACAATTGCTACTAGTCCTCGTGGGATCGATACCCTCTATATAGAACATTATCTACAAAGATTCGTTCTCTTGCGAGTGGTTAAATTATATTTTGATAAAAAGGGCAAAATTAAGCTTACAATATAATTCGAGTTTAGCCACATCAAAATTTTGACGCCGTTGCCGGGGACTACGGTGTAATTGTCGCCATTGAAAGATTAAATCTGGTTTAATTCTTAGGCTAGAAATTCTTTCATTCTTTTTGTATATATTTTGTTCTTAGTGCTCAAATTTCTTGATTTTAGGTATACCACATAGCGGGCATCTAAAAGGATTAAAGTTGGAACCCTTTGTGAGTATAAAATCTAGAATTAGTGGTTTGAGTTCTTTCATTCTTTTTGTATATATATTTGTTTATTTTTGTGTATTGAGGTGTTGTTCTACTATTAATGCATGCTAGGTAGATGGTCCTTGTCACTTCCATTGCTTCCGTGTAATATTGAACTTGAAAGAACACTTAGACAACATAGAGGAACCTCTAGGGACCCTATATTGCCTAGGACTGAAAACATGGATCCAAATGAAAGACAACCCCCCGGACTACCTCCTTTTAATCATGAACAACCACCTCCACCTCCACCTCCTCAAGGAGAGTTGCTTATGGACTTTTACCTTCCAACTACATTTGAAGTACCTTCATGTATCCAATTTCCGGATATAGCGGCAAATCAATTCGAAATAAAGTCCTCCACCATCAATCTTCTTACTAGCTTCCATGGTCTCCCTAATGAGGATCCATACCGGCACTTAGATTACTTCCTTTCTGTGTGTTCCACTATTCGTGTACCACACTTTACGGAGGATGATCTAAAGCTGCGTATGTTCCCCTTCTCCCTAAAAGATAAAGCTAGAAGTTGGTTCAATTCTTTAGAACCTAACTCAATCCATTCTTGGGCGGAGATGCAAATCGAGTTTTTAAAAAAATACTTCCTAATGGGAAAGACGAGTGACATTCGGAGAGCCATCACCGGATTCACCCAAATTGACCAAGAACAATTTCATGAGACGTGGGAGAGATTAAAAGACCTTCTTAAATCTTGTCCGCATCATGCTGTCCCAAAATGGCAGCTAGTGCAAAGCTTTTATGATGGGTGAGTGAGCAACATAGACAAATGATAGACTCCGCATGTGGGGGTGGATACCTTTTGAAAAGCCCCGATGAGGCATGGAAACTTTTTCAACCCTAAGCAACAATTCAGCTCAACGCTCCTCCACTAGGAAAGGGAAGGCCACCCAACCTTGTAGAGGAGTGCATGAAATTTCACGGGTAGGTGAGGTTACCATGCAAGTAGAAGCCCTATCCCGAAAAATGGATTTAATCATGAAAAATGGGCTGCCTACTCCAAGTCAACCTGTTCAAAATCAGGAAGGTTGTTCATTTTGCTATAGTACGTCACATTTCGTGCGAGATTGTCCTATTGTCGGGCAATCTCCCGATTATGCTCAAGAACAAGTGAATGCCTTGTACTCTAAATAAATGAATGATACATATTCAAACACGTACAATCCTGGTTACAAGAACCATCCAGCTTTTTCATGGAAACCTCAATAATCAAGTCCCTCTTTTCAAGGGCAAAATTCTTTTCATTCCCAATCTCAACAGCCTCACTATAGGCCGAATCCTCAACCTTACCATCAAAGATCCAATTACCAATAACCACCACCTCCTCCGAGAAGCCAAGGCTTTGAAGAAAGAGTGATAAGCAATCTTGAGGCTAATACCCACTTATTGCAAACTCATTCTCAATCAATCGCTAAGCTTGAAGCTAATGCTCAATCTATGGCTAGGTTAGAAGCTCAAATCGGGCAACTAGCTAATACCTTGAATAAAAGGGAGGAAGGTAAGTTGCCGAGTTAACCGGTGGTAAATCCTAAGGGTGTTCATATGATTGAGGATCCATCATCTTCAACTTGTAATGCTCCTCCGGAGCAAGTGCAATCAATCACCACCTTAAAGAGTGGTAAAATCATCAATTCCAAAGTAGGGGAGGAAGAGAAGAAGGAATTCAATGAGCAATCCACAAATCCAAAAGAATCCCATTTAAATCCAAAATGAAAGGCAAGTGAAGTTGTGTCCTCATCAATTCCAAATCTTGACACTTCTTTTGAACCTCCGGTTCCTTTTCCTCAAAGATTGAAGGAACCTTCTCATTTTGGGAAGCAAGGAGAGAAAATCCAAGACATGATGGAGATCTTCAAACAAGTAAAGATCAATCTCCCTCTCCTTGATGTTATTCGACAAATTCTCTCTTATGCTAAATTCTTGAAGGACTTGTGCACTCAAAAGTGCAAAACTAGGAATAATGTTCCTAAGAAAGTCCTCTTAACTGAGCATATAAGCTCCATTTTCCAACACCAAGCCCCTCATAAATTCAAAGATCCGGGTGCTCCGACCATTTCGTGCACCATCGGAAATCAATCTTTTGAAAAGGCACTTCTTGATTTAGCGGCTAGTGTCAATTTGCTTCCATTCTCAGTTTACCAACAACTAGGCTTGGGGGAACTCAAGCATACCACGGTTGTGTTGCAGCTTGCCGACCGCTCGGTGAAGCAACCACGTGGCATAATTGAGGATGTAATCATTCAAGTGGACAAATTCTACTTTCCGGTGGACTTCATAGTCCTTGACACGGAACCGGTCCAAAATCCAAATCGGCATATTCCTATCATTCTAGGTCATCCATTCATGGCCACGGCAAACGCTTGCGTTAACTGCCATACCGGAGTGATGGACAACTCTTTCGGGAATATGAAAGTCCGCTTGAACATCTTCAATGCTTCCCACCACACATCCGAAGACGAAAGTGAGTGCTTTTGTGTCAATGTAGTGGAAGACCTTGTTCAAGAAGCACTTCCTTCTATTCTTTCCAAGGATCCTTTAGAGGCATGCCTAAATCACTTCAACTGTGATGATTTTGACATTGAGCAATCTATAAGTGAAGTCAACTCAATGCTCGATGTCAATACCGTCATGGATGTGCCTAAATGGAGAGTTCCAAGAGAACCCTTGCCCCCTTTGTCCAAAACTTCCCACACTCCTTCTCTAATTTCTCCACCACAACTTGAGCTCAAGCCTCTACCGGCTACACTCAAGTATGTTTTCTTGGGCACTAATGAGACCCTTCCAGTCATCATTGCTTCCAATCTCTCCAATGATCAAGAGATGGAACTCATCAAAGTGCTAAAAGAGCACAAGGAAGCAATAGGATGGAGTGTGGCAGATCTTAAGGGAATAGAGCCTTCGATTTGTATGCACCGCATACACTTGGAAGAGGATGCAAAGACCTCAAGGGAGGCACAACGTCGATTAAATCCAAATATGAAGGGCGTTGTAATGAAGGAGGTGGTGAAGTTACTAGATGCGAGAATTATTTACCCCATCTCAGATAGCAAGTGGGTTAGTCCCACTCAAGTGGTTCCAAAGAAGTCAGGTATTACGGTGCAACCAAATGATAAGGGTGATTTAGTTCCCCAATGCACCACCACAGGCTGGAGAGTGTGCATAGATTATAGGAAATTAAATTCAGCCACTCGAAAAGATCACTTCCCCCTCCCATTCATTGATCAAATTTTGGAGAGATTAGCCGGGCAAAGTTTTTATTGCTTTTTAGATGGATACTCCGGCTATAATCAGGTTACTATAGACCCGAGGGACCAAGAGAAAACCACCTTTACATGTCCTTTTGGCACATTTGCTTATAGACGCATGCCCTTTGGGTTGTGCAATGCACCGGCAACTTTCCAACGGTGTATGATGTCTATATTTTCAGACATGGTGGAAAAGTTCTTGGAAGTGTTCATGGATGATTTTTCCATTTTTGGGCCTTCATTTGAATCGTGCCTCCAAAATCTATCCTGTGTTCTCAAACGATGTTGAGAGACCAACCTAATTCTTAGTTGGGAAAAGAGCCATTTTATGGTTCAAGAGGGTATTGTCCTAGGGCACATTGTGTCTAAGAGAGGAATTGAGGTTGATAAAGCCAAGGTTGAACTCATTTCCAAACTTCCTCCACTATCAACGGTGAGAGAGATTCGTTCATTCCTTGGGCATGCGGGCTTTTATCGTCGTTTCATCAAAGATTTTAGCAAGATCTCTCAGCCTTTGTGTCGCCTTCTTGAAAAAGAATCTTGCTTTACCTTTGATGAAGCGTGCCTTAACGCTTTTGAAAAACTCCGCACCATGCTCACAACCGCTCTAATTCTAATCCCTCCAAATTGGGCTCTCCCATTTGAGATCATGTGTGATGCATCCGATTATGCCATGGGTGCGGTCTTAGGGCAACGAGTAGACAAACTGCCACATGTCATTTACTACGCAAGTAAAACCCTTTCCGAGGCTCAAATCAATTATACCACAACGGAAAAGGAGTTGCTTGCGGTAGTATTTGCATTAGACAAGTTTTGAGCTTATTTATTAGGTTCAAAGGTCATTGTCTATTCGGACCATGCTGCCCTCCGGCATCTTTTGGCCAAAAAGGACACCAAGCCTAAGTTGATCCGATGGATACTCTTGTTGCAAGAGTTCAATTTTGAGATTAGGGATAAAAAGGGAACTGAAAATGTGGTGGCTGACCACCTTTATAGAATCCTTGTTGAATCCCTCCATAATTTCATTCCAGTTTGCGAATCCTTCCCGGATGAACAACTCTTTGCCATTTCTCAAGAGAGTATCCCTTGGTATGCAGATGTGGTTAATTACTTGGCAACCGGTAAAATACCATCTTTTTGGACCAAACAAGAGAAGCATCGTTTTCTCTCCCAATCACGATCATATTATTGGGACGATCCTCAATTGTTCAAATATTGCCCCGATCAAATAATTCATATGTATGTACCCAACAGTGAATTCCAAAGCATTCTCAAATTTTGTCATACACTCGCTTGTGGGGGACACTTTAGTGCTAAGAAAACCGCCGCAAAAATTATTCAATGCGGATTTTTCTGGCCAACACTTCATCGGGATGCCTATTCATTCTGCCGCTCTTGGGAGCGATGTCAGCGCCTCGGTGCGATGTCCCGGAAGGACATCATGCCTCTTAACCCTATTCTTATTATTGAGATATTTGATGTGTGGGGCATTGACTTCATGGGACCATTTCCGCCCTCTACTGGTCATGAGTACATACTTGTGGCGGTGGACTACGTATCTAAGTGGATAGAGGTCGTTGCTACCAAAACCAATGATCACGCAGTCGTGGTTAAATTCATTCAAGCTAATATTTTTAGCCAGTTTGGTACACCTCGGGCCATCATCAGTGACGGAGGTAAATATTTTTATAACCGGTTCCTTCAAACCTTGCTTACCAAATACTCCGTCACACACAAAGTAGACACCCCATACCATCCTCAAAATAGTGGCCAAGTAGAGGTATCCAATAGGGAGATTAAGAATATTCTTCACAAAACAATTCGGCCTGACCGGAAAGATTGGTCATTGCGACTAAATGATGCATTATGGGCATACCAAACCGCATATAAAACTCCCATTGGAATGTCACCTTATCGGTTGGTTTATGGCAAAGCGTGCCATCTTCCGGTCGAATTGGAGCACAAAGCTATGTGGGCCACTAAAACTTTCAATTTTGACATGCAAAATGAATTGGACGAATTGCGGCATGACGTGTATGAGAAAGCTAAAATCTATAAGGCAAAGTCCAAAGCCTTTCATGATCGTAATATTTGAGTCAAAACATTTTCGCCGAGCCAAAAAGTATGGTTGTACAACTCACGCCTCCATTTATTTCCCGGAAAACTTCGCTCCCGTTGGGATGGTCCATTTTTGGTTAATTCCGTCGCTCCCCACAGAGCGGTGGAATTAAAGGACTTGAAAGATGGCTCATTGTTCAAAGTAAACGGGCAGCGCTTAAAAGTGTGCGTGGATGACCAAGTTCCCATGGAATACGTGGATGTCGTCACTTTGACGGATCCCGTATATTTTGACTCGTGAGCCGATCTGGACATCGTGCCATAGACGTGTAAGGTGGCGAAGCCATGGTAGCTATCATGCTTCCATGATGTCCCTTTAATCCAAGTTAAAGTTTGTATCTAAGCAATTTAGTGCCAAATTCCCAAAAAAATCCAAGTCCCTGAAGCATAACTCAAGCTGACTGTTTTTGAGCATCTCGATTGATCGAAACCAAGATCTCGATCAATCGAGATTTCGATTGATCGAGATTTTGGTCTCGATTGATCAAAAAATTGCAGAGAGTTGAGAAGTCCAAAAGTCCCGAGAGGTAGTATTCTTCGATAGCACTTCGATTGGTCTTCGATCGATCGAAAATTTCGATTAATCGAAATGGGATTTCGATTGATCGAAGTAAATTCTCGATTGATCGAAATAAAATTTCGATTAATCGAATTAAAGTCTCGATTCAGTGAAGAAAGTCTCGATTAATCGAAGGAGAGATCTCGATCGATCGAAGTTGATCTCGATTGATCGAAGTTGCATTTCGATTAATCAAAATCTCGATTAATCGAGATGTACATCTCGATCAATTGAGATGCACGCGATGCCTGCACGTGAGCCAAACTCTTATTTAAATCGTTGGGCTTCCCTCTCATTTCAAAAGACCATCTGACTTCTTCCTTCTCTCCGAGCGATCCAGAGCGTCTCCAAGCACCATTCCGCACGTGAATTTCCATCGTCGAGCATCCACCGCCGTTTGACATCGTCCGAGACCGCCGCTATCACTCGCACGCTCTTCTCTTCGTGGCTGCGAGCGGGTCTTCATCTTTTCATACCGATCATCATCTTCACCTTGAGGTAAGTGATGCATGGTTACATTTTGTGTACTATCTCGCTATTTTTGATAGTTCTACGACATAATAAACATAGTTAGACGATGTTGGGTTGGATTGGTGCATTTGCGATATTCGTAATGAAATTTTGCGGGTTTCTGGGGGTAGGAATACATGTATGGGTGATGATGTGGTCGGAACTAAATTATATTATAAGCTTAATTTTGCCCTTTTTATCAAAATATAATTTAACCACTCGCAAGAGCACGAATCTTTGTAGATAAGGTTCTATATAGAGGGTATCGATCCCACGAGGACTAGTCGTTAATTGTCATAAAGAAAGATTAATTCTACTTTAATTCTAAAAACAGGTTTTTGGTTTTGTGTTTAAAACTATTGCGTAAATGAAATGACGATAAAATTAAAGAGTAAAGTTGGGAGAGAGAACTAGGGTTGGTTTCCACCACTAGCCATTCACATGTTCATAAGTGTAGCAAGCATGGGATTCATTAATTAAATGCCTAACAATGTCATTAGGCTTGTGACCTCAATGACATATCAAAAGATCAATGTGTGTGCTAACCTATCATAATCCATCTTCAACAAGTATAGCTCTTCAACCTAACTAACTACCTAATTACTCTACTCTCTACGTAAACACTACATGCATCCAAACTACCTTGTCTTGGCATGGTCTATACAAACTAGCATCACACATTCATTTAAACACCATTATCTAGCCATCATTTGCACTTCTTGTGGAATATGCAAATGTTGTGCATTCAAGTGACAAAACCTACTCTAAGACAAGAATAAATTCCATATCAAATGAATATATATAAGAAATGTATTTGTGTACATAGTCACTAGGCTAAATAATCAACATTTAATTACAAATCCCCAAGAGCTACAAAGATGAACAAGTTTACATGGCTAGGGGTTGAAACCAACACCCTAGTAGAAGAGTTAGTTGCTCATGGTTGCCTTGCACCCTTCCATTGATGAAGAGAATGAAGCTTCTTGGTCTGGTTCAGCTTTTCTCTTCCTCTCCCGAAGGTCTCTCTTTTAGTCTTCTAATGTGTATGTTGAGAGCTCTGAGATATGTGGCTTTTGGTGCTTTTTGTATGCTTTTTGGCTCCTTTGGGCCCACCATATATATATATATATATCATTATATATATCTCTTGTATCAAGAAGGCCCCCAAAAGTCTTGTTCAAGTCAGACAATCCCCCTAAGTCGTGCAAAAAGGGGGATTTTGTTGCAAGTGGGAGAGCAGGTGAGCAAGTGGCCAAGTGGGCTCTGCAGCATTTCGATTGATCGAAATTGCCTTTCGATTGATCGAGATTTCGATCAATCGAAATGAGATTTCGATCAATCGAAATCTCGATTGATCGAAATCCACATCTCGATTGATCGAGATGCCTTGGCAACATTTTCTGATTTCATCTCTTGACTGCAGAAAGCTTCCAACTTTGCTCCATTTACTCCAATACCTGCAAAACATCAAAAACACAAAAATACCGTAAACATATCTCGGTAAACGCAAAAACGGAACTAACATATGCAATAAAGAGGGTTCAAATGCATAGAATTGAACACTTATCACACCCCCAAACTTACATATTGCTAGTCCCTTAGCAATACAATATTACAAAAATGAAGTCAACTATCTTATACAAAAGTTTAATCATGCTCAGTCATCAACTAGATAAAGGGCGCTCATCCATTCATTTCACAATTGGCAAATGCAACAAGTATTACAGAACTATGTGGTCATTAGCAAAAATGGACTTTCACAAGCTATAAATGAACGACAGTCCCCACATACTGGCCAGCCTGAACACTATAACAATTCCAACCCCAAAATCCTCTTTGAAAAGTGAACATGTATTCTAACACGTGGCTTTTGTCATATTTGGAGAAGAAAACGAACAAATCTGTTTTTAAGAGAAAAACTCATTGAAAATGCTCAACACGGCTGTTTCATTATCACAAAACATTCATGATTGCTCATGTGCGGATGACCGTGCAATGCTTAGCTCTTTTTGCTTTCTTGCAAGCCCATGTAGCGGCATTGGGCCAATGACTCCCAAACCAATTGGTTTTAGGGCATTAGGTGAAGAAGCACCCCTCGGACTTAATAACCGAGCTTACAAGGCGATGAGCGTAAGCAAGCCACCCACTTATTACTGCTCAACCTTACACACTTTTACACGAATATTTCCTGCTTTGAGGCATAGAAATCCGGTTTATTTAGTGAGAAGGCTTATTGCATATTTTTCTCTTTTTATTTCTCTTTTTTTTTTTTTTTTTAACAACAACCGGAAGAACTTATTCTTTATGTTGCTCTGATAAAAACAGAAATTTTCAAAAATTCTCCCTCAGACTTATACCCCACAATTTAAACTGCATGTGTGCGAATTTGTGCGGTTAATGACAAATTTAGGGCGAGAACTGTACGTGCTCGAATTTGGACAATAATGTAGACCGTTCTAGCCTACTATAAAGCTTGCAAAAGTGCGGGTATTTACAATGTTAAAGTTCTTAACTACCTGCTGCATTTACCTCGGACATTTATTCGAATAATCTTCCTTTAAAAAGCAAGACATCATAGCAAGCATGCAAAAATATCAAAGAAAAAAAAAACTGCTCTACAATGACACTCAATATAATGACTGAACATTGCATGCATATGCAAGTGGTATAGCATACCGCACCCCCAAACTTATATGCAACATTGTCCTCAATGTTTGGACAAGAAGAACAAGGAAAGAAGTTACCGGGATGGCCGAAGGCGAGAAAAATGGTATTCCACTGCGGCGGTCATCCTGTAAATAAGAAAAACCTGCACAGAATACCAACTGGATACCACGAGCATTAAAAGGAACAAAAAGTAGATAAATAGAACAAAATGAAATAATTACGCACAAACAGACAATGCCAATATCACTGTATATCTAATGGTCTGAACTGGTGTTTTCCAATTGTCTAAGAGGTCTATGCGACAAGATATTGACTATCCAGGCGCGCTAACGTATAGCACGCAAAGGGGCTGCCTTTGTTTATTACCGCCATACTGTGTTGAAGCAATCTCAACAGTATTGGGAATTAAAACCAGGCGGTAATAAACGGAAATCATCAACTGAATCGCATATAACAATTAGACAAGTGGTACTACATACATAGTCAAAGTATAGAGAACAGATAAATTGACGGAAAGCAAAAAGAAAAGAAAGTAAAGATAACACATGTCATAAAAGAAAATATAAATGTATTCCATACAGATGAAAATGCGTTTCAGTACAAAGTGTACATGTAGGTGGAATACGCAAAAAGAAACTAAACATGGCCAACATGGCCTATCAAAAATAAAGAAAGAAAAATACAGAAAGTAAAGCATAAAAGGTGAATAAAGTGCAGCTACTCGAGGGCGGGTGGTGGTGATGGTGGCTCGGTGGGAGCAGAAGTGGAGGTGGAGGCTCGACCTGCGAACAGGAACTGCAGATCCTGCCGGAAGGCTCGGAACTCATCTAAGATCGCTCTCTGGCCCTGCACCAGAGAAGAACTGTCCGTCCGAATACCTGCCAGCTGACTCTGCGTCACCTGGACGTGCTCGTCAAAACCCTGCTGGAGCCACTCTACGTCAGCCGCCAGGCAGGAATAGCCCGTCGCTAAGATATCATGCCGCTCTGCAGCGACATCCATCTCCTCCTCCTCCATCTCCTCGTCCTCTGACTCAGCCCCTGCTGGCTCTCCCTCATCCGTCTCCACCGGGGCATCCATATCTACATCGTCTGGTGGATCACCCTGATGGTCCTGTCGCTCTAAGTGTCGCCTCACCCGATCCCACTGAGTAGATGTGAAGCGGGTGGGTGGTGCCAACTGAATGTCAGTCCGACTGATCGGTATACTGGCACTGCTGAGAAAAGCAGCGATCAGGAATGGAAAGGGAAGCCGCCAACTCGCTGCTCTCCTCTTCCTCTTGTTGACGAGGCCATCCCAAACTTTGTGCATCTACCCCCAGATAAGCGATGGGACAGAAAACCAAGCGCCCGTATGGAAAGCATAGAGGCAACGGAGGAGGTCACCCCTGCGCTCGGCCACGTGCTGCAACGGACACGCGTTCTTGAGGAGAACGGTGTCCAGGAACCAATATCTGCTCAGGCACATCGACTTGGACGTGCAGTTGTGGTTGGGCGTGGTAAACGCCCCGCCACACATGTCCATCACTATCGAGAAGAGCGTGGTATCTGCTGGGAGCGCAGCACTATAGAGTGGCTGACCGTCCGGGCCAACCATGTCCGGCGGCTGCTGGTGAGGAATGCCGAGCATATGAGCAATCCGGCTCGGCATAATCGTGATCGTGACAGTGGCCATGGTAGTCTCGAGTGTATCTGGCGCTGTGCAGGAGTAGGTCATATGCTCGTAAAAGACCTGCACTAGGTGCTCGTGTGCTACGTCGGTGGGAGGCACACATAGCCGGTCGAGGCGACGCCTCCTGAGCTCGGCAACCGTCCACTCGGTGTCAGGACGCCTCTCGAACTCCGCTAAGTTGAAAACCTGCTCCGGGTGGAACTTCCGGGACCGGAAGGCTCGCCCGGGCACGTCACGAACAGCACCGGCGGCGTTTTTCACTCTCGCCATCGCCTCGGAACAGTCTGCACTGGATTCCAAAAGGTACGTAAATAAAAGATGAATAAGAAAAAAGTTAAACTACTACTAGACTAAAAGAATAAAAATAAAAATGTAGTCCTAGTCCAAGGTACTGACAAAAATGCAAAAAAAATTGCACTCGAAGAGGCAATGTGAACGGGTGCAGCCGAAACGAAGGTATCGCGGTTACACACCGTACATTAAGCGTTTGAAACGAAGAAAATGCCAAATCCCACTCCTGCTTGAATTCCTACCCCCCGAAACCCACAAAAACTCGATTCAGACATCGCAATCGCAACCATTCACCCCAACATGATCTAACTATGTTTATTCCGCTGTAAAACTATCAAAAATGGTGAGAGAATAAACAAAAAGTAGCCATGCATCACTTACCTCGTGAGGAAGAAGATGAACGGCTCAACTGAAGAAAACTCCACGCGCAGCCGCGAAGAGAAGTTCGCGCAGATGCTAGCGGCGGATCGGACTGCGTCGGATGGCGGCGGATGATCGGGAATGCTTGGAGAAGGCTTGGATCGCACGGAGGAAGAGAAGAAGTCGGATGGTCTTTTAAAATGGGAGGGAAGCCCAACGGTTTAAATAGATTTTCGGCTCACATGCAGGCTCCGCGTGCATTTCGATTGATCGAAATGTGCATTTCGATCAATCGAAATTTCGATTGATCGAAATCTTGCTTCGATCAATCGAAACTAACTTCGATGGATCGAGATTGTCTCTTCGATCAATCAAACATTCCTTCCCTGAATCACATTTTTACTTCGATCAATCGAACATTTAATTGATGCAATCGAACTTTTATTTCGATCAATCGAAATCCCATTTCGATCAATCGAAAGTTTCGATCGATCGAAGACCTATCGAAGTGCAATCGAAGAATATCACCTCTCGGGACTTTGGACTTGGCAAATCTCTGCAATTTTTCGATCAATCGAAACCAAAATTTCGATCAATCGAAATTTTCGATTGATCGAAATCTTGGTTTCGATCAATCGAAATGCTCAAAAACAGTCAGTTTAAAATATGCTTCAGGGACTTGGATATTGGGGAATTAGATACTACATTGCTTAGATACAAACCTACTTTGGATTAAAGGGACACCATGGAAGCTTGATAGCTACCATGGCTTCGCCACCTTACACGTCTATGGCGCGACGTCCGGATCGGCTCACGAGTCAAAATACACGGGATCCGTCAAAGTGACGATATCCACGTATTCGGTGGTGACTTGGTCATCCACGCACACTTTTAAGCGCTGCCCGTTTACTTTGAATATCGAACCATCTTTCAAGTCCTTCAATTCCACTGCTCCGTGGGGAGCGACGGAATTAACCAAAAATGGACCATCCCAACGGGAGCGAAGTTTTCTGGGAAACAAATGGAGGCGTGAGTTGTACAACCAAACTTTTTGGCCCGGCGAAAATGTTTTGACTCGAATATTACGATCATGAAAGGCTTTGGACCTTGCCTTATAGATTTTCGCATTCTCATAAGCGTCATGTCGCAATTCTTCCAATTTATTTAATTGAAGCTTTCGATTAGAACCGGCCTTTTTCATGTCAAAATTGAAGGTCTTGGTGGCCCACATAGCTTTATGCTTCAATTCAACCGGAAGATGGCACGCCTTGCCATAAACTAACCGATAAGGTGACATTCCAATGGGAGTTTTATATGCGGTTCGGTATGCCCATAATGCATCGTTTAGTCGCAATGACCAATCCTTCCGGTCAGGCCGAACAGTTTTCTGAAGAATGTTCTTAATCTCCCTATTGGATACTTCTACTTGGCCACTAGTTTGAGGATGGTAGGGGGTGGCTACTTTGTGTGTGACAGAGTATTTGAGAAGCAAGGTTCGAAGGAACCGGTTACAGAAATGCTTACCTCCGTCACTGATGATGGCCCGAGGCGTACCAAACTGGCTAAAAATGTTAGCTTGTATGAATTTAACCACGACTGCGTGATCGTTGGTTTTGGTAGCAACGGCCTCTATCCACTTAGATACGTAGTCCACCGCCACAAGTATGTACTCATGACCAGTAGAGGGTGGAAATGGTCCCATGAAGTCAATGCCCCACACATCAAATATTTCAATGACAAGAATAGGGTTAAGAGGCATCATGTCCTTCCGAGACATCGCGCCGAGGCGCTGACATCGCTCACAAGAGCGGCAGAATGAATATGCATCCCGATGAAGTGTCGGCCAGAAAAATCCGCATTGAAGAATTTTTGCTGCGATTTTCTTAGCACTAAAGTGTCCCCCACAAGCGAGTGTATGACAAAATTTAAGAATGCTTTGGAATTCATTGTTGGGTACACACTTACGAATTATTTGATCGGGGCAGTATTTGAACAATTGAGGATCATCCCAATAATATGATCGTGATTGGGAGAGAAAACGATCCTTCTCTTGTTTGGTCCAAGAAGATGGTATTTTACCGGTTGCCAAATAATTAACCACATCCGCATACCAAGGGATACTCTC
Source organism: Cornus controversa (assembly GCA_026545225.1). Classification (NCBI taxonomy): domain Eukaryota; kingdom Viridiplantae; phylum Streptophyta; class Magnoliopsida; order Cornales; family Cornaceae; genus Cornus; species Cornus controversa. The sequence continues at coordinate 35,280,971 of CM048845.1, read as the reverse complement.
TTGAGAGATGACAAAGAGTTGTTCATCCGGGAAGGATTCACAAACTGGAATAGAATTATGGAGGGATTCAACAAGAATTCTAGAAAGGTGGTCAGCTACCACATTTTCAGTTCCCTTTTTGTCTCTAATCTCAAAATTGAACTCTTGCAACAAGAGTATCCATCGGATCAACCTAGGCTTGGTGTCCTTTTTCGCCAAAAGATGCCGGAGGGCAGCATGGTCCGAATAGACAATGACCTTTGAACCTAATAAATAAGCTCAAAACTTGTCTAATGCAAATACTACCGCAAGCAATTCTTTTTCCGTTGTGGTATAATTGATTTGAGCCTCGGAAAGGGTTTTACTTGCGTAGTAGATGACATGTGGCAGTTTGTCTACTCGTTGCCCTAAGACAGCACCCATGGCATAGTCGGATGCATCACACATAATCTCAAATGGGAGAGCCCAATTTGGAGGGATTAGAATTGGAGCGGTTGTAAGCATGGTGCGGAGTTTTTCAAAAGCGACAAGGCACGTTTCATCAAAGGTAAAGCAAGACTCTTTTTCAAGAAGGCGACACAAAGGCCGAGAGATCTTGCTAAAGTCTTTGATGAAACGGCGATAAAAGCCCGCATGCCCAAGGAATGAACGAATCTCTCTCACCGTTGATGGTGGAGGAAGTTTAGAAATGAGTTCAACCTTGGCTTTATCAACCTCTATTCCTCGCTTAGACACAATGTGCCCTAGGACAATACCCTCTTGAACCATAAAGTGACTCTTTTCCCAACTAAGAATTAGGTTGATTTCTTGACATCGTTTGAGAACACAAGCTAGATTTTGGAGGCATGATTCATATGAAGGCCCAAAAACGAAAAAATCATCCATGAACACTTCTAAGAATTTTTCCACCATGTCCGAGAAGATAGACATCATACACCGTTGAAAAGTTGCCGGTGCATTGCACAACCCAAAGGGCATGCGTCTATAAGCAAATGTGCCGAAGGGACATGTAAAGGTGGTTTTCTCTTGGTCCCTCGGGTCTATAGCAACCTGATTATAGCCGGAATATCCATCCAAAAAGCAATAAAAGCTTTGCCCGGCCAATCTCTCCAATATTTGATCAATGAATGGGAGGGGGAAGTGATCTTTCCGAGTGGCTGAATTTAATTTCCTATAATCAATGCACACTCTCCATCCTGTGGTGGTGCGTTGGGGAACTAATTCACCCTTATCATTAGGTTGCACCGTAATACCAGACTTCTTTGGAACCACTTGAGTGGGACTAACCCACTTGCTATCAGAGATGGGGTATATGATCCCCGCATCTAGTAACTTCACCACCTCCTTCATTACAACGTCCTTCATGTTTGGATTCAATCGACGTTGTGCCTCCCTTGAGGTCTTTGCATCCTCTTCCAAGTGTATGCGATGCATACAAACAGAAGGGTCTATTCCCTTAAGATCTACCACACTCCATCCTATTGCTTCTTTGTGCTCTTTGAGCACCTTTATGAGTTCCAATTCTTGATCATTTGTGAGATTGGAAGCAATAATGACTAGAAGGGTCTCATTTGCGCCCAAGAAAACATACTTGAGTGTAGCTGGAAGAGGCTTGAGCTCAAGTTGTGGTGGGGAAATTAAAGAAGGAGTTTGGGGAGTTTTGGACAAAGGGGGCAAGGGTTCTCTCGGAACTCTCCACTTAGGCAAATCCATGACAGTATTAACATCGAGCATGGAATTGACTTCACATATGGATTGCTCAATGTCAAAATCATCATAGTTAAAATGATTTAGGCATGCCTCTAAAGGGTCCGTGGAAAGAATAGAAGGAAGTGCTTCTTGAACAAGGTCGTCCACAACATCGACACAAAAGCACTCACTTTCATCATTGGGTGTGTGGTGGGAAGCATTGAAGATGTTCAAGCGGACTTTCATATTCCCAAAAGAGATGTCCATCACTCCAGTACGGCAATTAACGCAAGCGTTTGCTGTGGCCAAGAATGGACGACCTAGAATGATAGGAATATGATGATTCGGATTTTGGACCGGTTCCGTGTCAAGGACTATGAAGTCCACCGGAAAATAGAATTTGTCCACTTGAATGATGACATCCTCAATGATGCCACGTGGTTGCTTCACCGAACGGTCGGCAAGTTGCAACACAACCGTGGTATGCTTGAGTTCCCCCAAACCTAGTTGTTGGTAAACTGAGAATGGAAGCAAATTGACACTAGCCCCTAGGTCAAGAAGTGCTTTTTCAAAAGATTGATTTCCGATGGTGCACGAAATGGTCGGAGCACCCGGATCTTTGAATTTAGGAGGGGCTTGGTGTTGGAAAATAGAGCTTATGTGCTCAGTTAAGAGGACTTTCTTAGGAACATTATTCCTAGATTTGCGCTTTTGAGTGCATAAGTCCTTCAGGAATTTCGCATAAGAAGGAATTTGTCGAATAGCATCAAGGAGAGGGAGATTGATCTTTACTTGTTTGAAGATCTCCATCATGTCTTGGATTTTCTCTCCTTGCTTCCCGAAATGAGAAGGTTCCTTCAATCGTTGAGGAAAAGGAACCGGAGGTTCATAAGAGGTGTCAAGATTTGGAATCGATGATGACACAACTTCACTTGCCTTTCCTTTTGGATTTGAAGGGGTATTTTGCAAATTTGGATTTAATGGAAACAATTTTGGATTTAATTGGGATTCTTTTGGATTTTTAGATTGCTCTTGAAATTCCTTTCTCTCTTCCTCCCCTACCTTGGAGTTAATGATTTTACCACTCCTCAAGGTTATGATTGATTGAACTTGCTCTGGAGGAGCATTACAAGTTGAAGATGATGGATCTTCAATCATATGCACACCCTTGGGATTCGCCACCGGTTGACTCGGCAACTTACCTTCCTCCCTTCTATTTAAGGCATTAGCTAGTTGCCCGATTTGAGCTTCTAACCTAGCCATAGATTGAGCATTGGCCTCAAGCTTAGAGATTGATTGAGAGTGAGTTTACAATAAGCGGGTGTTGGCCTCAAGATTGCTTATCACTCGCTCTTCAAAGCTTTGGCTTCTCGGAGGAGGTGGTGGTTGTTGGTAATTAGATCTTTGATTGTAAGGTTGAGGGTTTGGCCTATAATGAGGCTGTTGAGATTGGGAATTAAAAGAATTTTGCCCTTGGAAAGAGGGACTTGATTCTTGATTCTTCCATGAAAAAGCCGGATGATTCTTGTAACCAGGATTGTACGTGTTCGAATATGGATCATTCATTTGTTTAGCGTACAAGGCATTCGCTTGCTCTTGAGCATAATCGGGAGATTGCCCGGCAATAGGACAATCTCGCACAAAATGCGAAGTGCTATAGCAAAATGAACACCCCTCCTGATTTTGGACAGATTGGTTAGGAATAGGCAGCCCATTTTTCATGATTAAATCCATTTTTCGGGACAAGGCTTCTACTTGCATGGCTACCTCATCTACCCGTGAAATCTCATGCACTCCTCTACAAAGTTGGGTGGCCTTCCCTTTCCTAGTGGAGGAGCGTTGAGCTGAATTGTTGCTTAGGGTTTGAAAAAGTTTCCATGCCTCATCGGGGCTTTTCAAAAGGTACCCACCCCCACACGCGAAGTCTATCATTTGTCTATGTTGCTCACTCACCCCATCATAAAAACTTTGCACTAGCTGCCATTTTGGGACAGCATGATGCGGACAAGATTTTAAGAGATCTTTTAACCTCTCCCACGTCTCATGGAATTGTTCTTGGTCAATTTGGGTGAATCCGGTGATTGCTCGCCGAATATCACTTGTCTTACCCATTGGGAAGTATTTTTTTAAGAACTCTATTTGCATTTCCGCCCAAGAATGGATTGAGTTGGGTTCTAGGGAATTGAACCAACTTCTAGCCTTATCTTTTAGGGAAAATGGAAACATACGTAGCTTTAGATCATCCTCCGTAAAGTGTGGTACACGAATGGTGGAACACACGGAAAAGAAGTAATCTAAGTGCCGGTATGGATCCTTATTAGGAAGACCGTGAAAGCTGTTAAGAAGGTTGAGGGTGGAGGACTTTATTTCAAATTGATTTGCCGCTACATCCGGAAATTGAATACACGAAGGTACTTCAAATGTAGTCGGAAGGTAAAAGTCCATAAGCAACTCTCCTTGAGGAGGTGGTGGTGGTGGTGGAGGTGGTTGTTCATGATTAAAAGGAGGTAGACCGGGAGGTTGTCTCTCATTTGGTTCCATGTTTTTAGTTCTAGGCAAAATAGGGTCCCTAGAGGTTCCTCTACGTTGTCTAAGTGTTCGTCCAAGTTCACTATTACAAGGAAGCAAAGGAAGTGACAACGACCGTCTACCTAGCATGCATTAACAATTGAACAGCACCTCTACACACAAAGTAACAATAATATATACAAAAGAATATGAATGATTCAAACCACCAATTTTTGAAGTTATACTCACAAAGGGTTCCAATTTGAATTCTTCTAGATGCCCGCAATGTGGTATACCTAAAATCAAGAAGTTTGAGATATAAGAACAAGATATATACAAAAAGAATGAAAGAATTTCTAGCCTAAGAATTAAACCAGATTTAATCTTCCAATGGCGACAATTAAACCGTAGTCCCCGGCAACGGCGCCAAAATTTTGATGTGGTCGGAACTAAATTATATTGTAAGCTTAATTTTGCCCTTTTTATCAAAATATAATTTAACCACTCGCAAGAGCACGAATCTTTGTAGATAAGGTTCTATATAGAGGGTATCGATCCCACGAGGACTAGTCGTTAATTGTCATAAAGAAAGATTAATTCTACTTTAATTCTAAAAACAGGTTTTTGGTTTTGTGTTTAAAACTATTGCGTAAATGAAATGACGATAAAATTAAAGAGTAAAATTGGGAGAGAGAACTAGGGTTGGTTTCCACCACTAGCCATTCACATGTTCATAAGTGTAGCAAGCATGGGATTCATTAATTAAATGCCTAACAATGTCATTAGGCTTGTGACCTCAATGACATATCAAAAGATCAATGTGTGTGCTAACCTATCATAATCCATCTTCAACAAGCATAGCTCTTCAACCTAACTAACTACCTAATTACTCTACTCTCTACGTAAACACTACATGCATCCAAACTACCTTGTCTTGGCATGGTCTATACAAACTAGCATCACACATTCATTTAAACACCATTATCTAGCCATCATTTGCACTTCTTGTGGAATATGCAAATGTTGTGCATTCAAGTGACAAAACCTACTCTAAGACAAGAATAAATTCCATATCAAATGAATATATATAAGAAATGTATTTGTGTACATAATCACTAGGCTAAATAATCAACATTTAATTACAAATCCCCAAGAGCTACAAAGATGAACAAGTTTACATGGCTAGGGGTTGAAACCAACACCCTAGTAGAAGAGTTAGTTGCTCATGGTTGCCTTGCACCCTTCCATTGATGAAGAGAATGAAGCTTCTTGGTCTGGTTCAGCTTTTCTCTTCCTCTCCCGAAGGTCTCTCTTTTAGTCTTCTAATGTGTATGTTGAGAGCTCTGAGATATGTGGCTTTTGGTGCTTTTTGTATGCTTTTTGGCTCCTTTGGGCCCACCATATATATATATATATATCATTATATATATCTCTTGTATCAAGAAGGCCCCCAAAAGTCTTGTTCAAGTCAGACAATCCCCCTAAGTCGTGCAAAAAGGGGGATTTTGTTGCAAGTGGGAGAGCAGGTGAGCAAGTGGCCAAGTGGGCTCTGTAGCATTTCGATTGATCGAAATTGCCTTTCGATTGATCGAGATTTTGATCAATCGAAATGAGATTTCGATCAATCGAAATCTCGATTGATCGAAATCCACATCTCGATTGATCGAGATGCCTTAGCAACATTTTCTGATTTCATCTCTTGACTGCAGAAAGCTTCTAACTTTGCTCCATTTACTCCAATACCTGCAAAACATCAAAAACACAAAAATACCGTAAACATATCTCGGTAAACGCAAAAACGGAACTAACATATGCAATAAAGAGGGTTCAAATGCATAGAAGTGAACACTTATCAGGTGAGATATTGCACTCTCTCTGTTTCAAATGCTTAGTGTACGGGTTGTGACCGTGACTCATCGTTTCAGTTGCATCCGCTCACGCTGCCTCTTTGAGAGCAACTTTTTGAACTCATGTCAGCACCATGGACTAGGGCCTCATTTTCATTTTTATTCCTTTATTTTGAATATGGAAGAATGATTGTAGAGGATGTTATGATAGAAAACTTTTTGTTGCTTTAAGAGAAATTAAGGACATTAAGCAATTATATTCTTGAATTTTTTATAGTAACGAATTCTTCTTTTGTGATACCATTGCCCTTTCCCTATTGGAGGTGCAATTTTCTTATCATGTATTTAATTTATGAGATTCTTTAGAATTTCTTTTACCTGACTTTTTCAATCTCTGGCTGAGTTAGATCTGGTTGGAGTGGTTACAAGGATCTCTCCGGGTGCCCCCCCCCTCAGAATCAAATTGCCCCACTGTACATATGGTACAATACTAATGTGGGATAAGATGTGCAACTGGGAATCAAAATATCATTGCCCGTGTCTACAACATTGTAAAACAAAAAAATATTGGAGAGAAATGAAGACAAACAGGTATATTTTGTTAGAATAGATATGTTATTATACATTTTTTTTCTCTCATTTGTCACTATGCTTGCCAGCCCACGCTAACCGATATCTTACTCATGAATGTGAGCCATATTTTTTTCCCTCTCTTTTCTTCCTCATCATGCTTGCCAGCGTACAACCAATATATTATATGTAAAAGAGGAATATTATTTACAACACTCGCCAATAAAAAATAAAAAATAAACTACTCTTTCCAATTTTTTCTTAAAACCAGAACCCACTTCCATTTTATTTTTCTCTCTCCTCTCTCACCGTCTCTCTCTCCCTCACCTTTTACAATTATCTCTCTTATTCTCTTCTCTTTCTCCGCAAATTATATCTCCACAATCAACAACCACTTACTGGCCCCACACAACCCGGAACCAACCCTCACTCCAAATCACCACCTCCACTCACGGTCAGCCATTCAACCTCAACACCATCCTAGCCATGAATGTAACCTACAATTGCCACACCCAAACCCAAAACTGCGAAAACACCATTAGCCTCACACCACAAAGACCCACTTCAGCAAGTGATACAACACCAGCATGCTCTACCTAAAGCCAGACCCACAATCATCTTCACCAACTAACCGAGACCACAAATCTCAAAGCCAACTACAACCAGCCGAGCAACTCCATGAACCATGAAAATGACTCTAGTTATGTTATAGAATTTTCAGAAGTTTTCAAATTTTAGAAGTAATTTAAAATATTTTTCCTATTTTTTTTAATTTAAAATGATTTAAAAATTAAAAATAATTATTTAAATATTATGGGCTAGGCCCAAACTGGACCACTGGGTGGGCTTAGCAAAAGGTACCGAACTATCCCTTTTTTGATCCCCACGTGCTATAGGATGATAGCATACACGCTCCAGGCACAGCGACGCGCGTGGGCATCGTGGTGTGGTTGGGTCATCTTTTTCCCAAGCCACAGCGCTTTGTTTTGCGCGTACAACTATTTTCTGACTGGTCTTCCAGCTACTCCGAAGAGGTTAAGCCCGTAGTTGAAGATACCATTCCATAACGAGCCTAGCCCATCATTGAAATAGTCTCTTTCTTCGACGGCTTTAGCCCATTGTTGAAGCTAACATTCCACAACGAGATTGCGCCCGTTGTAGTACCCCGTTCCAACACATGGTATGATATTTTCCACTTTGGGTCTGAGCCCACATCGTTTAGCTTTCGGGTTTTGCCCTAAAAGGCCTCATATCATTTGAAGAGAACACACTACATATAAGCCCATCCACTTTTCCACACCCAGGTGATGTGGGATTGTGCACCCTGTACCGTGTTAGTGTGGTAGCTCACCCCAGTGTCTGTCTCTAGACCCGCCCACACATATTCGTCGATAAGAGTTACTACAATCCACCCCCTAGGAGGCCTGACGTCCTCACCAACACACTTTCGGCTCAGTTCAGGCTCTGATAGCAACTGTAAGACCCCGCTCCGACGCATGGTATGATATTCTTCGCTTTGTGCCCGAACCCAAACAGTTTTGTGCTTGAGTTTTACCCCAAAAGGCCTTATACCATTTGAAGAGAACATAGTACCTATAAGCACATTCCCTTCTCCACACAAAGCCGATGTGGGATTGAGCACCCTGTACCTTATCAGTGTGGTAGCTCTGCCCAGTGTCTTTTCTTACACCTGCCCACAAGGATCACTACAATCCATCCCACGGATGACTACAGTCCACCCCCCTATGAGGCCCGACATCCTCATTGTCACACTTTTGACTGGGTTTTGGCTCTGATACCAACTATAATATCCCGCTCCAACACATTGTATGATATTCTCTGCTTTGCACTTGAGGCCGCACGGTTTTGCACTTCGGTTTTACCACAAAATGCCTCAGATCATTTGAAGAGAACACACTACTATAAGCACATCATGTTCTCCACACCTAGGCGATGTGTGATTGAGCACCCTGTACCCTGTCAGTGTGGTAGCTCAGCCTAGTGTCTGTCTTCGCACCCGCCCACTCACAACAGCCCACATGGGTTACTACAACCATCATAGTTGCTGACTATTTTTATTGACGGCCTAAAGCCCATCATTGAAAAAGATATTCAACGATGGGCATAAGCCCATCGTATTCAATGACGGACAAAGCCCCTCATGGAAAGAGAATTTCGACGAGGGGCTATATCTGTCGTTGAATGTCACATTCAATGACGCGCTATAGGCCATTGTTGAAAATCGCCAGTCAATTACGATGGGCGTTATATTGGAGAACATTGCGCGTCGTAAAAAGTTTTATGCCCATCGTTAGAGGCCAATTTTGTTGTAGTTAAAGTAAACGATTTTAACATACTACAATATACTGATTTAAATATCATTGAATTAATCAAGTATGTTTAAGATAGCAAAGAAACAATTAAAGAAAAAGAAGTAATTAAGTAAAAAGAAAAACTGCATAAAAACCCACTTTTCAATTTAATGATCAAGTATATTTAAACCTAACTCAACCCTAGGTTTCCGTTCATAAATTGTCTTAAAAGTCTAATTGAAATTTCTAAGAATTTTTTGGAAATTTTCGGTAATTTGAAATATAATAAAATTCCAACTTTAAAGTACACTTTTGTTCTAAATTTACAACAAGGATAACTTATTTCATCTTGAAATTAAAGTCCCAAGTATTTACTGCCCAAAAAAGATAAATTTGAATATCCAAAATTTTCTAAAATTTAAAAGTAATGTCAAATATTTTTCCTATTTTTTTTAATTTCAATGTGATTTAAAAATTAAAAAAAATTATTTAAATAATCCGAGTAGGGCCCAAACTGGGCCAGTGGGGGGGCTTGGCAAGTGGGACCGGACTGTCCCTTTTACGGACCCCGCCGGCAACCGGAGGCCACCGTACAAGCACCACACGATGTCAGTGTGCGTTGACATTGCGTCGTGGCTGGGTCATCTTTTTCCTAAGCCACAGCGTGCTGTTTTGCGCGCACAGCCGGTTTCTGGACACTTCCAGCTCAAAAACCTACATATTTTATTTAAACGAAAAATTTACACTTAAATCAAATATTTCACAAACATTTAAAGTCAATCAACACTTACTAACAAATTAATAAACCATCTACATTAAGCAAAAGAGATGGCATTGACAAAAAGTAACTAAAACATTTAAACACCAAAAGAAAAGTAATTTAAATAATTAAAAATCAAAATTAAATATCCTTAAATTATGAGGTATTACTGAAAATGTTCTTTACTCCTTTGACCTGCAAACGGAAAGAATGTTAATGGTGGAATATCCCTTTAATTACACCAGATTTAATTTGAAGGTTACAAGAAATATAAAGCCATGTCGCCTCACCTAAACACCCCACATATGACCTAAGGGCTCAAGATATCCTCCCCCGTTCCTCTCTTGCCCTGTGCCAATCATGTTGTAACATTGTAACACCATTAACTTGATAATTATGCACCTTTATTTAGATTAGATTTTTAATCATAATTTAATCACGTATAATTTATTTTTGAAATAATTGATTATTGAAGTGTCTGACACGTGTTGGATGTGTGTCCAAGAAGTGTCTAAAAAAATTGTTAGGACAAAGTGTCCGAGAACTGTCAGAATGTGTAGGTTGTCGATAAAAAATTTAAAGATGATAGAAGACAAATACTTGAAAAAAAATTTACAACATACAATATATACAATATATATTATAGTTTAGACATACTTTAATATAGAATAATTCGAACGTGAGATACTACTCTCACCCATAAGAAACAACCAATGTTTCTTGAGGGAATAACATTACAAATATTTGTATTTGCATTGTGGATTTTGCATTATTTCTTATTTTGTTGTACTCTCACCCACAAGAAACAACCAATGTTTCTTGAGGGAATAACATTACAAATATTTGTATTTGCGTTGTGGATTTTGTATTATTTCTTATTTTGTTGTTGTTTCTTTTTCGGCAATTAGAAAGAAAATTTATAATCATTAAATAACTCAGCTTCATCAACAATACAATGTAAATATTTTTAGTACAATTAGGAGCTCAATGAATAAAATTTCACAAAACATAAAATTAAAATGGTGACTTAAAGTTGACCATAGATATGATTTTTTAGTTTAGAAAATTATAGATTTTGCATAAATAGTGGAATGGGGGGAATGCACCTCCCCGGTGGTAGATCATGTGGTGTTCTAAGAGGCCAACGCTACCGCCGTCAACAAAAAAAGGTAAAAACAAAATATTCACTGAAAAGTTATTGTGCCATTACATACTAGGATCTTTACATTTTAGTACAAAATAAAGATGGTAGTTAAAATTGAAAAACTAATGCGTAGAAATATAACATTTACATTATTGTTTAAAAAATTAAATATTATAAATAAATGAACAGAAACAGAAACGTCAATGTTTTAAATACCATTAAGGGCATCTGACCTATAAATGTAGCCCTTGGAATGGTGTTCTAAATCAGTCAAGGTAAAAAAGATTGGTACCAAGATTTGAGGGCATGGAGAGGAAAGGTATCATAACATGTGTCTGGAAGATCGCATTGGTGTTGCTCATGCTGATGGTCAAAAGGAATGATATAATCTCCTTTGCAATGGCAAGCTGCTACACAGAGTGTTACGCTGGTTGCCTCACACCTTCCATACCTCCTGAGACGTGCGTTGCCAATTGTTTGAAACAATGTGGCTCTCAAAAATCTCCACATGCCTTCCATGTTCGGAGGAGCAATGTACCAAGCCCATCAATGGTAATTTCTGCTCTCTCTATCTCTTACGTGATGTGTATTACGTTTATACTCAATCACCATCATTCTTAATTTAACTCTAATCAACAATTGTTGACTATTTTTATTTTATCCTTCCGCTAATGAATGTCTTGATGCTACAGGTACAGAGTTAGTCCGAAGTGGTTTGAAGATACTTCCACAGTTTCTACAATGGCCCAAACTATTTAGTTCTAACTATAAATCTGTAAGCACGATGATGATGGAATGTATCATCTTCGATAATAAAATAATTGTTTACTTTGTATATTTTGAATAAGAATCTTTCCAGCTTGTATGATCCAACTTTAATGAAGGTTAGTGCAATATTGAAAGAAATTTATTTACCATCTCAGGAACTTATTTTTTCCTTTAATATCTCGTCATCGTTTCTAGGGTTTGCAATTTTCAAAGTTAAGAGGCAACAATGTTGAATCATGAGTGATTGATGACTAAATAGAATAGAAGAGAAAAATGTAATATTCTTGATTAACAATTTAGATTTCAACGGGATTTATATATGCAATGATTGATGACATTGTTAATCATTCTTGATTAACAATGATTCATGACATTGTGCATCCATATGCAACATATATGGTGGGTAAGAATATAATTGGATTGAGGATGAAAGACAGATGATGAAGCCATGACACGTACTTCACCTAAACAACCAAATCATGACCGAATTTGCTAATAATAAAAAAATTTCTCTATATTTCACCTAAACAATATTACAAATAGTACCAACTTCGAGTGTTAAAGAGTTTGAAGAAGAACAATACTTGTGCGCTGTGCTTAATGTTCTACATCTTCAGAACTTTGAGTGTTGGTTGGGTTAGAGAATCAACAGATCTTCTCTGTCTGTCTCTGAGAAAGTGTTGAGTGGAGTTGTATTTATAGGTCGAAATGCGGGGTGTTTAATTTGAAAACCCCCAAGATTGCTCTAAATTTTCAAATTTGAGTCTATCTACAAACAAAGATAGAGAAATATATAAAAACAAGCAAATAATTACATAAATTTCAGAATTGTATTATCAATTATCATGTGATCAATATAAGATGAGAAGATTTTTTAAGCTAATGATTTATTTGAAAGTGTGCCTTCTTGAGCCCAAGTTTCAGTATTGAATATGGAAGAATGATTATAGAGGATGTTATAATAGATAACTTTTGTTGCTTTAAGAGAGATTAAGGACATTAACCAATTATATTCTTGAATTTTTTAGAGTAATGAATTCTTCTTTTGTGATACCATTGCCCTTTCCCTATTGGAGGTGCAATTTTCTTATCATGTATTTAATTTATGGGATTCTTTAGAATTTCTTTTACCTGACTTTTTCAATCTCTGGCTGAGTTAGATCTGGTTGGAGTGGTTACAAGGATCTCTCCGGGTGCCCCCCCCCCCAGAATCTAATTGCCCCACTGTACAGATGCTACAATACTAATGTGGGATAAGATGTGCAACTGGGAATCAAAATATCATTGCCCGTGTCTACGACATTGTAAAACAAAAAAATATTGGAGAGAAATGAAGACAAACTGGTATATTTTGGTAGAATACATATTTCTTTTTCTCTCATTTGTCACTATGCTTGCCAGCCCACGCTAACCCATATCTTACTCATGATTGTGAGCCATATTTTTTTCCCTCTCTTTTCTTCCTCATCATGCTTGCCAGCGCACAACCAATATATTATATGTAAAAGAGGAATATTATTTACAACACTCGCCAATAAAAAATAAAAAAAAACTACTCTTTCCAATTTTTTCTTAAAACCAGAACCCACTTCCATTTTATTTTTCTCTGTCCTCTCTCACCGCCTCTCTCTCTCCCTCACCTTTTACAATTATCTCTCCTTCTCTTCTCTTTCTCTGCAAATTATATCTCCACAATCAACAACCACTTACTGCCCCCACACAACCCGGAACCAACCTTCACTCCAAATCACCACCTCCACTCACGATCAGCCATTCAACCTCAACACCATCCTAGCCATGAATGTAACCTACAATTGCCACACCCAAACCCAAAACTACAAAACACCATTAGCCTCACACCACAAAGACCCACTTCAGCAAGTGATACAACACCAACATGCTCTACCTAAACCCAGACCCTCAATCAGCTTCACCAACTAATCGAGACCACAAATCTCAAAGCCAACTACAACCAGCCGAGCAACTCCATGAACCATGAAAATGACTCTAGTTATGTTATAGAATTTTCAGAAGTTTTCAAAATTTAGAAGTAATTTAAAAATTATTTTTCCTATTTTGATTAATTTAAAATGATTTAAAAATTAAAAATAATTATTTAAATATTATCGGCTGGGCCCAAACTGGGCCAGTGGGTGGGCTTAGCAAGTGATACCGAACGATCCCTTTTTTGATCCCAACGTGCTATAGGATGATAGCATACGCACTCCGGGGATAGCGGCGCGCGTGGGCATCGCGGTGTGGTTGGGTCACCTTTTTCCCAAGCCACAACGCCCTGTTTTGCGCGCACAGCCATTTTCTGACTAGTCTTCCGGCCACTCCCAAGTGGTTAAGCCCGTAGTTGAACATACCATTCCATAACGAGCCTAGCCCGTTATTATAATAGTCTCTTTCTTTGAGGGCTTTAGCCTATTGTTGAAGCTAACATTCCACAACGAGATTGCGACCGTTGTAGTACCCCGCTCCAACACATGGTATGATATGTCCACTTTGGGCCGGAGCCCACATCATTCTGCTTTTGGGTTTTGCCCTAAAAGGCCTCATACCATTTGAAGAGAACACACTACATATAAGCCCATCCACTTTTCCACACCCAAGTGACGTGGGATTGTGCACCCTGTACCCTGTTAGTGTGGTAGCTGACCCAAGCATCTGTCTTTGGACCCGCCCACACATATCCGTCGACAAAGGTTACTATAATCCACCCCCTACGAGGCCTGATGTCCACACCAACAAACTTTCCGCTCGGTTCAAACTCTGATAGCAACTGTAAGACCCCGCTCCGACGCATGGTATGATATTATTCGCTTTGTGCCTGAGCCCAAACAGTTTTGCCCTTGGGTTTTACCCCAAAAGGCCTTATACCATTTGAAGAGAACATACTACCTATAAGCACATTCCCTTTTCCACACACTGGCGATGTGGGATTGAGCACCCTGTACTTTATCAGTGTGGTAGCTCTGGCCAGTGTCTTTTCTTACACTTGCCCGCAATGATCACTACAATCCATCCCACGGATGACTACAATCCACCCCCCTATGAGGCCCGACGTCCTCATTGTCACACTTTTGACTGGGTTTAGGCTCTGATACCAACTATAATATCCCGCTCCAACACATTGTATGATATTCTCCGCTTTGCGCTTGAGGCCACACAGTTTTGCACTTCAATTTTACCACAAAATGCCTCATATCATTTGAAGAGAACACACTAGTATAAGCACATCATGTTCTCCACACCTAGGCGATGTGTGATTGAGCACCCTGTACCCTGTCAGTGTGGTAGCTCAGCCTAGTGTCTGTCTTCGCACCCGCCCACTCACACCAGCCCACACGGGTTAATACAACTATCACAGTGGCTGACTATTTTTAATGACGGCCTAAGGCCCGTCATTGAAAGAGATATTCAACGATGGGCATAAGCCCATCGTATTCAATGACGGACAAAGCCCCTCATGGAAAGAGAATTTCGATGAGGGGCTATATCTGTCGTTGAATGTTACATTCCATGATGCGCTGTAGGCAGTTGTTGAAAATCGCCAGTCAATTACGATGGGCATTATATTAGAGAACATTGCGCGTCGTAAAAAGTTTTTATGCCCGTCATTAGAGGCCAATTTTGTTGTAGTGAAAGTAAACGATTTTAACATACTACAATATACTGATTTAAATATCATTGAATTAATCAAGTATGTTTAAGATAGCAAAGAAACAATTAAAGAAAAAGAAGTAATTAAGTAAAAGGAAAAACCGCATAAAACCCACCTTTCAATTTAATGATCAATTATATTTAAACCTAACTCAACCCTAGGTTTTCGTTCATAAATTGTCTTGAAAGTCTAATTAAAATTTCTAAGAATTTTTTGGAATTTTTCTGTAATTTGAAATATTATAAAATTCCAACATTAAAGTACACTTTTGTTCTAAATTTACAACAAGGATAACTTATTTCATCTTGAAATTAAAGTCCCAAGTATTTACTGCCCAAAAAAGATCAATTTGAATTTCCAAAAATTTCTAAAATTTAAAAGTAATTTCAAATATTTTTCCTATTATTTTAAATTTCAATGTGATTTAAAAATTAAAAAAAAATTATTTAAAAAATCCGAGTAGGGCCCAAACTGGGCCAGTGGGTGGGCTTGGCAAGTGGGACCGGACTGTCCCTTTTACGGACCCCGCCGACAACCGGAGGCCACTGATGTCAGTTAAACTGTGATTAAAATGTAAGCTTAATTTTGCCCTTTTATCAAAATATAATTTAACCACTCGCAAGAGCACGAATCTTTGTAGATAAGGTTCTATATAGAGGGTATCGATCCCACGAGGACTAGTTGCAATTGTCTTAAAGGAAGATTAATTCTACTTGGATTCGAAAAATAAATTTTTGAATTTGTGTTTATAAACTATTGCATGAATGAAATGACAAGAAAAGTAAAGAGTTTAAAGTAGGGAGAGAGAACTAGGGTTGGTTTCCACCACTAGCCATTCACATGTTCATAAGTGTAGCAAGCATGAGATTCATTAATTAAATGCCTAACAATGTCATTAGGCTGGTGACCTCAATGACATATCAAAAGATCAATGTGTGTGCTAACCTATCATAATCCATCTTCAACAAGCATAACTCTTCAACCTAACTAACTACCTAATTACCCTACTCTCTGAGTGAACACTACATGCATCCAAACTACCTTGTCTTGGCATGGTCTATACAAGCAAACATCACACATTCATTTAAGCACCATTATCTAGCCATCAACTGCACTTCTTGTGGAATATGCAAATGTTATGCATTCAAGTGACAAAATCTACTCTAAGACAAGAATAAATTCCAAATCAAATGAATATATAAGAGATGTATTTGTGTATATAATCACTAGGCTAAATAATCAACATTTAATTACAAATCCCAAGAGCTACAAAGATGAACAAGTTTACATGGCTAGGGGTTGAAACCAACACCCTAGTATAGAAGTTAGTTGCTCATGGTTGCCTTGCACTCCTCCATTGATGAAGAAAGTGAAGCTTCTTGGTCTGGTTCAGCTTCTCCTCTTCCTCTCCCGAAGGTCTCTCTTGAAGTATTCTGATGTGTGTTGAGAGATATGAGATATGTGTGGCTTTTGGTGCTTTTAGGCTTCTTTTCCAACCTTGGGGCCCACCATATATATATATATATATCACTATATATATCTATTGCATTAATAAGGCCCCCAAGAGTCTTGTTCAAGTCAGACAATCCCCCTAAGTCGTGCAAAAAGGGGGATTTTGTTGCAGGTGGGAGAGCAGGTGAGCAAGTGTGGTGAGAAGCATTAAAGATGTTCAAACGGACTTTTATATTCTCGAAAGAGATGTCCATCACTCCGGTACGGCAATTAACGCAAGCGTTTGCCATGGCCAAGAATGGACGACCTAGAATGATAGGAATATGTCTATTTGGATTTTGAACTGATTCCATGTCAAGGACTATGAAGTCCACCAGAAAGTAAAATTTGTACACTTAAATTATTACATCCTCAATGATACCACGTGGTTGCTTCACCGAGAGGTCGACAAGTTGCAACACAACGGTGGTAGGCTTAAGTTTTCCCAAACCTAATTATTGGTAAACTAAGAATGGAAGCAAATTGACACTAGCCCCTAAATCCATAAGTGCCTTTTCAAAAGCTTGATTTTCGATGGTGCATGAAATGGTTGGAGCACCCGGATATTTGAATTTAGGAGGGGCTTGGTGTTGAAAAATGGAGCTTACTTGCTCAGTTAGGAGGATTTTCTTAGGAACATTATTCCTAGATTTGCGCTTTTGAGTGCACAAGTCCTTCAAGAATTTAGCATAGGAGGGAATTTGCCGGATTGTATCAAGGAGAGGGAGATTGATTTTTACTTGTTTGAAGATCTCCATCATGTCTTGAATTTTCTCTCCTTGCTTCCCAAAATGAGAAGGTTCCTTCAATCTTTGCGGAAAAGGAACTAGAGGTTCGAAATAAGTGTCAAGATTTGGAATAGATGGTGACACAACTTCACTTGCCTTTCCTTTTGGATTTTGTGGGAATTTGTTCACTTTTGGATTTGAAGGAAACACATTTTGATTTGATTGGGATTCTTTTGGATTTTTGGATAGCTCATTGAATTCCTTTTCTTTTTCTTCTCCAACCTTGGAATTTATGATTTTGCCACTCCTTAAGGTGGTGATTGATTGAACTTGCTCCGGAGGAGCATTACAAGATGAAGATGATGGATCCTCAATCACATGAACACCCTTAGGGTTTGCCACCAGTTGACTTGGCAACTTACCTTCCTCTCTTCTAATCAAGGCATTTGCTAGTTGCCCGATTTGAGCTTCTAACCTAGCCATAGATTGAGCATTAGCTTCAAGTTTAGGGATTAATTGAGAGTGAGTTTGCAATAAGCGGGTATTGGCCTCAAGATTGCTTATCACTCTTTCTTCAAAGCCTTGGCTTCTCGGAGGAGGTGGTGGTTGTTAGCAGTTCAATCTTTGATGGTAAGGTTGAGAATTTGGCCTATATTGAGGCTGTTGAGATTGGGAATTAAAGGAATTTTTCACTTGAAAAGAGGGGCTTGATTCTTGATATTTCTATGAAAAAGCTAGATGATTCTTGTAACCAGGATTGTAGGTATTTGAATATGCATCATTCATCTATTTAAAGTACAAGGCATTCGCTTGCTCTTGATCATAATTGGGAGATTGACCAGCAATAGGACAATCTCGTACATAATGTGAAGTGCTATAGTAAAACGAACACCCTTCCTGATTTTGAACAGGTTGGCTTGGAGTAGATAGCCTATTTTTTATGATTTGGTCCATTTTTCGGGTTAAGGATTCTACTTGCATGGCAACCTCATCTACCCTTGAAATCTCATGCACTCCTCTACAAGGTTGGGTGGATTTCCCTTTCCTAGTTGAGGAGTGTTGAGCTGAATTATTACTTAGGGTTTGAAAAAGTTTCCATGCCTCATCTGGGCTTTTCAAAAGGTATCCACCTCCACAAGCGGAATCTATCATTTGCCTATGTTGCTCACTCACCCCATCATAAAAACTTTGCACTAGCTGCCATTTTGGGACAGCATGGTGCGGACAAGATTTAAGAAGGTCTTTTAATCTCTCCCACGTCTCATGAAATTGTTCTTGATCAATTTGGGTGAATCCGGTGATTGCTCACCAAATATCACTTGTCTTTCCCATTGGGAAGTATTTTTTTTAAGAATTCAATTTGCATCTCCCCCCAAGAATGGATTGAGTTAGGTTCTAAGCAATTGAACCAACTTCTAACTTTATCTTTTAGGGAGAATGGAAACATACGAAGCTTTAGATCATCCTCTATAAAGTGTGGTACCCTAATGGTGGAACACACAGAAAGGAAGTAATCTAAATGCCGGTATGGATCCTCATTTGGGAGACCATAGAAGCTATTAAGAAGATTGATGGTGTAGGACTTTATTTCGAATTGAGTTGCCGCTACATCTGGAAATTGAATACACGAAGGTACTTCAAATGTAGTCAGAATATAGAAGTCCATAAGCAATTCTCCTTGAGGAGGAGGAGGTGGAGGTGTTGTTCATGATTGAAAGGAGGTAGTCCGGGAGGTTGTCTCTCATGTGGTTCCATGTTTTCAGTCCTAGGCAATATAGGGTCCCTAGAGGTTCCTCTACGTTGTCTAAGTGTTCTTTCAAGTTCAATATTAAATGGAAGCAAAGGAAGTGACAAGGACCGTCTACCAAGCATGCATTAACAATAAACAACACCTCCATATGCAAAATAAACAACAGTATTTTCTAAAAGAATTCTTCAAATCACTAATTCTAGACTTTATACTCACAAAGGGTTCCAACTTTGATCCTTTAAGATGCACGCTATGTGGTATACCTAAAATCAAGCAATTTGAGAGATAAGAACAAGATATATACAAAAAAAAAAAAAAGAATGAAAGAATTTCTAGCCTAAAAATTAAACCAGATTTAATCTTTCAATGGCGACAATTTAACCGTAGTCCCCAGCAACGGCGCCAACATTTTGATGTGGCTAAACCTGAATTATATTGTAAGCTTATTTTCTGCCCCTTTTATCAAAATATAATTTAACCACTCGCAAGAGCACGAATCTTTGTAGATACGGTTCTATATAGAGGGTATCGATCCCACGAGGACTAGTCGTAATTGTCTTAAAGAAAGATTAATTCCACTTTAATCCTGAAAACAAGGTTTTGAATTTTGGTTTAAAACTATTGCATAAAATGTAAAAGCAATAAATATAAAGAGTTAAAAGTTGGGAGAGAGAACTAGGGTTGGTTTCCACCACTAGCCATTCACATGTCCATAAGTGTAGCAAGCTTGGGATTCATAAATTAAATGTCTAACAATGTCATTAGGCTTGTGACCTCAATGACATATCAAAAGATTAATGTGTGTGCAACCTATCATAATTCATCTTCAACAAGCATAGCTCTTCAACCTAACTAATTACCCTACTCTCTAAGTAAACCTACATACATCCAAACTACCTGATCTTGGCATAGTTTATACAAGCAAACAGAACACATTCATTTAAACACCATTACCTAGCCATCATTTGCCCTTCTTGTGGAAGAAACAAATGTTGTGCATTCACAAGATAGATTCTACTCTAAGACAAGAATAAAACCAATATCAAATGAATATATATAAGAGATGTATTAGTGTACATGGTCACTAGACTAAATAATCAACATTTACATATAAATCCCAAAATGCCACAAAAATAAACATGTTTACATGGCCAGGGGTATCAACCACACCCTAGTAGAGAAGTTAGTTGGTCATAGTAGCCTTGCACTCTTCCATTGATGGAGAAAATGAAGGTTTAAGGTCTGATTCAGCTCCTTCTTCTCCTCTCCCGAATATCTCTCCCTGTATATGTCTGATCTGTATTGAGAGATAGGAGAGAATTGGCCTCTTTGTGTGCTTTATGGCCTCTTTTTTACCTTAGGGCCCACAATATATATATATATATATATCAATATATATACCAACTATATCAAGAAGGTCTCCACATGTCTTGTTCAGGTCAGACAATCCATCTAAGTCGTGCAAAAAAGGGGATTTTATTGCAAGTGGGAAGAGCAGGTGAGCAAGTGCACAAGTGGCTCTGCAGAATCTCGATCAATTGAGATTAGAATCTCGATTGATCGAGATTTTGATCAATCGAAATCATGTCTAGATCAATCGAGATATCGATTGATCGAGATGCCTGAGCTTTAATTCTAAACTTTGCTCTTCAACTGCAAATAACCTCAAACTTTGCTCCTTTTACTACAAGACCTGCAATACATCAAAATTACAAAAACACCATAAATGTATCTCGGTAAACGTAAAAATGGGACTAACATATGCAATAAAGAGGGTTCAAATACATAGTATTGAACACTTATCAATTGCCCTATTGCCGGTTAATCTCCCGATTATGCTCAAGAGCAAGCGAATGCCCTGTACTCTAAACAGATCAATGATCCATATTCAAATACCTACAATCCTGGTTACAAGAATCATCCGGCATTTTCATGGAAATCTCAAGAACCAAGTCCCTCCTTTCAAGGGCAAAATTCTTTTAATTCCCAATCTCAACAGCCTTAATATAGGACAAATCCTGAACCTTACCATCCAAGATCCAACTACCAACAACCACCACCTCCTCCGAGAAGCCAAGGCTTTGAAGAAAGAGTGATAAGCAATCTTGAGGCTAATACTCACTTGTTACAAACCCACTCTCAATCAATCGCTAAGCTTGAAGCTAATGCCCAATCCATGGCTAGGTTAGAGGCTCAAATCGGGCAACTAGCTAATGCCTTGAATAGAAGAGAGGAAGGTAAGTTGCCAAGTCAACCGGTGGTAAATCCTAAGGGTGTTCATGTGATTGAAGATCAATCATCTTTATCTTGTAATGCTCCTCCGGAGCAAGTTTAATCAATCTACACCTTAAGGAGTGGTAAAATCATAAATTCCAAGGTTGGGGAAGAAAAAGAAAAGAAATTTAAAGAACAACTCAAAAATCCAAAAGAATCCCAATCAAATCCAAATATGTTTCCTTCAAATCCAAGTTTGAATAAAGTACCACAAAATCCAAAAGGAAAGGCAAGTGAAGTTGTGTTGCCATCTATATCAAATCTTGACACTTCTTTTGAACCTCCAGTTCCTTTTCCTCAAAGATTGAAGGAACCTTCTCATTTTGGGAAGCAAGGGGAGTGTCACGCCCCGATTCCTGAGGCCTGGAAACCGAGCTGTGAACCTCGTGAGATCACCCTCACGACATAACCATCACCTGATCATACAACCTCAATTTCCTATTATTTTTACAAAAATTGGGCATGACCCATTCTAAATAATCAGATCCTGGCATGTTATACCTGCTTTCAATTCAAATAGACAATTCTGGGCTCGTGTCCCCCCAGCATTTATATCTAAACAATAAAAATGGACACTTCTGGGCAGGTGTCCCCCTAGCATTTCTACAACATGCATAATATAATAAAGATATGCATGTCACAGTCCTTGAATGTCCATATTATATACATACATCACATGAATAAATATAATTGAAGGACTGAATCAACATAATCGCTCCATACATTTAATCCAAATGTAATACATCTATCTATCTATTATTCTGGACATGCATCAGATTCTAAGTAATCTAGACACTACCTCTGCAACCGGTGTTGTGAGTCCCCTAACTAACTCCGTACTGAGCAATACCTACAAAACCTGAGAGGGGGTGAGCTCAAAGACCCAACAAGGTATGTAGAACCATACTATCACCGCTGCAGCAGGTCGATCCTCACATATTCTCAAAAATATACATGCACCGAAATATATTACCATATTTAACGCCATGCTCTACCTAGCATGCATGAACCAATGATGTACATGGCACTTTAGCACATATGAACATACAAAACCCACTACACATGATTTTACAAATCATTTTCAACATGCTTGAAATCAGTAAACATTCAGCACCAATGTAGAGACCGGAACCAAATTTAATCGGTTTTCAAAAAGTTTCATCATTTTCGCTATAAATGCGTTTTCAATGATGTTTTGGATGTTTCGAGAGTGGAAAACATGTTAGGAGGTTTTTGGAAGTTTTTGGAAAATTTGGAGAAGTTTGAATTTTTGGTCAAACAGGGGCCCGGGATGCGGTCCACGTGGGCCCAGAAATCTGAAAAATTTCCAAAAAATAATTATTTTTGATTTTGAGTGTAACAAAATGTTTAATGAGTTAAGGAAGCGATTTCGAGGCCGTAGGAGTTTTTAAAATCGAAAAAGGAGCCCAGGAAGGTACGTTAAGTGACTTGGGGGCATTTTGGTCATTTTGCGCCCCTAGGACTGGAATAAATATCCCAGGGAGATCTAAGATCTCATTTCTCACAGTTCCCTCTCTCTCTAAACATTTCTCTCTTCATCCCTCCACCTTCTCTCTACATTTCGGGTGCATTCGGCTTGGATTCGTGATTTGCCGAAGAAGGAAAGTGTGTAGGGGACGGCTAGGGCTTCGGTTTGAACCGAACAAACTCGTATTTTGGCAAGGTAGAACCTGCTGGAAATTTTGATAAGTTCTTGGAAAGTCTTCAATCTTGAGGTAGGGGTGTTTCTTCTCTTCTAGTTGTCGATTCTAGGGTTTCGGGTGGTTCGGAGAGGTTTTCGGTTGAGTTTGTATGTGAGAGAGATGGGCAAGGGGCTGTATTTTTATATTTTCTTTTCCCTTGTGATTATGCATGCTAGATAGATCCATCTTGATGAATATATGATGTGTGGGCTGAATATGTGCAAAGTGTGCAAAATGAGAGCATGATTAGCTATATTGTGTATTATATGCATATATAGGTTATGTGTATTTTGGGGTGCAATCATATGATTAAATGTTGGTTGTGTGTGTGTATAAATGTTGAATGCATGCTAGGTTATTTTATAGCAAGTGTGTGCATTGTTGAAGCATGATCAAAATATGCTAGGTTGTGATTTGTAGGCATATGAGAGTGATATGCATGCCTTATGACATATATGTGACCATGTGTTATTTTGAATGTTAGAATGCATGCTAGGCTTGTTATAACATTGATATGCATTGAAAAACATGATATATGAATGAGTGCATTCATACTTGGATTGTATGTTGTCATGTGCATGAAAGCATTTTACATGCCATGTAGTGAGGGACATGTGGGTCGGTGTCGGGTCGGCACCTAGGAGGAGAGGGGCATCACTACTGAGCCGCAGTGTTGCTCACCCCGCTCCCCCAAACATTTTTTTCAAGTAAGAAGTCGAGAATGGATGAAGAGAGCTTGCTTCCTTACTTGGAGCATTTTGGTGCATTTTGGGGATCTTTTGAGATATATGTATGGACTATGTTTTTGGCTATCCATGCCGGCATGTGGCATGCGGATTATGTTGATTTATAGTTACATTCACGGTATATGTAACTTGTATATTCATTTGAATCCTTATGTGTTTGGTTTTATGGATTTTATATGAATGTGGAGCTTAAATGGATGTATGTATCCTTTTTGTTCTTTATATCTTGAACTCTTGGATATGAAGGTTTTGAAGAGTGGATTTATATTGGAATCACGGTTGTAGGATTTCGATGTGTGAGTTAGGTTGTATGTATGAGTTGATGAATATGATCTTTGGAAAATGAGGACGGTTTATGCACTTGAATTTTATGTGCATTGAGAATTTAGGATGAGTTTTCTATGATTTTACAAGATTTGAGATTCAAATGTGTAGGTTGATGTGTGAGTATGATATTATATCATTGGAGGATGATTTATATGTTTTATGAATGATCGAAGGTGGTTTGGTTGAGATTTGAGTTCAAATGGATCATGTATAGGGCTGTTGGAAGTCCCAGGAGGTGCATTTCGATCAATCGAGATGCCCATTTCGATCAATCGAAGTCCCCATTTCGATTGATCGAAGGGGTGATGATTTATGGTGATTTTTAGAGTCCAGAAAAGAGGAATTTCGATAAATCGAAGTCCCATTTTCGATCAATCGAGATATTGCAGGTCTGGGGTCCCAAAAGTATGAAAATCTCGCTAGAATTTCTATTAATCGAGATTTAATCGAGATCAATCGAGATCCCATGTCGATCAATCGAGAT
This sequence comes from Cornus controversa, assembly GCA_026545225.1. Lineage (NCBI taxonomy): Eukaryota > Viridiplantae > Streptophyta > Magnoliopsida > Cornales > Cornaceae > Cornus > Cornus controversa. Next base: position 35,256,224 of record CM048845.1, on the reverse strand, counting down.
TACTATTCACAGCTTTTTCCAAAACTTCGTTTCGACGTAATTTCTTCGTTCTAGATCGGAATTGAGTGTGGTTTTTTTTGAACTTGAGTATTTTTGGATTATCTATCCAATAGTGTAAGCCTCACTTTCAGATTCCAAACACAGAAAGTTTTGAGGCTCGAAAGTGAGTGATTCTCAAAGGAGTGGCCAAGTAAATTGCCACTAAGGTGTATGATTTGATCTAGGGCTCATGGGAATTGGTTGAGGTAGTGTTGTGTGAATTTTTATGCAACAATTAAGTTAAGCTTCCGCTGTAAATGAGTGTAATGAGGGTTCACTGGTTTTAAATGGACAGTTAACCTCCGGTCTTCCGAGAGTGGGGAAATCGGGGCGTTATGGCATGATATCAAGGATAGATACTATCGTATGAGTGTGCTTTTGATAGTTCATGGGGTTGAGTGACCGGGTTCACACTCGGGATTCGAGGTCGGTCCGGAGAAGTCTCGACGGTCTGGATTTCGGGGCGTGACAGAATGGTATCAGAGCTCTGGGTCAGAATACCTAGGGACGATGGGTAATGGTTAGATCATATATAGAGTTGTGAGGACAATGGGGAGGGTTAACCCACGTTTTGAGTAGAAGGATTTGATGATTTATAGGATTATGACTTTGAACTTATGATCCTATAATTGATGTTGTGAGGGTAAGTTGAGACTAAGTGCATGTTATCGGAAATTTTATGTGCTTAATTGTTGATACAACATGCTAGGTTACATGTGGGACGTGCATGAAGTGCAAGAACAATGTGTTGGTTTAGACATATGTAGTGATTTGAGGTTGTCCTAACAATTGGTTTGACTACCTTTGGACTATAATGGAATGATTAACACAGTGTGAATGATCCTCATGAAAATTCAATGCATTGGTGCGTGAAATTAATTTTCATTTGATAATACTCCCAGAGTTGGCTGAGTTGAAACATTTGACTTGAGATTTGTATTGGATATACAACTTGTGTAGTGTCATATGAAATATGATTTGATGTTTACATGTTTAGAATGAGTATACAGTTTTGGGTGATTTGGCTTTGGATTTAAGTGTCTTCTTTTTGTCTATATAGCAAGATGCCACCACGGAGAGTTCGTGAAAGGGGAGATACAATCCCTATGAGTGGAGAACAAGTTGTGCATGATATGGTTGCGACCATACGACGAATTACTAGGGAAACACAAAAGGAAACTCAAGCTCGGTCTGGGGTAGCTCCTAGTAGGATGATGTTGACATTGGGGCACGTTAGGAAGCATAATCCGCCTTGTACACAGGAGGGTCTGACCCTATGGTGGCTGAGAATTGTATAGATGATATCGTTGAACTCCTTACCATACTTGAGGTGGAGGATAACTTAAAGGTGAAAGTGGCCACCCATTACGTTAAGGGTGAGCCCAAACGTTGGTGGAAGTCTATTGGGAACCGCCATGACATTGAGGTAATGGATTGGAATACGTTTGAAACATTATTCTTCGAAAAGTATTTTCCAGTAACAGTGAAGGATAGTTTGAGGCGAGAGTTCTATGATTTGCTTCAAGGGCATATGACAGTTATGGAGTATGAGACCAGATTTACCTCTTTGGCTCGATTTGTGAAAGAGATGATTCCAACGGAAGAGCTGAAGGTCAAACAGTTCATAAGAGGTCTCCGACTCTCTTTGCGAGATAAAGTTGGAATTCTGGGATTGACAAGCTATACTGCAGTGGTGGAAAGAGCATTAATAGCAGAAGAGCTTGGTAATGACAATCAAAGGGTGCAGGATGAGAAAAGGCACGATTCTTCTAAGAGTCAGCCAAAGAAGAAACAGAAAAGTGGTCTTTATCAATCTAAAGGATCAATGGGACAACGAATGACATATTCAGTGCCTACGACTTCCATGTCTATACAGTCGGTCGGGTCAAGGAGAGTGTGTCATCATTGTCAGCAGCCGAGTCACTATAGGTCTGAGTGCCCCAGCATACATTTGGCACCAGCAGATGGACATATTTGTTACCTCTGTCATCAGACTGGTCACTTGAAAGTGAATTGTCCTCAATGACAAGGTGCAGGGGGTAGGACAAAGTCTCTTAACCACATCGATCAGTTCTTGGCGAGTCAGATTGACTCGGTGGCGATACCGCCACCCCCGCCAATGCAGTCTGCTCAGGTTTTGCGAGCAAGTAGGAGGAACCTTCCTAGTGGTTCAGGACAGTAGTCCAGGTATTAAAGGACTCGTCTACAGTGATTGAGGTATATTCGCGATCTCTGACTTATGAGTTATAATGATAATTTATGCAAGTATATTAAGTTGCATATCACGAGTATATGTTAGTATACTAAGGGAATTGGGTCTTGCCTTCACGATTGATTAGGCTGAGGATGTTCCAGGACTGTGCGTAGTCGTAGGTATTTTTCCTAGTTGTAGCCCGAGGGCTAGAATGTTAGGTTGTTTAGATGCACCATATGTCATATCGTGCATTGTATTTGTTTATTTGATTTAACATGTTATATGTTATGTGCTATATGGAATATGCAATTCATGTGATCGAACATTATATTTTAGTGTTTCATTATGTGTCACGTGGTTAGTAGTGACATGTAGTCACTACTTAGAAGTCCCAAATTTTGAGGATTCTGGTAAACCTAGGTATATGTTTGAAAGATTTAGCTGATAATGATGTTGAAATAGACATGTGGTGATGAACTTTGAGATTGTTCGATGAGTAGGATGTAAGAGCCTAGATTTGGAATTGGATTTCATTGGATGATAGCCTATGAAACTAGGCTAAACTATGTGACTTGTTTGCGTAAGTGCACCCTTTATGTGCCTTATTCTAGTTAGTGCGCTTGTTATGTTAAGTGCATGGGATTGATGTGGATTATAACGATACACAGGACTTTGGATTATGCCTGAGATGCATTCCAGTTAGAAAATCATAGTTGATAATGATGGAATGACTTTGATTACTGATGATCTCAATTATAGGAAAGTGTCACTGTAAGTGATGGATGTGATTAGTCGAGGATATTACCTTAGACTAAAGATAGAGATAGACTGGATAAGTCTTGAAGTAAAAATTGTGGAATCTAGGGACCGAGTGCTCCGGAAGATGTGAAAGTGAACCGTACATGGGATTCAATTATTAGGCGTGTTATTATCACCTAGGGATTCTAGTTTTAGAGATTTGATGAGACATGCCAAATATTTGAGGTTGAGTGAGCTAATGATAATTGAGAAGTAGGAGTTATGTTAAACTCTAGTTGTGGGAACTTAGGACCTTGAGAAAGTCCCTAAGCAGTGATTTCATGAAAAAAAAAAATGGGGATTGAATTGTGATTATAAGTTTGAGGGATTTAAATGTGTGAGGGACAAGAAAGGCATGTAGTCGGGGTTGGACTAGCGGGAAGAAATGGCCTGGCCAGCCATTTATCTTCGATTAGTACTTCTCTTACAATGTGTCAGGTCCAAGTGATTGTAGGATTGATTCGATGAGTATCAGTAGATAAGGAAATGAAATTCGAATGTTGTGAGTATGGCAACTCTTACTCATAAATGAGTGTATAATTGAGATTGTGATAACAAGAGTAGGTTAGTTTAAACCGCTCTTGAGGTTATGAGTTCCAGTACATGATAGTGTACTCGAGGGGACATGTGATATTCTTGGAAGGCTACAGACTTTGGGATGATCATTGTGGTGCTGTCATTGAGACGCAGTTTTGTCTACTAACACATCAGTTGGAGGATCGATCTCATATAGACGCAGTTTTGTCTATTGACCCATCCATTGTTGAGACTCTTGTCATTGAGGCGCAGTTTTGTCTATTGACACGAGTGATAGTGACCTTGGATGCAGTTTTGTCAATTGTCACATTGTGGTGGTGTTGTCGTTTAGACGCAGTTTTGTCTATCGGCACATCAGTTGAGATTTTTGTCATTTAGGCGCAGTTTTGTCTATTGACAAGTTGTGGTGACTCTGGGTGCAGTTTTGTCCATTGTCGCAAATGAGTGGTGTCGTCATTTAGACGCAGTTTTGTCTATTGGCACATCAGTTGAGGATCGGAGTCGTATGGACGCAGTTTTGTCTATCGACCCAATCATTGTCACTTAGACGCAGTTTTGTCTATTGACAAGTGGTGGTGACTCTGGGCACAGTTTTGTCCATTGTTGCATATGTGGTTGGTGTTGTCACTCAGACGCAGTTTTGTTCATTGACGCATCAGTGGTGGGGGAGGCAGTTTTGTCTATTGGCCCATCTATTGTTGATTGGTTGTTGTTACTATGGACGCAGTTTTGTCTATGGACACAACCCTGGATATTGTGATTTCATTGAGGGGCAGTTTAGCTATTTGACACACCTAAGAGTGTGATTGTTGTCATCGAGATGTAGCTTTGTCTATTGACACACTTGTTGATGCGAGATTTTTATCATGAGAGACAATTTAGTCTATGGATATATCATTGTGGGTGGTGTGACCCTGAGAGATTGAGTTTCAATTGTCACATGACTGGATCATTTAGGGACAATGAAAACATACAAAGTTTTAGATCATCTTCCGTAAAGTGTGGTACTCGAATGGTTGAACACACAGAAAGGAAATAATCTAAATGCCGGTATAGATTTTCATTTGGGAGACCATGGAAGCAATTAAGAAGATTGATGGTGGAGGACTTTATTTCGGATTGAGTTGCCGCTACATCCAAAAATTGAATACACGAAGGTACTTCAAATGTAGTCGGAAGATAAAAGTCCATAAGCAATTCTCCTTGAGGAGGAGGAGGTGGAGGTTGTTGTTCATGATTAAAAGGAGGTAGTCCAGGAGGTTGTCTCTCATTTGGTTCCATGTTTTCAGTCCTAGGCAATATAGGGTCCCTAGAGGTCCCTCTACGTTGACTAAGTGTTCTTTCAAGTTCCATATTAAACAGAAGCAAAGAAAGTGACAATGACCATCTACCTAGCTTGCATTAATAATAGAACAACACCTCAATACGCAACATAAACAACAATATATACAGCAAAAAAAAATATTCAAACCACTAATTTTAGACCTTATACTCACAAAGGGTTCCAACTTTGATCCTGTAAGATTCCCGCTATGTGGTATACCTAAAATCAAGCAATTTGAGAGATAAGAACAAGATATATACAGAAAAGAATGAAAGAATTTCTAGCCTAAGAATTAAACCAGATTTAATATTTCAATGGTGACAATTTAACCGTAGTCCCCGGCAACGACGCCAAAATTTTGATGTGGCTAAACTTGAATTATATTCTAAGCTTATTTTTGCCCCTTTTATCAAAATATAATTTAACCACTCGCAAGAGCACGAATCTTTGTAGATACAGTTCTATATAAATGGTATCGATCTCACGAGGACTAGTCGTTAATTGTCTTAAAGAAAGATTAATTCCACTTTAATCCTAAAAACAGGGGTTTGATTTTTGTTTATAAAACTATTGCATGAATATAAAGACAATAAATTTAATGAATTAAAAGTTGGGAGAGAGAACTAGGGGTGGTTTCCACCACTAGCCAATCACATGTCCATAAGTGTAGCAAGCTTGGGATTCATAAATTAAATGTCTAACAATGTCATTAGGCTTGTGACCTCAATGACATATCAAAAGATTAATGTGTGCACAACCTATCATAATCCATCTTCAACAAGCATAGCTCTTCAACCTAACTAATTACCCTACTCTCTAAGTGAACCTAAATGCATCTAAACTACCTTATCTTGACATGGTTTATACAAGCAAACACAACACACTCATTTAAACACCATTACTTAGCCATCATTTGCCCTTCTTCTGGAAGAAGCAAATGTTGTGCATTCACAAAATAGATTATACTCTAAGACAAGAATAAAACCAACATCCAATGAATATATATAAGAGATGTAAAAGTGTACATTGTCACTCGACTAAATAATCAACTTTAAATACAAATCCCAAAATGCTACAAAAATAAACAAGTTTACATGGCTAGGGGTATCAACCACACCCTAGTAGAGAAGTTAGTTGCTCATCGCAGCCTTGCACTCTTCCATTGATGGAGAAAATGAAACTTCAAGGTATAGTTCAGCTCTTTCTTCTCCTCTCCCGAATGTCTCCTTGTGTAAGTCTAATGTGTATGAGATCTATGAGAGAATGGTTTCTTTGTGTGCTTTATGGCCTCTTTTTCACCCTTGGGGCCCACCATATATATATATATATATCAATATATATACCAACTATATCAAGAATGTCTCCAAATGTCTTGTTCAAGTCAGACAATCTCTCTAAGTCGTGCAAAAATGGAGATTTTGTTGTATGTGGGAAGAGCAGGTGAGCAAGTGGGCAAGTGGGTCTGTAGAATCTCGATCAATCAAAATGGGAATCTCGATTGATCGAGATTTCGATCAATCGAAATCAAGTCTCGATCAATCAAGATCTTGATTCATCGAGATGCCTTAGCTTTAATTCTGAACTTCACTCTTTAGTTGCAGATGGCCTCCAACATTGCTTCTTTTGGTACAAAACCTGCAATACATCAAAAACACAAAAATACCTTAAACGTATCTTGGTAAACATAAAACGGGACTAACATATGCAATAAAGAGGGTTCAAATACATAGTATTGAACACTTATCACTGGACTTGAACACATAATTCTGTGCTGTGATATTAGGTAGTTGAAAACCCGTTGGTGAGGTGTATGTCTCAGGAACATAGTAGTCCCTCAACAATCTAGCCCTTTCTCCATCAATATTAGGAAGAAGGTTATTATTCCTCTCTTCTGCCATGTCTTCAATTAATTCTTCCTCTTACACAATGGTAGCAACAGGGATGTTCCTCTATTGTTTAAGAGTAAGTTTAGGCTCAGGATCAAGAGGTATCAAAGGATCAACCACAAAATGACGACCTTGCATACATTAGCCAAAAACACCTGAAAAGAAAACAAAAACAAAATTAAAAACAAAATATAAAAATTTTCTAAACTAACAATCCAACTAAAATTAATTCTGTGAAATCCAATCAATCAAATAGATAATCCCCGGCAACGATGCCAAAAATTGATTCGTGTGTGAGTGTGACTCAATAAGTGTCTCAATTAAAAATTACCACACTTCACAATAGAATGAATTCCTTGCAGAATAGGGCTATCGAAAGGGGTGTCGAACCTCAAGGATTATGGTCTGATGAGTTATAAATACGAAATTAATTATAATTAAATTTAGAAGAAAAGAATTCTATTTTTTAAACTAAACTAATAAGAAATTAATATAAATAAATCAAAGTAAATAGAAACTGAAGATAATATGAGAGAAATCTAGGGTATTTGACTTCACCACTAACTCCACAATCAATGGTCAATTGAATCAACTATGGGGGATTACATCATGCATAAGTGGTGTCGGTGGCTACAAGCTCACCTTCATCCGTCAAGAAGATAACATATGATTAAGGCTAAGTCATGGACCATCTTCGATTGGCATGGGCCATCTGCCTAACTACTCTAATCTAGGGTACAGTATGGTTTATCTTCTCTAGGCATAATCCATCAAAGCTTTTCATGATATATTCAGTGATTACCATTGTGTAATAATCGCTCTCTTGATCACAGAAAATAAGAGAGATTGAGTTCAATAACAACAATCAAATATCTAAGACAAGATAAGAAATCATTGAAACTGAATTTACAAGACTTTTATTGTTCAATTCTATAATAAGAATCGCCTAAATTACACAATCTATGCATGTATATAAAGGTCCCCAATAATTAAAACAATCAAACCATTGATACTTTGTTAGGGCTACATCAAAACCCTAGTAGATGAACTAGCCGCTCATGGTAGAAGAAGAAGCTTCAACTATTGAGGAAGAAGGCAAATCTTCATGAATTATGCATTTGACTTCGTTCTCCAATGGCTCTGTAAAGTATGTCTTCTGTTCTGTCCAAAGCTTTCTCAGAATCTCCAATCTCTCTAATCACCTCTAAACTCAGCCTCTAATTCTTCACTTTATGCCCCAAGATAATACACCAAAGTCCTAATCCAATTAGGAATTAATTAGGTTTTCCCGCAGCACTAATCAGGTGGGTTTTTCCTGCTAACGTTCAGCCCAACTTTTGACCCACTATAAGTCCGATTCACGGTATTTTTGTGAAATAAAAAAGGGTGTATAATCGAATTTCGTTTGACTATAATGAAAATTAAGTCGATTTAAGGCTCAAAATAACACTTCTGGTTTGTTTTCCAAAACGAGATTAAGATTGTACTATGCTCAGATTTGGGTTTCAGGCCCGAAACCTTCTTAAGCAGCTGTAATTCTCTTGGACGTCTTCCTTGAGCTGATTTGAGTTAAATAAAATGGTTGAATAAATCTCCTTGAAGTAGGCTTCATCTAACCATATTGGATGTCTTCTTTAAAAGCCCAAAATCATGGTTTTAATTGAAATAATCATTAAGGCCCTGAAAATACTGAAAACACTCAAACGAAGTAAAATAACAAAATAATCTATTACTAAGAGAATAAAATACATAAGTTAAAAGGCTAGGATGCGTAACATTCAACTCCTATCAGGAGCCTCACAAAAAAATGGTTGATACTTGTTGTGGAGGTACATTTTTCTAAAAAGCCCCGATGAAGCATAGATACTCTTTGAGAACTTGAGCGAAAATTCATCCCACTGTTCTTCTAATGAAAGGAAAAATAAGGTAGTCGCTCCTCTTAGCACCTAAACTAAAAGTATTTTTGAAATTCATAAGGAGCAAGCAACTGATAGGAAAATAGAAGCTTTAGAAAATAAATTGGATCAAGTTATGTTGACAGGTTCTTCTTCTTCTTCTTCTTCCTCCACATATGGTGTGTGTTCATTCTACTCTAGCCCTTCACATTATATAAAGGATTGCCCTCATGCAGGGCAATATCCCAAATTTTCACAAGAGCAAGCAAATCCACTTTACTCTAGGTCGGGCCAATTGTCATACCAAAATTATTATACTCCCGGATGGAGAGATCAAAACCAATTCCAACATGGGAACCAAGGCCAATATCAAGGACATCGAGGACAACCTGGATAGCAAGGTCCATCTCAATTCCAACCTAAACCTTATCAAACCAATTCAAATTCAAGCTTATACTACACTCCCAATGAACCACCTTCTAGAAACCCACGTTTTAAGGAAAAAGTTTTGGCAGCTTTAGGCAATATTGAAAGCAATACTCAAAAGATCAGCACCCACTCACAATCTATTGCAAAAATAGAGTCTCAATTAGGGCAACTAGCTAATGCAATGAATCATAGAGATGGTGGAAAGTTGCCTAGTCAAACAGTGGCCAATCCAAATGGAGTTCAAGTAATTGATAAGGCTTCCCATTCCTTTTAGTTCAACAAAGAGCAACCTTAATCAATTACTACTCTAAGGAGTAGTAAAGTGCTAGAAAATTCTATTGATAAGATAAGAGAAGAAGAATGTGAGCGTCCGATAAATCCAAATAGCCCCATTTTTAATCCAAAAGATCTTCCAATAAATCCAATAGAGCTCTCTAATAATCCAAAAGAAAAAGGAAATGATAAAATCATTGAAGCTAAATTCTCATCGACTCCAAATCAAGTAGCTTCATATGAACCTCCTATTCCCTTTCCTTAAAGATTAAGGGAACCAACTCAATTCAAGAAACAAGGAGAAAAATTGCAAGATAAGAAAGAAATTCTCAAGCAAGTAAAAATTAATCTGCCTTTTCTTTATGCTATAAAATAAATTCCCTCATATGCTAAATTTCTTAAGGACTTATGCACTCAAAAGTGTAAATCTAGGAACCAAGTTCCTCAGAAAGTCCAATTGACTTAGCAAGTGAGTTCAATTTGAGTATGGATCATTTATTGGTTTAGAATACACGACATTCGATTACTCTTAAGCATAATCGGGAGATTGACCAGCCATAGGACAATCTCACACATAATGTGAAGTGCTATAGCAAAATGAACACCCATCCTGATTCAGAATAGGTTGGCTAGGAGTAGGCAGCCCACTCTTCATCAGTTGGTTAATTTTTTGAGTAAGGGCCTCTACTTGCATGACAATCTCATCTGACCTCGATAACTCAAACATTCCTTTACAAGATTGGGTGTTTTTACCCTTTCGAGAGGAAGACGTTGAGATGAATTTTCACTTAGGCTCCCAAAAAGTCTCCATGCTTAATCCAGACTCTTAAGAAGGAATGTTACTCCACAAGAGGAATCTACCATTTGCCTATGCTGATCACTCAACCCATCATAGAAACTTTGCACTAGCTGCCACTTTGGGACAACATGGTGTGGACATGACCTTAAAAGTTCTTTCAATCTTTCCCATGTTTCATGAAATTGTTCATGGTCAAGTTGAGTGAATCCAGTGATTGCTCGCCGCATATCACTTGTCTTTCCTATTACGAAGTATTTTTGTAGGAATGCATTGGGCATTACCCCCCCCCCCCCCATGAATGGGTGGAATTGGGCTCTAAGGAGTTAACTAGTACTTGGCCCTATCTTTGAGAGAAAATGAAAACCAACAAAGCCTCAAGTCATCTTCTGAGAAATTTTGCAACTGAAGGGTTGAACAAACATCAAGGAAGTCATCTAGATACTTGTGTGGGTTTTCGTTTGGAAGTCCATGAAAATAACTCAGAAGGTTGATGGTGGATGATTTTATTTCAAAATGATTTGCTACAATATTTGGAAATTGAATGCATGATGGCGAAGCATATGTGGTAGGAAGATAAAAATCCCTAAGAACCTCCCCTTGAGGAGGAGGATTATACGGTGGTAGACCGGGGCCTTGTACATTATTTGGGTCCATGTTTTCAGTCCTAGGCAAAATAGGGTCCCTAGAGGTTCCTCTACGTTGTTTAATTATTCGTTCAAGTTCAATATTACATGGAAGCAAAGGAAGTGATAATCACCGTCTACCTAGCATGCATCAATAGGAAAATACAACTTAAATAAATATATACAAGAACAGATCAAATTCAATCAAATGCATAACTTTTAAGCACTATACTCACAAAAAAGTCCAAGCCTTAATCTCGAGCTACCCGGTGTGAGGTATAACTAAAATTATGCAATTTGAAAGATAAGAACAGAATATATGCAAAAATGATAGAATAAATAAATTGCTAGACTAAGAATCAAATTAGACTTAATCTTTTAGTGGCGACAATTACACCGTACTCCCCGGCAACGGCACCAAAATTTTGATGTCGCCAAACTTATTGTTATTTTTGTAGCTTACTATTGCCTATCAAAATATAATTTAAACCACTTGCAAGAGAACGCATCTTTGTAGATACGGTTCTTTATAGAGGGTTTCGATCTCACAAGGAGTACTTGGTTGAATTGCACTATTAAGAGAAAATTTCCAATTTAATCCTAAAAACATAATTTTGGTTTTGACTTAACACTATTTTATAGAATGTAAAAATATTAAATTTAAAACAATTTGTAAAGTTGAGAGAGAGAGAACTAGGGGTGGTTTCCACCTCTAGCCATTTGACATGTTCATTTATGTAGCTAATGGGATCTTCTACAAGTATATACAACCCAATGTCATTAGGCTTGTGACCTATAATGACATATCAAATGATAAACATGATTTTTAACTAAACATAGCCCATCTTCAACAAGCATACTTCTTAAACCTATCTACTTATCCTACCTTCTACATATACCTACGTGTGTCCGAACTAACCTATCTTGGTATGGGCTATATAAACAAGAAATATCACATTCCATTAAGCACCATAGCAAAGCCATTATTTACATTTTTTGTGAATGTTGTAAATGTTGAGCATTCAAAAATGAAGTATTTCTACTCTAAGACAAGATGAAGAAATATAATAAAATGAATATATTGAAGAAGTTCACAAGTATTGTACAAAACACTAGGCTAAGTAATCAATATATACATATAGATCCCAAAATAACTACAAAATGCATAGGTTACATGACTAGGGGTTTAAACAACACCCTAGATGGAAATTTAGTTGATCATAGAAGACTTGCTATCCTCTATGGCCAGAGATATGAAGCTCCAAAGGTCTGGTTCAGCTCTCCTTCCCTCCTCCCGAAATTGTCTCTTTTCTCTTTCCCAAAAACATGCAATATATGTCCATCCACTTGTGTCCTTGGGTCCCACCTTGCCTTTATATATATATATAATTCACCTACGATATATATGCACCCCTCACATGTCTCTTTGAAGTCAAAAAATCCTCAAAAAGGACATGCAAAGGTCATTATTGGAAGCAAGTGGCAAAACAAGTGGGTAAGTAGTAGTCTGCAGAATTTGATTGTGCGAATTTGAGGTTTCGCACAATCGAGATTTCAATTGTGTGAAATCATCATCTTGATTGTGCGAAATGCCTTCATGAATTTTTCTTGATTTCTTCACTTCCTCAGCACTTGATCGGAAACATCACACTCTTTTGGGACAAAACCTAATATTCAACAAAAACACAAAAATAGCATAAAAATACCAAGGTAAACATAAATACGGGATCAACATATGTAATTAAGAAGGCTTAAATGTGTAACATTTGACACTTATCACACCCCCAAACTTGCATATTGCTAGTCCCTTAACAATGCAAAATAAAATAATCTAACTTATGCAAAAAAAAAAAATGGATCACTTATTAGTCATTAACTGGATAAGGGATGATCTCCCATTCATCTCGTGACTGACAAATGCAACAAGTATTATGGAGCTATGTGGACATTTAACAAAAATGAACCTTTGCAAACTAGAGTTAGATGATAGTCCCTATATAATGGTCAGTTTGAACAAAAATATCAACGCCGACCCTGAAAAGCTCTCTGAAGAGTGAACATCCATTCTAATGTGTGGCTTATCGTCATAGTTGGAGAATACAAGAACAAATCTATTTTTAGAAGAAAAACTCATAGAAAGCGCGACACTGTGGTTTATTACACCGAAGCATGCACGAATGCTTGTGTGCTACTGACGATGCAATGTTTAAACTCTTTATGCTTTCTTGAAAGCCCATGTAGTGGTGTTGGGTCAATGACTCCCAATCCAAACGATTTTAGGGCATTAGGTGAAAAGACACCCTTAAGACTTAATAGCCGAGCTTCCAAGGCGATGAGCTTAAACAAGCAACCCACTTCATTAAGGCTCAACTTTACACACTTATGCGCGAATACTCTATGCTTTATGAGGCATAGAGACCCAGTTTATTGAGTGAGAAGGTTTATTGCAAAAATTTTTCTCTTCTTTTTTTTTTTTTTCGCAAACAACAGAAAGACTCATTCTCTAAGTTGTTCAAATAAAAACAAAAATTTACAAGATTCTCCATCAGACATATACCCCACATCTTAAAATGCATGTGTGCTAGTTGATCTATTAAGGACAAATTTAGGGAAAGAACTGCACCATATTCACAATTGAACAAAAATGTGAACCATTCTAACCTAATACATAAGTTGCAAAAGTACAGGTATTTACAATGTCCAAAGCTCTTAATTACCTGCTGCATTTGCCTCAAATATTTATTGGGATGCTCTTCCCTTAAGAAGTATGACATCATGGCTAAAATGCACCAAAAAATGCATTACAACGTCAATAAGCACAAAAGAATTGAACAGTTGCAAGCATATGCCTGTGGTATACCGTACACCCCCAAACTTAATTCAAACATTGTCCTCAATGATTTGAAAAGAAGAAAGGAACGAAATTACTGGGAATGTGGTTATGCATAGAAACAACAGTCAATTACGAGCAGTGATCCACGTGAGTATCAAAACCTACATGGATCATCAATAGTATACCACAACCATTATGGGGAACAAAAAGTAAATAAAAGTACAAAGATAAAACAATTATGCATCCACGTTGATTTCTTTGCAAGTTTATGATATTTGGCATCTTGACGCTTCATTCTAAACTCTGAACTGGTGGTTACCAATTTGCTAAGAGGCATATGCGATAAGATATTGATTATCCAGGTATACTAACGTATAGTATGCAAAGGGGATGCCTTTCTTTATTAAAGCTATACTGTGTTGAAGCAATCTTAGTAGTATTGGGAATTGAAACCAACTTTAATAAACAAAAATCATCAACTGTATCGCACATATGCCAATTAGTAAATTGGTACTACATACAAAGTCAGAGCATTGGAGATAGTGGTAGCGATGCTAAATGTAAAAGAAATACAGTGAACAAAAAGTATAATTTAAACAAAACTGTATTCCATAAATCTGTAAAACATGTTTAGTACAAAATGATATGATGGAATACATATAAAGATCTGAAGACATGGCCTACATGGCCCACTAAAAATAAATACAATACTAAAAACTGAAAATAAAATAGAAAAATGCTAAACAAATCTAGGGTGGGTGGTGGTGGAGGAGGCTTGGTGGGTGCTGTAGAAGTCGAAACGACTGTTGCACCATACAACAAATCTAGGCGGTCCGATCTGGATGTCCGTAGAACTGAAAGGGACATTGGCGTCCCTAAGAAAGGCCATAACCAAGTAAGGGAATGGTAGCCCCCAAATGAGCGATGGGATAGAAAACCATGTGCCAGTATGAGCTGCGTATAAGCAGCGAAGATGGTCACAACGTCGCTCCACCATATGTCCTAGAGGACATGCGTTCTTGATAAGGATGGTATCCAGGAACCATAAGTTCGTCAGGCATATGGATTTGCTTGTGCAATTCTGATTGGGGGTGGTAAACTCCCCATTGCACATATCCATGACCATGGAGAAAATAGTAGTGTCTGACGTGAGTGACTCCCTGAAGAGCAGACGGCTATCCTGGTCGACCATATCTGGAGGCTGTAGGTGTGGGCAGCCTATGTGCTGGGCTATCTGACTCGCTATGATGGTGATCGTAGTCCCTCCCACCATAGTCTATAGAGTACCGGTCATGGTACACGAGTATGTCATGTGCTCGTAGAAGACCTGTGATAAGTAATGAATATTGCATATTCAATGCCCTTAAAATTATATGAATTAGTGTCTTAGTAATATTTATTTCATATATAAAGGAAATTCAATTCTGCACAATTTCATATTTCACGAAAATTTCCTAAAACGGACGTTTTCATCAACTTTCTGCCCTATTTGCGCAGCTGCCACTTTTTGGGCGCAAATGCCACTTTGTGAGGAGCAAGTGCCATTTTCTTATGCGCACTTGCCACTTTGGGAAGGCTAGGTGTCCCGTAGGTTTGTTTTCGCAAAGTAAAAATGATGAAAGGAAGAAAAACTAGGGTATTCTGGAGGGGGGAAGCAGAGAGAGATATACAGAGGCGATTCGTGACGATACAGGCAAGACGATGGCGACTTCATCATCGTTCAAGCTTGGACCTCCGATCATGAGCAACTAAACACCATTCCGGGGAAGTGATGTAACCCTAACCTGTCTTTCAATGTATTAGCTTGTATATTAATTTGGGAATTATTTATTTTTTGCATTGATTGTATAACCAAGACATAAACAACAGCTGTGCTGTTAGTTTTAATTTGAATGGATTATTTCATTGCATATTTACTTTTGTTCTTGTAGAATGAATGCATGTTTGCAGTGATTAGGGTTTAGTTCTTTTCAACTTCTGTGATTTTGTTAAGACAGGTTATACAATAGTTTTCACAGATCATTCAATTTAGAGTTTTTATAATTCGTACTAAGCGAAGATGGGTTATCATATCATTAGTTAGTCAGATGTATAGGCCATGCTTAGCGAAGACAAGTTATGCTTAATTATATGTTGAATGAATCCTCTTGATAGAACTGAATTTGGCTTGTAGCCATTCTTTTCTGAATGCATAGATTAAACGTCCCAAATTAGTACAACTTTCATTGTTAGAAGGTTAGTGGTGAAGTCAATTCCCAGGACCCTCTATCTCCAGTATCCATCATTTATTTATGTTATTTAATTTCAGCAACTTAATTTAAAAATAAAACAAATTCTCTTTCAATTAAATTAGACAAGATCTTGATAACTTAACAACACAACCAATGCAGTCTCTGTGGGTTCGACCCCTACTCACCACTTTACTAATTTTAGTAGAGTATTTGTAGGGTTTTATAAATTCTTTTTTTGTCGAGGTGTAAAACAACAACGACATTATTCCATATTATTTTATCTCGTTTTGCACGTCGAACAAAATGGCGCCGTTGCCGGGGACTGCGGTCATGATTGCATTGTTAAGTTTAAAGATTTAGTCTTGTTTAATTATAATTTAGGACTTGTATATATTCTATTTTTAATTTGTTTTAGGTGTTTTGTGTGTTTGAATATAGGTACAAGAGCTACTACACAAGTGGAAAGAAGTTAAAATTTTTGGACCTCTTGTGAGTTTTTGTATTTTAATTCATGCACTTATGATTAGGGTTGTTAATTTCTTTTAATTTTGAATTTTATTTTATTTATTTATTTTTTTTTTTTGTTGTTTTTTTTTTTAAACATGTCATTTGAGTATGAGTATCCTTCGGAGGCATGTTTTGATCAATTTGGTTGTGATGTGGATTTTGGATATCAAAATTCAATGGATTGTCCACCCAATTGGATGAATTATCATGGAAGTTGGAACAATTTATGACCGTTGGTCATGTTCCTACTCCTACTTACTTTTCCAAACCACATGAGTTCTGTGTATGTTGTTATAGTCCTTATCATCATGTGAGAGATTGTCCTATTACAGGACAATGTTCTAATCTTTCTCAAGGATAAATAAATATAAATTTTTCTATACCGGGGAATGACTCTTATTCAAATACTTATAGCCCGGGATTTGAGGACAAAGTTTTGGCTGCACTTGGCAAACTTAAGGAACGAATTAGCAACTTTGAGAAACAAAATAAATTGTTAAATTCACATTCGCAATCCATAGCTAGGCTACAAGTTCAAATCGAGGAAATAACCAATGCTTTGAATTGTGAAGATCAAGAGGAACTTCCAAGTCAGCTCGTGACTAATATTGAGTTAGACCATGCCCCCTTTGTGGAACCATTACTCATACCAGACTCCAAAAATTTACATGAAGAACTTAAGTGTGATCACTTAAGTCATAATGAGAGTCCACCTTTTACCTTTGTTTTTGATTTGAGTAGTGACAAATTAGATATTAATGAGAAAATTAGTCAAGAACAAGTTAAAGGGTCATGTTTTCCTGAATTAGTCGAATTTTATTCGATTGATTCATTTTTCTTAAAACCTCACATTGATATAGATAAGAGGTGCCTAAAAATTGTTTGGATTCCAGCACAAGAAAGTGAGGACAAAATAGGGGGGATACTCTTAGAGCTCCTCAAGAGATGTGGTATAGGGTGAACCTTCCATCAAAAGTAGTAGTTAGGAAGTGTGTTTTTCTTTTCATTTATTTTTATTTATTTTTGCTTTTGTTTGAGTTAATTTTTCTTTGTTTTAAGTATTATTTGTGTTTGTTTTTCATTTTATTGCATTCTTTTTTATTTTATTTTTTTATTATTTTTTTTCCTTTTAATATGCGTGGTGTGTAGTTGCATTTTTTATGACAGGTTCTTGCATCCAAGTTTGGGGGGATGGCCAACCCTTATTCATGTGAATGCTTTGCCAAATTTTTACAATTCTACCACTACGGTAATATTGTTCTATCACTTACCATACGCTTTATATTTTTGTTACACATTGAGGACAATGTGTGATTCAAGTTTGGGGGTAAGGAAGAACACTTTTGTTTGTTTATTTATTTATTTATTTTAGGTTTTTTTGTTTTCAGTTTAGATGTATTAACACCAATCAAGAGTTTAATACATTATGTAGGTTCTTGACTTGCAATTGTAGAGTATGTGTAAAATTTCTAGAAACTATGGTTTGAATGCAGTGGGTTAAGTCGTTATTTGCATTGACATGACTTGGAGTGGTTGACTCTAATTCTTTTCACAATTTACATGCACACTAGTTGAGTTAGTGGGGTTTGTACTTGGCTTTGAGTATCAATTATGCGTGCTAAATATAAGTTGGTATCCCTTGAGATTAAACATTCTAAAGATGCTACACTTGTAAAAAAACAAAAAAAATATTAAAATTAAAATAATAATCCTATGGTTTGTGGCCGTTTTGATTCGAGTTATTAGGTCCCTCGAGGTATCTTGAAACCTGGTGCCCTAAAGCCATTTGGTTTGGGAGTCACAGGCTGAAAGCTCGCTACATGGATCAATTCGAAAGCCTAATAAACCTGGGCATTGCACAACCATATCAAAAAAAAAAAAAAAAATTGCATGTGTTCATGTTTTGAGTGAAACATTCAATAAGGGGATCCAATAAATTGAAGGGACTTGTAATTGCTCACTCAAGGCCGGGTTAAACCACATTGATGAATGCTAGTTCACTTTTCATGAGGGAGCTAGAGTTAGTTTCTTTGAGTTGTGATTGATGTAAATTTTGGGTGAGAACCATTGTTTTGAATTATGGGGTTTACGGATTTGAAAGTATTCTTGAAAGTAAGTCTTTTAACTGCATTTTGTAGTCTTCGTCTTGATTAATGTTTGAAATAGGAATTTTGGAATGTTTGTGGGTAACATCTTTGGAAACCCTCACGAGACTTCACTCGTCCACTAGGGGTAACCTAGGGGTTTAAAAGGCTTATTGCATATGCTAAATGCAATCGGATCTCCCACGAAAGAGGAAGTAGTTTAGTTGTTTTGTTTCATTTTTAGTAGTGTATTGCTAAGAGACTAGCAATATGTAAGTTTGGGGGTGTGATAAGTAATGAATATTGCATATTCAATGCCCTTAAAATTATATGAATTAGTGTCTTAGTAATATTTATTTCATATTTTTATTAATAATTTTAATCTTTTTCAGAATTTTAGGTGGTTAAGGATAATTCTAATTAATAATGGTGCAATCGGGCTACAGATGGTGTTAGGCCTATTCACATTGAAGATTGGGCCAATTCAGGCCTAAAAAGTCTTGGACTCGCTTTGGTATTCAGACCATATCTCCGTACACGATTGTCAAAACAACCCAAACTCAGCGTTGGTTGAAGGAAATTCAATTCTGCACAAACTCAGCGTTGGTTGAAGGAAATTCAATTCTGCACAATTTCATATTTCACGAAAATTTCCTAAAACGGACGTTTTCATCAACTTTCTGCCCTATTTGCGCAGCTGCCACTTTTTGGGCGCAAATGCCACTTTGTGAGGAGCAAGTGCCATTTTCTTATGCGCACTTGCCACTTTGGGAAGGCTAGGTGTCCCGTAGGTTTGTTTTCGCAAAGTAAAAACGATGAAAGGAAGAAAAACTAGGGTATTCTGGAGGGGGGAAGCAGAGAGAGATATACAGAGGCGATTCGTGACGATACAGGCAAGACGATGGCGACTTCATCATCGTTCAAGCTTGGACCTCCGATCATGAGCAACTAAACACCATTCCGGGGAAGTGATGTAACCCTAACCTGTCTTTCAATGTATTAGCTTGTATATTAATTTGGGAATTATTTATTTTTTGCATTGATTGTATAACCAAGACATAAACAACAGCTGTGCTGTTAGTTTTAATTTGAATGGATTATTTCATTGCATATTTACTTTTGTTCTTGTAGAATGAATGCATGTTTGCAGTGATTAGGGTTTAGTTCTTTTCAACTTCTGTGATTTTGTTAAGACAGGTTATACAATAGTTTTCACAGATCATTCAATTTAGAGTTTTTATAATTCGTACTAAGCGAATATGGGTTATCATATCATTAGTTAGTCAGATGCATAGGCCATGCTTAGTGATAAGTGTTCAATTCTATGCATTTGAACCCTCTTTATTGCATATGTTAGTTCCGTTTTTGCGTTTACCAAGATATGTTTACGGTATTTTTGTGTTTTTGATGTTTTGCAGGTATTGGAGTAAATGGAGCAAAGTTGGAAGCTTTCTGCAGTCAAGAGATGAAATCAGAAAATGTTGCCAAGGCATCTCGATCAATCGAGATGTGGATTTCGATCAATCGAGATTTCGATTGATCGAAATCTCATTTCGATTGATCGAAATCTCGATCAATCGAAAGGCAATTTCGATCAATCGAAATGCTGCAGAGCCCACTTGGCCACTTGCTCACCTGCTCTCCCACTTGCAACAAAATCCCCCTTTTGGCACGACTTAGGGGGATTGTCTGACTTGAACAAGACTTTTGGGGGCCTTCTTGATACAAGAGATATATATAATGATATATATATATATATATATATATATGGTCGGCCCAAAGGAGCCAAAAAGCATACAAAAAGCACCGAAAGCCACATATCTCATATCTCTCAACATACACATTAGAAGACTAAAAGAGAGACCTTCGGGAGAGGAAGAGAAAAGCTGAACCAGACCAAGAAGCTTCATTCTCTTCATCAATGGAAGGGTGCAAGGCAACCATGAGCAACTAACTCTTCTACTAGGGTGTTGGTTTCAACCCCTAGCCATGTAAACTTGTTCATCTTTGTAGCTCTTGGGGATTTGTAATTAAATGTTGATTATTTAGCCTAGTGATTATGTACACAAATACATTTCTTATATATATTCATTTGATATGGAATTTATTCTTATCTTAGAGTAGGTTTTGTCACTTGAATGCACAACATTTGCATATTCCACAAGAAGTGCAAATGATGGCTAGATAATGGTGTTTAAATGAATGTGTGATGCTAGTTTGTATAGACCATGCCAAGACAAGGTAGTTTGGATGCATGTAGTGTTTACGTAGAGAGTAGAGTAATTAGGTAGTTAGTTAGGTTGAAGAGCTATGCTTGTTGAAGATGGATTATGATAGGTTAGCACACACATTGATCTTTTGATATGTCATTGAGGTCACAAGCCTAATGACATTGTTAGGCATTTAATTAATGAATCCCATGCTTGCTACACTTATGAACATGTGAATGGCTAGTGGTGGAAACCAACCCTAGTTCTCTCTCCCAACTTTACTCTTTAATTTTATCGTCATTTCATTTACGCAATAGTTTTAAACACAAAACCAAAAACCTGTTTTTAGAATTAAAGTAGAATTAATCTTTCTTTATGACAATTAACGACTAGTCCTCGTGGGATCGATACCCTCTATATAGAACCTTATCTACAAAGATTCGTGCTCTTGCGAGTGGTTAAATTATATTTTGATAAAAAGGGCAAAATTAAGCTTACAATATAATTTAGTTCCGACCACATCAAAATTTTGGCGCCGTTGCCGGGGACTACGGTTTAATTGTCGCCATTGGAAGATTAAATCTGGTTTAATTCTTAGGCTAGAAATTCTTTCATTCTTTTTGTATATATCTTGTTCTTATATCTCAAACTTCTTGATTTTAGGTATACCACATTGCGGGCATCTAGAAGAATTCAAATTGGAACCCTTTGTGAGTATAACTTCAAAAATTGGTGGTTTGAATCATTCACATTCTTTTGTATATATTATTGTTACTTTGTGTGTAGAGGTGCTGTTCAATTGTTAATGCATGCTAGGTAGACGGTCATTGTCACTTCCTTTGCTTCCTTGTAATAGTGAACTTGAACGAACACTTAGACAACGTAGAGGAACCTCTAGGGACCCTATTTTGCCTAGAATTGAAAACATGGAACCAAATGAGAGACAACCTCCCGGTCTACCTCCTTTTAATCATGAACAACCACCTCCACCACCACCTCCTCAAGGAGAGTTGCTTATGGACTTTTACCTTCCGACTACATTTGAAGTACCTTCGTGTATTCAATTTCCGGATGTAGCGGCAAATCAATTTGAAATAAAGTCCTCCACCCTCAACCTTCTTAACAGCTTTCACGGTCTTCCTAATGAGGATCCATACCGGCACTTAGATTACTTCTTTTCCGTGTGTTCCACCATTCGTGTACCACACTTTACGGAGGATGATCTAAAGCTACGTATGTTTCCATTTTTCCTAAAAGATAAGGCTAGAAGTTGGTTCAATTCCCTAGAACCCAACTCAATCCATTCTTAGGCGGAAATGCAAATAGAGTTCTTAAAAAAATACTTCCCAATGGGTAAGACAAGTGATATTCGGCGAGCAATCACCGGATTCACCCAAATTGACCAAGAACAATTCCATGAGACGTGGGAGAGGTTAAAAGATCTCTTAAAATCTTGTCCGCATCATGCTGTCCCAAAATGGCAGCTAGTGCAAAGTTTTTATGATGGGGTGAGTGAGCAACATAGACAAATGATAGACTCCGCGTGTGGGGGTGGGTACCTTTTGAAAAGCCCCGATGAGGCATGGAAACTTTTTCAAACCCTAAGCAACAATTCAGCTCAACGCTCCTCCACTAGGAAAGGGAAGGCCACCCAACCTTGTAGAGGAGTGCATGAGATTTCACGGGTAGATGAGGTAGCCATGCAAGTAGAAGCCTTGTCCCGAAAAATGGATTTAATCATGAAAAATGGGCTGCCTATTCCTAACCAATCTGTCCAAAATCAGGAGGGGTGTTCGTTTTGCTATAGCACTTCGCATTTTGTGCGAGATTGTCCTATTGCCGGGCAATCTCCCGATTATGCTCAAGAGCAAGCGAATGCCTTGTACGCTAAACAAATGAATGATCCATATTCGAACACGTACAATCCTGGTTACAAGAATCATCCGACTTTTTCATGGAAGAATCAAGAATCAAGTCCCTCTTTCCAAGGGAAAAATTCTTTTAATTCCCAATCTCAACAGCCTCATTATAGGCCAAACCCTCAACCTTACAATCAAAGATCTAATTACCAACAACCACCACCTCCTCCGAGAAGCCAAAGCTTTGAAGAGCGAGTGATAAGCAATCTTGAGGCCAACACCCGCTTATTGCAAACTCACTCTCAATCAATCTCTAAGCTTGAGGCCAATGCTCAATCTATGGCTAGGTTAGAAGCTCAAATCGGGCAACTAGCTAATGCCTTAAATAGAAGGGAGGAAGGTAAGTTGCCGAGTCAACCGGTGGCGAATCCCAAGGGTGTGCATATGATTGAAGATCCATCATCTTCAACTTGTAATGCTCCTCCAGAGCAAGTTCAATCAATCACAACCTTGAGGAGTGGTAAAATCATTAACTCCAAGGTAGGGGAGGAAGAGAGAAAGGAATTTCAAGAGCAACCTAAAAATCCAAAAGAATCCCAATTAAATCCAAAATTGTTTCCGTTAAATCCAAATTTGCAAAATACCCCTTCAAATCCAAAAGGAAAGGCAAGTGAAGTTGTATCATCATCGATTCCAAATCTTGACACCTCTTATGAACCTCCGGTTCCTTTTCCTCAACGATTGAAGGAACCTTCTCATTTCGGGAAGCAAGGAGAGAAAATCCAAGACATGATGGAGATCTTCAAACAAGTAAAGATCAATCTCCCTCTCCTTGATGCTATTCGACAAATTTCCTCTTATGCGAAATTCTTGAAGGACTTATGCACTCAAAAGTGCAAATCTAGGAATAATGTTCCTAAGAAAGTCCTCTTAACTGAGCACATAAGCTCCATTTTCCAACACCAAGCCCCTCCTAAATTCAAAGATCCGGGTGCTCCGACCATTTCGTGCACCATCGGAAATCAATCTTTTGAAAAAGCACTTCTTGACCTAGGGGCTAGTGTCAATTTGCTTCCATTCTCAGTTTACCAACAACTAGGTTTGGGGGAACTCAAGCATACCACGGTTGTGTTGCAACTTGCCGACCGTTCGGTGAAGCAACCACGTGGCATCATTGAGGATGTCATCATTCAAGTGGACAAATTCTATTTTCCGGTGGACTTCATAGTCCTTGACACGGACCCGGTCCAAAATCCGAATCATCATATTCCTATCATTCTAGGTCGTCCATTCTTGGCCACGGCAAACGCTTGCGTTAATTGCCGTACTGGAGTGATGGACATCTCTTTTGGGAATATGAAAGTCCGCTTGAACATCTTCAATGCTTCCCACCACACATCCGACGACGAGAGTGAGTGCTTTTGTGTCGATGTTGTGGAAGACCTTGTTCAAGAAGCACTTCCTTCTATTCTTTCCAAGGACCCTTTAGAGGCATGCCTAAATCATTTTAACTATGATGATTTTGACATTGAGCAATCCATATGTGAAGTCAATTCCATGCTCGATGTTAATACTGTCATGGATTTGCCTAAGTGGAGAGTTCCGAGAGAACCCTTGCCCCCTTTGTCCAAAACTCCCCAAACTCCTTCTTTAATTTTCCCACCACAACTTGAGCTCAAGCCTCTTCCAGCTACACTCAAGTATGTTTTCTTGGGCACAAATGAGACCCTTCCAGTCATTATTGCTTCCAATCTCACAAATGATCAAGAATTGGAACTCATAAAGGTGCTCAAAGAGCACAAAGAAGCAATAGGATGGAGTGTGGTAGATCTTAAGGGAATAGACCCTTCTGTTTGTATGCATCGCATACACTTGGAAGAGGATGCAAAGACCTCAAGGGAGGCACAACGTCGATTGAATCCAAACATGAAGGACGTTGTAATGAAGGAGGTGGTGAAGTTACTAGATGCGGGGATCATATACCCCATCTCTGATAGCAAGTGGGTTAGTCCCACTCAAGTGGTTCCAAAGAAGTCTGGTATTACGGTGCAACCTAATGATAAGGGTGAATTAGTTCCCCAACGCACCACCACAGGATGGAGAGTGTGCATTGATTATAGGAAATTAAATTCAGCCACTCGGAAAGATCACTTCCCCCTCCCATTCATTGATCAAATATTGGAGAGATTGGCCGGGCAAAGCTTTTATTGCTTTTTGGATGGATATTCCGGCTATAATCAGGTTGCTATAGACCCGAGGGACCAAGAGAAAACCACCTTTACATGTCCCTTCGGCACATTTGCTTATAGACGCATGCCCTTTGGGTTGTGCAATGCACCGGCAACTTTTCAATGGTGTATGATGTCTATCTTCTCGAACATGGTGGAAAAATTCTTAGAAGTGTTCATGGATGATTTTTCCGTTTTTGGGCCTTCATATGAATCATGCCTCCAAAATCTAACTTGTGTTCTCAAACGATGTCAAGAAACCAACCTAATTCTTAGTTGGGAAAAGAGTCACTTTATGGTTCAAGAGGGTATTGTCCTAGGGCACATTGTGTCTAAGCGAGGAATAGAGGTTGATAAAGCCAAGGTTGAACTCATTTCTAAACTTCCTCCACCATCAACGGTGAGAGAGATTCGTTCATTCCTTGGGCATGCGGGCTTTTATCGCCGTTTCATCAAAGACTTTAGCAAGATCTCTCGGCCTTTGTGTCGCCTTCTTGAAAAAGAGTCTTGCTTTACCTTTGATGAAACGTGCCTTGTCGCTTTTGAAAAACTCCGCACCATGCTTACAACCGCTCCAATTCTAATCCCTCCAAATTGGGCTCTCCCATTTGAGATTATGTGTGATGCATCCGACTATGCCATGGGTGCTGTCTTAGGGCAACGAGTAGACAAACTGCCACATGTCATCTACTACGCAAGTAAAACCCTTTCCGAGGCTCAAATCAATTATATCACAACGGAAAAAGAATTGCTTGCGGTAGTATTTGCATTAGACAAGTTTTGAGCTTATTTATTAGGTTCAAAGGTCATTGTCTATTCGGACCATGCTGCCCTCCGGCATCTTTTGGCGAAAAAGGACACCAAGCCTAGGTTGATCCGATGGATACTCTTGTTGCAAGAGTTCAATTTTGAGATTAGAGACAAAAAGGGAACTGAAAATGTGGTAGCTGACCACCTTTCTAGAATTCTTGTTGAATCCCTCCATAATTCCATTCCAGTTTGTGAATCCTTCCCGGATGAACAACTCTTTGTCATCTCTCAAGAGAGTATCCCTTGGTATGCGGATGTGGTTAATTATTTGGCAACCGGTAAAATACCATCTTCTTGGACCAAACAAGAGAAGGATCGTTTTCTCTCCCAATCACGATCATATTATTGGGACGATCCTCAATTGTTCAAATACTACCCCGATCAAATAATTCGTAAGTGTGTACCCAACAGTGAATTCCAAAGCATTCTTAAATTTTGTCATACACTCGCTTGTGGGGGACACTTTAGTGCTAAGAAAACCGCAGCAAAAATTCTTCAATGCGGATTTTTCTGGCCGACACTTCATCGGGATGCATATTCATTCTGCCGCTCTTGTGAGCGATGTCAGCGCCTCGGCGCGATGTCTCGGAAGGACATGATGCCTCTTAACCCTATTCTTGTCATTGAAATATTTGATGTGTGGGGCATTGACTTCATGGGACCATTTCCACCCTCTACTGGTCATGAGTACATACTTGTGGCGGTGGACTACGTATCTAAGTGGATAGAGGCCGTTGCTACCAAAACCAACGATCACGCAGTCGTGGTTAAATTCATACAAGCTAACATTTTTAGCCGGTTTGGTACGCCTCGGGCCATCATCAGTGACGGAGGTAAGCATTTCTGTAACCGGTTCCTTCGAACCTTGCTTCTCAAATACTCCGTCACACACAAAGTAGCCACCCCCTACCATCCTCAAACTAGTGGCCAAGTAGAAGTATCCAATAGGGAGATTAAGAACATTCTTCAGAAAACTGTTCGGCCTGACCGGAAGGATTGGTCATTGTGACTAAACGACGCATTATGGGCATACCGAACCGCATATAAAACTCCCATTGGAATGTCACCTTATCAGTTAGTTTATGGCAAGGCGTGCCATCTTCCGGTTGAATTGGAGCATAAAGCTATGTGGGCCACCAAGACCTTCAATTTTGACATGAAAAAGGCCGGTTCTAATCGAAAGCTTCAATTAAATGAATTGGAAGAATTGTGACATGACGCTTATGAGAATGCAAAAATCTATAAGGCAAGGTCCAAAGCCTTTCATGATCGTAATATTCGAGTCAAAACATTTTCGCCGGGCCAAAAAGTTTGGTTGTACAACTCACGCCTCCATTTGTTTCCCGGAAAACTTCGCTCCCTTTGGGATGGTCCATTTTTGGTTAATTCCGTCGCTCCCCACGGAGCGGTGGAATTGAAGGACTTGAAAGATGGTTCGATATTCAAAGTAAACGGGCAGCGCTTAAAAGTGTGCGTGGATGACCAAGTCACCACCGAATACGTGGATATCGTCACTTTGACGGATCCCGTGTATTTTGACTCGTGAGCCGATCCGGACGTCGCGCCATAGACGTGTAAGGTGGCGAAGCCATGGTAGCTATCAAGCTTCCATGGTGTCCCTTTAATCCAAAGTAGGTTTGTATCTAAGCAATGTAGTATCTAATTCCCCAATATCCAAGTCCCTGAAGCATATTTTAAATTGACTGTTTTTGAGCATTTCGATTGATCGAAACCAAGATTTCGATCAATCGAAAATTTCGATTGATCGAAATTTTGGTTTCGATTGATCGAAAAATTGCAGAGATTTGCCAAGTCCAAAGTCCCGAGAGGTGGTATTCTTCGATTGCACTTCGATAGGTCTTCGATCGATCGAAACTTTCGATTGATCGAAATGGGATTTCGATTGATCGAAATAAAAGTTCGATTGCATCAATTAAATGTTCGATTGATCGAAGTAAAAATGTGATTCAGGGAAGGAATGTTCGATTGATCGAAGAGACAATCTCGATCCATCGAAGTTAGTTTCGATTGATCGAAGCAAGATTTCGATCAATCGAAATTTCGATTGATCGAAATGCACGCGGAGCCTGCACGTGAGTCGAAAATCTATTTAAACCGTTGGGCTTCCCTCCCATTTTAAAAGACCATCTGACTTCTTCTCTTCCTCCGTGCGATCCAAGCCTTCTCCAAGCATTCCCGATCATCCGCCGCCATCCGACGCAGTTCGATCCGCCGCTAGCATCTGCGCGATCTTCTCTTCGCGGCTGCGCGTGGAGTTTTCTTCGGTTGAGCCGTTCATCTTCTTCCTCACGAGGTAACTGATGCATGGCTACTTTTTGTTTATTCTCTCGCCATTTTTGATAGTTTTACAGCGGAAAAAACATAGTTAGATCATGTTGGGGTGGATGGTTGCGATTGCGATGTCTGAATCGAGTTTTTGTGGGTTTCGGGGGGTAGGAATTCAAGCAGGAGTGGGATTTGGCATTTTCTTCATTTCAAACGCTTAATGTACGGTGTGTAACCGCGATACCTTCGTTTCGGCTACACCCGTTCACATTGCCTCTTCGAGTGCAATTTTTTTTGCATTTTTGTCAGTACCTTGGACTAGGACTACATTTTTATTTTTATTCTTTTAGTCTAGTAGTAGTTTAACTTTCTTCTTATTCATCTTTTATTTACGTACCTTTTGGAATCCAGTGCAGACTGTTCCGAGGCGATGGCGAGAGTGAAAAACGCCGCCGGTGCTGTTCGTGACGTGCCCGGGCGAGCCTTCCTGTCCCGGAAGTTCCACCCGGAGCAGGTTTTCGACTTAGCGGAGTTCGAGAGGCGTCCCGACACCGAGTGGACGGTTGCCGAGCTCAGGAGGCGTCGCCTTGACCGGCTATGTGTGCCTCCCACCGACGTAGCACACGAGCGCCTAGTGCAGGTCTTTTACGAGCATATGACCTACTCCTGCACAGCGCCAGATACACTTGAGACTACCGTGGCCACTGTCACGATCACGATTACGCCGAGCCGGATTGCTCATATGCTCGGCATTCCTCACCAGCAGCCGCCGGACATGGTTGGCCCGGACGGTCAGCCACTCTATAGTGCCGCGCTCCCAACAGATACCACGCTCTTCTCGATAGTGATGGACATGTGTGGTGGGGCGTTTACCATGCCCAACCACAACTGCACGTCCAAGTCAATGTACCCGAGCAGATATTGGTTCCTGGACACCGTTCTCCTCAAGAACGCGTGTCCGTTGCAGCACGTGGCCGAGCGCAGGGGTGACCTCCTCCGTTGCCTCTATGCTTTCCATACGGGCGCTTGGTTTTCTGTCCCATCGCTTATCTGGGGGTAGATGCACAAAGTTTGGGATGGCCTCGTCAACAAGAGGAAGAGGAGAGCAGCGAGTTGGCGGCTTCCCTTTCCATTCCTGATCGCTGCTTTTCTCAGCAGTGCCAGTATACCGGTCAGTCGGACTGACATTCAGTTGGCACCGCCCACCCGCTTCACATCTACTTAGTGGGATCGGGTGAGGCGACACTTAGAGTGACAGGACCATCAGGGTGATCCACCAGACGATGTAGATATGGATGCCCCGGTGGAGACGGATGAGGGAGAGCCAGCAGGGGCTGAGTCAGAGGACGAGGAGATGGAGGAGGAGGAGATGGATGTCGCTGCAGAGCGGCATGATATCTTAGCGACGGGCTATTCCTGCCTGGCGGCTGACGTAGAGCGGCTCCAGCAGGGTTTTGACGAGCACGTCCAGGTGACGCAGAGTCAGCTGGCAGGTATTCGGACGGACATTTCTTCTCTAGTGCAGGGCCAGAGAGCGATCTTAGATGAGTTCCGAGCCTTCCGGCAGGATCTGCAGTTCCTGTTCGCAGGTCGAGCCTCCACCTCCACTTCTGCTCCCACCGAGCCACCATCACCACCACCCGCCCTCGAGTAGCTGCACTTTATTCACCTTTTATGCTTTACTTTCTGTATTTTTCTTTCTTTATTTTTGATAGGCCATGTTGGCCATGTTTAGTTTCTTTTTGCGTATTCCACCTACATGTACACTTTGTACTGAAACGCATTTTCATCTGTATGGAATACATTTATATTTTCTTTTATGACATGTGTTATCTTTACTTTCTTTTCTTTTTGCTTTCCGTCAATTTATCTGTTCTCTATACTTTGACTATGTATGTAGTACCACTTATCTAATTGTTATATGCGATTCAGTTGATGATTTCCGTTTATTACCGCCTGGTTTTAATTCCCAATACTGTTGAGATTGCTTCAACACAGTATGGCGGTAATAAACAAAGGCAGCCCCTTTGCGTGCTATACGTTAGCGCGCCTGGATAGTCAATATCTTGTCGCATAGACCTCTTAG
Organism: Cornus controversa; assembly: GCA_026545225.1. Lineage (NCBI taxonomy): Eukaryota > Viridiplantae > Streptophyta > Magnoliopsida > Cornales > Cornaceae > Cornus > Cornus controversa. The sequence continues at coordinate 35,226,293 of CM048845.1, read as the reverse complement.
ACAATTGGGAAACACCAGTTCAGACCATTAGATATACAGTGATATTGGCATTGTCTGTTTGTGCGTAATTATTTCATTTTGTTCTATTTATCTACTTTTTGTTCCTTTTAATGCTCGTGGTATCCAGTTGGTATTCTGTGCAGGTTTTTCTTATTTACAGGATGACCGCCGCAGTGGAATACCATTTTTCTCGCCTTCGGCCATCCCGGTAACTTCTTTCCTTGTTCTTCTTGTCCAAACATTGAGGACAATGTTGCATATAAGTTTGGGGGTGCGGTATGCTATACCACTTGCATATGCATGCAATGTTCAGTCATTATATTGAGTGTCATTGTAGAGCAGTTTTTTTTTTTTTTCTTTGATATTTTTGCATGCTTGCTATGATGTCTTGCTTTTTAAAGGAAGATCATTCGAATAAATGTCCGAGGTAAATGCAGCAGGTAGTTAAGAACTTTAACATTGTAAATACCCGCACTTTTGCAAGCTTTATAGTAGGCTAGAACGGTCTACATTATTGTCCAAATTCGAGCACGTACAGTTCTCGCCCTAAATTTGTCCTTAACCGCACAAATTCGCACACATGCAGTTTAAATTGTGGGGTATAAGTCTGAGGGAGAAGTTTTGAAAATTTCAGTTTTTATCAGAACAACTTAAAGAATAAGTTCTTCCGGTTGTTGTTAAAGAAAAAAAAAAAAAAAAAGAGAAAAATATGCAATAAGCCTTCTCACTAAATAAACCGGATTTCTATGCCTCAAAGCAGGAAATATTTGTGTAAAAGTGTGTAAGGTTGAGCAGTAATAAGCGGGTGGCTTACTTACGCTCATCGCCTTGTAAGCTCGGTTATTTAGTCCGAGGGGTGCTTCTTCACCTAATGCCCTAAAACCAATTGGTTTGGGAGTCATTGGCCCAATGCCGCTACATGGGCTTGCAAGAAAGCAAAAAGAGCTAAGCATTGCACGGTCATCCGCACATGAGCAATCATGAATGTTTTGTGATAATGAAACAGTCGTGTTGAGCATTTTCAATGAGTTTTTCTCTTAAAAACAGATTTGTTCGTTTTCTTCTCCAAATATGACAAAAGCCACGCGTTAGAATGCATGTTCACTTTTCAAAGAGGATTTTGGGGTTGGAATTGTTATAGTGTTCGGGCTGGCCAGTATGTGGGGACTGTCGTTCATTTATAGCTTGTGAAAGTCCATTTTTGCTAATGACCACATAGTTCTGTAATACTTGTTGCATTTGCCAATTGTGAAATGAATGGATGAGCGCCCTTTATCTAGTTGATGACTGAGCATGATTAAACTTTTGTATAAGATAGTTGACTTCATTTTTGTAATATTGTATTGCTAAGGGACTAGCAATATGTAAGTTTGGGGGTGTGATAAGTGTTCAATTCTATGCATTTGAACCCTCTTTATTGCATATGTTAGTTCCGTTTTTGCGTTTACCGAGATATGTTTACGGTATTTTTGTGTTTTTGATGTTTTGCAGGTATTGGAGTAAATGGAGCAAAGTTGGAAGCTTTCTGCAGTCAAGAGATGAAATCAGAAAATGTTGCCAAGGCATCTCGATCAATCGAGATGTGGATTTCGATCAATCGAGATTTCGATTGATCGAAATCTCATTTCGATTGATCGAAATCTCGATCAATCGAAAGGCAATTTCGATCAATCGAAATGTTGCAGAGCCCACTTGGCCACTTGCTCACCAGCTCTCCCACTTGCAACAAAATCCCCCTTTTTGCACGACTTAGGGGGATTGTCTGACTTGAACAAGACTTTTGGGGGCCTTCTTGATACAAGAGATATATATAATGATATATATATATATATATGGTGGGCCCAAAGGAGCCAAAAAGCATACAAAAAGCACCAAAAGCCACATATCTCATAGCTCTCAACATACACATCAGAAGACTAAAAGAGAGACCTTCGGGAGAGGAAGAGAAAAGCTGAACCAGACCAAGAAGCTTCATTCTCTTCATCAATGGAAGGGTGCAAGGCAACCATGAGCAACTAACTCTTCTACTAGGGTGTTGGTTTCAACCCCTAGCCATGTAAACTTGTTCATCTTTGTAGCTCTTAGGGATTTGTAATTAAATGTTGATTATTTAGCCTAGTGATTATGTACACAAATACATTTCTTATATATATTCATTTGATATGGAATTTATTCTTGTCTTAGAGTAGGTTTTGTCACTTGAATGCACAACATTTGCATATTCCACAAGAAGTGCAAATGATGGCTAGATAATGGTGTTTAAATGAATGTGTGATGCTAGTTTGTATAGACCATGCCAAGACAAGGTAGTTTGGATGCATGTAGTGTTTACGTAGAGAGTAGAGTAATTAGGTAGTTAGTTAGGTTGAAGAGCTATGCTTGTTGAAGATGGATTATGATAGGTTAGCACACACATTGATCTTTTGATATGTCATTGAGGTCACAAGCCTAATGACATTGTTAGGCATTTAATTAATGAATCCCATGCTTGCTACACTTATGAACATGTGAATGGCTAGTGGTGGAAACCAACCCTAGTTCTCTCTCCCAACTTTACTCTTTAATTTTATCGTCATTTCATTTACGCAATAGTTTTAAACACAAAACCAAAAACCTGTTTTTAGAATTAAAGTAGAATTAATCTTTCTTTATGACAATTAACGACTAGTCCTCGTGGGATCGATACCCTCTATATAGAACCTTATCTACAAAGATTCGTGCTCTTGCGAGTGGTTAAATTATATTTTGATAAAAAGGGCAAAATTAAGCTTACAATATAATTTAGTTCCGACCACATCACTTAGCGAAGACAAGTTATGCTTAATTATATGTTGAATGAATCCTCTTGATAGAACTGAATTTGGCTTGTAGCCATTCTTTTCTGAATGCATAGATTAAACGTCCCAAATTAGTACAACTTTCATTGTTAGAAGGTTAGTGGTGAAGTCAATTCCCAGGACCTTCTATCTCCAGTATCCATCATTTATTTATGTTATTTAATTTCAGCAACTTAATTTAAAAATAAAACAAATTCTCTTTCAATTAAATTAGACAAGATCTTGATAACTTAACAACACAACCAATGCAGTCTCTGTGGGTTCGACCCCTACTCACCACTTTACTAATTTTAGTAGAGTATTTGTAGGGTTTTATAAATTCTTTTTTTGTCGAGGTGTAAAACAACAACGACATTATTCCATATTATTTTATCTCGTTTTGCACGTCGAACAACCTGCACCATCCTATTATATACAACATCGGATGATGGCTAGAGCAGTCTATCAAGTCGGCATCGTCGTAGCTCTGCTACAGCCCATGTTGTATCCCGACACCTTCGAAACTCTGTGGGGTCAAAAATATGCTCGGGATGAAATCCCCGAGTGCGCCAAGCTTTGCCCGGGACATCTCAAATCTGGATGTCAGGGTTCTTTACATGAGCCATACCCCTCTACCGCCTGCAATTTACACAAAGTCTATTCTAAGACACGGCATCAAAATAATTAATCTAAGAACACACTCAAAGTACCATATCCTAGTCCACAAAGAACATAAACTCTCCTCACCCTAAAACTATTCTAACCATAACAAAGTATCCACTCCAATCATACGCCCACAAAATCACCCACAAAGTTGCTTAAGAATCCCTTTATTCAAATCTAACATCATACAATCCAATCCGAAAGGTAGACAAAGTCTAGGAAATAGCATGGATGTACTTACCTGAAGTGGACGCTCTCAGCCGTACGAATCGACGAGTCCCGAAGCGGTCTCCCTAAGTGGGTGCGCGTTCGAGGAGGCCGAGTCTAGTCAAATGTTGGATACCGGAGGTTGGGAGAGAAGGGAAGATCGGGGGATGATGGTGGTGGGTGTTCGGATGAAGGGGAGGAGTGCATGGGTCGCAAAGAGTAAGAAGAAATAATGGTGAAGGGTGGGCTTCAAAATGTATAAGTTGCGCATGTGCAATTCGCGTGCATTTTTCGAATGTGCGAAATTGGATTCGCACAATTGAGATCTCGATTGCCCGAACTATCTATTTCGCACAATCAAAATTTTAATTATTCGAAGTGCTATCGAAGGAACTCACCTCTCGGGACTTTGCAGTCTATAGAGTTTCTCAAAATTTTCTCCAAATCTTGATTGTGCGAAATGTGGATTTTACACAATCAAGATTTCGATTGTGCAAAATTTGGATTTCACACAATCGAAATAATGACTGCAAAATTTTTGATGCCACCTTATTTGATACCTACTTGACTTTTGGATCACATCACTTAGATACAAATTTGATTTGGATTAGAGGGACTTCATGGATACATGATTGCTACCATGGTCGCGCTAAATTGTACGTCTATGGCTTGACGCTTGAATCAGCTTTATGAGTTAAAATAGATGGGATCTATCAAATTGATGACATCCATATACTCCATTCTAGCTTGGTCATCCACACATGGTTTTAACCATTGTCCATTGACTTTGAAAAATGTGCCATCCTTTGGGTCCTTTTATTCCACTGCTCCATGAGGAGCAACAGAATATACCAGACATGGGCCATCCCAATGGGAGCGGAGTTTTTCAGGGAACAAACGGAGCCGTGAATTGTACAACCATACCTTCTATCCCAGAGAAAATGTTTTGACTCAAATATTGTGTTCATGAAAGGCCTTATATCTTTCCTTATAGATTTTAGCGTTCTCATATGTATAATGTCGCAATTCTTCCAATTCATTAACTTGAAGCCTTCTATTTGAGCCGACTAATTTCATGTCAAAGTTGAATGCTTTAGTGGCCCGCGTAGCCTTGTCCTCTAATTCAACCGGAAGATGGCAAGCTTTTCCATATACCAACTGGTAAGGCGACATTCCAATGGGAGTTTTATACGCAGTTCGGTAGGCCGATAGTGCATCATTTAAGCATAATGACCAATCTTTTCAGTCAGGCCAAACTATTTTTTCAAGTATATTCTTTATTTCCCAATTGGATACTTCCACTTGTCCACTGGTTGAGGATGTTAGGGGGTGGCTACTTTATGTGTGACGGAGTATTTGGTGAGAAGGGTTCGGAGGAACCGATTACAGAAATGTTTACCTCCATCACTGATGAGGGCTCGTGGCATGCCAAATCAACTAAATATATTAGCTTGTATAAACTTGACCACGACTGCGTGGTCATTGGACTTGGTAGCCACAACCTCTATCCATTTAGATACGTAGTCGACCACCACAAGTATGTACTCATGACCAAAGGACGGTGGAAAGGGTCCCATGAAATCGATGCCCCAAACGTCAAATATCTCAACGATAAGAATGGGGTTAAGAGGCATCATATCTTTGTGGGACATTGCACCGAGGCGCTAGCATCACTCACAAGAGCAGCAAAACGAATATGCGTCCCGATGAAGTGTTGGCTAGAAAAACCAGTATTGAAGAATTTTTGCTGCGGTTTTCTTTGCAGTAAAATGTCCTCCACAAGCAAGTGTATGACAAAATTTTAAAATGCTTTAGAATTCAATGTCGGGGACACATTTCTGAATTAATTGGTCTGGAAAATATTTGAAAAGTTGAGGATCATCCTAATAATATGATCGAGATTGGGAGAAGAAATGATCCTTTTCTTGCTTGGTCCAAGAGGACAGAATTTTTTCGATTGCCAAAAACTTGACAATGTTCGCGTACCAAAGAATGCTCTCTTGAGAGACTACAAAAATTTGTTCATCCATAAAGGATTCACAAACTGGGAGGGAATCATTTAGAGTTTCAATGACAATCCTAGAGAGGTGATCTGCCACGACATTTTCTGTTCCCTTTTTTATCTCTAATCTCAAAATTAAACTCTTGCAACAAGAGTATCCATTGGATCAGTCGGGGTTTGGTGTCTTTCTTTGCCAAAAGATGCCAGAGGGCAGCATGATCAGAATAGACAATGACCTTTGAACCTAAGAGATAAGCTCAAAATTTGTCTAGGGCATACACCACAGTAAGCAATTCCTTTTCTATCATGGTATAATTTATTTGAGCTTCAGAAAGGGTTTTGCTTGCATAATAGATTGCATGAGGTAATTTATCTACACGTTTTCCTAAAACTACTCCCATTGCATAATTGAATGCATCATACATCACCTCAAATGGGAGAGCCCAATTTGGAGGAATGAGTATTGGAGCTTGTGTAAGTAACGTGCGTAGCTTCTCAAAAGCTTCAAGGCATGCTGCATCAAAGGTAAAGCAAGACTCTTTTTCACAAAGGCGACACAGAGGTTGAGAGATCTTGCTAAAATCCATGATGAAGCGACGGTAAAACCCTGCATGCCTAAGGAATGAACGAATTTCTCTCACCATAGATGGTGGAGGAAGTTTGGAAATAAGTTCAACCTTGGCTTTATCAACCTCTATTCCTCTCTTAGACACAATATGCCCTAGGATAATGCCTTCTTGAACCATAAAATGACTCTTTTCCCAACTGAGGATGAGATTTGTCTCTTGACATCATGTAAGAACACTGATAGGCGTTGAATGTTACGCATTCTAGCCTCTTAACTTATGTATTTTATTCTCTTAGTGATAGATTATTTTGTTATTTTACTTTGTTTTAGTGTTTTCTATATTTTTAGGGCCTTAATGATTATTTCAGTTAAAACCATGATTTTGGGCTTTTAAAGAAGACATCGAAGATGGTTAGATGAAGCTTACATCAAGGAAATCCATTCAACCATTTATTTCAACTGAAATCAGCCCATGGAAGAGGTCCAAGAGAATTACAACTGCTTAAGAAGGTTTCGGGCCTGAAGCCCAAATTTGCGTATAATACAGTCTTAATCCCATTTTGGAAAATGGACCAGAAGTCTTATTTTTGAGCCTCAAATCGACTTAATATTCATGGGGTTAAACGAAATTTGATTCTGTACACTTTTGTATTTCACAAAAATTCCATGAATCAAACTTCTAGTGGGTCAAAAGTTGGGCCGAACGTCAGTTGGAAAAACCCACCTGATTAGTGCTGCAGGAAAACCTAATTAATTCCTAATTGGATTAGGACTTTGGTGTATTCTCTTGGGGCATAAAGTGAAGAATTGGAGGCTGAGTTGGGGGTAATAGCAGAGATTGGAGAGTTTGAAAGAGCTTTGGACAGAACAGAAGACATACTTTGCAGAGCCATTGGAGAACGAAGTCATATGCATAATTCATGAAGATGATGCTTTCTTCCTCAACAGTTGAAGCTTCTTCTTCTACCATGAGCGGCTAGTTCATCCACTAGGGTTTTGATGTAGCCCTGACAAAGAATCAATGGTTTGATTGCTTTAATTAATGGGGACCTTTATATACATGCATAGATTGTGTAATTTAGAGGATTCTTATTATAGAATTGAGCAATAAAAGTCTTGTAAATTCAGTTTCAATGATTTCTTATCTTGTTTTAGATATTTAGTTATTGTTATTGAACTCAATCTCTCTTATTTTCTGTGATCATGAGAGCGATTATTACATAATGGTAATCACTGAATATATCATTAAAAGCTTTGATGGATTATGCCTAGAGAAGATGAACCATACTGCACCCTAGATTAGAGTAGTTAGGCAGATGGCCCATGCCAATCGAAGATAGTCCATAACTTAGCCTTAATCATATGTTATCTTCTTGATGGATAAAGGTGAGCTTGTAGCCACCAACACCACTTATACATAACGTAATCCCCCATAGTTGATTAAATTGACCATTGATTATGGAGTTAGTGGTGAAGTCAAATACCCTAAATTTATCTCATCTTATTCACTCTTTATTTACTTTGTTTTATATTATTTTACTTTTTAATTAGTTTAAAAATCAGAATTCTTTTCTCTTAAGTTTAATTAGAATTAATTCCGTAATCCAACTCATCAGACCATAATCCCTGAGGTTCGACACCCCTTTCGATAGCCCTATTTTGCAAAGAATTCGTTCTATTGTGAAGTGTGGTAATTTTTAATTGATACACTTATTAAGCCACATGATTTGTGTGTGAGTGTGACTCAAAAAGTATATCAATTAAAAATTACCACACTTCGCAATAAAACGAATTCCTTGCAGAATAGGGCTATCAAAAGGAAGGGGTATCGTACCTCAGGGACTGTGGTCTGACTGTGTTGGATATAAGGAATTAATTCTAATTAAATTTGAAAAAAATAAATTCTAATTTTTAATTCTAAATTAACTAATGAAGTAATTGAACAAAAGCAAGAAAAACTAAGGAGTGTAGAGAATATAAGATAAGTCTAGGGTAATTGATCTCACCACTAACGTCACAATCAATGGTCAATTGAAGTAACTATGGGGCATCATATCATGCATAAGTGGTGTTGGTGGCTACAAGCTCACCTCCATCCGTCAAGAAGATAACATATGATTAAGGCTAAGCCATGGACAATCTTCGATTAACATGGGCCATCTGCCTAACTACTCTAATCTAGGGTGCAGTATGGTTCATCTTCTCTAGGCATAATCCATCAAAGCTTTAATGATATATTCAGTGAAAACCATTGTGTAATAATCACTCTCATGATCACAGAAAATAAGAGGGACGAGTTCAATAACAACAATCAAATATCTAAGACAAGATAAGAAATCATTGAAACTGAATTTATAAGACTTTTATTGCTCAATTCTATAATAAGAATCCTCTAAATTACACAATCTATGAATGAATACAAAAATCCCCAATAATTAGAACAGTCAAACCAGTGATGTTTAGTTAGGGCTCCATCAAAACCCTGGTGGCTGAACTAGCCGCTCATGATACGCCTTGTTCTCCAATGATTCTCCATTCCAAAAGCTCTTCAAAGATGCTGCTAAGCCTCCCCAATACAGCCCCAATTCATCACTTTAATAGCCAAGAGAATACATCAAAGTCCTAATCCAATTAGGAATAGATTGGGGTTTCCCGCAGCACTAATCAGGTGGGTTTTTTCTGCTGACTTCGGCCCAACTTTTGACCCACTAGAAGTCCGATTTACGGAATTTTGCGTGAAATACAAAAGTGTGCAGAATCGAATTTTGTTCAACCCTACGCGAGAATTATGTCAATTTGAGGCTCCGAAATAAGACTTCTGGTCCGTTTTCCAAAACGGGATTAAGACTGTATTATGCGCAGATTTGGGCTTCAGGCCCGAAACCTTCTTAAGCAGCTGTAATTCTCTTGGACCTCTTTCTTGGGCTGATTTGAGTTGAAATAAATGTTTGAATGGATATCCTTGAAGTAGGCTTCATCTAACCATCTTGGATGTCATCTTTAAAAGTCCAAAATCACGGTTTTAACTGAAATAATCATTAAGGCCCTAAAAATACAGAAAACACTAAAACAAAGTAAAATAACAAAATAATCTATCACTAAGAGAATAAAATACATAATTTAAGAGGCTAAAATGCGTAACATTCAATGCCGATCACCACACTCACCCACGAATCAAACACGAGACAGATTATGGAGACAAGATTCAAATGAAGGTCCAAAGATAGAAAAATCATCCATGAATACTTCCAAAAAGTTTTCCACCAAGTTAGAAAAGATAGACACCATAACCGAAAAGGCATGCGTCTATAAGCGAATGTATCGAATGGACATGTGAAAGTGGTTTTCTCTTAGTCTCTCAGGTCTATAGCCACTTGATTATATCCAGAATATCCATATAGAAAATAAAAGAAACTTTGACTAGCTAGCCTCTCTAGGATTTGATCAATGAATAGAAGTGGAAAATGATCTTTCCTAGTTGCTAAGTTAAGTTTCCTATAGTCTATGCACACTCTCCATTCTGTAGTGGTGCGCTGCGGAATTAACTCACCCATGTCATTTGGTTGCACAGTGATACCTGATTTCTTAGGTACCATTTGAGTAGGGCTACCCCACTTACTATCTGAGATGAGGTAAATGATTCCCACATCTAGAAATTTCATAACCTCCTTCATTACAACATCTTTCATATTTTGATTTAATTGACGTTGTGCCTCTCGTGAGGTCTTTGCATCTTCTTCCAAATGTATGCGGTGCATACATATGGAAGGATCTATTCCCTTTAGATTAGTAACACTCCATCCTATGGCTTCCTTATGCTCTTCTAGCACTTTAAGGAGTTCCCTCTCTTGTTCATTAGTAAGATTGGAAGCAATGATGACTGGGAGGGTTTTATTGCATCCTAATAACGCATACTTGAGAGTAGCTGGTAAAGGCATAAGCTCAAGTTGTGGAGGGGATACTAAAGAAGTAGTTTGGGAAGCATTTGACAAAGGGGGCAAAGGTTCTCTTGGTGCTCTCCATTTAGGTGAATTCATGATAGCTGTGGCATCAAGTAGTGAATTGACTTCACTTATAGATTGCTCAATGTCATAGTCATCACAGTTGAAGTGGCTCAAGCACACCTCGAGAGGATCTTTCGAAAGAATGGAGGGCAGTGCTTCCTGGACTAGATCTTCTAATACATCAACGCAAAAGCATTCACTTTCATCGTTGGATGGGTGGTGAGAGGCATTGAAGATGTTTAATCGAACTTTCATATTCTCAAAAGAGATATCCATTACTCCAGTGCTGCAATTAACGCAAGCATTCGCCGTAACTAGAAATGGACGACCTAGAATTATTGGAATATGTCTAAAAGGATTTTGGACAGGTTTTGTATCAAGGACTATGAAACCCACTAGAAAATAAAACTTATTCACTTAAATTATCACATCTTCAATGATGCCACGTGGTTGCTTCACCGATCGGTCATCGAGTTGCAACACTATGGTGGTGGGCTTAGGTTTCCCCAAACCTAATTGCTTATATACTGAGAAGGGAAGCAAGTTGACACTAGCCACTAGATCAAGAAGCGCCTTTTCAAATTCGTGGTTACCAATGGTGCACGAGATAGTTAGGGTACCTAGATCTTTGAATTTAGGAGGGGCTTGGTGCTGAAAGATGAAACTCACTTGCTCGGTTAAAAGGACTTTCCTAGGAACATTGTTCTTGGATTTACGCTTTTGAGTGCATAAGTCATTCAAGTATTTAACATAGGAGGGAATTTTCCTAATAGCATCAAGGGGAGGGAGATTGATTTTCACTTGTTTAAAAATTTCTATCATGTCTTGGATTTTCTCTCCTTGCTTCCCAAAATGAGAAGGTTCCTTCAATCTTTGAGGAAAGGGAATTGGAGGCTTAAATGATGTGTCACATTTTGGAGTGGGTGATGATACAACTTCAGTTAATTTTATCTTTGGATTTTTAGAGATTTTGTTCACATTTGGATTTATAAGGGAATCTTTTGAATTTTTAGGATGCTCAATGGTTTCCTTTCTTTCTTGCTCAACTTTGGAGTTTATGACTTTACCACTCCTTAGGGTGGTGATTGATTGCACCTGCTCAGGAGGAGCATCATAAGATGAAGACGAAGGATCATCAATCACATGAACACCCTTAGGATTCACCACCAGTCGACTTGACAACTTTCCTTCCACTCTTCTATTCAAGGCATTAGTGAGCTGCCCTATTTGAGCTTCTAGTCTTGCCATAGATTGAGCATTGGCTTCAAGCTTAGAAATTGATTAAGAATGGAACTACAATAAGTGGGTGTTAGACTTAAGATTGCTTAGCACTCTTTCTTCAAAGTCTTGGCTTCTCGGAGGAGATGGTAGTGGAATTTGGTAATTAGATTTTTGATGATATGGTTAAGGACTCGGCCTATATTGAGGCTGTTGAGATTGGGAATTGTAGGAATTTTTCCCCTGATAAGATGGACTTGGTTCTTGAGATTTCCAAGAGAATACAAGATGATTATTGTAACCAGGATTGTATGTATTTGACTATGGATCATTATTGGTTTAGAATACATGGCATTCGATTGCTCTTGAGTATAATCGGGACATTGACCGGTCATAAAACAATCTCGCACATAATGTGAAGTACTATAGCAAAACCAACACCAATCCTAATTTGGAATAGGTTGGCTAGTAGTAGGTAACCCACTCTTCATGAGTTAGTCAATTTTTTGAGTAAGGGTCTCTACTTGCATGACAACCACATCTGACCTTGATAACTCAAACACTCCTTTACTAGATTGGGTGCTTTTACCCTTTCGAGAGGAAGAGCGTTGAGATGAATTTTCACTTAGGCTCTCAAAACGTCTCCATGCCTCATCGGGACTCTTAAGAAGAAATTTTCCTCCACAAGAGGAACCTACCATTTGCCTATGTTGATCACTCAACCCATCATAGAAACTGTGCACTAGTTACCACTTTGGGATAGCATGGTGTGGATATGACCTTAAAAGTTCTTTCAATCTTTCCCATGTTTCATGAAATTATTTTTGGTCATGTTGAGTGAATCCAGTGGTTGTTCACCAAATATCACTTGTCTTTCCCATTGGGAAGTATTTTTCTAGGAATGCATGGTGCATTTCCCCCCATGAGTGGATGAAATTGGGCTCTAAGGAGTTAAACCAATAGTTACTGATGTGGTCGGAACTAAATTATATTGTAAGCTTAATTTTGCCCTTTTTATCAAAATATAATTTAATCACTCGCAAGAGCACGAATCTTTGTAGATAAGGTTCTATATAGAGGGTATCGATCCCACGAGGACTAGTCGTTAATTGACATAAAGAAAGATTAATTCTATTTTAATTCTAAAAATAGGTTTTTGGTTTTGTGTTTAAAACTATTGCGTAAATGAAATGACGATAAAATTAAAGAGTAAAGTTGGGAGAGAGAACTAGGGTTGGTTTCCACCACTAGCCATTCACATGTTCATAAGTGTAGCAAGCATGGGATTCATTAATTAAATGCCTAACAATGTCATTAGGCTTGTGACCTCAATGACATATCAAAAGATCAATGTGTGTGCTAACCTATCATAATCCATCTTCAACAAGCATAGCTCTTCAACCTAACTAACTACCTAATTACTCTACTCTCTACGTAAACACTACATGCATCCAAACTACCTTGTCTTGGCATGGTCTATACAAACTAGCATCACACATTCATTTAAACACCATTATCTAGCCATCATTTGCACTTCTTGTGGAATATGCAAATGTTGTGCATTCAAGTGACAAAACCTACTCTAAGACAAGAATAAATTCCATATCAAATGAATATATATAAGAAATGTATTTGTGTACATAATCACTAGGCTAAATAATCAACATTTGATTACAAATCCCCAAGAGCTACAAAGATGAACAAGTTTACATGGCTAGGGGTTGAAACCAACACCCTAGTAGAAGAGTTAGTTGCTCATGGTTGCCTTGCACCCTTCCATTGATGAAGAGAATGAAGCTTCTTGGTCTGGTTCAGCTTTTCTCTTCCTCCCCCGAAGGTCTCTCTTTTAGTCTTCTGATGTGTATGTTGAGAGCTATGAGATATGTGGCTTTTGGTGCTTTTTGTATGCTTTTTGGCTCCTTTGGGCCCACCATATATATATATATATCATTATATATATATCTCTTGTATCAAGAAGGCCCCCAAAAGTCTTGTTCAAGTCAGACAATCCCCCTAAGTCGTGCAAAAAGGGGGATTTTGTTGCAAGTGGGAGAGCTGGTGAGCAAGTGGCCAAGTGGGCTCTGCAACATTTCGATTGATCGAAATTGCCTTTCGATTGATCGAGATTTCGATCAATCGAAATGAGATTTCGATCAATCGAAATCTCGATTGATCGAAATCTACATCTCGATTGATCGAGATGCCTTGGCAACATTTTCTGATTTCATCTCTTGACTGCAGAAAGCTTCCAACTTTGCTCCATTTACTCCAATACCTACAAAACATCAAAAACACAAAAATACCGTAAACATATCTCGGTAAACGCAAAAACGGAACTAACATATGCAATAAAGAGGGTTCAAATGCATAGAATTGAACACTTATCACACCCCCAAACTTACATATTGCTAGTCCCTTAGCAATACAATATTACAAAAATGAAGTCAACTATCTTATACAAAAGTTTAATCATGCTCAGTCATCAACTAGATAAAGGGCGCTCATCCATTCATTTCACAATTGGCAAATGCAACAAGTATTACAGAACTATGTGGTCATTAGCAAAAATGGACTTTCACAAGCTATAAATGAACGACAGTCCCCACATACTGGCCAGCCCGAACACTATAACAATTCCAACCCCAAAATCCTCTTTGAAAAGTGAACATGCATTCTAACGCGTGGCTTTTGTCATATTTGGAGAAGAAAACGAACAAATCTGTTTTTAAGAGAAAAACTCATTGAAAATGCTCAACACGGCTGTTTCATTATCACAAAACATTCATGATTGCTCATGTGCGGATGACCGTGCAATGCTTAGCTCTTTTTGCTTTCTTGCAAGCCCATGTAGCGGCATTGGGCCAATGACTCCCAAATCAATTGGTTTTAGGGCATTAGGTGAAGAAGCACCCCTCGGACTAAATAACCGAGCTTACAAGGCGATGAGCGTAAGTAAGCCACCCGCTTATTACTGCTCAACCTTACACACTTTTACACAAATATTTCCTGCTTTGAGGCATAGAAATCCGGTTTATTTAGTGAGAAGGCTTATTGCATATTTTTCTCTTTTTATTTCTCTTTTTTTTTTTTTTTTTTTTTTTTTTCTTTAACAACAACCGGAAGAACTTATTCTTTAAGTTGTTCTGATAAAAACTGAAATTTTCAAAACTTCTCCCTCAGACTTATACCCCACAATTTAAACTGCATGTGTGCGAATTTGTGCGGTTAAGGACAAATTTAGGGCGAGAACTGTACGTGCTCGAATTTGGACAATAATGTAGACCGTTCTAGCCTACTATAAAGCTTGCAAAAGTGCGGGTATTTACAATGTTAAAGTTCTTAACTACCTGCTGCATTTACCTCGGACATTTATTCGAATGATCTTCCTTTAAAAAGCAAGACATCATAGCAAGCATGCAAAAATATCAAAGAAAAAAAAAAAAAACTGCTCTACAATGACACTCAATATAATGACTGAACATTGCATGCATATGCAAGTGGTATAGCATACCGCACCCCCAAACTTATATGCAACATTGTCCTCAATGTTTGGACAAGAAGAACAAGGAAAGAAGTTACCGGGATGGCTGAAGGCGAGAAAAATGGTATTCCACTGCGGCGGTCATCCTGTAAATAAGAAAAACCTGCACAGAATACCAACTGGATACCACGAGCATTAAAAGGAACAAAAAGTAGATAAATAGAACAAAATGAAATAATTACGCACAAACAGACAATGCCAATATCACTGTATATCTAATGGTCTGAACTGGTGTTTCCCAATTGTCTAAGAGGTCTATGCGACAAGATATTGACTATCCAGGCGCGCTAACGTATAGCACGCAAAGGGGCTGCCTTTGTTTATTACCGCCATACTGTGTTGAAGCAATCTCAACAGTATTGGGAATTAAAACCAGGCGGTAATAAACGGAAATCATCAACTGAATCGCATATAACAATTAGACAAGTGGTACTACATACATAGTCAAAGTATAGAGAACAGATAAATTGATGAAAAGCAAAAAGAAAAGAAAGTAAAGATAACACATGTCATAAAAGAAAATATAAATGTATTCCATACAGATGAAAATGCGTTTCAGTACAAAGTGTACATGTAGGTGGAATACGCAAAAAGAAACTAAACATGACCAACATGGCCTATCAAAAATAAAGAAAGAAAAATACAGAAAGTAAAGCATAAAAGGTGAATAAAGTGCAGCTACTCGAGGGCAGGTGGTGGTGGTTCGGTGGGAGCAGAAGTGGAGGTGGAGGCTCGACCTGCGAACAGGAACTGCAGATCCTGCCGGAAGGCTTGGAACTCATCTAAGATCGCTCTCTGGCCCTGCACCAGAGAAGAAATGTCCGTCCGAATACCCGCCAGCTGACTCTGCGTCACCTGGACGTGCTCGTCAAAACCCTGCTGGAGCCGCTCTACGTCAGCCGCCAGGCAGGAATAGCCTGTCGCTAAGATATCATGCCGCTCTGCAGCGACATCCATCTCCTCCTCCTCCATCTCCTCATCCTCTAACTCAGCCCCTGCTGGCTCTCCCTCATCCGTCTCCACTGGGGCATCCATATCTACATCGTCTGGTGGATCACCCTGATGGTCCTGTCGCTCTAAGTGTCGCCTCACCCGATCCCACTGAGTAGATGTGAAGCGGGTGGGCGGTGCCAACTGAATGTCAGTCCGACTGACCGGTATACTGGCACTGCTGAGAAAAGCAGCGATCAGGAATGGAAAGGGAAGCCGCCAACTCGCTGCTCTCCTCTTCCTCTTGTTGACGAGGCCATCCCAAACTTTGTGCATCTGCCCCCAGATAAGCGATGGGACAGAAAACCAAGCGCCCGTATGGAAAGCATAGAGGCAACGGAGGAGGTCACCCCTGCGCTCGGCCACGTGCTGCAACAGACACGCGTTCTTGAGGAGAACGGTGTCCAGGAACCAATATCTGCTCGGGCACATCGACTTGGACGTGCAGTTGTGGTTGGGCGTGGTAAACGCCCCGCCACACATGTCCATCACTATCGAGAAGAGCGTGGTATCTGCTGGGAGCACGGCACTATAGAGTGGCTGACCGTCCGGGCCAACCATGTCCGGCGGCTGCTGGTGAGGAATGCCGAGCATATGAGCAATCCGGCTTGGCGTAATCATGATCGTGACAGTGGCCACGGTAGTCTCAAGTGTATCTGGCGCTGTGCAGGAGTAGGTCATATGCTCGTAAAAGACCTGCACTAGGCGTTCGTGTGCTACGTCGGTGGGAGGCACACATAGCCGGTCGAGGCGACGCCTCCTGAGCTCGGCAACTGTCCACTCAGTGTCGGGACGCCTCTCAAACTCCGCTAAGTCAAAAACCTGCTCCGGGTGGAACTTCTGGGACGGGAAGGCTCGCCCGGGCACGTCACGAACAGCACCGGCGGCGTTTTTCACTCTCGCCATCGCCTCAGAACAGTCTGCACTGGATTCCAAAAGGTACGTAAATAAAAGATGAATAAGAAAAAAGTTAAACTACTACTAGACTAAAAGAATAAAAATAAAAATGTAGTCCTAGTCCAAGGTACTGACAAAAATGCAAAAAAAATTGCACTCGAAGAGGCAATGTGAACGGGTGCAGCCGAAACAAAGGTATCGCGGTTACACACCGTACATTAAGCGTTTGAAACGAAGAAAATGCCAAATCCCACTCCTGCTTGAATTCCTACCCCCCGAAACCCACAAAAACTCGATTCAGACATCGCAATCGCAACCATCCACCCCAACATGATCTAACTATGTTTATTCCGCTGTAAAACTATCAAAAATGGCGAGAGAATAAACAAAAAGTAGCCATGCATCACTTACCTCGTGAGGAAGAAGATGAACGGCTCAACCGAAGAAAACTCCACGCGCAGCCGCGAAGAGAAGATCGCGCAGATGCTAGCGGCGGATCGGACTGCGTCGGATGGCGGCGGATGATCGGGAATGCTTGGAGAAGGATTGGATCGCACAGAGGAAGAGAAGAAGTCGGATGGTCTTTTAAAATGGGAGGGAAGCCCAACGGTTTAAATAGATTTTCGGCTCACGTGCAGGCTCCGCGTGCATTTCGATTGATCGAAATGTGCATTTCGATCAATCGAAATTTCGATTGATCGAAATCTTGCTTCGATCAATCGAAACTAACTTCGATGGATCGAGATTGTCTCTTCGATCAATCGAACATTCCTTCCCTGAATCACATTTTTACTTCGATCAATCGAACATTTAATTGATGCAATCGAACTTTTATTTCGATCAATCGAAATCCCATTTCGATCAATCAAAAGTTTTGATCGATCGAAGACCTATCGAAGTGCAATCGAAGAATACCACCTCTCGGGACTTTGGACTTGGCAAATCTCTGCAATTTTTCGATCAATCGAAACCAAAATTTTGATCAATCGAAATTTTCGATTGATCGAAATCTTGGTTTCGATCAATCGAAATGCTCAAAAACAGTCAGTTTAAAATATGCTTCAGGGACTTGGATATTGGGGAATTAGATACTACATTGCTTAGATACAAACCTACTTTGGATTAAAGGGACACCATGGAAGCTTGATAACTACCATGGCTTCGCCACCTTACACGTCTATGGCGCGACGTCCGGATCGGCTCACGAGTCAAAATACACGGGATCCGTCAAAGTGACGATATCCACGTATTCGGTGGTGACTTGGTCATCCACGCACACTTTTAAGCGCTGCCCGTTTACTTTGAATATCGAACCATCTTTCAAGTCCTTCAATTCCACCGCTCCGTGGGGAGCGACGAAATTAACCAAAAATGGACCATCCCAACGGGAGCGAAGTTTTCTGGGAAACAAATGGAGGCGTGAGTTGTACAACCAAACTTTTTGGCCCGGCGAAAATGTTTTGACTCGAATATTACGATCATGAAAGGCCTTGGACCTTGCCTTATAGATTTTCGCATTCTCATAAGCGTCATGTCGCAATTCTTCCAATTCATTTAATTGAAGCTTTCGATTAGAACCGGCCTTTTTCATGTCAAAATTGAAGGTCTTGGTGGCCCACATAGCTTTATGATCCAATTCAACCGGAAGATGGCACGCCTTGCCATAAACTAACCGATAAGGTGACATTCCAATGGGAGTTTTATATGCGGTTCGGTATGCCCATAATGCGT
Organism: Cornus controversa; assembly: GCA_026545225.1. Classification (NCBI taxonomy): domain Eukaryota; kingdom Viridiplantae; phylum Streptophyta; class Magnoliopsida; order Cornales; family Cornaceae; genus Cornus; species Cornus controversa. The sequence continues at coordinate 35,207,656 of CM048845.1, read as the reverse complement.
CGTTTAGTCGCAATGACCAATCCTTCCGGTCAGGCCGAACAGTTTTTTGAAGAATGTTCTTAATCTCCCTATTGGATACTTCTACTTGGCCACTAGTTTGAGGATGGTAGGGGGTGGCTACTTTGTGTGTGACGGAGTATTTGAGAAGCAAGGTTCGAAGGAACCGGTTACAGAAATGCTTACCTCCGTCACTGATGATGGCCCGAGGCGTACCAAACCGGCTAAAAATGTTAGCTTGTATGAATTTAACCACGACTGCATGATCGTTGGTTTTGGTAGCAACGGCCTCTACCCACTTAGATACGTAGTCCACCGCCACAAGTATGTACTCATGACCAGTAGAGGGTGGAAATGGTCCCATGAAGTCAATGCCCCACACATCAAATATTTTAATGACAAGAATAGGGTTAAGAGGCATCATGTCCTTCCGAGACATCGCGCCGAGGTGCTGACATCGCTCACAAGAGCGGCAGAATGAATATGCATCCCGATGAAGTGTCGGCCAGAAAAATCCGCATTGAAGAATTTTTGCTGCGGTTTTCTTAGCACTAAAGTGTCCCCCACAAGCGAGTGTATGACAAAATTTAAGAATGCTTTGGAATTCACTGTTGGGTACACACTTACGAATTATTTGATCGGGGCAGTATTTGAACAATTGAGGATCGTCCCAATAATATGATCGTGATTGGGAGAGAAAACGATCCTTCTCTTGTTTGGTCCAAGAAGATGGTATTTTACCGGTTGCCAAATAATTAACCACATCCGCATACCAAGGGATACTCTCTTGAGAGATGACAAAGAATTGTTCATCCGGGAAGGATTCACAAACTGGAATGGAATTATGGAGGGATTCAACAAGAATTCTAGAAAGGTGGTCAGCTACCACATTTTCAGTTCCCTTTTTGTCTCTAATCTCAAAATTGAACTCTTGCAACAAGAGTATCCATCGGATCAACCTAGGCTTGGTGTCCTTTTTCGCCAAAAGATGCCAGAGGGCAGCATGGTCTGAATAGACAATGACCTTTGAACCTAATAAATAAGCTCGAAACTTGTCTAATGCAAATACTACCGCAAGCAATTCTTTTTCCGTTGTGGTATAATTGATTTGAGCCTCGGAAAGGGTTTTACTTGCGTAGTAGATGACATGTGGCAGTTTGTCTACTCGTTGCCCTAAGACAGCACCCATGGCATAGTCGGATGCATCACACATAATCTCAAATGGGAGAGCCCAATTTGGAGGGATTAGAATTGGAGCGGTTGTAAGCATGGTGCGGAGTTTTTCAAAAGCGTCAAGGCACGCTTCATCAAAGGTAAAGCAAGACTCTTTTTCAAGAAGGCGACACAAAGGCCGAGAGATCTTGCTAAAGTCTTTGATGAAACGGCGATAAAAGCCCGCATGCCCAAGGAATGAACGAATCTCTCTCACCATTGATGGTGGAGGAAGTTTAGAAATGAGTTCAACCTTGGCTTTATCAACCTCTATTCCTCGCTTAGACACAATGTGCCCTAGGACAATACCCTCTTGAACCATAAAGTGACTCTTTTCCCAACTAAGAATTAGGTTGGTTTCTTGACATCGTTTGAGAACACAAGCTAGATTTTGGAGGCATGATTCATATGAAGGCCCAAAAATGGAAAAATCATCCATGAACACTTCTAAGAATTTTTCCACCATGTCCGAGAAGATAGACATCATACACCGTTGAAAAGTTGCCGGTGCATTGCACAACCCAAATGGCATGCGTCTATAAGCAAATGTGCCGAAGGGACATGTAAAGGTGGTTTTCTCTTGGTCCCTCGGGTCTATAGCAACCTGATTATAGCCGAAATATCCATCCAAAAAGCAATAAAAGCTTTGCCCGGCCAATCTCTCCAATATTTGATCAATGAATGGGAGGGGGAAGTGATCTTTCCGAGTGGCTGAATTTAATTTCCTATAATCAATGCACACTCTCCATCCTGTGGTGGTGCGTTGGGGAACTAATTCACCCTTATCATTAGGTTGCACCGTAATACCAGACTTCTTTGGAACCACTTGAGTGGGACTAACCCACTTGCTATCAGAGATGGGGTATATGATCCCCGCATCTAGTAACTTCACCACCTCCTTCATTACAACGTCCTTCATGTTTGGATTCAATCGACGTTGTGCCTCCCTTGAGGTCTTTGCATCCTCTTCCAAGTGTATGCGATGCATACAAACAGAAGGGTCTATTCCCTTAAGATCTACCACACTCCATCCTATTGCTTCTTTGTGCTCTTTGAGCACCTTTATGAGTTCCAATTCTTGATCATTTGTGAGATTGGAAGCAATAATGACTGGAAGGGTCTCATTTGCGCCCAAGAAAACATACTTGAGTGTAGCTGGAAGAGGCTTGAGCTCAAGTTGTGGTGGGGAAATTAAAGAAGGAGTTTGGGGAGTTTTGGACAAAGGGGGCAAGGGTTCTCTCGGAACTCTCCACTTAGGCAAATCCATGACAGTATTAACATCGAGCATGGAATTGACTTCACATATGGATTGCTCAATGTCAAAATCATCATAGTTAAAATGATTTAGGCATGCCTCTAAAGGGTCCTTGGAAAGAATAGAAGGAAGTGCTTCTTGAACAAGGTCTTCCACAACATCGACACAAAAGCACTCACTCTCGTCGTCGGATGTGTGGTGGGAAGCATTGAAGATGTTCAAGCGGACTTTCATATTCCCAAAAGAGATGTCCATCACTCCAGTACGGCAATTAACGCAAGCGTTTGCCGTGGCCAAGAATGGACGACCTAGAATGATAAGGATATGGTGATTCAGATTTTGAACTGGTTCTGTGTCAAGGACTATGAAGTCCACCAGAAAATAGAATTTGTCCACTTGAATGATGACATCCTCAATGATGCCACGTGGTTGCTTCACCGAACGGTCGGCAAGTTGCAACACAACCGTGGTATGCTTAAGTTCCCCCAAACCTAGTTGTTGGTAAACTGAGAATGGAAGCAAATTGACACTAGCCCCTAGATCAAGAAGTGTTTTTTCAAAAGATTGATTTCCGATGGTGCACGAAATGGTCGGAGCACCCGGATCTTTGAATTTAGGAGGGGCTTGGTGTTGAAAAATGGAGCTTATGTGCTCAGTTAAGAGGACTTTCTTAGGAACTTTATTCCTAGATTTGTGCTTTTGAGTGCATAAGTCCTTCAAGAATTTCGCATAAGAGGGAATTTGTCGAATAGCATCAAAGAGAGGGAGATTGATCTTTACTTGTTTGAAGATCTCCATCATGTATTGGATTTTCTCTCCTTGCTTCCCGAAATGAGAAGGTTCCTTCAATCATTGAGGAAAAGGAACCGAAGGTTCATAAGAGGTGTCAAGATTTGGAATCGATGATGACACAACTTCACTTGCCTTTCCTTTTGGATTTGAAGGGGTATTTTGCAAATTTGGATTTAACGGAAACAATTTTGGATTTAATTGGGATTCTTTTGAATTTTTAGGTTGCTCTTGAAATTCCTTTCTATCTTCCTCCCCTACCTTGGAGTTAATGATTTTACCACTCCTCAAGGTTGTGATTGATTGAACTTGCTCTGGAGGAGCATTACAAGTTGAAGATGATGGATCTTCAATCATATGCACACCCTTGGGATTCGCCACCGGTTGACTCGGCAACTTACCTTCCTCCCTTCTATTTAAGGCATTAGCTAGTTGCCCGATTTGAGCTTCTAACCTAGCCATAGATTGAGCATTGGCCTCAAGCTTAGAGATTGATTGAGAGTGAGTTTGCAATAAGCGGGTGTTGGCCTCAAGATTTCTTATCACTCGCTCTTCAAAGCTTTGGCTTCTCGGAGGAGGTGGTGGTTGTTGGTAATTAGATCTTTGATTGTAAGGTTGAGGGTTTGGCCTATAATGAGGCTGTTGAGATTGGGAATTAAAAGAATTTTGCCCTTGGAAAGAGGGACTTGATTCTTGATTCTTCCATGAAAAAGCCGGATGATTCTTGTAACCAGGATTGTACGTGTTCGAATATGGATCATTCATTTGTTTAGCGTACAAGGCATTCGCTTGCTCTTGAGTATAATCGGGAGATTGCCCGGCAATAGGACAATCTCGCACAAAATGCGAAGTGCTATAGCAAAACGAACACCCCTCCTGATTTTGGACAGATTGGTTAGGAATAGGCAGCCCATTTTTCATGATTAAATCCATTTTTCGGGACAAGGCTTCTACTTGCATGGCTACCTCATCTACCCGTGAAATCTCATGCACTCCTCTACAAGGTTGGGTGGCCTTCCCTTTCCTAGTGGAGGAGCGTTGAGCTGAATTGTTGCTTAGGGTTTGAAAAAGTTTCCATGCCTCATCGGGGCTTTTCAAAAGGTACCCACCCCCACACGCGGAGTCTATCATTTGTCTATGTTGCTCACTCACCCCATCATAAAAACTTTGCACTAGCTGCCATTTTGGGACAGCATGATGCGGACAAGATTTTAAAAGATCTTTTAACCTCTCCCACGTCTCATGGAATTGTTCTTGGTCAATTTGGGTGAATCCGGTGATTGCTCGCCGAATATCACTTGTCTTACCCATTGGGAAGTATTCTTTTAAGAACTCTATTTGCATTTCCGCCCAAGAATGGATTGAGTTGGGTTCTAGGGAATTGAACCAACTTCTAGCCTTATCTTTTAGGGAAAATGGAAACATACGTAGCTTTAGATCATCCTCCGTAAAGTGTGGTACACGAATGGTGGAACACACGGAAAAGAAGTAATCTAAGTGCCGGTATGGATCCTCATTAGGAAGACCGTGAAAGCTGTTAAGAAGGTTGAGGGTGGAGGACTTTATTTCAAATTGATTTGCCGCTACATCCAGAAATTGAATACACGAAGGTACTTCAAATGTAGTTGGAAGGTAAAAGTCCATAAGCAACTCTCCTTGAGGAGGTGGTGGTGGAGGTGGTTGTTCATGATTAAAAGGAGGTAGACCGGGAGGTTGTCTCTCATTTGGTTCCATGTTTTCAGTTCTAGGCAAAATAGGGTCCCTAGAGGTTCCTCTACGTTATCTAAGTGTTCGTTCAAGTTCACTATTACAAGGAAGCAAAGGAAGTGACAATGACCGTCTACCTAGCATGCATTAACAATTGAACAGCACCTCTACACACAAAGTAACAATAATATATACAAAAGAATGTGAATGATTCAAACCACCAATTTTTGAAGTTATACTCACAAAGGGTTCCAATTTGAATTCTTCTAGATGCCCGCAATGTGGTATACCTAAAATCAAGAAGTTTGAGATATAAGAACAAGATATATACAAAAAGAATGAAAGAATTTCTAGCCTAAGAATTAAACCAGATTTAATCTTCCAATGGCGACAATTAAACCGTAGTCCCCGGCAACGGCGCCAAAATTTTGATGTGGTCGGAACTAAATTATATTGTAAGCTTAATTTTGCCCTTTTTATCAAAATATAATTTAACCACTCGCAAGAGCACGAATCTTTGTAGATAAGGTTCTATATAGAGGGTATCGATCCCACGAGGACTAGTCGTTAATTGTCATAAAGAAAGATTAATTCTACTTTAATTCTAAAAACAGGTTTTTGGTTTTGTGTTTAAAACTATTGCGTAAATGAAATGACGATAAAATTAAAGAGTAAAGTTGGGAGAGAGAACTAGGGTTGGTTTCCACCACTAGCCATTCACATGTTCATAAGTGTAGCAAGCATGGGATTCATTAATTAAATGCCTAACAATGTCATTAGGCTTGTGACCTCAATGTGTGTGCTAACCTATCATAATCCATCTTCAACAAGCATAGCTCTTCAACCTAACTAACTACCTAATTACTCTACTCTCTACGTAAACACTACATGCATCCAAACTACCTTGTCTTGGTATGGTCTATACAAACTAGCATCACACATTCATTTAAACACCATTATCTAGCCATCATTTGCACTTCTTGTGGAATATGCAAATGTTGTGCATTCAAGTGACAAAACCTACTCTAAGACAAGAATAAATTCCATATCAAATGAATATATATAAGAAATGTATTTGTGTACATAATCACTAGGCTAAATAATCAACATTTAATTACAAATCCCCGAGAGCTACAAAGATGAACAAGTTTACATGGCTAGGGGTTGAAACCAACACCCTAGTAGAAGAGTTAGTTGCTCATGGTTGCCTTGCACCCTTCCATTGATGAAGAGAATGAAGCTTCTTGGTCTGGTTCAGCTTTTCTCTTCCTCTCCCGAAGGTCTCTCTTTTAGTCTTCTGATGTGTATGTTGAGAGCTATGAGATATGTGGCTTTTGGTGCTTTTTGTATGCTTTTTGGCTCCTTTGGGCCCATTATATATATATATATATCATTATATATATCTCTTGTATCAAGAAGGCCCCCAAAAGTCTTGTTCAAGTCAGACAATCCCCCTAAGTCGTGCAAAAAGGGGGATTTTGTTGCAAGTGGGACAGCAGGTGAGCAAGTGGCCAAGTGGGCTCTGCAGCATTTCGATTAATCGAAATTGCCTTTCGATTGATCGAGATTTCGATCAATCGAAATGAGATTTCGATCAATCGAAATCTCGATTGATCGAAATCCACATCTCGATTGATCGAGATGCCTTGGCAACATTTTCTGATTTCATCTCTTGACTGCAGAAAGCTTCCAACTTTGCTCCATTTACTCCAATACCTGCAAAACATCAAAAACACAAAAATACCGTAAACATATCTCGGTAAACGCAAAAATAGAACTAACATATGCAATAAAGAGGGTTCAAATGCATAGAATTGAACACTTATCAGTTGCCCTTATCTTTGAGAGAAAATGAAAACAAATGAAGCCTCAAGTCATCTTCTGAGAAATTTTGAAACCGGAGGGCTGAACAAACTTCAAGCAAGTCATTTAGATGCTTGTATGGGTCTTCCTTTGGAAGTCCATGAAAATAACTCAGATGGTTCATGGTGGATGATTCTATTTCAAAATGATTTACCGTAATATTTGAAAATTGAATGCATGATGGTGAAGCATATGTGGTAGGAAGATAAAAATCCCTAAGAACCTCCCCTTGAGGAGAAGGATTATATGGTGGGAGACCAAGGGCTTGTACATTATTTACGTCCATGTTTTCAGTCCTAGGCAAAACAGGGTCCCTAGAGGTTCCTCTACATTGTGTAAGTGTTCGTTTAAGTTCAACATTACATGGAAGCAAAGGAAGTGATAATGACTGTCTACCTAGCATGCTTCAATAGGAAAACACAACTTAAATAAATATATACAAGAACATATCAAATTCAATCAAATGCACAACATTTAAGCACTATACTCACAAAAAGTCCAAGCCTTAATCTCGAGCTACCTGGTGTGAGGTATACCTACAATTAAGTAATTTGAGAGATAAGAACAGAATATATGCAAAAAGGATAGAATAAATAAATTCCTAGACTAAGAATCAAATTATACTTAATCTCATAGTAGCGACAATTACACCGTACTCCCCGGCAACGGCACCAAAATTTTGATGTCGCCAAACTAATTGTTATTTTTATAGTTTACTATTGCCTATCAAAATATAATTTAAACCACTCGCAAGAGAACGAATCTTTTTAGATACGGTTCTTTATAGAAGGTATAGATCCCACAAGGAGTACTTGGTTGAATTGCACTATTAAGAGAAAATTTTGAACTTAATCCTAAAAATAGAATTTTGGTTTTGATTTAACACTACTTTATAGAATGTAAAAACATTAAATTTAAAACAATTTGTAGAGTTGAAAGGGAGAGAACTAGGGGTGGTTTCCACCTCTGGCCATTTGACATGCTCATTTATGTAGTTAATGGGATCTTCTACAAGTATTTGCAACCTAATGTCATTAGGCTTGTGACCCATAATGATGTATCAAAAGATAAACATGATTTCTAACTAAACATAGCCCATCTTCAACAAGCATAGTTCTTCAACCTATCTAGTTATCCTACCTTCTACATATACCTACATGTGTCCGAACTACCCTATCTTGGCATGGGCTATATAAGCAAGAAATATCACATTCCATTAAACATCATTACAAAGTCATCATTTGCACTTTTTCTGAAAGTTGTAAATGTTGAGCATTCAAAATGAAGTATTTCTATTCTAAGACAAGATGAAGAAATAAAATCAAATGAATATATTGAAGAAGTTCACAAGTATTGTCCAAAACACTAAGCTAAGTAATCAACATATACATATAGATCCCAAAATAGCTACAAAATGCACAAGTTACAATGCAAGGGGTTTCAACCACACCCTAGATGGAAAGTTAGTTGATTATAGAAGACTTGCTATCCTCCATGGCCAGAGATATGAAGCTCCAAAGGTCTGGTTCAGCTCTCCTTCCCTCCTCCCGAAATTGTCTCTCTTCTCTTTCCCAAAAACATGTAATATATGTCCATCAACTTCTGTCCTTGGGTCTCACGTTGCCTATATATCTATATAATTCACCTACTATATATATACACCCCTCACATGTCTCTTTAAAGTCAAAAAATCCACAAAAAGGATGTGCAAAGGTCATTATTGGAAGCAAGTGGCAAGACAAGTGGACAAGTGGGCAAGTGGTTGTCTACATAATTTCGATTGTGCGAAATTGAGGTTTCGCACAATCAAAATTTTGATTGTGAAAAATTGAGGGTTCGCACAATCGAGATTTCGATTGTGCGAAATGATCATCTCGATTGTGCGAAATACCTTCATGAATTTTTCTTAATTTCTTCACTTCCTCAGCACTTGATCGGAAACATCGCCCTCTTTCGGGACAAAACTTAATATTCAATAAAAACACAAAAATAGCATAAAAATACCAATGTAAACATAAATACGGGATCAACATATGCAATTAAGAAAGCTTAAATGTGTAACATTTGATGCTTATTAGTGTGAATTGAGGGCCTAACTTAATTTTTTTCATACTTGGGACAATTTTGCAAATTTATAGTCATACTAAGTGAAGATGCATCGAAGTCCCTACTTCGATGCATCACAGCTTCGATGCATCGACATTAGCATCGATGCATCGATCTTTAAATGTCCCATTTTTCCTCCCAATTCCAACAGTCATCACACCTTGTGTCGAAAGATGGTCGATGCATCGTTAACTTCAATGAATCAAAACCTCTAGTTTGATGCATCGACAGTAACGATAAATCGAAGTAGCCACTTCAATGCATCGCACCGAGGCACATGACTATGTAAGCAGTCACTTATTATTCAAATCTTTCACCTCTCCCTCTCATTTTTTCCTCTCTTCTTGGCGACTCTTCATGTTCTTATGCACGTCAAAACCTTCCAAGCTAACCCCATCATCTAGATCATCCCCTTCCTTTCTCTCAAAGAACGGAGTTCATGCATTCCATCTCTGCTAGTGATCTATAAGGTAAGAGTTTTGTGTTCTCATTGTTTGTACTTTTGCTTCTAGACTTTGGAGTTTTTGGTTTAGATTTTTGTGGGTCATATGCATGTTCTTCTGTTAGAGTAAGTCTGAATGAGAGAAGAGATTATCTATAGCCATGGGTCATATGTTTGTGATGTATAGATATATATCTAGGCATAATTAATATAATCACTTTCGAAGCCCTTTTTGACTCAAAAGTGTAATTTGTGTGGCCAGGTTCCCTTCTACCCACACATTTTTGCCCTCCTCTGATTATGGCAAAGTGACAAGAATCCTCATACTCTAGTTCGTGACAGTCCTTGAGGTCATTAGGTGACTAGGGACTTCCACCTAGAGTATTCCGTGGATGTTGACGAGTTTATAGCAGACCTATATGCAGCGTGGTCTCTTTTGGCCCTCACCGAGAGTCATTTACCTAGTCTCTTGCTACCTGCTTCTGAAATTTTCTACCCTCAACTTGTTTGTGTCTTCTACATAAACATGTCCTACCAATTAGACATCCCAGATGTATTGCGCACCACTGTTGACGGTGTCGCCATTACTGTCACCATCGGTGACATTGCTAATTATATTGGGTGTCCCATGTGGAGCTCGACAACCTTCACTTAGATGAGGAGATACCCCATTTTCTCAACATTCCTTCAAACCTGTCTATTTCTTCCATTATCTGACGCTTGTGTCGGGGTCGTTTCTCAGATCCTCCCACTAATTCCTATACAACCAAATCTTTGTGCCTACTATAATTGTGGTTTTTAGACACAATCTTTCTGTGGAATGCCCATCCCATTGGCCATCGAGTGGATCATCGTGGTGACTTCTTGAGGGCATTGTATGCCCTTCATTCCAGGTTTTAGTTCTGTATTTCGGCTATGATCTAGGGCCAGATGTCCTGGGTATCGGAGCAACTTGTCGATCGTCCCATGCCGAGGATGGCCAATGTTCGCCTGCCATTCCCATTTTTGGTCACGGCCCTCCTTCATTGTGCACATTCTCATTTTCTTTAATATGAGATTGCGAGTATAGCCCCCCCTTCACTTTTCAAAGATGGAGTAAGATGCTTACACACCTACTACTTATTCCCAATGTCATCCTAAAGTTGAAGAGGGCGATCTAGATATTTGTGCCTCTGATAGGGCAGATACTAACACTGACATGGCTGAGGCCTATTCAGATACTCCTTTTATGAGTCGCGTCGAGTACGATTATTTGGCCACGGGTCTAGAGTGTCTCAGTGCCAGCCTCTAGTCTTTGCAATTAGAGTTTGCTGAGCATCGCTAGCAAACCAATGACTTTTTGGGTACTATTGGCAAAGGCATGGTTAGTTTGATGCAAGACAACTAGCTTACACTTCAACATCGCCAGCAGACTGACTCGTGTTTGGATATAGTTATTGCGGGCTAGCGGTAGATCCAATAGTTGCTTCGACAAGCGCTGGGTGTAGACGCTTCTACTTCTGCACCGCCGCCGCTTCCTCAGGCTTAGTTATTTTGTATTTATGTTTTCATTTCTACTATTTTGTTTTCATGTATTCACAGTCATAGAACTGTCGGGTGCCACATTGGCACTCTGTTTTGTTGCTTTGTAAAGCAATTCTTTTGTATTCCATAAATTTCAGCATTTGTATCACACATGTTTGAATTAATGGAATATTATCAACTTTCCTTTATGTTTCTATCATTGCCATTTTTTTTTACTTTTTTTTCTTTTCTTTTGCTTTTTGTACTTATTTACTTTTCCAGTTTTTATATGTTATGCTGGTATATACTTGTACTTGTGCAGGTTATGATGCCCCACTTGTCCCGTGTACTTATGTAGCCACTACAATATCCTGGTTGATGTTTTGCTTTTTTGAGATTCATCAAATCCACCGGTAACATTGTTCTAAATTTTTTAGTTCCAACATTGAGAACAATGTGTCATTTAAGTTTGGGGGTGCAGTACATTTCCATACATTTCACATTTCTACATATTGCATCTTTGGTTTATGTTTGCCAAGACGTTCTTCTAGTTAAAGAAATGATAACTATAATGTCATCGATAAATACATCTTGTAATTAGGAGCTTTGACATACGAACCAAAAAATGCTCGCATTTTTGAAAATTATGTGTTAGGTTAGAACGGTTTACATTTTTGTTCAGTTTTTGAATATTGTAGAGTTCTTCCCCTAAATTTGTCCTTAACGGCACAAAGACACACACATGCATTCAGTTGTGGGGTATACGTTATTTGGAGAATTGTGAAACCGTTTATTTTTATTTGAACTTCTTGAGGAATGAATTGCTTTAAGAAATCAAAAGCCAAAAATAAAAAGAAGAAGGAAAAAGAAAACAAACAAAACAAATAATTGGCAATAAGCCTTCTCACTCATTAAACCGGGCCTCTGTGCCTCAGGAAACATGGAGTGTTCGACTCTAAAAGGTGTGCAAGGTTGAGCAATAAATAAAATAGTTGGCTCGTTTGATTTTATAGCCTAGTGAGCTTAGTTATTAAGTCCGAGGGGTGTTTCTTCACCCAATACCCTAAAACTGTCCGGTTTGGGAGTCATTGACCCAACACTGTTACATGGGCTTACTAGAAAGCTTAAAGGACTTAGGCATTACATAGCCAATTATGCTTATGTTTGTAAATATTTTTGTAATTAGCACTATGCTTTGGTAATCCATTTCAGGAGTTGTTTCTTCTAAGAACTGATGTTCCATGTTTATTCTCCATTAACGACAATAAACCACGCAATTGAAGGTATGTTCACTTTTCAAAGAGGATTTTAGGGTTTGCACTTGTATGTGTATCAGACTAATCATTATGTGGGGACTATTGCCTAACTCTAATTTTTGACCATCTAGATCTATTGATGTCCATAGAGTTCCATAATACTTGTTGCAATTATCATTTTGAACATCAATTGGGGTATCACTTTTATTTCAAGTTGATGACCGATCATTCCATCATTTTTGTAAGTTTAACAAGTGTTAAGCCCATCAAGACTTCACTCGTCGACTAGGGATGCCTAGGGGTTTAAAAGGCTTGTTGCATTTGCTAAATGTAGCCGGATTTCTCATGAAAGAGGAATTAGTTAGTTGTTTTATTTTATTTTAAGTTTTGTATTGCTAAGGGACTAGCAATATCTAAGTTTGGGGGTGTGATAAGCGTTGAATGTTACACATTCTCGCACCTTTACTTATGTATCTTGATCCCATAGTTGCACATATTGTATAATTTTTACATGTTTTTCTATTTTTGATGATTTCAGGTTCAAACTCAGAATGTGGCATAATTTAACTCATTTATTAGTTCAACAATGCATTCCTATTTCTTACCACACTTCATGCAAAGTCTTCATCAAGGAATAGTGAAGGGAGTGTTAAGACCGGAGTTAAAAAGTTAGAAAGTTGAAGATCTGCAAAAGAAGGATGATCGATGCAATGAAGTCCCTACTTTGATGCATTGTCAGAATGTGCTGAAGATAATTTTTACAGATAATTTCTCCACTTGCCACTTGTCTAATTTTGCTTGGATAGAGCCTTGCATAGAATTTCTATGATATTTTGAGCCACAGATCAGTTATATAGCTAGAGAATATGTAATAAAAAAGAGACACACAATTCTTGTAAAAGAGAGCATATTTTAGAATTCTAGAGAGAGAAAATGAAGTTCTAGAGAGGGAAAGCTTCAAATAGGGCTTTGTAAGGCCTTCAAGATAGTTTTGAGCATGGGACCATCTTTGTCTATGGAGTGCTTCCAGCCTACCATAATCAACTAATCCTTCTCTAGGGTTTTGACAAACCCCAGCTTTGTAAATATATTCTAACTTCAATGAATTGGGGATTTTTATGTATTTGATGTATAAGTCTCTTGCCTTGTGCCTTATATAAGCAGAAGTTTACAAATTCTTCATGTGCATGTGTTGTGATTTATCTTCTTGTCATAGAATGCTTAAATTCCTCACATGATCTTCAAACACCTGTAAGTTTCACAAGGACTAAAAGTGATGGCTGGGGACTAGTTTTCACTATAACATGCATAGTTAGATTTGCATAGTCCATGCTTAGAAAATGTGATTTTGCTTCAATTATGTAAATAGGTAGGTAGGGAAATCATGTTACGATGATTTTACTACAAGTAGGTAATTAGGTAAAGAAAGAAAATCATTCCTTTTGAAGATGGAATATAATATATTATGGTGTATGTATTTTCTTGGTGACGTCGCTGTAGGTGGGACTTGTCAACACGTCATTAGTACACATTTACATGAATTTCCCCCAATTTGTTATAAGTATGACATATTACGAGGTTAGCGGGGATGTCTAACCCTAGTCTTTTATTCTTCTGTGAACCTTTATATTTAAATTACTTTTATCCTTCCAAAGTAGAGTAAACACAACCAAAATGGTTGGGGTTTAAACAAGATGCAACCCTCAACCTTTAGTGAACTATACCTACGTAGTCTCTGTGGGATCAACACCCTCAACTTAGAGCCCTATCCTTCAAGGATTCATTCTATTGCGAGTGGTAAATTTATAAATTACGAGTAGTGCAACTGCACACAACACATAACATGTATTTCATGTTCATCAATCCACATATATATATTCCTCTATATGTAAACCCTAGCATAACTAGCATATGCCCACAAAACGTCACCTAAGCACATTTTAGTCATGCTTCACCAATACACACACTTTTTATACAAGGGTAGCATGCATTTAACTCACTTAACAACACATAATACATATATGTTCAATATAACACATTCACATATGTGCACAAAATCTACCATATAAGCATACATGTTAATATCTCTCATATATTCACCTTTTATACCATATATATTGCCATATACATATCTATTGCACAATAGAGAGTAGAAGAACACCACATCCCACCCCTTTTACCACTCTAAATCATGCAATACACACCATTGGTTCTCACCACTTCACCCGAAACCATAGAATCGACAAAGAAATGAGAAGGAGGACCCCTACCTCAAAATTTAAGCTTAGAAGTGGGAGTCCCAGATTGAAGAGGAGGGTGAGGGGAACAACTTTTGTTCTTAGCTTTTCCCTCAAATCTCACTTCTTGGCCCCAAATTGTAGAGAGAAGGAGAATGAGAGAACTTGTAGAGTGAGAGAGAGAGAGAGAGAGAGAAGTGAAAATCTGATCTTTTTCCCTCTTTACACATATATATATATATCATATATTTTCCCCTTTGCAACTAAACCCTCCATCTCTTTATAATTAGCTCCTTGTTACGGTCTATTTGCAAACTAACTTTCCTTCTCTTTTCAGAACTTCATTGATGCCCTTCAACTTACATCCATACTCCCATGCCACTCCCTAGAGTCTGTAGTTATTTCTTGGGTTACTCAAACCCATTCTGATTGTCACACCCCGATTCCCGAGGCCCGAAAAGAAGGTGTGAATCCCGTGAGATCACCCTCACGACATAACCATCACCTGATCATACAACCTCAATTTCTTATTATTTTCATGAAAATTGGGCATGACCCATTCTAAATTATTAGTTCTTGGCATGTTATACCTGCTTTAAAATTAATATGGACACTTCTAGGCACGTGTCCCCCAGCATTTATATCTAATAATAAAAATAGACATTTCTGGGCACGTGTCCCCCCAGCATTTATACAACATGCATAATACAATCAAAATTACATGACTTAGTCCTTGAATGTCCATATTATATACATACATCACATGAATAAAATACAACTGAAGGAACTGAATCGACATAATCGCTCCATACATTTAATCCAAATGTAATACATCTATCTATCCATTATCCTATACATATATCAGATTCTAAGGAATCTAGACACTACCTCTGTAACCGGTGCTGTCAGTCCCCTAACTAATTCCGTAATCAGCAATATCTACAAAACTTGGGAGGGGGTGAGCTCAAAGGCCCAACAAGGTATGTAGAACCATATTATCACCGCTGCAGCAGGTCGATCCTCACATTTTCTCAAAAATATACATGCACTTAAATATATCACAATATTTAAGACCATGCTCCTCCTAGCATGCATGAACCTAACAATGTATATGGCTACTCTAACACATATGAACATACAAAATCTACTATACATAGCTTAGGAAAAATCATTTAGAACATGCTCAAAGCAATGCTCATCCAATATCAATATGTATATAGACTATATATGTCAACACATTTACATAAACAATATAAATCAACTATCACATCTCCTACTCGTCAAGTAGCACATCTCAAATGCAATATGGATGCATTTAAATAGAAAAACATGCTTAACAGATAACCACACAAGCCTAAAGGTATTTTCACCTCCCACGGTCCTAATCCGATACATAATACAAGCATCTAGGCGACACATACTCTCACTCTCGGCCCTCATCCGATACCCCACATGATTGGCCCGCTCCAAGGATCATGTGACCTAGGACAACTCCGATAACCATCCTATGACCTGGACCACTCTGAAAGGTCATTCTACCCTGGCAATCTATAGGATTGCCATTATGTGAGGGGACAACTTCGAGGCACACATTCGCTGGACATACTCTGATTCCAGGCATTAAGCCTAAGCATGGCGGGTCCACACCAAGGGCCATACTTCTTAGACATACTCCGATGGCAATATATTGGTTTGCCAAATTGTGAGGGGGCAACACCGAAGCTCACTAATGTTGGACACACTCCGATTCTAGGCATAGAGCCTTTGTATGGTGGGTCCACTCCGAGGGCCATACGTAGTTGATAATTATACCACTTCTCGTGACACGGTTGGACCACTCCGAAGTCCCGTGCACCTCTTTTTGCGTTAGTTTTTCCGTAACCTCCCATATATACAATGTGGATGCATACATAATCAAGCATTTTATTTTATGCTATCCCAATGCACCAGCTAGTATTAAAGTACATAGCATGCATTTCTCTCTACATAAACCCACATATAACCACGTATGTGTCATTTCCCTCCCATATATGCAATATGGATGTATATATACATAGCATAATACTTTCATGCCTCAACCCATGCTTATGAATACTAAAAAGAAGTATTTAGCATGCTTCTCATCATATTCCAACACATATAGCACATACATGTTCAAAACCCGCATAATACCTCACATATGATAAACACTTCAACTTTAGCACATTTTTATCATATTATAACCAATGCATACATTCGATATATATACATAAAGTCAATATGCATCTCATATCCACATTCTCACATATAAACACATATATGTCACATCCTGCATATAGTCACATATGCATGTATACTAGCATAAATATAATCATGCTTCCACTCAAGACATGCATTTATGATTTGTGTGTGAGTGTGACTCAAAAAAGTATATCAATTAAAAATTTCCACACTTCACAATAGAACGAATTCCTTGCAAAATAGAGCTATCGAAAGGGGTATCGTACCTCAGGGATTATGGTCTGATGAGTTGGAATACGGAATTAATTCTAATTAAATTTAAGAAAAGAATTCTTATCTTTAAACTAATTAATTAAAAAGTAAAATAAAGTAAATCAAAGTAAGATAGATAGTGAAGATAATATGAGAGAAATCTAGGGTATTTGACTTCACCACTAACTCCACAATCAATGGTCAATTGAATCAACTATGGGGAATTACATCATGCATAAGTGGTGTCGGTGGCTACAAGCTCACCTTCATCTGTCAAAAATATAACATATGATTAAGGCTAAGCCATGGACTATCTTCAATTGGCATGGGCCATCTGCCTAACTACTCTAATCTAGGGTGCAGTATGGTTCATCTTCTCTAGGCATAATCCATCAAAGCTCTTAACAATATATTCAGTGATTACCATTGTGTAATAATCTCTCTCATGATCATAGAAAATAAGAGAGATTGAGTTCAATAACAACAACTAAATATCTAAGACAAGATAAGAAATCATTGAAACTGAATTTACAAGACTTTTATTGGTCAATTCTATAATAAGAATCCTCTGAATTACACAATCTATGCATGTATATAAAGGTCCCTGATAATTAAAACAATCAAACCATTGATGCTTTGTTAGGGCTACATCAAAACCCTAGTGGATGAACTAGCCGCTCATGGTAGAAGAAGAAGCTTCAACTATTGAGGAAGAAGATATCATCTTCATGAATAATGCTTATGACTTCGTTCTTTAATGGCTCTGCAATATGTTTCTTTCTCTTCTCAACCCTCTCAGACTCTCCAATCTCTCTGTAATCTCCCTCTCAACTCAGCCTCTTATTCTTCAATTTATTCCCCAAGAGAATACACCAAAGTCCTAATCCAATCAGGAATAAATTAGGGTTTCCCACAGCACTAATTAGGTGGGATTTTTCCTGCTAACTTCGGCCCAACTTTTGACCCACTAGAAGTCCGATTTACGGAATTTTTGTGATATACAAAAGTGTGCAGAATCAAATTTTGTTCAACCCTACGCGTAAATTATGTTGATTTGAGGCTCAAAAATAAGACTTCTGGTCAGTTTTCCAAAATGGGATTAAGACCCTATTATGCGCAGATTTGGGCTTCAGGCCTGAAACCTTCTTAAGCAGCTGTAATTCTCTTGGACCTCTTTCTTGGGCTGAATTGAGTTAAAATAAATGGTTGAATGATTCTCCTTGGTGTAGGCTTCATCTAACCATCTTGGATGTCTTCTTTAAAAGCCCAAAAGCTTGGTTTTAACTAAAATAATCATTAAGGCTCTGAAAATACAAAAAACACTAAAACAAAGAAAAATCACAAAATAATCTATCACTAAGAGAATAAAATAAATAAGTTAAGAGGCTAAAATGTGTAACATTTAACGCCTATCACACCCCCAAACTTACATATTGCTAGTCCCTCAGCAATATAATAAAACAGAACTAAAATAAAGAAACTAACAAATACTAACTAAACTACCCAACTCCACTTTCATGGGAGAAACGATTGCATTTAGCATATGCAACAAACCTTTAAACCCTTAGGTTCCCCTTAGTGGACGAGTATAGTCTCGTGAGGGTTTCTAGAAATGTTACCCACAAACATTCAAAATTTTGTTTCAACATTAATTCAAGAAGAAGATTACAAAGCATAGTTACAAACTTGCATTCAAAAAATAGTTTCAGACTTTCAAATTCTATAATTCAAAGCAATGGTCCCCACGCATAATTCACATCAACATATCACAAAATAATCAACTCTAGCTCCCTCGTGTAAAGTGAACTAACAATCATTTCATCTGGCATAACTCAGCTCTGAATATATTAAGGCACATACCCCTTCAACTCACTAGCTCCCCTTATTGAACTCATACTTCCCAACATGCATACATGACTTATTCATTTTTTTCATTATTCCTTGTTTTTTCATTGCTTTATTGGTTGTGCCATGTCTTGATCTATTAAGCTTTCTGAAAGATCCATGTAGCAAGCTTTCAGTCAGTGACTCCCAAACTAGATGGCTTTAGGGCACTAGGCTTAAAGATGCCCCGAAGAACCTAATTACTCGATTCAGTCAGGCTACAAATCAAGACAACTAATGCTCATCTTTTCTCACCCTTTCACTTTTGACGCGAACACTCCGTGCTTCCTGAGGCATAGAGGCCCGGTTACTCATGAAAAATATCAAATTGATTTGCTTATTCATCACTTTCTTTCTTCTTTTTATTTTCTTTTTCATTGAAGTCAAGTAAAAACATCATCGGTATTCATTCTCAAGAGATACTAATTAATATCAAGCATATGTAACTCAATAACTCAGAACCACAGTTTATACCCCATAAGACTATGCTAGTGTGTTTATGAATGTAAGGAAACTAAAATCAATCACTCCAAAATATGTTATTGCAAACCATGATTAAAACCACATGATTTAAACCATAGTTTCCAAAAATTTAAACCATAGTTTGCAAGTTAAGCACCTACATAGGGTATTAATCCTTTGAATAATGTCAAAACATTCTATCTAAAAACAAAACAAAAGAAAATAAAAAAACAAACTAAGAAAATAAAATAAAATAAAATCCTAATACGGCTTTGCATTGACTATAGGAAGTTGAATCGGGCAACGATCAAAAATAAGTATCCCTTGCCAAGGATAGATGACTTGTTCGATCAACTTAAGGGTTCGAGGTGTTTCTCAAAGATAGACCTGAGATCAGGTTATTATTAGCTGGGGATTAGAGAGGCGGACATTCCAAAGACTGCCTTTCGCACACGATATGGACATTACGAGTTTTTGGTGATGCCGTTTGGTTTGACGAATGCACCAGTAGCATTCATGGACCTAATGCATAGAGTGTTCAATGCCTACTTGGACACGTTTGTGGTTGTATTTGTTGATGACATCCTAGTGTACTCGTCTTCGGGAGAGGAGCACGAGGGTCACTTGAGGATTGTGTTGCAACTTCTAAGAGAACATCAATTATATGTCAAATATGAGAAATGTGAATTTTGGCTAGCGGAAGTGAAATTCCTTGGACATGTTGTGTCCAAAGGAGGGGTTTCCGTAGATCCATCCAAGATAGAAGCGGTGATGAGTTGGGAAATACCTAAGAGCATATCTGATATACGTAGTTTCTTAGGATTGGCTAGGTATTATCGGAGGTTTGTGAAGGACTTTTCGCGGTTAGTCGCACCAATGACAAAGCTTACCCGAAAAGGAGTGAAGTTTGTGTGGGAGGATGCTTGTGAGCATGCATTCATGGAATTGAAGGGCCAGTTGACTTCGGCTCCAATTTTGATCATTCCAGAACGTGGGTTGGGGTATACAATTTATTATGATGCTTCATCACTTGGTTTAGGATGTGTGCTAATGCAAACCGAACGAGTAGTGGCGTTTGGTTCGACGCAATTGAAAACACATGAACAGAATTATCCGGTACATGATTTGGAGTTGGCAGCGGTGATCTTTGCACTTAAGGTGTGGAGACATTATTTGTATGGTGAGAAGTTTAAAGTGTTTTTGGATCACAAAAAGTCTCAAATACCTTTTCTCACAAAAGGATTTGAATATGAGGCAACGGAGGTGGATGGAATACATGGAAGATTATGACTTCGACTTGCAATATCATCCGAGAAAGGCCAATGTGGTAGCGGATGCATTGAGTAGGAAGTCACATGGCAGCTTAGCGAGCTTAGCCATACAGGAGTGGAAGATGATGGAAGATATCTCAGAAATGGTATTGCATTTCAGTGAGGATGGTGGACCGGCAATGCTATTTACTCTTATCGCTCAACCAACTCTAGTAAGTAGAGTGATTGAAGAGCAGAGGAAGAATAGTGAGGCTGAGACTATTCGCGCACAAATTTTGGGTGGTGAAGTGGTGGATGGATGGAGAGTTCATTCAGAGGTGCCTCACTTGTCAACAAGTGAAGGCCGAGCATCAGAGACCGACAAGGTTGTTGCAGCCATTGCCTATGGCTATGTGAAAATGGGAGCATGTCACTATGGACTTTGTGACGGGACTTCCAAAGTCGAGGAGAGGTCACGATGCAATTTGGGTTGTCGTTGACAGGTTAACGAAGGTAGCTCACTTTATTCCAATTAGAGTGACAGATGATGTGGATACTCTTAGTAGATTGTATATTGAGCAGATCCTTAGGCTTCATGGCGTTCCATTTTCTATTATTTTAGATAGAGACCCGCGATTTACATCTCAATTTTGTCAGAGTTTCCAGGTAGCACTTGATACGGACCTTCATTTTAGTACAGCTTTTCATCCTCAGACAGATGGTCAGTCTGAGCGTACTATATAGATTTTGGAGGATATGCTGCGGGCGTGTGTACTTGACCTTCGGGGTAGTTGGGAGGATCACCTTCCTTTAGTGGAATTTGCATACAATAATAGCTATCAAGCTAGCATTGAGATGGCTCCATTTGATGCTTTGTATGGTAGGCCATGTAGGTCACCTATTTGTTGGACTAAGGTTGGAGAGACAGTTTCTTTGGGACCAGATTTAGTTCAAGAAATTACGGAGAAGATCAAGTTAATTCGGCAAAGATTGCTTACGGCTCAGAGTCGTCAAAAAAGCTATGCTGATAGAAGACGGCAACCATTGGCATTTGAGGTGGGAAATCATGTTTTTTTGAAGGTCTCACCACGGAGAGGTTTGATGAGGTTTGGTCGTAGTGGCAAGCTAGCGCCACGGTTCATCGGACCATTTGAGATTTTGGATCGGGTAGGAGAGGTTGCTTATCTTGGCATTACCACCGCAATTGTCAAGTGTGCACAGCACTTTCTATATGTCTATGCTGAGGAAGTATGAATCGGACCCTTCACATGTGCTTGATTGGGCAGACCTTGAGGTGGAGGAGGACATGTCATGTGAGGAAAGACCGATTCAGATTTTGGATACTAGAGAACAAGTGCTTCGGGGCAAAACCATTCCATTGGTTAAGGTGCTTTGGAGGCATCATGGTGTGGAAGAAGCTACATGGGAACGAGAATAAGAAGTCCGCTCAAAGTATCCTGAGTTGTTCACCACTTGAGGTACATTCTAATTTCGAGGACGGAATTCTTATAAGGTTGGGAGGTTGTAGAGACCGTGCCCAATTTTGGCCAGTTTTTTAATTTTTGTCATTTATTGCTTTAAATGCATTTTAAATGATATTTAACATGTTTTGGATGCGGGGAACATGTTTAGAAGGTTTGAATATGGTTTTGGAAAGTTTTGACAACTTTTGAGAAAGTTTGACTTTTTGGTCAACGGGGGCCCGGGATGAGGTTAAGTGGGTCCGGAAAATTCAGAAAATTTTACTTTTTGTTATGGACTAAACGAAATATTTAGAATGTTAAGGAAGTGATTTCGAGTCCAACAGAGTTTTCGGGAATTAATTCCGAGCTCGGGAAGGTACATTAAGTGGCTAGCGGTAAAATGGTCATTTCGCGCCCCTAGGGTTGAGATAAATATCAAAATGGGTCTGAGACATTTCATTTTACAGATCCCTCTCTCTCTCTACGTATCCCACTTCATCTCTCTCCCTTCTCTTTAGAGTTTGAGGACCTTAAGGTGTGATTTGAAAGATCTTGAAGAAGGAAAGTGTGTAGGGGACATCAAGGGCATCGGTTTGAACCGATCAAAGTCTCCATTTCGTGAAGTTGAGAAAGCTAGGATTTCTTAAAGTTGGATTCAAAGCTTGGAAATTTGAGGTGGGGGTGCTAGACTTATCTTTACTTTGATTCTATAGGTCACATACTTGTGACATGAAAGATAGATTGGGATTTCATGAGTTTTGGGTTATGTATATGTGTATATATGTATACCAATGTGATTATGCATGTATAAATGTCTAGGATTTTGGTTAGAACTTATATATGTTGTGTATGTGCAAATGAGACTATGAATGTTCTTGATGGAAAATGTGTCCTTTTGGTGAAAACATGAAAAATGTGAGCTTTTATAGACTTGTGCATGAAAGATATGATTTTTCTTGTTAAAAGCATGAGGATGATGATTTTCATGATATGAGTGTGATGGCATTGTGACAATCATGAGGGAAAGGAAAATGCATTGATTTGACAAAAATGCATTCATGGTGTGGAATAAGTGCATTGATGTGATTATGTGCACTATGTGAAAAGCGAGTTTTTAGGGCGTGACAACATTGAGAATTAAGGTGAGGGAATGGTCCATAGGGTGAAAGACCCAAAACTTGGCCAAGAGGAGGTGCTCCCTTCGGATTAGTAACCCGATAAAGCACAAGCAGAGTTTGGGTGCCGAAGAGACCCTTACTATGGATGGAGTGATAAGTTAGTCCCCATTGAAGTGATTTTTGGACTTATGTGGTGTGTTATATATATATATTGTGGCTTGCTAAATTTGATATATATATATATATATGTATATGTATGAAAATGCATTGAGATGTGAAGCATCACGCATGATTTGAAAAATGTGTTTGTTTATGGGTTAAAAGCATGTATAGTTGTCATGTAGTGATTTCATATGCATCCATGCATGGCCGCCTGAGTTAGAGTGGGGTTGGGTGGATCATTCCTACTAAGCCGCAGTGTTGCTCATCCCATATTTATATAAACATTTTCAGATAAGGCGCCAATGGAAGACGAAGCATGATTAGCTCTATGGATATGTTGAGCTTATTTTTGGACTTTTGCTCTTTTGAGATGTAGATAAATGTCCATGCCGGCTTGTGGCATGTAGACAATGGTTGTGGTGTTGCCTTTAGATTTTTATCTTCTTTTGTATGTGAAATCCAAATGTATGTGCCACACTTATAGGAAAGTGATTTTTGAGAAATGTATGTATAATGGCTTCCTTCATTTGAGACTTGTTGAATGTATGCAAAAAGGGCCATTTGAATTCTTATATGTTTGGTTCCATGGATTATATATGGATTCAGAATTTAATTGGATGAACGTGTTCTTTGGTCTCTTGTATCTTAATTTCATGGATATGAATGTTTAGAGTTGTGGATTTATGTTGGAATCATGGTTGTAGGATCTCAATGTATAAGCTAGATTGTATGGTTGGATTAATAAAGATCACCTTTGAAAAAAATGAGGATGTTTGGTTCACTTGAATTTTATGTGCATGGTGGACTTTGGATGAATTTTCTATGATTATACAAGATTTGAGATTCAAATGTGTAGGTTGATGTGTGAGTATGATTTTATATCAATGGTAGGTAATTTATATGAGATATGAATGATCTAAGGTGTTTTGGTTGAGATTTGGCTTCAGTTTGACCTTGTATAACTGTTTGGGAAATCTGGGTAGCGCATTTCGATTAATCGAAATGCCCATTTCGATTAATTGAGATGCCCATCTCGATTGATCGAAATGGTTGCGAGTTTTTATGATTTCTCAGGCTTAATTTTGATTAATCGAAGTCCTAATCTCGATTAATCGAAATATTGCAGGTCCAAGGTACCGAGGGGCAGTTTTCTTCGATTAAAGGGGTCAAAATCTCGGTTAATCGAGATGAATCTCGATTGATCGAGATTACTATTCACAGCAAGGTTCAAAAATTGTCCAGACTTCGTTTCGATGCTATTTCTTCGTTTTAAATCAGGATTGAGCGTGGTTTTTTTTTAAATTGAGTACTTTTGAAATCTCTATCCAATGGTGTAGGTTTCAGAATCAGATTCCATCTGTGTAAAAATTTGAGGTCCCGAACTTAGTGGTTTATATGTATGGAACCAAAAGTGAAAATCATTTGCAAGGGCCTTTGATAATCTAATGTCACTTGAAGGGTGTGCATATAGAATGCTTCCGTATCGAATGGCACCGGTTGAGTTAAAAGAGCTAAAGGACCAATTGCAAGAGCTACTAGACAAGGGATTTGTACGTCCTAGTACTTCACCTTGGGGAGCTCCGGTCCTTTTTGCTAAGAAGAAGGATGGGTCTTTACGGCTTTGCATTGACTATAGGAAGTTGAATCGGGCAACGATCAAAAATAAGTATCCCTTGCCAAGGATAGATGACTTGTTCGATCAACTTAAGGGTTCGAGGTGTTTCTCAAAGATAGACCTGAGATCGGGCTATTATTAGCTGGGGATTAGAGAGGCGGCCATTCCAAAGATTGCCTTTTGCACACGATATGGACATTACGAGTTTTTGGTGATGCCGTTTGGTTCGACGAATGCACCGGTAGCATTCATGGACCTAATGCATAGAGTGTTCAATGCCTACTTGGACAAGTTTGTGGTTGTATTTGTTGATGACATCCTAGTGTACTCGTCTTCGGGAGAGGAGCACAAGGGTCACTTGAGGATTGTGTTGCAACTTCTAAGAGAACATCAATTATATGTCAAATATGAGAAATGTGAATTTTGGCTAGCGGAAGTGAAATTCCTTGGACATGTTGTGTCCAAAGGAGGGGTTTCCGTAGATCCATCCAAGATAGAAGCGGTGATGAGTTGGGAAAGACCTAAGAGCGTATTTGAGATACGTAGTTTCTTAGGATTGGCCAGGTATTATCGGAGGTTTGTGAAGGACTTTTCGCGATTAGCCGCACCAATGACAAAGCTTACCCGAAAAGGAGTGAAGTTTGTGTGGGATGATGCTTGTGAGCATGCATTCATGGAATTGAAGGGCCAGTTGACTTCGGCTCCAATTTTGATCATTCCAGAATGTGGGTTGGGGTATACAATTTATTATGATGCTTCACGACTTGGTTTAGGATGTGTGGTAATGCAAACAGAACGAGTAGTGGCGTACGGTTTGAGGCAATTGAAAACACATGAACAGAATTATCTGGTACATGATTTGGAGTTGGCAGCGGTGATCTTTGCATTTAAGGTGTGGAGACATTATTTGTATGGTGAGAAGTTTGAAGTGTTTTCGGATCACAAAAGTCTCAAATACCTTTTCTCACAAAATGATTTGACTATGAGGCAACGGAGGTGGATGGAATACATGGAAGATTATGACTTCGACTTACAATATCATCCAAGAAAGGCCAATGTGGTAGCGGATGCATTGAGTAGGAAGTCACATGCCAGCTTAGCGAGCTTAGCCTTACAGGAGTGGAAGATGATGGAAGATATCTCAGAAATGGGATTGCATTTCAGTGAGGATGGTCGACCGAAAATGTTATTTACTCTTATCGCTCAACCAACTCTTGTGAGTAGAGTGATTGAAGAGCAGAGGAAGGATAGTGAGGCTGAGACTATTCGCGCACAGATTTTGGGTGGTGAAATGGTGGATCGATGGACAGTTCATTCAGATGAGAGCATGAGATTCAAAGGGAAGATGTTTGTTCCCTTAGCTTGCGGGATGAGATCTTGAAAGAGTTTCACAACTCGAGGCTGGCAGTACATCCAGGTGGTACCAAGATGTATCATAACCTACGCCGACAGTATTGGTGGAAAGGTATGAAAAAAGATGTAGCTCAGTTTGTGGTTAGGTGCCTCACTTGTCAACAAGTGAAGGCCGAGCATCAGAGACCGGCAGGGTTGTTGCAGTCATTGCCTGTGGCTATGTGGAAATGGGAGCATGTCACTATGGACTTTGTGACGGGACTTCCAAAGTCGAGGAGAGGTCACGACGTAATTTGGGTTGTCGTTGACAGGTTAACGAAGGTAGCTCACTTTATTCCAATTAGAGTGACAGATGATGTGGATACTCTCAGTAGATTGTATATTGAGCAGATCCTTAGGCTTCATGGCATGCCAGTTTCTATTGTTTCAGATAGAGACCCGCGATTTACATCTCGATTTTGTCAGAGTTTCCAGGCAGCACTTGATACGGACCTTCATTTTAGTACAGCTTTTCATCCTCAGACGGATGGTCAGTCTGAGCGTACTATACAGATTTTGGAGGATATGCTGCGGGCGTATGTACTTGACCTTAGGGTAGTTGGGAGGATCACCTTCCTTTAGTGGAGTTTGCATACAATAATAGCTATCAAGCTAGCATTGAGATGGCTCCATTTGAGGCTTTGTAAGGTAGGCCATGTAGGTCACCTATTTGTTGGAATGAGGTTAGAGAGACAGTTTCTTTGGGACCAGATTTAGTTCAGGAAATTACGGAGAAGATCAAGTTAATTCGGCAAAGATTGCTTACGGCTCAGTGTCGTCAGAAAAGCTATGCTGATAGAAGACGACGACCATTGGCATTTGAGGTGGGAAATCATGTTTTTTTGAAGGTCTCACCACGGAGAGGTTTGATGAGGTTCGGTCGTAGTGGCAAGCTAGCGCCACGGTTCATCGGACCATTTGAGATTTTGGATCGGGTAGGAGAGGTTGCTTATCGCTTGGCATTACCACCGCAATTGTCAAGTGTGCACAACACTTTCTATGTGTCTATGCTGAGGATGTATGAACCAGACCCTTCACATGTGCTTGATTGGGCAGACCTTGAGGTGGAGGAGGACGTGTCATATGAGGAAAGACCGATTCAGATTTTGGATACCAGAAAACAAGTGCTTTGGGGCAAAACCATTCCATTGGTTAAGGTGCTTTGGAGGCATCATGGTGTGGAAGAAGCTACATTGGAACGAGAACAAGAAGTCCGCTCAAAGTATCCTGAGTTGTTCACCACTTGAGGTACGTTCTAATTTCGAGGACGAAATTCTTATAAGGTTGGGAGGTTGTAGAGACCGTGCCCAATTTTGGCCAGTTTTTCAATTTTTGTCATTTATTGCTTTAAATACATTTTAAATGATATTTAACATGTTTTGGATGCGGGGAACATGTTTAGAAGGTTAAAATATGGTTTTGGGAAGTTTTGACAACTTTTGAGAAAGTTTGACTTTTTGGTCAACGGGGGCCCGGGATGAGGTTAAGTGGCTCCGAAAAATTCAAAAAATTTTACTTTTAGTTCTGGACTAAAACGAAATATTTAGAGTGTTAAGGAAGTGATTTCAAGTCCAACGGAGTTTTCGGGAATTAATTCCGAGCTCGGGAAGGTACATTAAGTGGCTAGCGGTAAAATGGTCATTTCGCGCCCCTAGGGTTGAGATAAATATCAAAATGGGTCTGAGACATTTCATTTTACAGATCCCACTCTCTCTCTACGTATCCCACTTCATCTCTCCCCCTTCTCTCTAGAGTTTGAGGACCTTAAGGTGTGATTTGGAAGATCTTTAAGAAGGAAAGTGCGTAGGGGACATCAAGGGCATCGGTTTGAACCGATCAAAGTCTCCGTTTCGTGAAGTTGAGAAAGCTGGGATTTCTCAAAGTTGGATTCAAAGCTTGGAAATTTGAGGTGGGGGTGCTAGACTTATCTTTACTTTGATTCTATAGGTCACATACTTGTGACATGAAAGATAGATTGGGATTTCTTGAGTTTAGGGTTATGTATATGTGTATATATGTATACCAATGTGATTATGCATGTATAAATGTCTAGCATGCTGGTTAGAACTTATATATGTTGTGTATGTGCAAATGAGAGTATGAATGTTCTTGATGGAAAATGTGTCCTTTTGGTGAAAACATAAAAAATGTGAGTTTTTATAGACTTGTGCATGAAAGATATGATTTTCCTTGTTAAAAGGATGAGCATGATGATTTTCATGATATAAGTGTGATGGCATTGTGACAATCATGAGGGAAAGGAAAATGCATTGATTTGACAAAAATGCATTCATGGTGTGGAATAAGTGCATTGATGTGATTATGTGCACTATATGAAAAACGAGTTTTTAGGGCGTGACAACATTGAGAATTAAGGTGAGGGAATGGTCCATAGGGTGAAAGACCCAAAACTTGGCCAAGAGGAGATGCTCCCTTCGGATTAGTCACCCGATAATGCACAAGCAGAGTTTGGGTGCCGAAGAGACCCTTACTATGGATGGAGTGATAAGCTAGACCCACTGAAGTGATTTCCGGACTTATGTGGTGTGTTATATATATATATTGTGGCTTGCTAAATTGGATATATATATATATATGTATATGTATGAAAATGCATTGAGATGTGAAGCATCGCACATGATTTGAAAAACGTGTTTGTTTATGGGTTAAAAGCATGTATACTTGTCATGTAGTGATTTCATATGCATCCATGCATGGCCGCCTGAGTTAGAGTGGGGTTGGGTGGATTATTCCTACTGAGCCGCAGTGTTGCTCATCCCATATTTATTTAAACATTTTCAGATAAGGCACCAATGGAAGACGAAGCATGATTAGCTCTATGGATATGTTGAGCTTATTTTTGGACTTTTGCTCTTTTGAGATGTAGATAAATGTCCATGCCGGCTTGTGGCATGTTG
Source organism: Cornus controversa (assembly GCA_026545225.1). Lineage (NCBI taxonomy): Eukaryota > Viridiplantae > Streptophyta > Magnoliopsida > Cornales > Cornaceae > Cornus > Cornus controversa. The sequence continues at coordinate 35,178,553 of CM048845.1, read as the reverse complement.
ACAATGGTTGTGGTGTTGCCTTTAGATTTTTATCTTCTTTTGTATGTGAAATCCAAATGTAAGTGCCACACTTGTAGGAAAGTGATTTTTGAGAAATGTATGTATAATGGCTTCCTTCATTTGAGACTTGTTGAATGTATGCAAAAAGGTCCATTTGAATTCTTATATGTATGGTTCCATGGATTATATATGGATTCGGAATTTAATTGGATGAACGTGTTTTTTGGTCTCTTGTATCTTAATTTCATGGATATGAATGTTTAGAGTTGTGGATTTATGTTGGAATCATGGTTGTAGGATCTCAATGTATAAGCTAGATTGTATGGTTGGATTAATAAAGATCACCTTTGAAAAAAATGAGGATGTTTGGTTCACTTGAATTTTATGTGCATGGTGGACTTTGGATGAATTTTCTATGATTATACAAGATTTGAGATTCAAATGTGTAGGCTGATGTGTGAGTATGATTTTATATCAATGGTAGGTAATTTATATGAGATATGAATGATCTAAGGTGTTTTGGTTGAGATTTGGCTTCAGTTTGACCTTGTATAACTGTTTGGGAAATCTGGGTAGCGCATTTCGATTAATCGAAATGCCCATTTCGATTAATTGAGATGCCCATCTCGATTGATCGAAATGGTTGCGAGTTTTTATGATTTCTCAGGCTTAATTTCGATTAATCGAAGTCCCAATCTCGATTAATCGATATATTGCAGGTCCAAGGTACCGAGGGGCAGTTTTCTTCGATTAAAGGGGTCAAAATCTCGGTTAATCGAGATGAATCTCGATTGATCGAGATTACTATTCACAGCAAGGTTCAAAAATTGTCCAGACTTCGTTTCGATGCTATTTCTTCGTTTTAAATCAGGATTGAGCGTGGTTTTTTTTTTAAATTGAGTACTTTTGAAATCTCTATCCAATGGTGTAGGTTTCAGAATCAAATTCCATCTGTGTAAAAATTTGAGGTCCCGAACTTAGTGGTTTATATGTATGGAACCAAAAGTGAAAATCATTTGCAAGGGCCTTTGATAATCTAATGTCACTTGAAGGGTGTGCATATAGAATGCTTCCGTAATAAAAATAATTATAATGAGATTAAGGTGTGGGAACTTGAGGTGAAATTACGGATTCACCCCCATTTCCTTCGCTCCTAAACGGGTGTCAAAAATCGTGGCGTGACAACTTGGTATCAGTGCCCAACCGGGTTTGAATACCTAGGGATGACGGGAAATGGTTGGATCATATATAGAATTGTGAGGAGTAGGTTGAGTGCGTATTGCATGGAAAAATTTTTATGTGCTTAATTGTTTGATATGATATGCTACTTATGAAGTATATAAGTATGTTGAGTACGCATGAAGTGAATTGGACATGACATTCATGCTTTGAATTTTTAAGAATCTTCTTATCATCTATACAGAAGGATGCCACTAAGAAGAGCTCGTGAAGTGACACCGGAAGTGGTCCCCATTAGAGGGGAGCAATTTATGCGCGACATGGTGGCTACCATGCGACAAATTGCAAGGAAAACATAACGGGAAACTCAAGAGGAGACCCAAGCTCCACCTAGAGCAGCTCCTCCTAGTAGGATGATAACGGCATTGGGACATGTTAAGAAATATAGTCCACTGTCCTATTCTGGGGGATCCGATCCAATGGTAGCGAAAAGTTGGTTGGATGAGATGGTTACACTCCTTAATGTACTTGAAATTGAGGAGGACTTGAAAGTTAAGGTAGCTACTCACTATCTTAAGGATGACGCCAAACTTTGGTGGAAATTCTTGGGAGACTACCATGATGTGGAGACAATGGAATGCGATACATTCCAAGTGCTTTTCTTCGAAAAGTACTTTCCAGTGACAATGAAAGACAGTATGAGGAGAGAATTCTTTAACCTTGTCTAAGGGACAATGACGGTGATGGAGTATGAGACGAAATTTACCTCCTTGGCTCGGTTTGCAAAGGAGATGATCCCAACGGAAGAGCTTAAAATTAAGCAATTCATAAGAGGTCTCCGAACCTACATACGGGACAAGGTTGGGATTTTAGGCTTGACCAACTATGCAACAGTAGTGGAGAGAGCATTGATTTCTGAAGAGTTTAGCAATGATAATCAAAGAATAAGAGAAGCGCAGAACCAAGCAAAAGGCACAGGATCCCTTACGGATAATCCTGCTAGAAAGAAGATGAGGATTGGTGGGTCATCCTCACAAAGGCAACAAACTCAATCGGTGAGTTCTGTGGCTATACCTTCTAGACCTTTCCGATCGAGGATAGTCTGTTTCAATTCCCAGAAATTGGGACACAGAATGGCTGAGTGTACTCAAGGGCAAGTTCTCTTAGTGGCAGATAAAAAGTGCTACCATTGTCATCAAATGGGGCATATTAGCTGGAATTGCCCACAGAAGAACAGTGTGCAAGGTGGTACTAGTTCTCAGCAGTGCCCTGTGCAACCTGTGACTTCACAGTCAGGTTTTAGGGCATTCCCACCACAGCAGACAACGCCTTCAGTTCAGAGTTCACGGGCACCTACTAGAGGAGCCACGTCTAGCGCTCCCAGTCAGCAGTCGAGATATCAGGGTCCAGGGCAGCAGGGCCAGAGATCACAAGGTCGTGCTTTTCCTCTTGTTCCGATAGAGACCTCGACAGGACCGTCAGTGGTCCGAGGAATATTTCTTGTATCTCGCTCGTGGGCTAGGGTTTTAGTAGATTCAGGTGCATCACATTCATTCATATCATATGCATTTGCTTGTGCTTTGGGGTTGGAGGTGTCATCTTTGGACTTGGTTTTATCCATTGATATGCCAGTTGGTGGTAGAGTTATTTTGAGTGATGTGTGCCGATCTTGTGAGATCGAGATTTCTGGACATCGACTAGTGTTTGATTTCATTCTTCTTGAGATGTCCAGCTTTGATGTGATATTGGGTATGGATTGGCTATCGACCTATAGAGCCAATATTGATTGTCATCGGGGAAGAGTGACCTTGTGTACGCCCTCTGGTGTTAGTATATGTTTTGTGGGGGAGGGAGCGGGATGACTTCTACTTATCGTCTTTGCATGGTTCGAGTGATCAGAGAGGGCTTGGCATTTCTTAGCGAGCCTACTAGTTGATGGTGATGATGAGACACTTAGAGAGCTTCCTCGTGTGGTGTGTGAATTTACGGACGTATTTCGGGGGGACTTGACACAGATGCCTCCGAAACGGGAAGTAGAGTTTGCGATAGATCTTGCTCTGGGTACCACACCCATTTCGATGGCACCATATCGAATGGCACCGGTTGAGTTAAAAGAGCTAAAGGACCAATTGCAAGAGCTACTAGACAAGGGATTTGTACGTCCTAGTACTTCACCTTGGGGAGCTCCGGTCCTTTTTGCTAAGAAGAAGGATGGGTCTTTACGGCTTTGCATTGACTATAGGAAGTTGAATCGGGCAACGATCAAAAATAAGTATCCCTTGCCAAGGATAGATGACTTGTTCGATCAACTTAAGGGTTCGAGGTGTTTCTCAAAGATAGACCTGAGATCGGGCTATTATTAGCTGGGGATTAGAGAGGCGGCCATTCCAAAGATTGCCTTTTGCACACGATATGGACATTACGAGTTTTTGGTGATGCCGTTTGGTTCGACGAATGCACCGGTAGCATTCATGGACCTAATGCATAGAGTGTTCAATGCCTACTTGGACAAGTTTGTGGTTGTATTTGTTGATGACATCCTAGTGTACTCGTCTTCGGGAGAGGAGCACAAGGGTCACTTGAGGATTGTGTTGCAACTTCTAAGAGAACATCAATTATATGTCAAATATGAGAAATGTGAATTTTGGCTAGCGGAAGTGAAATTCCTTGGACATGTTGTGTCCAAAGGAGGGGTTTCCGTAGATCCATCCAAGATAGAAGCGGTGATGAGTTGGGAAAGACCTAAGAGCGTATTTGAGATACGTAGTTTCTTAGGATTGGCCAGGTATTATCGGAGGTTTGTGAAGGACTTTTCGCGATTAGCCGCACCAATGACAAAGCTTACCCGAAAAGGAGTGAAGTTTGTGTGGGATGATGCTTGTGAGCATGCATTCATGGAATTGAAGGGCCAGTTGACTTCGGCTCCAATTTTGATCATTCCAGAATGTGGGTTGGGGTATACAATTTATTATGATGCTTCACGACTTGGTTTAGGATGTGTGGTAATGCAAACAGAACGAGTAGTGGCGTACGGTTTGAGGCAATTGAAAACACATGAACAGAATTATCTGGTACATGATTTGGAGTTGGCAGCGGTGATCTTTGCATTTAAGGTGTGGAGACATTATTTGTATGGTGAGAAGTTTGAAGTGTTTTCGGATCACAAAAGTCTCAAATACCTTTTCTCACAAAATGATTTGACTATGAGGCAACGGAGGTGGATGGAATACATGGAAGATTATGACTTCGACTTACAATATCATCCAAGAAAGGCCAATGTGGTAGCGGATGCATTGAGTAGGAAGTCACATGCCAGCTTAGCGAGCTTAGCCTTACAGGAGTGGAAGATGATGGAAGATATCTCAGAAATGGGATTGCATTTCAGTGAGGATGGTCGACCGAAAATGTTATTTACTCTTATCGCTCAACCAACTCTTGTGAGTAGAGTGATTGAAGAGCAGAGGAAGGATAGTGAGGCTGAGACTATTCGCGCACAGATTTTGGGTGGTGAAATGGTGGATCGATGGACAGTTCATTCAGATGAGAGCATGAGATTCAAAGGGAAGATGTTTGTTCCCTTAGCTTGCGGGATGAGATCTTGAAAGAGTTTCACAACTCGAGGCTGGCAGTACATCCAGGTGGTACCAAGATGTATCATAACCTACGCCGACAGTATTGGTGGAAAGGTATGAAAAAAGATGTAGCTCAGTTTGTGGTTAGGTGCCTCACTTGTCAACAAGTGAAGGCCGAGCATCAGAGACCGGCAGGGTTGTTGCAGTCATTGCCTGTGGCTATGTGGAAATGGGAGCATGTCACTATGGACTTTGTGACGGGACTTCCAAAGTCGAGGAGAGGTCACGACGTAATTTGGGTTGTCGTTGACAGGTTAACGAAGGTAGCTCACTTTATTCCAATTAGAGTGACAGATGATGTGGATACTCTCAGTAGATTGTATATTGAGCAGATCCTTAGGCTTCATGGCATGCCAGTTTCTATTGTTTCAGATAGAGACCCGCGATTTACATCTCGATTTTGTCAGAGTTTCCAGGCAGCACTTGATACGGACCTTCATTTTAGTACAGCTTTTCATCCTCAGACGGATGGTCAGTCTGAGCGTACTATACAGATTTTGGAGGATATGCTGCGGGCGTATGTACTTGACCTTAGGGTAGTTGGGAGGATCACCTTCCTTTAGTGGAGTTTGCATACAATAATAGCTATCAAGCTAGCATTGAGATGGCTCCATTTGAGGCTTTGTAAGGTAGGCCATGTAGGTCACCTATTTGTTGGAATGAGGTTAGAGAGACAGTTTCTTTGGGACCAGATTTAGTTCAGGAAATTACGGAGAAGATCAAGTTAATTCGGCAAAGATTGCTTACGGCTCAGTGTCGTCAGAAAAGCTATGCTGATAGAAGACGACGACCATTGGCATTTGAGGTGGGAAATCATGTTTTTTTGAAGGTCTCACCACGGAGAGGTTTGATGAGGTTCGGTCGTAGTGGCAAGCTAGCGCCACGGTTCATCGGACCATTTGAGATTTTGGATCGGGTAGGAGAGGTTGCTTATCGCTTGGCATTACCACCGCAATTGTCAAGTGTGCACAACACTTTCTATGTGTCTATGCTGAGGATGTATGAACCAGACCCTTCACATGTGCTTGATTGGGCAGACCTTGAGGTGGAGGAGGACGTGTCATATGAGGAAAGACCGATTCAGATTTTGGATACCAGAAAACAAGTGCTTTGGGGCAAAACCATTCCATTGGTTAAGGTGCTTTGGAGGCATCATGGTGTGGAAGAAGCTACATTGGAACGAGAACAAGAAGTCCGCTCAAAGTATCCTGAGTTGTTCACCACTTGAGGTACGTTCTAATTTCGAGGACGAAATTCTTATAAGGTTGGGAGGTTGTAGAGACCGTGCCCAATTTTGGCCAGTTTTTCAATTTTTGTCATTTATTGCTTTAAATACATTTTAAATGATATTTAACATGTTTTGGATGCGGGGAACATGTTTAGAAGGTTAAAATATGGTTTTGGGAAGTTTTGACAACTTTTGAGAAAGTTTGACTTTTTGGTCAACGGGGGCCCGGGATGAGGTTAAGTGGCTCCGAAAAATTCAAAAAATTTTACTTTTAGTTCTGGACTAAAACGAAATATTTAGAGTGTTAAGGAAGTGATTTCAAGTCCAACGGAGTTTTCGGGAATTAATTCCGAGCTCGGGAAGGTACATTAAGTGGCTAGCGGTAAAATGGTCATTTCGCGCCCCTAGGGTTGAGATAAATATCAAAATGGGTCTGAGACATTTCATTTTACAGATCCCACTCTCTCTCTACGTATCCCACTTCATCTCTCCCCCTTCTCTCTAGAGTTTGAGGACCTTAAGGTGTGATTTGGAAGATCTTTAAGAAGGAAAGTGCGTAGGGGACATCAAGGGCATCGGTTTGAACCGATCAAAGTCTCCGTTTCGTGAAGTTGAGAAAGCTGGGATTTCTCAAAGTTGGATTCAAAGCTTGGAAATTTGAGGTGGGGGTGCTAGACTTATCTTTACTTTGATTCTATAGGTCACATACTTGTGACATGAAAGATAGATTGGGATTTCTTGAGTTTAGGGTTATGTATATGTGTATATATGTATACCAATGTGATTATGCATGTATAAATGTCTAGCATGCTGGTTAGAACTTATATATGTTGTGTATGTGCAAATGAGAGTATGAATGTTCTTGATGGAAAATGTGTCCTTTTGGTGAAAACATAAAAAATGTGAGTTTTTATAGACTTGTGCATGAAAGATATGATTTTCCTTGTTAAAAGGATGAGCATGATGATTTTCATGATATAAGTGTGATGGCATTGTGACAATCATGAGGGAAAGGAAAATGCATTGATTTGACAAAAATGCATTCATGGTGTGGAATAAGTGCATTGATGTGATTATGTGCACTATATGAAAAACGAGTTTTTAGGGCGTGACAACATTGAGAATTAAGGTGAGGGAATGGTCCATAGGGTGAAAGACCCAAAACTTGGCCAAGAGGAGATGCTCCCTTCGGATTAGTCACCCGATAATGCACAAGCAGAGTTTGGGTGCCGAAGAGACCCTTACTATGGATGGAGTGATAAGCTAGACCCACTGAAGTGATTTCCGGACTTATGTGGTGTGTTATATATATATATTGTGGCTTGCTAAATTGGATATATATATATATATGTATATGTATGAAAATGCATTGAGATGTGAAGCATCGCACATGATTTGAAAAACGTGTTTGTTTATGGGTTAAAAGCATGTATACTTGTCATGTAGTGATTTCATATGCATCCATGCATGGCCGCCTGAGTTAGAGTGGGGTTGGGTGGATTATTCCTACTGAGCCGCAGTGTTGCTCATCCCATATTTATTTAAACATTTTCAGATAAGGCACCAATGGAAGACGAAGCATGATTAGCTCTATGGATATGTTGAGCTTATTTTTGGACTTTTGCTCTTTTGAGATGTAGATAAATGTCCATGCCGGCTTGTGGCATGTTGACAATGGTTGTGGTGTTGCCTTTAGATTTTTATCTTCTTTTGTATGTGAAATCCAAATGTAAGTGCCACACTTGTAGGAAAGTGATTTTTGAGAAATGTATGTATAATGGCTTCCTTCATTTGAGACTTGTTGAATGTATGCAAAAAGGTCCATTTGAATTCTTATATGTATGGTTCCATGGATTATATATGGATTCGGAATTTAATTGGATGAACGTGTTTTTTGGTCTCTTGTATCTTAATTTCATGGATATGAATGTTTAGAGTTGTGGATTTATGTTGGAATCATGGTTGTAGGATCTCAATGTATAAGCTAGATTGTATGGTTGGATTAATAAAGATCACCTTTGAAAAAAATGAGGATGTTTGGTTCACTTGAATTTTATGTGCATGGTGGACTTTGGATGAATTTTCTATGATTATACAAGATTTGAGATTCAAATGTGTAGGCTGATGTGTGAGTATGATTTTATATCAATGGTAGGTAATTTATATGAGATATGAATGATCTAAGGTGTTTTGGTTGAGATTTGGCTTCAGTTTGACCTTGTATAACTGTTTGGGAAATCTGGGTAGCGCATTTCGATTAATCGAAATGCCCATTTCGATTAATTGAGATGCCCATCTCGATTGATCGAAATGGTTGCGAGTTTTTATGATTTCTCAGGCTTAATTTCGATTAATCGAAGTCCCAATCTCGATTAATCGATATATTGCAGGTCCAAGGTACCGAGGGGCAGTTTTCTTCGATTAAAGGGGTCAAAATCTCGGTTAATCGAGATGAATCTCGATTGATCGAGATTACTATTCACAGCAAGGTTCAAAAATTGTCCAGACTTCGTTTCGATGCTATTTCTTCGTTTTAAATCAGGATTGAGCGTGGTTTTTTTTTTAAATTGAGTACTTTTGAAATCTCTATCCAATGGTGTAGGTTTCAGAATCAAATTCCATCTGTGTAAAAATTTGAGGTCCCGAACTTAGTGGTTTATATGTATGGAACCAAAAGTGAAAATCATTTGCAAGGGCCTTTGATAATCTAATGTCACTTGAAGGGTGTGCATATAGAATGCTTCCGTAATAAAAATAATTATAATGAGATTAAGGTGTGGGAACTTGAGGTGAAATTACGGATTCACCCCCATTTCCTTCGCTCCTAAACGGGTGTCAAAAATCGTGGCGTGACAACTTGGTATCAGTGCCCAACCGGGTTTGAATACCTAGGGATGACGGGAAATGGTTGGATCATATATAGAATTGTGAGGAGTAGGTTGAGTGCGTATTGCATGGAAAAATTTTTATGTGCTTAATTGTTTGATATGATATGCTACTTATGAAGTATATAAGTATGTTGAGTACGCATGAAGTGAATTGGACATGACATTCATGCTTTGAATTTTTAAGAATCTTCTTATCATCTATACAGAAGGATGCCACTAAGAAGAGCTCGTGAAGTGACACCGGAAGTGGTCCCCATTAGAGGGGAGCAATTTATGCGCGACATGGTGGCTACCATGCGACAAATTGCAAGGAAAACATAACGGGAAACTCAAGAGGAGACCCAAGCTCCACCTAGAGCAGCTCCTCCTAGTAGGATGATAACGGCATTGGGACATGTTAAGAAATATAGTCCACTGTCCTATTCTGGGGGATCCGATCCAATGGTAGCGAAAAGTTGGTTGGATGAGATGGTTACACTCCTTAATGTACTTGAAATTGAGGAGGACTTGAAAGTTAAGGTAGCTACTCACTATCTTAAGGATGACGCCAAACTTTGGTGGAAATTCTTGGGAGACTACCATGATGTGGAGACAATGGAATGCGATACATTCCAAGTGCTTTTCTTCGAAAAGTACTTTCCAGTGACAATGAAAGACAGTATGAGGAGAGAATTCTTTAACCTTGTCTAAGGGACAATGACGGTGATGGAGTATGAGACGAAATTTACCTCCTTGGCTCGGTTTGCAAAGGAGATGATCCCAACGGAAGAGCTTAAAATTAAGCAATTCATAAGAGGTCTCCGAACCTACATACGGGACAAGGTTGGGATTTTAGGCTTGACCAACTATGCAACAGTAGTGGAGAGAGCATTGATTTCTGAAGAGTTTAGCAATGATAATCAAAGAATAAGAGAAGCGCAGAACCAAGCAAAAGGCACAGGATCCCTTACGGATAATCCTGCTAGAAAGAAGATGAGGATTGGTGGGTCATCCTCACAAAGGCAACAAACTCAATCGGTGAGTTCTGTGGCTATACCTTCTAGACCTTTCCGATCGAGGATAGTCTGTTTCAATTCCCAGAAATTGGGACACAGAATGGCTGAGTGTACTCAAGGGCAAGTTCTCTTAGTGGCAGATAAAAAGTGCTACCATTGTCATCAAATGGGGCATATTAGCTGGAATTGCCCACAGAAGAACAGTGTGCAAGGTGGTACTAGTTCTCAGCAGTGCCCTGTGCAACCTGTGACTTCACAGTCAGGTTTTAGGGCATTCCCACCACAGCAGACAACGCCTTCAGTTCAGAGTTCACGGGCACCTACTAGAGGAGCCACGTCTAGCGCTCCCAGTCAGCAGTCGAGATATCAGGGTCCAGGGCAGCAGGGCCAGAGATCACAAGGTCGTGCTTTTCCTCTTGTTCCGATAGAGACCTCGACAGGACCGTCAGTGGTCCGAGGAATATTTCTTGTATCTCGCTCGTGGGCTAGGGTTTTAGTAGATTCAGGTGCATCACATTCATTCATATCATATGCATTTGCTTGTGCTTTGGGGTTGGAGGTGTCATCTTTGGACTTGGTTTTATCCATTGATATGCCAGTTGGTGGTAGAGTTATTTTGAGTGATGTGTGCCGATCTTGTGAGATCGAGATTTCTGGACATCGACTAGTGTTTGATTTCATTCTTCTTGAGATGTCCAGCTTTGATGTGATATTGGGTATGGATTGGCTATCGACCTATAGAGCCAATATTGATTGTCATCGGGGAAGAGTGACCTTGTGTACGCCCTCTGGTGTTAGTATATGTTTTGTGGGGGAGGGAGCGGGATGACTTCTACTTATCGTCTTTGCATGGTTCGAGTGATCAGAGAGGGCTTGGCATTTCTTAGCGAGCCTACTAGTTGATGGTGATGATGAGACACTTAGAGAGCTTCCTCGTGTGGTGTGTGAATTTACGGACGTATTTCGGGGGGACTTGACACAGATGCCTCCGAAACGGGAAGTAGAGTTTGCGATAGATCTTGCTCTGGGTACCACACCCATTTCGATGGCACCATATCGAATGGCACCGGTTGAGTTAAAAGAGCTAAAGGACCAATTGCAAGAGCTACTAGACAAGGGATTTGTACGTCCTAGTACTTCACCTTGGGGAGCTCCGGTCCTTTTTGCTAAGAAGAAGGATGGGTCTTTACGGCTTTGCATTGACTATAGGAAGTTGAATCGGGCAACGATCAAAAATAAGTATCCCTTGCCAAGGATAGATGACTTGTTCGATCAACTTAAGGGTTCGAGGTGTTTCTCAAAGATAGACCTGAGATCGGGCTATTATTAGCTGGGGATTAGAGAGGCGGCCATTCCAAAGATTGCCTTTTGCACACGATATGGACATTACGAGTTTTTGGTGATGCCGTTTGGTTCGACGAATGCACCGGTAGCATTCATGGACCTAATGCATAGAGTGTTCACGACTTGGTTTAGGATGTGTGCTAATGCAAACTGAACGAGTAGTGGCGTATGGTTTGAGGCAATTGAAAACACATCAACAGAAATATCCGGTACATGATTTGGAGTTGGCAGCAGTGATCTTTGCATTTAAGGTGTGCAGACATTATTTGTATGGTGAGAAGTTTGAAGTGTTTTCGGATCACGGATCACAAAAGTCTCAAATACCTTTTCTCACAAAATGATTTGACTATGAGGCAACGGAGGTGGATGGAATACATGGAAGATTATGACTTCGACTAGGAATATCATCCGAGAAAGGCCAATGTGGTAGCGGATGCATTGAGTGAGTAGGAAGTCACATGCCAGCTTAGCGAGTTTAGCTTTACAGGAGTGGAAGATGATGGAAGATATCTCAGAAATGGGATTGCATTTCAGTGAGGATGGTCGACCGGAAATGTTATTTACTCTTATCGCTCAAACAACTCTTGTGAGTAGAGTGATTGAAGAACAGAGGAAGGATAGTGAGGCTGAGACTATTCGCGCACAGATTTTGGGTGGTGAAGTGGTGGATCAATGGACAGTTCATTCAGATGAGAGCATGAGATTCAAAGGGAAGATGTTTGTTCCCTTGGCTTGGCGGAGGAGATCTTGAAAGAGTTTCACAACTCGAGGCTGGCAGTACATTCAGGTGGTACCAAGATGTATCATAACCTACACCGACAGTATTGGTGGAAAGGTATGAAATAAAGATGTAGCTCAGTTTGTGGTGAGGTGCCTCACTTGTCAACAAGTGAAGGCCGAGCATCAGAGACCAGCAGGGTTGTTGTAGTCATTGCCTGTGGCTATGTGGAAATGGGAGCATGTCACTATGGACTTTGTGATGGAACTTCCAAAGTCGAGGAGAGGTCACGATGCAATTTGGGTTGTCGTTGACAGGTTAACGAAGGTTGCTCACTTTATTCCAATTAGAGTGACAGATGATGTGGATACTCTCAGTAGATTGTATATTGAGCAGATCCTTAGGCTTCATGGCATGCCAGTTTCTATTGTTTCAGATAGAGACCCGCGATTTACATCTCGATTTTGTCAGAGTTTCTAGGCAGCACTTGATACGGACCTTCATTTTAGTACAACTTTTCATCCTCAGACGGATGGTCAGTCTGAGCGTACTATACAGATTTTGGAGGATATGCTGCAGGCGTGTGTACTTGACCTTCGGGGTAGTTGGGAGGATCACCTTCCTTTAGTGGAGTTTGCATACAATAATAGCTATTAAGCTAGCATTGAGATAGCTCCATTTGAGGCTTTGTATGGTAGGCCATGTAGGTCACCTATTTCTTGGACTGAGGTTGGAGAGACAGTTTCTTTGGGACTAGATTTAGTTCAGGAAATTACAGAGAAGATCAAGTTAATTCGACAAAGATTGCTTACGGCTTAGTGTCGTCAGAAAAGCTATGCTGATAGAAGACGGCGACCATTGGCATTTGAGGTGGGAAATCATGTTTTTTTGAAGGTCTCACCACGGAGAGGTTTGATGAGGTTTGGTCGTAGTGGCAAGCTAGCGCCACAATTCATCGGACCATTTGAGATTTTGGATCGGGTAGGAGAGGTTGCTTATCGCTTGGCATTACCACCGCAATTGTCAAGTGTGCACAACACTTTCTATGTGTCTATGCTGAGGAAGTATGAACTGGACCCTTCACATGTGCTTGATTGGGTAGACCTTGAGGTGGAGGAGGACGTGTCATATGAGGAAAGACCGATTCAGATTTTGGATATTAGAAAACAAGTGCTTCAGGGCAAAACCATTCCATTGGTTAAGGTGCTTTGGAGGCATCATGGTGTGGAAAAAGCTACATGGGAACGAGAACAAGAAGTCCGCTCAAAGTATCCTGAGTTGTTCACCACTTGAGGTACGTTCTAATTTCGAGGACGAAATTCTTATAAAGTTGGGAGGTTGTAGAGACCGTGCCCAATTTTGGCCGATTTTTCAATTTTTGTCATTTATTGCTTTAAATGAATTTTAAATGATATTTAACATGTTTTGGATGCGGGGAACATGTTTAGAAGGTTAAAATATGGTTTTGGGAAGTTTTGACAACTTTTGAGAAAGTTTGACTTTTTGGTCAACGGGGGCCCGGGATGAGGTTAAGTGGGTCCGAAAAATTCAGAAAATTTTACTTTTAGTTATGAACTAAACAAAATATTTAGAGTGTTAAGGAAGTGATTTCGAGTCCAACGGAGTTTTCGGGAATTAATTTCGAGCTCGGGAAGGTACATTAAGTGGCTAGGGGTAAAATGGTCATTTTACGCCCCTAGGGTTGAGATAAATATCAAAATGGGTCTGAGACATTTCATTTTCCAGATCCCTCTCTCTCTCTACGTATCCCACTTCATATCTCTCCCTTCTCTCTAGAGTTTGAGGACCTTAAGGTATGATTTGGAAGATCTTGAAGAAGGAAAGTGTGTAGGGGACATCAAGGGCATCGGTTTGAACCGATCAAAGTCTCCATTTCGTGAAGTTAAGAAAGCTGGGATTTCTCAAAGTTGGATTCAAAGCTTGGGAATTTGAGGTAGGGGTGCTAGACTTATCTTTACTTTGATTCTATAGGTGACATACTTGTGACATGAAAGATAGATTGGGATTTCTTGAGTTTAGGGTTATGTATATGTGTATATATGTATACCAATGTGATTATGCATGTATAAATGTCTAGCATGTTGGTTAGAACTTATATATGTTGTGTATGTGCAAATGAGACTATGAATGTTCTTGATGGAAAATGTGTCCTTTTGGTGAAAACATGAAAAATGTGAGTTTTTATAGACTTGTGCATGAAAGATATGATTTTCCTTGTTAAAAGCATGAGCATGATGATTTTCATGATATGAGTGTGATGGCATTGTGACAATCATGAGGGAAAGGAAAATGCATTGATTTGACAAAAATGCATTCATGGTGTTGAATAAGTGCATTGATGTGATTATGTGCACTATGTGAAAAAGCGAGTTTTTAGGGCGTGACAACATTGAGAATTATGGTGAGGGAATGGTCCATAGGGTAAAAGACCCAAAACTTGGCCAAGAGGAGGTGCTCCCTTCGGATTAGTAACCCGATAAAGCACAAGCAAAGTTTGGGTGCCGAAGAGACCCTTACTATGGATGGAGTGATAAGCTAGTCCCAATTGAAGTGATTTCCGGACTTATGTGGTTTGTGTTATATATATATTGTGGCTTGCTAAATTGGATATATATATATATATATATGTATATGTATGTAAATGCATTGAGATGTGAAGCATCACGCATGATTTAAAAAACGTGTTTGTTTATGGGTTAAAAGCATGTATACTTGTCATGTAGACATGTAGGGATTTCATATGCATCCATGCATGGCTGCCTGAGTTAGAGTGGGGTTGGGTGGATCATTCCTACTAAGCCGCAGTGTTGCTCATCCTATATTTATATAAACATTTTCAGATAAGGCGCCAATGGAAGACGAAGCATGATTAGCTCTATGGATATGTTGAGCTTATTTTTGGACTTTTACTCTTTTGAGATGTAGATAAATGTCCATGCCGGCTTGTGGCATGTAGAATATGGTTGTCGTGTTGCCTTTAGATTTTTATCTTCTTTTGTATGTGAAATCCAAATATAAGTGCCACACTTGTAGGAAAGTGATTTTTGAGAAATGTATGTATAATGGCTTCCTTCATTTGAGACTTGTTGAATGTATGCAAAAAGGGCCATTTGAATTCTTATATGTATGGTTCCATGGATTATATATGGATTCGGAATTTAATTGGATGAACGTGTTCTTTGGTCTCTTGTATCTTAATTTCATGGATATGAATGTTTAGAGTTGTGGATTTATGTTGGAATCATGGTTGTAGGATCTCAATGTATAAGCTAGATTGTATGGTTGGATTAATAAATATCACCTTTGAAAAAAATGAGGATGTTTGGTTCACTTGAATTTTATGTGCATGGTGGACTTTGGATGAATTTTCTATGATTATACAAGATTTGATCTCTGGTATGGGGCCAGATGTTCAAGGTCTGGGACGGCCTCGTCAACAAGAGGATGCGGCGTGCAGCGATTTGGCGGCTTCCCTTTCCTTTCCTCATCGCCGCTTTTCTCAGTTGTGCCAGTATACCAGTTAGTGATACTGACGTTCAATTGGCACCGCCTACCCGCTTCACATCTACACAGTGGGAGCGGGTGAGGCGACACTTAGAGTGGTAGGACGACTAGGGCGATCCACCAGACGATGTAGATATGGATGCCCCGGTGGAGTTGGATGAGGGAGAGCCTGCTGAGGGTGCGTCTAATGATGAGGAGATGGAGGAGGAGGAGATGGATATTGCTGCAGAGCGGCAAGACATCCTGGCGATGGGCTATTCCTGCCTGGCAGCGAATGTTGAGCGCCTCCATTAGGGTTTTGACGAGCACGTCCAGGTGACGCAGAGTCAGCTGGAGGGCATCAGATTGGACATTTCTTCTCTGGCACAGGGTCAGAGGGCGATTCTAGATGAGTTCTGAGCCTTCCGGCAGGACCTGCACCTCCACCTCCACCTCTACTCTCACCGAGCCACCACCACCACCCGCCCTCGAGTAGCTCTATATAGTTGCACTTACTATTTTACTTTATGTATTTTCTTTTCTTTTTCTTTCTTTCTTTATGTTTAATAGGCCATGTTGGCCATGTTTTCTTTCTTTTTATGAGTATTCCACATCTATGTACGCTTTGTCATGAACTCATTTTCATTTATGGAATACAATTTTTTTTTTGTTCTACCATGTCTTATTTTTTTGTCTTTATTTTTGCTTTCTATCAATATATTTGTTCTCTATACTTTGACTATGTATGTAGTACCACTTGCCTAATTGTTATATGCAATTCACTTGATGATTTTCGTTTATTACCGCCTGGTTTAAATTTCCAATACTGTTGAGATTGTTTCAACGCAGTATGGCGGTAATAAAGAAAGGCAGCCCCTTTGCATGCTATACGTTAGCGTGCCTGGATAGTCAATATCTTATCGCATAGACCTCTTAGACAATTGGGAAACACCAGTTCAGACCCTTAGATATGCAGTGATCTTGGCATTGTCCATTTGTGCATAATTATTTTATTATGCTCTTTTCATATACTTTTTGTTCCCTTTAATGCTTGTGGTATCCAGTTGGTGTCCGTACAGGTTTTTCTTATTTGCAGGATGACCGTTACTATTGGAATACCATTTTTGTCGCATTCTACAGTCCCGGTACTTTCTTTCCTTGTTCTTCTTGTTCAAACATTGAGGACAATGTTACATATAAGTTTGGGGGTGCGGTATGCTATACCACTTGCATATGCATGCAATGTTCAGTCTTAGTATTGAGTGTCATTGTAGAGCAGTTTTCTTGATATTTTTGCATGCTTGCTATGATGTCTTGCTTTTTAAAGGAAGTTCATTCGAATAAATGTCCGAGGTAAATGCAGCAGGTAGTTAAGAACTTTAACATTGTAAATACTCGCACTTTTGCAAGCTATATAGTAGGCTAGAACGGTCTACATTTTTGTCCAAATATGAGCACGTATAGTTCTTGCCCTAAATTTGTCCTTAACCGCACAAATTAGCACACATGCATTTTAAATTGTGGGCTATAAGTCTGATGGAGAATTTTGTAAATTTCTGTTTTTATCTGAACAACTTAGAGAATAAGTTCTTCCGGTTGTTGTAAAAAAAAAAAACATTATAAAATAAATGCAATAAGCCTTCTCACTCAATAAACCGAATTTCTATGCCTCAAAGCAGGGAGTATTCGCGTATAAAGGTGCAAGGTTGAGCAATAATAAGCGGGTGGCTTGCTTAAGTTCATCGCCTTGTATGCTCGATTATTAAGTCCGAGGGGTGCTTCTTCACCTAATGCCCTAAAGCCAATTGGTTTGAGAGTCATTGGCCCAATGCCACTACATGGGCTTACAAAAAAGCAAAAAGAGCTATGCATTGCACGGTCATCCGCACATGAGCAATCATGAATGTTTTGTGATAATGAATAGTTGTGTCGAGCGTTTGCAATGAGTTTTTCTCTTAAAAATAGATTTGTTCTTTTTCTTCTCCAAATATGACAAAAGCCACACGTTAGAATACATGTTCACTTTTCAAAGAAGATTTTGGGGTCAGAATTGGTATGTTTGCTCGGGCTGGCCATTATGTGGGGACTGTCGTTTATTTGTAGCTTGTGAAAGTCCATTTTTGCTAATGACCACATAGTTCTGTAATACTTGTTGCATTTGCCAAATGTGAAATGAACGGAAGATCGCCCTTCATTTAGTTGATGACTGAGCATGATTAAACTTTTGTATAAGATAGTTAATTTTATTTTTGTAATATTGCATTGCTAAGGGACTAGCAATATATAAGTTTGGGGGTGTGATAAGTGTTCAATTCTATGCATTTGAACCCTCTTTATTGCATATGTTAGTTCCATTTTTATGATTACCGAGATATGTTTACGGTATTTTTATGTTTTTGATGTATTGAAAGTCTTGTAGTGAAAGGAGCAAAGTTTGAGGCTATTCGCAGCTGAAGAACAAAAATCAGAATTGCAGCCAAAGGCATCTCGATCAATCGAGATGTTAATCTCAATCAATCGAGATCTCAATTGATCGAGATCTTATTTTGATTGATTGAAATCTCGATCAATCGAGATCCAATCTTGATTGATCGAGATTCTGCAGAAGCCACTTGCCCACTTGCTCACCTGCTCTCCCACTTCCAACAAAATCTCCCTTTTTGCACGACTTAGGGGGATTGTCTAACTTGAACAAGACCCTTGGGGACCTTCTTGATATAAAGGGTGTATATATTGATATATATATATATATATATATATGGTGGGCCCCAAGGTTGAAAAAAGGAGCCTTAAAGCACAAATAAGCCATACATCTCATATATCTCTCAACACACATCAGATCATCCAAGGAGAGACTTTCGGGAGAGGAAGAGGAGAAGCTGAACCAGACCAAGAAGCTTCACTTTTTTCATCAATGGAAGAGTGCAAGGCAACCATGAGCAACTAACTCTTCTACTAGGGTGTTGGTTTTAACCCCTAGCCATGTAAACTTGTTCATCTTTGTAGCACTTGGGATTTGTAATTAAATGTTGATTATTTAGCCTAGTGACCATGTACACTAATACATTTCTTTTATATATTCATTTGATGTTGAGTTTATTCTTGTCTTAGAGTAGATTCTTTCATGTGGATGCACAACCTTTGCATATTCCACAAGAAGTGCAAATGATGGCTAGATAATGGTGTTAAATGAATGTGTTATGTTTGTTTGTATAAACCATGCCAAGATAAAGTAGTTTGGATGCATGTAGGTTCACTTAGAGAGTAGGGTAACTAGATAGTTAGTTAGGTTGAAGAGCTATGCTTATTGAAGATGGATTATGATAGGTGGACAAACACATTGATCTTTTGATATGTCATTGAGGTCACAAGCCTAATGACATTGTTAGGCATTTAATTAATGAATCCCATGCTTGCTACACTTATGAACATGTGAATGGCTGTGAATGGCTAGTGGTGGAAACCAACCCTAGTTCTCTCTCCCATCCTTTACTCTTTAATTTTATTGTCATTACATTCATGCAATAGTTTATAAACAAAAATTTAAAAACCGGTTTTTAGGATTAAAGTGGAATTAATCTTTCTTTAAGACAATTGTGACTAGTCCTCGTGGGATCGATACCCTCTATATAGAACCGTATCTACAAAGATTCGTGCTCTTGCGAGTGGTTAAATTATATTTTGATAAAAAGGGCAAAATTAAGCTTACAATATAATCTGAGTTTAGCCACATCAGAAGCACCTTGGTGACTTGCTCTCTTTGGTGCCATAGAAGTGGAACAAGTGTGGTTGAGGAATTAAATCGGACACTTGGCGTGCACAATTAACTTGTAACCTTCAACCTTCTCTTTTCGGCAATTTTTTCCACCCAAATAGAACAAGTAATTACACCAAATTGATCCCCCAAGCTTGGTCTTCAAAAGCCCTCAAAAAGAATTGCACAATTTCACCAAAGAAGAACCTCACTTACTTTGATGTTGAACTTGAAAAAGTGAGAGCTTCCTTGAGAACTAGTGATTCTTGATCTGGTTTTGATGTTGATTATGATGATAATCAATGTTGAATTCTTGTTTAATATTCACCAATTGAAGAAATTAATTTTCCGATTGAAGTAGGACTTGAATTGGAGCTCAAAAAGGTCTAGGATGCAAGTAGTAGCAACATAGGAGGAGAGGTGGCCTTTATAGGCCTTAAAAATTCTGGCAGCCCCATGTTGGGCCTGGCGATTGATCCCCCCTAGGGTGGGTGATCGATCGCCCACCTGCTGGTGGGGATCCTTAAGAAAATGCATAGGGCGATCGATCCCCCTTGGCTGGGGCGATCGATGCCCCCCCTTGGATGCCTGTTGGACCCTCCATCGCCCAAGGTCGACCGAGACTTGATATTTTTGAGTCTCCATTGCCCAAGGTCGACCGAGAGCATGATTTTTCACCCGTCTTGAGTCCAAATACCTCGGTACACCTCTTGGCATCCTCCGGAAGCAACTTATACATCAAAAACTCAAAGAAAAAACATTAAAACGCAACTAGAATTGAAAGAAAACTTAAGAAAACTAAAACTAAAAATTAAAATCAAAGAACACTAAAGAAAATAAAGTATAAAAATACATACAGAACCTACAATTTAACGTCCATAGGAGACGATCAACTCTCCGAAGGGATTAAGTCGGATAGACGGGATCCGTCAAGTCGACGGACTCTATGTCTCTTTTTGGCACACATCCTTCTACGCAATGCTTCAACCATTGGCCATTAACTTTCATCAAAGTATTATCTCAAAAGATTCAAATTTCCACAGCACTATGAGGAAAAACCGAAATCACTTCTGATAAGTAATAAATATTGCATATTCAATGCCCTTAAAATTATATGAATTAGTGTCTTAGTAATATTTATTTCGTATTTTTATTAATAATTTTAATCTTTTCAGAATTTCAGGTGATTAAGAGTAATTCTAATTAATAATGGTGCAATTGGGCTACAGATGGTGTTAGGCCTATTTACATTGAAGATTGGGCCAATTCAGGCCTAAAAAGTCTTGGACCCGTTTTGGTATTCAGACCATATCTCCGTACACGATTGTCAAAATGACCGAAACTCCGCATTTCGTGACGATATAGAGAAATATAGAGGCGATTCGTGACGATACTGACAAGAGGATGGCAATTTCACCATCGTTCAAGCTTGGACATCCGATCATGAGCGGCTAAACAGTATTCCGGGGAAGTGACGTAACCCTAACCTGTCTTTCAATGTTTTAAGTTGTATACTAATTTGGGAATAAATTACTTTGTGCATTGATTGTATAACTGAGACATAAATAATAGATGTGCTATTGCTTTCAATTTGAATGTATTGATTCATTGCACATTTATTATTGTTCTTGTAGAATGAATTTAAATTTGCAATGATTAGGGTTTGTTCTTTTCAACTTCTGTGATTTTGTTAAGACAGGTTATACAATAGTTTTCACATATCATTCAATTTAGATTTTTGATAATTCGTACTGAGCAAGGATGGGTTATAACATCATTAATTAGTCAGTTGTATAGGCCATGCTAAGCGAAGACGAGTTATGCTTAATTGAATGTTGAACGAATTCCCTTGATAGAATTGAATTAGGCTTGTAGCCATTCTTTTCTGAATGCATAGAGTAAAGTCCCAATTTAGTACAATTGTCATTGTTAGAGGGTTAGTGGTGAAGTTAGTTCCCAGGATCTTCTCTTCCTGATTAAATTTCATAACAACAATTTATAAAAAGCTTTAATTTTCTCAATTAATTTCAAGATCAAACATCAACAATTTGTTTCCAATTATTTTAGAATTAATTCAAAGACTGAGTAACATAACAATTCAACCTTGCAAGTCCTTGAGGTTCGACACCCTCTATATAGCCCTGTCCTACGAGGACTCGTTCTATTGCGAGTGGTTAAGTATAATTGAAATCACATCAATTTTTGGCGCCGTTGCCGGGGACTTGCTTGAATCATTTTGGTGCCTAGTCTTAAGATTAGTTTTAATTTAATTGTTAAGTTAGGATTTTTCTTTACTCTTTTCTGATCCATTTCATTTTTTTCATTTTTTTTGAGTACAGGTACTTTTGGTTACGAACCGAGAATAGAGGAGTGGAATTCATCGTAAATCTCTGTGAGCTTTTCATATTCAAATTACTTGTGCTTGCTTATTCTAGTTAGTATTTTGCTTTCATTTGTTATTATTTTATTTTATTTATTTAATTATATTTTATTTTAGTTTCTTTCTTATTTATTTTATTTAGTTATTTGTTCATTTATTTATTTAATTAATTTTTTTTTTAATTCTTAGTCCTTGTGGTATATGTTGGGTCGTCTGTCTCTAGACACACCAATAGTCCCATATAACCCTAAACTTGAAAGAACCTTACATCAACATAGGGGAGAAATTAGGGCCCAAGACTTAGAGGAAGAACATTCATCTGAGGTTGAGATTGAGACTAAAAATATGGCTGAGCACAATCCTCGAGCCCTTAAGGAGCATTTTGCTCTTGGGGCATATACATCCCCATCCTGCATGCAATTGCCTAATGTCACAGCAGTAAATTATGAGATTAAGTCTAGCGTTATACAAATGCTCCGATCTTTTTATGGACTTAATAATGAGGATCCGATAAGCATCTTGATGACTTCTTAGAAATTTGTTTAACTGTGAAAATCCAGAATTTTTCTGATGATGCTTTACGGATGCGTCTTTTCCCATTCTCTCTAAAAGATAAAGCTAAAAACTGGTGGAATTCTTTAACACCGAATACGATCACCTCTTGGGCACAACTGTAACAAGAGTTCCTCAAGAAATACTTTCCAATAGGGAAAACAAATCAAATGAGGCGATCCATTACCAGTTTTTCTCAAATAGAAGGGGAGAAATTCCATGATACATGGGAGAGATATGGTGATTTGCTTAGAAAGTGCCCTCATCATGATATTCCTAAGTGGCAACTTGTACAATTTTTTTATGATGGGCTGATTGAGTCGTATAGGCAAATGGTAGATGCATCTTGTGGGGGTATGTTCATGCTTAAGAATGAGGATGAGGCATGGACATTGTTTGTGAATTTGAGTGAAAATTCTACACAGCATGATTCTGCAAGTCGAGTTCAAACAAATAGTTCTCGTAAGACTGTAGGAATTTTTGAAATAGGCAAATCACTCGATGTCTCCACCAAAGTGGATGAATTATCGAGAAAAGTAGATCAACTCATGGCAGCTAGTCCATCCCTAAACAATGCTAGTCCCTAGGTCAAGTTTTCAGTCTGGTCGTCAAGCTACTCATCCTTCTTCTAATTTTGTGCCTCAGAATCAATATTATCATCAAACTTCTCAATCTCCACCTTGGAGTTCAGCGTTTGAGGATAAAGTATTAGCGGCATTAGATAAACTTGACGCTCACACTCAATTACTCGAAGCTAATACTCAATTACTTCATTCTCACTCTCAATCCATATCCAAGTTAGAGGCTCAAATGGGGCAGCTAGTTAACACTTTGAATCGTAGAGAGGAAGGAAAATTGTCAAGTCAACCAATAACTAATCCTAGAGGGCAATATGTAATTGATGATGTTACAGCCAATGGTCATCACTATGAGCATGTTCAGGCTGTTACCACTTTAAGGAGTAGGAAAATGATAGATAATAAGGTGGAAGAAAAGAGGGAGGTTGAAAGTTAAGTGGGAAAGAGTCCTAATCTAGATTTTGAAGTTAGTAAGGCAACACATTCTACACCTATTCCAACTTTTGAGCCCAAAGCTCCATTCCCTACACGTCTCCAAGAGGTGGCACCTTTTGGGAAAGAAGGGGAGAAAGTGCAAGATATGATGGAAGTTTTTAAACAAGTAAAAATAAATCTTCCTCTCCTTGATGCTATAAAACAAATCCCAGCATATGCAAAATTTTTGAAAGATTTATGCACTCAAAAGAGTAATTCAAGGGGTAGTGTCCCAAAGAAAATCTTTCTCACTGAGCAAGTAAGCTCGATTATTCAGCATAACACTCCCCCTAAGTTCAAAGATCCAGGTGCTCCTACTATTTCTTGTATTATTGGTGTTCATGAGGTTGATAGAGCACTCATTGACTTAGGAGCTAGTGTTAATCTGTTACCTTACTCGGTGTATTTGCAATTAGGGTTGGGTGAGCTTCAACCCACGTCAGTTATGTTGCAACTTGCTGATCGATCTATGAAGCAACCACGTGGTATAATTGAAGATGTCATAATTAAGGTGGATAAGTTCTATTTTCCTGTGGATTTCATTGTTCTTGACACAGAACTTGTCCCTAACCCAAAGAAATCTATTCCAGTGATTCTTGGTCGTCCTTTCTTAGCCACGGCTAATGCAAATATTAATTGTCGTACTAGAGCCATGGATATTTCTTTTGGTAACATGAAAGTGAAATTGAATATCTTTAATGCCACTCCGCATTCCCCTGATGAGTCAAAGTGCTTTGTTTTAGATGTCATAGAGGAGTCTGTTGTGGAATCAGTTCCCCTTATCTTGCCTAAAGACTCTTTAGATATTTGTTTGACTCATTTTGGTTGTGAGAGCTTTGATGTTGGGCAACATATTAGTGAAAGTACTTCCTTACTGCATGCCACCAGTTTAGGTTCCCCACCATTCAAAGAATCTAAAGAGTTTGCACCCTTACTTTTAACTACGCTTCCCATTCCTTCCTTAGAATTGCCCTTTCAATTTGAGTTGAAGCCTTTACCAAATAAACTCGAATATCCATTATTAGGATTTAATGACACTTTTTCAGTTTTTAATGCACCTAATATGTCTACCAACCAAGAGAGTGAGCTTTTAAGTGTGCTTAATGAGCATAAGGAGACGATAAGATGGCGTATATCGGATTTAAAAGGGGACTAGGATAGATTTGAATTTACGTCTAACCTAGACGTTAAACTTGGCTCCTTGGGGGTATTTTGTATCCCCAAGTATGTTAGATATTTAGTGTTTTTGGTAGTTTCGTATGATTTATTTTATTTTATTTTTTATTATTATTATTATTTATTTATTTTTTTTAGTGATTTTGTGTTTTTGTTCATTGCACAAAAAAAAAATAATAATAAAAAAATAAAAAAAATTGCATGTGTTCATGTTTTGAGTGATACATTCAATAAGGGGATCCAATAAATTGAAGGGACTTGTAATTGCTCACTCAAGGCCGGGTTAAACCACATTGATGAATGCTAGTTCACTTTTCATGAGGGGGCTAGAGTTAGTTTCTTTGAGTTGTGATTGATGTAAATTTTGGGTGAGAACCATTGTTTTGAATTATGAGGTTTAGGGATTTGAAAGTTTTCTTGAATGCAAGTCTTTTAACTGCATTTTGTAGTCTTCGTCTTGATTAATGTTTGAAATAGGAATTTTGGCATGTTTGTGGGTAACATCTCTGGAAACCCTCACGAGACTTCACTCGTCCACTAGGGGTAACCTAGGGGTTTAAAAGGCTTGTTGCATATGCTAAATGCAATCGAATCTCCCACGAAAGAGGAAATAGTTTAGTGTTTTATTTCATTTTTAGTTGTGTATTGCTAAGAGACTAGCAATATGTAAGTTTGGGGGTGTGATAAGTAATAAATATTGCATATTCAATGCCCTTAAAATTATATGAATTAGTGTCTTAGTAATATTTATTTCGTATTTTTATTAAAAATTTAATCTTTTCAGAATTTCAGGTGATTAAGAGTAATTCTAATTAATAATGGTGCAATTGGGCTACAAATGGTGTTAGGCCTATTTACATTGAAGATTGGGCCAATCCAGGCCTAAAAAGTCTTGGACCCGTTTTGGTATTCAGACCATATCTCCGTACATGATTGTCAAAACGACCCAAAGGAAATTCAATTCTGCACAATTTGATATTTCACGAAAATTTCCTGAAACGGACGTTTTCATCAACTTTCTGCCCTATTTGTGCAGCTGCCACTTTTTGGGCGCAAATGCCATTTTGTGAGGAGCAAGTGCCATTTTCTTATGCGCACTTGCCACTTTGGGAAGGCCAGGTGTCCCGTTGGTTTGTTTTCGCAAAGTAAAAACGATGAAACGAAGAAAAAAGGAGGGTATTCTGGAAAAAGGAGGAACACAGAGAGAAATATAGAGGCGATTCGTGACGATACAGACAAGAGGATGGCGATTTCACCATCGTTCAAGCTTGGACATCCGATCATGAGCGGCTAAACAGTATTCCGGGGAAGTGACGTAACCCTAACCTGTCTTTCAATGTTTTAAGTTGTATACTAATTTGGGAATAAATTACTTTGTGCATTGATTGTATAACCGAGACATAAACAATAGTTGTGCTATTGCTTTCAATTTGAATGTATTGATTCATTGCACATTTATTATTGTTCTTGTAGAATGAATTTAAATTTGCAATGATTAGGGTTTGTTCTTTTCAACTTCTGTGATTTTGTTAAGACAGGTTATACAATAGTTTTCACATATCATTCAATTTAAATTTTTGATAATTCGTACGGAGCAAAGATGGGTTATAACATCATTAATTAGTCAGTTGTATAGGCCATGCTAAGCGAAGATGAGTTATGCTTAATTTAATGTTGAACGAATTCCTTGATAGAATTGAATTAGGCTTGTAGCCATTCTTTTCTGAATGCATAGAGTAACGTCCCAATTTAGTACAATTGTCATTGTTAGAGGGTTAGTGGTGAAGTCAGTTCCCAGGATCTTATCTTCCTGATTAAATTTCATAACAACAATTTATAAAAAGCTTTAATTTTCTCAATTAATTTCAAGATCAAACATCAACAATTTGTTTCCAATTATTTTAGAATTAATTCAAAGACTGAGTAACATAACAATTCAACCTTGCAAGTCCTTGAGGTTCGACACCCTCTATATAGCCCTGTCCTACGAGGACTCGTTCTATTGCGAGTGGTTAACTTGGAATAGTCCATCCCACCTTGAACGCAATTTTTCGGGAAACAATCGAAGCTTGGAATTGAAGGGCCACACTTTATCACCTGGAGAGAAAGAGTTCCGTGAGATATGTCGATCATGAAATGCCTTTGTCCTCTCTTTGTAAATTCGTGAACTCTCATAAGCATCACGTCTAACCTCTTATAATTCATTCAATTGCAACTTTCTCTCTTCCCTAGCTCTTTTTGCATCAAAATTAAATTTTCGAATTGCCTAGAGTGTCTTATGCTCGATCTCTACTGGAAGGTGACACGCTTTCCCATACACCAACTGATATGGTGACATACCGATTGGAGTCTTGTAAGCAGTCCGATATGCCCATAGTGTCTCACTCAGTCGCAACGACCAATCTTTTGTATCCGGTCTCACTGTCTTTTCGAGAATATGCTTAATTTCTCGATTGGACAGCTCTACTTGCCCACTTGTCTGAGGATGATAAGGCGTTGCCACCTTATGTGTAACTATATATTTAGCAAGCAAACTTCTCAAGAATTTATTGCAAAAGTGAGAACCACCATCACTGATCAAGGCTTGAGGAATTTCGAATCAACTAAGAATGTTCTCATACATGAATTTGATTACCACCTTGTGATCATTAGTTCGAGTTGCAATGGCCTCCACCCATTTGGAAATAAAATCCACACCAACCAAAATGTATTCATAGCCAAAAGAAGGTGGAAAGGTGATAAGTGTTCAATTATATGCATTTGAACCCTCTTTATTGCATATGTTAGTTTTGTTTTTGCGTTTACCGAGATATGTTTACGGTATTTTTGTGTTTTTGATGTTTTGCAGGTATTGGAGTAAATGGAGCAAAGTTGGAAGCTTTCTGCAGTCAAGAGAAGAAATCAGAAAATGTGCCAAGGCATCTCGATCAATCGAGATGTGGATTTCGATTAATCGAAATCTCGATTGATCGAGATCTAATTTCGATTGATCGAAATCTCGATCAATCGAGATTCAATCTCGATCAATCGAAATTCTGCAGAGTCCACTTGGCCACTTGCTCACCTTCTCTCCCACTTGCAAAAAAATCCCCCTTTTTGCACGACTTAGGGGGATTGTCTGACTTGAACAAGACTTTTGGGGGCCTTCTTGATACAAGAGATATATATAATGATATATATATATATATATGGTGGGCCCAAGGTTGAAAAGGAGGCCAAAAAGCACACAAAAAGGGGCATTTCTCTCATATCTCATATATCTCTAAATACACACAAGGAGATCAGCAGAGAGACCTTCGGGAGAGGAAGAGGAGAGCTGAACCAGACCAACAAGCTTCATTCTCTTCATCAATGGAAGGGTGCAAGGCAACCATGATCAACTAACTCTTCTACTAGGGTGTTGGTTTCAACCCCTAGCCATGTAAACTTGTTCATCTTTGTAGCTCTTGGGATTTATACTTAAATGTTGATTATTTAGCCTAGTGATTATGTACACAAATACATTTCTTCTATATATTCATTTGATTTGGAATGTATTCTTGTCTTAGAATAGATTTTGTCACTTGAATGCACAACATTTGCACATTCCATAAGAAGTGCAAATGATGGCTAGATAATGGTGTTTAAATGAATGTGTGATGCTAGTTTGTATAGACCATGCCAAGACAAGGTAGTTTGGATGCATGTAGTGTTCAATTAGAGAGTAGAGTAATTAGGTAGTTAGTTAGGTTGAAAAGCTATGCTTGTTGAAGATGGACTATGATAGGTTAGCACACTCATTGATCTTTTGATATGTCATTGAGGTCACAAACCTAATGACATTGTTAGGCATTTAATTAATGAATCCCATGCTTGCTACACTTATGAACATGTGAATGGTTAGTGGTGGAAACCAACCCTAGTTCTCTCTCCCAACCTTACTCTTTAATTTCATTGTCATTTCATTTATGCAATAGTTTTTAAACACAAAACCAAAAATCTGTTTTCTTAGAATTAAAGTAGAATTAATCTTCCCTTAAGACAATTGCGACTAGTCCTCGTGGGATCGATACCCTATATATAGAACCTTATCTACAAAGATTCGTGCTCTTGCGAGTGGTTAAATTATATTTTGATAAAAGAGGCAAAATTAAGCTTACAATATAATTTAGTTCCGACCACATCAAAATTTTGGCGCCGTTGCCGGGGACTACGGTTTAATTGTCGCCATTGGAAGATTAAATCTGGTTTAATTCTTAGGCTAGAAATTCTTTC
The DNA here is from genome assembly GCA_026545225.1 of Cornus controversa. Lineage (NCBI taxonomy): Eukaryota > Viridiplantae > Streptophyta > Magnoliopsida > Cornales > Cornaceae > Cornus > Cornus controversa. The sequence goes on along the minus strand of CM048845.1, from coordinate 35,149,897 downwards.
ATTCTTTTTTTTTTGTATATATCTTGTTCTTATATCTCAAACTTCTTGATTTTAGGTATACCACATAGCGGGCATCTAGAAGAATTCAATTTGGAACCTTTTGTGAGTATAACTTCAAAAATTGGTGGTTTGAGTTCATTCACATTCTTTTGTATATATTATTGCTACTTTGTGTATAGAGGTGTTGTTCAATTGTTAATGCATGCTAGGTAGACGGTCGTTGTCACTTCCTTTGCTTCCTTGTAATAGTGAACTTGAACGAACACTTAGACAACGTAGAGGAACCTCTAGGGACCCTATTTTTCCTAGGACTGAAAACATGGATCCAAATGAGAGACAACCTCCCGGTCTACCTCCTTTTAATCATGAACAACCACCTCCACCACCACCTCCTCAAGGAGAGTTGCTTATGGACTTTTACCTTCCGACTACATTTGAAGTACCTTCATGTATTCAATTTTTGGATGTAGCGGCAAATCAATTCGAAATAAAGTCCTCCACCATCAATCTTCTTAATAGCTTCCACGGTCTTCCTAATGAGGATCCATACCGGCACTTAGATTACTTCCTTTCCATGTGTTCCACCATTCGTGTACCACACTTTACGGAGGATGATCTAAAGCTACGTATGTTTCCCTTTTCCCTAAAAGATAAGGCTAGAAGTTGGTTCAATTCCCTAGAACCCAACTCAATCCATTCTTGGGTGGAAATGCAAATAGAGTTCTTAAAAAAATACTTCCCAATGGGTAAGACAATTGATATTCGGCGAGCAATCACCGGATTCACCCAAATTGACCAAGAACAATTCCATGAGACGTGGGAGAGGTTAAAAGATCTTTTAAAATCTTGTCTGCATCATGCTGTCCCAAAATGGCAGCTAGTGCAAAGTTTTTATGATGGGGTGAGTGAGCAACACAGACAAATGATAGACTCCGCGTGTGGGGGTGGGTACCTTTTGAAAAGCCCCGATGAGGCATGGAAACTTTTTCAAACCCTAAGCAACAATTCAGCTCAACGCTCCTCCACTAAGAAAGGGAAGGCCACCCAACCTTGTAGAGGAGTGCATGAGATTTCACGGGTAGATGAGGTAGCCATGCAAGTAGAAGCCTTGTCCCGAAAAATGGATTTAATCATGAAAAATGGGCTGCCTACTCCAAACCAATCTGTCCAAAATCAGGAGGGGTGTTCGTTTTGCTATAGCACTTCGCATTTTGTGCGAGATTGTCCTATTGTCGGGCAATCTCCCGATTATGCTCAAGAGCAAGCGAATGCCTTGTACGCTAAACAAATGAATGATCCATATTCGAACACGTACAATCCTGGTTACAAGAACCATCCAGCTTTTCATGGAAGAATCAAGAATCAAGTCCCTCTTTCCAAGGGCAAAGTTCTTGTAATTCCCAATCTCAACAGCCTCATTATAGGCCAAACCCTCAACCTTACAATCAAAGATCTAATTACCAACAACCACCACCTCCTCCAAGAAGCCAAAGCTTTGAAGAACGAGTGATAAGCAATCTTGAGGCCAACACCCGCTTATTGCAAACTCACTCTCAATCAATCTCTAAGCTTGAAGCCAATGCTCAATCTATGGCTAGGTTAGAAGCTCAAATCGGGCAACTAGCTAATGCCTTAAATAGAAGGGAGGAAGGTAAGTTGCCGAGTCAACCGGTGGCAAATCCCAAAGGTGTCCATATGATTGAAGATCCATCATGTTCAACTTGTAATGCTCCCCCAGAGCAAGTTCAATCAATCACAACCTTGAGGAGTGGTAAAATCATTAACTCCAAGGTAGGGGAGGAAGAGAGAAAGGAATTACAAGAGCAACCTAAAAATCCAAAAGAATCCCAATTAAATCCAAAATTGTTTCCGTCAAATCCAAATTTGCAAAATACCCCTTTAAATTCAAAAGGAAAGGCAAGTGAAGTTGTGTCATCATCGATTCCAAATCTTGACACCTCTTATGAACCTCTGGTTCCTTTTCCTCAATGATTGAAGGAACCTTCTCATTTCGGGAAGTAAGGAGAGAAAATCCAAGACATGATGGAGATCTTCAAACAAGTAAAGATCAATCTCCCTCTCCTTGATGCTATTCGACAAATTCCTTCTTATGCGAAATTCTTGAAGGACTTATGCACTCAAAAGCGCAAATCTAGGAATAAAGTTCCTAAGAAAGTCCTCTTAACTGAGCACATAAGCTCCATTTTCCAACACCAAGCCCCTCCTAAATTCAAAGATCCGGGTGCTCCGACCATTTCGTGCACCATCGGAAATCAATCTTTTGAAAAAGCACTTCTTGATCTAGGGGCTAGTGTCAACTTGCTTCCATTCTCAGTTTACCAACAACTAGGTTTGGGGGAACTCAAGCATACCACGGTTGTGTTGCAACTTGCCGACCGTTCGGTGAAGCAACCACGTGGCATCATTGAGGATGTCATCATTCAAGTGGACAAATTCTATTTTCCGGTGGACTTCATAGTCCTTGACACGGAACCGGTTCAAAATCCGAATCACCATATTCCTATCATTCTAGGTCGTCCATTCTTGGCCACGGCAAACACTTGCGTTAATTGCCGTACTGGAGTGATGGACATCTCTTTTGGGAATATGAAAGTCCGCTTGAACATCTTCAATGCTTCCCACCACACATCCGACGACGAAAGTGAGTGCTTTTGTGTCGATGTTGTGGACGACCTTGTTCAAGAAACACTTCCTTCTATTCTTTCCAAGGACCCTTTAGAGGCATGCCTAAATCACTTTAACTATGATGATTTTGACATTGAGCAATCCATATGTGAAGTCAATTCCATGCTCGATGTTAATACTGTCATGGAGTTGCCTAAGTGGAGAGTTCCGAGAGAACCCTTGCCCCCTTTGTCCAAAACTTCCCAAACTCCTTCTTTAATTTCCCCACCACAACTTGAGCTCAAGCCTCTACCGGCTACACTCAAGTATGTTTTCTTGGGCGCAAATGAGACCCTTCCAGTCATTATTGCTTCCAATCTCACGAATGATCAAGAGTTGGAACTCATAAAGGTGCTAAAAGAGCACAAAAAAGCAATAGGATGGAGTGTGGTAGATCTTAAGGGAATAGACCCTTCTATTTGTATGCACCACATACACTTGGAAGAGGATGCAAAGACCTCAAGGGAGGCACAACGTCGATTGAATCCAAACATGAAGGACGTTGTAATGAAGGAGGTGGTGAAGTTACTAGATGCGGGGATCATATACCCCATCTCTGATAGCAAGTGGGTTAGTCCCACTCAAGTGGTTCCAAAGAAGTCTGGTATTACGGTGCAACCTAATGATAAGGGTGAATTAGTTCCCCAACGCACCACCACAGGATGGAGAGTGTGCATTGATTATAGGAAATTAAATTCAGCCACTCGGAAAGATCACTTCCCCCTCCCATTCATTGATTAAATATTGGAGAGATTGGCCGGGCAAAGTTTTTATTGCTTTTTGGATGGATATTCCGGCTATAATCAGGTTGCTATAGACCCGAGGGAGCAAGAGAAAACCACCTTTACATGTCCCTTCGGCACATTTGCTTATAGACGCATGCCCTTTGGGTTGTGCAATGCACCGGCAACTTTTCAACGGTGTATGATGTCTATCTTCTCGGACATGGTGGAAAAATTCTTGGAAGTGTTCATGGATGATTTTTCCGTTTTTGGGCCTTCATATGAATCATGCCTCCAAAATCTAGCTTGTGTTCTCAAACGATGTCAAGAAACCAACCTAATTCTTAGTTGGGAAAAGAGTCATTTTATGGTTCAAGAGGATATTGTCCTAGGGCACATTGTGTCTAAGCGAGGAATAGAGGTTGATAAAGCCAAGGTTGAACTCATTTCCAAACTTCCTCCACCATCCACGGTGAGAGAGATTCGTTCATTCCTTGGGCATGCGGGCTTTTATCGCCGTTTCATCAAAGACTTTAGCAAGATCTCTCGGCCTTTGTGTCGCCTTCTTGAAAAAGAGTCTTGCTTTACCTTTGATGAAGCGTGCCTTAACGCTTTTGAAAAACTTCGCACCATGCTTACAACCGCTCCAATTCTAATCCCTCCAAATTGGGCTCTCCCATTTGAGATTATGTGTGATACATCCGACTATGCCATGGGTGCTGTCTTAGGGCAACGAGTAGACAAACTGCCACATGTCATCTACTACGCAAGTAAAACCCTTTCCGTGGCTCAAATCAATTATACCACAACGGAAAAGGAATTGCTTGCGGTAGTATTTGCATTAGACAAATTTCGAGCTTATTTATTAGGTTCAAAGGTCATTGTTTACTCGGACCATGCTGCCCTCCGGCATCTTTTGGCTAAAAAGGACACCAAGCCTAGGTTGATCCGATGGATACTCTTATTGCAGGAGTTCAATTTTGAGATTAGAGACAAAAAGGGAACTAAAAATGTGGTAGCTGACCACCTGTCTAGAATTCTTGCTGAATCCTTCCATAATTCCATTCCAGTTTGTGAATCCTTCCCGGATGAACAACTCTTTGTCATCTCTCAAGAGAGTATCCCTTGGTATGCGGATGTGGTTAATTACTTGGCAACTGGTAAAATACCATCTTCTTGGACCAAGCAAGAGAAGGATCGTTTCCTCTCCCAATCACGATCATATTATTGGGACGATCCTCAATTGTTCAAATATTGCCCCGATCAAATAATTCGAAGGTGTGTGCCCAACAGTGAATTCCAAAGCATTCTCAAGTTTTGTCATACACTCGCTTGTGGGGGGCACTTTAGTGCTAAGAAAACCGCAGCAAAAATTCTCCAATGCGGATTTTTCTGGCCGACACTTCATCGGGATGCATATTCATTCTGCCGCTCTTGTGAGCGATGTCAGCGCCTTGGCGCGATGTCTCGGAAGGACATGATGCCTCTTAACCCTATTCTTATCATTGAAATATTTGATGTGTGGGGCATTGACTTCATGGGACCATTTCCACACTCTACTGGTCATGAGTACATACTTGTGGCGGTGGACTACGTATCTAAGTGGATAGAGGCCGTTGCTACCAAAACCAATGATCACGCAGTCGTGGTTAAATTCATTCAAGCTAATATTTTTAGCCGGTTTGGTACGCCTCGGGCCATCATCAGTGACGGAGGTAAACATTTCTGTAACCGGTTCCTTCGAACCTTGCTTCTCAAATACTCCGTCACACACAAAGTAGCCACCCCATACCATCCTCAAACTAGTGGCCAAGTAGAAGTATCCAATAGGGAGATTAAGAACATTCTTCAGAAAACTGTTCGGCCCGACCGGAAGGATTGGTCATCGCGACTAAACGATGCATTATGGGCATACCGAACCGCATATAAAACTCCCATTGGAATGTCACCTTATCGGTTGGTTTATGGCAAGGCGTGCCATCTTCCGGTTGAATTGGAGCATAAAGCTATGTGGGCCACCAAGACTTTCAATTTTGACATGAAAAAGGCCGGTTCTAATCGAAAGCTTCAATTAAATGAATTGGAAGAATTGCGACATGACGTGTATGAGAATGCGAAAATCTATAAGGCAAAGTCCAAAGCCTTTCATGATCGTAATATTCGAGTCAAAATATTTTCGCCAGGCCAAAAAGTTTGGTTGTACAACTCACGCCTCCATTTGTTTCCCGGAAAACTTCGCTCCCGTTGGGATGGTCCATTTTTGGTTAATTCCGTCGCTCCCCACGGAGCGGTGGAATTGAAGGACTTGAAAGATGGCTCGATGTTCAGAGTAAACGGGCAGCGCTTAAAAGTGTGTGTGGATGACCAAGTCACCACCGAATACGTGGATGTCGTCACTTTGACGGATCCCGTGTATTTTGACTCGTGAGCCGATCCGGACGTCGCGCCATAGACGGGTAAGGTGGCGAAGCCATGGTAGCTATCAAGCTTCCATGATGTCCCTTTAATCCAAAGTAGATTTGTATCTAAGCAGTGTAGTATCTAATTCCCAAATATCCAAGTCCCTGAAGCATACCTTAAACTGGCTGTTTTTGAGCATCTCGATTGATCGAAACCAAGATCTTGATCAATCGAAAATTTCGATTGATCAAGATTTTAGTTTCGATTGATCAAAAAATTGCAGAGATGTGCCAAGTCCAAAGTCCCGAGAGGTAGTATTCTTCGATTGCACTTCGATAGGTCTTCGATCGATCAAAAATTTCGATTGATCGAGATTTTAGTTTCGATTGATCGAAAAATTGCAGAGATTTGCCAAGTCTAAAGTCCCGAGAGGTAGTATTCTTCGATTGCACTTCGATAGGTCTTCGATTGATCGAAATCAAATTTCGATTGAATCAATTAAAGGTTCGATTGATCGAAGTAAAAATGTGATTCAGGGGAGGAATTTTCGATTGAGCGAAGAGACACTCTCAATCCATCGAAGCTGGTTTCGATTGATCGAAGCAAGATTTCGATCAATCGAAATCTCGATTGATCGAAATGCACATCTCGATCAATCGAGATGCACGCGGAGCCTGCACGTGAGCCGAAAATCTATTTAAACCGTTGGGCTTCCCTCCCATTTTAAAAGACCATCCGAATTCTTCTCTCCCTCCGTGCGATCTAAGCCTTCTCCAAGCACTCCCGAGCACTCGATCTACCATTCCCGATCATCCGCCGCCATCCGACGCCGCCGCTAGCACCCGCGCGATCTTCTCTTCGCGGCTGCGAGTGGAGTTTTCTTCGATTGAGCCGTTCATCTTCTTCCTCACGAGGTAAGTGATGCATGGCTACTTTTTGTTTACTCTCTCGCCATTTTTGATAGTTTTACGGCGGAATAAACATAGTTAGATAATGTTGGGGTGGATGGTTGCGATTGCGATATCTGAATTGAGTTTTTGTGGGTTTCGGGGGGGGTGGATTTGGCATTTTCTTCGTTTCAAACGCTTAGTGTACGGTGTGTAACCGCGGCACCTTCGTTTCGGTTGCACCCGTTCACATTGCCTCTTCGAGTGCGACTTTTTGCATTTTTGTCAGTACCATGGACTAAGACTTCATTTTTATTTTTATTCTTTTAGTTTATTAGTAGTTTAACTTTCTTCTTATTCATCTTTTATTTACGTACCTTTTGGAATCCAGTGCAGACTGTTCCGAGACGATGGCGAGGGTGAAGAACGCCACCGGTGCTGTTCGCGACGTGCCCGGGCGAGCCTTCCGGTCTCGGAAGTTCCACCCGGAGCAGGTTTTCGACTTAGCCGAGTTCGAGAGGCGTCCCGACACCGAGTGGTTAGTGGTGGAAACCAACCCTAGTTCTCTCTCCCAACCTTACTCTTAAATTTCATTGTCATTTCATTTATGCAATAGTTTTTAAACACAAAACCAAAAATCTGTTTTCTTAGAATTAAAGTAGAATTAATCTTCCCTTAAGACAATTGCGACTAGTCCTCGTGGGATCGATACCCTATATATAGAACCTTATCTACAAAGATTCGTGCTCTTGCGAGTGGTTAAATTATATTTTGATAAAAAGGGCAAAATTAAGCTTACAATATAATTTAGTTCCGACCACATCAAAAGGGTCCCATAAAATCAATCCCCCAAACATCAAAAATTTCAGCCACCAGAATGGGGCTCATGGGCATCATATCACGCCTCGACATTGAACCCAATCTTTGACAACGATCATAAGTCTTACAGAAAACATATGCATCATGAAACAGAGAAGGCCAAAAGAATCCACATTGAAGTTCCTTTGCTGTTATCTTCCTTGCACTGAAGTGCCCTCCATAAGCCAATGAGTGACAGAATTTGAGAATATCTTGAAACTCATGGTCTAGGACACATCGCCGAATAATTTGATCTGGACAATATTTAAACAACTCTGGATCCTCCCAAAAGTAATGATGAACTTTAGAGAAGAATCTATCATGTTCTCGCTTGGTCCAATCTCTTGGCACTTTTCCCGAGCTAAATAATTCACAATATCTGCATACCATGGTGTGGAGTTGTCGGATACTCCAAACAATTGCTCCCTCTGAAGTGTTTTGGAAAGTGTAGTGCATACAGAAGTTACCACCATGGTAGAAAATTTATTTTCAAACATCTTCTCTCCTTCTGTTTTTTTTGCACCCTTATTTCATTTGTAGATTCAGTCACATCCTCAGAGTTCATGAAGAAAACATCAGTCTGATCTGGAGGATTCTCAACCGCATTGAAAATATTAAGTTTAACCTTCATGTTGCCAAATGAAATATCCATGATCCCCGACCTACAATTTATGCAAGCATCAGCAGTAGCTGAGAAAGGTTGACCAATGATCACTGGAATGTGCCTCTTTGGATTGTGAACCAGCTTAGTGTCAAGTATAATAAAATCAACAGGAAAGTAGAACTTATCCACTTTAATGAGCACATCTTCTATGATTCCTCAGGGTCGCTTTGTTGATCTGTCTGTAAATTGCAATACTACGTAGGTAGGCTTCAATTCTCCGAAGCCCAATTGTAAGTAGACTGAATAGGATAGCAAATTCACACTTGCACCCAAATTAAGAAGAGTTTGATCCACATGGTGCTCCCCAATAATGTATGAGATAGTTGGAGCACTAGGATCTTTGTACTTGGGAGGAGTACACTACTGGATTATTGAACTTACTTGTTGTGGCAACATCACTTTCTTTGGCACATGGCTTTTAGAACGCCTTTTCTAAGTGCACAAGTCCTTCAAGATTTTAGCATAAGGAGGAATTTGCTTGATGGCATCAAGGAGTGGCAAATTAATCTTCACTTGTCGAAACACCTCCATCATGTCATGCAGCTTGTCCCCTTGCTTCCCCAATCTAGTTGCTTCAAGGAAACGTTGTGGGAAGGGGGCCTTAGGCTTATAAGGAATTTCAGCACTTGAACTTGTGGTAACTTTTTCTTCTTCTTTCTTATCACCCACCTTATTGTCAATTATTTTCCCACTTCTCAAAGTGGTAATGGCCTGGACTTGCTCATGGTGTGAGTTGCTTGTGGAAGCTTGCATCCCTCTTGGATTAATAATTGGTTGACTAGGGAGCTTCCCTTCTTCTATTCTACTCAATGAAGTAGCAAGCTATCCAAACTGAGATTCCAATTTGGCAATGGATTGAGAATGCGAGTGCACTAGTTGGACCGTAGATTGTACTATTGCTGCAGTAGCTTGCACTGTCTCGATAAGAGAATCAAGCTTGTCAAATTTAGACAAGGTAAGTGTCAGCTTGTCTTCAATAACAGAAATTCTTTGGGCCATAGGACTTTGTATTTGATATTGTTGTTGAGGCACAAAAGTCCTAGGTTGATATGATGGTTGCATTGCTGCCCCTTGATTACTGTAAGAGAAACCAGGATGATTCCTCCATGTGGGATTGTAAGTATTACCTCGTGGAGGATTCATTGGTCCAGTGAATGTAGCTTGAACTTGCTCATGTTGAATATCAAAAATTGCCCCACTGAAGGACAATTGCTCACATTATGCATAAGACTAGAGCAAAATTCACAAGGGCCTAGCAATGAAGAATTAGAAGTAGAAGGAGTTTCATTGGCAGCTATAATTGTTGCTACCTTCTTTGCAATTAAATCAATGTCGGTTGGCATAGCTTCTGAAGCACCAACCTCAAAAATCCCATCAGTCTTCCTTACAGTGGCAAGTTTGCTAGAACGAGTAGAGGACACATGTTGTAGAGAGTTGTCACTAAGATTTTCAAATAAAGTCCATGCCTCTTTTTCACTCTTCAACATAAAAGTACCTCCACAAGATGTATCAACCATCTGTCTGTTGGCTTCTGTCAGCCCTTCATGAAAACTCTACACTAGTTGCTACTTAGGAACTTGATGATGGGGACACTTCCTAAGAAGGTCCTTGAATCTTTCCCATGTCTCATAAAATTGTTCCCCCTCATGTTGGGAGAAACCAGTGATAGCACGTCTGAACTGATTGGTCTTCCCTATCGGAAAATACTTCTTGAGAAACTCATGTTGCATCTGAGTCCAAGTCGTGATAGAACCTGCCGGTAGAGAGTTGAACCAATATTTTGCTTTGTCTTTCAGAGAGAATGGAAAAAGTCTCATTCTGAAAGCATCTTCAGAGAAGTTGTGAATTTTTGTAGTTGAGCACACTTTAATGAAGTCATCTAGATGCTTGTAAGGGTCTTCTTGAGTCATCCCAAAATAAGATGGTAGCATCTGAATAATGCTGGACTTGATCTCATAATTCTGTGCTGTGCATTAGGCAGTTGAAAACCTGCTGGCGAGGTATATTTCTCAAGAACATAGTAGTCCCTCAGCAATCTAGCTCTTTCTCCATCAGTATTAGGAACAAGGTTGTTATTCCTCTCTTCTACCATGTCTTCAAGTGATTCTTCCTCTTGCACAATGGTATCAACAGGGATGTTCCTCTGTTGTCTAAGAGTACGTTCAGGCTCAGGATCAAGAGGTATCAAAGGATCAGCTACAGAATGACGACCTTGCATATATTAGCAAAAAGCACCTGAAAAGAAAACAAAAACAAAATTAAAAATAAAAGATAAAAATTTTCTAAACTAAAAATTCAATTAAAATTAATTCTGTAAAATCCAATCAATCAAATAGATAAGCCCTGGCAATGGCGCCAAAAATTTATTCGTGTGTGAGTGTGACTCAAAAAGTATATCAATTAAAATTTTCCACACTTCGCAATAGAATGAATTCCTTGCAGAATAGGGCTATCGAAAGGGGTATCGTACCTCAGGGATTATGGTCTGATGAGTTGCAAAACTGAATTAATTCTAATTAAATTTATGAAGAAAAGAATTCTAATTTTTAAACTAAAACAATTAAAAAGATAAAATAAAATAAATCAAAGGTAAATAAATAATGAAGCTAATATGAGAGAAATCTAGGGTGTTTGATTTCACCACTAACTCCACAATCAATGGTCAATTAAATCAACTATAGGGGAATTACATCATGCATAAGTGGTGTTGGTGGCTACAAGCTCACCTTCATCCGTCAAGAAGATAACATATGATTAAGGCTAAGCCATGGACTATCTTCGATTGGCATGGGCCATCTGCCTAACTACTCTAATCTGGGGTGCAGTATGGTTCATCTTCTCTAGGCATAATCCATCAAAGCTCTTAACAATATATTCAGTGATTACCATTGTGTAATAATCTCTCTCATGATCACCGAAAACAAGAGAGATTGAGTTCAATAATGATAACTAAATATCTAGGACAAGATAAGAAATCATTGAAACTGAATTTACAAGACTTTTATTGCTCAATTCTATAATAAGAATCCTTTGAATTACACAATCTATGCATATATATAAAGGTCCCCAATAATTAAAACAATCAAACCATTGATGCTTTGTTAGGGCTACATCAAAACCCTAGTGGATGAACTAGCCGCTCAAGGTAGAAGAAGAAGCTTCAGTTGTTGAGGAAGAAGGCATCATCTTCATGAATTATGCATATAACTTCGTTCTCCAATGGCTCTGCAATATGTTTCTGTTATCTTCTCAGCCCTCTCAGACTCTCCAATCTCTCTATAATCTCCCTCTCAACTCAACTTATTCTTCACTTTATTGCCCAAGAGAATACACCAAAGTCCTAATCCAATTAGGAATAAATTAGGGTTTCCCGCAGCACTAATCAGGTGGGTTTTTCCTACTGACTTCGGCCCAACTTTTGACCCACTAGAAGTCTGATTTACGGAATTTTCGTGATATACAAAAGTGTGCAGAATCAAGTTTCGTTCAACCCTAAGCGAAAATAATGTCATTTTGAGGCTCGAAAATAAGACTTCTGTTCCGTTTTCCAAAACGGGATTAAGACTGTATGATGCGCAGATTTGGGCTTCAGGCCCGAAACCTTCTTAAGCAGTTGTAATTCTCTTGGACCTCTTCCTTGGGCTGATTTGAGTTGAAATAAATGGTTGAGTAAATCTCCTTGATGTAGGCTTCATCTCACCATCTTGGATGTCTTCTTTAAAAGCCCAAAAGCTTGGTTTTAATTGAAATAATCATTAAGGCCCTGAAAATACAGAAAACACTAAAACAAAGTAAAATCACAAAATAGTCTACCACTAAGAGAATAAAGTACATAAGTTAAGAGGCTAGAATGCGTAACATTCATCGCCTATCAGAGGGTATCCATTTTAGGTCTAAGGGCCTACAATGAAGTGGTTGATAGAGCCTTAGTGGCTGAGGAAGATGACAGGGACACCCAAAGAATATGGGAGTCTAAACAGCAAGCGAAGAATGCGGGGGCATCTTCGGGTAGTCAAGGGCAGAAGAGGAATAGGGAGGGCAAGTCAGGTTTCCAAGGGCAGCAACAAGCTCGCTCGGTACCTTCATTGGCCTTGCCTTCTAGATCTTCATGATCTTCTGTGGTGTGCTATAATTGCCATCAGATTTTCCATTTTAGTAAGGAGTGGCCACAGGGACATACAGTGGCTCCAGTGCCAGCAGGGATAGTAGGGGAGAGGGTGTGTTTCTCTTATAAACAACTCGGACATGTGAAAGCTAACTACCCACGAAGACAGGTGATATAGAGTGGTACAGGGACTCAGCAGACAGCTGGACAGACGACTACAGTTCAGTTTAGCTTCAGGGCATTACCGCCACTGCAGCCAACACAGTCAGTACAGGGATCACGAGTAGCGAAGGGTCCCATGCCTGCTTCTAGTCAGCAGTCAGGGCTACATGGGATTGGGCAGCAGTCACGGGGCCGTGTGTTCACGCTTGCTCCGGCAGAGGATGTATCGGGACCGTCGGTGGTCAGAGGTATTTTCCTACTTTCTAGCTCGTGGGCTAGGGTGTTGATAGATTCGAGTGTATCACATTCATGCATATCTGTTGCATTTGCTTGTGCCTTGGGGCTGTGGGTGTCATCATTGGAGTCACCATTGTCCATTGATACACCAGTTGGGGGTAGGGTTACCCTGGATAGAGTGTGTCAGTCTTGTGAGATCAAGGTTGCTGGGCGTCGACTAGTGTTTGACTTTGTGTTGCTAGACATGACCACTTTTGATGTCATTCTAGGTATGGACTGGCTATCTACATTTAGAGCCATGATTGATTGTCTCCATAGGAGAGTGACAGTGTGCACACCCGAAGGTGATTACTTTTATTTTATGGGAGAGCGGGATGATTTCTACGTTCTGTCTCTACTTGGTTCTGGTGTGTGGAACGGGGTTTGATATTTCCTAGCTAGCTTGTTAGCCGAGGAGGATGAGATTGTGACCAATGGAGGATTTCCACTGGTGGTTAGAGAGTTTGTGGATGTGTTTCCGGAGGACTTGACAAAGTTACCTCTGATGAGAGTTGTTGTGTTTAGCATTGATCTTGCTCCAAGTACCGCGCTTATCTCTATGGCACCGTACCAAATGGCACCGGCAGAGTTGATGGAGTTGAAAGATCAATTGCAAGAATTGTTGGATAAGGGATTTGTATGACCTAGTACATCACCTTGGGGAGCTCCGGTCCTGTTTGCTAAAAAGAAGGATGGATCTTTATGATTATTCATAGACTACCGTAAGTTGAACCAAGCAATGATTAATAACAAGTATCCTTTGCCAAGGATAGATGACTTGTTTGATCAGCTTAAGGGTTCGACTTCTTTTTTGAAGATCAACTTGAGGTCGGGGTATTACCAGTTGAAGGTAAGGGAAGAGGATATTCCGAAGACAGCTTTTCAAACTAGATATGGCCACTATAAGTTTTTAGTTATGCCATTTGGTTTGACGAACGCACCGGCAGTGTTCATGGATTTGATGAACCGGATATTCAGGGTGTACTTGGATAGGTTTGTGGTGGCCTTCATGGACGACATTCTTGTGTATTCTTCTTCTATGAAAGAGCATGAGATCCATTTGAGGACAGTGTTACAGACATTGAGAGAGCACCATTTGTATGCCGATGACCAAAATTACTCGTAAAGGAGTTAAGTTTGAGTGGAACGAGGCTTGCGAGCATTCCTTTATGGAATTGAAGCGTAGATTGACTAGTGCTCCAATATTGATTATTCCTGAGCACGATTTAGGTTATGTTATCTACTATGATGCTTCACAAGATGGTTTGGGATGTGTGTTGATGCAGACCGAGAGGGTTATTGCATATGGTTCCCGACAGTTGAAGATCCACGAGTAGAATTACCCGACTTATGACTTGGAGTTGGCAGCGGTAATTTTTGCTTTGAAAAGGTGGAGGCATTATCTCTACAGAGAGAAGTTTGAAGTTTTCTTCGATCATAAGAGCTTGAAGTACCATTTTACACAAAAGGACTTGAATATGAGACAGAGGAGATGGGCTGAATACATGGAAGACTATAACTTTAATCTTCAGTATCACCCGGGGAAGGCTAATGTGGTTGCCGATACATTAAGCAGGAAATCACATGGTACTTTGGCTAGTATTGCCATCCGTGAATGGAAGATGATGGAAGACATCTCAGAAATGGTATTGTGCTTCAGTGAGAGTGATGGACAGGCCACCTTATTCACACTCATAGCGTAACCAACTCTAGTGAGTAGGGTGGTTGAGGAGCAGAGGCATGACACAGAGTTAAAGAGCATTCGCACTCAGATTACGGGTGGCGAGGCAGTGGAGGATTGGGTTATCCATTCAGACGGAGGTCTGAGGTTCAGAGGCAAAATAGTTGTTCCATTGGCTTGTAGGGATGAGGTTCTGAGGGAGTTTCATAGCTCCAGACTTGCAGTACTTCCCGGTGGTACCAAGATGTACCACAACCTTCGTAGACAGTATTGGTGGAAGGGCATGAAAAAGGACGTCGCACGATTTGTGGCGAGGTGCCTCACTTGCCAACAAGTGAAGGTCGAGCATCAGAGACCGACAGGTTTGTTACAACTCTTACCGGTAACTATGTGGAAGTGGGAACACATCACTATGGACTTTATGACGGGTTACCTAGGACAAGGAAGAGTCATGATACAGTTTGGGTCATTGTGGATAGGTTGACCAAGGTGGCTCATTTTCTCTCTATTCGAGTGACAAATGATGTGGATACTCTTAGTCGGTTGTATATTGGTTAGATTGTGAGACTACATGGAGTGCCTATTTCCATTGTGTCCGATAGGGATCTAAGATTCACATCATGATTTTGGCAGAGTTTTCAGGCTGCACTTGATACGGACCTCCATTTTAGTACGACTTTCCATCCTCAGACAGATGGTCAGTCAGATATGCTTAGAGCATGTGCACTTGACTTTCGAGGCAGTTGGGAGGATGACTTTCCATTAGTGGAGTTCGCGTACAATAATAGCTACCAAGCTAGTATTGAGATGGCTCCATTTGAGGCCTTGTATAGTAGACCTTGTAGGTCGCCAGTTTATTGGACAGAGGTTAGTGAGACAGTGGCTTTGGGGCCGGATATAGTCAGAGAGACTACATAAAAGATTAAGATTATACGGTAGCGTTTGCTTACGGCTCAGAGTCGTCAGAAAAGCTATGCTGACAAAAGGCGGAAGCCTTTAGCATTTGAGGTGGGGGACCATGTCTTCTTGAAGGTCTTGCCATGATGGGGTTTGATGAGGTTTGGGCGTAGCGGAAAGCTATCCCCACGGTTTATCGGTCTATTCGAGATATTGGATCGTGTGGGTGAGGTTGCATACCGCTTGGCATTGCAACCCCAATTGTCAAGTGTGCACAATACTTTCCATGTTTTGATGTTGAGAGAGTATGAGCTGGATCCTTCAGTTGTGTTAGATTGGACAAATCTTGAGGTCGAGGAGGATGTGTCTTACGAGGAGAGACCAGTACAAGTTTTGCATGCTAGGGAACAAGTGCTTCGGGGCAAGATTATTCCATTGGTTAAAGTCCTTTGGAGACATCACTGAGTCGAGGAGGCTACGTCGGAGCGAGAACAAGAAGTCCACTCCAAATACCCTGAGTTTTTTTCTACTTGAGGTATGTTTCTAATTTCGGGGACGAAATTCCCTTAATGGGGGGAGGTTGTAGAGACCAGGACCAATTTTGGCCGATTTTGCATTTTTCACATTATAATTGCCATAAGTGCATTTTGAGTGGGGTTTAACATGTTTTGAGTGTAGGAAACATGTTTGGGAAGTGTTTTTAAGGTTTTGTGAAGTTTTCGGGAGAATTGGAGAAGTTTGACTTTTTTTGGTCAAACCAGGGCCCGAGATGTGACTTAAGTAGGGCCGGGAATCCGGAAAATTTCCAAAAATATTTATTTTTGGGAATGGCTTAGATGAAATGTTTAGAGATTTAAGGAAGTGATTTCGAGACCGTAGGAGTTTTTGGAATCGAAAAAGGAGTCCGGGAAGGTGCGTTAAGTGGCTTAGGGGTATTTTGGTCTTTTTGTGACCTAGGGACCTTAAATGGTCAAAATCTGTAGATATATTTCATATCTCATGGCTGCTTCTCTCTCTATATTTCTCCCACTTATTCTCTCTTTTCTCTAGGTTTTGGAGGTCTTCGGGTGGATTCAAATTCCGCCGAAGAAGGGAGATGCGTAGGGGATGGCTAGAGCTTCCCTATGAACCGATCAAAGTTGCGGTTTGGCAAGGTTGACATTGCTGGGATTTTGAGAAGTGCTTGGAAGGCCTTCATTTTCGAGGTAGAGGTGTTCTTTCTCATCTACTTGTCGATTCTAAGGTTTCGGGTGAAGTGGTGAGAGCTAAGGTTGAGTATTGATGTTTTAGAGAGGTAAGAGGGGTGGGATAAGGTGTTTTTATTCTTCTCTTGAGTCTCTTGTATGCAATAGATGTGTATCTCCTACTATGCATGATGTGAGTGACAAATGCATGAGAGTGTGGGAGAATGAGAGCATGTATGCTCATATGCTAGTTTTTGTGCATATATGTGGAAATGTGTTATATTGGGCATATATACGTTATATGTTGTAAGTGAGTTAAATGCATGCTATATTTGTAAAGAAAATGTGTGCATTTGTGAAGCATGATTAAAGTGTGCTTAAGTGAAGTTTTGTGAGCATATTTGGATATTATGCTAGGTTTTACATGTATAGGTAAATATATGTGTGGTGTAGTGGAAATGAAATGCATGCTACTTGTTTTATCAATTAGCATGTGCATTGTGAGGCATGATGTTTATATGTTCGAAATGCATATATATTGGGGCTGTTGTGAGGAAACGGGGAAGTGTGGTTGAATTGCCTAGAGTAGATCAATACTTGGTGAGGGCGTTGGAGTGATTACTTCATGTTGGAGTAGGTAGATACTTGATGACGGTGGTTTACTCACCTTGGAGTAGGTAAATACTCGGTGGAGATTCTAAAAAGGTTGCCCAATCGCCTTAGAGTAGGTAAATACTCGGTGATTGTGGTTTACTCACCTTGGAGTAGGTAAATACTCGGTGAGAATTCAAAGAAAGGGGGCCAAGTCACCTTGGAGTAGGTAAATACTCGGTGACGGCTGTCTATCAACCTTGGAGTAGGTAAATAATCGGTGGCAAAATTTAGAATAGTGTGGAAAAGTGTCTCGGTTTCATGATTCGGTTAAGAATCATATTGGGATGTCGGGTTAAGTTTGAGAGAGAGACAAGTGTATGATTATTGCCTTCATTTGAATTATGAAACATGATATGTGTTTAATGCATCCCTGTATACATATATGCATTGTGGTGAGTGAACATGATGTATGTTGACTGATACGTGAAATGTTGTGACATGCATACATGTAGGTCGTGTCGGGTCGACACTTAGGTGGGTTGGGATATTTGTACTGAGCCGCAGTGGTGTTCACCCCTTTATTCTAAATATTTTACAAATAAAGCACCGATGATGGATGGGACATGAGTGTCCAAGTGGAACTCTAGTAGTGGTTTTGCTATTTTTTGGATGTTGAGCTGATTCGTGTGTGAGTGTGACTCAAAAAGTATATCAATTAAAAATTACCACACTTCGCAATAGAACGAATTCCTTGCAGAATAGGGCTATCGAAAGGAATGGGTATCGAACCTCAAGGACTGTGGTCTGACTGTGTTGGATATAAGGAATTAATTCTAATTAAATTTAAAAGAAGTAAATTCTGATTTTCAAAACTAAATTAACTAATGAAGCAATTGAACAAAAGCAAGAAAAACTGAGGAGTGTAGAGAATATAAGATAAGTCTAGGGTAATTGATTTCACCACTAACTTCACAATCAATGGTCAATTGAACTAACTATGGGGCATCATATCATGCATAAGTGGTGTCGGTGGCTACAAGCTCACCTCCATCCGTCAAGAAGATAACATATAATTAAGGCTAAGTCATGGACTATCTTCGATTGGCATGGGCCATCTGCCTAACTACTCTAATCTAAGGTGCAGTATGGTTCATCTTCTCTAGGCATAATCCATCAAAGCTTTAATGATATATTCAATGAAAACCATTGTGTAATAATCACTCTCATGATCACAGAAAATAAGAGGGACGAGTTCAATAACAACAATCAAGTATCTAAGACAAGATAAGAAATCATTGAAACTGAATTTATAAGATTTTTATTGCTCAATTCAATAATAAGAATCCTCTAAATTACACAATCTATGAATGAATACAAAAATCCCCAATAATTAGAACAATCAAACCAGTGATGTTTAGTTAGGGCTCCATCAAAACCCTGGTGGCTGAACTAGCCGCTCATGATACGCCTTGTTCTCCAATGATTCTCTATTCCCAAAAGTTCTTCAAAGCTGCTGCCAAGCCTCCTTAATACAGCCCTCATTTGTCACTTTAAATATCCAAGAGAATACATCAAAGTCCTAATCCAATTAGGAATAAATTAGGTGTTCCCGCAGCACTAATCAGGTGGGTTTTTCCTGCTGACTTCGGCCCAACTTTTGACCCACTAGAAGTCCGATTCACGGAATTTTCGTGAAATACAAAAGTGTGCAGAATCAAATTTCGTTCAACCCCACGCGAAAATAATGTCGATTTGAGGCTCGGAAATAAGACTTCTGGTCTGTTTTCCAAAACGGGATTAAGACTGCATTATGCGCAGATTTGGGCTTCAGGCCCGAAACCTTCTTAAGCAGTTGTAATTCTCTTGGACCTCTTCCTTGGGCTGATTTGAGTTAAAATAAATGGTTGAGTGAATCTCCTTGATGTAGGCTTCATCTCACCATCTTGGATGTCTTCTTTAAAAGCCCAAAATCACGGTTTTAACTGAAATAATCATTAAGGCCCTGAAAATACAGAAAACACTAAAACAAAGTAAAATCACAAAATAATCTATCACTAAGAGAATAAAATACATAAGTTAAGAGGCTAGAATGCGTAACATTCAACGCCGATCACACCCCCAAACTTACATATTGCTAGTCCCTTAGCAATAGAATAAAACAAAACTAAAACAAAGGAAACTAACAAATACTAACTAAACTACCAATT
Source organism: Cornus controversa (assembly GCA_026545225.1). Lineage (NCBI taxonomy): Eukaryota > Viridiplantae > Streptophyta > Magnoliopsida > Cornales > Cornaceae > Cornus > Cornus controversa. Next base: position 35,130,575 of record CM048845.1, on the reverse strand, counting down.
CCACTTTCGTGGGAGAAACGATTGCATTTAGCATATGCAACAAGCCTTTAAACCCCTAGGTTTCCCCTAGTGGACGAGTATAGTCTCGTGAGGGTTTCCAGAAATGTTACCCACAAACATTCAAAATTCTGTTTCAACATTAATTCAAAAAGAAAATTACAATACATAGTTACAAACTTGCATTCAAGAATAATTTCAAATTTCTAAATTCCATCATTCAAATCAATGGTCCCCACACATAATTCACATCAACATATCTCAAAATAATCAACTCTAGCTCCCTCGTGTAAAGTGAACTAGCAATCATCTCATGTAGCATAACTCAGCTCTGAATATATTAAGGCACATACCCCTTCAACTCACTAGCTCTCCTTATTGAAATCATACTTCCCAACATGCATACATGACTTTTTCATTTTTTTTCTCATCATTCCTTTTTGTTTCATTGCTTTATTGGTTGTGCAATGTCTTGATCTATTAAGCTTTCTGAAAGATCCATATAGCAAGCTTTCAGTCAGTGACTCCCAAACCAGATGGCTTTAGGGCACTAGGCTTTAAGATACCCTGAAGACCTAATTACTCGAATCAATCAGGCTACAAATCAAGACAACCAATGTTCATCTTTTCTCACCCTTTCACTTTTGACGCGAACACTCCGTGCTTCCTGAGGCATAGAGGCCCGGTTACTCATGAAAAGGATCAAATTGATTTGCTTATTCAACACTTTTTTTTTCTCTTTTTTTTTTCTTTTTCATTGAAGTCAAGTAAACACATTATCGGTACTCATTCTCAAGAGATACTAATTAATATCAAGCATATGTAACACAATAACTCAGAACCACAGTTTATACCCCATAAGACTATGCTAGTGTGTTTGTGCATGTAAGGAAACTAAAATTAATCACTCCAAAACATGTTATTGCAAACCATGATTAAAACCACATAATTTAAACCATAGTTTTCAAGAATTTAAAACATACTCAAAAATTGCAAGTTAAGCACCTACACAAGGTATTAATCCTTTGAATAATGTCAAAACATTCTATCTAAAAACAAAACAAAATAAAATAAAATAAAATAAAAACAAACTAAGAAAATAAAATAAAATAAAATCCTAATACAAAAATAATTTCACACAAATTTCCCCCATATTGCAATAAAGCACACAAATAGGCCTCGCCTCACCCCCAAACTTAAACTGTACATTGTCCTCAATGTACACCCAATAAAAGTATAGAGAAGAATAAGAACGATGTTACCAGAAATCCGGAGAGGTAGTGGCAAGAAAATATAGCAAACCAATAGTATGAAGGCAATGCAAGCACACCCCCAAACTTGGATGTTTCAACCTGTCAAAACAAACCACTATACCCCAAAGATCAAGTGAAATAGTATGGGTGAAAATAAATATGAAAGAGAAAATTCCTAAAAAAATAAAATAAAATATTTTCATTTTTCAAAAATTTTTTTTTTATTTTTTATTTTTTATTTTTGAAGAAAGAAAGAAAGAAAAAAAAATAAAATAAATAAAATAAAATAAAGAAGAAGAAAAAAAATAAACTAAAAATAAAAATACAAAAGATAGTTACCTCCGAAAAATCAAGGAGAAGGTGGTGCCGGAGAATCTGGGTCAACCGAGTAGTCCACAATCAATGCGCAATGTCCTCCCCCAAACTTGTACTTTAAAACCCCTCAAAGAAATCCAACCAATTTTGCAAAAATAAACCACACCTCCTTTGAAGAAGAAACTTGAGAAAGTTGGAGCTTCAATGAGAATTTGATATAAACAAGTTGGATTTAATGTTGATGATGATGAATGATGATGATCAAGTAGGTGTATGGAAAGAAAATTTGAAGATTTTAGAGTGTATATTGATGTTGGACAAGCACAAAGAGGCACCAAGTCTTAAAATTTCGAGTGGGAGCAATGAGGGCATGAAGGAGGGTCTCAAAATAGCAAAAGAGGTTAGATTTGGCCTTCAGAGGTTGGGGCGATCGATCCCCCATGGGCTGGGCGATCGATCGCCCAGCTGGTTGCTCTCCCAGCTTGGGGAAAAATGGGGGCGATCGATCCCCCCTTGCTTGGGCGATCGATCCCCCCAGTTGATGCCTGTGAAGCCTCCATCGCCCAAGGTCGACCGGGACATGTATTTTTGAAGTCTCCATCGCCCAAGGTCGACCAAGAGCACCTTTTTTCACCCGTCTTGTGTCCAAATACCTCGGTACACCTCTTGGCATCCTCCGGAAGTAACTTATACATCAAAAACTCAAAGAAAACACATTAAACACACCTAATAATGGAAGAAAAATAAAAAAAAACATAAACTAAAAATAAAAATAATAAAAAATAAAAATAAAAATAAAAGAAAACTAAAGAAATTAAGGGATAGAAATACATACAAATCCTACAATTTAACGTCCGTAGGCGACGATCATCAACTTGAATTGAAAGTTCATCCAATGCCACATCTCTTGAGGAGATTTAATTTCGTCCCTCCTATATGATCCTCACCTCCTTGTGTCAAACTCAAAGTGACCGGAATGGTCTCATTGGCTTCAAAAAATACATTTCTCTCCATTAACGAAACATGCTTCAATTTTACCCATGGAGGAGACTCTAATGATGGAATCGAAGGAGTGTTAGAAAGAATAGGCAATGGCTCAATCGGAATCCTCCAAGGTGGAGTATTTTTCATGACCACTACATCAAGTAAATCATTCACCCCCTCAATGGACTTTTCAACATCATGTGATAGAGCAACCGGATCAACTTCTTCAACATAATCATCAAAGTCATCCATGAAGAAACAATCACTCTCATCTAGAGGATGTTGAATGACATTAAAAGTATTCAAGTTCACCTTAGGCTCATGAGAAATTTCAACATTTGGACTCTTTGGCACCTCTTCTTCATCAAGCTTCTTCTCCCCCACCTTGTTGTCACTTATTTCTCCACTTCTAAGAGTGGTGATGGCTTGAAATTGTTCATGGTGTGGGTTGCTCAAAGAAGAAATATTGTTAAGGACATGAACCCCTCTTGGGTTGGCAACTGGTTGGCTTGGTAGTTTCCCCTCTTCTCTTCTACTTACAGCATTGACAAGTTGTCCAAACTGAAATTCCAGTTTGGCAATCGATTGAGAATGAGAATAAACCAGTTGAGTTGTGGATTGAACTTTTGCTGCAGTAGCTTGCACTATCTCGATAATAGAGTCAAGCTTCTCAAGTTTTTCTAGGACAATTGTCATCTTGTCCTCAATGGCTGAATACCTCTGTGCTATAGGAACTTGTTCTTGATATAATTGTGAAAGCACATAGTTCTGAGGTTGAAACGTGGGCTGAATTGCTACCCCTTGCTCTTGTGGAAGATTGAAAAATTGCCCAAGTGAAGGACAATTATTCACATGGTGCATAGGACTCGAGCAAAAATCACATGGCTCAAAAATAGGAAGATATGAAGATTGATTAGGAACTTGACTAGCCGCCATGAGTTGCACCACTCTCTGTGACACAGCATCCACAATGGTAGACATAGCATCTGCAGAACCAATCTCAAAAATATCATCTACCTTCCTTGAATGGGTTGGTCTGCTTGAATGAGATGAAGACACATGTTGTAAGGAATTATCACTGAGGTTCTCGAACAAAGTCCATACTTCATCTTCACTTTTTAACATAAAAGTGCCCCCACATGATGCATCTACCATCTGTCTGTTACCTTCAATTAGCCCTTCATAGAAACATTGCACTAACTGCCACTTTGGAACTTGATGATGAGGACACTTCCTAAGAAGGTCCTTGAATCTCTCCCATGCCTCAAAAAATTGTTCCCCCTCAAATTGAGAGAAACCAGTGATAGCACGTCTGAATTGATTGGTCCTCCCTATCGAAAAATATTTCTTCAGGAACTCATGTTGTATTTGAGTCCATGTAGTGATAGAGCTCGCCGGTAGAGATCTGAACCAATACTTGGCCTTATCCTTTAGAGAGAATGGAAAGAGTCGCATCCGAAAAGCATCTTCTGAGAAGTTACGAATTTTCGTTAATGAGCAAACTTCTATAAATTCATCCAAGTGCTTGTACGGATCCTCATGAGTCAACCCAAAATAGGATGGCAACATATGAATGATACTGGGCTTGATCTCATAGTTCTGTGCTGTGACATTAGGCAATTGAAAATCAGCTGGTGAATTATAAGTCTCTGGGACATAGTAGTCTCTGATCAATCTCGTTTTTTCCACAACAGCATTAGGCACAATATTGTTGTTCTCATTATTCCCATACACACCATCCATGATGTCAATATTTTCTTCCTCTTGCTCAATGGTATGATGATTGATGTACCGGAAAAGAAAAATAAAAAAATAAAAATAAATTAGATTAGTAGCAAAAATAAAATTCTAAACTAAAAAAACAAATAAAAAAAATTAAAACAAAACAAATTAGTACTACAAAAAGAAAAAAAAATAAAAATAAAAAGAAAAAAAAGAATAAAATAAAAGAAAAAAAAAATTCCTAAACTAAAAATCCAATTAGAACTAATTCTAAAAATCCAAACAATCAAATAGACAGTCCCCGGCAACGGCGCCAAAAATTGATTCGTGTGTGAGTGTGACTCAAAAAGTATATCAATTAAAAATTACCACACTTCGCAATAGAACGAATTCCTTGCAGAATAGGGCTATCGAAAGGAATGGGTATCGAACCTCAAGGACTGTGGTCTGACTGTGTTGGATATAAGGAATTAATTCTAATTAAATTTAAAAGAAGTAAATTCTGATTTTCAAAACTAAATTAACTAATGAAGCAATTGAACAAAAGCAAGAAAAACTGAGGAGTGTAGAGAATATAAGATAAGTCTAGGGTAATTGATTTCACCACTAACTTCACAATCAATGGTCAATTGAACTAACTATGGGGCATCATATCATGCATAAGTGGTGTCGGTGGCTACAAGCTCACCTCCATCCGTCAAGAAGATAACATATAATTAAGGCTAAGTCATGGACTATCTTCGATTGGCATGGGCCATCTGCCTAACTACTCTAATCTAAGGTGCAGTATGGTTCATCTTCTCTAGGCATAATCCATCAAAGCTTTAATGATATATTCAATGAAAACCATTGTGTAATAATCACTCTCATGATCACAGAAAATAAGAGGGACGAGTTCAATAACAACAATCAAGTATCTAAGACAAGATAAGAAATCATTGAAACTGAATTTATAAGACTTTTATTGCTCAATTCAATAATAAGAATCCTCTAAATTACACAATCTATGAATGAATACAAAAATCCCCAATAATTAGAACAATCAAACCAGTGATGTTTAGTTAGGGCTCCATCAAAACCCTGGTGGCTGAACTAGCCGCTCATGATACGCCTTGTTCTCCAATGATTCTCTATTCCCAAAAGTTCTTCAAAGCTGCTGCCAAGCCTCCTTAATACAGCCCTCATTTGTCACTTTAAATATCCAAGAGAATACATCAAAGTCCTAATCCAATTAGGAATAAATTAGGTGTTCCCGCAGCACTAATCAGGTGGGTTTTTCCTGCTGACTTCGGCCCAACTTTTGACCCACTAGAAGTCCGATTCACGGAATTTTCGTGAAATACAAAAGTGTGCAGAATCAAATTTCGTTCAACCCCACGCGAAAATAATGTCGATTTGAGGCTCGGAAATAAGACTTCTGGTCTGTTTTCCAAAACGGGATTAAGACTGCATTATGCGCAGATTTGGGCTTCAGGCCCGAAACCTTCTTAAGCAGTTGTAATTCTCTTGGACCTCTTCCTTGGGCTGATTTGAGTTAAAATAAATGGTTGAGTGAATCTCCTTGATGTAGGCTTCATCTCACCATCTTGGATGTCTTCTTTAAAAGCCCAAAATCACGGTTTTAACTGAAATAATCATTAAGGCCCTGAAAATACAGAAAACACTAAAACAAAGTAAAATCACAAAATAATCTATCACTAAGAGAATAAAATACATAAGTTAAGAGGCTAGAATGCGTAACATTCAACGCCGATCATGAGCATTTTGTGGCTATCCATGCTGGCTTGTGGCATGTGACTTCCTTTTTAGTTGTGGTTGTACTTTGGACATATGTACTTTTGATGCATGTATCAGATTATAAACTTGTTGGGTGTGGAAAGACAATGGTTTAGTTTATGTAATGCCCATGGTGGCACTTAATTCATTTTGATGATCTTTCCATTGTGAATGAGTTGTGTTCATGAAAGACATGATTCATTTTGGTGTATGAATTCAATTATGAACATGATCTTGAGTGTGAGATTGGTGTTGGAACCTTTCATTTATGTTATTAATCATGTTTGAGGGGTTCTAGGATGATAGAATGTTGATTGAGCTTCGTGTGGATGATGTATAGGGCTGTTGGAAGTCCCAGGAGGAGCATTTCGATTAATCGAGATTCACTCTCGATCAATCGAGATGCCTATGTCGATCAATCGAAGTCCCCATTTCGATTGAGCGAAAGGGTGATGATTTATAGTGATTTTTGGAGTCCAGGTAGCAGAAATTTTGATCAATCGAAACCCCTATCTCAATCAATCGAGATATTGCAGGTCTGGGGTCCCGAAAGGGTGAAAATCTCGCTAGAATTTCAATCAATCGAGATTTCATCTCGATCAATCGAGATTACTATTCACAGCTTTTTCCAAAACTTCATTTCGACGTAATTTCTTTCGTTCTAGATCAGAATTGAGTGTGGTTTTTTTTGAACTTGAGTATTTTTGGATTCTCTACCCAATGGTCTAAGGCTCAGTTCCAGATTCCAAACACATAATGTTTTGAGGCTCGAAAGTGAGTGATTCTTAAAAGTGTGGGCATGTAAATGTTCACTAAGGTGTGTGATTTGATGTAGGGCCCATGGGGATTAGTTTAGGTGGATTTGGGTTCATTTATATGCAAGAATTAAGTTAAGCTTCCATGGTGAATGAGGGTAATGAGGGCCTATTGGGCTAAATGGACGGTTCAACCTCTGGTTCTCCGAGAGTGAGGAGTCGGGTGTTATAACATGGTATCAAACCTTGATACTAATGCATTGAGTGTAATTGAGATTGTTCATGTGGTTAAGTGAACGGGTTCACTCTCAGGATTCGGGGTCGGTCCGAGGGAGTCCCAGCGGTCCGGGTTTCGGGGCGTGACAGAAATCCCCCATCATGTCTCGGGATACATACCATAGAGTTCGGCTATGTCAAACGTACTTTCAAAGTTCAAAGCCCTTGGACGCCATCTCTCATGAATACCTTCTCGGCGAGATCATGAAGAACCGGTAGTTGGATCATGCCTCGCTCGGGGAGGATTGCATGAACTTGAAGCACCTTGGTGACTTGCTCTCTTGGGTGCCATAGAAGTAGAAAAAGTGTGGTTGAGGAATTAAATCGAACACTTAGCGTGCACAATTAACTTGTAACCTTCAACCTCCTTTTTTTTAGCAATTTTACCACCCAAATCGAATAAGTAAATGCAGCAAATTGATACCCCAAACTTGTTCTTCAAAAGCCCTCTCAAAGAATTGCACAATTTCACGAAAGAAAAACTTCACTTACTTTGATGTTGAACTTGAAAAAGTGAGAGCTTCCTTTGAGAACTAGTAATTCTTGATCTGGTTTTGATGTTGATGATGATGATAATCAATGTTGAATTCTTATTCAATACTCACCAATTGAAGAAAATAATTTTCCGATTGAAGTAGGACTTGAATTGGAGTTGAAAAAGGTCAAGGATGCAAGTGGTAGCAACAAAGGAGAAGTGGGTGTCCATATATAAGGAGGATTCTCGGCCAGCCCAAATTTTTGGTTTGGGTGATCAATCCCCCTAGCCATGGGCGATCGATCGCCCAACTGGTGGTGGTCGTCCTTGAAAAATATTAAGGGGTGATCGATTCCCCTCAATTGGGGTGATCGATCCCCCTCCTGGAAGCCCGTTGGACCCTCCATCGCCCAAGCTCGATCGAGACTTGAAAATTTTTAGTCTCCATCGCCCAAGGTCGACCGAGAGCACGATTTTTCACCTGTCTTGAGTCCTAATACCTCGGTACACCTCTTGGCATACTCCGGAAGCAACTTATATATCAAAAACTCAAAGAAAAAACATTAAAACGCAACTAGAATTGAAAGAAAACTTAAGAAACTAAAACTAAAAATTAAAATCAAAGAAACTAAAGAAATTAAGGGATAGAAATACATACAAAACCTACAATTTAACGTCGATAGGAGACGATCAATTCTCCGAAGGGATTAAGTCAGATAGACAGGATCCGTCAAGTCGACGGACTCTATGTCTCTTCTTGGCACACATTCTTCCACACAATGCTTCAACCTTTGATCATTAACTTTCATCAAAGTAATTCCAAACAATTGCTCATCCAGGAATGAGTCTCGAATAGGTAATGCATTGATCACCGGTTCAAACTCAATCCGAGATAAATGATCCGCAACCACATTCTCAGTCCCCTTTTTATCTTTTATCTCCAAATTGAATTCTTGCAGCAATAAAATCCATCGAATAAGACGCAGTTTGGTTTCTTTCTTCGCCAATAAGTGTTTTAATGCTACATGATCAGAGTAGACAACCACCTTGGATCCCAATAAATAAGAACAAAACTTGTCCAAGGCAAATACTACAGGTAGAAGCTCTTTCTCTGTGGTTGTATAATTGAGTTGGGCATCAGAGAGAGTCTTACTAGCGTAATAGATGACATGTGGCCGTTTCTATTCTCCTTGTCCCAACACTGCTCCCACTGTATAATCAGAGGCATCACACATAATTTCAAAACGTAAAGCCCATTTTGGAGACTGCATGATTGGTGCAGAGGATAAAGAGATCGAAGCTTTTCAAAATCTTGCACACATTCTTCATCAAAGATAAAGAGAACATGTTTAGATAACAAATGGCACAATGGTCGAGCAATTTGACTGAAATCCTTGATGAATCTTCTATAGAACCCTGCATGGCCTAAGAAAGATCGAACTTACTTTACCGAAGTTGGATGAGGTAGAGTTGCAATTAGGTCGATCTTTGCTTTATCAACTTCATTACCTCTTTCTGAAACAATATGGCCTAATACAATACCCTCTTTTACCATGAAATGACTCTTCTCCCAACTAAGTACCAAATTACACTCTCAGCACCTTTGAAGCACCAGTGATAAATTACTCAGACAGTTTTCAAAGGATGATCCAAAAATAGAGAAATCATCCATGAACACCTCCAAGAATTTTTCCACCATGTTAGAAAAGATGGCCATCACACACCTCTGGAATGTCGCCAGAGCATTACATAATCCAAATGGCATACGACGATAAGCAAAAGTGTAAGGACCGGAATTATTTTGATCGGTTCCGGGTGAAATTTTGACCGGATTTAAAATCTTCGGATTAATTAAAATTCAGAAAAGTATGGATATAATTCCACACAGGTGGAAGGCGTATGAATATGTATATATATATATATATCTAAATATATATATACATAGTACCTATATTTATATTCAATTATAAATATATGGGGGGGCTTATATGCAAATATATAGAAGTGTAATTGTTTAATTGCACTTATGTGGGAGGTTGTGTATGTACATACATATATGTATTATGTACATATACGGGATATATGTGGCATTACAAATTTATATAGGTATGATATAATTTTTATGTGGAGGAGAATGGTGTAAATAAAGTTGTGGTTGTAATTAAAGAAAGAGGAAAAGAAAAGAAAAAGAAAAGAAAAGAAAAGAAGAGGGAAGAGGAGATCGGGGAGAGAGAAAGCCGAGAAGAGAGAGAGAGAAGTCGAAGGCGAGATCGGCTGGTTCGTGGGTTCACTGGCGGTGGGCCGGTGACGGCAGCTCGTGGTGGTTGCCGGTGATACGGGTGGCTCGGTTTGGCCGAGCCGTTCGCGAAGGGGCTACTCCGGCGGTTGCGACGGCTGGAGGAGGCCTCGGTTGGTTCAGTTTTGGGTTGAACTCGGCTGAGTTTGGCTTGGCTCCGCTGTAGCAGTTGGATCGGACGGCAGGGGTCCGTTTGGCTTCGGCTGGTGCTCGGGCCGTGCTGGATCTGTCTCGGTGAGCTCCGGCGGCGAATAGCGGTAGTGGTCAGCGGTGGGTTGTGTTTGGGTTGGCTGTGGTTTGGCTTGATTTTGGGTCTAATTTTTGGGACTGTTTGGGTACTCGGTTGCTATGGTTTGTTGAATTACTGATGGGGTTTGCGTTCGGTTCGATTGGGGGCCTCGGTTCGGGCATGGTGGAAGCCGTGGCTGTGATGGTTCCACGGCTATTTGGGCTCGGTTGGTGACTCCAATGGTGATGAATTGGGACTGCCATAGGGGTGAGATTGGCAGTGATGGCTCACGGTTGTTGGGTCAGGTTGGGTATGGTGACTGATTTTGGATAATGGCTTGATCGGCTGCCATTTAACGGCAGCAGCTTAGGTTGTTTTCGGTTAACAATATCGAGGGGCCGAAAGGTGGAAGTGGTGGAGCTCGCTTATGGGTTCCCGGAGAATGTGGGTGACGTCACGGTTGGTGGTGAGGAGTTGGGTCTTCACTTGGTGGGGCTCGGTTGTGTTGGACAGCCGGTTCTTTTTGGTCGTGTGTGTACAGGTGGTGCCAATGACGTCGGTTGATGGTGTTCGGACTTGTGGCCTTGAGTGAAGGCCATTTCGGCCATGGTAGCGGTTTGATTTGGTTGCTAGTGGTTTCGGCTGAGTAGTGAGTTATGTGTGGGTTGCACATAGGGTTCAGTTGGCAACTCGGGTTGCGGGTTGTTTTGGGTATCCGAATGAGAGGGATTCACAGCTGGTTATGATTCGGCTGGACTTTGCTCACGGTGGCAGCCATAGTGGGACTACCATGGGAGGATTGGGTTGGAACGGTTCATGTGTGACTTGGACACGGGACTGGACCAGACTTGGTAGAGGCCGATTTGCAGGCACGGACTGGTTGAGAGCTGGACATAAGGCAAGTTGCTTCTTGCCTCTATCTCATACATATCTTTTATGTACGTTGAGAAATTTACATATGTCTTAATTTAATCATATGTGGTATGTGTATATACATATATATATAGGTGCTTATATATATGTGGGTGTAGGTGGATGTTGTGCATACATGGGATATGAGAGGATATATATATGCATGTGTATATATATATGTATGTGCGGGTTTGGAAAGCGATAACATGTTAAATTTATCGCCTATTTGCATTGTGATATGCATGTTTGTATAGATTAAAGTCTATAAAAAGCATGCTAAATAATACCTGTTTAGCTCTGTGTTGTCTTGTATGCATATGTGGTTGTTATGCATGGTGTTCAGGATATATACATATATGTGATTATATATATATATGGTTGCAGTGGTAGAAATGCATGCTAAGTTGAATATAACTTTTGGCGAGCATTTAAAAAGCATGAAATGTGCTAAGTGTTTTATATGTTCTTGATACATATGTCGGTGATGTAATATATATATGTGTATATATATTGTGATTGGAATGCATGTTAGCTACTTGTAGTGAATACATGCATTGAATGAGAGCATAACTGTATTTATGCTAGTGTATGTGCATATGTGATTTATATGCATGATTTGACATGTACGTGATTACATGTGAGGTTACATGAATGAAATACATGCTATCTGTTTATAGAAAATGTATGCGTTGGTTATAGCATGATAAAAATATGCTAAGTTGGAATTGTTTGCATATGTGAGGTGTTATGCAAGTCTTTGAACATATATGTGCTATATGTGTTGGAATGTGATGAAAAGCATGATAAATACTTCTTTTTAGTATTCATAAGCATGGGTTGAAGCACGAAAGTGTTATGCTGCGTATATATGCATCCATATTGCATGCATAGGAGGGAATGACACTTATGTGGTTATATGTGGGTTATGTGGAGATGAAATGCATGCTAAGTTCTTTTAACTAGCTTAGGCATTGTGAGGCATGAACATTGAATGTTTGGGTTATTATATGTTTGAAATGCATATATAGTGCCGTTGGGAGAAAACGGGGAAGTGTGGTTGAATTACCTAGAGTACGTCAATACTCGGTTGTGGTTGTGGTCATAAAGTGGGCAAGTCACCCAGAGTAGGTCAATACTCGGTCACGGTGAGGGCACTGGAGTGGTTAAGTCATCTTTGAGTAGGTAAATACTCGGTGACGGTGGTCTACTCACCTTGGAGTAGGTAAATACTCGGTGGGGATTCCAAAAAGATGCCCAATCACTTTGGAGTAGGTAAATACTCGGTGATTGTGGTTTACTCACCTTGGAGTAGGTAAATACTCAGTGATTGTGGTTTACTCACCTTGGAGTAGGTAAATACTCGGTGAGAATTCTAAATAGGGGCCAAGTCACCTTGGAGTAGGTAAATACTCGGTGACGGTAGTCTATCCACCTTGGAGTAGGTAAATACTCGGTGGCAGAGTTGGAATGGTGTGGGAAAGGTCTCGGTTATATGATTTGGTCAAGAATCATGTTAGGATATCGGGTTGAGTCCGGGAGAGGGACAAGTGTGTGAACTTGTTTACATTATCTATTGTGAAGCATGCTATGTGTTAAACACATTCTTATATATGCGTTGCTTGTGACAGAACATGATATATGTTGGATATCTATTGCTTTTGAGCATGTTTTATGGTTTAAATGCATCCTTATTGCATTTGAGATGTGCTACTTGACGAGTAGGAGATGTGGCAGTTGATTTACATCATTTATGTAAATGTGTTGATATATATATGTTCTATATACATATTGATGTCTGATGTTTACTGCTTTCAAGCATGTTGAAAATGATTTCTAAAATCATGTGTTGTGGATTTTGTACGTTCATATGTGCTAGAGTAGCCACATACATCATTGGTTCATGCATGCTAGGTGGGGCATGGTCTTAAATATTGTGATATATTTAAGTGCATGTATATTTTTGAGAATATGTGAGGATCGACCTGCTGCAGCGGTGATAGTATGGTTCTACATACCTTGTTGGGCCTTTGAGCTCACCCCCTCCCAGGTTTTGCAGGTATTGCTGGTTTTGGAGTTAGTTAGGGGACTGACAGCACCGGTTGCAGAGGTAGTAAGTAGATTCCTTAGAATCTAATGTATGTCCAGGATAGTGGATAGATAGATGCTTTACATTTGGATTAAATGTATAAAGCGATTATGTTGATTCAGCTCCTTTAGTTGTATTTTATTCATGTGATGTATGTATTTAATACGGACATTCAAGGACTGAGGCATGTATATTTATGATTGTGTTATGCATGTTGTAGAAATATTGGGGGGGACACGAGCCCAGAAGTGTCCATTTTTATTGTTTAGATATAAATGCTGGGCGGACACGTGCCCAGAAGTGTCCATATAAATTGTGAAGCAGGTATATCATGCCAGGAGCTGATTATTTAGAATGGTTCATGCCCAATTTTCGTAAAAATGATAAGAAATTGAGGTTGCATGATTAGGTGGTGGTTAGAGCGTGAGGGTGATCTCACGGGGTCACACCTCGGTTTCCGGGCCTCGGGAATTGGGGCGTGACAAAAAGTACCAAAGGGACAAGTGAAAGTAGTTTTCTCTTGATCTTCTGGATCCATAGCCACTTGGTTATAACCAGAGTAGCCATCCAGAAAGCAATAATAGCTCTGACCCACTAATCTTTCAGGTATTTGATTAATGAATGGAAGAGGGAAGTGATCCTTCCTTGTCATAGAATTGAGCTTTCAGTAATCAATGCAAACACGCCAACCTGTGGCAGTACATTGTGGAACAAGCTCTCCCATAGAGTTAGGGACAATGGTAAGACCAGACTTTTTAGGAACCACTTGTGTTGGACTCACCCATGTGCTGTTAGAAATGGATAAATGATACCTGCATCAAGTAACTTGACAACCTCTTTCTTTACCACCTCTTTCATGTTGGGGTTCAGTTGCCTCTAAGCCTCTCTAGTTGGCTTACATCCTTCTTCTAGCTGAATTTTGTGCATGCAAATTGAGGGATCAATGCCCTTAAGATCGGCAACACTCTACCCAATTGCTTCACGATGTTGGTATAAGACCTCCACTAAGCTCTTCTCTTGAATTTCTGTCAGATCAGAGGCAATTATAACAGGAAGAGTTTTCTGTGCCCCCAAAACTACATACTTTAATTTGTCAGGCAAAGGCTTCAACTCTAATTCTGGAGGGGACTCCAATGAAGGTACTAGGGGAGTGCTAGATAGAGAAGGTAGTGGCTCAATTGGAATTCTCCAAGGTGGAGTATTCTGAATAACATCCACTTTCAGCATTAATGTTCTCGAAGTCATAAAGAGACTTGCATACTTTCAAAGAGTTTCGAGATATAGATGATGACACAAATTCCTCTACACATTCATCAATATCATCCATGCAGAACACATCACTCTGGTCTGGAGGGTGTTGGATAGCATTGAACACATTAAGCTTGACATTAATGTTGCGAAATGAAAAATCCATGATCCTCGACCTACCATTTATGCAAGCATCAGCAGTAGCTAAGAAAGGTCGACCAAGGATCATTGGAATGTGCCTCTTCGGATTGTGAACCGACTCAGTGTCAAGTACAATAAAATCAACAGAAAAGTAGAACTTGTCCACTTTAAGGAGCACATCTTCTATGATTCCTCGGGGTTGCTTTGTTGATCTATTTGCAAATTGCAATAGCACCGAGGTAGGCTTCAATTCTCCCAAGCCCAATTGTAAGTAGACTGAATAGGGTAGCAAATTCACACTTGCACCCAAATCAAGAAGAGTTTTATCCACATGGTGCTCCCCAATGATGCATGAGATAGTTGGAGCACTAGGATCTTTATACTTGGGAGGAGTACAGTACTAAATTATCGAACTTACTTGTTGTGGCAGCATCACTTTCTTTGGCACATGGCTTTTAGAATGCCTTTTCTGAGTGAAAAAGTCCTTCAAAAATTTAGCATAAGGAGGAATTTGCTTGATGGCATCAAGGAGTGGCAAATTAATCTTCACTTGTCGAAACACCTCCATCATGTCATGCAGCTTGTTGATAGGCGTTGAATCTTACGCATTCTAGCCTCTTAACTTATGTATTTTATTCTCTTAGTGATAGATTATTTTGTTATTTTACTTCATTTTAGTGTTTTCTGTATTTTCATGGCCTTAATGATTATTTCAGTTAAAACCGTAATTTTGGGCTTTTAAAAAAGACATGCAAGATGGTTAGATGAAGCCTACATCAAATGGATCCATTCAACCATTTATTTTAATTCAAATCAGCCCAAGAGAATTACAACTGCTTAAGAAGGTTTCGGGCTTGAAGCCCAAATTTGCGCATAATATAGTCATAATCCCAATTTGGAAAACAGACCAGAAGTCTTATTTCCAAGCCGCAAATCGACTTAATTTTCATGTTAGGTTGAACGAAATTTGATTCTGCACACTTTTGTATTTGACAAAAATTCTGTAAATTGGACTTCTAGTGAGTCAAAAGTTGGGCCGAAGTCAGCAGGAAAAACCCACCTGATTAGTGCTGTCGGAAAACCTAATTAATTCCTAATTTGATTAGGACATTGATGTATTCTCTTAGCTATTTAAAGTGACAAATTAGGGCTGTATGCAGGAGGCTTGGCAGCAGCTTTGAAGAGCTTTTGGAGTGGTGAATCATTGGAGAACAAGGCGTATCATGAGCGGCTAGTTCAGGGTTCTGATGGTGCCCTAACTAAACATCACTGGTTCGATTGTTTTAATTATTGGGAATTTTTGTATTCATTCATAGATTGTGTAATTTAGAAGATTCTTCTTATACATTGAGCAATAAAAGTCTTATAAATTCAGTTTCAATGATTTCTTATCTTGTCTTAGATACTTGATTGTTGTTATTGAACTCATCCCTCTTGTTTTCTGTGATCATGAGAGTGATTATTACACAATTGTTTTCTCTGAATATATCATTAAAAGCTTTGATGGATTATGCCAAGAGAAGATGAACCATACTGCACCTTAGATTAGAGTAGTTAGGCAGATGGCTCATGCCAATCGAAGATAGTCCATAACTTAGCCTTAATCACATGTTATCTTCTTAACAGATGAAGGTGATCTTGTAGCCACCGACACCACTTATGCATGATATGATGCCCCATAGTTAGTTCAATTGACCATTGATTGTGAAGTTAGTGGTGAAATCAATTATCCTAGACTTATCTTATATTCTCTACACTCCTTAGTTTTTCTTGCTTTTGTTTAATTGCTTCATTAGTTAATTTAGATTTAAAAATCAGAATTTTTTTCTCTTAAATTTAATTAGAATTAGTCCTAAAAATTCAACTCAATCAGACCACAGTCCCTGAGGTTTGACACCCCTTTCGATAGCCCTATTCTGTAAGGAATTCATTATATTGCGAAGTGTGGTAATTTTTAATTGATATACTTTTTGAGTCACACTCACACACGAATCAATTTTTGGCGCCGTTGCCGGGGACTATCTATTTGATTATTTGGATTTTTAGAATTAGTTCTAATTTGTTTTTTAGTTTAGGAATTTTTTTTTATTATTATTATTTTTCTTTTATTTATTTATTTGTTTATTTATTTTATTTTATTTTTTGTTTTCTTTTCAATTACTAATTAGTTTTATTTTATTTTTTTGTTTAGAAATTTTATTTTTGCTACTAATCTAATTTATTTTTAATTTTTTTTCTTTTCCGATACTTCAATCACCATACCATTGAGCAAGAGGAAGAGAATATTGATATCATGGATGGTGTGTGTGGGAATAATGAGTACAACAATATTGGGCCTAATGATGTTGTGGAAAGAGCGAGATTGCTCAGAGACTATTATGTGCCAGAGATTTATAACTCCCCAACTGATTTTCAATTGCCTAATGTCACTGTACAGAACTATGAGATCAAGCCTAGCATTATTCAGATGCTACCATCTTATTTTGGGCTGACTCATGAGGATCCATACAAGCACTTGGATGACTTTATTGAAGTTTGCTCATTAATGAAAATTCACTTCTCTGAAGATGCTTTTCGGATGTGACTCTTTCCATTCTCTCTAAAGGAGAAGGCCAAGTATTGGTTCAGATCTCTACCGGCGAGTTCTATTACTACATGGACTCAATTGCAAAATGAGTTTTTGAAAAAATATTTTCCGATAGGGAGGACCAATCAATTCAGACGAGCTATCACTAGTTTTTCCCAACATGAAGGGGAACAATTTTATGAGACATGGGAAAGATTCAAGGACCTTCTTAGGAAGTGTCCTCATCATCAAGTTCCAATGTGACAATTAGTGCAGTGTTTCTATGAGGGACTGACAGAAAGTAACAGATAGATGGTGGATGCATCATGTGGGGCACTTTTATGTTAAAAAGTGAAGAGGAAGCTTGGAATTTGTTCGAGAACCTCAGTGACAATTCTTTACAACATGTGTCTTCATCTCATTCAAGCAGACCAACCCATTCAAGGAAAGCAGATGATATTTTTGAGATTGGTTCTACAGATGCTATGTCTACCGTTGTGGATGCTGTGTCACAGAGAGTGGTGCAACTCATGGTGGCTAGTCATGTTCCTAATCAATCTTCATATCATTCTATTTTTGAGCCATGTGATTTTTGCTCGAGTCCTATGCACCATGTGAATAATTGTCCTTCACTTGGGCAGTTTGTAGATCTTCCACAAGAGCAAGGGGCAGCAATGAACCCACTTTTCAACCTCAGAACTATGTGCCTTCACAATTATATCAAGAACAAGTTCCTTTGGCACAGAGGTATTCAGCTATTGAGGACAAGATGACAATTGTCCTAGAAAAACTTAAGAAGCTTGACTCTATTATAGAGATAGTGCAAGCTACTACAGCAACAGTTCAATCCACAACTCAACTTGTTCATTCTCATTCTCAATCGATTGCCAAATTGGAATCTCAATTTGGACAACTTGTCAATGCCGTGAGTAAAAGAGAAGAGGAGAAACTACCAAGCCAACCAGTTGCCAACCTAAGAGGGATTCATGTCCTTAACAATATTTCTTCTTTGAGCAACCCACACCATGAACAATTTCAAGCCATCACCACTCTTAGAAGTGGAGAAATAAGTGACAACAAGGCAGGGGAGAAGAAGCTTGATGAAGAAGAGGTGCCAAAGAGTCCAAATGTTGAAATTTCTCATGAGCCTAAGGTGAACTTGAATACTTTTAATGTCATTCAACATCCTCTAGATGAGAGTGATTGTTTCTTCATGGATGGCTTTGATGATTATGTTGAAGAAGGTGATCCGGTTGCTCTATCACATGATGTTGAAAAGTTCATTGAGGGGGTGAATGATTTACTTGATGTAGTGGTCATGAAAAATACTCCACCTTGGAGGATTCTGATTGAGCCACTGCCTATTCTTTCTAGCACTCCTCCGATTCCATCATTAGAGTCTCCTCCATGGGTAAAATTGAAACATGTTCCGTCAATGGAGAGAGATGTGTTTTTCAAAGCCAATGACACCATTCTAATTTCTTTGGGTTTGGTACAAGGAAGTGAGGATCATATAGGAGGGACGAAAGTAAATCTCCCCAAGAGATGTGGCATTGGGTGAACTTTCAATTGAAATCGATGACCGTCACCTACGGACGTTAAATTGTGGGATTTGTATGTATTTCTATCCTTTAATTTCTTTAGTTTTCTTTTATTTTTATTTTATTTTATTTTATTATTTTTAGTTTATATTTTTTTCTTCTTTTTTCTTTATATTTCTTCCATTATTAGGTGTGTTTTAATGTGTTTTCTTTGAGTTTTTGATGTATAAGTTGCTTCCGGGGGATGTCAAGAGGCGTACCGAGATATTTGGAGTCAAAATGGGTGAAAAAGAGAGGTCTCGATCGACCTTGGGCGATAGACCCTCCAAAATTTGCACTCTTGGTCGACCTTGGGCGATAGATGCCCAAGGAGCATCGGCTGGGGTGATCGATCGCCCAGCCTAAGGGGGATCGATCGCCCCTTAATTTTTTGGGATCACCATACAGCAGCATGGGCGATTGGTCGCCCAGCCTAGGAAGCCCCAGCTGATCTGTTTTGTTTCAATTTCAAAGCCTTCTACTTGCCCCCCACTCAGATTTACATGTTTTGGTGCCTCTTTGTGCCTCTCCAACTTCAAAATACACTCTAAAAATCTTTCATAACACTACTTAATCGTCATCTATTCCAATCTATTTTTCTCCATCCTCATTAAATGATCAATTTTCTCAAGTTTCTTCTTCACAAGGAAGTAGACTTTGTTTGAACAATTGGTTGGATTTCTTTAAGAGGTTTTGTGCTACAAGTTTGGGGGAGGACATTGCACATTAACTGTGGGCTAGTTGGTTGATTTTGATGCACCATTCCGGCCATGACTTAGATGTTTCGGCACCACCTTTTCCTTGATTTTTCGGAGGTAACTATCTTTTGTATTGTTATTTTTTTTATTTTTTTTCTCTTTTTTTTATTTTATTTTTCATATTGTTTTTTCTTTCTTTCTTTCTTCAGTTAAAAAAAAATTATTTCATATTTATTTCACCCATATTATTTCACTTGGTCTTTGGAGAATAGTGGTTTGTTTTGACAGGTTGTAACTTCCAAGTTTGGGGGTGTGCTTGCATTGCCGTCATCTCATTGGTTTACTTTATTTTCTTGCCACTAATTGTCCATGATCCTGGTACCATCGTTCTTACTCCTCTCATTGGTTTGATTGATAGTACATTGAGGACAATGTACAGTTTAAGTTTGGGGGTGAGGCGATGCCTATTTTTGTGCTTTGTTGTATATGGGGGAAATTTGTGTGAAATTCTTCTTGTTTTAGGATTTTTGTTTATTTTATTTTCGTAGTTTATTTCTTTATTTTCTTTTGTTTTGTTTTTACATAGAATGTTTTGACGTTATTCAAGGGATTAATACTTTATGTAGGTGCATAACTTGCAATGTTTGTGTATGTTTTAAATTTTTGAAAACTATGGTTTGAATTCAGTGGTTTTAGTCATGGTTTTCATGAACATGTTTTGGAGTGATTAGTTTTAGTTTCCTTACATGCACAAACACACTAGCATAGTCTTATGGGGTATAAACTTTGGTTTTGAGTTATTGAGTTACATATGCTTGATATTAATTAGTATCTATTGAGAATGAGTACCGATGATGTGTTTACTTGACTTCAAAGAAAAGAAAAAAAGAAAGAAGAAAAAAAAAAAGAGAAAAAGAATATGTTGAAAGCAAATCAATTTGATCCTTTTCATGAGTAACCGGGCCTCTATGCCTCAGGAAGCACGGAGTGTTCGCGTCAAAAGTGAAAGGGTGAGAAAAGATGAGCATTGGTTGTCTTGATTTGTAGCCTGATTGATTCGAGTAATTAGATTCTTCAGGGTATCTTAAAGCCGAGTGCCCTAAAGCCATCTGGTTTAGGAGTCACTGACTGAAAGCTTGCTACATGGATCTTTCAGAAAGCTTAATAGATCAAGACATTGCACAACCAATAAAGCAATGAGAAAAAAAAAAGAATGATGAAATATATATATATATATATATATATATATATATATATATATACTAGGGTATTGCCCGTTCCTACGACACTATCCAACAAAAATTATTGAACTGAAATAGAAGCGAATTTTATATAAATAATCGAAAACTGTACATTCAAATGTTCTTACTTAATTGTACAATACATCCATATTTCATCTCACAAATATGGGAGATACCCAAAAAGTACTGACTGATGTTCATCGTCAGCTAACAAATCTTACAAATCCAAAAATAATGGATTGTCACCATCCATACTAGTAAAAGACCCTTCTGGATTTCCAAAATTATTCAGCTCGACTGGTATTTACCAATTGCTCTAGATTTGGATCCAGTTGTGATGCTATGTTTTCCTCTCCGTACTAAACCCAACTCTCCCACTTTCAGCTCACTCTCCCCATCATTCTTTTTATTTATTTATTTATTTCTTTTCTCTCTCCTCTCATCACTCTCTCACTCATTTTTGAAGCTTTTACAGAAGAAGAGAAAAAGAAGAATATAATATACATTTACACATATCTCTCTTCAATATTTATTTCTAATTTTTTAATCTCTCTTTCTTTTTCCTTTTCTTTCTCTCTTTGTCCCCTCTCTCTCTCTTTGGGATCTCTCTCTATTTCTATTGTTCGCGCTATATATTGAGGACCATAAGTTCTGGTACTTTGACCATTAAACTTCACGGTAACTTGAGTGGATGACTATTTTGTAAAGTTTTGATATTTTAAAGTTGTTATATGATAAACATTTAGAATATGGGATAATATGCGATTTCTTATTTTTCATGATAATTATACAATTAACCCTACAGTAAAATCATAATCTATTATATCAAATTTGGCACTTAGTATCATTAAGATTTCAGTATTATTTTCTTTCTAACCTCTTATTATATATTTTATATTTGCTGAATTTTTACATTTAGAAAAAAAACATAAAATACAAATCAACTGAGTAACCAATGAGAGCCCCAAAACTTAGATTATTCTCACCCAAAAAATTCCCAAAAACTTAGGATTTTATAAGTTGAAAATCTTCCAAATTATAAGAATTAATCCTCAAAATTATATATATAGAATATGATCACCACCAAACCTAATGTGGATTTCCTAGGAAAGCTCTAAACCCATTGAAACACATCAGTGACCATACTCAGTCAAATGTACATAAGAGTCTTCCCACCATGCATCTCTACAACTATCATACATTTTCTTGCACTTTAAACATGCACAACAAAGAAAAGAGCTAGAAAAGAGTTACCACTAAAAAGAAAAAAAAGAAAGAGATATACAACATATTGGAAAAACTCCAAGAAATTATTTCGAATCTCTCATTCCTAAAAATTAAAAAAATTTCAATCACATCTTAACAAAAAATACTCATAAAATTAATTAAGAACTGTAACTATTGTAATTGAAGTTATTTAACAAAACCAAAATCATAATTAAAGTTTTCTGTTTTTGTTTCCAAGATTCTTCCAACGCTTTATATTACCATACATGTTTTCATGTTTTGGCTTTCAAAATTAATGTAACAAATTATACGTTACCACACATGCTTCCATAACAAAAACATTATTTCTATTTCAAATGAAAACGAAAATGAAAAACAGAGATGATTACCAAAGTGGACCTTAATTTAAAAGCATCAATTGATTTATTTGATTTTCCGCCATTCTTTGTTCAGATTCAGAAGTCCAAATCTCCGAATTAGAGATAAGATGGAGAAGACATAAAAATAATAATAATAAAAAAAAAAGATAAAAAAGATATAAGGTGGAGAACACTGTGAGGAGAGAGTGATTATTGAATGATAACAAAGAATGCTAATTCTCTAGTGATGAAAATGTTGTTAGCAGTTTGTGTTAGGGTTCAATTAGGTAATACAATTATGAATCAACAAAGAGTTAAAATTGGGACTTATCCACAAAAGCTGGAAGTGCCTTATATCCTGCATCCCTTGTCCTTCCTGTTATGATATAAAGTCGAAATCCATCAACAGGAGCTTGTAGACTAAATTGGTTATATAAAGCAAAGTTCAAAGCAGAATGAGCAGACCAACCAGACTTATGCCATGCCATACATTGACAATCTAACAACAGAAGCAATTATTTAAAACCAGGAAGCTATGCATAAGGTAGCCATGACAACCACCATCCAGTTAACAATTGCAAGACGGTAAAAATTTTGATCCTACTATGTAGCCAGCCACTTAATGCACTATATTGGTATAACCATCACATGTAATACTCCTCGCACTATGTGGATTCCCTAAGAATCATGGTTCTTCACCCATCACCTTAAACTCAAACCTTTTTCCTTGTCAATTCTCTGCTGCTTCAATCCAACCAAAATAGTACAAATCCAATTTAGAATGTAGAATAGCCGAATACAATGCTATTTACCATAACAGAAGATGCTTGGAAAAACTCCCAAAAATTATTTTGAATATATCATTCCTAAAAATTAAACAAATTTCAATCACATCTTAACAAAAAATAATCATAAAATTAATTAAGAATTATAACTATTATATTATACATATTTTTCCCTCCCTTTTCTTAGTTATGCTTGCCAGCCAACACTAACCCATATATTATATGTATAAACTCTATACACAACCAAGTAACCAGATTAACTCTATACACAACCAAGTAACCAGATTAACCACAACCAGGTAACCAGCAAAAGTAACCAGATGTTAATACTGGACAACAAAGATAAGCAACCAGCCAAAATGAAAGAGGAAATAAAATTTCAATATTTGAATATACATGAAAAAAAAGGAACTTGGAATACTGATAATTGTTATTATTATGTGATCGGTAATCCACCAATAATCTGATTGTGACCATCACTAACAAACTGTTCAGTGGCAGTAACTTCTGTTTAGAATAACATTTAGTTGTTACTATAAACAAACAAACAAAAAATTTAGTGCCAGACCCAGGCGACAATATATGTACACATATATATATGTATGTATAGACTATAGAGTATACAGAGAAGCATATACACATACACACACATATATGTATAATTTACCCCATAGGAGGAGTGTTGGCGAGGCCATTGGACAGCAGATTTCGCCAGATGAGTAGTTCCAAGTCTTCTTTGGTGCGATGAGAGTGAAACGATGTCACTTTTGCTGACGAAATAGAGCCACCACTCACTCCTACCAGTAATACTAACCCAAAAAATACGAAATTTATGAACACAATACACATTTACACCTTCTTCTCTTCATTTTCTTTCTTCCCCAACACCCCTTTTACTCTGCTTGTTTCTCTCCGCTTCCGATGCTGCAACATATATAGTGTATTCTTTTCTCTGTGTGTGTATATATATATACACCCAGAAAGAACACAACCCAAAATCAGAGATGCAAGCAACTTGGAAGAGATTTCGTGGGGAAGAAAGGGACGAACCCCTACAAATAGGTCAAGCTCAACAACAAATCAAATAAATCGATGACGTTATGAAGAATTTTGAGACTCACCTTTACAATAGGAGATCTAGATTGACGTAACAGCTCCAAAGTTTCAAGAACAACGCCGACTCCAGCAGCCGTTGGAGGTGCGTTGAGAGCCACGCCGGACGGCTTCTTCTTCCAGATCGAGCAACGGCCCAGAGTGGTGGCAAAGAAGCGTGATGAACCCAGCTAATAATCCGGTAGCAAGGATGATCCCAATAGTCCAACGGCTGCGACAGCGCCACCGTCGTCGTCTGTGGCAGAGTCCGCTGCGTCGGCCCACCCCACAGATCTCTCCAGTTGCCTACCCGTCCGGCAGCAAGGATGATCCACTGGCCCACCCCACGGCAGCGGCCCGATCTTTCCAGTGGCCCACCCCTCCGGCGGCAAGGATGCCCACCCCACGGATCTCTCCAGCAAATTACTCTCAAAGAAAAAGCTCAAAGAAAAAGCTATTATTTGTTTGAGTTGGAAGTGAGATTCTGAGAGATACAATACAAAATTGGGAGGGTGAGAGAAAAGAAGAGTAAAGAGAAAAGATGCCAAATTGAGATAGGGAGAGAGACAGAGATAGAGAGAGAGGATGGGACATAAAAGTGGAGAGAGAAAAAAATAAAAATATATAATGTAATGGGGTAGGTTAATCATGACCGTTGATTGAAGATTAAGAGAGTAATTTTAGGCCGTAGATAGTGATATATATTTTGCACCATTGGATGAATTTTTTAAGCATTTGTGACCCTTAGATGATAAATTTGTTTTTGGGGGGAAATTCAAAATCAATGCTAAAATGTTATATAGATATATGAAAAAGAAGTCATGTATTCATCTTTGGAAGTATGATTTCAATAAGGGGAGCTAGTGAGTTGGAGGGGTATGTGCTTTAATATATTCAGAGCTGAGTTATGCTACATGAGAGGAGTGCTAGTTCACTTTACACGAGGGAACTAGAGTTGATTATTTTGAGATATGTTGATGTGAATTATGTGTGAGGACCATTGATTTGAATTATGGAATTTGAAAATTTGAAATTATTCTTGAATGCAAGTTAGTAACTATGTATTGTAATCTTCTTCTTGAATTAATGTTGAAATAGAATTTTGAATGTTTGTGGGTAACATTTCTGGAAACCCTCACGAGACTATATTCATCCACTAGGGGGAACCTAGGGGTTTAAAGGCTTGTTGCATATGCTAAATGCAATCGTTTCTCCCACGAAAGTCAAGTTGGGTAGTTTAGTTAGTATTTTTTGTTTCCTTTATTTTATTCTATTGCTAAGGGACTAGCATTATGTAAGTTTGGGGGTGTGATAGGCGTTGAATGTTACGCATTCTAGCCTCTTCACTTATGTATTTTATTCTCTTAGTGATAGATTATTTTGTTATTTTACTTCGTTTTAGTGTTTTCTGTATTTTCAGGGCCTTAATGATTATTTTAGTTAAAACCGTGATTTTGGGCTTTTAAAGAAGACATGCAAGATGGTTAGATGAAGCCTACATCAAATGGATCCATTTAACCATTTATTTTAACTCAAATCAGCCCAAGATAGAGATCCAAGAGAATTACAACTGCTTAAGAAAGTTTCGGGCCTGAAGCCCAAATCTGTGCATAATACAGTCTTAATCCCGTTTTGGAAAATGAAACAAAAGTCTTATTTCTGAGCCGCAAATCAACTTAATTTTTGCGTGAGGTCGAACAAAATTTGATTCTGCACACTTTTGTATTGAAATTCCGTAAATCGGACTTCTAGTGGGTCAAAATTTGGGCCGAAGTCAGCAGAAAAAACCCACCTGATTAGTGCTGCGGGAAAACCTAATTAATTCCTAATTAGATTAGGACTTTGATGTATTCTCTTGGCCATTTAAAGTGACAAATTAGGGCAGTATGCAGGAGGCTTGACAGCAGCTTTGAAGAGCTTTTGGAGTGGTGAATCATTGGAGAACAAGGCGTATCATGAGCGGCTAGTTCAGGGTTCTGATGGAGCCCTAACTAAACATCACTGGTTTGATTGTTTTAATTATTGGAAATTTTTGTATTCATTTATAGATTGTGTAATTTAGAGGATTCTTCTTATAGAATTGAGCAATAAAAGTTTTATAAATTCAGTTTCAATGATTTCTTATCTTGTCTTAGATACTTGATTGTTGTTATTGAACTCATCCCTCTTGTTTTCTGTGATCATGAGAGTGATTATTACACAATGATTTTCACTGAATATATCATTAAAAGCTTTGATGGATTATGCCTAGAGAAGATGAACCATACTGCACCTTAGATTACAGTAGTTAGGCAGATGACTCATGCCAATCGAAGATAGTCCATAACTTAGCCTTAATCATATGTTATCTTCTTAACAGATGAAGATGAGCTTGTAGCCACCAACACCACTTATGCATGATATGATGCCCCATAGTTAGTTCAATTGACCATTGATTGTGAAGTTAGTGGTGAAATCAATTATCCTAGACTTATCTTATATTCTCTACACTCCTTAGTTTTTCTTGCTTTTGTTCAATTGCTTCATTAGTTAATTTAGATTTAAAAATCAGAATTTTTTTCTCTTAAATTTAATTAGAATTAGTCCTAACAATTCAACTCAATCAGACCACAGTCCCTGAGGTTTGACACCCCTTTC
Organism: Cornus controversa; assembly: GCA_026545225.1. NCBI lineage: Eukaryota > Viridiplantae > Streptophyta > Magnoliopsida > Cornales > Cornaceae > Cornus > Cornus controversa. Next base: position 35,103,925 of record CM048845.1, on the reverse strand, counting down.
GATAGCCCTATTCTGTAAGGAATTCATTCTATTGTGAAGTGTGGTAATTTTTAATTGATATACTTTTTGAGTCACACTCACACACGAATCACTTGTCCCCTTGCTTCCCCAATTTAGATGCTTCAAGGAAACGTTGCGGGAAAGGAGCCTTGGGCTCATAAGGAACTTCAGTACTTGGACTTGTGGTCACCTTTTCTTCTTATTTCTTCTCACCCACCTTATTATCTATTATTTTCCCACTCCTTAAAGTGGTAATAGCTTGAACTTGCTCATGGTGTGGGTTGCTTGTGGAAGCTTGCATCCCCCTTGGATTAGCAATTGGTTGACTAGGGAGCTTCCTTTCTGCTCTTCTACTCAATGAAGTAGCAAGCTGTCCAAACTGAGATTCCAGTTTGGCAATGGATTGAGAATGCGAGTGCACTAGCTGAACTGTAGATTGTACTGTTACTGCCGTAGCTTGCACTGTCTCTATAAGAGAATCAAGTTTATCAAATTTTGACAAGGTAAGTGTCAGCTTGTCTTCAATAGCAGAAATTCTTTGGGCCATAGGAATTTGTGTTTGATATTGCTGTTGACGCACAACAGTCCTAGGTTGATATGATGGTTGCATTGCTGCCCCTTGGTTACTGTAAGAAAAACCAAGATGATTCCTCAATATAGGATTGTAAGCATTACCTCGTGGAGGATTCATTGGTCCAGTGAATGTAGATTGGACTTGCTCATGTTGAACATCAAAAAATTACCCCATTGAAGAACAATTGATCACATTATGCATAGGACTAGAGCAAAATTCACAAGGGCCTAGCAATGAAGAATTTGAAGCAAAAGGAGTTTGATTGGCAGCCATAATTGCTGCTACCTTCTGTGCAATTAAATCAATGTCGATTGGCATAGCTTCTGAAGCCCCAACCTCAAAAATCCCATCAGTCTTCCTTGTAGTGGCAGGTCTGCTAGAACGAGTAGAGGACACATGTTGTAGAGAGTTGTCACTAAGATTTTCAAATAAGGTCCATGCCTCTTCTTCACTCTTCAACATAAAAGTACCTCCACACGATGATGATGGGGACACTTCCTAAGAAGGTCCTTGAATCTTTCCCATGTCTCATAAAATTGTTCCCCCTCATGTTGGAAGAAACCAGTGATAGCACGTCTGAACTGATTGGTCTTCCCTATCGGAAAATACTTCTTGAGAAACTCATGTTGCATCTCAGTCCAAGTCGTGATAGAACCTGCCGGTAGAGAATTTAAACCAATACATTGATTTGTCTTTCAAGGAGAATGGAAAAATTCTCATTCTGAAAGCATCTTTAGAGAAGTTATGAATTTTTGTAGTTGAGCACACTTCAATGAAGTCATCCAGATGCTTGTAAGGGTCTTCTTGAGTCAGCCCAAAATAAGATGGTAGCATCTGAATAATGCTGGACATGATCTCATAATTCTATGCTGTGACATTGGGCAGTTGAAAACCTGCTGGTGAGGTATATGTCTCAGGAACATAGTAGTCCCTATGCAATCTAGCTCTTTCTCTATCAGCATTAGGAGCAAGGTTGTTATTCCTCTCTTCTGCCATATCTTCAATTAATTCTTCCTCTTGCACAATGGTATCAACAGGGATGTTCTTCTGTTGTCTAAGAGTACGTTCAGGCTTAGGATCAAAAGGTATCAAAGGATCACTACAGAACGACGACCTTGCATATATTCACCAAAAGCACCTGAAAAGAAAAAAAAAATTAAAAAAAAAATATAAAAATTTCCTACACTAAAAATCCAATTAAAATTAATTATGTAAAATCCAATCAATCAAATAGATAATCCCCGGCAATGGTGCCAAAAATTAATTCGTGTGTGAGTATGACTAAAAAAAGTATATCAATTAAAAATTTCCATACTTCGCAATAGAACGAATTCCTTGCAGAATAGGGCTATCGAAAGGGGTATCGTACCTCAGGGATTATGGTCTGATGAGTTGGAATATGGAATTAATTCTAATTAAATTTAAGAAAAGAATTCTGATTTTTAAACTAATTAATTAAAAAGTAAAATAAAGTAAATCAAAGTAAGATAGATAGTGAAGATAATATGAGAGAAATCTAGGGTATTTGACTTCACCACTAACTTCACAATCAATGGTCAATTGAATCAATTACGGGGAATTACATCATGCATAAGTGGTGTCGGCGGCTACAAGCTCACCTTCATCCATCAAGAAGATAACATATGATTAAGGCTAAGCCATGGACTATCTTCGATTGGCATGGGCCATCTGCCTAACTACTCTAATCTAGGGTGCAGTATGGTTCATCATCTCTAGGCATAATCCATCAAAGCTCTTAACAATATATTCAGTGATTACCATTGTGTAATAATCGCTCTCATGATCGCAGAAAACAAGAGAGATTGAGTTCCATAACAACAACTAAATATCTAAGACAAGATAAGAAATCATTGAGATTGAATTTACAAGACTTTTATTGCTCAATTCTATAATAAGAATCCTCTGAATTACACAATCTATGCATGTATATAAAGGTTCCCAATAATTAAAACAATCAAGCCATTGATGCTTTGTTAGGGCTACATCAAAACTCTAGTGGATGAACTAGCTACTCATGGTAGAAGAAGAAGTTTCAACTATTGAGGAAGAAGGCATCATCTTCATGAATTATGCGTATGACTTCGTTCTCCAATGGCTCTGCAAATATGTTTCTGTTCTCTTCTCAGCCCTCTCAAACTCTCCAATCTCTCCCCTGTAATCCCTCCTAAACTCCGCCTCTTATTCTTCACTTTATTCCCCAAGAGAATACACCAAAGTCCTAATCTAATTAGGAATAAATTAGGGTTTCCCACAGCACTAATGGGCACTTCGATTAATCGAAATGCACTGCCCAGATTTTCTCAAACACCTCTACAAGATCAATTTGAACTCAAATCTCAACCAAACCACCTTGGATCATTTATAAAATATATAAATCATCCTCCAATGATATAATATCATACTCACACATCAACCTACACATTTGAGTCTCAAATCTTGTATACTCATAGAAAACTCATCCTAAATTCTCAATGCACATAAAATTCAAGTGCATGAACCATCCTCATTTTCCAAAGATCATATTCATCAACTCATACATACAACCTAACTCACACATCGAAATCCTACAACCGTAATTCCAATATAAATCCACTCTTCAAAACCTTCATATCCAAGAATTCAAGATATAAAAGACAAAAAGGATACATTCATCCATTTAAGCTCCAAATTCATATAAAATCCATGAAACCATACACATAGGATTCAAATGAATATACAAGTTACATATATCGTGAATGGAACTATAAATCCACATAGTCCACATGCCACATGCCGGCATGGATAGCCAAAAACATAATCCATACATATATCTCAAAAGATCCCCAAAATGCACAAAAATACTCCAAGTAAGGAAGCAAGCTCTTTTCATCCATTCTCGGCTTCTTAGCTGAAAAAAATGTTTGGGGGAGCGGGGTGAGCAACACTGCGGCTCAGTAGAGATGCCCCTCCCCTCCTAGGTGCCGACCCGACACCGACTTACATGTCCCTCACTACATGGCATGTAAAATGCTTTCAAGCACACGATAACATACAATTCAAGTATGAATGCACTTATTCATATATCATGCTTTTCAATGCATATCAATGCTATAACAAGCCTAGCATACATTTTAACATTCAAAACAACACATGGTCACATATATGTCATAAGGCATGCTTATCACTCTCATATGCCTACAAACCACAACCTAGCATATTTTGATCATGCTTCAACAATGCACACACTTGCTATAAAATAACCTAGCATGCATTCACCATTTATACACACGCACAACCAACATATAATCATATGATTGCACTGCAAAATACACATAACCTACATATGCATATAATACACAATATAGCTAATCATATTCTTATTTTGCACACTTTGCACATATTCAACCCACACATCATATATTCATCAAGATGGATCTATCTAGCATGCATAATCACAAGGGAAGAGAAAATATAAAAATTCAGCCCCTTGCCCATCTCTCTCACATACAAACTCAACCGAAAACCTCTCCGAAACACCCAAAACCCTAGAATCGACAACTAGAAGAGAAGAAACACCCCTACCTCAAGATTGAAGACCTTCCAAGCACTTATAAAAATTTCCAGCAGGTTCCACCTTGCCGAAACACGAGTATGTTTGGTTCAAACCGAAGCCCTAATCATCCCCTACACACTTTCCTTGTTCGACAAACTACGAATCTAAGCCGAATGCACCCGAAATGTAGGGAGAAGGTGGAGGGATGAAGAGGGAAATATTTAGAGAGAGAGGGAACCGTGAGAAATGAGATCACAGATCTCCCTGGGATATTTATTCCAGTCCTAGGGGCACAAAATGACCGTTTTGCCCCCGGGCCACTTAATGTACCTTCCCGACCTCCGAATTAATTCTCGAAAACTCCGTTGGACTCGAAATCACTTCCTTAACACTCTAAATATTTCTTTTAATCCATATCCAAAAATAAATATTTTCATAAATTTTCCGGATTCCCCGGGCCCACGTAAGTCGCATCCCGGCCCCGGTTTGACCAAAAAGTCAAACTTCTCCAAATTTTCTGAAAACTTCCAAAAACCTCATAACATGTTTTCAAACATGTTTTCCACTCTCGAAATATCCAAAACATCATTCGAAATGCGTTTATAGCAAAAATGATGAAATTTTTTGAAAACTAGTCAAATTTGGTTCCGGTCTCTACAACCTTCCCACCTTTAAAGAATTTCGTCCACGAAATAGCATCATACTCTAAATTGCAAGAGTGTTGTCACTAAACCTTAAGTGACCTTCCCTATCTTCCTTCTATCACAGGAAATAGTAATAACTCGCCAGCATCCAACACGTGACTTTCATTCTGTAACCAACAAGGTTCTTGGTTATCACATCACACTACCTTGTGCCACATTTCACAAAATATCAAACTATTGGCATATCTCAACGATGTCCAGATATCTCCAAAACTGTAGTGCCATCATCTACTGTAACCAACACAACCATAAATTACCTCTCAAACCAAGTTTAGGAAGATCAAACTATAACCAATTTACTTTCCAACCTACCCACTTCCCAATCAGTGAAACTATACATAGGCATCCCTTTCTAGTGATTCACCCTCCTTGAATCACAATTCTCAAAGTTCTCACACCAGACAATACCATGTTCATAATCCAAACTTACACATTTCACCTGTGATCTGAGGCCAATGTTTGTTAAGGATTGATAACTCAATCTTGGGCTAGTTCGATCACCTTTCTCCAAATCTCATGAAATCTTTACTCCTGACATCTCATAATGAACCCTTGGAACCTTTCACTTTCACTGGTACTACAAGGTACGGTTCACAAGTAACAAAATCTGTGAAAGTCCCTATCGTTCACGCCATGATCCAGTCATGTCCCAAAACTAATCAAATCACATATGACAATCGAAACTCAATCTCTCAGGGTCACACCACCCACAATGATACATCCATAGACTAAATTGTCTCTCATGATTAAAATCTCGCATCAACAAGTGTGTCAATAGACAAAGCTACATCTCGATGACAACAATCACACTCTCAGGTGTGTCAAATGGCTAAATTACCCTTCAATGAAATCACAATATCCAGGGGTTGTGTCCATAGACAAAACTGCGTCCATAGTAACAACAACCAATCAACAATAGATGGGCCAATAGACAAAACTGCGTCCCCCACCATTGATGCGTCAATAGACAAAATTGCGTCTGAGTGACAACACCAACAACATATGCGACAATGGACAAAACTGCGCCCAGAGTCACCACCACTTGTCGATAGACAAAACTGCGCCTAAATGACAAGAATCTCAACTGATGTGCCAATAGACAAAACTGCGTCTAAATGACAACACCACTCATATGTGACAATGGACAAAACTTCGCCTAGAGTCACCAGCACTTATCAATAGACAAAACTGCGTCTAAGTGACAATGATTGGGTCGATAGACAAAACTGCGTCCATACGACTCCGATCCTCAACTGATGTGCCAATAGACAAAACTGCGTCTAAATGACGACACCACTCATATGCGACAATGGACAAAACTGCGTCCAGAGTCACCACCACTTGTCAATAGATAAAACTGCGCCTAAATGACAAGAATCTCAACTGATGTGCCGATAGACAAAACTGCGTCTAAACAACAACACCACCACAATGTGACAATGGACAAAACTACGTCCAGGGTCACTATCACTCTTGTCAATAGACAAAACTGTGCCTCAATGACAAGAGTCTCAACAATGGATGGGTCAATAGACAAAATTGCGTCCATATGAGACCGATCCTCCAACTGATGTGTCAGTAGACAAAACTGTGTCTCAATGACCGCACCACAATGACCATCCCAAAGTCTGTAGCCTTCCAAGAATATCACATGTCCCCTCGAGTACTCTATCATGTACTAGAACTTATAACCTCAAGAGCGGTTTAAACTAACCTACTCTTGTTATCACAATCTCAATCATACACTCATTTATGAGTAAGAGTTGCATACTCACAACATTCGAATTTCATTTCCTTATCTACTGATACTCATCGAATCAATTCCACAATCACTTGGACCTGACACATTGTAAGAGAAGTACTAATTGAAGAGAAATGGCTGGCCAGGCCGTTTCTTCCCGCTAGTGCAACCCCGACTACATGCCTTTCTTGTCCCTCATACATTTAAATCCCTCAAACTTATAATCACAGTTCAATCCCCATTTTATTTTTTGAAATCACTACTTAGGGACTTTCTCAAAGTCCTAAGCTCCCACAACTAGAGTTTAACATAACTCCTACTTCTCAACTATCATTAGCTCACTCAAGCTCAAATATTTGGCATGTCTCATCAGATCTCCAAAACTAGAATCCCTAGGCGATAATAACACGCCTAATAACCGAACCCCATGCACGGTTCACTTTCACATCCTCCAGAGCACTCGCTCCCTAGAGTCCACAGTCTTTACCTCAAAACCTATCCGGTCTATCTCTACCTTTAGTCTACGGTAATATCCTCGACTAATCACATCAATCACTCACAGTGATATTTTCCTATAATTGAGATCATCAGTACTCAAAGTCATTCTATCATTATCAACCATGATTTTCTGACTGGAATGCATCTCAGGCATAATCCAAAGTCCCGTGTATCATTACAATCCACATCAATCCCATGCACTTAACATAACAAGCGCACTAACTAGAATAAGGCACATAAAGGGTGCACTTACCCAAACAAGTCACATAGTTTAGCCCAGTCTCTTAGGCTATCACCCAATGGAATCCAATTCCAAATCTAGGATCTTACATCCTACTAATCAAACAATCTCAAAGTTTATCACCACATGTCTATTTCAACGTCATTATCTGCTCAATTTTCAAACCTCTACCTAGGTTTACCAAAATCTCAAAACTTGGGACTTCTAAGTAGTGACTACATGTCACTACTAACCACGCGACACATAATAAAAAACTAAAATGCAATGCTCAATCACATGAATAGCATATTCCACATAGCACATAACATATAACATGTTAAATCAAATAAACAAATACAATGCATGATATGACATATGGTGCATATAAACAACCCAATATTCTAGCCCTCAGGCTGCAACTAGGAAAATACCTATGACCACGCACAGTCCTGGAACATCCTTAACCTAAGCAATCGTGAAGGCAAGACCCAATTCCTTTAGTATACCAACATCTACTTATGATATGCAACTTAATATACTTGCATAAATCATCATTATAACTCATAAGTTAGAGATTGTGAACATACCTCAATCACTGTGGACGAGTCCTTTGATACCTGGACTGCTGTCTTGAACCACTAGGATGGTTCCTCGTACTTGCTCGCAAAACTTGAGCGGATTTCACAGACGGGGGTGGCGGTATTACCACCGAGTCAATCTGACTCGCCAATAACTGATCGGTGTGGTTAAGAGACTCTGTCCTACCCCATGCACCCTCTCCTTAAGGACAATTCACTTTCAAGTGACCAGTCTGATGACAGAGGTAACAAATTTGTCCATCTGCTGGTGCCAAATGTATGCTGGGGCACTCAGACCTATAGTGACCCGGCTGCTGACAATGATGACACGTTCTCCTTGACCCGACCGATCGTATAGACATGGAAGTCGTAGGCACTGAATATGTCATCCGCTGTCCCATTGATCCTTTAGATTGATAAGGACCACTTTTTTGTTTCTTCTTTGGCTGACTCCTAGAAGAATCGCACCTTTTCTCATCCTGTACCCTTTGATTGTCATTACAAAGCTCTTCTGCTATTAGTGCTCTTTCCACCACTGTGGTATAACTTGTTAATCCCAGAATTCCAATTTTATCTCGCAAATAGGGTTGGAGACCTCTTATGAACTGTTTGACCTTCAACTCTTCCGTTGGAATTATATCTTTCGCAAATTGAGCCAAAGAGGTAAATCTGGTCTCATACTCCATAACTGTCATATCCCCTTGAAGCAAATCATAGAACTCTCACCTCAAGATATCCTTTACTGTTACTGGAAAATAATTCTCAAAGAATAATGTTTCAAACGTATTCCTATCCATTACCTCAATGTCATGGCGGTTCCCAATAGACTTCCACCAACATTTGGCCTCACCTTTAAGGTAATGGGTGGCCACTTTCACCTTTAAGTTCTCCTCTACCTCAAGTACGGTAAGGAGTTCAACCATCTCATTTATCCAATTCTCAGCCACCATAGGGTCAGACCCTCCTGTGTACGATGGCGGATTATGCTTCCTAACATGCCCCAATGTCAACATCATCCTACTAGGAGCTGCTCTAGGTTGAGCTTGAGTCTCCTCTTGTGTTTTCCTAGCAATTTGCCATATGGTCACAACCATATCATGCACAACTTGTTCTCCACTTATAGGGATTGTATCTCCCCTTTCATGAACTCTCCGTGGTGGCATCTTGCTATATGAATAACAAGAAGACACTTAAATCCCAAACCAAATCATTCAAAACTGTATGCTTATACTACACATGAAAGCATCAAATCATATTCCATATGACACTACGCAAGTTGTATATCCAATACAAATCTCAAGTCAAATGTTTCAACTCAACCAACTCTGGGAGTATTATCAAATGAAAGTTAATTTCACGCACCAATGCATTGAACTTTCATGAGGATCATTCATACTGTATTAATCATTCCACTATAGTCCAAAGGTAGTCAAACCAATTGTTCAGACAGCCTCAAATCACTACATATGTCTAAACCAACACATTATTCTTGCACTTCATGCACGTACCACATGTAAACTAGCATGTTGTACCAATAATTAAGCACATAAAATTTCTGATAACATGCACTTAGTCTCAACTTACCCTCACAACATCAATTCTAGGATCATAAGTTCAAAGTCATAATCTTATAAATCATCAAATCCTTCCACTCAAAATATGGGTTAACCCTCCCCGTTATCCTCATAATTCCATACATGATATAACCATTACCCGTCGTCCCTAGGTATTCTGACCTAGAGCTCTGATACCATTCTGTCACGCCCCGAAATCCAGACCGCCGGGACTCCCCCGGACCGACCTCGAATCTCGAGTGTGAACCCATTCACTCAACCCCATGAACTATCTCAAGCATACTCATGCGATAGTATCAAGCTCCCCCGGACCGACCTCGAATCTCGAGTGTGAACCCATTCACTCAACCCCATGAACTATCTCAAGCATACTCATGCGATAGTATCAAGGTTTTATACCATGCCATAACGCCCCAATTTCCCCACTCTCGAAAGACTGGAGGTTAACTGTCCATTTAAACCCAATGAACCCTCATTACACTCATTTATAGAAGAATCTTATCTCAATTTTTGCATATACATTTACATAACACTACCCCATCCAATTCCCGTGGGCCCTAGATCAAATCATACACCTTAGTGGTAATCTACTTGGCCACTCCTTTGAGAATCACTCACTTTCGAGCCTCAAAACTTTCTGTGTTTGGAATCTGAAACTGACGCTTATACCATTTGATAGAGAATCCAAAAATACTCAATTTAAAAAAAACCACACTCAATTCCGATCTAGAACGAAGAAATTACGTCGAAATAAAGTTTTGGAAAAAGTTGTGAATGTAATCTCGATCAATCGAGTTTCATCTCGATTAATCGAGATTTTGACCCCATTAATCGAAGAAAACAGCCCCTCGGTATCTTGGACCTGCAATATTTCGATTAATCGAGATTGGGACTTCGATTAATCGAAATTAAGGCTAAAAATTCATAAAATCTCGCAACCATTTCGATTAATTGAGATGGGCATCTCGATTAATCGAAATGCACTGCCCAGATTTTCTCAAACACCTCTACAAGATCAATTTGAACTCAAATCTCAACCAAACCACCTTGGATCATTCATAAAACATATAAATCATCCTCCAATGATATAATATCATACTCACACATCAACCTACACATTTGAGTCTCAAATCTTGTATACTCATAGAAAACTCATCCTAAATTCTCAATGCACATAAAATTCAAGTGCATGAACCATCCTCATTTTCCAAAGATCATATTCATCAACTCATACATACAACCTAACTCACACATTGAAATCCTACAACCGTAATTCCAATATAAATCCACTCTTCAAAACCTTCATATCCAAGAATTCAAGATATAAAAGACAAAAAGGATACATTCATCCATTTAAGCTCCAAATTCATATAAAATCCATGAAACCATACACATAGGATTCAAATGAATATACAAGTTACATATATCGTGAATGGAACTATAAATCCACATAGTCCACATGCCACATGCCGGCATGGATAGCCAAAAACATAATCCATACATATATCTCAAAAGATCCCCAAAATGCACCAAAATACTCCAAGTAAGGAAGCAAGCTTTTTTCATCCATTCTCGGCTTCTTAGCTGAAAAAAATGTTTAGGGGAGTGGGGTGAGCAACACTGCGGCTCAGTAGAGATGCCCCTCCCCTCCTAGGTGCCGACCTGATACCGACCTACTTGTCCCTCACTACATGGCATGTAAAATGCTTTTATGCACACGATAACATACAATTCAAGTATGAATTCACTTATTTATATATCATGCTTTTCAATGCATATCAATGCTATAACAAGCCTAGCATACATTCTAACATTCAAAACAACACATGGTCACATATATGTCATAAGGCATGCATATCACTCTCATATGCCTACGAACCACAACCTAGCATATTTTGATCATGCTTCAACAATGCACACACTTGCTATAAAATAACCTAGCATGCATTCACCATTTATACACACGCACAACCAACATATAATCATATGATTGCACCCCAAAATACACATAACTTACATATGCATATAATACACAATATAGCTAATCATACTCTCATTTTGCACACTTTGCACATATTCAACCCACACATCATATATTCATCAAGATGGATCTATCTAGCATGCATAATCATAAGGGAAGAGGAAATATAAAAATTCAGCCCCTTGCCCATCTCTCACACATACAAACTCAACCAAAAACCTCTCCGAACCACCCAAAACCCTAGAATCGACAACTAGAAGAGAAGAAACACCCCTACCTCAAGATTGAAGACCTTCCAAGCACTTATCAAAATTTCCAGCAGGTTCCACCTTGCTGAAACATGAGTTTATTCGGTTCAAACCGAAGCCCTACCCGTCCCCTACACACTTTCCTTCTTCGGCGAATTACGAATCTAAGCCGAATGCACCCGAAATGTAGAGAGAAGGTGGAGGGATGAAGAGGGAAATGTTTAGAGAGAGAGGGAACCGTGAGAAATGAGATCTTAGATCTCCCTAGGATATTTATTCCAGTCCTAGGGGCGTAAAATGACCGTTTTGCTCTCGGGCCACTTAATGTACCTTCCCGACCTCCGAATTAATTCTCGAAAACTCCGTTGGACTCGAAATCACTTCCTTAACACTCTAAATATTTCGTTTAATCCATATCCAAAAATAAATATTTTCAAAAAATTTCTGGATTCCCCGGGCCCACTTAAGTCGCATTCCGGCCCCGGTTTGACCAAAAAGTCAAACTTCTCCAAATTTTCTGAAAACTTTCAAAAACCTCATAACATGTTTTCAAACATGTTTTCCACTCTCAAAACATCCAAAACATCATTCGAAATGCATTTATAGCAAAAATGATGAAAATTTTTGAAAACCGGTCAAATTTGATTCCGGTCTCTACATATATTCCGTCACCATTTATGTATTAAGAACATATAGAACACCTAGCATATCATAATCATTCTTTGCAAATGTCCGTCAAAAGTTATATTCATACTTAGCAAGCATTTCTACCATTGCACCCATATATATAATCACATATATATATTGAACATCATGCATAAGAGCTACATATGCATACAAAACAACATATAGCTAAACATGTATTATTTAGCATGCTTTTTACATGATTTCAATCAATATCATACATGCATATCACGATGCAAAAAGGCGATAAATTTTAACATGCCATCGCTCTCTAAACCCACACACACACACAGACACACACACATATATATATATATATACATACCCACATATATATATATCCTCACATCCCACACATATACAACATCCACTTGTACACACACATATATAAGCACATATATATATGTATATACATATACCACATATGATCAAATTAAGGATATATGTAAATTACTCAACGTAAGTAAAATATATGTATGAGATAGAGGCAAGAATTAACTTGCCTTAAGTCCCATTTTCGCTAAGTCCGCATCTACAAAGCAGTCCAGACTCGATCTCGATTTAGTCCAATGTCGTAGTCCACACGAATAATCCATCCGACCACTTCGTTTCCTTTTAATGTTCCGGTCCAATCCAAATAAAGTGAACCAACCCAATTTGGAACCATCTTCAACCATTATCATTTACCATTACCTGAGTTCACACTGCAAGGCCTACTTTCCAAACCCCAATCCAATCAAATTTAGGCTCGATTCATATCAACCAAACTCAAAAGCAGTCAATGCTATCCACCCCAATTATAGTTTAGTGGCAGCTCATTTTAAGCCCATTCTCACGTGAATCCACAAGCAAATCACAAACAAGAACCCAAGCAGTCCATGCCACATGAACCACCATGGTACACCACCTCATTACAGCCACGGGACACCATAGACCCGCTATAACCGAACGCCCAGCAAGCATCCACAAACTAGCCACCACGGCTGTCAAGCCCAATCTCAAACACCGTCAAATCGGCAGCAATGGAAGACCCAAAATCAAGCCCAACCGTGTGGCCCGAACTCAACTAAATCTCCCATGGTTGTCGCCTCTGCCGGAGCACCATCACGGTCTATCGAAACCACGTAAAACCATCCTTTCTGGCACGACCCACCAGGTGCGTGAGCTGCCGTAGCATCATTGAAACAGACCCAACCAACTAATAACCGAGAACAAAGGATTCGAAAACCAAATCCCATCAGCACCATGGTCGAACCCAGTCGAGCTCAACCTCAAAATCAGACCAAACACAACCCTCTTCAGCAAAACCAAACCCAAAACCCACTCTCTCTCTAGCGTCTCTAGCGGTGAGCCACCACTAACCACACAAAAACTCACTTCCGGCCACCACACAGCCACTCTCAGCACCAACTCCACCGAAAACAACCAAGGAGAAACCCCAAGCACCATGGAAGAACCCCTACCGAACTCCAATCGCAAGCATCCGTCGGACCCCCCATGATTGGACCACCAACCGACCTCACGCTGCCGCTGCCACTAATCGTGGTTGGCCATAGAGAGACCCATGTCAGAGCCACCGTCGGAGCACTGCCGGAGCGCCGTCGATCTCCTCCTCTACTCAGTTCTCTCTCTCTCCTCGATTTCTCTCTCTTCTCTCTTCCTTTTCCTTTTTTTTCTTTCTTTTTCTTTTATTTTTCTTCTTTTCTTTTATTCTTTTAGCCGAAGCTTCTCTCCTCACCTCATTTCTTATCCTCTTTTCTCTATCAAATGAGGTCCACTCATTATATATATATACATATAATGTATATATATATAATACACGATACATGTATTTTATCTCACATAATTCCAATATACATACATAATACACTTATGTATGTACATTCTCACACTCTTCCACATATTAAACATGTGCATCACCATTTTCTTATAATTGCATATGAGCCCACCATATATTTATAATTAAATATAAATATATGTACTATATATATATATATATACACCTTCCACGTATATGGAAACATAAATAGCCACACCCCTTTGAATTTTAATTAATTCAAAAAAATTTAATCCGGTCCAAAATCACCCAGAACCGGTCAAAATTATTTCGGTCCTTACATTGATCCCACACCCGTAATTGAAAACATAGAAAGGATAATTTAAGTGCACTAAGAATGTCATTAGGCAACTAATCATGCATAAAATTCACTTAACATCTAGTCATGATTTGAAAGGGAAAAAAAAGAATTTAGGTCATTACAACTTCTTTCATGTTAGGCTTTAGCCTACGCTGCGCCTCTCTAGAGGTCTTTGCATCATCATATAAATGTATGCAATGCATACAAATGGAAGGATCTATGTCATTCAAATCCGTAACGTTCCACCCTATAACACCTTTATGTTCCTTAAGTACCATTATGAGAACCTTGGTCATTTGTTAGTTTTGAAGCTATGATGACCGAAAAGATGTCACTTAGGTCGAGGAACACATACTTGACAGTAGCCAGTAAAGGCTTGAGCTTAAGTTGTGGAGGAGACACAAAGGATGGAATTGGAGTGAAAGAGAAGTAAGAGGCTCAATTGGTGCCTTCCATTTTCGAAAGTCATTTACAATGGTGACATCAAGTATTACATTTACATGATAAATTGATTGATCAATATCAAAGTCGTCAAAATTAAAGTGACTTAGGCACGCCTCTAAAGGATCTTTGTTAAGATATGAGGGAGCACTTCTTCAACAAGCTCATCCACACAAAAGCTCTTGGTTTGGTCATTGGAAGTGTGGTGGGATGAATTGAAGATGTTCAACCTTACCTTCATATTCCCGAATGAGATGTCCATCACCCTAGTACGACAATTAATGCAGGCATTAGCCGTAGCCACGAAGGAACAACCTAGAATGATCGAAATATGTCGAGTAGGGTTTTGGATGGGTTCTGTATCAAGGATTATAAAGTCCACTAGGAAATAGAATTTGTCCACTTGAATGATTACATCCTCAATGATGGCACGTGGTTGCTTTACCAAGCGATCGGCAAGTTGTAACACTACTGTGGTTGGCTTAGGTTCCCTTAGCCCTAATTGCTTGTAAACCAAATAAGGAAGTAAGTTAACACTACCTCCCAAATCAAGGGGGGCCCACTCAAATTTTTGATCATCGATGACACAAGAAATTGTCAGGGCACCCGAATCTTTGAATTTAGGAGGGTGTTATGTTGAAAGATAGAACTCACTTGCTCGATTAGAAGGAATTTCTTTGGAACTTGGTTCCTTGATTTACACTTTTGAGTATATAAGTCCTTTAGAAATTTAGCATATGGGGCATTTTTTGTATAGCATCAAGGAGAGGGAGATTAATTTTCACTTGTTTGAAAATCTCCATTATATCAGAAATTTTCTCTCATTGCTTCCCAAACTGAGAAGGCTCATTTAATCTTTGTGAAATTGGAACTCTAGGCTCAAATGAAGCTTCTTGATTTGGAGTAGATGATAATTGGGCTTCATTTGTCTTTCCTTTATCTTTTGATGAATTTTGATGTCTGGAAGAAACATTTGGATTTGGAATCGAATGAGCTAAGATTAGATTAAAAATGGGACAATTTGGATTCAAATGGTGCTCACATTCTTTCTCTCTTAGTTTCTGAACTTGATTTTTAAGCTCCTACTACTCCTTAGAGTTGTAATTGATTGAGCTTGTTCTTGATACATATTCAAAGAAGAAGAAGAAGAAGGCTCGGCAACTACGTGTACTCCTTTAGGGTTTACCACCGGTTGGCTCAGCAATCTAATAACCTCTCTTCTATTCAATGCATTTTCTAGTTGTCCCATTTAGTATTTGAGCTCTGAAAAGGATTGAGAATGGGAATTAAATAGCTAATTATTGGACTCAAGGTTGCCTAAAGCTGCCAAGACCTTGTCCTCAAAATTTGAATTTCGAGTAGGAGGTGGTGGAGTAGTGTAGAAACTTGAATTTGGTTAATAAGGTCTAGGTTGGAATTGGGATGGACCTTGTTATCTTTGAGGTCCCCGAGGTCTTTGATTTTGATAATGACCTTGGTTTCCATATTAGAAATGGGTTTGATCTTTCCAACCCGGATTATAAGAGTTTTGATAAGAATTTTGTCCTAACCTAAAATATAGTGCATTCACTAGCTCTTGACTAAATTCGGGAATGGAACTCAGAGGAGTAGGAGAAGAAGTAAAAGTTCCTGCCAATATAACTTCATCCAGTTTTTTACAGAGAACATCTATTTTCATTTCAGTTGCATATTCCTTACGCAATTCAAATATACTCTCAGCTTTGGCATTGGAGGGAGCAAGATTCTTACCCTTCCTTTCAATTAAATAACGTTGAGACGAATTCTCACTCAAGTTTCTCAAAAAGAATCCATGCTTTTTTGGGACTTTTAAGAAAGAACGTACCCCCATAGCTAGCCTATACTATTTGCTTATGAGGCTCACCTAGACTATCATAGAAACCTTGTACCAATTGCCATTTAAGAATAACATAGTGTGGGCATGATCGCAAAAGGTCTTTCATTCTCTCCCACATTTCATGGAAAGCTTCTCAATCCCATTGAGAAAAACCAATGATGGATCTCCGCACATCACTAGTCTTTTCCATTGGAAAATATTTCTTTAAAAACTCTCATTACATTTTTCCCAAGAGTTAATAGAATGAGGCTCTAAGAAATTGAACCATTATTTGGCTTTATCCTTGAGTGAGAAAGAGAAGAGACGAGGTTTTAGGTCATCTTCTGTGAAGTTGTTCAACCAGAAGGTTGAACATACTTCCAAGAAGTCATCTATGTGTTTATAAGGGTCATCATTACGTAGCCCATGGAAACAATTAAGAAGACTAATGGTGGAGGATTTGATTTCAAAGAGATTCGTTGCCACATTTGGAAAACGAAAAGACGATGGTGATGCATAGGTAGTTGGAACATAGAAATCCCTAATAATTCCACACTCGGTAGGGGTGGTGGTTAAAGGATTGGATTTTACTATGCATGTATATTATCATTATGTGCCATGTTTTCTCTCCTAGTTTCTCTAAACAACATAGGGTCCCTAGGAATGCCGCTATGTTATCTAAGAGCTCATTCAAGTTCAAGATCACAAGGCAATAATAGTAATGATAAGAGTCTCTTATCTTGCATGTAAAAGTTACACTGCTAAATTATATACAAAACAGAGTTTAAACAATTAAGTGCAAGAATTGGATACTATACTCACATAGAATTCGAGCTTTAAGTCCCGAAGCTTTGAATGGGTGATAAGTACCTAAAATGTAGCACTTAATAAATATGAAAAAATACTTGCAATTAAAGAATTTAAAGAATGAGTTAGGTTAAGAGAAAAACTAGACTCAATCTTATGATTTTAGCAATCAAACCGTAGTCTTCGGCAACAACGGCAAAAATTAATGTAGAAACTTTTTGTGTTTTAACAATCAATGTATATTTTACCACTCATAATAGAACGAATCCTTGGTAGGATAGGGCTCTATGTAGAGGGTATCGATCCCACAGAGATTACATTGGAATAATTGGTCATAAATGAAGATTGATTCCGGTTCAATTAGCAAATGATGATTGTTTGTTTGCTTAAGCTACTTGTTTTATAGAAAATGTGGTAATTGAAAAGAGATTGAGAAAAGGATAAAAAACTAGGGTTTAGACTTCACCACTAGCCTCATGAACTGATAAGTGCACAAAACTTGCTATTTTATATCCTAAAATAAGTTTTTAATTCATCTTTTATTTTATTTAAAGGTTTTTATCTTTGCATTTTATGTTTTATAGGGGTTGATTTCCAAAGAAGAAGAAAAGCAGCAAAAGAGGGCTAAAAATGATATATATAGCCAAAGATGAATATAAGAAGAATTGTAGGAGAGATGGTATTCTGTGCAATCTACTTCACAAGAGGTCTCAAGTTAAAAACTTTGCCAAATATTTTGTACACGGCCACGTCTGCAGTCCAGAATTGAAATTAAAGATATGGAAATCAAATTTTAGATATTCAAATTCAAAATTTTGTATTTTGAATTTTTGTTTTTGAATTTTGAATTTGGTATTTCAAATTTGTATTTTGAATTTTGTATTTTAAATTTTTCCCACCTAAACCATTCCCCTCTAACTCTATAAATAGGGGGTCTTAGGGGATGGTGAAGGGGGTGAGAAATTGTAAAGAAATTATAGAAAAAAATAGTGTAATTGTTTTATTGATTCAATGATGAGTAGTAGTTTCATTTCTATTTGTTTGTTTTCTTTTAATATGCAAGCGTAAACATCCTTCTCAAGAGAGTGATGAAGCCACCATGGCTGAAGTATAGGTAAGTTGTTTTATTTTCTTGTCTACTTTTTCCTCCCAAGAGCATTCTTCTACTCTTCTATTCTGGATTTTATTTTATAAAATTAGAGGAAGGATTTTTCGTGTTTGCCAAATAATGTTAATTCGAAGAATGCCTACCTCTGTTTACCTAGCCAATGTGCATCAGATTAAGTAAAGAATGTCTCTCTCATATATAATTAAGTCATTCTTTTTTATTCCATATTTTCCTTCATCTTTCCAAGTTCTAATTGGATTGGTGAAGTGTATTGGTTATTGGAGGAAAAACTAGATAAGAATATAAAAAAAAAAACTTTATTTATATAGATCCATGGTGGTGAATTCTCTTTCCTTGAGATTTGTCCTATCATTTGATCTAAGACATTTAATATTAGTTTTTATTATTAAATAAAAAATCAGAATTTTATTTTTTTAAATATTCATTTTTCATCTCAAGAGATTTAGGTTTTGAAGTTTAGACTTGTTACTGATTCTCACTTGAGAGTGGTTCGACCCTGCTTACTACTATACAGTTTTTAGTAAAGTTTTTGCAGGTTTTATTATTTTTTGTACGAAGTGTAGAAAAGCAACGACAAACATCCAATAATCTACACTCGTCAAATGGCGCCGTTGCCGAATCAAGTTTGAGAATTCGAAGCCCAAATATTCAAGACTACAATTTTTTTTGGGAGCCCACCCTAACTTTCTTTCCCTCCCTTTTATTTTTATTTATTATAGTTTTTGTTTCTTTTATTATTATTTTTTTTTCTCTTCTTGAAAAAAAAAAAAAAAGAAAGAAAAAATATAATATTTTTATATATATATTTTTTCCATGACAGGTTCTTATGATGCACTTCTTCTATAGATGCCACCATCCGTTGCTCTTCCAAAGGAAATAATAACGTCATCCAGGTAAGTACCTAATTCTTTTACATCAAAATTTTTTATTTTTTTTTCCTTTTTAGATTAAGAAAACATAGTTTTTTTTTTAGGTTGATAACTTTAGCATGTGAACTCTAGGATAGAATAACTTAAAAATCTCCCTAGGGTCACACTTTCTTCAACTTTATTTTATTTTTTATTATTATTTTTTTTTGTTATTCTTTTCGTTTCAAAAAAAAAAAAAAAAAAAAAAAGAAAGACCACACACTCACTCATTTTTCTTTATTATTTTTATTGCTTATTTTGTTTGTGCATTTTTAAATTAGCATTTGCATAAGATACTTAAGGGCAAGCACCCCAACAAGATACGGTCGGGATTTCATCACCTGTTTCTGTGGCCCACAAATCATAAAATTCGAACATTTGTCAAAGTCCAAGCCTAATTTAATTTAAAATCAATTAGACATTGGCCATAGGGTGTACACAAAGCTTGTAGGACCCTCTTGGAAAGAGTTAACTCTTGGTAACTCCAGTGAGCACCTTCCAACTTTACAATATTTAGGAAAAGTTCTGTCTAAGGAGTGTGGACGTACCGTCATTAAGCAGGCCACGTGCCTCTCCACAGTTTCCTGGGAACTCTCCTCGTTGTGTTGTTGGTAGTCCTTAACTGGTAATCTTCTAGTTACTCTGAAAGAGAGTAAAAGCTATCTAATTAGGAGAGAATTAATTTTGGAGACCATCCAATTAATTTTCTACAATATTAGATTCAAAAATTCATCACCCTTGAATTTAAGCTCAAGATAAAAGGCCAAATTTTTTGTGTGGTTTGTGTGTTCAATCCTGTGTCTAGCCCATCTTCTAGGATCTAATTAGTTAGGTTTTTCTTCCCTTAAAAAAAAATAAAATAAAAAAGAAAAAAAAATTAGTTGTATATTAGTTTATTCCCAAGTGGTTGCGGGTTAACAAACGGTTAGTTCGGTCTTCTAGTGATCCATCAGTTCTTGATTTAGAGAAGATTCCTCTCACTCTCTCACTTTCTTCAACCACCACTCATAATCCAATGGCTGCACCTCGGACTTTAAATGACTACTTTGCACCCATCACAGCCAACCCACCTAATTGTATTGTTCTCCCAGAGAACAATGTGGCCCAATTTGAGATTAGGCCCGCTACAATCAATTTGTTACCCAAATTTCATGGGTTTGAAAGTGAGCAACCTTATATCCATTTAAGCAAATTTTTAACAATTTGCAACACTTTCAAAAATCAGAATTTGGATGCCGAGGGTATCAAATTACGTCTTTTTCCTCTATCCCTAGAAGATAAGGCTGCCTCATGGCTAAACTCCATTCCTCCAAATTCAATTGAGTCATGGGATGCACTTGCAAAGAAGTTTATAAACAAATTTTATCCTATGCAAAAGACCGAGTCAATAAGAGATGCCATAAGCACTTTTAGAGGGAAAAATGAGGAACAATTCCACCACACTTGGGAGCATTTTCATGATTTGCTTCTCAAATGCCCACACCATGGCTTTGATAAAGCACAGTTAGTTCAATTTTTCTATAAGGGGCTTTCACCTATGAACCGAACCATGCTCGAATCTATGCACCAAGGTAAGTTCAAGAACCAAACCCCTGATCAAGCCTATCAATTTTTAGAAGAACTAGCTGAGAATGCCCAAAATTGGAATTGGAATAATTGTGATGATGAATTTTCTAGGAATGACCAATCCCATAGAAAATCTGGTATGTATGAGATCAAGCCTGAAAATGAACTCAAATCTGTGATGCAAAGTCTAGCCGATGGTGTGAAAGACTTGAGTCGAAAGTTCGATGCTTTTACACTCATGTCCACAAGTGCACAATGCAATATGTGTTCTAGTTCATCCCATCCCACTGAGGCGTGTCCGGTCTATTGTACATCTGAACCTTCGGATGCACAAGTGTGTGCTTTTAATACCTATAAAAGACCGACAACTAATACCTCCAGCCAGACTTACCATCCTGATACTCGAAATCATCCTAACTTTTCATACCGACAAAATTTTCCTGCACAATATTTAGGTGGTCAACCTAGTTCTCAAGGTAACTCCAATAGGCCACCACAACCTCAAGGACCTCTTGTTCCTCAAGGTCAATTCCCATTGACCAATCAGTTCAGTCACAATAAAGATCTCGCACTTGATCCCATGAACAATTATGTTGCTCCTGTCTCACAAAACCAACATATTTCCAACTATGATGACACTCTGAAAATGCTTGCCCTTAATCTAGATCAAACTAATAAGCAATCCAATCAGAGATTTCAAAAGTTAGAGAGTAACTTTGACCTATTGACTCAGAACCAATTGCAATTTCAACAGTCAATCCAAAATCAATTGAGTCAACTTACTTCTGTTCTAACTGAAAGACAGAGGGGTACCTTGCCTAGCCAACCTGAAATCAATCCTAAAAACAAAGGGGTTAATCTCATAGAATCTTCTTCTGCCACTGACCAATCAAATGGCCATGTGAATTCCATCACAACACTTCGGTCAGGAAAGCAAATAGATAATAAGGTTGAGCTACCCACTCAAGATGAGACTGCACCATTTGAGTCTCCCCCCTCCAACTCTCCCAGAGCCAAGAAAGCCCATAGTCCTCAGATTGACACTACCACTCTTAAGCCGTATGCTCCACTTGCACCCTTTCCTTCTAGACTAGTCAATAATAAAAAGGATTCGCAATACAGTGAGATCTTAGAGATTTTTCAGAATCTCCAGATTAATATTCCATTTCTCACTGCCATTAAACAAATCCCTTCTTATGCAAAGTTTATTAAGGACTTAGTCAAGAGGAAAACCAATATCCCAAAGGAAGCCTTCATAGCCCAACTTTGCTCTTCTTTCCTACAAAACCAAGCCGTGGTCAAACATAAAGATCCTGGCAGTCCGACTGTCCTTTGTAGGATAGGGAAAAATTTTGCTGATCAGGCCTTGTTGGATCTAGGTGCTAGTGTGAACTTGTTACCTTATTCAGCCTACCAAGAGTTAGGGTTGAATAATTTAAGAAAAACTGATGTTAGAATTCAATTAGCTGATCGATCAGTTAAGATTCCAAGGGGTATAATTGAGGATGTAATTGTTAAAGTGGCTGATTTTTATTACCCTGTAGATTTCATAGTGCTAGATACCCAACCCACTCAAGGTAAACAAATTCCAATCATTTTAGGTCGACCATTCTTAGCTACAGCCAATGCATTGATCAATTGTAGGAATGGTAACATGACCTTGACCTTTGGTAACATGAAAGTGGAAGTCAATGTGTTTAGTTTGATGAAACAACCCCCCGACTCAGATTCCTTTGAAGATGTTTGTCTTATTAAGTCATTGACCGCACACACTTTTGAGCATTCCTACCCTGAGGATCCACTCCAACAGTGTTTAGCCCATTTTAGTGCTGATTTCGATGAGGATAACTATATTAGTGAAGTCAATGCTTTGCTAGATTCCACTCCAATCTCTGACACACCAAAATATAGGTCCCAATTTGAACCATTGTCTTTGCCGAATGCCACTGCATCTGAAAATGTCAAGAAGCCTCCTAGAGTTGAATTAAAGCCTCTACCTACGACTTTAAAATATTTATACCTAGGTGAGTCTGACACATTTCCCGTGGTGATAGCTTCTGATTTAACTGAGGATCAGGAAAACCAACTAATTGAGGTTCTTAGGGCAAATAAAGAAGCAATAGGTTGGTCAATTGATGACATCAAAGGTATTAGTCCTTTCGTGGTCCAACATCGCATTCACTTAGAGGACGATGCTAAAACCTGTCGACAACCTCAGAGGAGACTTAACCCCAATTTAAAGGAAGTTGTTCGTGCTGAAGTTATCAAACTTCTAGATGCCAATATCATCTATCCCATCTCTGATAGCCAGTGGGTAAGTCCAATCCAAGTTGTCCCTAAAAAGTCTGGCATCACTGTTGTTGCCAATGACAATAATGAGTTGGTTCCTACTCGTGTCCAAACTGGATGGCGAGTTTGTATAGACTATAGGAAGCTTAATAGTGTGACTTGGAAGGATCATTTCCCTCTACCTTTTGTTGACCAAATGTTAGAGAAATTAGCTGGTCAGGCATACTATTCCTTTTTAGATGGTTACTCTGGCTATAACCAGATTCCCGTCCACCCCGATGACCAAGACAAGACAACTTTCACTTGTCCATTTGGCACATTTGCTTATCGTCGCATGCCCTTTGGGTTATGCAATGCACCCGCCACATTTCAGAGGTGCATGATGAGTATCTTTCACGACATGGTTGACAAATTTCTAGAAATCTTCATGGATGACTTCTCTGTCTTTGGTTCATCTTTTAAGCAATGCCTACACCATCTTACTCTAGTGCTTCAACGTTGTCGTGACACTAACCTAGTTCTTAACTGGGAAAAATGTCACTTCATGGTAAATAAAGGAATTGTCCTAGGTCATACTATTTCTAGTGGGGGAATTGAGGTAGATAAAGCAAAAGTTGACCTCATCTTAAATCTACCTATCCCCAAAACTGTTCGTGATATTCGAGCTTTCTTAGGTCATGCTGGATTCTATAGGTGTTTCATCAAAGATTTCAGTAAGATAGCACGACCTTTGACCCATCTTCTAGCTAAGGATGCACCATTTGAGTTTACAGATGCTTGTCACTCAGCTTTTGAGCAATTAAAATTAGCCCTCACTACTGCACCCATAATCCACCCACCTGATTGGAACCTACCTTTTGAGATCATGTGTGATGCGTCAGATTATGCAGTTGGGGCTGTTTTAGGACAAAGAGTTGATAAAGCACCCTATGTGATCTATTATGTTAGCAAGACTTTGAATGACGCGCAACTTAACTACTCGACCACTGAGAAAGAGTTATTAGCAGTCGTGTTTTCCTTTGACAAATTTCGCTCGTATTTGATCGGATCTAAGGTCATCATCTATACCGATCATGCAGCATTGCGACATCTTCTCTCCAAAAAAGATGCCAAACCTAGGTTGATACGATGGATCTTACTCCTTCAAGAATTTGACCTTGAGATTCGTGATAAGAAAGGCTCAGATAATGTAGTCGCTGATCATTTGTCCCGTCTTATTGTTGATTCTATTAGTGACTCATTTCCCCTCTCTGATTATTTTCCTAATGAGCAACTTTTTACAATATCTCATGCCCCATGGTATGCTGATATTGTCAATTACATTGTGACTGGTCAAATCCCTTCCACTCGGTCTAAGCAAGAGAGAGAAAAATTCTTATCTAAGGCTAAGGAATATTTTTGGGATGATCCCTACTTATTCAAGTATTGTCCAGATCAGATCATCCGTAGGTGTGTTCCCGAGGACGACCAAGAGTCTGTCATTTCCTTTTGTCATGATCAGCCATGTGGTGGCCATTTTAGCTCTAAAAGGACCGCTGCAAAAATCTTGCAGTCGGGATTTTATTGGCCCACCCTTTTTAAGGACACTTATACCTACTGTCTCGCTTGTCCTAGATGTCAATTATTAGGTAAGATTACCAAACGTAATGAGTGGCCCCAATAATCAATTTTAGTTATCGAAATATTTGATGTTTGGGGTATTGACTTCATGGGACCCTTTCCCTCCTCATTTGGGTATATCTATATTCTTCTTGCTGTTGATTATGTGTCCAAATGGGTAGAAGCATTAGCCACTAAGACAGCCGACCATAGAGTTGTGGTGAATTTCTTGAAAGACTTAATTTTGCCTAGATTCGGTGTACCTCAAGCCATAATTAGTGATAATGGTTCCCATTTTTGTAACAAAGTCTTTGTAAGCTTAATGTCTAAATATGAGATCACCCACAAAGTGGCCCTATCTTATCACCCACAAACCAATGGTCAGGCTGAGGTATCCAATAGGGAGATCAAACATATCTTAGAAAAAATGGTTAACCCCACAAGGAAGGACTGGAGTCTCCGCCTCCAAGATGCTTTGTGGGCATATCGTACTGCTTATAAGACTCCTATAGGAATGTCTCCATATCGCTTAGTCTATGGTAAAGCATGTCACTTGCCTGTCGAACTCGAACACCATGCTTATTGGGCTATCAAGGCCATGAATTTTAACTATGATAAAGCTGGAGAGCGTAGGTCACTTCAACTCGATGAGTTGGAGGAAATCAGAAATAATGCCTACGAGAGTTTGAAGATTTATAAAGCTAAGACCAAATTGGAACATGACAAACAAATTCTGAGAAAAGATTTCTCCCCAGGCCAGAAGGTTCTTCTGTATAACTCTCGTCTTGAATTGTTTCCTGGGAAGTTGAGGTCACGATGGTATGGTCCATACTATGTCCACCAAGTTGCTAGTCATGGTGCTATTGAGGTTCAAGATCCCAAAAATGGAAAGTTATTCAAAGTTAATGCTCAACGTATAAAGCCTTTTCTTGAGTTGGAGGCTCGTGAAATTGAAAATATTTTCCTTGTCAATCCAGTCTATCTCGATTGATCTTTTTGGGGTACTATCTCTTTTGTGTCTAGCTGAAGACGTTAAACTTAGCGTTCTTGGGAGGCAACCCTGCCGATTGATTTTAGAGTTTCGTAACTATTTACTTGTGTTGCTACTTAGTTTAGGATTTTTTGTAAACTCTATTTGGATATGTTTATATTCTATTTGGGGTACGGTCTTTGATTAATATGGTTCTAAATCATTTAGTCTATATTATTATGCATTGCATATTTGTAGGGACTGTACTTCTACCACACCAGAACAATTGAGGTAATTTGTTCCAATATTTTTCTATCTGTCTTCAGCAATACATTGTTACTATACTTTTAACACTAGGGACAGTGTTGTATTTTGTTTGGGGGTGGGGTAGATTTATCAAAATGCATGCTTTTTTTGAAAATCTTTTGATCCAAAATAGATTCATTTTTTTAAAAAAAATAAATTTTTTTTTGGCAGTATAGTACCTTTACAATGATGATATTGGATTAACTTATGATCCGTTTCATGAAATCCAAGAGATGTTAATGTTTTGATCTAAATTGAACTTGTTATTAGGGTAATATAATGATAGACATTATTGTATCACGGGTATTTAGAAGCAAAAATATTTTTTGCACAAAAGTCGAACTTTGCAATTCGAATTGAAAAGTGAGTAACCTCCTGATAATCTAGAAGATCTAATAGTAGAGACTTAGACCGTGTGAGCTTTCGTGCCTTTCACTTTTGTAGAGAGTTTTTATGCTAACTCCGAGTCAAAAGATGACTCAATTTTCTTGGATACCGTATAAAAAATCATTGGTAGTCTCATTATCTTTCATTTTGGTTGATCACTGAGAATGAAATCACTTCGAGTTAAGAGAAACATAGGCCTTGTAATTTATTTTTCTACTATCGTATCCTACCATAATCCTTCTTTCTGTTGTTAGTTTCTGAAAAGTGATACGGATGTTCTTGTGAAAAAGAAAAAAAAAATCATCATATTTTTTTTCAATGAAAAAAAAAAAAAAAAAAAAAGAAAGATAGAGAAAAAAAAAAAAAAAAAAAAGAAGAAGAAAAAAAAGAAAGGAAAAAAAAAAAAAAGAAGAAGAAGAAAAAGAAAAAAGAAAATGAAGAAGACAAGTTTTCCCTTTGAGATATTATGAAGACTCATCACTTCCAAAAATATTCACTTACAGCCCCATCCTAATCACCACCTGTAAGATTTATGGAAAGATATGATAGTGGCTATTAAGTAAGCAGGCGCTATGGTGGGTAACTCGACATTCTCCCAAAATTGATCAACATTCCTATCATGAGACTTTTCTATTTATATGTATCGGTTTTTCATATTAGTATGTGAGCTTGCTTTTACTTTGGAAACAGAGTTTCTACTCACATACAACTGAGAGAAACAATTAGCCAAATCTCCGAGAGTTGTTCTTTTAGAGAGATATTTACCTGTGAGATTTGAAGTCAAAACGTCTTTTTCTTTTAGTGACTTGGGAATTACATTACTTGAATTTGAGGATGGCTTTTTGTCGACTTCACACACATTCACTCTGCTTCTAGGTTACTTATGGATGATTTTTCCTTGATGTTTATTGTTATAAAACCCTAGTAGCTTGTTGTATATGAGGAACTTATCAATTTCATTTCTTGTTTTTCATGTTTCATGGATATATAGGAGATTCTCTGAACAATAGGGGAAATTACTGCCTTAAAACAACTCTTCTTTGTAATAGTTAGAAAGTTTGTGGGTACCTTCACTGCAAACCCTCACGAGGCTATAGCTCGTCCACTAGGGGTAACCTAGGGGTTTAAGGCCTTATTGCATATGGTAAATGCAATCGAGAACAGCCTGCGAAAGTGGCACATCTTTAGTTAGGAGTTAAATAAAAGTAGCAGTTTTGTACACTAATTTCTTTTGCTTGTATTTGCTAGAGGACTAGCAAAAGCTCGTTTGGGGGTAATTTGATAAGTGCACAAAACATGCTATTTTATATCCTAAAATAAGTTTTTAATTCATCTTTTATTTTATTTAAAGGTTTTTATCTTTGCATTTTATATTTTATAGGGGTTGATTTCCAAAGAAGAAGAAAAGCAGCAAAAGAGGGCTAAAAAAGATATATATAGCCAAAGATGAACATAAGAAGAATTGTAGGAGAGATGGTATTCTGTGCAATCTACTTCACAAGAGGTCTCAAGTTAAAAACTTTGCCAAATATTTTGTACACGGCCACGTCTGCAGTCCAGAATTGAAATTAAAGATATGGAAATCAAATTTTAGATATTCAAATTCAAAATTTTGTATTTTGAATTTTTGTTTTTGAATTTTGAATTTGGTATTTCAAATTTGTATTTTAAATGTTTCCCACCTAAACCATTCCCCTCTAACTCTATAAATAGGGGGTCTTAGGGGATGGTGAAGGGGGTGAGAAATTGTAGAGAAATTATAGAAAAAAATAGTGTAATTGTTTTATTGATTCAATGATGAGTAGTAGTTTCATTTCTATTTGTTTGTTTTCTTTTAATATGCAAGCGTAAACATCCTTCTCAAGAGAGTGATGAAGCCACCATGGCTGAAGTATAGGTAAGTTGTTTTATTTTCTTGTCCACTTTTTCCTCCTAAGAGCATTCTGCTACTCTTCTATTCTGGATTTTATTTTATAAAATTAGAGGAAGGATTTTTCGTGTTTGCCAAATAATGTTAATTCGAAGAATGCCTACCTCTGTTTACCTAGCCAATGTGCATCAGATTAAGTAAAGAATGTCTCTCTCATATATAATTAAGTCATTCTTTTTTATTCCATATTTTCCTTCGTCTTTCCAAGTTCTAATTGGATTGGTGAAGTGTATTGGTTATTGGAGGAAAAACTAGATAAGAATATAAAAAAAAAAACTTTATTTATATAGATCCATGGTGGTGAATTCTCTTTCCTTGAGATTTGTCCTATCATTTGATCTAAGACATTTAATATTAGTTTTTATTATTAAATAAAAAATCAGAATTTTATTTTTTTAAATATTCATTTTTCATCTCAAGAGATTTAGGTTTTGAAGTTTAGACTTGTTACTGATTCTCACTTGAGAGTGGTTCGACCCTGCTTACTACTATACAGTTTTTAGTAAAGTTTTTGCAGGTTTTATTATTTTTTATACGAAGTGTAGAAAAGTAACGACAAACATCCAATAATCTACACTCGTCATGAACATGTCCATTGTATTACTAAATCGGGGAATGCATATAAATGTGCACAAATGACTCATTTTGCAAGTGCTACCTACAACGATGTTGTTAAGAGCATTCATGAATCCTATGTAATGATAATCCATCTTCGATAAGCATAATTACCTACCTAACTACATTAGCCTAATTACCTAAGTGTAGTCAAATTACTTTCTCTAAGCATGGATTATGAAAGTTAAGAATTTACATGTCAAGTGAAAATACGCACCAAGCCATCACTTAGAGTTCTTCTGAAAATATAAGTGTTTGAGGATTATGTGAAGCAATTTAAAATTCTAAGATAGGAGTGGTGAATTGAAACATATGAACATATACAATTTGTAAACTTGTATTGAAGATAAGGTACAAATACATATATATACATAAAACCCCCAATTCATTAGAAAATTGACATAGTTACATGACTAGGGTTTTGTTCAAAGAGTTAGTTGATCATGATGATGAGAACACACTGCATAGACAGATATTATTCCAGCTCCATATGGTCTTCAAGGCTTTCTCAAAACCTCCTCTGAAGCTTTCCCTCTCTAGAACTTCATTTCTCTCTCTAGAACTACAAAAATATGCTCCCTGTTACAAAATATGTTCTATATCTAACTATGAGACTAAAATTGTGTAGAAATCTGATTTCAAACTCAAAATATTTTAAAAATCACATACAAAAGCTTCTTGAACATGATTGGAGACAAGTGGCAAGTGGCTGAAATATCTTTTTCCAGCTATCTATTTTCTGCAGAATGGCGATGCATCGTAATTGGTATTACAATGCATCAAAATTTCTAAATTTTCATTATGATGTATCATAATTCCTTGGCTTTGAAATGTGATTTCATCTTGCATTGTACATACGGCTTTTGCATGTGATAAGTGTTCAATTCTATGCATTTGAACCCTCTTTATTGCATATGTTAGTTCCATTTTTGCGTTTACCGAGATATATTTACGGTATTTTGTGTTTTTGATGTATTGCAGGTCTTAGAGTAAATGGAGCAAAGTTTGAGGCATTTTGCAGTTCAAGAGAAAAATCAGAAATTGCAGCCAAAGGCATCTCGATCAATCGAGATGTTGATCTCGATCAATCAAAGATTGATCAAAATCTCAATCAATCGAGATCCAATCTCGATTGATCGAGATTCTGCAGAACCCACTTGGCCACTTGCTCACCTGCTCTCCCACTTGCAACAAAATCCCCCTTTTTGCACGACATAGGGGGATTGTCTGACTTGAACAAGACCCTTGGGGACCTTCTTGATACAAGGGATATATATAGTCATATATATATATATATATGGTGGGCCCTAAGGTTGAAAAGGAATCCTAAAAGCACAAAATAGCCTCATATCTCACATATATCTCTCAAGACATTAGACCATCAAGAAGAGAGACATTCGGGAGAGAGGAGAAGGAGCTGAACCAGACCAAGAAGCTTCATCTTCTCCATCAATGGAAGAGTACAAGGCAACCATGAGCAACTAACTTCCATACTAGGGTGTTGGTTTCAACCCCTAGCCATGTAAACTTGTTCCTTCTTGTAGCACTTGGGATTTGTAATTAAATGTTGATTATTTAGCCTAGTGATCATGTACACAAATACATTTCTTCTATATATTCATTTGATATGGAGTTTATTCTTGTCTTAGAGTAGATTTTCTCATTTGAATGCACAACATTTGCATATTCCATAAGAAGTGCAAATGATGGCTAGATAATGGTGTTTAAATGAATGTGTGATGTTTGCTTGTATAGACCATGCCAAGACAAGGTAGTTTGGATGCATGTAGGGTTCACTTAGTGAGTAGGGTAATTAGGTAGTTAGTTAGGTTGAAGAGCTATGCTTGTTGAAGATGGATTATGATAGGTTAGCACACACATTGATCTTTTGATATGTCATTGAGGTTACAAGCCTAATGACATTGTTAGGCATTTAATTAATGAATCCCATACTTGTTACACTTATGAACATGTGAATGGCTAGTGGTGGAAACCAACCCTAGTTCTCTCTCCCATCCTTTACTCTTTAATTTTATTGTCATTATATTCATGCAATAGTTTATAAACAAAAATTCAAAAACCTGTTTTTAGGATTAAAGTAGAATTAATCTTTCTTTAAGACAATTGCTACTAGTCCTCGTGGGATCGATACCCTCTATATAGAACCTTATCTACAAAGATTCGTGCTCTTGCGAGTGATTAAATTATATTTTGATAAAAAGGGCAAAATTAAGCTTACAATATAATTCGAGTTTAGCCACATCAAAATTTTGGCGCCGTTGCCGGGGACTACGGTGTAATTGTCGCCATTGAAAGATTAAATCTGGTTTAATTCTTAGGCTAGAAATTCTTTCATTTTTTTGTATATATTTTGTTCTTATTGCTCAAATTTCTTGATTTTAGGTATACCACATAGCGGGCATCTAAAAGGATTAAAGTTGGGACCCTTTGTGAGTATAAAATCTAAAATTAGTGGTTTGAGTTCTTTCATTCTTTTTGTATATATATTATTGTTTATTTTTTTTAGTGAGGTGTTGTTCTATAATTAATGCATGCTAGGTAGACGGTCCTTGTCACTCCCTTTGCTTCCTTGTAATATTGAACTTGAAAGAACACTTAGACAACGTAGAGGAACCTCTAGGGACCCTATATTGCCTAGGACTGAAAACATGGACCCGAATGAGAGACAACCTCCCGAACTACCTCCTTTTAATCATGAACAACCACTTCCACCTCCACCTCCTCAAGGAGAGTTGCTTATGGACTTTTACCTTCCGACTACATTTAAAGTACCTTCATGTATCCAATTTTCGGATGTAGCAGCAAATCAATTAGAAATAAAGTCCTCCACCATCAATCTTCTTAATAGCTTCCATGGTCTCCCTAATGAGGATCCATACCGGCACTTAGATTACTTCCTTTCTGTGTATTCCACTATTCGTG
Source organism: Cornus controversa (assembly GCA_026545225.1). Taxonomy (NCBI): domain Eukaryota; kingdom Viridiplantae; phylum Streptophyta; class Magnoliopsida; order Cornales; family Cornaceae; genus Cornus; species Cornus controversa. Next base: position 35,071,708 of record CM048845.1, on the reverse strand, counting down.
TACCACACTTTACGGAGGATGATCTAAAGCTGCGTATGTTCCCCTTCTGCCTAAAAGATAAAGCTAGAAATTGGTTCAATTCTTTAGAACCTAACTCAATCCATTCTTGGGCGGAGATGCAAATCGAGTTCTTAAAAAAATACTTCCCAATGGGAAAGACGAGTGATATTCGGAGAGCTATCACCGGATTCACCCAAATTGACCAAGAACAATTTCATGAGACGTGGGAGAGATTAAAAGACCTTATTAAATCTTGTCTACATCATGCTGTCCCAAAATGGCAGCTAGTGCAAAGCTTTTATGATGGGGTGAGTGAGCAACATAGACAAATGATAGACTCCGCGTGTGGAGGTGGATACCTTTTAAAAAGCCCCGATGAGGCATGGAAACTTTTTCAAACCCTAAGCAACAATTCAGCTCAACGCTCCTCCACTAGGAAAGGGAAGGCTACCTAACCTTGTAGAGGAGTGCATGAAATTTCACGGGTAGATGAGGTTGCCATGCAAGTAGAAGCCCTATCCCAAAAAATGGATTTAATCATGAAAAATGGGCTGCCTACTCCAAGCCAACCTGTTCAAAATTAGGAAGGTTGTTCATTTTGCTATAGTACTTCACATTTCGTGCGAGATTGTCCTATTGCCGGGCAATCTCCCAATTATGCTCAGGAGCAAGCGAATGCCTTGTACTCTAAACAAATGAATGATCCATATTCAAACACGTACAATCCTGGTTACAAGAACCATCCAGCTTTTTCATGGAAACCTCAAGAATCAAATCCCTTTTTTCAAGGGCAAAATTCTTCCAATTCCCAATCTCAACAGCCTCAATATAGGCCAAATCCTCACCCTTACCATCAAAGATCCAATTACCAACAACCACCACCTCCTCCGAGAAGCCAAGGCTTTGAAGAAAGAGTGATAAGCAATCTTGAGGCTAATACCCGCTTATTGCAAACTCATTCTCAATCAATCGCTAAGCTTGAAGCTAATGCTTAATCTATGGCTAGGTTAGAAGCTCAAATCGGGTAACTAGCTAATGCCTTGAATAGAAGGGAGGAATGTAAGTTGCCAAGTCAACCGGTGGCAAATCCTAAGGGTGTTCATATGATTGAGGATCCATCATCTTCATCTTGTAATGCACTTCCGGAGCAAGTTCAATCAATCACCACCTTAAGGAGTGGTAAGATCATCAATTCCAAGGTAGGGGAGGAAGAGAAGAAGGAATTCAATGAGCAATCCGCAAATCCAAAAGAATCCCATTTAAATCCAAAAGTGTTTCCTTTAAATCCAAATGTGAATAACATCCCATTAAATCCAAAAGGAAAGGCAAGTGAAGTTGTGTCGTCATCAATTCCAAATCTTGACACTTCTTTTGTACCTCCGGTTCCTTTTCCTTAGAGATTGAAGGAACCTTCTCGTTTTGGGAAGCAAGGAGAGAAAATCCAAGACATGATGGAGATCTTCAAACAAGTAAAGATCAATCTCCCACTCCTTGATGCTATTCGACAAATTCCCTCCTATGCTAAATTCTTGATGGACTTGTGCATTCAAAAGCTCAAATCTAGGAATAATGTTCCTAAGAAAGTCCTCTTAACTGAGCACATAAGCTCCATTTTCCAATACCAAGCCCTCCTAAATTCAAAGATCCGGGTGCTCCGACCATTTCGTGCACCATCGAAAATCAATCTTTTGAAAAGGCACTTCTTGATTTAGGGGCTAGTGTCAATTTGCTTCCATTCTCAGTTTACCAACAACTAGGTTTGGGGGAACTCAAGCATACCATAGTTGTGTTGCAACTTGCCGACCGCTCGGTGAAGCAACCACGTGGCATAATTGAGGATGTAATCATTCAAGTGGACAAATTCTACTTTTCGGTGGACTTCATAGTCCTTGACACAAAACCGTAGTCTTCACTTGTCAAAGTAAACAGGTAGCACTTAAAAGTATGCGTGGATGACCAAGTTACCACCAAATACGTGGATGTCGTCACTTTGACGAATCCCGTATATTTTGACTCGTGAGCCGATCCGAACGTCATGCCATAGACGTGTAAGGTGGCATAGCCGTGGTAGCTATCATGCTTCCATGATGTCCCTTTAATCCAAGTTAAAGTTTATGTCTCAACAACTTAGTATCTAATTCCCAAAGTTCCAAGTCCCTGAAGCATAACTTAAGCTGGTTGTTTTTGAGCATCTCGATTGATCGAAACTAGGATCTCGATCAATCGAGATTTTGATTGATCGAGATTTCAGTCTCGATTGATCAAAAAATTGCAGAGAGTTTGCCAAATCCAAAGTCCCGAGAGGTAGTATTCTTTGATAGCACTTTGATAGGTCTTCGATCGATCAAAATTTCGATTGATCGAAATGGGATTTCGATTGATCGAAGCAAATTCTCGCTTGATCGAATTAAAATTTCAATTTATCGAATTAAAGTCTCGATTCAATGAAGAAAGTCTCGATTAATCGAAAGAGAGATCTCGATCGATCGAAGCTGATTTTGATTGATCGAAGTTGGATTTTGATTAATCAAAATCTCGATCAATCGAGATGTACATCTCGATGCCTGCACGTGAGCCGAAATCTTATTTAAACTGTTGGGCTTCCCTCTCATTTTCACATTCCTTCCTCAAATCGTCCGACTTCCTTCTCTTCTCCGAGCAATCCAGAGCTCTCCAAGTGCTATTTCGCATGTGATCTTCTATTGCCGAGCATCCACTGCCGTTTGACATAGTCTGAGACCGCCGCTAGCACTCGCGCGCTCTTCTCTTCGCGGCTGCGAGTTGGGTTTTCACCTTCGTGTGCCGTTCATCTTCTTCACCTTGAGGTAAGTGATGCATGGCTACATTTTGCATACTTTCTCGCTATTTTTGATAGTTCTACAGTGTAATAAACATATACAATTGATGTTGGGTTGGTTGGGTGCATTTGCGATATTCGTAATGGGATTTTGCGGGTTTCGGGGGGGTAGGAATTCATGTAGGGATAAGATACTGCATTCTTTCTATTTCAAATGCTTTTTGCATGGTTTACAATCGCGACCATTCGTTTCGGTTGCATCCGCTCGCGCCGTCTCTTTGAGAGCGACTCTTTGACTTCTTGTCAGCACCATGGACTAGGGCCTCATTTTCATTCTTATTCTTTTATTTTTATTCTTAGTTTATTATTCCTTTTATTTTCTTTTTATTTACGTAATTTTTGGAATAAAGTGCAAACCGCTCCGAGATCATGGCGAGGGTGAAGAATGCACCCGGTGCAATTAGAGACGTGCCCGGGCGAGTCTTTCGGTCTCAGAAGTTTCACTCGGACCAGATTTTCACCCTAGGCGAGTACGAGAGTCGTCCCGACACTGCGTGGACTATCGCCAAGCTCAGGAGGCGTCGCCTCGACCGACTACGTGTCCCTCCCACTGATGTGGCACACGAGTGCTTAATGCAGGTCTTATACGAGCGCATGACCTACTCCTGCACAGCGCCGGACACATTAGAGACGGTCGTGGGCACCACGACGATCACGATTACGCCGAGCCGGATTGCGCAGATGCTCGGCATTCCTCACCAGTAGCCGCCAGACATGGTTGACCAGGACGGTCGACCACTTTTTAAGGCCGCACTTCTAGTAGACACGACACTGTTCTCCAGTCACAACTGCACATCCAAATCGATGTGCCCGAGCAGACTGTGGTTCCTAGACACCATTCTCATCAAGAACGCATGTCCCCTGCAGCACGTGGCAGAGCGTAGGGGCGACCTCCTCCGTTGCCTTTATTCTTTCCACACGGGCGCGTGGTTTTCTGTCCCATCGCTGGTGTGGGGGCAGATGTTCAAAGTCTGGGACAGCCTCGTTAACAAGAGGATGAGGCAATCAGCGAGCTAGCAGCTTCTTTTTCCTTTCCTGGTCGCAGCTTTTCTCAGTAGTGCCAATATACTGGTCAGTGATACTGACATCCAGTTGGCACCCCCCACCCCCTTCACATCTACCCATTGGGAGCGGGTGAGGCAACACCTAGAGCTACAGGACCACCAGGGTGATCCACCAGATGATGTAGATATGGATGCCCCGGTGGAGATAGAGGAGGGAGAGCCTATAGGGGATGGGTCTGAGGATGAGGAGATGGATATTGCTGCAGAGAGGCACGACATCTTGGCGACGGGCTATTCCTGCCAGGCGGCTGATGTTGATCGTCTCAAGCAGGGTTTTGACGAGCACGTCCAGGTGACGCAGAGTCAGCTGGAGGGCATTCGTTCGGACATTTCTTCTCTGGCACAGGGTCAGAGGGAAATTCTCGATGAGTTCCGAACCTTCCGGTAGGACCTGCAGTTCCTATTTGCAGGACGAGCTTCCACCTCCACTTCTGTTCCCACCGAGCCACCACCGCCACCATCCGCCCTCGAGTAGCTGCTTTTATTTGTCTTTTCTGTTTTACTTTATGTATTTCTTTTTCTTTCTTTATGTTTAATAGGCCATGTTGGCCATGTTTTCTTTCATTTTTAATTTTTTTTTTATGAGTATTCCAGATGCATGTACGATTTGTACTGAACTCATTTTATATATTTATGGAATATAGTTTTCTTTTCTTTTATATCATGTCGTATCTTTACTATCTTTATTTTTGCTTTCTGTCAATATATCTATTCTCTATACTTTGACTATGTATGTAGTACCACTTGCCTAATTATTATATGCGATTCAGTTGATGATTTTCATTTATTATCGCCTGGTTTAAATTCCCAATACTGTTGAGATTGCTTCAATGCAGTATGGCTGTAAAAAAGAAAGGCAGCCCCTTTGCATGCTATACGTTAGCGTGCCTGGATAGTCAATATCTCATTGCATAGACCTCTTAGACAATTGGGAAACACCAGTTCAGACTCTTAGATATGCAGTGATCTTGGCAGTGTCTCTTTGTGCATACTTCTTTTATTATACTCTTTTCATATACTTTTTTGTTCCTTTTAATGTTCGTGGTATCTAGTTGGTGTTCTGTGCAGGTTTTTCTTATTTGTAGGATGACCACTACTGTGGCATACCATTTTTGTCGCATTCTGCAATCCCGGTAACTTCTTTCCTTATTCTTCTTGTCCAAACATTGAGGACAATGTTGCATATAAGTTTGGGGGTGCGGTATGCTATACTACTTGCATATGCATGCAATGTTCAGTCTTATACTGAGTGTCATTGTAGAGCATTTTTTTTGATTTTTTTGCATGTTTGCCATGATGTCTTGCTTTTTAAAGGCAAATCATTCGAATAAATGCCCGAGGTAAATGCAGCAGGTAGTTAAGAACATTAACATCGTAAATACCCGCACTTTTGCAAGCTATATAGTAGGCTGGAACGGTCTACATTTTTGTCTAAATTTGAACATGTGTGGTTCTTGCCCTAAATTTGTCCTTAACTGCACGAATTCGCACACATGCATTTTAAACTGTGGGGTAAAGTCTGAGGGAGAATTTTGTAAATTTCTATTTTTATCTGAACAACATAAAGAATATGTTCTTCCGGTTGTTGTAAAAAAAAAAAAAAAAAAAAGAGAAAAGAGAGAAAAAGAGAAAAATTTGCAATAAGCCTTCTCACTCAATAAACCGGATTTCTATGCCTCAAAGCAGGGAGTATTCGTGTATAAGTGTGCAAGGTTGAGCAATAATAAGCGGGTGGCTTACTTAAGCTCATCGCCTTGTAAGCTCGGTTATTAAGTCCGAGGGGTGTTTCTTCACCTAATGCCCTAAAGCCAATTGGTTTGGAAGTCATTGGTCCAATGCTGCTACATGGGCTTACAAGAAAGCAAAAAGAGCTAAGCATTGCATGGTCATCCCCACATGAGCAATCATGAATGTTTTGTGATAATGAACAACGGTGTTGAGCGTTTTCAATGAGTTTTTCTCTTAAAAATAGATTTATTCGTTTTCTTCTCCAAATATGACAAAAGCCACGCGTTAGAATGTATGTTCACTTTTCAAAGAGGATTTTGGGGTCGGGATTGATATGTTTGTTCGGGCTGGCCATTATGTGGGGACCGTCGTTTATTTATAGGTTGTGAAAGTCCATTTTTGCTAATGACCACATAGTTCTGTAATACTTGTTGCATTTGCTAACTGTGAAATGAACGAATGATCGCCCTTTATCCAGTTGAGGACTGAGCATGACTAAACTTTTTTACAAGATAGTTAATTTCAATTTTTGTAATATCGTATTGCTAAGGGACTAGCAATATGTAAGTTTGGGGGTGTGATAAGTGTTCAATTCTATGCATTTGAACCCTCTTTATTGCATATGTTACTTCCGTTTTTGTGTTTACTAAGATATGTTTACGGTATTTTTGTGTTTTTGATGTATTGCAGGTCTTGGAGTAAATGTAGCAAAGTTTGAGGCTTTTTCCAGTTCAAGAGAAAAATCAGAAATTGCAGCCAAAGGCATCTCGATCAATCGAGATGTTGATCTCAATTAATCGAAATCTCGATTGATCGAGATCTCATTTCGATTGATCGAAATCTAGATCAATCGAGATCCAATCTCGATTGATCGAGATTCTGCAGAACCCACTTGGCCACTTGCTCATCTGCTCTCCCACTTGCAACAAAATCCCCCTTTTTTGCACGACTTAGGGGGATTGTCTGACTTGAACAAGACCCTTGGGGACCTTCTTGATACAAGGGATATATATAGTCATATATATATATATGGTGGGCCCTAAGGTTTGAAAGGAAGCCTAAAAGCACAAAATAGCCTCATATCTCACATATATCTCTCAAGACATTAGACCATCAAGAAGAGAGACATTCGGGAGAGAGGAGAAGGAGATGAACCAGACCAAGAAGCTTCATCCTCTCCATTAATGGAAGAGTGCAAGGCAACCATGAGCAACTAACTTCCATACTAGGGTGTTGGTTTCAACCCCTAGCCATGTAAACTTGTTCCTTCTTGTAGCACTTGGGATTTGTAATTAAATGTTGATTATTTGGCCTAGTGATCATGTACACAAATACATTTCTTCTATATATTCATTTGATATGGAGTTTATTCTTGTCTTAGAGTAGATTTTCTCATTTGAATGCACAACATTTGCATATTCCATAAGAAGTGCAAATGATGGCTAGATAATGGTGTTTAAATGAATGTGTGATGTTTGCTTGTATAGACCATGCCAAGATAAGGTAGTTTGGATGCATGTAGGGTTCACTTAGTGAGTAGGGTAATTAGGTAGTTAGTTAGGTTGAAGAGCTATGCTTGTTGAAGATGGATTATGATAGGTTAGCACACACAATGATCTTTTGATATGTCATTGAGGACACAAGCCTAATGACATTGTTAGGCATTTAATTAATGAATCCCATGCTTGCTACACTTATGAACATGTGAATGGCTAGTGGTGGAAACCAACCCTAATTCTCTCTCCCATCCTTTACTCTTTAATTTTATTGTCATTATATTCATGCAATAATTTATAAACAAAAATTCAAAAACCTGTTTTTAGGATTAAAGTAGAATTAATCTTTCTTTAAGACAATTGCTACTAGTCCTCGTGGGATCGATACCCTCTATATAGAACCTTATCTACAAAGATTCGTGCTCTTGCGAGTGGTTAAATTATATTTTGATAAAAAGGGTAAAATTAAGCTTACAATATAATTCGAGTTTAGCCACATCAGCATGTATTATGCTAATCTTCATTGCAAGCATTTTACGTCACGCCCCGATTCCCAAGGCCCGGAAACTGAGGTGTGAATTCCGTGAGATCACCCTCATGAGATAATCATCACCTCATCATACAACCTCAATTTCCTATTATTTTCACGAAAATTAGGCATGACCCATTCTAATAAATCAGATCCTGGCATGTTATACCTGCTTTAAAATTCATATGGGCACTTCTGGGCACGTGTCCCCCCAGCATTTATATCTAACAATAAAAATGGACACTTCTGGGCACGTGTCCCCCCAGCATTTCTACAACATGCATAATACAATCAAAAATATACATGTCTCAGTCCTTGCATTCTGTATTATATACATACATCACATGAATAAAATACAACTGAAGGAACTAAATCAACATAATCCTCGCTGATTCGTGTGTGAGTGTGACTCAAAAAGTATATCAATTAAAAATTTCCACACTTCGCAATAGAACGAATTCATTGCAGAATAGGGCTATCGAAAGGGGTATCATACCTCAGGGATTATGGTCTGATGAGTTGGAATACAGAATTAATTCTAATTAAATTTATAAGAAAACATTTCTAATTTTTTAAACTAATTAAAAAGATAAAATAAAATAAATCAAAGATAAATAAGATAATGAAGATAATAGGTGAGAAATCTAGGGTGTTTGACTTCACCACTAACTTCACAATCAATGGTCAATTGAATGAACTATAGGGGAATTACATCATGCATAAGTGGTGTCGGTGACTACTAGCTCACCTTCATCCGTCAAGAAAATAACATATGATTAAGGCTAAGCCATGGATTATCTTCGATTGGCATGGGCCATCTGCGTAACTACTCTAATCTAGGGTGCAGTATGGTTCATTTTTCTACGAATAATCCATCAAAGCTCTTGACAATATATTCAGTGATTACCATTGTCTAATAATCTCTCTCATGATCACAGAAAATAAGAGGGATTGAGTTCAATAACAACAACTAAATATCTAAGACAAGATAAGAAATCATTGAGATTGAATTTACAAGACTTTTATTGGTCAATTCTATAATAAGAATCCTCTGAATTACACAATATATGCATGTATATAAAGATCCCCAATAATTAAAACAATCAAACCATTGATGCTTTGTTAAGGCTACATCAAAACCCTATTGGATGAACTAGCCGCTCATGGTAGAAGACGAAGCTTCAACTGTTGAGGAAGAAGACATCATCTTTCTGAATTATGCGTATGACTTTGTTCTCCAATGGCTCTGCAAAAATGTTTCTGTTCTCTTCTCAGCCTTCCCAGACTCTCCAAGCTCTGTCCTCTCTCCCCCTCTATTCAGCCTCTAAGTCTTCACTTTATTCCCCAAGAGAATACACCAAAGTCCTAATCCAATTAGGAATAAATTAGGGTTTCCCGCAGCACTAATCAGGTGGGTTTTTCCTGCTGACTTCAGCCCAAGCTCTGTCCTCTCTCCCCCTCTATTCAGCCTCTAAGTCTTCACTTTATTCCCCAAGAGAATACACCAAAGTCCTAATCCAATTAGGAATAAATTAGGGTTTCCCGCAGCACTAATCAGGTGGGTTTTTCCTGCTGACTTCGGCCCAACTTTTGACGCACTAGAAGTCCGATTTACGGAATTTTGTAGAATCAAAAGTGTGCAGAATCAAATTTCGTTCAACCCTTCACCGAAATAATGTTGATTTGAGGCTCGAAAATAAGACTTCTGGTCTATTTTCCAAAATGGGATTAAGACTGTATTATGCGGAGATTTGGGCTTCAGGCCCGAAACCTTCTTAAGCAGTTGTAATTCTCTTGGACCTCTTTGTTGGGCTGAATTGAGTTAAAATAAATGGTTGAATGATTCTCCTTGATGTAGGCTTCATCTCACCATCTTGGATGTCTTCTTTAAAACCCAAAAGCTTGGTTTTAACTGAAATAATCATTAAGGCCCTGAAAATACAGAAAACACTAAAACAAAGTAAAATAACAAAATAATCTATCACTAAGAGAATAAAATACATACGTTAAGAGGCTAGAATGCGTAACATTCAACGCCTATCACACCCCCAAACTTACATATTGCTAGTCCCTTAGCAATAGAATAAAACAAAACTAAAACAAAAGAAACTATTAAAGACTAACTAAACTACCCAACTCCACTTTCGTAAGGGAAACGATTGCATTTAGCATATGCAATAAGCCTTTAAACCCCTAGGTTCCCCCTAGTGGACGACTATAGTCTCGTGAGGGTTTCTAGAAATGTTACCCACAAACATTCAAAATTCTGTTTTAACATTAATCAAGAAGAAGATTACAATACATAGTTACAAACTTGCATTCAAGAATAATTTCAAACTTTCAAATTCTATAATTCAAATTAATGGTCCCCACACATAATTCACATCAACATATCTCAAAATAATCAACTCTAGTCTCCTCATGTAAAGTGAACTAGCAGTCCTCTTATGTAGCATAACTCAGCTCTGAATATATTAAGGCACATACTCTTTCAACTCATTAGTTCCCCTTATTGAAATCATACTTCCAAACATGAGTACATGACTTTTTCATTTTTTTTTTCATCATTCTTTTTTTTTCATTGCTTTATTGGTTGTGCAATGTCTTGATCTATTAAGCTTTCTGAAAGATCCATGTAGCAAGATTTCAGTCAGTGACTCCCAAACCAGATGACTTTAGGGCACTAGGCTTTAAGATACCCCGAAGACCTAATTACTCGAATCAGTCAAGCTACAAATCAAGACAACCAATGCTCATATTTTCTCACACTTTCACTTTCGACGCGAACACTCCGTGCTTTCTAAGGCATAGAGGTCTGGTTACTCATGAAAAGGATCAAATTGATTGCTTATTCATCACATTCTTTTTCTTTTTTCCACTTCTTTTCTTTTTCATTGAAGTCAAGTAAAACACATTATCGGTACTCATTCTCAAGAGATACTAATTAATATCAAGCATATGTAACTCAATAACTCAAAACCAAAGTTTATACCTCACAAAATTATGCTAATATGTTTGTGCATGTAAGGAAACTAAAATTAATCACTCCAAAACATGTTATTGCAAACCATGATTAAAACCACATAATTTAAACCACAGTTTTCAAGAATTTAAAACATACTCAAAAATTGCAAGTTATGCACCTACATAAGGTATTACTCCTTTGAATAAAGTCAAAACATTCTATCTAAAAATAAAACAAAGTAAAATAAAATAAACAAACTAAGAAAATAAAAATAAAATAAAATCCTAATACAAGAAGAATTTCACACAAATTTCCCCCCATATTGCATTAAAGCACAAAAATAGGCATCGCCTCACCCCCAAACTTAAACTGTACATTGTCCTCAATGTACTATCAATCAAAGCAAAGAGAAGAGTAAGAACGATGTTACCAGAAATTCGGAGTGATGGAAAGAAAATAAAGTACACCATCAGCATGAAGGCAATGAAAGCACACCCCAAACTTGGATGTTAAAACCTGTCAAAACAAACCACTATACCCCAAAGATCAAGTGAAATAGTATGGGTGAAAATAAATATGAGAGTGAAAAATCCTAAAAAAAATAAAATAAAATATTTTTTTGCATTTTTCAAAAATTGTTTTTTTTTTATAATAAAAATCTAACTACAGAAAGAAAAATAAACTTAAAAAGAAAAATAAAAACTAAAAATAAAATAAAATACAAAAGATGGTTACCTTCCTGTCAAGGGTGTGGTGGTGACTGAGCATCTGGATCCAAGTTTGCCTGACGCATCAGTGCACGCATCATCCGCCTCATCTCTAGTTGCTCTTGGCGAGTCTCACGAAAGTGATCCACCATCTCAGACCTCATGGCTCCAAACTGGGAGGATACCTCTATCTGTAGGGTGCCAAACTGGGCTGTCAACCTATCACGCCCCGGTTTCCGACACCCGATTAGGAGCGAGGGAAACGGGGGTGAATCCGTAATTTCACCTCAAGTTCCCACACCTTAATCTCATTTTAATCTATCCTATTGCGGAAGCATTCTATATGTACACCCTTCAGGTGACATAAGATCATCAATGGCCCTTGCAAATGATTTTCACAAAAATCGGGCATGACCCATTCTAAATAATCAGCTCCTGGCATGTTACACCTGTTTTACAATTCAAATGGACACTTCTAGGCACGTGTCCCCCCAGCATTTATGTCTAACAATCAAAATGGACACTTCTGGGCTCGTGTCCCCCCAGCATTTCTACTACATGCATAATATAATCAAAAGAATACATGTCTCAGTCCTTGAATGTCCGTATTATATACATACATCACATGAATGAAATACATCTGAAGAAACTGAATCACCATAATCACTCCATACATCTAATCCAAATGTCCTAGTTATACATTAAATTCTAAAGAATTTAACTACTACCTCTGCCACCGGTACTATGAGTCCTCTAACTGACTCCGAAATCAGCAATACCTGCAAAACCTGGGAGGGGGTGAGCTCAAAGGCCCAACAAGGTATATAGAACCATACTATCATCGCAGCAGTAGGTCGATCCTCACATATTCTCAAAAATATACATGCACTTAAATATATCACAATATTTAAAGTCATGCCCCTCCTAGCATACATGAACCAACAATGCACATGGCAGTTTTAGCATTTATGAACATTTAAATCAACTATACATGACTTATGAAAATCATTTACAACATGTTCAAGGCAGTACACATCCAACGTCATTATGTATGGAAAACATATATGAACAGAAGCATTTACATGAAGAATGTAAATCAAATATCACGTCACCTACTCAACAAGATCCATTGAATCATGCATAAATGCACATGCTCATGCATTTTTACCCAAACATCCACATTTCTCAAATCATGCATGATGCTTCACAAAAAGTGCAAATACATACGTATATAACTCACACCAAACTAATTCATAGGGGGCTTTCTCATCACTCCAATAGTAAGGGTCTCTTCGACACCCAAACTCTGCTTGTGCTTTATCGGGTTACTAACCCGAAGGGAGCACCTCCTCTTGGCCAAGTTTTGGGTCTTTCACCCTAGGGGCCTTCCCCTTATCTTAATTTCACACTCCTGCCCCAAAATCATATATATAGTGCATATAATCACACCCATGCACTTATCCACACCATGAATGCAATTTTGTCAAATCAATGCATTTTCCTTTCACCCAAGATTGTCACAATGTCATCACACTCATATCATGGAAATCATCATGCTTATGCATTTTCAGGAAAATTACATCTCTAATGCATAAATCTATAAACATCACATCTTCACGTTTTCACCAACAAACACACTTTTCATCGAAATCATTCATAATCACATTTACACATATACAACATATCTATAGATGTCACATCTTGCATATAATCACATGTATACGTATATTAGTATAAAACAATCATGCTTTTACTACGAGCAACCAACATGCATTCTTACTACCATATGCAATCACACAAATATATATATACATACATAAATATCATGTCACCCATATAGGTAGTAAAAACATACCGAACAATTCACATATTCCATGCTTTTTCAATACCCTTCTATGCTATAATCAATTTAGCATGCATTTCAACTACTGCATCACATATATAATCACGTATATACTTACATATATTCAACTCATGTATAAGAATCATATATGCATACAAGGCAACATCTAGCTAAATATACATATGTAATTTAGCATACTTTACATGGCTAAATCCAAAAATATGCATGTAACAATGCAAATCAATATCCTAACTTAACAATGCTTTTACTCTCCAAGCCCACACATATATATATATATACCCACATGTATTTATCCTCACATCCCACGTATATATATATATAAACACCTTTATATATATATATATATATGCACATACATACATGCAAACGCCACATATGACTAAATTGAGAACATATGTAAAATAAATTAGCATATTTAAAATATACTTAGAGATAGAGGCAAGAATCAACTTGCCTTAGGTCCCGTTTCGCCAAGTTCGCGCTTGCAAAGCGGTCCTTTTCCTTGCTCGGTCAGGTCCAGTGGCGAAGTCCACACGAACAATTCCATGAACCACTTCATCTCCTTTTTGGTTCCATGCTTGGTCTAACCCACGTCTTGGTTCCAATCCAATCCGGCTCCATTTCAAATCTAAAGCCCAATTTAAACCAATCCAAATTTAATTCCAACCCAACTCCAAGGTCCAAGCCCGCTATTAATGAGGCCCCAAATCCTAAACCATTACTTTCAAGCCCAACCAAACAAATACCACACTACCTCAACTGTGCCAAAATTCACAAGCTACTAACACCATGGTAGCCACAGTATCTCCACAACTGAAGCTAGCAATTGAAGACCCAATTCTTCACAATCCAATTCAAAACACAATTCCTAACATCCTGTTATCCAAGACCCATCAATCCCATACCAAGGCCGACACCACCATGTCTTCCGAAAACTACCCAATCAAAGCCCCAAGCTTCGGCACCATTATAGACCCCAAAGCTGAACCCACCATCCGAAACCCAGCCGAAAAATCCCAGCCGAGTCCCCACAGTCGGACACCACCACTACCATTCGGTCCACCACCACAACCCCATCCAAATCGCCACCACCGAACCCAACCGAAGTGAACCCATTCGAAGCCTCTGTAGCCGAACCCAACCGAGCTCAGTCCAGGATCGAACCGAGTGAAGCCACTTCGAACCGTCGCTGGAGCACCACCTCAACGGTCGTACTCAGCCAAAACCAACACGACCCAGTCGTGTCTTCGCGCTACCACCACCTTCGGCCGTCACAACCGGAGCTAGCCACCGTCGAGCCAAACGAAACCCACCTCAAACGCTCCAGCCACCGCGAACAGCCGACGCCGGAATCAGCTGCTCCAGCCACGGCCACCACCGGCGCCGGGATCGGCGGTGCCTCCTTCCTTCGGTCTCAGCCCCTCTCTTCCCCGATCCCTCTCGGTTCTCCCTCTCTCCCCGACCTCCCTCTCGGTTTCTATTTCTCTCTCTTCTCTCTCTTTCCCCGATTTTCTCTTTTCTTCTTTTTTTTCTTTTCTTTTTCCTTTTCTTTCTTCTTTTCTTCTTTTCTCTTTTTCTTTTCTTTCTTCTTTTCTTCTCTTCTTCGGCTGACCCACGTGGTTCTTTCTCCTTCTCTTATTTTAGATCCCCTTAATTTGGTCCACACATCCTCACCAACCCCCCTTTTGTCCACCTATATATGTACATGTGTACATTCTATATATATATACATAATAATACACATATACTTGTACACATACACCTTTCTCCATCCACCATACCTATACATATGTATACCCATAAATATAAACATCCATTTATATATATATATAATTCCATTTATATATATATATATATCCACATATTTTTTCGAAATTAATTTATTCGAAAAATTAAATCCGGTCAAAATCCACCCGGAACCGGTCAAAAATTTCCGGTCCTTACACAACCCAGCAATCTGCCCCTCTAAATATTGATAATCATGGCCACCAGCCTATGCATGCACCTCCTCTTCCTCTGCCTCCATCTCCTTCGGATCTTCCACCGGTGGTGGTATATCTATATGCTCTCCTCCTTGGGCCAACCGAGATACCTCACCAGGCGCCACTATGACTCTCTGGTGCATATGAGATCGACTCAGGTTCAAGTCATACGTGCCATAATGAAGATCATGTGGAAAGGCAAGCTCATCCTCATGGACTGCATACCCCTGTGTCACAAGCAACTGGGGAATAATAGTAGGGAATGGAAACTCCCAGTCACTTGCACTGTCTGGTGCCTTGGCCACAACTTTGGAATAGAATTTCTCCATCTGGCCCCAGACAATCTGTGGGAATGACAGCTAATGCCCAAAATGTATGGCATATAATGATCTGAGGAACTCTTGACGTCTTTCGGTTTTATGTCCAATTGGACATACATTCTTGAGTAGAACAGCGTCAAGGAGCCATAAATGATTTGGCATTGAAGACTTTGAAGCTGCATTCCTTTTTGGCCCGAAAAATTGGTTGGCACACAAACGTGCAACCACATTACCTACTGACAACTCGTCGGGTAAAGGAGTATAGATATGAGATAAATCATCTGGGCACTCATGAGGACAACCCATGGCAATGGCAATGGATGACATGTCCACTCGAACTATTATTCCATCTACGGAAGAAGTAAGCACATCCCGCTCATCAGGTGTCGGCATTAAGTTCTGATAAAATACCTTCACAAGCCTTGGGTAAATAGTAGATGAGAGTGGAACAAAAATGGATGCCGACCGACGGCGATGGATGTCAGAAATCCCCCACCGTGTCTCGGGAAACATACCATAAAGTTCGGCTATGTCAAACGTGGTTTCAAAGTTCAATGCCCTTGGATGCCATCTCTCTTGAATATCTTCTCGGCGAGATCGTGCAGAACCTGTGGTCGGATCATGCCTCGCTTGGCGAGGATTACGTGAACTTGAAGCACCTTGGTGACTTTCTCTCTTTGGTGCCATAGAAGTAGAAAAAGTGTGGTTGAGGAATTAAATCGAACACTTGGAGTGCACAATTAAATTGAAACCTTCAACCTCCTCTTTTCGGCAATTAATTGAACAAGTAATTACACCAAATTGATCCCCCAAAATTGGTCTTCAAAAGACCTCAAAAGGATTTGAACAATTTATTCAAAGAAAAACTTCACTTACTTTGATGTTGAACTTGAAAAAGTGAGAGCTTCCTTTGAGAACTAGTGATTTTTGATCCAATTTGATGTTGAAGTTGATGATGATCAATGTTGAATTCTTGTTTAATACTCACCAATTGAAGAAATTAATTTTCCGGATGATATAGGACTTGAATTGGAGTTCAAAGAGGTCTAGGATGCAAGTAGTAGCAACAAAGGAGGATAAGTGGCCTTTATAGGCCTTAAAAATTCGGGCAGCCCCTCCATGGGCTTGGGCGATCGATCCCCCCTAGGGTGGGTGATCGATCGCCCACCTGCTGGTGGGGATCTTCAAGAAATAACATGGGGCGATCGATCCCCCTTGGCTGGGGTGATCGATCCCCCCCCCCCTGGATGCCTGTTGGACCCTCCATCGCCCAAGGTCGACTGAGAGCACGATTTTTCACCCATCTTGAGTCCAAATACCTTGGTACACCTCTTGGCATCCTCCGGAAGCAACTTATACATAAAAAACTCAAAGAAAGAACATTAAAACGCAAGTAGAATTGAAGAAAAACTTAAGAAAACTAAAACTAAAAATTAAAATTAAAGAAAACTAAAGGAAATAAAGTATAGAAATCCATACAGAACCTACAATTTAACGTCCGTAGGAGACGATTGACTCTCCAAAGGGATTAAGTCAGATAGACGGGATCCGTCAAGTTGATGGACTCTATGTCTCTTTTTGGCACACATCCTTCCACACAATGCTTCAACCTTTGGCCATTAACTTTCATCAAAGCAATTTCAAACAATTGCTCATCCAGGAATGAGTCTTGAATAGGTAATGTATCGATCACCAGCTCAAACTCAATCCGAGATAAATGATCCTCAACCACATTCTCCGTCCCCTTTTTGTCTTTTATCTCCAAATCGAATTCTTGCAGCAATAAAATCCATCGAATAAGGCATGGTTTGGTTTCCTTCTTTGCCAATAAGTGTCTCAATGCTGCATGATCAGAGTAGGCAACCACCTTGGACCCTTGTAAATAAGAACAAAACTTGTCCAAGGCAAACACTACGGCTAGAAGCTCTTTCTCTGTGGTTGTATAATTGAGTTGGGCATCAGAGAGAGTCTTACTAGCGTAGTAGATGACATATGGCCGTTTCTCTACTCTTTGTCCCAACACTGCTCCCACTACATAATAAGAGGCATCATACATGATTTCAAAAGGTAGAGCCCATTTTGGTGATTGCATAATTGGTGCAGAAGATAACAGAGATTGAAGCTTTTCAAAAGCTTGCACACAATCTTCACTAAAGATAAAGGGAACATCTTTAGATAACAAATGGCACAATGGTCGAGACACTTTACTGAAATCCTTGATAAATCTTCTATAGAACCCAGCATGTCCTAAGAAAGATCGAACATGCCTTACCGAAGTTGGATGAGGCAGAGTTGCAATTAGGTCGATCTTTGCTTTATCAACTTCAATGCCCCTCTCTGAAACAATATGGCCCAGTACAATACCCTCTTTTACAATGAAATGGCTCTTCTCCCAACTAAGTACCAAATTACGCTCTCGGCACCTTTGAAGCACCAGTGATAAATTACTCAGACAGTTTTCAAAGGATGATCCAAAAACCGAGAAGTCATCCATGAACACCTCCAAGAATTTTTCCACCATGTCAGAAAAGATGGCCATCATACACCTCTGGAATGTAGCCGGAGCATTACATAATCCGAAAGGCATACGACGATAAGCAAAAGTACCAAAGGGACAAGTGAAAGTGGTCTTCTCTTGATCTTTTGGATCCATAGCTACTTGGTTATAACTAGAGTAGCCATCCAGAAAGCAATAATAGCTCTGACCAGCTAACCTTTCAAGTATTTGATCAATTAATGGAAGAGGGAAGTGATCCTTCCTTGTCATAGAATTGAGCTTTCTGTAATCAATGCAAACACGCCAACCTGTGGTAGTACGTTGTGGAACAAGCTCTCCCATAGAGTTAGGGACAATGGTAAGACCAAACTTCTTTGGAACCACTTGTGTCGGACTCACCCATGTGCTGTCAGAAATTGGATAAATGATTCCTGCATCAAGTAACTTGACAATGTCTTTCTTTACCACCTCTTTCATGTTGGGGTTCAGTCGCCTTTGTGCCTCTCTGGTTGGCTTATATCCTTCTTCCAGATGAATTTTGTGCATGCAAATTGAGGGATCAATGCCCTTAAGATCAGTAACACTCAATCCAATTGTTTCACGATGTTGGTATAAAACCTCTACTAAGCTCTTCTCTTGAATTTCTGTCAGATCAGAGGCAATTATAACAGGAAGAGTTTTCTGCACCCCCAAGAATACATACTTCAATTTGTCAGGCAAAGGCTTCAGTTCTAATTCTGGAGGGGACTCTAATGAAGGCACTAGGGGAGTGCTAGAGAGAGAAGGTAGTGGCTCAATTGGAATTCTCCAAGGTGGAGTATTCTGAATAGCATCCACTTCCAGCATAGAATGCACTTCTTCGCACGACCCTTCATTATTAATTTTCTCAAAGTCATAAAGAGACTTACATACCTCCAGGGAGTTTCGAGATATAGAGGATGAAACAAATTCCTCCACAGATTCATCAATATCATCCATATAGAACACATCACTCTGATTTGGGGGGTGTTGGATAGCATTGAACACATTAAGCTTGACATTCATGTTGCCAAATGAAATATCCATGATCCCTGACCTGCAATTTATGCAAGTATCAGCAGTAGCTAAGAAAGGTCGACCACGGATCACTGGAATGTGCCTCTTTGGATTGTAAACCGGCTTGGTGTCAAGTACAATGAAATCAACAGGAAAGTAGAACTTGTCCACTCTAATGAGCATGTCTTCTATGATTCCTCGGGGCTGTTTTGTTGATCTGTCTGCAAATTGCAATACCACCGAGGTTGGCTTCAATTCTCCCAAGCCCAATTATAAGTAAACTGAATAGGGTAGCAAATTCACACTTGCACCCAAATCAAGAAGAGCTTTATCCACATGGTGCTCCCCAATAATGCATGAGATAGTTGGAGCACCAGGATCTTTGTACTTGGGAGGAGTACACTACTGAATTATCGAACTTACTTGTTGTGGCAGCATCACTTTCTTTGGCACATGGCTTTTAGATCGCCTTTTCTGAGTGCACAAGTCCTTCAAGAATTTAGCATAAGGAGGAATTTGCTTTATGGCATCAAGGAGTGGCAAATTAATCTTCACTTGTCGAAACACCTCCATCATGTCATGAAGCTTGTCCCCTTGCTTTCCCAATCTAGATGCTTCAAGGAAACATTGTGGGAAAGGAGCCTTGGGCTCATAAGGAATTTCAGCATTTGGACTTGTGGTCACTTTTTCTTCTTCTTTCTTCTCACCCACCTTATTATCAATTATTTTCCCAATCCTCAAAGTGGTAATAGCTTGAACTTGCTCATGGTGTGGGTTGCTTGTGGAAGCTTGCATCCCTCTTGGATTAGCAATTGGTTGACTAGGGAGATTCCCTTCTTCTCTTCTACTCAATGAAGTAGCAAGCTGTCCAAACTGAGATTCCAGTTTGGCAATAGATTGAGAATGCGAGTGCACTAGCTGAAGTAGCTTGCACTGTCTTTATAAGAGAATCAAGCTTGTCAAATTTAGATAAGGTAAGAGTCAGCTTGTCTTCAATAGTAGAAATTCTTTGGGCCATAGGATTTTGTGTTTGATACTGCTGTTGAGGAACAAAAGTCCTAGGTTGATATGATAGTTGCATTGCTGCCCCTTGATTACTGTAAGAAAAACCAGGATGATTCCTCCATGTGGGATTGTAAGTATTACCTCGTGGAGGATTCATTGGTCCAGTGAAAGTAGCTTGGACTTGCTCATGTTGAATATCAGAAAATCGCCCCACCGAAGGGCAATTGCTCACATTGTGCATAGGACTAGAGCAAAATTCACAGGGGCCTAGCAATGTAGAATTTGAAGCAGAAGGAGTTTGATTGGTAGCCATAATTGCTGCTACCTTCTGTGCAATTAAATCAATGTCGGTTGGCATAGCTTCCGAAGCACCAACCTCAAAAATCCCATTAGTCTTCCTTGTAGTGGCAGGTCTGCTAGAACGAGTAGAGGACACATGTTGTAGAGAGTTGTCACTAAGATTTTCAAATAAAGTCCATGCCTCTTCTTCACTCTTCGACATAAAAGTATCTCCACATGACGCATCAACCATCTGTCTGTTGGCTTCTGTCAGCCCTTCATGAAAACTCTGCACTAGTTGCCACTTACGAACTTGATGATGGGGACACTTCCTAGGAAGGTCCTTAAATCTTTCCCATGTCTCATAAAATTGTTCCCTCTCATGTTAGGAGAAACCAGTGATAGCACGTCTGAACTGATTGGTCTTCCCAATCGAAAAATATTTCTTGAGAAACTCATGTTGCATCTGAGTCCAAGTCGTGATAGAACCAGCCAGTAGAGAATTGAACCAATACTTTGCTTTGTCTTTCAAAAATAATGGAAAAAGTCTCATTCTGAAAGCATCTTCAGAGAAGTTGTGAATTTTTGTAGTTGAGCACACTTCAATGAAGTCATCCAGATACTTATAAAGGTCTTCTCGAGTCAGCCCAAAATAAGATGGCAGCATCTGAATAATACTGGACTTAATCTCATAATTCTGTGGGAAGTTGAAAACCTGTTGGTGAGGTATATGTCTCAGGAACATAGTAGTCCCTCAGCAATCTAGCACTTTCTCCATCAGCATTAGGAACAAGGTTGTTATTCCTCTCTTCTGCCATGTCTTCAATTATTTCTTCCTCTTGCACAATGGTATCAACAGGGATGTTCCTCTATTGTCTAAGAGTACGTTCAGGCTCAGGATCAAGAGCTATCAAAGGATCAGCTACAGAACGACGACCTTGCATATATTAACCAAAAGCACCTGAAAAGAAAACAAAAACAAAATTAAAAATAAAATACAAAAAAAAAATTTCCTAAACTAAAAATCCAATTAAAACTAATTCTGTAAAATTCAATCAATCAAATAGATATTCCCTAGCAACGGCGCCAAAAATTGATTCGTGTGTGAGTGTGACTCAAAAAGTATATCAATTAAAAATTTCCACACTTCGCAATAGAACGAATTCCTTGCAGAATAGGGCTATCGAAAGGGGTATCGTACCTCAGGGATTATGGTCTGATGAGTTGGAATACAGAATTAATTCTAATTAAATTTATAAGAAAAGAATTCTGATTTTTTAAACTAATTAAAAAAATAAATCAAAGATAAATAAGATAATAAAGATAATAGGAGAGAAATTTAGGGTGTTTGACTTCACCACTAACTTCACAATCAATGGTCAATTGAATGAACTATAGGGGAATTACATCATGCATAAGTGGTGTCGGTGGCTACCAGCTCACCTTCATCCGTCAAGAAGATAACATATGATTAAGGCTAAGCCATGGATTATCTTCGATTGGCATGGGCCATCTGCGTAACAACTCTAATCTAGGGTGCAGTATGGTTCATTTTTCTACGAATAATCCATCAAAGCTCTTGACAATATATTCAGTGATTACCATTGTCTAATAATCTCTCTCATGATCACAGAAAATAAGAGGGATTGAGTTCAATAACAACAACTAAATATCTAAGACAAGATAAGAAATCATTGAGATTGAATTTACAAGACTTTTATTGGTCAATTCTATAATAAGAATCCTCTGAATTACACAATCTATGCATGTATATAAAGGTCCCCAATAATTAAAACAATCGAACCATTGATGCTTTGTTAAGGCTACATCAAAACCCTAGTGGATGAACTAGCTGCTCATGGTAGAAGAAGAAGCTTCAACTGTTGAGGAAGAAGACATCATCTTTCTGAATTATGCGTATGACTTTGTTCTCCAATGGCTCTGCAAATATGTTTCTGTTCCCTTCTCAACCTTCCCAGACTCTCCAAGCTCTGTTCTCTCTCTGTCCTCTCTCCCCCTCTATTCAGCCTCTAAGTCTTCACTTTATTCCCCAAGAGAATACACCAAAGTCCTAATCCAATTAGGAATAAATTAGGGTTTCCCGTAACACTAATCAGGTGGGTTTTTCCTACTGACTTCGGCCCAACTTTTGACGCACTAGAAGTCCGATTTACGGAATTTTGCAGAATAAAAAGTGTGCAGAATCAAATTTCGTTCAACCCTTCGCCGAAATAATGTCGATTTGAGGCTCGGAAATAAGACTTCTGGTCCGTTTTCCAAAATGGGATTAAGACTGTATTATGCGCAGATTTGGGCTTCAGGCCCGAAACCTTCTTAAGCAGCTGTAATTCTCTTGGACCTCTTTGTTAGGCTGAATTGAGTTAAAATAAATGGTTGAATGATTCTCCCTGATGTAGGCTTCATCTCACCATCTTGGATGTCTTCTTTAAAAACCCAAAAGCTTGGTTTTAACTGAAATAATCATTAAGGCCCTGAAAATACCGAAAACACTAAAACAAAGTAAAATCACAAAATAATCTATCACTAAGAGAATAAAATACATAAGTTAAGAGGCTAGAATGGGTAACATTCAGTGCCTATCAATCGCTCCATATATTCAATCCAAATGTAATGCACTTATCTATCCATTATCCTAGACATACATCCGATTCTAAGGAATCTAGATATTACTTCTGCAACCGGTGCTGTCAGTCCCTTAACTAACTCCGTAATCAGCAATACCTGCAAAACCTGGGAGGGGGTGAGCTTAAAGGCCCAACAACGTATGTAGAACCATGCTATCACCACTGCAGCAGGTAGATCCTCACATATTCTCAAAAATATACATGCCCTTAAATATATCACAATATTTAAGACCATGCTCTTCTTAGCATGCACGAACCTACAATGTATATGGCTACTCTAGCACATATGAACATACAAAATTTACTTCACATGATTTATGAAAATCATTTAGAACATGCTCAAAATCAATACACATCCAATATCAATATGTATACAGAACATATATGTCAAAACATTTATATAAACAATGTAAATCAACAACCACATCTTTTACTCATCAAGTAGCACATCTCAAATGCAATATAGATGCATTTAAACAGAAAAACATGCTTAACAGATAAACACATAAGCATAAAGGTATTTCCACCTTCCACGGTCATAATCCGGTACATCATACAAGCATCAAGGCTTGCACATACTCTCACTCTCGGCCTTCATCCGATACCCCACATGATTGGCCCGCTCCGAGGATCATGTGACCTAGGACAACTCCAATAACCATCCTATGACCTGGACCACTCCGAAAGGTCATTCTACCCTGACAATGTATAGGATTGCATTATGTGAGGGGCCAACTTCGAGGCTCACATTCGTTTGACATACTCTGATACAACCTAATGACCGGGACCACTTCGAGGGGTCACCAAACTCTGGACATACCCGATTCTAGGCATAAGGCCTTTGTATGGCAGGTCCATTCCGAGGGCCATACGTAGTGGATAATTATACCACTTTTTGTGACACGATTGGACCACTTCGAAGTCCCGTGTACCTCTTTTTGCGTTAATTTTCCCGCAACCTCCCATATATGAAATGTGGATGCATACGTAATGAAGCATTTTATTTTATGCTATCCCAATGTACCAGCTAGTATTAAAGTACATAGCATGCTTTTCTCTCTACAAAAACCCACATATAACCATGTATGTGTCATTTCCCTCCCATACATGCAATATGGATGCATATATACATAGCATAATACTTTCATCCTTCAACTCATGCTTATGAATACTAAAAAGAAGTATTTGGCATGCTACTCATCACATTCCAACACATATAGCGCATACATGTTCTAAGACTTGCATAACACCTCACATATGCAAAACACTTCAACTTTAGCACATTTTTATCATGCTATAACCAGTGCATACATTCGATATATATATATAAAGTTAGCATACATCTCATATCCACATTTCCACATATAGACACATATATGTCACATCTTGCATATAGTCACATATGCATGTATACTAGCATAAACATAGTCATACTTTCACTCAAGACATGCATTTACTACGAGTAACTAGCATATTTTTCATTCTCAATATATATAACCACATATATATTCCGTCATCCTATATGTATTAAGGACATATAAAACCTTAGCATATCATAATCATTCTTTTCAAATGCCTGCCAAAACTATATTCATATTCATATAGCATACATTTCCACTACTATCACAAATATATAATCACATATATATTTAACACCATGCATAAAAGCCACATATGCATACAGTATAACACATAGCTAAACATGTATTATTTAGCAAACTTTTCATAGACTTTAATATGCACCGTACATGCATATCACAATGCAAGGAAGCATTTAAATCTAACATCCTTTCATATCTCAAATGTATACATATATATATATATATGCACTCCTATCTATATATATATATATACTCACATCCTACGTATATACTCACATATAGACCATAACCACACTTACACATATATATAAGCACCTATATATATATATATAAATATCACATATGAGAAATTAAAAAACATATGTAAAATTAACGACTTAAAATATATACGTAGGAGATAGAGGCAAGAATCAACTTGCCTTAGGTCCCATTTTTGCCAAGTCCGTGCTTGCAAAGCAGTCCATCTCCATGTTCGGTCCAGTCTTGTGTCAAGGCCGACACGAACACCCATTTTCTTTTCGCTAGTTCCAATGCTTGCTCCAACCTATCTTGCGAGTTCAATTCATGACCATGTTCAGCCCAATTAATTTGGCCAACTCCAAACCTCAAACCTATTTTTCCATGTCCAAGCCCACTATCTAGGAGGGCCCAAAACCACAAGGCCGCCGTTCTTGGCCCAAACAATCGTAAACCTTGACTATTACGGGCTGTCCAAACTGAACCCATAAGCTGCCGAACCTAGCCATCATCCTCTTCTATGGGAAGACCCATAAGCCATCCCCAACCAACAACATTGAACCAAAACAGTCCACGTCACATGGAGCACCACGTTACACCACCTCGTTACAGCCACGGGACACCATAGACCCGCTATAAACGAACCCCCAACAAGCACCCACAAACCAACCACCACGGCTGTCAAGCCCAATCTCAAACACTGTCACACCTCGATTTCCAACACCCGGTTAAGAGCGAGAGAAATGGGGGTGAACGGTGAAATCTAATCAAAACAACTATTTTGGAAAATATAATATCCAAATCAATTCTCTTAACCACGGAAGCAACTAAATATGCATATAATTAAGTGAATATGCATGACTAACCATGGTCCTCATCGTTGAAATCATTTAGAACAATAAAAAAAATATATGATTTTCAGCCCTCGTGAATAGTAACTTTTTGTAAAAAGTTCTGAAATTTTTTTCGGACCATTGTCCCATCCTATTATAGTCATAAGAAGCTTAAAAATATAATTTTGACCTTTTGAAATGGTCCAGAACCATGATTTTGCATCTCCGGGCAGTACCTAAATTGCTACAGTAACTCCTCTAGTGGACAGTGCACTACCAGGTGCAATCTGCGCAGCAGTCATAGAAAAATTCATAGAAAATTCATTTCAACTCGGAATGAGGCAACCTAAAATTCTCTAGAAACTAGACTAAACGTCGAACAGGACTACATCAACCTCAATGTAAGCCAAATGAAACAGTTTTGACAACAAAGTTGGTGCCCAACAGAAATAGTGAATCTGGTGGTAGAATATTCTCGGATTTTTATAAAATTCTGTAGTTGTCCAAATGTCACCAAATTAAATTTGGGAATACTAGACATCTAGGGGAAGATCTGGTAAAAATTTTAGAGAATTTGGAGTTGCGTAGACCCCTCAAAAAAATTTGCTAAAATCTGGGCAGAATGTATCCATTTGACCAGCAACACTTTCATTTCCAACAAAATTTAACACTCAACATTCCAAGGATCTACAAATGGTATGTCACCATACACACACTCTAAATCACAAATTCATATCACCATCGAGTCACAAATCCTCATACATTTCTATTGAAATCATACAAATCATTGCATAGGTATTTCACATCCCAAATTCAAAATGGACACTTTTGGCCACGTGTCCCCCCCATTGGCCATACAATTATGTTCAAAGTCTTCTATACATGTCCAACATCGCTTATACATATGAAATTCAAATATATACATGTTATCCAACTATAAGAATAACATTTTCCAAAAGAGTCCACATGCCACAAACCGGCATGGACTTCCACATACATATCTAAAGATCCAAAAGTCAAAAAGAAATTCAACACGGTCCTTTGCGCTGTTCAAGCTTCATCCTCCATTGGCGCCTTATCTGAAAATGTTTTGTATAAAGGGGTGACCATCTCAACGGCTTAGTAGAAATGATCCACCCATCCCCACTCTAACCCGTAAGCCATGCATGAATGCACATAAAAATGCTACATGTCTATATGACAATGTTCGTGCATTTTACCCATAAACAAACACGTTTTCCAACTCATGCGTGATGTTCCACATTCAATACATATACATATATATATATATATATATATATCAAATTGGACAAGTCACAATTTATATATATAACTCACGCCACATAAGTCCGAAAATCAATTCAAAGGGGGCTCACTCATCTCACCAATAGTAGGGGTCAAAGGCACCCAAACTCTGCTTACGCTTCTCGGTTTACTATCCCGATGGATGTGACAATCCCTTGGCCAAGTTTTGGGTCTTTCACCCTAGGGGTCATCCCCTTATCTTAATTTTCACCCTCATGCCCCAAAACTCGTCACATAGTGCACAATGTCACACAAATGCACACTTTTCACTCAATGCTATGCATTTTATCAAATCAATGCATTTTTCCTTCCACCTCAAGATTTTCACAATGCCAACACACTCACATCATGAAATTCATTATGCTTATGCATTTTAGAAGCGAAAAATAACATCTTTCATGCATAATTTATGAAAACTCAGATTTTCATGCCTTAATCAAATGAACACATTTTTCATCAAAAGTATTCATAGTCTTATTTGTACATACACAACATATATAAATCATAACCAACATGCTAGACATTTATATATGCATAAATTCACAATTGGATACATATATACACATATACATAATCCTAGGTTTAAGAAATCCAAAGCTATCTTTCATGCTACATAGAAAATGACCTATAAGATCAAAGTAGAAATGAGTCTAGCACCCCTACCTCGAAATTGAAGGCTTTCCAAGCACTTTACCAAAATCCCAGCGATGTCAACCTTGACAAAACGTAACTTTGTTTGGTTCAAACCGATGCCCTTGGAGTCCCCTACACACTTCCCTTCTTTGGCCTCTTGAAAATCACACCTTAAGGCCCTCAAAAGCTAGAGAGAAGGGAGAGAGATGAAATGGGAGAGGTAGAGGGAGAAGGAGTTCTGTAAAAGTGATATATCTCAGACCTAATTGATATTTATATCACTCCTTGGGGTTTGAAAAGACCATTTTGCCCCTGGTCCCTTAAAATACCCTCCCGATGCTCCGTTGAACTCGAAATCACTTCCATGGCACTCTAAACATTTCGTTTAGTCCATAGTCAAAAATAAAATTTTTTGAAATTTTCTCAAAATTTCCGAACTCACTTGACCTCATCCCGGGGCTTCCGTTGACCAAAAAGTCAACTTTTTCTAAAAGTCCCCAAAACTTCCAAAAACCATATCCCAACTTTCTAAACACATTCCCCGCAATCAAAACATCTTAAACATCATTAAAAATGCACTTAACGCAATAAATGATGAAAAATTCAAAAACCAGCCAAAATTAGGCACAGTCTTTACAACCTCCCACCCTTATAAGAATTTCATCCTCGAAATTAGAATGTACCTCAAGTGGTGAACAACTCGGGATACTTTGAGCGAACTTCTTGTTCTCGCTCCCATGTAGCCTCCTCTATCCCATGATGCCTCCAAAGCACTTTAACCAATGGAATGGTTTTGCCCTGAAGCACTTGTTCTCTAGTGTCCAAAATCTGAATCGGCCTCTCCTTGTATGACACGTCCTCCTCCACCTCAAGTTCTTCCCAATCAAGCACATGTGAAGGGTCCGGTTCATACCTCCTCAACATAGACACATAGAATGTGTTGTGGACACTTGACAATTGCGGTGGCAATGCCAAGCGATAAGCAACCTCTCCAACCTGATCCAAAATCTCAAATGGCTCGATAAATCATGGTGCAAGGTTGCCACTATGACCAAACCTCATCAAACCTCTCCATGGTGAGATCTTCAGAAAGACATGATCTCCCACCTCAAATGCCAAAGGTCGTCGCCTTTTGTCAGCGTAGCTCTTCTGATGACTCTGGGCCGTAAGCAATCTCTGCTGAATGACCTTGATTTTCTCTGTAGTTTCTCCAACTAAATCCGGTCCCAAAGAAACTGTCTTTCCAACCTCAGTCTAACAAACAGGTGACCTACACGGTCTACCATACAAAGCCTCAAATTGAGCCATCTCAATACTAGCTTGGTTGCTATTATTGTATGCAAACTCCACCAAAGGAAGGTGATCCTCCCACCTACCCAGAAAATCAAGTACACATGCCCGCAACATATCCTCCAAAATCTGTACAGTACGCTCAGACTCACCATCCGTCTGAGGATGAAAAGCTGTACTAAAGTGAAGGTCTGTATCAAGTGCTGCTTGGAAACTCTGCCAAAACCGAGATGTAAATCCCGGGTCTCTATCTAAAATAATAGAAACTGGCACGCCATGAAGCCTAAGGATCTGCTCTATATACAATCTACTGAGAGTATCCACATCATCTATCACTCTAATGGGAATAAAGTGAGCTACCTTCATCAATCTGTCAACTACCACCTAAACTACGTCGTGACCTTTCCTCGACCTTGGAAGTCCCATCACAAAATCCATAGTGACATACACCCATTTTCACATAGCCATAGGCAATGGCTGCAACAACCCTGCTGGTCTCTGATGCTCAGCCTTCACTTGTTGACAAGTGAGGCACCTTGCCACAAATTGAGCTACATCCTTTTTCATACCCTTCCACCAATACTATCGACGTAGGTTATGATACATCTTGGTACCACCTGGATGTACTACTAGCCTCGAGTTGTGAAACTCTCTCAGAATCTCATCCCGATAAGCTAAGGGAACAAACATCTTCCCTTGGAATTTCATGCTCTCATCTAAATGAACTTTTCATCCTTCCACTACTTCGCCAGCCGAAATCCGTGTGCGAATATCCTCAACCTCACTATCCTTCCTCTGCTCTTCAATCACTCTACTCATAAGAGTTGGTTGAGCGATAAGAGTAAATAATACCGCCGGTCCATCATCTTCACTGAAATGCAATCCCATTTCTGAGATGTCTTATAACATCTTCCACTCCCTTATGGCTAAGCTCACTAAGCTACCATGTGACTTCCTACTTAATGCATCCACCACCACATTAGCTTTCCCGGATGATATTGCAAGTCAAAGTTATAGTCCTCTATACACTCCATCCACCTCCATTGCCTCATATTCAAATCCTTTTGTGAGAAAAGGTATTTGAGACTTTTATGATCTGAGAATATCTCAAACTTCTCACCATACAAATAATGTCTCCACACCTTAAGTGCAAAGATCACCGCCGCCAACTCCAAGTCGTGTACCGGATAATTCTGTTCATGTGTATTCAATTGCCTTGAACCATACGCCACTACTCGTTCGGTTTGCATTAGCACACATCCCAAACCGAGTCGTGAAGCATTACAATAAATTGTATATCCCAGCCCATGTTCTGGAATGATCAAAATTGGAGCCGAAGTCAACCGACTCTTCAATTCCATGAATGCATGCTCGCAAGCATCATCCCACACAAACTTCACTCCTTTTCGGGTAAGCTTTGTCATAGGTGCTGCTAGCCTCGAAAAGTCCTTCACAAATCTCTGATAATACCCAGCCAATCCCAAGAAACTATGTATCTCAAATACTCTCTTAGGTCTTTCCCAACTCATCACCGCTTCTATCTTGGATGGATCTATGGAAACTCCTCCTTCAAACACAACATGTCCAAGGAATTTCACTTCCGCTAGCCAAAATTCACACTTCTCGTATTTGGCAAATAATTGATGTTCTCTTAGAAGTTGTAACACAATCCTCAAGTGACCCTCGTGCTCCTCTTCCGAAGACGAGTACACTAGGATGCCATCAACGAAAACAACCAGAAACTTGTCCAAGTAAGCATTGAACACTCTATGCATTAGATCCATGAATGCCGTCGGTGCATTCGTCAAACCAAATGGCATCACCAAAAACTCATAGTGCCCGTATCGTGTGCGAAAAGTGGTTTTTGGAATATCCGCCTCTCTAATCCCCAACTGGTAGTAGCCCGACCTCAAGTCTATCTTTCAGAAGCATTTCGAGCCCTTAAGTTGATCGAACAAGTCATTTATCCTTGGTAAAGGATACTTATTCTTGATTGTTGCCCGATTCAACTTCCGATAGTCAATGCAAAGCCGCAATGACGCATCCTTCTTCTTAGCAAAAAGAACCGGAGCTCCCCAAGGAGAAGTACTAGGACGTACAAATCCCTTGTCTAGTAGCTCTTGCAATTGGTCCTTCAACTCTTTCAACTTAGCCAGTGCCATTCAGTACGGTGCCATCGGAATGGGCGCGGTACCCAGAGCAAGGTCTATCACAAACTCCACTTCCCGTTTCGGAGGCAACTGTGTCAAGTCCCCCAGAAACACATCCATAAACTCACACACTACACGAGGACACTCTCCAAGTGTCTCATCATCACCATCAATAAGTAGGCTCGCCAAGAAATGCCCAAGCCCTTTTCGATCACTAGAACCAAGCGGAGAAAATAAGTAGAAGTCATCCCACTCTCCCATAAAACAAATGCTAGCACCATCTGGTGTATGCAAGGTTACTCTTCCCCTGTAACAATCAATGTTGGCTCTATAGATCGATAGCCAATCTATACCCAAGATCACGTCAAAGCTAGACATATCAAGAAGGATGAAATCAAACACTAATCGGTGTCCCGATTTCTCGATCTCGCAAGATCGGCATACTCTACTCAAGGTCACTCTACCACCAACTGGCGTATCAATGGACAAAGTCGAATCCAAAGATGACACCTCCATCCCCAAAGCACAAGCAAATGCACATGAAATGAATGAATGTGATGCACCTGAGTCCACTAAAACCCTAGCCCACGAACTAGATACAAGAAATATACCTCGGACCACTGACGGTCCTGCCGAGGTCTCTGCTGGAACAAGAGTAAAAGCACGACCCTGTGCTCTCTAGCCCTGCTGCCCCATACCCTGATAGCCCGACTGCTGATTAAGAGCACTAGACGTAGCTCCTCTAGCTGGTGCTCATGAACTCTGAACTGAAGGCACTGTCTGTGGTGGTGGCAATGCCTTGAAACCTGACTGTGAAGTAGTAGGCTGCGTAGAGCGCTGCTGTGAACCAACTCCACCTTGTGCACCCTTCTTCTGTGGGCAATCCCGACTGATGTGCCCCATCTGCTGACAATGGAAGCACTTCTTATCTGCCACTGAAGAAACCTGCCCTTGAGTACATTCATAACTATAGTGCCCAGGCTTCTGACAATTGAAGCAAACCACTCTAGATCTGAAGGATCCAGTAGGTATAGCCACAGATGCTATAGATTGGGTTTGTTGCCCTTGCGAGGGCAACCCAATATGCCTTCGCTTCTTCTTAGCACGATTGTCCATGAGGGACCCCGTGCTCCTTGTTTGGTTCTGTGCTTCCCTTATTCGTTGGTTATCATTGCTGAACTCTTCAGAAATTAATGTTCTATCCACTACCGTCGCATAGTTAGTCAAACCCAAAATTCCAACTTTGTCTCGTATGTAGGGTCAGAGACCTCTTATCAACTACTTGATCTTAAGTTCTTCCGTTGGAATCATCTCCTTTGCAAACCGAGCTAAGGAGGTAAACTTTGTTTCATACTCCATCACTGTCATCGTCCCTTGATGTGGTCGGAACTAAATTATATTGTAAGCTTAATTTTGCCCTTTTTATGAAAATATAATTTAACCACTCGCAAGAGCACGAATCTCTGTAGATAAGGTTCTATATAGAGGGTATCGATCCCACGAGGACTAGTCGTAATTGTCTTAAAGGAAGATTAATTCTACTTTAATTCGAAAAACAGATTTTTGAATTTGTATTTAAAAACTATTGCATGAATGAAATGACAAGAAAAGTAAAGAGTAAAAGTGGGAGAGAGAACTAGGGTTGGTTTCCACCACTAGCCATTCACATGTTCATAAGTGTAGCAAGCATGGGATTCATTAATTAAATGCCTAACAATGTCATTAGGCTTGTGACCTCAATGACATATCAAAAGATCAATGTGTGTGCTAACCTATCATAGTCCATCTTCAACAAGCATAGCTCTTCAACCTAACTAACTACCTAATTACCCTACTCTCTAAGTGAACACTACATGCATCCAAACTACCTTGTCTTGGCATGGTCTATACAAACTAACATCACACATTCATTTAAACACCATTATCTAGCCATCATTTGCACTTCTTGTGGAATATGCAATTGTTGTGCATTCAAGTGACAAAACCTACTCTAAGACAAGAATAAATTCCATATCAAATGAATATATAAAAGAGATGTATTTGTGTACATAATCACTAGGCTAAATAATAAACATTTAATTACAAATCCCAAGAGCTACAAAGATGAACAAGTTTACATGGCTAGGGGATGAAACCAACACCCTAGTAGAAGAGTTAGTTGCTCATGGTTGCCTTCCACCCTTCCATTGATGAAGAAAGTGAAGCTTCTTGGTCTGGGTCAGCTTCTCCTCTTCCTCTCCCGAAGATCTCTCTCTAGTATTCTGATGTGTGTTGAGAGATATATGAGAGATATGAGAGATATTGCCCTTTTTGTGTGCTTTTTGGCTTCTTTTTGGCCCTTTTTGTGTGCTTTTTGGCCCTTTTTGTGTGCTTTTTGGCTTCTTTTTCAACCTTGGGCCCACCATATATATATATATCATTATATATATCTCTTGTATCAAGAAGGCCCCCAAAAGTCTTGTTCAAGTCAGACAATCCCCCTAAGTCGTGCAAAAAGGGGGATTTTGTTGCAAGTGGGAGAGCAGGTGAGCAAGTGGCCAAGTGGGCTCTGCAGAATCTCGATTGATCGAGATTGAATCTCGATTGGTCGAGATTTCGATCAATCAAAATGAGATCTCGATCAATCGAGATTTCGATTAATCGAAATCAACATCTCGATTGATCGAGATGCCTTGGCTGCATTTTCTGATTTCTTCTCTTGACTGCAGAAAGCTTCCAACTTTGCTCCATTTACTCCAATACCTGTAAAACATCAAAAACACAAAAATACCGTAAACATATCTTAGTAAATGCAAAAACGGAACTAACGTATGCAATAAAGAGGGTTCGAATGCATAGAATTGAACACTTATCACACCCCCAAACTTACATATTGCTAGTCCCTTAGCAATACAATATTACAAAAATGAAATCAACTATCTTATACAAAAGTTTAATCATGCTCAATCATCAACTAGATAAAGGGCGCTCATCCATTCATTTCACATTTGGCAAATGCAACAAGTATTACAGAACTATGTGGTCATTAGCGAAAATGGACTTTCACAAGCTATAAATGAACGACAGTCCCCACATAATGGCCAGCCCGAACAACTATAACAATTCCAGCCCCAAAATCCTCTTTGAAAAGTGAACATGCATTCTAACGTGCGGCTTTTGTCATATTTGGAGAAGAAAATGAACAAATCTGTTTTTAAGAGAAAAACTCATTGAAAATGCTCGACACGGCTGTTCATTATCACAAAACATTCATGATTGCTCATGCACGGATGACCGTGCAATGCTTAGCTCTTTTTGCTTTCTTGCAAGCCCCTGTAGCGACGTTGGGCCAATGACTCCCAAACCAATTGATTTTAGGGCATTAGGTGAAGAAGCACCCCTCGGACTTAATGACCGAGCTTACAAGGCGATGAGCGTAAGCAAGCCACCCGCTTATTATTGCTCAACCTTACACACTTTTACACGAATATTTCCTGCTTTGAGGCATAGAAATCCGGTTTATTGAGTGAGAAGGCTTCTTGCATATTTTTCTCTTTCTATTTCCTTTTTTTTTTTTTTTTACAACAACTAGAAGAACTTATTCTTTAAGTTGTTCAGATAAAAACAGAAATTTTCAAAAATTCTCCCTCAGACTTATACCCCACAATTTAAAATGCATGTGTGCGAATTTGTGCGGTTAAGGACAAATTTAGGGCAAGAATTGTACGTGCTCGAATTTAGACAAAAATGTAGACCATTCTAGCCTACTATAAAGCTTGTAAAAGTGCGGGGTATTTACAATGTTAAAGTTCTTAACTACCTGCTGCATTTACCTCGGACATTTATTCGAATGACTTCCTTTAAAAAGCAAGACATCATGGCAAGCATCCAAAAATATCAAGAAGAAAAAAAAAATTGCTCTACAATGACACTCAAAATAATGACCGAACATTGCATGCGTATGCAAGTGGTATAGCATACCGCACCCCCAAACTTATATGCAACATTGTCCTCAATGTTTGGACAAGAAGAACAAGGAAAGAAGTTACCGGGATGGCAGAATGCGAGAAAAATGGTATTCCACAGCAGTGGTCATCTTGTAAATAAGGAAAACCTGCACAGAACACCAACTGGATACCACGAGCATTAAAAGGAACAAAAAGTAGATGAAGAACATAGTGAAATAATTAAGCACAAACAGACAATGCCAATATCACTGTATGTCTAAGGGTCTGAACTGGTGTTTCCCAATTGTCTAAGAGGTCTATGCGACAAGATATTGACTATCCAGGCACGCTAACGTATAGCACGCAAAGAGGCTGCCTTTCTTTATTACCGCCATACTGTGTTGAAGCAATCTCAACAGTATTGGGAATTAAAACCAGGCGGTAATAAATGGAAATCATCAACTGAATCGCATATAACAATTAGACAATTGGTACTACATACATAGTCAAAGTATAGAGAACAGATAGATTGACGAAAAGCAAAAATAAAGACAGTAAAGATAACACATGGCATAAAAGAAAATATAAATGTAATCCATATAAATGAAAATGAGTTTCAGTACAAAGTGTACATGTAGGTGGAATACTCAAAAAGAACTAAACATGGCCAACATGGCCTATCAAAAATAAAGAAAAAAAAATACATAAAGCAAAGCATAGAAGAGGAATAAAATGCAGCTACTCGAGGGTGGGTGGTGGTGGTGGGGGCTCGGTGGGAGCAGAAGTGGAGGTGGAGGCTCGACCTGCGAACAGGAACTGCAGGCTCCGCGTGCATCTCGATTAATCGAGATGTGCATTTCGATCAATCGAGATTTCGATTGATCGAAATCTTGCTTCTATCAATCGAAACCAACTTTGATCGATCGAGATTGTCTCTTCGATCAATCAAAAATTCCTTCACTGAATCACATTTTTACTTCGATCAATCGAACATTTAATTGATTCAATGAAAATTTTATTTCGATCAATCGAAATCCCATTTCGATCAATCGAAATTTTTGATCGATCGAAGACCTATCGAAGTGCAATCGAAGAATACTACCTCTCGGGACTTTGGACTTGGCAAATCTCTACAATTTTTCGATCAATCGAAACTGAAATCTCGATCAATCGAAATCTCGATTGATCGAGATCTTGGTTTTGATCAATCGAGATGCTCAAAAATAGTCAGTTTAAAGTATGCTTCAGGGACTTGGATTTTTGGGAATTAGATACTACCTTGCTTAGATACAAACGTACTTTGGATTAAAGGGACATCATGAAAGCATGATAGCTACCATGGCTTCACCACCTTACACGTCTATGGCGCGACGTCCGGATCGGCTCACGAGTCAAAATACACGGGATCCGTCAAGGTGACGACATCCACGTATTCGGTGGTGACTTGGTCATCCACGCACACTTTCAAGCGCTGCCCGTTTACTTTGAACAACGAGCCATCTTTCAAGTCCTTCAATTCCACCGCTCCGTGGGGAGCAACGAAATTAACCAAAAATGGACCATCCCAACGGGAGCGAAGTTTTCTGGGAAACAAATGGAGGCGTGAGTTGTACAACCATACTTTTTGGCCCGGCGAAAATGTTTTGACTTGAATATTACGATCATGAAAGGCTTTGGACTTTGCCTTATAGATTTTTGCATTCTCATACGCGTTATGCCGCAATTCTTCCAATTCATTTAATTGAAGCTTTCGATTAGAGCCGGCCTTTTGCATGTCAAAATTGAAAGTTTTGGTGGCCCACATAGCTTTATGCTCCAATTCAACCGGAAGATGGCACGCTTTGCCATAAACCAACCGATAAGGTGACATTCTAATGGGAGTTTTATATGCGGTTCGGTATGCCCATAATGCATCGTTTAGTCGCAATGACCAATCCTTCCGGTCGGGCCGAACAGTTTTTAGAAGAATGTTCTTAATCTCCCTATTGGATACCTCTACTTGGCCACTAGTTTGAGGATGGTATGGGGTGGCTACTTAGTGTGTGATGAAGTATTTGGTAAGCAAGGTTCGAAGGAATCGGTTACAGAAATGTTTACCTCCGTCACTGATGATGGCTCGAGGCGTACCAAACTGGCTAAAAATGTTAGCTTGAATGAATTTAACCATGACTACGTGATCATTGGTTTTGTTAGCAACGGCCTCTATCCACTTAGATACGTAGTCCACCGCCACAAGTATGTACTCATGACCAGTAGAGGGTGGAAATGGTCCCATGAAGTCAATGCCCCACACATCAAATATTTCAATGATAAGAATAGGGTTAAGAGGCATCATGTCCTTCCGAGACATCGCGCCAAGGCGCTGACATCGCTCACAAGAGCGGCAAAATGAATATGCATCCCGATGAAGTGTCGGCCGGAAAAATCCGCATTGGAGAATTTTTGCAGCTGTTTTATTAGCACTAAAGTGCCCCCCACAAGCGAGTGTATGACAAAACTTGAGAATGCTTTGGAATTCGTTGTTGGGCACACACCTTCGAATTATTTGATCGGGGCAATATTTGAACAATTGAGGATCGTCCCAATAATATGATCGTGATTGGGAGAGAAAACGATCCTTCTCTTGCTTGGTCCAAGAAGATGGTATTTTACCGGTTGCCAAGTAATTAACCACATCCGCATACCAAGGGATACTCTCTTGAGAGATGACAAAGAGTTGTTCATCCAGGAAGGATTCACAAACTGGAATGGAATTATGGAGGGATTCAACAAGAATTCTAGACAGGTGGTCAGCCACCACATTTTTAGTTCCCTTTTTGTCTCTAATCTCAAAATTGAACTCCTACAATAAGAGTATCCATCGGATCAACCTAGGCTTGGTGTCCTTTTTGGCCAAAAGATGCCGGAGGGCAGCATGGTCCGAATAGACAATGACCTTTGAACCTAATAAATAAGCTCAAAATTTGTCTAATGCAAATACTACCGCAAGCAATTCCTTTTCCGTGGTGGTATAATTGATTTGAGCCTCGAAAAGGGTTTTACTTGCGTAGTAGATGACATGTGGCAGTTTGTCT
The DNA here is from genome assembly GCA_026545225.1 of Cornus controversa. Lineage (NCBI taxonomy): Eukaryota > Viridiplantae > Streptophyta > Magnoliopsida > Cornales > Cornaceae > Cornus > Cornus controversa. The sequence continues at coordinate 35,033,686 of CM048845.1, read as the reverse complement.
ATTCGTTGCCCTAAGACAGCACCCATGGCATAATCGGATGCATCACACATAATCTCAAATGGGAGAGCCCAATTTGGAGGGATTAGAATTGGAGCGGTTGTAAGCATGGTGCGGAGTTTTTCAAAAGCGTTAAGGCACGCTTCATCAAAGGTAAAGCAAGACTCTTTTTCAAGAAGGCGACACAAAGGCCGAGAGATCTTGCTAAAGTCTTTGATGAAACGGTGATAAAAGCCCGCATGCCCAAGGAATGAACGAACCTCTCTCACCGTTGATGGTGGAGGAAGTTTGGAAATGAGTTCAACCTTGGCTTTATCAACCTCTATTCCTCTCTTAGACACAATGTGCCCTAGGACAATACCCTCTTGAACCATAAAATGGCTCTTTTCCCAACTAAGAATTAGGTTGGTCTCTTGACATCGTTTGAGAACACAAGCTAGATTTTGGAGGCATGATTCAAATGAAGGCCCAAAAATGGAAAAATCATCCATGAACACTTCCAAGAATTTTTCCACCATGTCCGAGAAGATAGACATCATACACCGTTGAAAAGTTGCCGGTGCATTGCACAACCCAAAGGGCATGTGTCTATAAGCAAATGTGCCGAAGGGACATGTAAAGGTGGTTTTCTCTTGGTCCCTCGGGTCTATAGCAACCTCATTATAGCCGGAATATCCATCCAAAAAGCAATAAAAACTTTGCCCGGCCAATCTCTCCAATATTTGATCAATGAATGGGAGGGGGAAGTGATCTTTCCGAGTGGCTGAATTTAATTTCCTATAATCTATGCACACTCTCCAGCCCGTGGTGGTGCGTTGGGGAACTAATTCACCCTTGTCATTTGGTTGCACCGTAATACCTGACTTCTTTGGAACCACTTGAGTGGGACTAACCCACTTGCTATCAGAGATGGGGTATATGATTCCCGCATCTAGTAACTTCACCACCTCTTTCATGACAACGTCCTTCATATTTGGATTTAATCGACGTTGTGCCTCCCTTGAGGTCTTAGCATCCTCTTCCAAGTGTATGCGGTGCATACAAATAGAAGGATCTATTCCCTTGAGATCTGCCACACTCTAGCCTATTGCTTCTTTGTGCTCTTTGAGCACCTTAATAAGTTCCATCTCTTGATCATTGGTAAGATTGGAAGCAATAATGACTGGAAGGGTCTTATTAGTGCCCAAGAAAACATACTTGAGTGTAGCCGGTAGGGGCTTGAGCTCAAGTTATGGTGGGGAAATTAAAGAAGGAGTTTTGGAAGTTTTGGACAAAGGGGGCAAGGGTTCTCTCGGAACTCTCCACTTAGGCAATTCCATGACAGTATTAACATCGAGCATGGAATTGACTTCACATATGGATTGCTCAATGTCAAAATCATCACAGTTGAAGTGATTTAGGTATGCCTCTAAAGGGTCCTTGGAAAGAATAGAAGGAAGTGCTTCTTGAACAAGGTCTTCCACTACATCGACACAAAAGCACTCACTTTCGTTGTCGAATGTGTGGTGAGAAGCATTGAAGATGTTCAAGCGGACTTTCATATTCCCAAAAGAGATGTCCATCACTCCGGTACGACAATTAACGCAAGCGTTTGCCGTGGCCAAGAATGGATGACCTAGAATGATAGGAATATGATGATTCGGATTTTAGACCGGTTCCATGTCAAGGACTATGAAGTCCACCAGAAAATAGAATTTGTCCACTTGAATGATGACATCCTCAATGATGCCACGTGGTTGCTTCACCGAACGGTCGGCAAGTTGCAACACAACTGTGGTATGCTTGAGTTCCCCCAAACCTAGTTGTTGGTAAACTGAGAATGGAAGCACATTGACACTAGTCCCTAAATCAAGAAGTGCTTTTTCAAAAGATTGATTTCCGATGGTGCACGAAATGGTCGGAGCACCCGGATCTTTGAATTTAGGAGGGGCTTGGTGTTGGAAAATGGAGCTTATGTGCTCAGTTAAGAGGACTTTCTTAGAAACATTATTCCTAGATTTGCGCTTTTGAGTGCACAAGTCCTTCAAGAATTTTGCATAGGAGGGAATTTGTCGAATAACATCAAGGAGAGGGAGATTGATCTTTACTTATTTGAAGATCTCCATCATGTCTTGGATTTTCTGTCCTTGCTTCCTGAAATGAGAAGGTTCCTTCAATCTTTGAGGAAAAGGAACCGGAGGTTCATAAGAGGTGTCAAGATTTGGAATCGATGACAACACAACTTCACTTGTCTTTCCTTTTGGATTTGAAGGGGTATTTTGCAAATTTGGATTTAACGGAAACGATTTTGGATTTAATTGGGATTCTTTTGGATTTTTAGGTTGCTCTTGGAATTCCTTTCTCTCTTCCTCCCCTACCTTGGAGTTAATGATTTTACCACTTCTCAAGGTTGTGATTGATTGAACTTGCTCCGGAGGAGCATTACAAGTTGAAGATGATGGATCTTCAATCATATGAACACCTTTGGGGTTCGCCACCGGTTGACTCGGCAACTTACCTTCCTCCCTTCTATTTAAAGCATTAGCTAGTTGCCCGATTTGAGCTTCTAACCTAGCCATAGATTGAGCATTGGCTTCAAGCTTAGAGATTGATTGAGAGTGAGTTTGCAATAAGCGGGTATTGGCCTCAAGATTGCTTATCACTCTTTCTTCAAAGCTTTGGCTTCTCGGAGGAGGTGGTGGTTGTTGGTAATTAGATCTTTGATTGTAAGGTTGAGGGTTTGGCCTATAATGAGGCTGTTGAGAGGGGGAATTAAAAGAGTTTTGCCCTTGGAAGGAGGGACTTGATTCTTGATTCTTCCATGAAAAAGCCGGATGGTTCTTGTAACCAGGATTGTACGTGTTCGAATATGGATCATTCATTTGTTTAACGTACAAGGCATTCACGTGCTCTTGAGCATAATCGAGAGATTGCCTGGCAATAGGACAATCTCGCACAAAATGCGAAGTGCTATAGCAAAACGAACACCCTTCCTGATTTTGGACAGATTGGTTTGGAGTAGGCAGCCCATTTTTCATGATTAAATCCATTTTTTGGGACAAGGCTTCTACTTGCATGGCTACCTCATCTACCCGTGAAATCTCATGCACTCCTCTACAAGGTTGGGTGGCCTTCCCTTTCCTAGTGGAGGAGCGTTGAGCTGAGTTGTTGCTTAGGGTTTGAAAAAGTTTCCATGCCTCATCGGGGCTTTTCAAAAGATATCCACCCCCACACATGGAGTCTATCATTTGTCTATGTTGCTCACTCACCCCATCATAAAAACTTTGCACTAGCTGCCATTTTGGGACAGCATGATGCGGACAAGATTTTAAAAGATCTTTTAACCTCTCCCACGTCTCATGGAATTGTTCTTGGTCAATTTGGGTGAATCCTGTGATTGCTCGCCGAATATCACTTGTCTTACCCATTGGGAAGTATTTTTTCAAGAACTCTATTTGCATCTCCGCCCAAGAATGGATTGAGTTGGGTTCTAGGGAATTGAACCAACTTCTAGCCTTATCTTTTAGGGAGAAGGGGAACATACGTAGCTTTAGATCATCCTCCATAAAGTGTGGTACACGAATGGTGGAACACACGAAAAGGATGTAATCTAAGTGCCGGTATGGATCCTCATTAGGAAGACCGTGGAAGCTATTAAGAAGATTGATGGTGGAGGACTTTATTTCGAATTGATTTGCCGCTACATCCGGAAATTGAATACATGAAGGTACTTCAAATGTAGTCGGAAGGTAAAAGTCCATAAGCAACTCTCCTTGAGGAGGTGGTGGTGGAGGTGGTTGTTCGTGATTAAAAGGAGGTAGTCCAGGAGGTTGTCTCTCATTTGGATCTATGTTTTCAGTCCTAGGCAATATAGGGTCCTTAGAGGTTCCTCTACGTTGTCTAAGTGTTCGTTCAAGTTGAATGTTACACGGAAGCAAAGGAAGTGACAATGACCGTCTACCTAGCATGCATTACCAATAGAACAACACCTCAATATACAAAATAAACAAATATATACAAAAGAATGAATGAATTCAAACTACTAATTTTAGGCTTTTATACTCACAAAGGGTTCCAAATTTACTTCTCTTAGATGCCCGCTATGTGGTATACCTAAAATCAAGAAATTTGAGAAATAAGGACAAGATATATACAAAAAGAATGAAAGAATTTATAGCCTAAGAATTAAACCAGATTTAATCTTCTAATGGTGACAATAAAATCGTAGTCCCCGGCAACGGCGCCAAAATTTTGATGTGGTCGGAACTAAATTATATTGTAAGCTTAATTTTGCCCTTTTTATCAAAATATAATTTAACCTCTCGCAAGAGCACGAATCTTTGTAGATAAGGTTCTATATAGAGGGTATCGATCCCACGAGGACTAGTCGCAATTGTCTTAAAGGAAGATTAATTCTACTTTAATTCGAAAAATAGATTTTGAATTTGTATTTAAAAACTATTGCATGAATGAAATGACAAGAAAAGTAAAGAGTAAAAGTGGGAGAGAGAACTAGGGTTGGTTTCCACCATTAGCCATTCACATGTTCATAAGTGTAGCAAGCATCGGATTCATTAATTCAATGCCTAACAATGTCATTAGGCTTGTGACCTCAATGACATATCAAAAGATCAATGTGTGTGCTAACCTATCATAGTCCATCTTCAACAAGCATAGCTCTTCAACCTAACTAACTACCTAATTACCCTACTCTCTAAGTGAACATTACATGCATCCAAACTACCTTGTCTTGGCATGGTCTATACAAACTAACATCACACATTCATTTAAACACCATTATCTAGCCATCATTTGCACTTCTTGTGGAATATGCAATTGTTGTGCATTCAAGTGACAAAACCTACTCTAAGACAAGAATAAATTTCATATCAAATGAATATATAAAAGAGATGTATTTGTGTACATAATCACTAGGCTAAATAATTAACATTTAATTACAAATCCCAAGCGCTACAAAGATGAACAAGTTTACATGGCTAGGGGTTAAAACCAACACCCTAGTAGAAGAGTTAGTTACTCATGGTTGCCTTGCACCCTTCCATTGATGAAGAAAGTGAAGCTTCTTGGTCTGGGTCAGCTTCTCCTCTTCCTCTCCCGAAGGTCTCTCTCTAGTATTCTGATGTGTGTTGAGAGATATGTGAGATATGGCCCTTTTTGTGTGCTTTTTGGCTTCTTTTTCAACCTTGGGCCCACCATATATATATATATATATCATTATATATATCTCTTGTATCAAGAAGGCCCCCAAAAGTCTTGTTCAAGTCAGACAATCCCCCTAAGTCGTGCAAAAAGGGGGATTTTGTTGCAAGTGGGAGAGCAGGTGAGCAAGTGGCCAAGTGGGCTCTGCAGAATCGAGATTGAATCTCGTTTGATCGAGATTTCGATCAGTCAAAATGAGATCTCGATCAATCGAGATTTCGATTAATCGAAATCAACATCTCAATTGATCGAGATGCCTTGGCTGCATTTTCTGATTTCTTCTCTTGACTGCAGAAAGCTTCTAACTTTGCTCCATTTACTCCAATACCTGCAAAACATCAAAAACACAAAAATACAGTAAACATATCTCCGTAAACGCAAAAATGGAACTAACGTATGCAATAAAGAGGGTTCGAATGCATAGAATTGAACACTTATCATCCCTTGAACAAGGTTGAAGAACTCTCTCCTCATACTGTCCTTCATCGTTACCAGAAAGTACTTCTCGAAGAAAAGCACTTGGAGTATATCCCACTCCATTGTCTCCAAATCATGATAGCCTCCCAAGAATTTCCACCAACATTTGGCATCATCCTTAAGATAGTGAGTGGCTACCTTAACTTTCAATTCTTCCTCCATTTCAAGCACATTGAGGAGTGTAAGCATCTCATCCAACCAACTTTCCACTACCATCGGATCGGATCCCCCAGAATACGACGGTGGACTATGTTTCTTAACATGTCCCAAGGCCGTTATCATTCTACTAGGAGGGGCTGCTCTCGGTGGAGCCTGTGTCTCCTCTTGAGTTTCCTGCTATGTCTCCCTAGCAATTTGGCGCATGGTAGTGACCATGTCGTGCATGAATTACTCTCCTCCAACAGGAACCACTTCTGGTGTCCTCTCACGAGCTCTTCTTGGTGGCATCCTTCTATACAGATGACAAGAAGACACTTAGAAATCCAAGCATGAATGTACTTAACCAATTCAGTTCCTGCATGCTCAACATGCTAAATTGCTTCATAAATAGCATGTTATGTCAACTATTAAGCACATTAGAATTCTCATGCAATATGCACTTAGTCTTAGTTCAACTCAAAAACCTTAAAACCTTCACTCCATGATCCTAGATTCAAGGTCACAATTCTATAAATCATCAAATCCTTTCAATCAAAACCGTGGCTTAACCCTTTCCATCATCCTAAGGTATTCAAACCCACTTAAGCTCTGATACCAAAATAGAGAAAGACCTATGTGGGTTGGCTGAATAGGAAAAGAAAGGAAAAGAAAAGAAAATGTAAGGACTGGAATAATTTTGACCGGTTATGGGCAAATTTTGACCGAATTTATTTTTTTCGAATAAAATAAATTCGGATAGATGTGGACATATATATATATGTATGTGCAATTATATATATATATATATATATATATAGTTTGGACGTGGACATTTATATATATAGGATTATATATATATATATAAGTGGAGGAAGTGCACATATATATATATATATATCTAGTGGGTTTGTACGTAATTGTGGAAAAATAAACACATATATATATAATTATAGGTATATGTATGGGGAAATACATGTATTAGGTGGTGTTGAATAAATATATACATATACGTGTATAATATATGTAGGTGAAGCATGTGGCTAGGAGAATAAGGAAATGTGTGGACCAAAAATAGAAGAGACCATGAGTGGTCAGCAGAAAAAGAAAAAAAGAAGAAAGAAAAGAGAAAAGAAGAAAAGAATGAAAAGAAAAAGAAAAATAAAAAGAAGAAAGAAAAGAGAAAAGAAAGAGAATCAGGGAAAGAGAGAGAAGAGAGGGGGATCGAGAAATCGAGAGAAGCCGGGAGAGAGGAGGAGGGATCCGGCGCCGGCGATGGCTGGGGCTGCCGACTGCTCGCGGTGGAGCTCAGCTGGGGCGACGGTGGTGGCTGGTGGTGAGTTGCTGGTCGCGATTGGGGGGGGGGTTTCGTGGCTGGGGTTTGCGGGTTGGGATCGTTGGTTCAGTGGGGGATTCGAACGGCGATGGTGAAGGTGGTGCTCCAGCAGCGAGGTTGGCCGGAAGTGGCCTGTTTGGGGGGGGGGGGTACGAGTTGGCTGAAGTGGGTGGTTCCACGAGTTGGGTTCTCAACTAGCTTGCGGGTTGATGGTCGCGGCTGGAGTTTGCTTCGCGGGGTTTGTGGGCCTGTCCATGGTGGTCACTTGTGGGGTGTTCTGGCAGTGGACAGCTGGGGAAGATGGTGAAAATTGGTGGCTCCCGGTGGGTCTTCCATGGGGGTTGCAGTTGGTGGTTCTTGATATGTACCGAAGGGGATCGTTTGTGGATTTGTTTCGGTGAACTCTGGCGGCGACTAGTGGTGGTGTTGGCGAGTGGTTCACCGTGTTTGGCTTCGGCTGGTAGGTCCGTTGAGGTGAGTCGCTGTGTTCGGTTGCTAGTGGTTGGGTTTGGTTTTCGAATGAGTTCCACTTGTGTATGGTTTGTTGGCTTGGTGAGTACTTTGGGTGGTTCACGGCTGATGGTGGTGAGGCTGGTTACGGGTCCATTGACAATGAAATTGGTGAAGTCGGAGTTTTGAAAATAAATTTCTGATTTATTTTTGGAGCCGACAACGGTTATTAGAGGTGGTAGTGCTCGGCGGAGAGTTGGGTTGTGTTTGATTGTGGATGTTTTGGTGGGTTCAGAGTGTCCAACGGAGGATTTTAGAATTGGGTTCAGCAGCTTGCAGATTCAGTTTGAGCAGCCTGTAGTAACTGGGTTGGTGGTTTCGAATGGTGCCGAAACTTGTGGGTCGTGCATTTGATATATATGTATACAGTGGTGGTGATACATATGTACATATATATGGATGATGGTTTGTGCATTGGGCTTAGGCCTTGAGTTGTGTTAGATTTGCAATGGAACCAGAAGTGGGCCGAACTTGATTTATTGATTAGGTTTGTATAGCTTGAGATTAAACTTGGACAGTGGGTGATTTGAAAAAGGAAATGGACTGTGAGAAGATGGTGAGCTTGGGCTACCAACTTGGATTAAAACTGGGTCAATTGAAAATGGTTTATGAACTGGTCTCCTAAGATAAATTGAGCCAAGCATGGAAATCGAAAAGGAAGGGAAAACGGTTTAGTTGGATCAGTGGTGTGGACTACGGCATTGGGCTGGATCGAGATCGGGTCTGGACCGCTTTGCAGATGCGGACTTAGCGAAGGCAGGACCCGAGGCAAGTTGATTCTTGCCTCTATCTCCTATGTATATTTTAGTTATGTTTGTTAATTTTTACATATGTTCTTAATTTGATCATATGTGGTGTTTGTATATATATGTGTATATATATATAAAGGTGGATATTGTTTACACATGGGATGTGAGGATATATTTATATATATGTGTGTGTATATACATATATGTGATGGGAAGGAAAGCATGTTATACTGTTTAAATGCCCGTGCATTGTATCTGAATTTGCTGCTTGTTGAGTAGGTGATGTGGTATTTGATTTACATTGTTCATGTAAATGCTTCTATTCATATATGTTTTCCGTATATATATTGATGTTGGATGTGTATTACTTTGAGCATGTTGTAAATGATTTTCATAAATCATGTGTAGTAGATTTGTATGTTCATATGTGCTAGAGTAACCATATACGTTGTGGGTTCATGCATGCTAGGAGAAGCATGGTCTTAAATATTGTGATATATTTAAGTGCATGTATATTTTTGAGAATATGTGAGGATCGACCTACTGCAGCGGTGATAGTATGGTTCTACAAACCTTGTTGGGCCTTTGAGCTCACCCCCTCCCAGGTTTTTACAGGTATTGCTTATTACGAAGTCAGTTGGAGAACTGATGGTACTGATGGTAGAGGTGGTGGTTAGATTCCTTAGAATCTAGTTTATGAACAAAATATTTGATGATGTTGTACATTTGGATTAAATGTAAAGAGTGATTATGTAAATTCAGTTCCTTCAGTTGTATCTTATTCATGTGATGTATGGATATGAGACGGACATTCAGGGACTGAGACATATTCTTTTGATCCTATTATGTATGTTGTAGAAATGCTGGGGGGACACATGCCCAGAAGTGTCCATTTTGATTGTTACATATAAATACTGGGGGGACACGTGCCCAGAAGTGTCCATATGAATTGTAAAGCAGGTTTAACATGCCAAGATCTGATTATTTAGAATGGGTCACGCTCGATTTTTGAGAAAATAATAGAGAATTAAGATTGTATGATCAGGTGGTGGTTATAGCGTGAGGTTGAGCAAACGGGTTCGCGACTCGGGGTTCGGGTCAGTCCGGGGGAGTCCCGGCGATCTGAATTTCGGGGCGTGACAGAAAAGGAGAAAAAGAAAAGAAAGAAAAGACAAGAAAAGGGAAAGGTAGACAGAGAAAGTGAAATAGGGGAAATAGAAGAGAGAGGGCTCGGGTAAAGCCGGGAGAAAGAGGGAGTGATCTAGCGTCGACGGCGGCTGTGGTTGCCGACCACTCACGGTGGAGCTTCGGCCTGGGCGGCTGTGGTGACTGGCTTGTGAGTTGTTGGCCGCGACTGAGGGTTTTGTGGCTGGGGTTTACAGGTTGGGTTCGCTGGATCGGTGGAAGATTCGAACAGCGATGGTGCCGACGGCGGTTCTCGGTGGACTGTTTTGAGAAGACTCTGTGGGCTGGTACCGAAGGGGGGGCTGCTATAGGGGTTCTCCTTGGTCGTTTCCGGTGGAGTTGGTGCCAGGAGTGGCTTGTTTGGGATCCGATTAGGGTGGGTTTTTGGGTGCTGGACGTGGCTGCCTAAGGTGGTTTAGTTTGGATTTTTGTTTGATTCCGACGAGACATTGTTGGGTTTCGACTGATGGGTTGTTCGAGGTGGTTTGATTATGGCCGGTTGTGGGTCTTTGAATTGAATGGGTTGGAGCTTGTGGGTTGACAGTTCAACATCGGTGATGTTAGAGTTCCGGAAGTGAACTTCGAATGTGGTTTTGGAGTCAGCAATGGTTGTAACTGGTGGTAGTGCTCAGCAGATAGTTGGGTTGTGTTTGACTGTGAATTATTTGGTATGTAGTTGTTGGGTTTGTTTGAGCAGCCACATTTTTGGGTTGTAATGTTAAGGATCTACAAATTTATGGGTTTCTTGGTTGGCAGTATGGGATGTGAAGTCCACACGGGTTTAGCCTAAGAAATGGATTGGGCTAGTTGTTGGGCTTAGACCATCAAATTAGGTTAGGCTGCCTACTTTATTTGTGGTTATGATTTGGACTTCCATAGTTGTCAGTTGAGTCTCATGGTGAGGCTTGGTTGTGTATGGTAACGGTGGCTCACAGTTTTGGGCATGGTGGCAAGCAGTTTGGTTCAGCCATGGTACGTTGATGGATTATTGGGCTACCATATTTAAAATGGTCCAAGCATGGAAATTAAAAAGGGGAAGAAATGAATTGGTCCAGTGGATTTGTTCGTGTGGGCTTCGACACGGGACTGGACCGGGACTCGGAGATGGACCGCCTTGCAGACGCAGATTCATTATAGAGCAGGACTTAAGGCAAGTTGATTCTTGCCTCTATCTTTTACAAATATTTTTGTTATGTTGGTTAATTTACCTATGTCCCTTAAATTTGATCATAGGTGGCATATATATATATGTGCATTTATATATATATATGTGTGGATGTTGTATATGTGCGGGATGTAAGGATATAGATATATATATATATGTTTGGGTATATATATATGTATATATGAGTGGGTTTGGGGAGCGATAATATGTTAAATTTAATCGCTTATTTGCATTGTGATATACATCTATTATATTGAATGAAATCGTGTAAAAAGTATGCTAAATTACGTACATGTTTAGCTATATGTCATCTTATATGCATAGGTGGAATTTGTGCATAGGTTGAATGTATATGCGATTATACATGGGTGTGGTAGTAGAAATGCATGCTTTATATTTGAATATGGTATTGGCGAGCATTTGAAAAGCATGATTTTGATGTGCTAAATGTTTTATACGTTCTTAATACATATATGGGACAGAATATACATGTGGTTATATATTGTGAAAGAAAAGCATACTAGTTACTTGTACTAAATGCATGCCTTGGGTGAGAGCATGATTATCTTTATACCAGTATATATGCATATGTGACTATATGCAGGATGTAACATATATGTGTTTATATGTGATAGTGTGGATACGGGATGCATGCTAGCTTTATATATATATGGGATGCATCCATGTTTCATATATGGGAGGGAAATGACACATACGTGGTTATATGTACTTATATACTAGCTGGTGCATTGGGATAACATAAAATAAAATGCTTGGTTACGTATGCATCCACATTGCATATATGGGAGGTTGCGGGAAAATTAACGCAAAAAGAGGTACACGGGACTCGGAGTGGTCCAACCGTGTCACGAGAAGTGGTATAAATATCCAATACGTATGGCCCTCAGAGTGGACCCACAAACAAAGGCTCTATTCCTAGAATCAGAGTGTGTCCAACATTAGTGAGCTTCGGAGTTGCCCCCTCACAATTTGGCAAACCAATATATTGCCATCGGAGTATGTCCAAGAAGTATAGCCCTTAGAGTGGACCCGCCATGCTTAGGCTTCATGCCTGGAATCGAAGTATGTCTAACGAATGTGAGCTTCAGAGTTGTCCGCTCACATAATGGCAATCCTATACATTGCCAAGGTAAAGTGACCTTTCGGAGTGGTCCAGGTCATAGGATGGTTATCGGAGTTGTCCTAGGTCACATGATCCTCGAAGTGGGCCAATCATGTGGGGTATCGGATGAAGGCCGAGAGTGAGAGTATGTGTAAGCCTAGATGCTTGTATCATGCATCGGATTATGACCGTGGGAGATGAAAATACCTTCATGCTTATGTTGTTATCTGTTAAGCATGTTTCCTGTTTAAATGCATCTATATTGCATTCGAGATGTGCTACTTGATGAGTAGAAGATGTGGTAATTGATTTACATCGTTTATGTAAATATGTTGACATATATGTTCTATATACATATTGATATTAGATGAGTATTGCTTTTGAGCATGTTCTAAATGATTTTCCTAAGTCATGTACAGTAGATTTTGTATGTTCATATGTGCTAAAGTAACCATACACATTGCTGGTTCATGTATGCTAGGAGGAGCATGGTCTTAAATATTGTGATATATTTAAGTGCATGTATATTTTTGAGAATATGTGAGGATCGACCTACTGCAGCGATGCTAGTATGGTTCTACATACCTTGTTGGGCCTTTGAGCTCACCCCTTCCCAGGTCTTGCAGGTATTGCTGATTTTGGAGTTAGTTAGGGGACTGATAGCACCGGTTGTAGAGGTTGTGTCTAGATTCCTTAGAATCTGATGTATGTCCAGGATAATGGATAGATAAATGCATTACATTTGGATTAAATGTATGTAGCAATTTTTGCTGATTCAGTTCCTTCAGTTGTATCTTATTCATGTGATGTATGTATATAATACAGACATTCAAGGATTGAGACATGTAATTTTGATTGTATTATACATGTTGTAGAAATGTTGGGGGGACACTTGCTCAGAAGTGTCCATATGAATTTTGAAGCACGTATAACATGCCCAGATCTGAATTATTAGTTGTCTAGATGATAGGTTTGATTACCTATGGACGGTAGTGGAACGACTTGCTTGGTTTGAGCAATCCAAATGAAAGATCAAAGTGTTGAGGTGTGAAACAGATTTCATTTGGTAACACTCCCAGAATTAGTTGAGCTTAGACCTTTGACTTGGTGTTGGGTCTTGTTAGTGAGCAATGAGTAGATACCACAAAGAAAATTGCGAGGGTTTAAGTCCTTAGAGATACTTAGGGACTTATGAGATTGATGAGTGTTTTGCCGAGGTTCGCAATTGAGACTAGGATGGGATACAAGGAAGGTATATTGTCGGGGTTGGGCTAACTAGGGAAAATGGCCTAGCTAGACATTTTTCTTGGATTAGCGCTTCTCTTACAATACGCCGGCTCTTGTGGATGTTGAGTTGTTTCATCTGGATGACGACAGATAAAAGATATCCTATAGTAGGGATATGTCACTGAAAGTGATTGGTGTAGATAGTCAAGGATACTACCTTAGACTATAAAGGTGGATGGATTGGTATGTGTTTACCAATGAGTATAGAGGATAAAAGTAGGTTGGTTTGAACCACTCTAGATTTTGTGTTCTAGTATGTGAGCGTACTAGGGGGACTGGGCAGTGTTTTCACACTTGCTCAGGTAGAGGAAGTACCGGGATCGTGTAAGGTCAGGGGTATTTTCCTAGTGTTAGCCCGAAGGCTAGGGTTTTGATTTGATTTGATGCATCATATGTCATATCATGCACGGTACATGTTTATTTGATTAGCATGTTGTGTGTTATATATGATTCATGTAACAGAGCATTGCACTTTAGTGTTTCATTTTGCGTTGCATGGCTAGTAGTGGCATGTAGTCACCTAGAAGTTCTGGTTTTGAGAATTGGTAAACCTGGGTAGAGGTTTGAAACCGAGGGGACTATGATGTTGAAATAGACATCTTGTGATAGACCTTGAGAGTAGGAGTCTAGTGTTGAAGAAGAAGGGCATGATTTGCCTTGGGATTTTCCCAACTGAGAGTTTGGTGGTCCAGATTTGCATTGCATTCTTTCATGATTTTTGAGGACTCAGAATTGACCAAATTCTTGGAGTCAGCAGACATATGATGACTTTGACGATGCATTGGCGATGCATCGTAACGCTTAGATGTTGATTAATGCAATAGTGATGCATGGAAAGATTTGTGGGGTCCTAGACGAAGCAATCAGGATCTTGGGGTCTCAAGTGAGATGCTGGAAAGGAATGGATAAATACCCGAGAAGTCAAAAACGTTCGTTAGGGTTAATGGACGATTAAGTGAGATTCATTCGTCGAGGAATGAGATTGTGAAGTTAAGCGCATATAAAACCCTAATCTTGGCACTAAATGCCAACGGAATGTAGTGCACAAAAATGGACAGGACTGGATGATTTGTTTTGACAAGTGCACTCCTTTTGTGCCTTGACCTCAGTGGTGTTGATATGATGTTAAGAGAAGGATGGGTTGATAGTGGATGAGGATCCTGACATATGGTATATGAAGTGAGGATAATTTCTTACCGTGAAGGGGAGAGGTGAACGCAGTGGACATGTAGACGCAGTGGGCTGTGGCCACTGTATGGCTGCTGTTTGGCTACTGTAGGTGCCTCTAACTTTCATTAGCAAGGGTTGTCTAAAGTGAAGTGCTAATATGAAGGGAATTCTCTCTAATTGTCAACTGGCTCCTTGGTGTGAAGGAGGAAAAAGGGTAAATGTTTCTCCTCTTGAATAATGAGATTGTGAAATCAGTGGGATGTGAGATCCTGGACTTAGCATTGGATTCCAGTGGGTTGTAGTCTATGAGACTAGGCAGGATTATGTGGCTTGCTTCGGCAAGTACACCGCTTATGTGGTTTGTATCGACGAGTACACTGTCATGTGCCTTGCTGGTGAGTGCGCTCGTGATGTGCACTGGGTTGACGTGGTTGGTGTTGTAATGACACCCAGGATACTGGACTAAGCCCAGGAATGGTATGCCAGAGATTGAAAGTCATGTTTGATAATAAAGGAATGACTTTGAGTATTGATGATCCCGGATTATAGGGGATGTATCACTGTGAGTGATTGGGATGATTAGTCAAAAGTGATGCCTTAGACTAGTGATGGAGATGGGCTTGATAGGTCTCGAGATAGGGACTGTGGACTCTACGAAGCAAGTGCTTTGGAGGATTTCGTGAGTGAACCGTGCATAGGCTTAGGAGTCACTCAGCCATGTCACGGAAGTGGTTATATTACCTTGCAGTAGTTGAGACGAACTGATTGTGCGAGACTTGCGTGTTATCAGTTAGGTGTTACAAGCGTAGCGCCTAGGGTATGTGGAAAGAGAAAGTGACAATTATTGGCGAAAATAACGTTCGGTATGAATTAGTTTTGGAAAGACCATGACTATGCTAATTTCGAGGATGAAATTACTTGAAGGAGGGGAGGTTGTAAGGACCGAAATAATTTTGACCGGTCCGGATTATTTTTGGACCTGATTCATTTTTTTGAATAAATTAATTCTGGAAGAATGCGAGAACATATATATAAATACATGTGTTGTTGAACATGCATGTGATGGCATGTACATGTGGTGGTATATATATATATATATACGTATAGGAGTATGGGTGTAAGTGTGTATATGGTATGTGGATACACTTATGTTTTATTATTTGATATGGTGTTAAATAGATATATATACATATATATGTATAATATATGTATGTGAAACATGTGGCTTGGAGAATAAGAAAATGAGAAGACCAAAATAGAGAAAGACCTATGTGGGTCGGCTGAATAGGAAAAGAAAATGTAAGGACCGGAATAATTTTGACCGGTTATGGGCAAATTTTGACCGAATTTATTTTTTTCGAATAAAATAAATTCGGATAGATGTGGACATATATATATATCTATGTGCAATTATATATATATATATATATATATATATATAGTTTGGACGTGGACATTTATATATATAGGATTATATATATATATAAGTGGAGGAAGTGCACATATATATATATATATATATATATATCTAGTGGGTTTGTACGTAATTGTGGAAAAATAGACACATATATATATAATTATAGGTATATGTATGGGGAAATACATGTATTAGGTGGGGTTGAATAAATATATACATATACGTGTATAATATATGTAGTTGAAGCATGTGGCTAGGAGAATAAGGAAATGTGTGGACCAAAAATAGAAGAGACCCTGAGTGGTCAGTAGAAAAAGAAAAAAAGAAGAAAGAAAAGAGAAAAGAAGAAAAGAATGAAAAGAAAAGAAAAAGAAAAAGAAGAAAGAAAAGAGAAAAGAAAGAGAATCGGGGAAAGAGAGAGAAGAGAGGGGGATCGGGAAATCGAGAGAAGTCGGGAGAGAGGAGGAGGGATCCGGCGCCGGCGATGGTGGCTGGTGGTGAGTTGCTGGTCGCGATTGGGGGGGGGGGGGTTTCCCGGCTGGGGTTTGCGGGTTGGGATCGTTGGTTCAGTGGGGGATTCGAATGGCGATGGTGAAGGTGGTGCTCCAGCAGCGAGGGTGGCCGAAAGTGGTCTGTTTGGGGGGGTACGAGTTGGTTGAAGTGGGTGGTTCCACGAGTTGGGTTCTCAGTTGGCTTGCCGGTTGATGGCCGCGGCTGGGGTTTGCTTCGACGGGGTTTGTGGGCCTGTCCGTGGTGGTCACTTGTGGGGTGTTCTGGCAGTGAACAGCCAGGGAAGATGGTGAAAATTGGTGGCTCCCGGTTGGTCTTCCATGGGGGTTGCAGTTGGTGGTTCTTGATAGGTACCGAAGGGGATCGTTTGTGGATCTGTTTCGGTGAACTCTGGCGGTGACTAGCGGTGGTGTTGGCGAGTGGTTCACCGTGTTTGGCTTCGGCTGGTAGGTTCGTTGAGGTGAGTCGCTGTGTTCGGTTGCTAGTGGTTGGGTTTGGTTTTCGAATGAGTTCCACTTGTGTATGGTTTGTTGGCTTGGTGAGTACTTTGGGTGGTTCACGGCTGATGGTGGTGAGGCTGGTTACGGGTCCGTTGACAATGAAATTGGTGATGTCGGAGTTTTGAAAATAATTTCTGATTTATTTTTGGAGCCGACAACGATTATTAGAGGTGGTAGTGCTTGGCGGAGAGTTGGGTTGTGTTTGATTGTGGATGTTTTGGTAGGTTCGGAGTGTCCAACGGAGGATTTTAGAATTGGGTTCAGCAGCTTGCAGATTCAGTTTGAGCAGCCTGTAGTAACTGGGTTGGTGGTTTCGAATGGTGCCGAAACTTGTGGGTCGTGCATTTGATATATATGTATACAGTGGTGGTGATACATATGTACATATATATGGATGATGGTTTGTGCATTGGGCTTAGGCCTTGAGTTGTGTTAGATTTGCAATGGAACCAGAAGTGGGCCGAACTTGATTTATTGATTGGGTTTGTATAGCTTGAGATTAAACTTGGACAGTGGGTGATTTGAAAAAGAAAATGGACTGTGAGAAGATGGTGAGCTTGGGCTGCCAACTTGGATTAAAACTGGGTCAATTGAAAATGGTTTATGAACTGGTCTCCTAAGATAAATTGAGCCAAGCATGGAAATCGAAAAGGAAGGGAAAACGGTTTAGTTGGATCAGTGGTGTGGACTACGGCATTGGGCTGGATCGAGATCGGGTCTGGACCGCTTTGCAGATGCGGACTTAGCGAAGGCGGGACCCGAGGCAAGTTGATTCTTGCCTCTATCTCCTATGTATATTTTAGTTATGTTTGTTAATTTTTACATATGTTCTTAATTTGATCATATGTGGTGTTTGTATATATATGTGTATATATATATAAAGGTGGATATTGTTTACACATGGGATGTGAGGATATATTTATATATATGTGTGTGTATATACATATATGTGATGGGAAGGAAAACATGTTATACTGTTTAAATGCCCGTGCATTGTATCTAAATTTGCTGCTTGTTGAGTAGGTGATGTGGTATTTGATTTACATTGTTCATGTAAATAATTCTATTCATATATGTTTTCCGTATATATATTGATGTTGGATGTGTATTACTTTGACATGTTGTAAATGATTTTCATAAATCATGTGTAGTAGATTTATATGTTCATATGTGCTAGAGTAACCATATACATTGTGGGTTCATGCATTCTAGGAGGAGCATGGTCTTAAATATTGTGATATATTTAAGTGCATGTATATTTTTGAGAATATGTGAGGATCGACTTGCTGCAGCGGTGATAGTATGGTTCTATAAACCTTGTTGGGCCTTTGAGCTCACCCCCTCCTAGGTTTTTGCAGGTATTGCTTATTACGAAGTCAGTTGGAGAACTGATGGTACTGATGGTAGAGGTGGTGGTTAGATTCCTTAGAATCTAGTTTATGTACAAAATATTTGATGATGTTGTACATTTGGATTAAATGTAAAGAGTGATTATGTAAATTCAGTTCCTTCAGTTGTATCTTATTCATGTGATGTATGGATATTAGACGAACATTCAGCACTGAGACATATTCTTTTGATCCTATTATGAGAAGTGTCCATTTTGATTGTTACATATAAATACTGGGGAGACACGTGCCCAGAAGTGTCCATATGAATTGTAAAGCAGGTTTAACATGCCAAAATCTGATTATTTAGAATGGGTCATGCCCGATTTTTGAGAAAATAATAGAGAATTAAGATTGTATGATCAGGTGGTGGTTATAGCGTGAGGTTGAGCAAATGGGTTCGCGACTCGGGGTTCGGGTCAGTCCGGGGGAGTCCCGGCTATCCGGATTTCGGGGCGTGACAGAAAAGGAGAAAAAGAAAAGAAAGAAAAGACAAGAAAAGGGAAAGGTAGACAGAGAAAGTGAAATAGGGGAAATAGAAGAGAGAGGGCTTGGGTGAAGCCGGGAGAAAGAGGGAGTGATCTGGCGTAGACGGCGGCTGTGGCTACCGACCACTCACGGTGGAGCTTCAGCCTGGGCGGCTGTGGTGACTGGCTTGTGAGTTGCTGGCCGCGACTGAGGGTTTTGGGGCTAGGGTTTATAGGTTGGGTTTGCTGGATCGGTGGAAGATTCGAACAGCGAGGGTGCCGACGGCGGTTCTCGGTGGACTGTTTTGAGAAGACTCTGTGGGCTGGTACCGAAAGGGGGGGCTGCTATACGGGTTCTCCTTGGTTGTTTCTGGTGGAGTTGGTGCCGGGAGTGGCTTGTTTGGGATCCGATTATGGTGGGTTTTTGGGTGCTAGACATGGCTGCCTAAGGTGGTTTAGTCTGGATTTTTGTTTGATTCCGATGAGACATTGTTGGGTTTCGACTGGTGGGTTGTTCGAGGTGGTTCGATTGTGGCCGGTTGTGGGTCTTTGAGTTGAATGGGTTGGAGCTTGTGGGTTGACAGTTCAACATCGGTGATGTTAGAGTTCCGGAAGTGAACTTTGAATGTGGTTTTGGAGTCAGCAATGGTTGTAACTGGTGGTAGTGCTCAGCAGATAGTTGGGTTGTGTTTGACTGTGAATTATTTGGTATGTAGTTGTTGGGTTTGTTTGAGCAGCCACATTTTTGGGTTGTAATGTTAAGGATCTACAAATTTATGGGTTTCTTGGTTGGTAGTATGGGATGTGAAGTCCACACGGGTTTAGCCTAAGAAATGGATTCGGCTAGTTGTTGGGCTTAGACCATGAAATTAGGTTAGGCTGCCTACTTTATTTGTGGTTATGATTTGGACTTCCATAGTTGTAGTTCTCAGTTGAGTCTCAGGGTGAGGCTTGGTTATGTATGGTAACGGTGGCTCACAGTTTTGGGCATGGTGGCAAGCAGTTTGGTTCAGCCATGGTACGTTGATGGATTATTGGGCTACCATATTTAAAATGGTCCAAGCATGGAAATTAGAAAGGGGAAGAAATGAATTGGCCCAGTGGATTTGTTCCTGTGGGCTTCGACACGGGACTGGACCAGGACTCGGAGATGGACCGCCTTGCAGACGCAGATTCATTGGAGAGCAGGACTTAAGGCAAGTTGATTCTTGCCTCTATCTTTTACAAATATTTTTGTTATGTTGGTTAATTTACCTATGTCCCTTAAATTTGATCATAGGTGGCATATATATATATGTGCATTTATATATATATGTGTGTGGATGTTGTATATGTGCGGGATGTAAGGATATATATATATATATATATATATATATGTTTGGGTATATATATACGTATATATGAGTGGGTTTGGGGAGCGATAATATGTTAAATTTAATCGCTTATTTGCATTGTGATATACATCTATTATATTGAATGAAATCATGTAAAAAGTATGCTAAATTTCGTACATGTTTAACTATATGTCGTCTTATATGCATAGGTGGAATGTATATGCGATTATACATGTGTGTGGTAGTAAAAATGCATGCTTTATATTTGAATATGGTATTGGCGAGCATTTGAAAAGCATGATTTTGATGTGCTAAATGTTTTATACGTTCTTAATACATATATGGGACGGAATATACATATGGTTATATATTGTGAAAGAAAAGCATGCTAGTTACTTGTACTAAATGCATGCCTTGGGTGAGAGCATGATTATCTTTATACCAGTATATATGCATATGTGACTATATGCAGGATGTGACATATATGTGTTTATATGTGATAGTGTGGATACGGGATGCATGCTAGCTTTATATATATATGGGATGCATCCATGTTTCATATATGGGAGGGAAATGACACATACGTGGTTATATGTACTTATATACTAGCTGGTGCATTGGGATAACATAAAATAAAATGCTTGGTTACGTATGCATCCACATTGCATATATGGGAGGTTGCGGGAAAATTAACGCAAAAAGAGGTACACGGGACTCGGAGTGGTCCAACCGTGTCAAGAGAAGTGGTATAAATATCCAATACGTATGGCCCTCAGAGTGGACCAGCCAAATAAAGGCTATATTCCTAGAATCGGAGTGTGTCCAACATTAGTGAGCTTCGGAGTTGCCCCCTCACAATTTGGCAAACCAATATATTGCCATTGGAGTATGTCCAAGAAGTATGGCCCTTAGAGTGGACCCGCCATGTTAGGCTTCATGCCTTGAATTGAAGTATGTCTAACGAATGTGAGCTTCAGAGTTGTCCCCTCACATAATGGCAATGCTATACATTGCCAGGGTAGAGTGACCTTTCGGAGTGGTCCAGGTCATAGGATGGTTATCGGAGTTGTCTTAGGTCACATGATCCTCGGAGTGGGCCAATCATGTGGGGTATCGGATGAGGGCCGAGAGTGAGAGTATGTGTAAGCCTAGATGCTTGTATCAGGCATCGGATTATGACCGTGGGAGATGAAAATACCTTCATGCTTATGTTGTTATCTGTTAAGCATGTTTCCTGTTTAAATGCATCTATATTGCATTCGAGATGTGCTACTTGATGAGTAGAAGATGTGGTAATTGATTTATATCGTTTATGCAAATATGTTGACATATATGTTCTATATACATATTGATATTAGATGAGTATTGCTTTTGAGCATGTTCTAAATGATTTTCCTAAGTCATGTACAGTAGATTTTGTATGTTCATATGTGCTAAAGTAACCATACACATTGCTGGTTCATGTATGCTAGGAGGAGCATGGTCTTAAATATTGTGATATATTTAAGTGCATGTATATTTTTGAGAATATGTGAGGATCGACCTACTGCAGCGATGCTAGTATGGTTCTACATACCTTGTTGGGCCTTTGAGCTCACCCCTTCCCAGGTCTTGCAGGTATTGCTGATTTTGGAGTTAGTTAGGGGACTGATAGCACCGGTTGTAGAGGTTGTGTCTAGATTCCTTAGAATCTGATGTATGTCCAGGATAATGGATAGATAAATGCATTACATTTGGATTAAATGTATGTAGCAATTTTTGCTGATTCAGTTCCTTCAATTGTATCTTATTCATGTGATGTATGTATATAATACAGACATTCAAGGATTGAGACATGTAATTTTGATTGTATTATACATGTTGTAGAAATGCTGGGGGGACACTTGCCCAGAAGTGTCCATATGAATTTTGAAGCACGTATAACATGCCCAGATCTGAATTATTAGAATGGGTCATGCCCAAATTTTGTGAAAATTATAGGAAATTGGGGTTGTATGATTAGGTGATGATTATGTCGTGAGGGTGATCTCACGGATTTCACACCTCGGTTTCTGGGTCTCGAAAATTGGGGCATGACAGAATGGTATCAGAGATCTAGGTTGGAATACCTAGGGACGATGGGTGATGGACATATCATGTGTACGGTTGAGAAGGTTGGATTATGTTCCTGATACCAGAATGGTATCTATAGAGCACTAGGTTGGAATACCTAGGGGCGATGGGTAAGGGTTGAGAATATCTGGATTGCTGTTAAGGCATTAGGTTTGAAAACCTAGGGTATCAAAGTCGTAGGTTTGAATACCTAAGGCAGAAGGTCAAATCACATGTCGATTTGGAGATGATAGGTTTGATTACCAATGGACGGTAGTGGAACGACTTGCTTGGTTTGAGCAATCCAAATGAAAGATCAAAGTGTTGAGGTGTGAAACAGATTTCATTTGGTAACACTCCCAGAATTGGTTGAGCTTAGACCTTTGACTTGGTGTTGGGTCTTGTTAGTGAGCAAAGAGGAGATACCGCAAAGAAAATTGCGAGGGTTTAAGTCCTTAGAGATACTTAGGGACTTATGAGATTGATGAGTATTTTGCCGAGGTTCGCAATTTAGACTAGGATGGGATACAAGGAAGGCATATTGTCAGGGTTGGGCTAACTGGGGAAAATGGCCTAACTAGACATTTTTCTTGGATTAGCGCTTCTCTTACAATACGCCGGCTCTTGTGGATGTTGAGTTGTTTCGTCTGGATGACGACAGATAAAAGATATCCTATAGTAGGGTATGTCACTGAAAGTGATTGGTGTAGATAGTCAAGGATACTACCTTAGACTATAAAGGTGGATGGATTGGTATGTGTTTACCAATGAGTATAGAGGATAAAAGTAGGTTGGTTTGAACCACTCTAGATTTTGTATTCTAGTATGTGTGTGTACTAGGGGGACTGGGCGGTGTTTTCACACTTGCTCAAGTAGAGGAAGTACCAGGATCGTGTAAGGTTAGGGGTATTTTCCTAGTGTTAGCCCGAGGGCTAGGGTTTTGATTTGATTTGATGCATCATATGTCATATCATGCACGGTACATGTAGAGACCGTGTCCAATTTTGGCCGATTTTTCAATTTTTTTTGTCATTTATTGCTTTAAATGCATTTTAAATGATATCTAACATGGTTTGGATGCGGGGAACACGTTTAGAAGGGTAGAATATGGTTTTGGGAAGTTTTGGGAACTTTTGAAAAAGTTTGACTTTTTGGTCAACGGGGCCCTGGATTAGGGTAAGTGGGTCCGGGAATTTTGGAAAAATTTTGAGAAATTTTATTTTTGACAATGGAGTAAACGAAATATTTAGAGTGTTACGGAATTGATTTCGAGTCCAACGGAGTTTTCGGGAATTAATTCCGAGCTCGGGAAGGTACATTAAGTGGCTAGGGGTAAAATGGTCATTTTGCGCCCCTAGGTTGAGATAAATATCAAAAAGGGTCTGAGACATTTCATTTTACAGATCTCTCTCTCTCTCTACGTAACCCACTTCATCTCTCTCCCTTCTCTCTAGAGTTTGAGGGCCTTAAGGTGTGAATTGGAAGATCTTGAAGAAGGAAAGTGTGTAGGGGACATCAAGGGCATCGGTTTGAACCGATCAAAGTCTCCATTTTGTGAAGTTGAGAAAGCTGGGATTTCTCAAAGTTTGATTCAAAGCTTGGGATTTTGAGGTAGGGGTGCTAGACTCATCTTTACTTTGATTCTATAGGTCACATACTTGTGACATGAAAGATAGATTGGGATTTCTTGAGTTTAGGGTTATGTATATGTCTATATATGTATACTAATGTGATTATGCATGTATAAATGTCTAGCATGTTGGTTAGAACTTATATATGTTGTGTATGTGCAAATGAGACTATGAATGTTCTTTGTGATCTTTTAGTGAAAACATGAAAAATGTGAATTTTTATAGACTTGTGCATGAAAGATATGATTTTCCTTGTTAAATATATAAGCATGATGATTTTCATGATATGAGTGTGTTGGCATTGTGACAATCATGAGGGAAAGGAAAAATGCATTGATTTGACAAAAATGCATTCATGGTGTGGAATAAGTGCATTGATGTGATTATGTCCACTATGTGAAAAGCGAGTTTTTGGGGCGTGACAACATTGAGAATTAAGGTGAGGGAATGGTCCCTAGGGTGAAAGATCCAAAACTTGGCCAAGAGGAGGTGCTCCCTTCGGATTAGTAACCCGATAAAGCACAAGCAGAGTTTGGGTGCCGAAGAGACCCTTACTATGGATGGAGTGATAAGCTAGTCCCCATTGAAGTGATTTCCAGACTTATGTGGCGTGTTATATATATATATATATATATATATATATATTGTGGCTTGCTAAATTGGATATATATACATGTATATGTATGTAAATGCATTGAGATGTGAAGCATCACGCATGATTTGAAAAACGTGTTTGTTTATGGTTTAAAAGCATGTAGACATGTAGGGATTTCATATGCATCCATGCATGGCCGCCTGAGTTGAAGTGGGGTTGGGTGGATCATTCCTACTGAGCCGCAGTGTTGTTCACCCCATATTTATATAAACATTTTCAGATAAGGCGCCAATGGAAGACGAAGCATGATTAGCTCTATGGATATGTTGGGCTTATTTTTGGACTTTTGCTCTTTTGAGATGTAGATAAATGTCCATGCCGGCTTGTGGCATGTAGACAATGGTTGTGGTGTTGCCTTTACATTTGTATCTTCTTTTGTATGTGAAATCCAAATGTAGGTGCCACACTTGTAGGAAAGTGATTTTTTTTGAGAAATGTATGTATAATGGCTTCCTTCATTTGAGACTTGTAGAATGTATGCAAAAAGGGCCATTCGAATTCTTATGCGTATGGTTGCATGGATTATGTATGGATTTGGAATTTAAATGGATGAATGTATACTTTTGTCTCTTGTATTTTAATTTCGTGGATATGAATGTTTAGAGTTGTGCATTTATGTTGGAATCATGGTTATAGGATCCCAATGTATAAGTTAGATTGTATGGTTGGGTTAATGAAGATCACCTTTGGAAAAATAAGGATGGTTTGGTTCACTTGAATTTTATGTGCATGGTGAACTTAAGATGAGTTTTCTATAATTATGCAAGATTTGAGGTTCAAATGTATAGGTTGATGTGTGAGTATGATTTTATATCAATGGTAGATGATTTATATGAGATATGAATGATCTAAGGTGGTTTGGTGGAGATTTGGGTTCAGTTTGATCTTGTACAGGTGTTTAGGAAATCTAGGCAGTGCATTTCGATTAATCGAAGTGCCCATTTCGATTAATCGAGATGCCCATCTCGATTGATCGAAATGGTTGCGAGATTTTATGATTTTTCTGGCTTAATTTTGATTAAGCTGTAAGGACCGGGTTATTTTGACCGGTTCCGGATTATTTTTGGACCGGATTAATTTTCTTTTTCGAATAAATTGACTTCGAAAGTGCGAATATATATATATATATATAAATGGAATTATATATATATATATATATATAGATGGAAGATATAGATATCTATATATTTATGTGAGAATATATATATATTGTTGAAGGAAAGATATATATATGCACATATATGTATGTGTATAATGAGTGTATTTATATTTAATTATAAATACTTTCATATACATATATATTATAGAATGAAGTGTAAAAAGGGTAGTGCATATTTTAATTGATTATGAGAGTAAGAAGGCCCCATAGGTGGCCGGCTGGGAGAGTGTGCATACATATGGATATATGTATGAATATGTATGTATTATATATATATGCTAAATAGAGAGAGAGTATTATATATTTTTACATAAGATATTTATAACTTGTGTGGCTGAGGATAATGCAGACAACATGTGGTGGGTGTTAGAATAGAAAAAGAAAAAAAAAATGAGATATAGAATAGTGGTCGGCTGAGACAAATAAAGAGAAGAGAAAACTGGGAAGAAAAGAAGAAAGAAGGGAAAAGTGAAAGAAGAAACAAAAGAGAAGGAGAACCGAGAGAAGAGAGAGAAGGGGCTGTTTGTTGGCCTTATCAGTGGCGGCTGATGGTGGTTGGAAAGGACCACACTCCGGCACGGTGGGTCTGCCATGAAGACACGGCTGGGCTGGGTTTCTTCTCAGCTCTGCTTGTGGGTGGCTTGGTTTGGTGAAGGAGATGAAGACCAACGGTGTGGAGCTGAACTTCGACAGTGGTTCCGGCGAGTTTCGACTGGTTTCAGAGGTGATGAAGGTGGCTTGTACAGTGCTCATGGTTTGGGGGTTTCATGGTGGTGCTCCAACGAGCTTTCATGGTGATTACTTGAAGAGAAGTTTAGGTGGTGTCTAGTACATAGTTTCGGCTGGTTGGTGGTGGCCGAAGGTGGTGGACGTTTGGTGAAGAAGATGGGGACCGTTGTGGCTCTTCATGGTGGCCGTGAAAAGTGATGGTGATGGGTTGGCCAGTGGTGGAGCTCGGTTGGTTAGGCTTCATAGTGGGTCTTCCATGAATGGCAGGAGGAGTTATGGGCTGTTGTGCAAGGGATAAGGCAGTGAGTGGTGGTGTTGTTTGTTGAAGATGGTGGATAATGGTGATCACAATGGAGCTCACGGTTTGGACAGCCTGTTGTGGGTGGTTTTGGAGTGGGGTGTTCACGGCTGAACTTTCTTGGTTTAGCCGTGAGTGAGGTTGTTGTGGCTGGCCGGTTGTGGGTGTATGGTGGTGTTGATGAAGATGAGGTCGTCGGCTGCCACAGGGGGTTGAGTTTTGGTGAGGCAGCCATGGACGGCGGCGGCTGTGTGGACTGTTGTAGGTGCCGGATTGGGCCTTCATATGGTGATGAGATATATATATATATATATATATGGCAGTGGAAGCTTGTTTGATGGATTGGGCCCTCATTGATAGTGGGTTGGACTTTTATATTGGATTGGCTTGATGGGCTACGGTTGGGTGTTTGATTGTTTGGGTTTTTTTTTTTGGACAGCCACGAATTGGGCTTGATAGCCAAAATGATTATATATGTATTTATGGGATTGAATTGTACATGGGCTGGTTATATGGGCTGGTTACATGGGGTTACATGGACTTGGCAGTTAGATTGAATTGGAAAATTAAATGGACTGGGCTAGAAATTAAAATAGACCCAGATTCATTTAAAATGAAGTAGGATGATCTTTAATTGGGGGTTTGATTTGGACTTGGGCCAGTACACTTGGTGATTTAAACTGGGTTCAGACAGGAAGCTTCCCATAAACTTTGGGTACATGAAAACGTGTGAAACAATTCTAACAAAGCAGTGGAAGGCGATCTTTTCAGCCTTCTCGAAAATTGGAGATTTTTGGAGTTCTCACTCCAAATTGAGGTAGGGGTGCTAGACTCATCCTTACTTTAATTCTACAGGTCTCTTATCTGTGACATGAAAGATAGGATTGGGATTTGTTGAGACTAGGACATTGTGTATATTTATATATATAAAAATATGTTTTATGCATATGTATATGTCTAACATGCTAGTTAGGACTTGTACATGTTGCATATGTGAAGTTGAAATTATGAATGCTCTTTGATTAAATTGTGTTCATTTGATGAAAATATGAAAATCCGAGTTTTGCTTTAAACTTGTGCATGAAAGATATGATTTTTCTTGAAAATGCATAAGCATGATGATTTTCATGAAATGAGTGAATGACATTGTGACAAGCTTGATTTGAGGAAGAAAATGCATTGATTTGATAAAATGCATTTTATTGTGTGGGATGTGCGCATTGTTGTGATTATGTGCACTATGTGACGATTTTGGGGCAAGAGTGTGAAATTAAGATAAGGGGATGGCCCCTAGGGTGAAAGACCCAAAACTTGGCCAAGGGATTGTCGCATCCATCGGGATAGTAAACCGAGAAGCGTAAGCAGAGTTTGGGTGCCTTTGACCCTTACTATTGGTGAGATGAGTGAGCCCCATTTGAATTGATTTCCGGACTTATGTGGCGTGAGTTATATATATAAATTGTGACTTGTCCAATTTGATATATAAATGTATATGCATTGAATGTGGAACATCACGCATGAGTTGGAAAACGTGTTTGTTTATGGGTAAAATGCACGAACATTGTCATATAGACATGTAGCATTTTCATATGCATCCATGCATGGCTGCCTGAATTATAGTAGAGTTGGGTGGATCATTCCTACTGAGCCGCAGTGGTGCTCACCCCCTATATACAAATTTTTTTCAGATAAAGCATCACCGGAGGATGAGGCTTAAAGGATTAGAGTGATTTGAAAGAATACTTTAGAATTTCTTTTGGATATAGTGTTATGAATTGTATATTTGGCTATCCATGCTGGCATGTGGCATGTGGATTATATTGATGTGAGATTGCAATTACAATTATGTAACTTGTTTTTATATGGGTCCATGGACATTAGAAATGTGAGTTAGTGTTTCTACATTGTGCAAAAACTTGTATAAGGATTATGAGAGTGTTCGTGATATAAATTGATGACTTAGAGCATGTATGTTTTACGCTTCCGCATTGACTTAATGGTTGAGACCTCGGCACGGTGATGGAATCTCCGGTGACCGAGGCTTGGATGTGTGATTTCACCAGTTCACACCCCGCTTCCTTCGCTCCTAACCGGGTGTCGAAAGTCGGGGCGTGACAACATGGTATCAGAGCTTAACCGGGTTTGAATACCTATGGACGACGGGATAGGGTTAAGCCACGTGTTGGATTGGAATGACTTGATGATTTTTGGATTACTATTAGAACATTAGGTTGAAGACATAGGGTATGAAAGTCATAGGTTCGAATACCTAAGGACAGAAAGTAACGTATTGGTTTAGAGATATGTAATGACTGGTTGTTGTCTGAACGATAGGTTTGATTACCTTTGGATAATTGTGAAATGATTAGCTTGGTGTAAGTGATCATAATGAAAGAACAATGTGTTGGTGTGTGAAACTGATTTTCATTTGGTAATACTCCCAGAGTTGGTTGAGTTGAAACTCTTGACTTGATGTTGAGTCATGTTAGTGAGCAATTGAGAGATAATGCAAAGAAGGTTGTGAGTGTTTGAATCCTTATAGATACTTAGGGGCTTATGTTACGTGGTTGATAAATGTTATGCTAGGGTTGACCATTGAGACTGAGATAGGAGACGAGAGAGGCATGTTGTCGGAGTTGGGCTAGCTAGGAAAAATGGACTGATCAACCAATCTTTCTTAGATTAGTACTTCTCTTACAATCCGCTGACTCTCGTGGGTGTTGAGTTGTCTCGTCCGGGTGACGATGGATAAAGAACTAGTGAAGGAATGATTTCAAGTGTGAATGATTTCAGATAGTAGAGAAGTCGAATGTGTTTTTCTAGTTTCTAGCTAGGGTGTTGATAAAGTTGCATGCATCTCATTCATTCATTCATATGCATTTACTTGTGCTTGTGCCTTGGGGCTAGAGGTGTCATCTTTAGAGTCACCATTGTCCATTGATACGTCTATTGGGAGTGGAGTTACCTTGGTTAAAATTTATCGGTCTTATGAGACCTAGATTGCGAGATGTCGATTGGTGTTCGACTTTGAGTTACTAGGCGTGACTAGTTTTGATGTGATTATTTCTCAGAAGTGATATGAGAAGATAGCGTTGTTATGATATGTGACGAGACAATTAGAGTGTGACTTAAGGCACACTAAAAGGACTGTGATTTAGAATTTTGAAAACTGGAATTGTGTGAGCATGATGGTTGATTGGAAAAGATTTGAAAATCTTGGTAAAGGTATGACTTGTTTGGCTTTAGTGTTGAAATGCACTGTTGTGCTTGACTATAGTGGAATGTGTTGGATGTTGAGAATGTAATTCTCAATGATGTATAGGACTGTGGATTTATGATCCCTATTTAGGTTATAGCCTTAGACAGATAGTTCTTGGGATCTAGAATGTAGATGAAAATGAGGTTTGTGCGTCCTTGACATACAATGTGTACTATGGAGTGATAGTGGGTGTATAATTGAGATTGTGCTGACAAGAGCAGGTTAGCTTAAACTGCTCTTGAGGTTGAGAGTTCCCGTACATGATAGAGTACTTAAGGGGACATATCATGGAAAGGTTACAGACCTTGGGATGATCATTGTGGTGCTGCCATTTAGACGTAGATTTGTTTATTGGCACACCAACTGAGGATCGGTTGTTGTCACTATGGACGCAGTTTTGTCTGTGGACACAACCCAGGATATCGTGATTTTTAGTAAAGGACAGTTGGCCCCATTTGACGAGCCTGAGGGTGTGCTTGTTGTCATTGAGACACAACCTTGTCTATTGACACATTTGTTGAGGTGAGGTTTTCACCATGAGTGACAATTTAGTCTATAGATGTATTATCATGGGTAGTGACACTTAGAAGGATGGAGTTTTGATTGTTATATGAAATTTGATCCAATTTTGGGACATAACTAGTTATGATGTTATGAGAGAATAACGGTGAGAATACCATTGGTTTGTCTTGATTAGTTGTTATATGTGAGCAACATAATTTTCTGCAAACTTTGTTTTCCTGTGAACCGTACCTTGTGGTACTAGTGAGAATGAAAAGATACATGGATCAGCTATGAGATTAAGAGAGTAATGATTCCACACATTTTGAAAATGTGATCGGATTAGTTAAGGATTGATTTAATAATCCTTATGAAACGTTGGCCTTAGGCCACGTGTAAGTTGGATTGTGAACCACATCCTTATACTTGGACTATATATATAACCTTGTGGGAATATTATGAATGTTTTGAATCCAAGGATAATGTAGTTTTGAGGTATAATTTAGAGAATTGTGGATTTCATATCTATGAGGCTTAAAACCATGGATTTGTGTTGTTTTCGACCATGTTTAAGGTTGCAAGTGAGCGTATGAATGTAGGAATGACATATGGGTTTGTGAAAATCAGTCTTTGAAACATTTTTGAACTTTCAGTTGAGTGGTCTGTGCAACAGTCAACCAAAACCTGGACTATGTTGAAAAACATTGTAATTATGTTGTAAGCTTGAGTTTCACATGTAATGACTCATTATGGATTATATGTGACTTTTGGTGTATGAATGGAAGAATGTGGGTTTTAGTTCCATTTTGTATGAGATTGGTGAGTAGATAAGTGATTTGTGGTTTGGGTGATGTGACATCACTAATCGTAATGCATAGATTCTGAAATTTTAGAGAGACATGTAAAGGAATGTTTGAGGGACCCTAGGTGAAGCAGTCAGGATATTGGGGTGCCCACAGAGATGCCGGAAAGGAATGGATGGATAAGACCTTAGATTTGGCGTTGGATTCCAACGGATTGTAATCTATAAGACTAGGCAGGATTATGTGGCTTGCTGCGGCAAGTACACCACTTATGTGGTTTGTATCGGCGAGTACACTGTCATGTGCCTTACTAGTGAGTGCGCTTGTGAGGTGCACTGGATTGATGTGGTTTGTGTTGTGATGATGCTCAGGATATTGGACTAAGCCGGGAATAGTATGCCAGATTGAGAGTTATGTATGGCAATGATGAAACACTTTTGAGTATTGATGATCCCAAGTAATAGGAAAATATCACCGTAGGTGATTGATGTGATTAGATGAGGATATCACCTGAGACTAGAGATAGAGATGGACTCGATAGGCCTTGAGGTAGAGACTCTGAACTCTAGGAAACAAGTACTTCGGGGATTATGTGAAATGAATTGTGATAATTGAGAAGGATTGGTACAATGAGTGTTGTTGGATTATGATTATGAGGCGTGTGGATTGTGGTATCAGTGAAAGATGAATATGTGAATTTCATCAAGTTTTAATCAAGTTTGAACTTAGGTATGAAGTGGTGAGGTGAATGGTGATAAACTTACACCTGTGTGTTGCATAGGTATGATTAGCTTCGTGGTCGTACAGTTTTGGAATGACTCTTGAGAAGTGCAGCGGTGACGTGTAAATCGAGTCACCTCGGTTTCCTAAAGTGAGAAATTTGGAAGTTGTGATTCAAGTTGACGAATTACTGGGAAGGAGTGCAAAAGCATACTTTTGCTAATTGGAAAGTGTATTGGGTTGAAAGTGAATTGGTTAGAACTTATCTTCCTGAACTCGGTTTAGGAGATGATCGTGGTCGTGGTAATACATGGTATGATGACTGTGCTACATTTTGAGGATGTCTAGACATCATTTGAGGTATATCCGAAGTTGGATATTTCGTGGAATGTGGAGTTGGGTTGTATCCTATGATAGCCAAAACCTTATGGGTCGCGGACTGGAAGTCGTGTGTTGGATACCGGCGAATTATGAATATTTCTATTGATACAAGGAAAATGTGGGACGTCGCTTAAGATTTCGTAAGAACATTTTGAGACTCGGAGTATGTTACTAATTTCGGGGACGAAATTCCTTAAAGGTGGGGAGGTTGTAAGGACCGGGTTATTTTGACCGGTTCCGGATTATTTTTGGACCGGATTAATTTTCTTTTTCGAATAAATTGACTTCGAAAGTGCGAATATATATATATATATATAAATGGAATTATATATATATATATATATATATAGATGGAAGATATAGATATCTATATATTTATGTGAGAATATATATATATTGTTGAAGGAAAGATATATATATGCACATATATGTATGTGTATAATGAGTGTATTTATATTTAATTATAAATACTTTCATATACATATATATTATAGAATGAAGTGTAAAAAGGGTAGTGCATATTTTAATTGATTATGAGAGTAAGAAGGCCCCATAGGTGGCCGGCTGGGAGAGTGTGCATACATATGGATATATGTATGAATATGTATGTATTATATATATATGCTAAATAGAGAGAGAGTATTATATATTTTTACATAAGATATTTATAACTTGTGTGGCTGAGGATAATGCAGACAACATGTGGTGGGTGTTAGAATAGAAAAAGAAAAAAAAAATGAGATATAGAATAGTGGTCGGCTGAGACAAATAAAGAGAAGAGAAAACTGGGAAGAAAAGAAGAAAGAAGGGAAAAGTGAAAGAAGAAACAAAAGAGAAGGAGAACCGAGAGAAGAGAGAGAAGGGGCTGTTTGTTGGCCTTATTAGTGGCGGCTGATGGTGGTTGGAAAGGACCACACTCCGGCACGGTGGGTCTGCCATGAAGACACGGCTGGGCTGGGTTTCTTCTCAGCTCTGCTTGTGGGTGGCTTGGTTTGGTGAAGGAGATGAAGACCAACGGTGTGGAGCTGAACTTCGACAGTGGTTCCGGCGAGTTTCGACTGGTTTCAGAGGTGATGAAGGTGGCTTGTACAGTGCTCATGGTTTGGGGGTTTCATGGTGGTGCTCCAACGAGCTTTCATGGTGATTACTTGAAGAGAAGTTTAGGTGGTGTCTAGTACATAGTTTCGGCTGGTTGGTGGTGGCCGAAGGTGGTGGACGTTTGGTGAAGAAGATGGGGACCGTTGTGGCTCTTCATGGTGGCCGTGAAAAGTGATGGTGATGGGTTGGCCAGTGGTGGAGCTCGGTTGGTTAGGCTTCATAGTGGGTCTTCCATGAATGGCAGGAGGAGTTATGGGCTGTTGTGCAAGGGATAAGGCAGTGAGTGGTGGTGTTGTTTGTTGAAGATGGTGGATAATGGTGATCACAATGGAGCTCACGGTTTGGACAGCCTGTTGTGGGTGGTTTTGGAGTGGGGTGTTCACGGCTGAACTTTCTTGGTTTAGCCGTGAGTGAGGTTGTTGTGGCTGGCCGGTTGTGGGTGTATGGTGGTGTTGATGAAGATGAGGTCGTCGGCTGCCACAGGGGGTTGAGTTTTGGTGAGGCAGCCATGGACGGCGGCGGCTGTGTGGACTGTTGTAGGTGCCGGATTGGGCCTTCATATGGTGATGAGATATATATATATATATATATATGGCAGTGGAAGCTTGTTTGATGGATTGGGCCCTCATTGATAGTGGGTTGGACTTTTATATTGGATTGGCTTGATGGGCTACGGTTGGGTGTTTGATTGTTTGGGTTTTTTTTTTTGGACAGCCACGAATTGGGCTTGATAGCCAAAATGATTATATATGTATATATGGGATTGAATTGTACATGGGCTGGTTATATGGGCTGGTTACATGGGGTTACATGGACTTGGCAGTTAGATTGAATTGGAAAATTAAATGGACTGGGCTAGAAATTAAAATAGACCCAGATTCATTTAAAATGAAGTAGGATGATCTTTAATTGGGGGTTTGATTTGGACTTGGGCCAGTACACTTGGTGATTTAAACTGGGTTCAGACAGGAAGCTTCCCATAAACTTTGGGTACATGAAAACGTGTGAAACAATTCTAACAAAGCAGTGGAAGGCGATCTTTTCAGCCTTCTCGAAAATTGGAGATTTTTGGAGTTCTCACTCCAAATTGAGGTAGGGGTGCTAGACTCATCCTTACTTTAATTCTACAGGTCTCTTATCTGTGACATGAAAGATAGGATTGGGATTTGTTGAGACTAGGACATTGTGTATATTTATATATATAAAAATATGTTTTATGCATATGTATATGTCTAACATGCTAGTTAGGACTTGTACATGTTGCATATGTGAAGTTGAAATTATGAATGCTCTTTGATTAAATTGTGTTCATTTGATGAAAATATGAAAATCCGAGTTTTGCTTTAAACTTGTGCATGAAAGATATGATTTTTCTTGAAAATGCATAAGCATGATGATTTTCATGAAATGAGTGAATGACATTGTGACAAGCTTGATTTGAGGAAGAAAATGCATTGATTTGATAAAATGCATTTTATTGTGTGGGATGTGCGCATTGTTGTGATTATGTGCACTATGTGACGATTTTGGGGCAAGAGTGTGAAATTAAGATAAGGGGATGGCCCCTAGGGTGAAAGACCCAAAACTTGGCCAAGGGATTGTCGCATCCATCGGGATAGTAAACCGAGAAGCGTAAGCAGAGTTTGGGTGCCTTTGACCCTTACTATTGGTGAGATGAGTGAGCCCCATTTGAATTGATTTCCGGACTTATGTGGCGTGAGTTATATATATAAATTGTGACTTGTCCAATTTGATATATAAATGTATATGCATTGAATGTGGAACATCACGCATGAGTTGGAAAACGTGTTTGTTTATGGGTAAAATGCACGAACATTGTCATATAGACATGTAACATTTTCATATGCATCCATGCATGGCTGCCTGAATTATAGTAGAGTTGGGTGGATCATTCCTACTGAGCCGCAGTGGTGCTCACCCCCTATATACAAATTTTTTTCAGATAAAGCATCACCGGAGGATGAGGCTTAAAGGGTTAGAGTGATTTGAAAGAATACTTTAGAATTTCTTTTGGATATAGTGTTATGAATTGTATATTTGGCTATCCATGCTGGCATGTGGCATGTGGATTATATTGATGTGAGATTGCAATTACAATTATGTAACTTGTTTTTATATGGGTCCATGGACATTAGAAATGTGAGTTAGTGTTTCTACATTGTGCAAAAACTTGTATAAGGATTATGAGAGTGTTCGTGATATAAATTGATGACTTAGAGCATGTATGTTTTACGCTTCCGCATTGACTTAATGGTTGAGACCTCGGCACGGTGATGGAATCTCCGGTGACCGAGGCTTGGATGTGTGATTTCACCAGTTCACACCCCGCTTCCTTCGCTCCTAACCGGGTGTCGAAAGTCGGGGCGTGACAAAGCGAAGTCCCAATCTCGATTAATCGAAATATTGCAGGTCCAAGTTACCGAGAGGCTGTTTTCTTCGATTAAAGGGGTCAAAATCTCGATTGATCGAGATTACTATTCACAGCAATGTTTAAAATTTGTCCAGATTTCGTTTCGATGTAATTTCTTCGTTTTAAATCGGAATTGAGCGTGGTTTTTTTTGAAATTGAGTATTTTTGAAAGCTCTATCCAATAGTGTAGGTTAAAGAATCAAATTCTATCCGTGTAAAAAGTTGTGTTCCAGAACTTAGTGGTTTATATGTTTGGAACCAAAGGTGAAAATCAATTGCAAGGGCCTTTGATGATCTAATGCCACTTGAGGGGTGTGCATATAGAATGCTTCCACAATAGAAATGATTATAATGAGATTAAGGAGTGGGAACTTGAGGTGAAATTACGGATTCACCCCGTTTCCCTCGCTCCTAATCGGGTGTCAGAAACCGGGGCGTGACAGTACATGTTTATTTGATTAGCATGTTATGTGTTATATGCTATGTGGTATATATGATTCATGTAACAGAGCATTGCACTTTAGTGTTTCATTTTGTGTTGCATGGCTAGTAGTGACAAGTAGTCACCTAGAAGTTCTTGTTTTGAGAATTGGTAAACCTGGGTAGAGGTTTGAAACCGAGTGGACTATGATGTTGAAATAGACATCTTGTGATAGACCTTGAGAGTAGGAGTCTAGTGTTGATGAAGAAGGGCATGATTTCCCTTGGGACTTTCCCAACTAAGAGTTTGGTGGTCCAGATTTGCATTGCATTCTTTCACGATTTTTGAGGACTTAGAATTGACCAAATTCTTCGAGTCAGCGGACATATGATGACTTTGACAATGCATTGGCGATGCATCGTAATGCTTAGATGTTGATTAATGCAATAGTGATTCATGGAAAGATTTGTGGGGTCCTAGATGAAACAATCAGGATCTTAGGGTCTCAAGTGAGATGCTGGAAAGGAATGGATAAATACCCGAGAAGTCGAAAACGTCCATTAGGGTTAATGGACGAGTAAGTGAGATTCATTCGTCGAGGAATGAGATTGTGAAGTTAAGGGTATATAAAACCCTAATCTTGGCACTAAATGCCAACGGAATGTAGTGCACAAAAATGGACAGGACTGGATGATTTATTTTGACAAGTGCACTCCTTATGTGCCTTGGCCTCAGTGGAGGGGAGAGGTGAACGCAGTGGACAAGTAGACGATGTGGGCTATGACCACTGTATGGCTACTGTTTGGCTACTGTAGGTGACCTCAAACTTTCATTAGTAAGGGTTGTCTAGTTGTCTAAAGTGAAGTGCTAATATGAAGGGAATTCTCTCTAATTGTCAACTGGCTCCTTGGTGTGAAGAAGGAAAAAGGGTAAATGTTTCTCCTCTTGAATAATGAGATTGTGAAATCAGTGGGATGTGAGATCCTGGACTTGGCATTGGATTCCAGTGGGTTGTAGTATATGAGACTGGGCAGGATTATGTGGCTTGCTTCGGCAAGTACACCGCTTATGTGGTTTGTATCGGCGAGTACACTGTCATGTGCCTTGCTGGTGAGTGCGCTCGTGATGTGCACTGGGTTGACGTGGTTTGTGTTATGATGACGCCCAGGATACTGGACTAAGCCCAGGAATGGTATGCCAGAGATTGAAAGTCATGTTTGATAATAAATAAATGACTTTGAGAATTGATGATCCCGGATTATAGGGGATGTATCACTGTGAGTGATTGGGATGATTAGTCAAAAGTGTTGCCTTAGACTAGTGATGGAGATGGTCTTGATAGGTCTCGAGATAGGGACTGTGGACTCTACGAAGCAAGTGCTTCAGAGGATTTCGTGAGTGAACCGTGCATGGGCTTAGGAGTCACTCAGCCATGTCACGGAAGTGGTTATATTGCCTTGCGGTAGTTGAGACGCACTGATTGTGCCAGACTTACGTGTTATCAGTTAGGTGTTACAAGCGTAGCGCCTAGGGTATGTGGAAAGAGAAAGTGACAATTATTGGCAAAAATAACGTCCGGTATGAATTAGTTTTGGAAAGACCATGACTATGCTAATTTCGAGGATGAAATTCCTTGAAGGAGGGGAGGTTGTAAGGACTGGAATAATTTTGACCCGTCCGGATTATTTTTGGACTGGATTCATTTTTTCAAATAAATTTATTCCGGAAGAATGCGAGAACATATATATAAATACATGTGTTGTTGAACATGCATGTGATGGCATGTACATGTGGTAGTATATATATATATATACGTATAGGAGTATGGGTGTAAGTGTGTATATGGTTTATGGATACACTTATGTTTTATTATTTGATGTGGTGTTAAATAGATATATATACATATATATGTATAATATATGTATGTGAAACATGTGGCTTGGAGAATACAAAAATGAGAAGACCAAAATAGAGAAAGACCTATGTGGGTCGGCTGAATAGGAAAAGAAAGGAAAAGAAAACAAAAGGAGAAGAAGAAAAGACAAGAAAAGGGAAAGGTAGAGAGAGAAAGTGAAATAGGGGAAAGAGAAGAGAGAGGGATCGGGTGAAGCCGGGAGAAAGAGGGAGTGATCTGGCATCAACGGTGGCTGTGGCTGCCGACCGCTCACGCTGGAGCTTCGGCCTGGGCGACGGTGGTGACTGGCTTGTGAGTTGCTGGCCGCCACTGAGGGTTTTGCGGCTGGGGTTTATAGGTTGGGTTCGCTGGATCGAAGGAAGATTCGAATAGCGATGGTGCCGACGGTGGTTCTCAGTGGACTGTTTCAGAAGACTCTGTGGGCTGGTACCAAAGGGGGGGCTGCTATATGGGTTCTCCTTGGCTGTTTCCGGTGGAGTTGGTGCCGGGAGTGGCTTGTTTGGGATCCGATTACGATGGGTTTTTGGGTGCTAGACGTGGCTACCTAAGGTGGTTTAGTCTGGATTTTTGTTTGATTCTGACGAGACATTGTTGGGTTTCGACTGATGGGTTGTTCGAGGTGGTTCGATTGTGGCCGGTTGTGGGTCTTTGAGTTGAATGGGTTGGAGCTTGTGGGTTGACAGTTCAACATTGGTGATGTCGGAGTTCCGGAAGTGAACTTTGAATGTGGTTTTGGAGTCAGCAATGGTTGTAACTGGTGGTAGTGCTCAGCAGATAGCTGGGTTGTGTTTGACGGTGAATTATTTGGTATGTAGTTGTTGGGTTTGTTTGAGCAGCCACATTTTTGGGTTGTAATGTTAAGGATCTACAAATTTATGGGTTTCTTGGTTGGCAGTATGGGATGTGAAGTCCACACGGGTTTAGCCTAATAAATGGATTCGGCTAGTTGTTGGGCTTAGACCATGAAATTAGGTTAGGCTACCTACTTTATTTGTGGTTATGATTTGGACTTCCATAGTTGTAGTTCTCAGTTAAGTCTCGGGGTGAGGCTTGGTTGTGTATGGTGACGGTGGCTCATAATTTTGGGCATGGTGGCAAGCAGTTTGGTTCAGCCTTGGTACGTTGATGGATTATTGGGCTACCATATTTAAAATGGTCCAAGCATGGAAATTAGAAAGGGGAAGAAATGAATTGGTCCAGTGGATTTGTTCATGTGGGCTTCGACACGGGACTGGACCGGGACTTGGAGATGGACCGCCTTGCAGACGCGGATTCATTGGAGAGCAAGACATAAGGCAAGTTGATTCTTGCCTCTATCGTTTACAAATATTTTTGTTATGTTGGTTAATTTACCTATGTCCCTTAAATTTGATCATAGGTGGCATATATATATGTGCATTTATATATGTATGTGTGGATGTTAT
The DNA here is from genome assembly GCA_026545225.1 of Cornus controversa. Classification (NCBI taxonomy): domain Eukaryota; kingdom Viridiplantae; phylum Streptophyta; class Magnoliopsida; order Cornales; family Cornaceae; genus Cornus; species Cornus controversa. The sequence goes on along the minus strand of CM048845.1, from coordinate 34,994,221 downwards.
ATATGTGCGGGATGTAAGGATATATATATATATGTTTTGGTATATATATATGTATATATGAGTGGGTTTGGGGAGTGATAATATGTTAAATTTAATCGCTTATTTGCATCGTGATATACATCTATTGTACTGAATGAAATCATGTAAAAAGTATGCTAAATTACATACATGTTTAGCTATATGTTGTCTTATATGCATAGGTGGAATGTATATGCGATTATACATGGGTGTGGTAGTAGAAATGCATGCTTTATATTTGAATATGGTATTGGTGAGCATTCGAAAAACATGATTTTGATGTGCTAAATGTTTTATACATTCTTAATACATATATGGGACGGAATATACATGTGGTTATATATTGTGAAAGAAAAGCATGCTAGTTACTTGTACTAAATGCATGCCTTGGGTGAGAGCATGATTATCTTTATGCCAGTATATATGCATATGTGACTATATGCAGGATGTGACATATATGTGTTTATATGTGATAGTGTGGATACGGGACGCATGCTAGCTTTATATGTATATTGAATGTATGCATTGGTTATAGCATGATGAAAATGTGCTAAAGTTGGAGTGTTTTGCATATGTGAGGTATTATGTGCGTTTTGAACATGTATGTGCTATATGTGTTGTAATGTGATGAGAAGCATGCTAAATACTTCTTTTTAGTATTCATAAGCATGGGTTGATGCATGAAAACATTACGCTATATATATATATATGCATCTATGTTTCATATATGGGAGAGAAATGACACATACGTGGTTATATGTGGGTTTATGTAGAGGGAAATGCATGCTATGTACTTATATACTTGTTGGTGCATTGGAATAGCATAAAATAAAATGCTTGGTTACGTATGCATCCACATTGCATATATGGGAGGTTGCGGGAAAATTAACGTGAAAAGAGGTACACGGGACTTCGGAGTGGTCCAATCGTGTCACGAGAAGTGGTATAAATATCCAATACGTATGGCCCTTGGAGTGGACTCGCCATACAAAGGCTCTATGCCTAGAATCAGAGTGTGTCCAACATTAGTGAGCTTCGGAGTTGTCCCTCACAATTTGGCAGACCAATATATTGCCATCGGAGTATGTCCAAGAAGAATGGCCCACAGAGTGGACCCGCCATGCTTAGGCTTCATGCCTGGAATCGAAGTATGACCAACGAATGTGAGATTCAGAGTTGTCCCCACACATAATGGCAATTCTATATATTGCCAGGGTAGAATGACCTTTCGGAGTGGTCCAGGTCATAGGATCGTTATCGGAGTTGTCCTAGGTCACATGATCCTCGGAGCGGGGCAATCATGTGGGGTTTCGGATGAGGGCCGAGAGTAAGAGTATGTGTAAGCCTAGATGCTTGTATTATGCATCGGATTATGACCGTGGGAGGTGAAAATACCTTCATGCTTATGTTGTTATCTGTTAAGCATGTTTCCTGTTTAAATGCATCTATATTGCATTTGAGATGTGCTACTTGATGAGTAAAAGATGTGGTAGTTGATTTACATCGTTTATGTAAATGTGTTGACATATATGTTCTATATACATATTGATATTGGATGAGTATTGCTTCTGAGCATGTTCTAAATGATTTTCCTCAGTCATGTGCAATAGATTTTGTATGTTCATATGTGTTAGAGTAGCTATACACATTGCTGGTTCATGTATGCTAGGAGGAGCATGGTCTTAAATATTGTGATATATTTAAGTGCACGTATAATTTTAAGAATATGTGAGGATCAACCTGCTGCAGCGGTGATAGTATGGTTTTACATACCTTGTTGGGCCTTTGAGCTCACCCCCTCCAGGTTTTGCAAGTATTGCAGATTTCGGTATTAGTTTGGGGACTGACAGCACCGATTGCAAAGGTAGTGTCTAGATTCCTTAGAATCTGATGTATGTCCAGGATAATGGATAGATAGATGCATTTCATTTGGATTAAATGTATGGAGCGATTTATGTTGATTCAGTTCCTTCAGTTGTATCTTATTCATGTGATGTATGTATATAATACTGACATTCAAGGACTGAGACATGTTATTTTGATTGTATTATGCATGTTGTAGAAATGTTGGGGGGACACGTGCCCAGAAATGTCCATTTTTATTGTTAGATATAAATACTGGAGGGACACGTGCCAAGAAGTGTCCATATGATTTTAAAGTAGTTATAACATGCCCGAATCTGAATTATTAGAATGGGTCATGCCCAATTTTTGTGAAAATAATAGGAAATTGAGGTTGTATGATCAGGTGAAGATTATGTCCTAAGGGTGATCTCACGAAGTTCACACCTTGGTTTCTGGGTCTCGGGAATCGGGGCGTGACAATAATGCATAAATTTCTTCTTTTATTATAAGTGTATGTGGTGGTATTAAGTGGTGATGATTTATCACTTTGTGAATGTATGGGGATTTGTTGAAAATATAATTATGTTCTATGATTGTCTATTAAAAGAATGGATTGAGAGGAGACTCTTGATCGTTACCACTTAGTGTTTTTGTTAGTTTTCCAGGCTAAGTGAGTTCGATGCATCAAAATCACCATTTCGATGCATCGAAGTGTATCGATGCATCATAAAATACTTTGATGCATCATCAATTAAGGATGGCGATTTCATACAAAAATCCTGTAGGTGTCGCAGGATACTTCGCATCTTGTTCAATGCATTGCATGTTCGATGCATCGAAGTCACCACTTCGATGCATCGAAGTGTGTGGCTAAGTGTGTTTGTTGAAATGAAATTGGAGAATTATTTAGGAAGAAAATGTGACCCCATGCAACGTCATAAGTCATAGTACATATATAATTATGATTCTACGTTTGTTTAGTGATTGAGGTGGTGTATTAGAAGTAAATGGATGAAATCTCCCTTGTAATTACGAGTAAGCTCCAGGATTGGTCCAAACTTTAAACGGCCGTAACTTCTTTGCTTTAGATCGGAATTGAGCGTAGTTTTTTTTTAAAATTGAGTATTTTTAGATGCTCTTTCCAATGGACTAAGAATCATTTTAAAAATTCAAACACATCAGAAGTTAGGTTTTGGAATTGAGCAGTTGATGATTTTGAATCAGGTGAGTCTTTCAATATTCACCTCCACTTTCTATATCGATCTTAGTATCAAAAAGTAGAGGCATGGCAACATGGTACCAGAGCATAGTATGAAGGTGAGGATAATGGTCAGAGGTGATGGTTTATTACCTAATCACCCTCAATTTTTGAGTATTGGAAATCAGGGCATGACAGTTTGGATAAGAGATGATTCGTTTATTGATTCTCTAGTTGGGATATAGTAGAGAGGACTTGCTTGTGGGTTTAATCGACTGTTTGTTGATAAACTGTTTGTTGAGATTTTTCTTCAATTCATGTGTCTACATTATATTCTAGTATTTTCAGAGTAAGGATTTGATTCTATTTTTATTTTTTAGTTTATTAGACTATGGTTTATTTCTAGTTTTGAATATATGGGTCCTTGAGTTATTAGATTCCCACGTGTTATTTAATTGACAATTTTGGTATATACTCTAAATTAAATTATAAATTAACTATGGAGATTTATGGTTCGAGATTTATTATTTATTAGATTTCCTTTCTGCAATTAAATTCCTTCTTTATTGCATCTTGTATTGTGTGCTTGTTTATTAATATGTGTTGATATTTTCTAATTTTTGTGTATAAGTCTGGCCAACTTATGCATGAAAATTAGAGGTTATCACAATAATTCCGTTAAGTTCTTCGGAAACATATCCACGAAGTCACAAACAATTGCCGAAGAACTTTCAAAAGTTCTGGCTTCTTTTTCGATCAAAAGACTAGCCAAGATGAAGTTGGAGTCACTTCAACCACATAATCCACATAATGATTAAGTCTGAAAATTACTCCATTCACCCACAAAACAAAAGCAATCTCCTTTGGGTGTACACACCGACACTCTCCCTCGATAATAATCAATGTTGGCTCAAAAAGTGGACAGCCAATCCATCCCAAGAATAACCTCAAAACTTGTCATTTCTAGCAGAACAAAATCGAACACCAACCTATGATTTGAAATATCTATCTCACATGCTCAACAAACCATTTCTAGGATCACCCTACCCCCAACTGGCATATCAGCACATAAGGCTCTATTTAGAGTAGTCACCTCTAACCCTAAGGCAGATGCAAAAGTAATTGATATAAATGAATAGGATGCAACTGAGTCAATCAACACCCTAGCCCATGAACTGAATACAAGGAATATACCTCAAACCACAGACGAACCCGCTGAAGCCTTAGCTAGAATAGTAGCATAAACACGACCCTGCATCCCCATCCTAGCATACCACTACTCTGATAGCCAGACTACTGAGTAGAAGCATTGGGAGTCACTCCCCTCATAGGTCATGAACTCTAAACTGATGGTGCAGGCTGTGGTAACTGTGAGACTCTGAATCTTGACTATCCCATTGAAGATTGCGAAGGATGCTTCTGTGACCCCACAACACTATAAGTGACACACCTCTTCTATGGGAAATCCCTCACAACGTGACCTATCTTACCACACCTTTAACACATCCGTGATTCCTCCTAAGGTGCAGGCTAAAGTTGTTGGCATTCCGACCAGTAATAGCCAATTTATTGGTACTGAAAACATCTAACTTTGTCCTAAGAAAATTTTATAGGCATAAGAACTAAAGGACTTAAACATGTCTGCTACGGTCCCCGAAAATATGAACTACTCCCCTTGGGATTCTTCATGGTCTTATTTACCACCAATTTTGGTACCAAACGAGACAAGGATGTGAACTTATTCTCATACTCTATTACACTCATCCCTTCTTGAATCAAGTGTATGAATTCATCCTACAAAGCCTCTTTCACTGTATCTAGGAAATACCTTTCAAGAAATAACCTCTATTGTCACGCCCCGGTTTCTGACACCCGGTTAGGAGCGAGGGAAACGGGGGTGAATTCGTAATTTCACTTCAAGTTCCCACACCTTAATCTCATTTTAATCTATTCTATTGCGGAAGCATTCAATGTGTACACCCTTCGGGTGACATAAGATCATCAATGGCCCTTGCAAATAATTTTCACAAAAATCGGGCATGACCCATTCTAAATAATCAGCTCCTGGCATAAAACACCTGCTTTACAATTCATATGGACACTTCTGGGCACGTGTCCCCCCAGCATTTATATCTAACAATCAAAATGGACACTTCTGGGCTCGTGTCCCCCCAGCATTTCTACTACATGCATAATATAATCAAAAGAATACATGTCTCAGTCCTTGAATGTCTGTATTATATACATATACATCACATGAATGAAATACATCTGAAGGGATTGGCTCAACATAATCACTTCATACATTTAATCCAAATGTAATGCGTCTATCTAAATCCTGAACATAAATTAGATTCTACAGAATCTAACTACTACCTCTGCAACTGGTGCTATCAGTTTCCCCAACTGACTCCAAAACTAGCAACACCTGCAAAACCTGGGAGGGGGTGAGCTCAAAGGCCCAACAAGGTAAGTAGAACCATACTATCATCGCAACAGCAGGTCGATCCTCACATATTCTCAAAAATATACATGCACTTAAATATATCACGATATTTAAAGTCATGCCCCTCCTAGCATGCATGAACCAACAATGCACATGGCAGTTTTTGGCATTTATGAACATTTAAATCAACTATACATGACTTATGAAAATCATTTACAACATGTTCAAGGCAATACACATCCAACGTCATTATGTATAGAAAACATATATGAACAGAAGCATTTACATGAACAATGTAAATCAAATACCACATCACCTACTCAATAGGATCCATAGATTCATGCATAAATGCACATTAAATCGCTACATGTCTACATGATATGTATACATGCTTTTTACCCATAAACAATCACGTTTTTCAAATCATGCGTGATGCTTTCCACCTCAATGCATATACATAGATATATATATACGTATATATATGTATATCAACTTGACAGTCACATCTCGTATATATAACTCACGCCACAAATTTCCGGAAATCAATTCAATGGGGACTAAGCTTATCACACCATCCATAGTAAGGGTCTCTTCGGCACCCAAACTCTGCTTGTGCTTTATCGGGTTGCTAACCCGAAGGGAGCACCTCCTCTTGGCCAAGTTTTGGGTCTTGCACCCTAGGGACCATTCCCTCATCTTAATTCTCAATGTTGTCAAGCCCCAAAAACTCGCTTTTCAAATAGTGCACATAATCACATCAATGCACTTATCCACACCATGAATGCATTTTCGTCAAATCAATGCATTTTCCTTTCACCTCAAGATTGTCACAATGTCATCACACTCATATCATGGAAATCGTCATGCTTATGCATTTTTCAAGAAAGTCATATCTTTCATGCATAAATCTATAAACATCGTATTTTCACGTTTTCCACCAATGAACACACTTTTCACAGAAATCATTCATAATCACATTTGCACATACACAACATATATATAAATGCCACATCTTGCATATAACCACATATACATGTATACTGGCATAGATAAAATCATGCTTTCACTTCAATCCTACATTTACAACGAGCAACCAGCATGCATTCATACAACCACATATAATCACACAAATATATATATATATTTATATATATATCATGTCACCCATATAGGTACTAAAAACATACATAACACTTCACATATTTCATACTTTTCTAATGCCCTTTTCTATGCTATAAACAATTTAGCATGCATTTACCACTGCACCAATATATAAACACGTATATATTTATGTATACTCAACTCATGCATAGGAATCATATAAGCATGCAAGGCAACATCTAGCTAAATATATATACATAATTTAGCCTACTTTACATGGCTCAATCCCTAAACATGCATATAACAATGCAAATCAACATCAGAATCTAACAATGCTCTTACCCTCCAAGCCCACACATATATATATATATACCCACATATATATGTATCCTCACATCCCACGTATATATATACATATATAAACACTTTTATATATATATATGCACATACATACATGCAAACGCCACATATGACTAAATTAAGAACATATGTAAAATAAATCAGCATATTTAAAGTATACATAGAGATAGAGGCAAGAATCAACTTGCCTTAGGTCCCGTTTCGCCAAGTTCGCACTTGCAAAGCGGTCCTTTTTCCATGTCCGGTCCGGTCCATAACCTGTGTCGAAATCCACACGATCAAATCCATTGGACTGATTCCAGCCCACTTCTAGTTCCATTGGAAACCCAACCCCAACTCAAGGCCTAAGTCCAATGCACAACTCACAAGTTTTGGCACCATTCGAAACCACCAAACCAAGTACTACAGGCTGCTCAAACTGAATCTGCAAGCTGCCGAACCCAATTCTAAAATCCTCCGTTGGACACTCCGAACCCACCAAAACATCCACAATCAAACACACCCCAGCTCTCCGCCGAGCACTACCACCTCTAATAACCGTTGTCGGCTCCAAAAATAAATCAAAAATTTATTTTCGAAACTCTGACATCACCAATTTCACTGTCAACGGACCCGTAACCAGCCTCACCACCATCAGCCATGAACCACCCAAAGTACTCAACGAGCCAACAAACCATACACAAGTGGAACTCATTCGAAAACCAAACCCAACCACTAGCAACCGAAAACAGCGACTCACCTCAACGGACCTACCAGTCGAAGCCAAATACGGTGAACCACTCGCCAACACCACCTGTTATGGCCACCCGCAACTACCGAACACCAAAACTAGTCGCAACCCATGAGCTCCACCTATGGAACCTCCATTATCAAACCACCACAGCAAGCTACCCAAACAGCCCCGAAAACCTTGAAATCGAACCCGCATGGAAGAGCCCACCCGAGCACAACAACCCGGACCCATTAACCACCTCAACCGAGCCGTGGAAAAACTCATCCGAGGCTCCACCTTGCTCCAGCCGAACACCATGGAACCCGGTGATCCAGCCGACCGGACCGCCAGCACCACCGCCACCACCACTCGGCTGCCACAACCGGAACCAAGGGAACCCACTACCGAAGTCCAACTCCGCCGGATACAGATCTACCAGCCGAATGGTCCCAACCTCACCCACGCCGGAAAACCACCACACAGCCACCATCAGCCACCGTCGCCGGCCCACCGCCAGCGAACCCAGCCCACAAACCCCGTCGCGAACGGCCCTCCATCGAACCGCGAACCCAAGGACCGAGGAACCGGGCTTCGCAACAGCCCACTGCCACCGGGCCGTGGCCACCGTGGACGGCGGCAGCCACTGTCGGCGCCGGAACCGTCGCCTCCCTCTCCCCGATCTCGGCTTCTCTCTCTCCTCTCGGTTTCTCTCTCTCTTCTCTCTCCCCGATTCTCTTTCTTCTCTTCTTTTTCTTTTCTTTTCTTTTCTTTATTCTTTTCTTTTTCCTCTTTTCTTTCTTTCTTTTCTTCTTTTGGCTGACCACTCATGGTCTCTTCTATTTTGGTCCACCCATTTTCCCCACTAGTCTTAGCCACATATTTCTTATATATATGTATATACATATATAATATATGCTACACAATACATGTATCCCATGTATTTTCATCTCACAAAATTCCAATATACCTACACAATACACATGTGAATGTACATACTTACACTCACCCACATATATAATTAATTATATATGTGCACTTCATTTATTGTATAATCACACACTAGCCCACTATATATATATTTATATATATATACATATTCTCCCTCTCTATATATATAATTCCATGTATATATATATATATACATTTCTACATTCTTTTCGAATTTAATTTATTCGAAAAAAATAGATCCGGTCAAAATTCATCCGGAACCGGTCAAAAATTTCCGGTCCTTACAACCTCCCCTCCTTCAAGGAATTTCATCCTCGAAATTAGCATAGTCATGGTCTTTCCAAAACCAATCCTTACCACACGTCACTCTTGCCAATGACCGTCACTTTCTCTTTCCACATACCATAGGCGTTACACTTGCAACACCGAACTTATAATGCTCAAGTCTGGCACAATCTGTGCATCTCAACTGCCGTAAGGCAATATAACCACTTCCGTGATATGGCTGAGTGACTCCTAAACCCATGTACGGTTCACTCACAAAATCCTCCGAAGCACTTGCTTCTTAGAGTCCACAGTCTCCATCTCGAGACCTATCTAGACCATCTCTACCTCTAGTCTAAGCCAACACCTTTGACTATTCATACCAATCACTCACAGTGATACTTCCCTATAATCCGGGATCATCAATACTCAAACTCATTCTTTTAATATCCAATATGACTTTCAACTTCTGGCATACCATTCCCGGGCTCAGTCTAATATCCTGGGCATCATCACAACACAAGCCATATCAATCCAGTGCACATCACAAGCGCACTCACCAGCAAGGCACATGACAGTGCACTCGCCGATACAAACCACATAAGCGGTGTACTTGCCACAGCAAGCCACATAACTCTGCCCAGTCTCATAGACCACAACCCACTGGAATCCATGCCAAGTCCAGGATCTTACATCCCACTGGTTTCACACTCTCATTACTCAAGAGAACTATTTCCCATTTTCATCGTTCACACCAAGGAATCAGTTGACAGTTAGAGAGAATTCCTTTCATATTAGCACTTCACTTTAGACAACTCTTACCAATGAAAGTTTGAGGTCACCTACAGTAACCAAACAGCAACCATACAGTGGTCGCAGCCCACTGCATCTACATATCCACTGCATCCACCTCTCCCTTTCATGGTAAGAAACTATCCTCACTTCAGATACCATATGTCAGGATCCTCATCCATTATCAACTTATCCTTCTCTTAACATCATATCCACACTACGATCCAATTGCATCCATCATGCGCATATCACAGTACCTTACTAAGGTCAAGGCACATGAGGAGTGCACCTGTCCAAAACAAATCATCCAGTCCTGTCCATTTTTGTGGACTACATTCTATTGGCATTTAGTGCCAAGGTTAAGGTTTTACATGCCCTTAACTTCACAATCTCATTTACCCGTCCATTGATCCTAACGGACATTTTTGACTTCCCGGGTATTTATCCATTCCTTTCCAGCATCTCACTTGAGACCCCAAGATCCTGACTGCTTCGTCTAGGACCCCACAAATCCTTCCATGCATCACTATTGCATTAATCAGCATCTAGGCATTAGGATGCATCGCCAACATATCGTCAAAGTCATCACACGTCTGCTGACTCCAAGAATTAGGTCAATTCCTAGTCCTCATCGTTGTGCAATGATTACAACACAAATCTGAATCACCAAACTCTTGGTTTGGAAAACAACAAGGTAAACCATACCTTTCCCAATAATTCCAGACTCCTACTCTCAAAGTCTATCACTACCTGTCTATTTCAACATCACAGTCCACTCGGGTTCAAACCTCTACCCAGGTTTACCAATTTTCAAGACTGAAATTTCTAGGTGGCTACATGTCACTAGTAGCCATGTGACGCCAAATGTAACACAAAAGAGTAATGCGCAGTCACATGAATCACGTATAACACATAGCATATAACATACAACATGTTAATCAAATAAACACGTACCATGCATGATATGAAATATGATGCATCAAATCAAATCAAAACCCTAGCCCTCAGACTAATACTAGGAAAATACCCCTGACCATACACGGTCCTGGTACCTACTCTGCCTGAGCAAGCGTGTAAAACACGGCCCAGTCCCCCTAGTATACACACATACTTGAACACAACATCTAGAGTGGTCCAAACCAACCTACTCTCATCCTCTGTACTCATTGGTAAGCACCTACCAATCTATCCACCTCTGTAGTCTAAGGTAGCAACCTTGATTATCAATACCAATCACCTTCAGTGACATATCCCTACTAGAGGGAATCTTGCATCCATCGTCATTCGGATGAAACAACTCAACATCCACAAGAGTCAGCGTATTGTAAGAGGAACGCTAATCCAAGAAAAATGTCTGGCCAGGCCACTTTTCCCAGTTAGCCCAACTCCGGCAATATGCCTTCCTTGTATCCCATCTCAATCTCAATTGCCAACCTCGGCAAAACACTTACCAACAACATATCATAAGTCCCTGAGTATCTCTAAGGACTTAAACACTCGCAATTTTCTTTGCGGTATCTCTTCATTGCTCACTAATGAGACTCAATCACCAAATCAAAGGGTCTAAACTCAACCAATTCTGGGAGTTTTACCAATCAAAACCAGTTTCACACACCAACACTTTGATCTTTCATTAGGATTGCTCAAACCGACCAAATCATTCCACTACTGTCCATAGGTAATCAAAACTACTGTCTAGACAACGATCCACCATTGTCTATTTCCAAACTACGCGATTGTTTGGCCATCCGTCCTTAGGTATTCGAACCTATGACTTTGATACCCTAGGTTTTCAGACCTAATGCGTTAACAGCAATCCAGGGTTCCTCAAATCCACAACCTTACCCGTCGCCCCTAGGTATTCCAACCTAGTGCTCTGATAGATACCATTCTGGCCTCAGGTACATAATCCAATATTCTCAACCATACACGTGATATGTCCATTCCCGTCGTCCCTAGGTATTCCAACCTAGAGCTCAGATACTATGCTGTCACACCCCAGTTTCTGACACCCGGTTAGGAGCGAGGGAAATGGGGGTGAATTCGTAATTTCACCTCAAGTTCCCACACCTTAATCTCATTTTAATCTATTCTATTGCGGAAGCATTCAATGTGTACACCCTTCGGGTGACATAAGATCATCAATGGCCCTTGCAAATGATTTTCACAAAAATCGGGCATGACCCATTCTAAATAATCAGCTCCTGGCATAAAACACCTGCTTTACAATTCATATGGACACTTCTGGGCACGTGTCCCCCCAGCATTTATATCTAACAATCAAAATGGACACTTCTGGGCTCGTGTCCCCCCAGCATTTCTACTACATGCATAATATAATCAAAAGAATACATGTCTCAGTCCTTGAATGTCTGTATTATATACATATACATCACATGAATGAAATACATCTGAAGGGATTGGCTCAACATAATCACTTCATACATTTAATCCAAATGTAATGCGTCTATCTAAATCCTGAACATAAATTAGATTCTACAGAATCTAACTACTACCTCTGCAACTGGTGCTATCAGTTTCCCCAACTGACTCCAAAACTAGCAACACCTGCAAAACCTGGGAGGGGGTGAGCTCAAAGGCCCAACAAGGTAAGTAGAACCATACTATCATCGCAACAGCAGGTCGATCCTCACATATTCTCAAAAATATACATGCACTTAAATATATCACGATATTTAAAGTCATGCCCCTCCTAGCATGCATGAACCAACAATGCACATGGCAGTTTTTGGCATTTATGAACATTTAAATCAACTATACATGACTTATGAAAATCATTTACAACATGTTCAAGGCAATACACATCCAACGTCATTATGTATAGAAAACATATATGAACAGAAGCATTTACATGAACAATGTAAATCAAATACCACATCACCTACTCAATAGGATCTATAGATTCATGCATAAATGCACATTAAATCGCTACATGTCTACATGATATGTATACATGCTTTTTACCCATAAACAATCACGTTTTTTGAATAATGCGTGATGCTTTCCACCTCAATGCATATACATAGATATATATATACGTATATATATGTATATCAACTTGACAGTCACATCTCGTATATATAACTCACGCCACAAATTTCCGGAAATCAATTCAATAGGGACTAAGCTTATCACACCATCCATAGTAAGGGTCTCTTCGGCACCCAAACTCTGCTTGTGCTTTATCGGGTTGCTAACCTGAAGGGAGCACCTCCTCTTGGCCAAGTTTTGGGTCTTTCACCCTAGGGACCATTCCCTCATCTTAATTCTCAATGTTGTCACGCCCCAAAAACTCGCTTTTCAAATAGTGCACATAATCACATCAATGCACTTATCCACACCATGAATGCATTTTCGTCAAATCAATGCATTTTCCTTTCACCTCAAGATTGTCACAATGTCATCACACTCATATCATGGAAATCGTCATGCTTATGCATTTTTCAAGAAAGTCATATCTTTCATGCATAAATCTATAAACATCGCATTTTCACATTTTCCACCAATGAACACACTTTTCACAGAAATCATTCATAATCACATTTGCACATACACAACATATATATAAATGCCACATCTTGCATATAACCACATATAGATGTATACTGGCATAGATAAAATCATGCTTTCACTTCAATCCTGCATTTACAACGAGCAACCAGCATGCATTCATACAACCACATATAATCACACAAATATATATATATTTATATATATATCATGTCACCCATATAGGTACTAAAAACATACATAACACTTCACATATTTCATACTTTTCTAATGCCCTTTTCTATGCTATAAGCAATTTAGCATGCATTTACCACTGCACCAATATATAAACATGTATATATTTATGTATACTCAACTCATGCATAGGAATCATATAAGCATGCAAGGCAACATCTAGCTAAATATATATACATAATTTAGCCTACTTTACATGGCTCAATCCCTAAACATGCATATAACAATGCAAATCAACATCAGAATCTAACAATGCTCTTACCCTCCAAGCCCACACATATATATATATATATACCTACATATATATGTATCCTCACATCCCACGTATATATATACATATATAAACACCTTTATATATATATATGCACATACATACATGCAAACGCCACATATGACTAAATTAAGAACACATCTAAAATAAATCAGCATATTTAAAGTATACATAGAGATAGAGGCAAGAATCAACTTGCCTTAGGTCCCGTTTCGCCAAGTCCGCACTTGCAAAGCGATCCTTTTTCCATGTCCGGTCCGGTCCAGTCCTGTGTCGAAATCCACACGATCAAATCCATTGGACTGATTCCAGCCCACTTCTAGTTCCATTGGAAACCCAACCCCAACTGAAGGCCTAAGTCTAATGCACAACTCACAAGTTTCGGCACCATTCGAAACCACCAAACCAAGTACTACAGGCTGCTCAAACTGAATCTGCAAGCTGCCGAACCCAATTCTAAAATCCTCCGTTGGACACTCCGAACCCACCAAAACATCCACAATCAAACACACCCCAGCTCTCCGCCGAGCACTACCACCTCTAATAACCGTTGTCGGCTCCAAAAACAAATCAAAAATTTATTTTCGAAACTCTGACATCACCAATTTCACTATCAACGGACCCGTAACCAGCCTCACCACCATCAGCCGTGAACCACCCAAAGTACTCACCGAGCCAACAAACCATACACAAGTGGAACTCATTCGAAAACCAAATCCAGCCACTAGCAACTGAAAACAGCGACTCACCTCAACGGACCTACCAGTCGAAGCCAAATACGGTGAACCACTCGCCAACACCACCTGTTATGGCCACCCGCAACTACCGAACACCAAAACTAGTCGCAACCCACGAGCTCCACCTATGGAACCTCCATTATCAGACCACCACAGCAAGCTACCCAAACAGCCCCGAAAACCTTGAAATCGAACCCGCATGGAAGAGCCCACCCGAGCACAACAACCCAGACCCATTAACCACCTCAACCGAGCCGTGGAAAAACTCATCCGAGGCTCCACCTTACTCCAGCCGAACACCATGGAACCCGGCGATCCAGCCGACCGGACCGCCAGCACCACCGCCACCACCACTCGGCTGCCACAACCGGAACCAAGGGAACCCACTACCGAAGTCCAACTCCGCCGGATACAGATCTACCAGCCGAATGGTCCCAGTCTCACCCACGCCAGAAAACCACCACACAGCCGCCATCAGCCACCGTCGCCGGCCCACCGCCAGCGAACCCAGCCCACAAACCCCGTCGCGAACGGCCCTCCATCGAACCGCGAACCCAAGGACCGAGGAACCGGGCTTCGCAACAGCCCACTGCCACCGGGCCGTGGCCACCGTGGACGGCGGCAGCCACTGTCGGCACCGGAACTGTCGCCTCCCTCTCCCCGATCTCGGCTTCTCTCTCTCCTCTCAGTTTCTCTCTCTCTTCTCTCTCCCCGATTCTCTTCTTTTTCTTTTCTTTTCTTTTCTTTCTTCTTTTCTTTTTCCTCTTTTCTTTCTTTCTTTTCTTCTTTTCGCTGACCACTCATGGTCTCTTCTATTTTGGTCCACCCATTTTCCCCACTAGTCTTAGCCACATATTTCTTATATATATGTATATACATATATAATATATGCTACACAATACATGTATCCCATGTATTTTCATCTCATAAAATTCCAATATACCTACACAATACACATGTGAATGTACATACTTACACTCACCCACATATATAATTAATTATATATGTGCACTTCATTTATTGTATAATCACACACTGGCCCACTATATATATATATATATATATATATATACATATACTCCCTCTCTATATATATAATTCCATGTATATATATATATATATACATTTCTACATTCTTTTCGAATTTAATTTATTCGAAAAAAATAGATCCGGTCAAAATTCATCCGGAACCGGTCAAAAATTTCCGGTCCTTACATCTATAGAGTTTCCTAGTCCATGTTTTTTGCTACATGAATCTTGCTGATGGACTTCCACCATAAGTCTATCGCCCCTTTAAGTTCACTAAAAACCATATAGATTCTAAAACCATATAGATTCTAAAACCATCCTCCTCATTCTTGATCACTACAAATGCCTTAGTAACCTGTTCGAGCCAATCATCTATAACCATTGTATCTGTCATTCCATCAAACATGTAGAGACCGTGACCAATCCTATTTTAATTTTTCGCGTCATAATTGCCATAAGTGCATTTTGAGTGATGTTAAACATGTTTTGAGTGTGGGGAACCTGTTTGGGAAGTGTTATAAGGGTTTTGGTAAGTTTTCATGATATTTAGAGAAGTTTAACTTTTTCATCAAATCGGAGCCCGGGATGCGATCCTAGTGGGCCCAGGAATTCAAAAAATTTTGAAAAATATTTGTTTCTCATAATGGATTAGATTAAGTGTTTAAATATTTAAGGAAGTGATTTCGATACCGTAGGAGTTTTTGAAATGAAAAACAGCGTCCAGAAAGGTACGTTAAGTGGTTTGAGGGGCATTTTGGTCTTTTTGCTGCCTAGGGGCCTTATTGGTGAGATTCTGCAAAGATATTTCATATCTGTCACCCTCATGCCAGCTTCTCTCTTTTTCTCTTCTTTTTCCCATCTCATTCTCTCTAAGTTTCAAAGGCCATCGAGGGTGATTCGAGTTCCGCCGAAGAAGGGAGATACGTAGGGGACGGCTAGGGCTTCGGTTTGAACAAAACAAAGTTATGATCTGACAGATAGACATTACTAGAAATTTGAGAAGTGCTTGGACAACCTTCAATTTTGAGATAGGGATTCTTCTTCTTTTCTATTTGTCAATTTTAGGGTTTCGGGTGAAGATGAGAGGTGTAGGTAGTGTTTTGCATGTTTCAGGATGGCGAGTGGTGTGGGAAGTTATGTTTTCTACTTTTCTTGAGTTCCATCTTTGCAAAAGTAGCGTACCTTGTGTGGGGTATATCGTGTGGGTTGGAAGTGTGTGAGTAGGAGAGATTGTGTACATACGCTTTATGTGCTAATTTTGGTGTATATGTTTAACATGTGCAACGTGTGTCATATATGTGTTTATGTGTGGAAAACATGGTTGTTAAATGCATGCTACATATATATAGATTAGATGTATGCATTGGCTCTAGTATGATAAGTGTATGCTATGTTAAGATTGTTAGCTTATGTGAAGTGTTATGAAGGTTTTTATCATATATGTGATATATATGTTGGGAAGTGATAAGAAACATGCTATGTACTTCTTTTTAGTATTAATGAGCATGAGTTATGCATGAAAATAATATGCTAGGTATGTAAGCATCGATATTGCATATATGGGAGGTTGTGGGAACATGACGCAAGGGAGATGCACGGGACTTCAGAATGGCCCAACTGTGTCATGAGATGTCATTAAACTATCCACTACGTATGGCCCTTAGAGTGGACCCGCCATACGAAGGCTAAATGCCTAGAATCAGAGCATATCCAAAAATGGTAAGTCTCGGAGTTACCCCTCACTTATGGCAATCCTATTTATTGCTATGGTAGAATGACCCTTCGAAGTTGTTCTGGTCATAGGATGGTTATTGAAGATGTCCAAGGTCCCGTGATCCTTTGAGCGGACCTATCATGTAGGGCATCGGATGAAGGCTGAGAGAGAGAGCATTTATGTTTTCTTATGTTTTTATATTTGAACATACTAAACATGAATTGTGAGTGGATGCAATACTCTGTAATTGCACTTGATGATTGAATGTGAAATTGTTGACATGGCATGTAGTGTATTCATATACATTCTATATAAGTCAATGTCGAGTTGGCACTTAAGAGGGTTGGGGTATCTCTACTGAGCTGCCGTGGTGTTCTCCCCTTTTTCCTAAATTCTTTTAGAGATAAGGCACGAATGACAGATGGGACATGAGTATCAAAGTAGTGCTTCTCGTAGCATTTTGTATACCTTTTGGATATGGTATATTTGGCTATCTGTGTCGGCTTGTGGCACGTTATCCATATAGTCGTAGTCATAGTAGAATTTGTAACATTTTGGATCTTATATATAAATTATTATAATGACTATAAACTTCATAGTCACATGGACTTGGAATGTTTTTGGACCACATGTATGAATTTCAAGCTTATGACCTCTTTTTATGTTGTATCTATGTGTATGAGCATTTTCCAAGTAAATGACATGAAATTTGTTTGAAATGATGAGATTGGAAGTTATGAGACACGAAAGCGAATGAAGGTATGATTCAAAGTTTATGGATGGCATAGATATTTTTCATGTATGATTCCATCGTAGAATGAATGTATTATCATAGTAGAAAGTACTTAGAATGGCAAAAATAGCAAATTGCATTGTTGCATGTTTTTCTTTAGGTGCATCAGTCTAAGTATTTCGATGCATCAAAATTTCGATGCATCGATCATACATTGATCTTGAGATGCATCGAAATGACAAGTACGATGCATCAAAAAACTTATAGAATTTTAGAATGTCAAAATTCTGATAGTGTGTTTTGGTTGATAAATGGTCGATACATGTACGATGCATCGAACTTACGATGCATAGAAACCATCATTTCGGTTCATCGAAATGTATGGATTCTGTATTTTCATAAAGAGATGCAAGGGAGTGTTTGGGGGGCCCATTGAGGTTAATGTGGTCTGCAGTTCACGTACATACGTGTATATTTGAAAAGTGTGCTTCCGCGGCACTCGAGAGATAGAAAAGGTTCATTACGGTTAATGGACGGACGTCACCACCGGTTCTCCAAGAGTCGGGAACTAGGGCGTGACAACATAGTATCAGAGCATGGTACCTTAGTAAAATTGTTGAGAAAAAATCTTGGTATCTAAGTATGAGATCAATAGGGAATGTGGTTCGAACTGTGGCTTAGTAAACATAATCATACTTGGTTTCCAGGAGTCGAGAACCAGGGTGTCACAAAACATAGGATGATTCACATTTTTAAAAAACTCTAGAGCCTTCATCAAAATTGTACCAGCCCCTCCTTGTGCTTGATTTTGGGGTCCATCATTAATAGCTCTAGCCAATAGTTAAATGGCCACTGTCATAAACCTTACCAATTGAGACTCATCTATTTGTTGTGGTGGAGTAAGATCCACTCCCTTACCATAAATTTTCCTTTATGGCGTAGTTTTATAAAACACGAGAAAGAGAGATTAATCACATATATATGCCTAATAATAAACTCTACACACTTTCCACCTGATTCCACTTAACACGGATAAGACATAATTGTTTCCTAACTATTACCTTAATAAGGAAAAGGCAAAATATATAACCCCAACCTTTACCCCTTGTCTTTAGGTATTCAACCTAATGTCCAACAATCGAACATTAACCTTTGTCCTTAGGTATTCCAATCTAATGTTATGATACAATGTTATCACGCCTTGATTTCCAACACCTGGGTTATGGGTGAAGGAAAAAGAGGTGATTAATGAAAGTAAAATTGATTCTCACTCATAAACCCCTCAACTCATAAACTTAACTCTTTGCATGGTTGGAATACTAAACTAGAACTTATTCCATAAGATAGAGGGTTTGAAATTACTCAATTTCAATTTCAATAGAGGGTCCCCAAATTTTACTTATATGTTAGATCAATCGAAGATCCCATACTTAGAATTTTTCTAAATTCTCCAATTTTCACCTCTCTTCAAGATCAATCGAAGATTCACTCGATCGATCGAAGATCGTATACTTAGAATTTTTTTTCATTTTTTGATTTCCACTCCTCTACTAGATTGATCGAAGACTCATTTGATCGATCGAAGAGAGATGTCAAAAATTCATGTTTTCACACAAAACCAAGTTTTTGCTCATCTCCTCAATCCAAACGTACATAGAACCAGGTGGATGTTTTAAACTCAATTATATACCCTAAATCATCATGTCATCATCTCATGCTCAACTATACATTTGAATCACGAATCTATTCTCATACATAAGAACATAAATAAAAGTTCTTATATGCATTCATGATCCAAAATACAAACATCTCAAGAATTTGAACTTATCCAAAATATACATCTTGAGAGATAAGAAAGAAAACTTAAAAGATGAATAATATACATGTACAACACACTTGTTCCTAGCCAAATTACATTTGTTTCATCTAAATTTCCAATCTATATCAAAATACATCAAAAATGGTCCTCAAAGCAAACTTCTAGTCCAAAAGCTTATTAACCACCTGTCACCGCTCTTTTACCTAAAATTTGTTATTATAAGGGGGTGTGCTAAAGTCCAGCTCAAATTAGTATGTTGTGCAATCCACCCACGCCTCACAATTCATATCCATGCATAAAGTGAAAAGAATACATCATACAACTATGGGATATACTGCTTAACTTTCTAGTTATAACATCATTTATAAGCTGCATATGGCCTAAACATCATCATGTATGATAAATCATAAATTTCTAAGTTACCACATATATACTCATACAAATACATCAATATGACAAGATAACACAAGAAAACGCTCAAGCCGGGAACTAATCATAACTTACACACACAACACCGATATATGCCGAAGCCCCATACCATTCTATAGTTCTCCTAGGCTAATAACCCGCTAATAACAACCATCTTGCACAAGTTTGAGGATTTTTAACTCCTCATGATCTTTTCCCCTTTACTTTCCAACATCAGCCACCTTTCTGAGAAAACCAACACATTCGGTAAACAAGTAAAATTTAACATTCACACATTGATAAGTGTTCAATACTATGTATTTGAACCCTCTTTATTGCATACATTAGTTCCGTTTTTACGTTTACCAAGATACGTTTACGGTATTTTTATATTTTTGACGTATTGCAGGTTTTGTACCAAAAGGAGCAATGTTCGAGGCCATCTGCAACTGAAGAGCAAAGTTCAGAATTACAGCTAAGGCATCTCGATCAATCGAGATGTTGATCTCGATCAATCGAGATCTCGATTGATCAACCAAGATTCCCATTTCGGTTGATTGAAATTCTGCAGACCCACTTGCCCACTTGCTCACTTGCTCATCCCACTTGTAGCAAAATCCCCCTTTTTGCACGACTTAGAGGGATTTTCTGACTTGAACAAGACTTTTGGAGACATTCTTGATATAGTTGGTATATATATTGATATATATATATATATATATATATATATATATATATATATTAGGCCCCAAGGTTACAAAGGAGGGTATAAAGCACACAAGGAGGCCAATTCTCTCATATATCTCATACACATTAGACATACAAGAAGAGAGATTCGGGAGAGCAGAAAAAGGAGCTGAACCAGACCTTGAAGCTTTATTTTCTCCATCAATGGAAGAGTGCAAGGCTGCCATGACCAACTAACTTCTCTACTAGGGTGTGGTTGACACCCCTAGCCATGTAAACTTGTTTATTTTTGTAGCATTTTGGGATTTATATGTAAATGTTGATTATTTAGTCTAGGGACAATGTACACTTTTACATCTCTTATATATATTCATTTGATGTTGGTTTTATTCTTGTCTTAGAGTAGAATCTATCTTGTGAATGCACAACATTTGTTTCTTCCACAAGAAGGTCAAATAATGGCTAAGTAATGGTGTTTAAATGAATGTGTTGTGTTTGCTTATATAAATCATGTCAAGATAAGGTAGTTTAGATGCATGTAGGTTCACTTAGAGAGTAGGGTAATTAGTTAGGTTGAAGAACTATGCTTATTGAAGATGGATTATGATAGGTTGCACACACATTAATCTTTTGATATGTCATTGAGGTCACAAGCCTAATGACATTGTTAGACATTTAATTTATGAATCCCAAGCTTGCTACACTTATGGACATGTGAATGGCTAGTGGTGGAAACCACCCCTAGTTCTCTCTCTCAACTTTTAACTCTTTAAATTTATGATTTTTACATTCATGCAATAGTTTTATAAACAAAAAATCAAAACCTCATTTTTAGGATTAAAGTAGAATTAATCTTTCTTTAAGACAATTGCGACTAGTCCTCGTGGGATCGATACCCTCTATATAGAACCGTATCTACAAAGATTCGTGCTCTTGCGAGTGGTTAAATTATATTTTGATAAAAAGGGGCAAAAATAAGCTTACAATATAATTCAAGTTTAGCCACATCAAAATTTTGGCGCCGTTGCCGGGGACTACGGTTAAATTGTCGCTATTGAAAGATTAAATCTGGTTTAATTCTTAGGCTAGAAATTCTTTCATTCTTTTTTTGTATATATTGTTGTTATTATCTCTAGAATTGCTTGATTTTAGGTATACCACATAGCGGGCATCTTAAAGGATCAAAGTTGGAACCCTTTGTGAGTATAAAGTCTAAAATTATTGATTTCAATAATTTTTTTTTTTTTGTATATAGTGTTGTTTATTTTGCGTATTGAGGTGTTGTTCTATTATTAATGCATGCTAGGTAGATGGTCATTGTCACTTCCTTTGCATCCATTTAGTATTGAACTTGAAAGAACACTTAGACAACGTAGAGGAACCTCTTGGGACCCTATATTGCCTAGGACTGAAAACATGGAACCAAATGAGAGACAACCTCCCGGACTACCTCCTTTTAATCATGAACAACAACCTCCCGGACTACCTCCTTTTAAACATGAGCAACAACCTCCACCTCCTCCTCCTCAAGAAGAATTTCTTATGGAATTTTATCTTTCGACTACATTTGAAGTACATTCGTGTATTCAATTTCCAGATGTAGCGGCAACTCAATTCGAAATAAAGTCCTCCACCATCAATCTTCTTAATAACTTCTATGGTCTCCCAAATGAAGATCCATACCGGTATTTAGATTACTTCCTTTTTGCGTGTTCTACCATTCGAGTACCACACTTTACGGAGGATGATCTAAAGCTTCGTATGTTTCCATTCTCCCTAAAAGATAAAGCTAGAAGTTGGTTCAATTCCTTCGAACCTAAGTCAATCCATTCTTGGGCAGAGATGCAAATTGAATTTTTAAAAAAGTACTTCCCAATGGGAAAGACGAGTGATATTCAGCGAACAATCACCGGATTCACCCAAATTGATCAAGAACAATTTCATGAGACTTGGGAGAGATTAAAAGATCTTCTTAAATCTTGTCCGCACCATACTGTCTCAAAATAGCAGCTAGTGCAAAGCTTTTATGATGGGGTGAGTGAGCAACAGAGGCAAATGATAGACTCCGCTTGTGGAGGTGGATACCTTTTGAAAAGCCTGAATGAGGCATGGAAACTTTTCAAACCTTAAGTAATAATTCAGCTCAACGCTCGTCCACTAGGAAAGGGAAATCCACCCAACCTTGTAGAGGAGTGCATGAGATTTCAAGGGTCGATGAGGTTGCCATGCAAGTAGAAGCCTTAACCCGAAAAATGGACCAAATCATGAAAAATGGGCTGCCTACTCCAAGTCAACCTGTTCAAAATTAGGAAGGGTGTTCTTTTTGCTATAGCACTTCACATTATGTGCGAGATTGCCCTATTGCCGGTCAATCTCCCGATTATGCTCAAGAGCAAGTGAATGCCCTGTACTCTAAACAGATCAATAATCCATATTCAAATACCTACAATCCTGGTTACAAGAATCATCTGGCATTTTCATGGAAATCTCAAGAACCAAGTCCCTCTTTTCAAGGGCAAAATTCCTTTAATTCCCAATCTCAACAGCCTCAATATAGGCCAAATCCTCAACCTTACCATCCAAGATCCAACTACCAACAACCATCACCTCCTCCGAGAAGCCAAGGCTTTGAAGAAAGAGTGATAAACAATCTTGAGGCTAATACTCGCTTGTTGCAAACCTACTATCAATCAATCTCTAAGCTTGAAGCTAATGCCTAATCCATGTCTAGGTTAGAGGCTCAAATCGGGCAACTAGCTAATGCCTTGCATAGAAGAGGGGAAGGTTAGTTGCCAAGTCAACCAGTGGCAAATCCTAAGGGTGTTCATATGATTGAAGATCCATCATCTTCATCTCGTAATACTCCTCTGGAGCAAGTTCAATCAATCACCACCTTAAGGAGTGGTAAAATCATAAATTCCAAGGTTGGGGAAGAAAAAGAAAAGGAATTTAAAGAACAATCCAAAAATCCAAAAGAATCCCAATCAAATCCAAATGTGTTTCCTTCAAATCCAAATTTCAACAAAGTCCCACAAAATCCAAAAGAAAAGGCAAGTGAAGTTGTGTCGCCATCTATGTCAAATCTTGACACTTCTTTTGAACCTCCGGTTCCTTTTCCTCAAAGATTGAAGGAACCTTCTCATTTTGGGAAGCAAGGGCAGAAAATTCAATACATGATGGAGATCTTCAAATAAGTAAATATCAATTCCCTCTCCTTGATGCAATCTGGCAAATTCCCTCCTATGCTAAATTGTTGAAGGACTTGTGCACTCAAAAGCGCAAATCTAGGAATAATGTTCCTAAGAAAGTCCTTCTAACTGAGCAAGTAAGCTCCATTTTCCAACACCAAGCCCCTCCTAAATTTAAAGATCCGGGTGCTCCAACTATTTCATGCACCATCGAAAATCAAGCATTTGAAAAGGCACTTCTTGATTTAGGGGCTAGTGTCAATTTGCTTCCATTCTCAATTTACCAACAATTAGGTTGGGGGGAACTTAAGCCTACCACAGTTGTGTTGCAACTTACCGACCGCTCAGTGAAGCAACTATGTGGTATCATTGAGGATGTGATAATTCAAGTGGACAAATTTTACTTTCCAGTGGACTTCATAGTCCTTGACACGAAATCGGTCCAAAATCCAAATAGACATATTCCTATCATTCTAGGTCGTCCATTTTTGGCCACAACAAACGCTTACGTTAATTGTCATACCAGAGTGATGGACATCTCTTTCAGGAATATGAAAGTTCGTTTGAATATCTTTAATACTTCTCACCACACATCCGATAATGAAAGTGAGTGCTTTTGTGTTGATGTAGTGGAAGACCTTGTTTAAGAAGCATTTTCTTCCATTCTTTCTAAGGATCCTCTAGAGGTATGCCTAAGTCATTTCAACTATGATGATTATGACATTGAGCAATCCATTTGTGAAGTTAATTCAATGCTCGATGTCACGACTGTCATGGACTTGCCTAAATGGAGAGTTTTGAGAGAACCGTTGCCTCCTTTGTCCAATACTTCCCAAACTCGTTCTCTAATTTCCCCACCATAACTTGAGCTCAAGCCTCTCCTGGCTATACTCAAGTATGTTTTCTTGGGCGCTAATGAGACCTTTCCAGTCATTATTGCTTCTAATCTCACCAATGATCAAGAGATAGAACTTCTAAAAGTGCTAAAAGAGCACAAGGAAGCAATAGGATGAAGTGTGGCAGATCTTAAGGGAATAGATCCTTCTATTTGTATGCACCGCATACACTTGGAAGAAGATGCAAAGACCTCAAGAGAGGCACAACGTCGATTAAATCCAAATATGAATGACGTTGTAATGAAGGAAGTGTTGAAGTTACTAGATGCGGGAATCATTTACCCCATCTTAGATAGTAAGTGGGTTAGTCCCACTCAGGTGGTTCCTAAAAAGTCCGGTATTACGGTGCAACCAAATGATAAGGGTGAATTAGTTCCCCAACACACCACCACGGGATGGAGAGTTTGCATAGATTATCGGAAACTAAATTCAGTAACTCAGAATTATCACTTCCCTCTTCCATTCATTGATCAAATCTTAGAAAGATTAGCCGGTCAAAGTTTTTATTGCTTCTTAGATGGATATTTTGGTTATAATCAGGTTGCTATAGACCTGAGGGACCAAGAAAAAACCACCTTTACATGTCCTTTTGGCACATTTGCTTATAGACACATGCCCTTTGGGTTGTGCAATGCACTGGCGACTTTTCAACGGTGTATGATGCCTATCTTTTCGGATATGGTGGAAAATTTCTTGGAAGTGTTCATGGATTATTTTTTTGTGTTTGGACCTTCATTTGAATCATGTCTCAAAAATCTATCCTGTGTTCTCACACGATGTCAAGAGACCAATCTAATCCTCAGTTGGAAAAAGAGCCATTTTATGGTTCAAGAGGATATTGTCCTAGGGCATATTGTGTCTAAAAGAGGAATTGAGGTGGACAAAGCCAAAGTCGATCTTATTTGCAAACTTCCTTCACCACCAACGGTGAGAGAGATTCATTCTTTCCTTGGGCATGCGGTCTTTTACCGTCGCCCTATCAAAGACTTTAGCAAGATCTCTCAGCCTTTGTGTCGCCTTCTTAAAAAAGAGTTTTGTTTTACCTTTGATGAAGCGTGCCTTAATGTTTTTGAAAAACTCCGCATCATGCTTACAACCGCTCCAATTCTCATCCCTCCAAATTGGGCTGTCCCATTTGAGATCATGTGTGATGCATCCGATTACGCCTTAGGTGCAGTCTTAGGGCAACGAGTAGACAAATTACCACATGTTATCTACTATGCAAGTAAAACCCTTTCTGAGGCTCAAATCATTTATACCATAACGGGAAATGAGTTGCTTGCGGTAGCATTTGCATTGGACAAATTTTGAGCTTATCTACTAGGTTCCAAGGTCATTTTCTATTTAGACCATGCTGCCCTCCGGCATCTTTTGGCCAAAAAGGACACTAAGCCTAGATTGATCAGGTGGATACTCTTGTTACAAGAGTTTAATTTTGAGATTAGAGACAAAAAGGGGACCGAAAATGTGGTGGCTGACCACCTCTCTAGAATTCTTGTTGAATCCCTCCATGACTCCATTCCAGTTTGTGAATTCTTTCCGGATGAACAACTCTTTGTAATCTCTCAAGAGAGTATCCCTTGGTATGCGGACATTGTCAACTACTTCGCAACTGGTAAAATACCATCTTCTTGGTCCAAGTAAGAGAAGGATCAATTTTTCTCCCAATCACGATCATATTATTGGGACGATCCTCAATTATTCAAGTATTGCTCTGATCAAATAATCCAAAAATGTGTACCCAACAGTGAATTCCAAAGCATTCTTAAATTCTATCATACACTTGCTTGTGGGGGACACTTTAGTGCTAAGAAAATCGCAGTAAAAATTCTTCAATGCGGGTTTTTATGGCCAAAACTTCATCGGCATGCATACTCATTTTGCCGCTCATGTGGGCGATGTCAGCGCCTTGTCGCGATGTCTCGAAAGGACATGATGCCTCTCAACCCTATTCTTATTGTTGAGATATTTGACGTGTGGGGCCTTGACTTCATGGGACCTTTCCCACCCTCTACTGGTCATGAGTACATACTTGTGGCACTGGACTATGTTTCTAAATGGATAAAGGTCGTTGCTACCAAAACCAATGACCACACAGTCGTGGTTAAGTTTATTCAAGCCAATATTTTTAGCTGTTTTGGTACACCTCGAGCCCTCATCAGTGACGGAGGTAAACATTTCTGTAACTGGTTCCTTCGAACATTGCTTACCGAATACTCTGTCACACACAAAGTAGCCACCCCATACTATCCGCAAACTAGTGGCCAAGTGGAAGTATCCAATAGGGAGATTAAGAAC
This sequence comes from Cornus controversa, assembly GCA_026545225.1. NCBI lineage: Eukaryota > Viridiplantae > Streptophyta > Magnoliopsida > Cornales > Cornaceae > Cornus > Cornus controversa. Next base: position 34,966,992 of record CM048845.1, on the reverse strand, counting down.
ATTCTTGAGAAAATAGTTCAGCCTGACCGGAAAGATTGGTCATTGCAACTAAATGATGTATTATGGGCTTACCGAACTGCTTAAAAAACTCCCATTGGAATGTCACCTTACCAATTAGTTTATGGCAAAGCGTACCATCTTCTGGTTGAATTGGAGCACAAGGCTATGTGGGCCACCAAGACTTTCAATTTTGACATGCAAATGGCTAGATCTAATCGAAAGCTTTAATTAAATGAATTGGAATAATTGCGACATGACGCGTATGAGAACGCTAAAATCTATAAGGCAAAGTTAAAAGCCTTTCATGATCGTAATATCTAAGTTAAAACGTTTTCCCAGGCCAAAAAGAATGGTTGTACAACTCACGCCTCCATTTGTTTCCCGAAAAACTTCGCTCCCGTTGGGATGGTCCATTTTTGGTTAGTTCTGTTGCTCCCTATGGAGCGGTGGAATTGAAGAACGTGAAAGATGGATCATTGTTCAAAGTGAATGGGCAGCGCTTGAAATTGTGCGTGGATGACCAAGTTACCACGGAGTACGTGGATGTCATCACTTTGACGGATCCCATGTATGTTGACTCGTGAGTCAATTCTGATGTCATACCATAGACGTGTAAGGTGGCGTGGCCATGGTAGCTATCATGCTTCCATAATGTCCCTCTAATCCAAAGTAACTTTTGTATCTAAGTAATCTTGTATCTAAGTCCCATAAGTCCAAGTCCATGAAGTATAACTCAAGATAACTATTTTTGAGCATTTCGATTGATCGAAGCAAGGATCTCGATCAATCAAGATTTTGATTGATCGAGATCTTGGTCTTGATCGATAGAAATAATGCAGAGATGTTGGAGCCCTGTTGCAAATATCAAAGTCCCGAGAGATGGTTTACTTCGATAGCACTTCGATAGGTCCTCGATCAATCGACATTTTGATTGATCGAAGCAAGGATTTCGATTGATCGAGATTTGATCTCAATTGATCGAAGCCAGGATTTTGATTGATCAAAATCTTAACTAATCAAGATGTACATCTTGATCAATCGAGATCGACGCGCTGCCTGCATGTGAGCCACTTATTTATTCGAACCGCTGGGCTCCCTCTCATTTTACGATTCTTCCCAAGACCATCCAACTTCCTCATTTTCTCTGAGACATCCAAAGCTTCCCCGAGCATCATTCAAACCTTGTTCGATCATTCAAAACTATCCACCATTCTTCGCCATAGTCCGTGCTCTCCGCGTATACGCGCACGTTCGTCTCTTCACGACTGCGTGTTGGGACTTCATTTTCTTGCACCGATCCTCATCTTCATCTTGAGGTAAGTGATGCATGGTTATATTTTGATTGCTTTGCCACCATTCTTGTTAGTTTTTCAGCGTAATGAGCATATACAGATGAGTGGGTTGGAGTCGGTTACATCCGCTTATGCTGTTTCGTTAAGAGCTAAATGAGCGACATATTCATATGGGTTATTTTTGCTCTCGAATCTGCGTTGAACCTCCCGTGCATTTCACGATTGGCATGTTTTCGATTCTGAGTAGACCTAGTCGAGTCGATTCGAGCATATCTTGGAAAGCATGTGTCGGCACCATGGACTAGAACCTCCTTTTTAATTTTTATTCTTAGTTTAGTATTCATTTTATTTTTTTTATTTACTTTAATTTTTGGAATAAGTGCAGGCTATTCTGGGTCGATGGCGCGTGTGAAGAATTCTCCCGGTGCTATTAGAGATGTGCCCGGGCGAGCCTTCCAGACACGAAAGTTCCACCCCTAGCAGTGTTTTAAGCTAAGAGAGTAAGAGATGCGTCCCAACTACTCGTCGACTGTAGCAGAGCTCAGGAGGCGTTGCCTCGACCGATTATGTGTGCCACCTACTGATGTGGCACACGAGTGCTTGGTGTAGGTCTTTTATAAGCACATGACCTATTCCAACACCAAGCCGGACACACTGTAGACCGTCATAGCTGGCACGACGATTACTATCACGCCGAGCCAGATCACATAGATGCTCGGCATTCCTCACCAGTAGCCTCTAGACATGGTTGACCATAACCATCTGCCGATCTATAGGGCCGAGTTTCCAGTAGAAATGACACTGTTCTCCATCGTGATGGACATGTGTGACGGGGTGTTTACCACTCCCAGTCATAATTGCACATCCAAATCGATGTGCTCGAGTGTATTATGGTTCCTGGACACCACTCTCATCAAGAACGCGTGTCCTTTACAGCATATGGTAGAGCGCAAGGGTGACCTTCTACGTTGCCTATACGCTTTCCACATAGGCACTTGGTTTTCTGTCCCGTCGCTGATTTGGGGGCAAATGTTCAAAGTCTGGGACGGTCGTGTGAATAAGAGCATGAGGCGAGCAGCGAGTTGGTGACTTCCCTTTCCTTTCTTGGTCGCAGCCTTCCTCAGCCATGTCAACATACCGATCAGTGATACTGACATCCAGCTGGCACTGCCCACTCGTTACACGCCTACTCAGTGGGAGCGGGTGAGGCGACACTTGGAGTGACAGGACCACCAGGGCCATCCACCAGAGGTTGTGGACATAGATGCCCTAGTGGAGATGGATGAGGATGCACCCGCAGAAGGTGAGGCATCTGATGAGGAGCTAGGGTCTGATGATATGGATATCGCCATGGAGCGACATGAGATCCTGGCGACTGGCTACTCCTGCCTGGCAGCTGATGTTGAGCGGCTCCAGTAGGGTTTTGAGGAGCATGTCTAGGTGACGCAGGGTTAGCTGGAGGCTATTAGGACGGACATTACCTCTCTGGCACAAGGTCAGAGGGCGATCTTAGATGAGTTCCGGGCCTTCCGGCAAGACCTGCAGTTCCTATTTGCCAGTCGAGCTTCCACCTCCGCCTCTACTCCATCCACCGAGCCTCCACCACCACCACCCGCCCTAGAGTAGCTGTATTTATTTGTATTTTCTGTTTTACTTTCTGTTATTTTTGTTTCTTTCCTTTTTGATAGGCCATGTTGGCCATGTTCATTTTTGAGTATTCCAGCTGCATGTACACTTTGTACTCAAACTCATTTTCACATATATGGAATACAGTTATCCTTTCTTTTCTAGCGTGTGTTTTATTTACTGTCTTTATTTTTGCTTTCTGCCAATATCTCTGCTCTCTATACTTTGACTATGTATATAGTACCACTTGCCTAATTGTTATATGCAATTCAGTTGATGATTTTCGTTTATTACCACCTGGTTTAAATTTCCAATACTGTTTAGATTACTTCAACGTAGTATGGCGTTAATAAAGAAAGGCAAGCCCTTTGCATGCTATACGTTAGCGAGCCTGGATAGTCAATATCTTATCGCATAGACCTCTTAGTCAATTGGGAAACACCAGTTCAGAGCCTTGGATATGTAGTGATCTTGGCATTGTCTGCTTGTACATGATTCTTTTATTATGTTGTTTTCCTATACACTTTTTGTTCCTTTTAATGCTCGTGGTATCCAGTTGGTGTTCCGTGTAGGTTTCTCTCATTCGTAGGATGATCGCTTGTGTTGGAATGCCATTTTTGTCACCTTCTGCAGTCTCGGTAATTTCTTTCCTTGTTCTTCTTGTTCAAGCATTGAGGGCAATGTTGTGTCTAAGTTTGGGGGTGCGGTATGTTATACCAGTTGCATATGTATGCAATGTTCAGTCTTTGTATTGATTGTCACTGTAGAGCAGTTTTTCTTTCTTTCTTTTTCTTGAAATTTTTGCATGCTTGCTATGATGTCTTGCCTTTTTAAAGGAACATCATTCGAATAAATGTTCGAGATAAATGCAGCAGGTAATTAAGAACTTTAACATTGTAAATACCAGCACTTTTGCAAGCTATGTAATAGGCTAGAATGGTTTACATTTTTGTCCAAATATGAATACGTATGGTTTTTGCCCTGAATTTGTCCTTACCCGCACAAATTCGCACACATGCATTTTAAATTGTGGGGTATAAGTCTGATGGAGAATTTTGTAAATTTCTGTTTTTATTTGAACAGCTTAAAGAATGAGTTCTTCCGGTTGTTGTAAAAAAAAAAAATTGCAATAAGCCTTCTCACTCAATAAACCGGATCTCTATGCCTCAAAGCAGGGAGTATTCGTGTATAAGTGTGCAAGGTTGAGCAACAATAAGAGGGTGGCTTGTTTAAGCTCATCGCCTTGTAAGCTCGGTTATTAAGTCCGAGGGGTGTTTCTTCACCCAATGCCCTAAAACCAATTGATTTGGGAGTCATTAGCCCAATGCCGCTACATGGGCTTACAAGAAAGCAAAAAGAGCTAAGCATTGCACGGTCATCCGTACAGGAGCATTCATGTACGTTTTACAGTAATGAACAACAGTGTTGAGCTTTTTCAATGAGTTTTTCTTTTAAAAACATATTTGTTTTATTTTTCTCCAAATATGACAAAGTCACGCGTTAGAATGCATGTTCACTTTTCAAAGAGGATTTTGGGGTTGGAATCGGTATGTTTATTCGGCCTAGCCATTATGTGGGGACTGTCATCTGTTTGTAGTTTGTAAAAGTCCATTTTTGCTAATGGCCGCATAGTTCTGTAATACTCGTTGCATTTTTCATGTGTGACATGAACGGATAATCATCTTTTATCTAGTTGATGACTGAGCATGATTCAATTTTTGTTTAAAATAATTAAGTTCATTTTTGTAATATTGCAATGCTAAGAGACTAGCAATGATCGAGACTTGATTTCGATTGATCGAAATCTCGATCAATCGAGATCCCCATTTCGATTGATCGAGATTCTGCAGACCCACTTGCCCACTTGCTCACCTGCTCATCCCACTTGCAACAAAATCCCCCTTTTTACACGACTTAGAGGGATTTTCTGTGAGACCCCGATACATGATAATTCTCATTAGCATAATTTAATTTTTGAGTAAACATAAATTATATATGAATATTTCGTATGTACAATAAATTGGGAGGAGGTAGCATGTAGCATGCCTAGAGTGGGTTGTATTGTGAAGTTTATTTTATGCATCCTAGTAGGTTTAACTATTGTAGGATGTTAATTAGAAGTTATGTTTTAGTATATCTAAATATTAATTTAGAGTTAATGAGGTGCTTAGGGGAAATGAAGTGGTTTAGAAGGGTTAGAGGGCAAATAACTTGAGGGGGTGATGTACAAATTTAAAGTGTTGAAGGAGGTGAAGTGCAAATGATCTAAAATGGGGCTAGGTGTCAAAATTTGGTGTCAAAGACATGAGTAAGCAATATAGATCAGATTGAGAGAGGAGCTTATCTCTACAACTCTTGTGTCTTGTTTGGCAAAACAAGTTTTAGAGTCTTAGAGTGGTAGAGAAGTTAGGAGAGAGGAGACTAAGCAAAGAGGAGGAAGGAAAAGAAGGGAAATTCAAGTTAAATACTTGTGAGTTCTATGATTCATTAGCTTTCATGTTTTATGTTGATTGTAATTTATATATATGATTTTGTATAGCAAATCATTGAAGGAAGACATGAAATCATCATGTATGCTTGAATATGTGTGTGTAGAGGAAAAGTGTAATACTATGTGAATGGTAGAGTTGATTTTTATGGTTTTGATTGCATTTTGTTGGTATAAAAGGAAAGGAATCATGTTATAAATATGTTCTATGATGATTAATAGGAGCTAGAAGTACTATATATGAAGTTTGCATGAAAAAGAAGTGAAAAAGATGAAAAATGTGCTCTGTAGACAGCTTATAGTCACCTTACAAGAATGACTTTAAAACAGTGTAGAAAATTCAGAATTGAGTTATGTTTGTTGGGTTGGAAAGTAGACTGGTAGATCTTTCCAGAAATGTATGGTAGAGCACCTAGTTCTTTCTGAATTGAAACAGTTTAATTGTTAAAGTTTGGTGAAAAATAGGGACTGTGGGAGAGATTGAATTGAAAACAGTCCATTGTTTTGCTTATTTATGGAAAACTAACCATTGAATCATGCTCTAATTTTAGTATGATGTTCTTGCATATGTTTTCTATCTACTATAAAATTTGTAGGCCAACTGGATGTCCGGAAGTCCTTCATTTGGAGTGAAAATGTGGACAACATGTAGGGAAGAATATATATACTTGAAATTGCAATTGTGAAGGTGTTAGATTGAATACTTGGAGTGTGTGGTGTAATTAGTGTACTTAATCATATTAGTATTGATTTGGAAGGTGGTGCAACAATGTATACTTGTAAGGTAAGGTAAAGGATGAGCTTGATATTCTTGCTTACAATGTGTTTGACAAAATGTTCCAATGAGCTTATAGTTTATGATTATCATGATTGATCCTTGAAATTTATATGAATGAAGTTTGTGATAATTGTTGTCTTCTTAAATTTAAAAATCTATATGATGTGAGTATAATGTCCTATAGGCAAGGAGGAAGAACTACACCCTCAACAACAACGGGATAAGTAACAAGTTGGAAGATACCCAAGGTGAGTGCTTCCACTAGAAGTGTATTATTTGAATGTATACATTGAAGTATGGAAAATGTCTATATGATGTGAGGATATCTATATAGTATGAAGATGCTTATAAAGCATGAAGATACCTATAAGGCATGAAGTTATATAAGGTCCATACTCTGGCCAAGAAGGAGAGTAGAAAGTTATAATATCTACATAGCTTGAAGTTATTAGATGATATCCGTGATTATTATTCTGATGTAGTAGTGTTACATTCACTGGGCTTTGGGCTCACTTTTGTTATATATATGTTTTTCAGGTTCAAGGTTTTGTAGCCACTGCCGAGTCTAGAGTCTTGGGGATTTAATTGGGAAATGAGGAGGACAAAGTGTTTTGTTTAACATGTAAATATTGTAGAGGAGTTTTATGGTAAACTCATAATGAGATATGTTGTGATGGTGACTACTTGTAATATAATCTTGTGGTTTGTTTGGATTTGTAGATTATTAAATATGCATTCTAATGTGGATTAATGTCAATTTTGTTTGATATTAATGAAAATGGTTAGATACACTTCAATTGTTCACTAATTTATATTATGATATAAATTGGGTTGGGGTGTGTCAGCTTTTGGTATCAGAGCCTAGGTTTTCTAGGTTCTAGAGTTGGTAAGCGTCTAGACTGGCAGTGGTTGTAGGAAGTGTGTAGTAAGTTCTTTATTTGACTTGAGTGATACTGACAAGTATGTAGTAAATGTACATCATATATGTATGTTGTTATATCTGAGATTCATCGCAGATATTGAGTAATGGAAGGAGGAAATGAACATCCTAGAGTTGAGACAGAAGCTTCTCATACTCCAGTTGAGACTAAAGTCCAACAACACATTCATGATAACGTGGGGAGAGAATCAGTACAAGTAACTGATATGCAGAGAATGCAACAAGCTATAGCACAGTTGGCAGAGCAACAAGCAAAATTTTATGAAAGTCAGACTATAGCACAAACAAGGCAAGTGGTACAACAAGAAAGGAAAATGGGTTTAGTACATGAAAAGTTTATGAAGTTATTACCTCCAGTATTCTCAGGTACTACTCAGCCATGAGAAGCAGAGGGGTGGATTAGAAAGATGGAATCTATCTTTGCAGTAATGAGTGTACCAGAGGACCAGAAAGTGAATTTGGCTACGTTTATGCTAAAGGATGAAGCAAGCTACTGGTGGGATATAACGACGCATTTGGTGGTTGCCCCAGGAGGAGGAGCGGTAATACTATGGGATCCATTTGTTAAAGCTTTTTATGAAAAGTATTTTCCTCCAGTTTATAGGAAGCGAAAGGAGCGAGAGTTCATCCTTTTAAATCAAGAACAAGATAAGCTGATGGTAGCTGAATATGAAGCTAAGTTCATAGCTTTATCAAGGTTTGGATCTAAGTTTGTACAAAATGAGGAAGACAAATGTACAATGTTTCAGGATGGTTTAGCATTGGCTATTAAATCAAGAGTGTCCATTTTTGATGAGAAAATTATAATGAACTTGTGAACAAAGCTATGATTGCAGAACAGAATGTAAAAGAATTGGAGGGAAGAAGGGAGCGATACAAGAAAAGTAGGTTTGATCCAACATAGTCAAAGGGAGGTGAAGTAGGATCTTCAAGTCAGGGAGGGCAAATATCACAATACGGTAGAGGACAAGGCAGTGCATTCCAAGGACGAACTCCTAGCATTGGAAGAGGTCAAGGTCTTTTAGGCCAACAATTTGTTCAACAAAGTAGCTTTGGGGAAAGTGGCAATATCAGAGGGTGTTTTCATTGTAAGAAGGAAGGTCATCAAAAGAAAGATTGTCCTGTATTGAAAGCAGAAATGTGTTATCATTGCCAACAACCGGGTCATCGAAGAAGGGAGTGTCCTATGTTGATAGGAACAACATCGGTGGGAAGTGTTAGTGGTCCTGCTAGAGGATCACCACAGGGAGGTGTATCAAGAGGAGGTAGGGGTGCTCCTAGTGGTCTGCAAACCCAAGGAAGAGTGTTTGCTATGACACTTCAGGATGCTCAAGCTACACCAGACGTTGTGATAGGTAAACTTTCTATTTTGGGTAGAATTGCTGGTGTTCTTATTGATCCGAGATCAACGCATTCATTTGTTGCATCATCAGTTGCTATACACTTGGGTAGACCACCTTCATTATTAGATTGTAAATTGTTTATCTCTACACCAATAGGTGAGGTAGTAGTGGTTGAAGTTGAGTATCGGGATTGTGTATTGCAATTGGGAGATGGAAATATAAAGGTGAATTTGATACCGTTGAATATGCAAAACTTTGATATCATTTTGGGTATGAACTGGTTATCTGTGTATCATGCTTCCATAGATTGTTTTTGGAAAGAAGTTGTATTTCAAATACCAGGTGAACCAGAATTTAAATTTGTAGTAGAAAGAAATATTATTCCAAACTGCCTCATCTCAGCTATACAAACTAGGAAGTTGTTGAAGAAAGGTTGCCAGGGTTATTTGGCTTATGTTATTGGTACTAAAAATAAGGATGTGAAACCAGAAGATGTATCAGTTGTAAGGGAATTCACAGATGTATTTCTAGAAGAATTGTCGGGGTTGCTAGTGGACAGAGAGGTAGATTTCACTATTGAGCTGGTACCGGGAACAACTCCAATTTCTATGGCTCCATACCGAATGGCACTGACAGAGTTGAAAGAATTGAAAATACAGTTGCAAGATTTAATGGACAAGGGTTTCATTCGACCTAGTATTTCACCATGGGGGGTGCCAGTGTTATTTGTTAAGAAGAAGGATGGTACTATGCGGTTATGTATTGATTATCAACAGTTAAACAAAGTAACCATCAGAAACAAGTATCCATTACCACGAATTAATGATTTATTTGATCAGTTGCAAGGAGCAAAAGTGTTTTCTAAAATTGACTTAAGGTCAGGATATCACCAGTTGAAGGTAAAAGATAGTGACATTTCTAAAACTGCTTTTCGAACTCGTTATGGCCATTATGAGTTTTTGGTGATGCCTTTTGGGGTAACCAATGCTCCAGCTGTGTTTATGGATTTAATGAATCGAGTATTTCATCCGTTTGTTGATTTATTTGTTATTGTTTTCATTGATGATATTTTGATATATTCTCAAAGTATGGATGAACATGAAAAGCATTTGAAAAATTGTGTTACAGATTTTACGAGAAAAATAACTTTTTGCTAAATTCAGTAAATGTGAATTTTGGCTTGATAAAGTTGTATTCTTGGGGCATGTGGTATCTGGAGATGGTATTTATGTTGATCCGTCAAAGGTCAGTGATGGTTTTGTGATTTATACCGATGCTTCACACCAAGGCCTGGGATGTGTTTTTATGCAAAATGGAAAGGTAATTGCTTATGCCTCTAGACAATTGAAAAGGCATGAATTGAACTATCCTACTCATGATCTGGAGTTAGCTGCTATTGTTTTTGCTTTGAAATTGTGGAGGCATTATCTATATGGTGAGACATGTGAAATATTCACTGATCATCAAAGTTTGAAATATTTGTTTACACAAAAGGACTTAAATTTGAGACAGCGGCGGTGGATGGAGCTAATCAAAGATTATGATTGTAATATTCATCATCACCCAGGGAAAGCCAATGTAGTAGCAGATGCTTTGAGTAGAAAATCCTCGGGGAGGCTATCTTGTATACAGTGTGTGCGGGTGGCCAATATTATGGAGTTGAGATTAATGGGAGTTGAATTTGAAGTTACTAGTAAAGGAGCATTTCTAGCACATGTTATGGTGAGACCATTGTTGATTGATCGAATAAGGGAATTACAACTTCATGATGCATTCTTAGAGAAGAAAAGAAAAAAAGTTCAAGAAGGTATGCAAATTGAATTTATAATTACGAATGATGGGACTTTGTATTTTAAGAGTCGAATTTGTGTGCCGAATGATGTTTCTTTGAAGAAAGATATTTTAGATGAAGCCCATAGTTCTATATATGCTATGCATCTGGGAAGTACTAAAATGTTCAGGGATTTGAAGGAATACTATTGGTGGAACAATATGAAGTGTGAAATTGCAGAATTTGTAGCAAAGTGTTTAGTATGTCAACAAGTGAAAGTAGAACATCCGAAACCAGCAGGGTTATTGCAACCATTACCAGTTCCAGAATGGAAGTGGGAGCATATCACAATGGATTTTGTGACAGGACTTCCAAGAACACAGCAGGGACATGATTCCATTTAGGTGATAGTTGACAGATTGACGAAGTCAGCTCATTTTCTGGTAGTCAAAACTACTTATTCTATAGAAAAGTATGCCCATTTGTATGTTGACAAGATCATACGTTTACATGGGGCTCCAGTTTCTATTGTTTCTGATAGAGATCCAAAGTTTACTTCTAGACTTTGTCCTAGGTTACAGGAGGCCATGAAAACTTCTTTGAAATTCAGTACAGTTTTTCATCCACAAACAGATGGCCAATCAAAATGAACAATTCAGATTCTGGAAGATATGTTGAGAGCTTGTGTGCTAGACTTCAAAGGGAGTTGGGATGATTATTTACCATTGATTGAATTTGCTTATAACAATAGTTTTCAGTCTACTATTGGTATGGAACCATATGAAGCATTGTATGGCAGAAAATGTAGAACTCCCTTATGTTGGAGTGAGGTGGGTGAAAGAAAGTTATTAGGCCCAGAATTGATTGAAGTTACAACTGAAAAAGTGAAGGTAATTCAGCAACGTATGAAGGTAGCACAAGATAGACAGAAAAGTTATGTGGATATACGAAAAAGGAGGAATTTAGAGTTTGAAGTTGAAGATTTCGTCTTTCTTCGCATTTCTCCTTGGAAGGGTATTATGAGATTTGGAAAGAAGGGTAAATTAAGTCCTAGATACATTAGACCATACAAGATTCTGGAACGTATAGGAGCAGTGGCATATCATTTAGCATTGCCAGAAGAATTATCGAGATTACATGATGTTTTCCACATGTCTATGCTTCGGAAGTATATGTCAGATCCATCTCATGTATTAGTTTCACAACCAATAGAATTGAAGGAAGATTTGACCTATGAAGAGAAACCAGTACAGATTTTGGCTCATCCAGACCAAGTACTTCGAAATAAAGTCATTCCAATGGTAAAACTCTTGTGGACAAGTCATGCAATTGAAGAGGCTACTTGGGAACGTGAGGAAACAATGAGGACGCAATACCCTCACTTGTTTGGTATGTACATTTCCTACATTTTAATTTCGGGGACGAAATTCATTAAGGGGGGGAGAATTGTGAGACCCCGATACATGATAATTCTCATTAGCATAATTTAATTTTTGAATAAACATGAATTATATAAGAATATTTTGTATGTACAATAAATTGGGAGGAGGTAGCATGTAGCATGCCTAGAGTGGGTTGTATTGTGAAGTTTATTTTATCCATCCTAGTAGGTTTAACTATTGTAGGATGTTAATTAGAAGTTATGTTTTAGTATATCTAAATATTAATTTAGAGTTAGTGAGGTGCTTAGGGGAAATGAAGTGGTTTAGAAGGGTTAGAGGGCAAATAACTTGAGGGGGTGATGTACAAATTTAAAGTGTTGAAGGAGGTGAAGTGCAAATGATCTAAAATGGGGCTAGGTGTCAAAATTTGGTGTCAAAGACATGAGTAAGTAATATAGATTAGATTGAGAGAGGAGCTTATCTCTACAACTCTTGTGCCTTGTTTGGCAAAACAAGTTTTAGAGTCTTAGAGTGGTAGAGAAGTTAGGAGAGAGGAGACTAAGCAAAGAGGAGGAAGGAAAAGAAGGGAAATTCAAGTTAAATACTTGTAAGTTCTATGATTCATTAGCTTTCATGTTTTATGTTGATTGTAATTTATATATATGATTTTGTATAGCGAATCATTGAAGGAAGACATGAAATCATCATGTATGCTTGAATATGTGTGTGTACGTAGAGGAAAAGTGTAATACTATGTGAATGGTAGAGTTGATTTTTATGGTTTTGATTGCATTTTGTTGGTATAAAAGGAAAGGAATCATGTTATAAATATGTTCTATGATGATTAATAGGAGCTAGAAGTACTATATATGAAGTTTGCATGAAAAAGAAGTGAAAAAGATGAAAAACGTACTCTGTAGACAGCCTGTAGTCACCTTACAAGAATGGCTATAAAACAGTGTAGAAAATTCGGAATTGAGTTCCATTTGTTGGGTTGTAAAGTAGACTGGTAGAAATTTCCAGAAATATATGATAGAGCACCTAGTTCTTTCTGAATTGAAACAGTTTAATTGTTAAAGTTTGGTGAAAAACAGGGACTGTGGGAGAGATAGAATTGAAAACAATCCATTGTTTTGCTTATTTATGGAAAACTAACCATTGAATCATGCTCTAATTTTAGTATGATGTTCTTGCATATGTTTTCTATCTATTATAAAATTTGTAGGCCAACTGGATGTCGGGATGTCCTTCATTTGGAGTGAAAATGTGGACAGCATGTAGGGAAGAAAATATATTCTTGAAATTGCAATTGTGAAGGTGTTAGATTAAATACTTGGAGTGTGTGGTGTAATTAGTGTACTTAATCATATTAGTATTGATTCGGAAGGTGGTGCAACAATGTATACTTGTAAGGTAAGGTAAAGGATGAGCTTGATATTCTTGCTTACAATGTGTTTGACAAAATGTTCCAATGAGCTTATAGTTTATGATTATCATGATTGATCCTTGAAATTTATATGAATGAAGTTTGTGATAATTGTTGTCTTCTTAAATTTAAAAATCTATATGATGTGAGTATAATGTCCTATAGGCAAGGAGGAAGAACTACACCCTCAACAACAACGGGATAAGTAACAAGTTGGAAGATACCCAAGGTGAGTGCTTCCACTAGAAGTGTATTATTTGAATGTATACATTGAAGTATGGAAAATGTCTATATGATGTGAGGATACCTATATAGTATGAAGATGCTTATAAAGCATGAAGATGCCTATAAGGTATGAAGTTATATAAGGTCCATACTCTGGCCAAGAAGGAGAGTAGAAAGTTATAATATCTACATAGCTTGAAGTTATTAGATGATATCCGTGATTATTATTCTGATGTAGTAGTGTTACATTCACTGGGCTTTAGGCTCACTTTTGTTATATATATGTTTTTCAGGTTCAAGGTTTTGTAGCCACTGCCGAGTCTAGAGTCTTGGGGATTTGATTGGGAAATGAGGAGGACGAAGTGTTTTGTTTAACATGTAAATATTGTAGAGGAGTTTTATGGTAAACTCATAATGAGATGTGTTGTGATGGTGACTACTTGTAATATAAGCTTGTGGTTTGTTTGGACTTGTAGATTATTAAATATGCATTCTAATGTGGATTAATGTCAATTTTGTTTGATATTAATGAAAATGGTTAGATACACTTCGATTGTTCACTAATTTATATTATGATATAAATTGGGTTGGGGTGTGTCATTGTTTGACTTGAATAAGACTTTTGGAGACATTCTTGATATAGTTGGTATATATATTGATATATATATATATATATATGGTGGGTCCCAAGGTTGAAAAGGAGGCCATAAAGCACACATGGAGGCCAATTCTCTCATATATCTCATACACATTAGACATACAAGAAGAGAGATTCGGGAGAGGAGTAGAAGGAGCTGAACTAGACCTTGAAGCTTCATTTTCTCCATCAATGGATGAGTGCAAGGCTGCCATGACCAACTAACTTCTCTAGTAGGGTGTGGTTAACACCCCTAGCCATGTAAACTTGTTTATTTTTGTAGCATTTTGGGATTTATATGTAAATGTTGATTATTTAGTCTAGTGAGAATGTACACTTTTACATCTCTTATATATATTCATTTGATGTTGGTTTTATTCTTGTCTTAGAGTAGAATCTATCTTGTAAATGCACAACATTTGTTTCTTCCACAAGAAGGTTAAATGATGGCTATGTAATGGTGTTTAAATTAATGTGTTGTGTTTGCTTGTATAAACCATGCCAAGATAAGGTAGTTTGGATGCATGTAGGTTCACTTAGAGAGTAGGGTAATTAGTTAGGTTGAAGAGCTATGTTTGTTGAAGATGGATTATGATAGGTTGCACAAACATTAATCTTTTGATATGTCATTGAGGTCACAAGCCTAATGACATTGTTAGACATTTAATTTATGAATCCCAAGCTTGCTACACTTATGGACATGTGAATGGCTAGTGGTGGAAACCACCCCTAGTTCTCTCTCCCAACTTTTAACTCTTTAAATTTATGGTTTTTACATTCATGCAATAGTTTTATAAACAAAAAATCAAAACCTCGTTTTTAAGATTAAAGTGGAATTAATCCTTCTTTAAAACAATTGCAACTAGTCCTCGTGGGATCGATATTGTCACGCCCCGGTTTCCGACACCTGGTTAGGAGCGAAGGAAACGGGGGTGAATCCATAATTTCACCTCAAGTTCCCACACCTTAATCTCATTATAATCATTTCTATTGCGGAAGCATTCTATATGCACACCCTTCAAGTGGCATTAGATCATCAAAGGCCCTTGCAAATGACTTTCACCTTTGGTTCCACACATATAAACCACTAAGTTTTGGACCTCAACTTTTTACACAGATGGATCTCAATCGAGATTCATCTCGATTAATCGAGATTTTGACCCCATTAATCAAAGAAAACACCCCCTCGGTACCTTGGACCTGCATTATTTCGATTAATCGAGATTGGGACTTCGATGAATCGAAATTAAGCCTGAAAATTCATAAAATCTCGCAACCATTTCGATCAATCGAGATGGGCATCTCGATTAATCGAAATGCACTGCCCAGAAATTCTCAAACACCTATACAAGATCAAATTGAACCTAAATCTCAACCAAACCACCTTAGATTATTCATATCTCATATAAATCATCCACCATTGACGTAGAATCATACTCACACATCAACCTATACATTTGAATCTCAAATCTTGCATAATCATAGAAAACCCATTCTAAGTTTACAATGCACATAAAATTCAAGTGAACCAAACCATCCTCATTTTTCCAAAGGTGATCTTCATTAACCCAACCATGCAATCTAACTTATACATTGAGATCCTACAACCATGATTCCACATAAATCCACAACTCTAAACCTTCATATCCACGAAATTAAGATGCAAAAGACAAAAGAATACATTCATCCATTTAAATTCCAAATCCATACATAATCCATGGAACCATACATATAAGAATTCAAATGGCCCCTTTTGCATGCATTCAACAAGTCTCAAATAAAGGAAGCCATTATACATACATTTATCAAAAAAATCACTTTCCTACAAGTGTGGCACTTACATTTGGATTTTACATACATAAGAAGGTACAAATGTAAAGGCAACAACACAACCATTGTCTATATGCCACAAGTCGGCATGGACATTTATCTATCTCTCAAAAGAGTAAAAGTCCAAAAATAAGCTCAACATATCCATAGAACTAATCATACTTCGTCTTCCATTGGCGCCTCATCTGAAAAAGTTTATAAAAATGGGGGGTAAGCAACACCGCGGCTCAGTAGGAATGATCCACCCAACCCCACTCTAACTCAGGCGGCCATGCATGGATGCATATGAAATCTCTACATGTCTACATAACAAGTATACATGCTTTTAACCCATAAACAAACACGTTTTTCAAATCATGCATGATGTTTCACATCTCAATGCATTTACATACATATATATATATATATATATATCCAATTGAGCAGGCCACAATATATATACATATATAACTCACATCACATAAATTCAAAAATCAATTCAACTGAGGACTTCGCTTATCACAATCCGTAGTAAGGGTCACGTTGGGACCACATACTCTGCTCACGCTTTTCGAGCTACTAACCCGACGGAAGCGACACCCGCTTGGCCAAGTTTTGGGTCTTGCACCCTAGAGTTCAATACCCTTATTAATTCTCACACATGCCCCAAAAGCCTCGCTTTTCATATAATGTACACTTATCAAATAAATCCGCAAAATCCACACAATGCAATGCTTTTGTCAAAACAATGCATTTTTCTTTTTCATCTCAAGCTTGTCACAGTGTCAACACACTCATACCATGAAAATCATCATGCTTATGCATTTCACAAGAAAAATCATATCTTTCATGCACAAGTCTATAAAACTCACATTTTTCATATTTTCACCAAATGATCACATTTTTCATCAAGAACATTCATAGTCTCATTTGCACATACACAACACATATAAGTTCTAACCAACATGCTAGACATTTATATATGCACAATCACATTGGTATACATATATACATATATACATAACCCTAAACTCAAGAAATCCCAATCTATCTTTCATGTCACAAGTATGTGACCTATAGGATCAAAGTAAAGATAAGTCTAGCACCCCTACCTCAAATTCCCAAGCTTTGAATCCAACTTTGAGAAATTCCAGCTTTCTCAACTTCGTGAAACGGAGACTTTGTTAGGTTCAAACCGATGCCCTTGATGTCCCCTACACTATTTCCTGCTTCAAGATCTTCCAAATCACACCTTAAGGCCTCAAACTTTAGAGAGAAGGGAGAGAGATGAAGTGGGATACGTAAAGAAAGAGAGATCTATAAAATGAAATGTCTCAGACCCTTTTTGATATTTATCTCAATCCTAGGGGCGCGAAATGACCATTTTACCCCTAGCCACTTAATGTACCTTCCCGAGCTCGGAATTAATTCCCGAAAACTCCGTTAGACTCGAAATCACTTCCTTAACACTCTAAACATTTCATTTAGTCCATAACTAAAAGTAAAATTTTCCAAATTTTTCAGACCCACTTAACCTCATCCCGGGCCCCCGTTGACCAAAAAGTCAAACTTTCTCAAAAGTTGTCAAAACTTTCCAAAACCATATTCCAACCTTCTAAACACGTTTCCCCACATTCAAAACATGTTAAACATCATTTAAAATGTACTTAAAGTGATAAATGACAAAAATTGAAAGAAATCGGCCAAAATTGGGCACGGTCTCTACAGATACCCTCTATATAGAACCGTATCTACAAAGATTTGTGCTCTTGTGAGTGGTTAAATTATATTTTGATAAAAGGGGCAAAAATAAGCTTACAATATAATTCAAGTTTAGCCACATCACACACACAATTCATCGATGCACAAGCACTCTTCACATGCCCTAGGTTCATCCCTACTACGTCATATCAATTTAACCAATTTCATCTCAACATATAAATCATTGAGACAATTTGACAAACACATAGCATCATAGTGTTGATAACTTAACACAAACATCTTTAATACTACACATACTCACCAATTTCATGAAATAATGCAACATAAATGAATTTAGAGTTCACATTTACAAAAGTTATCACTTTAACTCAACTAAAACATCATTTAAAGCATGTAACTACAACACCCATATCATAGATCTTAATATATATTCTATCTTCACAAGGAAACATGTAAATATCCATATAAACATGAAATCATCATCATAAGACTAAAAATCACAACTATAACATGTGAAAGTCATACTTTATGTATTAATATGAAAAGAAATTTGAAATGGAAGACACAACACACACACCCTACCTCAGGGGATGAAATTTAAACTTTAGCGACAAGCCCTAGAATCCCAAACCTTCAAATTTTACCAAAATCAAAATTTATATTGATTAGAATGTAGAGGAGAATGAGAGAAAAAAAAATTTCCTTTGCTCTAAGACCTCAATCAAGCTCCTTGATACTCAAAATGAAGAGAGAAGATGAAGAGATGAAATGGTAGAGAGGAGAAGAGATGGCTGGTCAAACATGGAAGAGAGAGAATTGAAAAATCAAAGTTTTCCCACTCAACCTATACATACATGCCTATACATATCACCTCTTACATTGACTAGTCAACCTTCACAAATAAACCCACATCTTCTTTAAAAATACTCATTGTCCCTAGCTACTTTAGTCTAATTACATCTTAACAAAATCTCCTCTTTCCATTTCACTTTAGTCCCTTAAAATAATTACACCTTGTCTTAATCTCCACTTAAGGAAATCTGAACACACTTTCCAAGTCACCTGATGCATCCCGAGTCCCACACCCGAACCCAAAAGTCATATAAGGGTCTTAAAACCCATAAAACACATACCCAAGAAATTAACTAATGTTAAATCACTTTTAACACATAATTAAATTAAAAAATACCCGGGGCTCTACACTGCAAGTGGCATAAGTGATCTGTCCTTTTGAGGCTCTTGATGACCATGTCATCCATATAAGCGTCCACCATTTGTCTAATCTGATTCTCAGAAACCTTGTTGATCTGTGATAAGTGTTCAATTCTATGCATTTGAACCCTCTTTATTGCATACGTTAGTTTTGTTTTTGCGTTTACCGAGATATGTTTACGGTATTTTTGTGTTTTTGATGTTTTGCAGGTATTGGAGTAAATGGAGCAAAGTTGGAAGCTTTCTGCAGTCAAGAGAAGAAATCAGAAAATGCAGCCAAGGCATCTCGATCAATCGAGATATTGATTTCGATTAATCGAAATCTTGATTGATCGAGATCTCATTTCAATTGATCGAAATCTCGATCAATCGAGATTCAATCTCGATCAATCGAAATTCTGCAGAGTCCACTTGGTCACTTGCTCACCTGCTCTCCCACTTGCAACAAAATCCCCCTTTTTGCACGACTTAGGGGGATTGTCTGACTTGAACAAGACTTTTGGGGGCCTTCTTGATACAAGAGATATATATAATGATATATATATATATATGGTGGGCCCAAGGTTGAAAAAGAAGCCAAAAAGCACACAAAAAGGGGCATATCTCTCATATCTCACATATCTCTCAAGACACACAAGAAGAGCAGAAGAGAGACCTTCGGGAGAGGAAGAGGAGAGTTGAACCAGACCAAGAAGCTTCATTCTCTTCATCAATGGAAGCGTGCAAGGCCACCATGATCAACTAACTCTTCTACTAGGGTGTTGGTTTCAACCCCTAGCCATGTAAACTTGTTCATCTTTGTAGCTCTTGGGATTTATACTTAAATGTTGATTATTTAGCCTAGTGATTATGTACACAAATACATCTCTTCTATATATTCATTTGATTTGGAATGTATTCTTGTCTTAGAGTAGATTTTGTCACTTGAGTGCACAACATTTGCATATTCCACAAGAAGTGCAAATGATGGCTAGATAATGGTGTTTAAATGAATGTGTGATGCTAGTTTGTATAGACCATGCCAAGACAAGGTAGTTTGGATGCATGTAGTGTTCACTTAGAGAGTAGAGTAATTAGGTAGTTAGTTAGGTTGAAGAGCTATGCTTGTTGAAGATGGACTATGATAGGTTAGCACACTCATTGATCTTTTGATATGTCATTGAGGTCACAAGCCTAATGACATTGTTAGGCATTTAATTAATGAATCCCATGCTTGCTACACTTATGAACATGTGAATGGTTAGTGGTGGAAACCAACCCTAGTTCTCTCTCCCAACTTTACTCTTTAATTTCATTGTCATTTCATTTATGCAATAGTTTTTAAACACAAAACCAAAAATCTATTTTTTTAGAATTAAAGTAGAATTAATCTTCCCTTAAGACAATTGCGACTAGTCCTTGTGGGATCGATACCCTCTATATAGAACCTTATCTACAAAGATTCGTGCTCTTGCGAGTGGTTAAATTATATTTTGATAAAAAGGGTAAAATTAAGCTTACAATATAATTTAGTTCCGACCACATCAATCAGCCATTTGTACAAAGCACCCATATTCTTCAATCTAAAAGGCATTACTTGTTGTAGTATATGCCCCTTTTTATGATGAAGGAGGTTTGTTCTTCATCAATTAGATTTATAGGGATCTAATTTTATCCAGAATCTACCTTTCATATTTGGTGGTCGCGTCTACCATTTGATCAATCTTTGGGAATGGGTAGTTCTCTTTATGACAGGTTTTGTTTAGATTGGTGTAGTTTATAGAGACCCGCCATTTTCCATTCTTTTTTCGAACTACCACCACACTAGGGAGCCACTATGGGTAATGCACTTCTCTAATTAATCCAACTTTAAGAAGTCAGTCTACTGTCTCTGCTATTATCTAGTTTCTATTTCGGGTGAATTGTCTTTGATTTTCCTTCATAGGTAGATAAATTGGGTCTACATTGAGGTTGTTGCAGCATGCTATCCTTGGGTCACTTTTTCCGAAAACACATGAAAACACATCTATGTTTGATTTGAATGTTCATCAATCAACATCTTTTTCTCTGCGATAATCTGAAAAGATCCTTTCTGAGTGGTTCATCCGTCATTTCCGGGGTAGATCTTGACTGTCTTAAGTGGTTATTCAGTGGGTGTTCTTTTTTCTTGTTTAGATTTCATTATCTTCGGTAGGTAATTATGTGATTGTGATTTGACATCTTCACCCCAATCGAACTCATCCATTGGCTCCTTCTAACTCGTTTTTGTATTAATGCTACCACATAACACTTCTTTGCTGTCACTTAGTCACCCAGAATATCAATTGTCCCATTTAGGTGTATACATTGTTGGAAATTAATCCATACTAAACTTGTAGAAATCAAGAATATAACAATTAATTATAGAGGATATTTTAATTGACATACCTGAATGAAGATTAAGCTGTAGAATACCATTGAGTTTCTGCAAGAGATCCTTAGAGAGCTCTACCCCCTTTCTGAGAGTTGTCCTTCGCTAGGGCTGAATAAGGGTTATGAAACCCTTATCTATAACAACAATAGGGGGGAAGGCTTCTCTACAAATAAAATACCAAAGTCTCCCTTCCTATCATGGAGACCTAGATATCAACGGTTAGGATTAAATCCCATCAAATAAAGTTGGAAAACCTTAATCCAATGGTGTAAATATTATACTATCAATTAGACCACAATTGACAAGTATTACCCCAACCCATCAAATAATAATAATTACATTCCTATCCAATTTTAGAAATAGTGTATAGGACCACAAATAAAAAATATTTTATTTATTAAAATATTCTAACAATCTTCCACTTAGTTCATGCACTTTAAGTTTTGTAAAATGACATTGTGGATTGCAACACTTTAGAAAAATCGAGTGGCCACTCATTTTATTTTAGAAAAATACAATTATCGAAACAGATGGGTTGAAACTTTAAAACACTCTCTTCCATAAACTTCCTCAATAGTGGATCATGGATGCATAGACAAGTAATATATTAGTCTAAACAATTCCATGACCTCAAAACTAATTTCATCTAGGATTTAAGCAAATATAGTAGTTTTTACTTCATTTCATGAGATGCGCAAACTGCATATGGTATAAACGCACACTTCATTATCCGTCCTGCTTCATACCATCACAATATGTCACCTGAACATATTATACAAAACCACCAACCTTCTGTCCAGTGTGAGGGGTTTACCGATATGGAGTCAATCCCATATCTAGCCTAAGTTATCCTCATTGAATGTGAAACACTCTCATAGGCACTTTACTAATTATGTTTGGATTTACCAATGTGGCGCCAATCCCACATCTAATCCAAACACTCTCATAAGTGTAACATCAATCCTAGGCAAACATAATAGCACGTGCATAAACTATATATAAATGAAGATAATAATAACGATACATCATAACTTTATTTTGCATACAAACAATTGTCACCATAAGATGTAAATAAACTGAAAGCTAACTGAACAATAACATGATATAAAAGATATATCAGACATTATAACACAATAACTCTCGAACACATATCTGAATCACGTGCTTCTCAAAATATTTACAGCTAAATACCTTTAGTGAGAGGATCCGCAATAGTATTTTATGTGGGAAACCTCAATAGAACCTTCCTTAACCTTCTCACACACGAAAATGTACTTTATGTCAATATATTTATTACGCTTGGTCAAATTTTCATCTTTCACATACTTTATAACAATTTCATTCTCACAAAAAATGTCATAGGCTCATGTATGGAGTCGACAACCTTCAAATCCACAATAAAACTTTCTTAGCCACATAGCATGTTTGGTTGTTTCACAACAACTGACCAACTCTGTATACATAGTGAAATACATGATAAAATATTACTTAGAGATTTTTCACAAGACAGCTCACTCCCTGAACCAACATAGAAATAAAAAACAGAAGTAGATTTCCTATTACTTGAGCAACCTAAATAGTCATCATCATAATAACCATTTATCTCTAACCAATTTGATTTTATATAGACCAATATGAACTCTTTGGTTTTCTAAAGATACCTCAAAAACTTTCTTCACTACCTTCCAATGAACAATGCGCAGTTTTTTTGCTAAAATCAACTTGACTTATCACAAAAACATTATCGAGACCCTTTTTATTCTGACAATATATTTCCTTTCACACCTTGAACCTCACTTGGTACACAAATTTTTCATCTCAAAATTTTTTAATACTTTATCAATACATACACTTTGAGAAAGTCCAAATTTTTTCTATAGTGCATGTATCACATGAATGTCATTGCTAACTAACAAAATATCATCAACATATAAGATAAAGATAACAAATTAACTCCCACTAAACTTGAGGTATATGCATTAAATCACGATATTCTTCAGATTGAAATATGTAAATCACTTCCTTAATGTCTCTATTAAGGAACATTGTCTAGACATATATCTAATGCACCTCAAGATCGTAATATGTGACAATAACAAAATGACTCTCAAAGAGTCATTTGATGAAACTAGAGAAAAATTTCAGAGAAATCATCACCTCTTATATCTATCATACACCTCAAAATCTTTAGGTATAAAAGAAACTACAAAGTTCTAGACTCCCACTAAATTCGATCACACATCCTCAATAAAATTTTCAATGACATGTTTCAATAATTTTCATAGGTTTAGAGGGATAATAAAAATCATAACCAAAAGATCTCTCAAGATATTCAATGAAATGACAAATGAAGGTGTGAGAATCAAGTTTCTTAATATCTGGATTATACAATTTTAATATTTCTATCTAACAGCCTTTCAACTTTGACCTAATATATTTTAAACACATCAAGTGTTTCAGACTTCTAGTGGATTAGGTACAAATAAGCATACCTTAAAAGACCATCAATGAAGGTAATAAAATACCTCTATCCTACTCAGGAAGGAGTAGGAAATGGACCACAAATGTCAGTGTGAATGAGGTCCAAAAGACCAAATGATCGACTAACCTCAAAATTGTGTTTCCTCTGCAGCTTTCCCTTAACTCGGTCAACACAACAATCATAATTTGGAAAAATTTAGTAGTCCATTGATTCCATCTTTAACCAAGCATTCATGTCTCTTCAAGAGACATGCCCCAATCCCCTATGTCATAGCACAGATTAATTATCTTTAACAAAGCACGATTTTATCTAGAAGGTATCGAGCTCATAGATAAACAACAGGCATGTATGATCTCTCTTGAATCAATTATCATATATATTCGGGCATGTTTACCTAATTGGGCTCAAAAATTATCACAATAAATTTTATACATGCTTGTTTCCCTTCAACTAAATCTTAAAATTGTAATAGTCTTTCTTTTTATGCTCTTTCATTTTGCAAACCAGCATTCATCATTCCTATGATCTGCATTTTTCTTAATCGCTCTACTTTTAACTTTTCTGTTCAACCAAATTTCCTTTCTCGTAGCTTATTTTCTTCTAGAAAATATTCTTATGGCTATTACTTATGGCAAGATGAACGGCCCTTAAGTCACTCCATTTCATTGACACAAAAAATGTCAACAATTGGTTAATGTCATATTTTATCTCTTATGAATTATATTCACCTTGAAAGTCTCAATAAACTTGAGCAAAGAATATATCATCATGTGGACTAGTGACTCATCATCATATTTAAATATGATTCTCTGCTCCCTCAGTCCATTAACTAATTTGCACATCTTATAGATATGCTTCCTCACTTAACTAATGCCATAATTTCTGACTGACATGAGTTCTGTCAGCTAAAAATAATGTAGGTGATTCTTGATACCAAAAAACTGCTTCTTGATCTTGATCAGATCAATAAAATCCTTAATAGTATCAAATATTAAAATACCACCACCGTAAGTCACACTAATAGAAGCACAAATCAACCTTATAGTTATTGAATTACTTTTAGTCCACTTAAAATGTAACAACCTTACTATCTCAGAAGACTCTACAATCAGCATAGAGGGTTTCTCCTTAAAAGGTACAGACTCATAGTCTAAGAAATCCAATATAATATCAAAACATGTGTCCTAGGTAAGTATAATTTGAACAATCCAGTGGTTTGAACCCTGTAAGCTATATGTCAATTGTGGAAGCAATAATAACCGCAATATATGTTATATTAAATAACACCACATAAACAACATTGATTCGTGTGTGAGTGTGACTCAAAAATATATCAATTAAAAATTTCCACACTTCGCAATAGAACGAATTCCTTGCAGAATAGGGCTATCGAAAGAGGTATCGTACCTCAGGGACTGTGGTCTGATTGAGTTGAATTGTTAGGATTAATTCTAATTAAATTTAAAAGAAATAAATTCTGATTTTTGATTCTAAATTAACTAATGAAGCAATTGAACAAAAGCAAGAAAAACTAAGGAGTGTAGAGAATATAAGATAAGTCTAGGGTTATTGATTTCACCACTAACTTCACAATCAATGGTCAATTGAACTAACTATGGGGCATCATATCATGCATAAGTGGTGTCGGTGGCTACAAGCTCACCTTCATCCGTCAAGAAGATAACATATGATTAAGGCTAAGTCATGGACTATCTTCGATTGGCATGGGCCATCTGCCTAACTACTCTACTCTAGGGTGCAGTATGGTTCATCTTTTCTAGGCATAATCCATCAAAGCTTTAATGATATATTCAGTGAAAACCATTGTGTAATAATCACTCTCATGATCACAGAAAACAAGAGGGACGAGTTCAATAACAACAATCAAATATCTAAGACAAGATAAGAAATCATTGAAACTGAATTTATAAGACTTTTATTGCTCAATTCTATAAGAATCCTCTAAATTACACAATCTATGAATGAATACAAAAATCTCCAATAATTAGAACAATCAAACCAGTGATGTTTAGTTAGGGCTCCATCAAAACCCTGGTGACTGAACTAGCCGCTCATGATACGCCTTGTTCTCCAATGATTCTCCATTCCAAAAGCTCTTCAAAGCTACTGCCAAGCCTCCTCAATACAGCCCCAATTCATCACTTTAATAGCCAAGAGAATACATCAAAGTCCTAATCCAATTAGGAATAGATTAGGGTTTCCCGCAGCACTAATCAGGTGGGTTTTTCCTGCTGACTTCGGCCCAACTTTTGACCCACTAGAAGTTCGATTTACGGAATTTTCGTGAAATACAAAAGTGTGCAGAATCAAATTTCGTTCAACCCTTCGCGAGAATAATGTCGATTTGAGGCTCAAAAATAATACTTCTGATCCATTTCCCAAAACGGGATTAAGACTGTATTATGCGCAGATTTGGGCTTCAGGCCCAAAACCTTCTTAAGCAGCTGTAATTCTCTTGGACCTCTTCTTTGGGCTGTTTTGAGTTAAATTATGGAGTTCAATGGATCCCTTTGATGTAGGCTTCATCTAACCATCTTGTATGTCATCTTTAAAAGCCCAAAATCACGGTTTTAATTGAAATAATCATTAAGGCCCTGAAAATAGAGAAAACACTAAAACAAAGTAAAATAACTAAATAATCTATCACTAAGAGAATAAAATACATAAGTTAAGAGGCTAGAATGCGTAACATTCAATGCCGATCACACATATAAAATAATATGTCACAGCTTTAAGGATTATCACTTTAATTCGTACTTGGAGTTTTAAGCCGAATTTATCAGGGTGTTTTACTATGTGCAAAACCTTTTACCCTATGGGAACAGGTAAGATGTCATCTAAAAATCACATTTAGGCAGAATTTTAAATATATTTACCCTCCATATTTGCAAATAAAATCGCATATAGACCTAGTTGATTATGCTTGAATTATTGCTAAACACTTCCACTACCTTTGGGCAAAAGGGTTATTTAGTTCTAACCCAAACACTCTCAACTATTCTACTCACTTATCCTACATTAAGACACTGATCACCTTTGGACAGAACTAATGCCCCAATATAGGTAAGTGCACTATGAGACCTTAATAAGACCAATATATGTCTTTAAAATTTTTCATAAATAATAACTTACATGAGTGAATGTCACCTTTAGGCAGGCATCACTCATTTTGGATATTACCTTGAAAAGAACACTTTACCAGTCCTCCTAAACCCCAAGGAAATACCAAAACTTTAAATTTTCATTTTATTTAGGTTCACAAACTTCTTTATAATGCACATAAAAATAAACCCAACTATTGTGAAACAATATTTGAACATGGATCAAAATAACTTGAATATAAGTAAAAGAAATATATTTATAATAACCCATGTGCATAACATCCATTGTTCACAATTTATTGAACAATTAAATTAAATTAAATTAATTGTTCCCCTTTTATAAATAAAAAGACAAAACTTATATATATATATACAATAATATATATAAATATATATATATATATATTTATCAAACATTTAACTAGAATAGTGAGTATCAAAATATTTAAAATCTACCATTAAAATTAATTATATTAATTTCAATGAAATTCCCCACTGTATACAATCTCATATGTTGAAATTCAATTCTAATCACATATTGAGAACCAATATTTTTTAAGGATAACTACTGTACATGAGAACATAGAAAATAATTTAATTTGATGTACTGTAGCTAATATTCTCATTGCACATAAACTTCTGAGTCTTATATATATATATATATATATATATATAAAGTAACAGAAACTTTCAAAAACTTGAAAAAGACATCTCATGTGATAATCAGTTTCATCATTATATACTTGAATGCACGTGTCATCTAAGGCAATTAGTGTTTCATATATATTTGATATTCAGATAATACAAAGCAATCATGCTATACACACATATATATGGACATTTAAATCTTTCATATATATATATGTCTGTACATGTACCCAGCAATGTTTTAAAGCAAACAACAAACCTTTTATATTATATAAAAATAAAAATAAAAACTTTATACTGGGTATGTAATTCGCAAACGGTGACTACCAAACAAATATATATATATATATATATATATATATAATTTATATTATATATATTTTTTCTTGATTTCTACAATAAAAATTTCAGCCCTAACCATGGCTTTGATACCACTTATTAGAAATTAATCCATACTCAACTTCTAGAAATCAAGAATATAACAATTAATTATAAAAGATATTTTAATTGACATATCTAAATGAAGATTAAGCTGTAGAATACATTTGAGTTTCTGCAAGAGATCCTTAGAGAGCTCTACCCCTTTCTAAGAGTTGTCCTTCAATAGGGCTGAATAAGAGTTATGAAACCCTTATTTATAACAACAACAAGGGGACGAGATTCTCTACAAATAAAATACCTAACTCTCCCTTTCTATCATGGACACCTAGATATCAACGGTTAGGATTAAATCCCACTAAATAAAGTTAAAAAAGCACAATCCAACAGTGTAAATATTATACAGTCAATAAGACCGCAATTGACAAGTATAACCCCAACCCATCAATTAACAATAATTATATTGCAATCCAATTTTAGAAATAGTGTATAAGAAGTAAGAACACAAATAAAAACTATTTTATTTCTTAAAATATTCTAACATACATCTCATCAATTGATAAAGCATGGACGACACTCCTTGCACCATGTGGATCCAACCTTTGCCATGATCATGTTGTAAAGGAACATAACGTATATGATGATAAAACGTTCATTTAGGGTTTTGGCTATTACTGTGACTGGTAATTCAATGATTCCGATCAACATGACTTGCTCCCCATCAAACCTTGTCAATGGTTGTATGGCTATCAGTATACTGTATATGTTTAGGTTCATGCGTTGGATTGCTTAGAACATTAGAATGTTCGCATTGCCTCCTCCATCTATTAACATTATTTTGACTAGGCTATCCACCACCACGAGGTTGATCACTAAGGGGTAGTCATGCAACATTTGCACTCTGTGCAAATCTTTAGATATAAAGATGAGTTTTACCCCTTCTACAGTCTCTATTACCTTGTGGGAATCGGTATTTGCTTCTCCTATCCTTCTGGATTTTTGCACTTACCAAGGCGATGAGCGTCCTATGACTTCGTTCTCCTTCTCTAGTTCTGGTCACCCATGGATGATGTTGATGAACAAGGCAAGTTGGATGTTCTTTCTTTTGCACATGCCAATCCTGCCTGGAGTTTTTCATTTTCTCGTCGGAGTGCTTCAAATCACTGCATAAGTTGTTGTTGTGTGTTCTGCTACTCTTCTTGGATTTCTGCTTGTCGTCGTGACGTCTCCTCACCGGCTTGAAGATCGTATCGCAATTGAACCATATTTTTTGGTTAAGGGAATCTGTTTTTTTTTTTTTCTCTCGAAAATTCAAGCAATTGCATAGAAGAAGAAGAATTTACAAGAGAAGAGGCAAGTTAGACAAGCCCAACTAACTCAAATATCTAATTTGCTCACTTTGAAACCCATTAGATGAAACCAAAATAAGTAGGCCTAAAGCCCAAAATATGGTGACAGGTCATAGACCCGAAACAAATGGGGTTGGCCATATGAATTCTCACTTTCAACTATTTTATATCATATGTTATATTTTCTACTAAATTTAATTTTTTGCAATAATTTCTTTATTACTTCATTCCATGTTAGTTTTGGTTTACCTCT
This sequence comes from Cornus controversa, assembly GCA_026545225.1. NCBI lineage: Eukaryota > Viridiplantae > Streptophyta > Magnoliopsida > Cornales > Cornaceae > Cornus > Cornus controversa. The sequence goes on along the minus strand of CM048845.1, from coordinate 34,937,717 downwards.
TTTTCTTTTACATTCTATTTAAATCAATATTCCTCTTCTTATGGGAGCATCTATAGGTCGGCGTTGAATATGCTTATATCATCTAAGTTTACTTTCTTATTTTTTTTTTTTAAAAGGCTCAATACCTAGTCTCTCCCTAATTCTTTGATAATTAATCTTATCTTTAATAGTTACTCATAACATCTATCTTAACATTTTCATTCGGTTCTCACATACAGCACGAAAGTGTAAGGATAAAAGTTTACGGGTAAATAAAAGCAATAAATTCACATCCACCTTTATTAGAATTTTTTCCCTACATCTGTATATTCACTTTTATCTCATTTCCCTCTATATTTATACAAAAAATTGTAACCAATTCCCTGCTTATGCGAATTCCTCTTGATTTCTGGTAGATTAAGATCAATCGCTCCATCCAAGGAGAGAATCAAGTCATACTCAATTTGACTTTGATTCTTGCTGGACTCGTGGAATTTTGGGGTTGATATGATTGATTTTCTTTTCTGGTACCAATGGCCACATGTATTATCAACGTTGGCAACTGTACACTCCACGTGTCGTGTTGTGCTTAACAGGTGTTGCACCTTTATTGGTGGCAAAATTTCCTCTACATGTGCTAACAAGTTAGACCCAAATGGAACAAAATAAGCAATTCATACTCTCTTCGACAATTATTTATTAGATTTGATCTCCATTTCTTAGGCAAATAAAATCCAAATAATGGCTAGATTAAATGTGGGCATCAATCACTGTTTCTATTTCTTTTCGATACACAAATTGGAGAAACTAAACAGCTGATTCATTTTTCTGAGCACACTCTTAAATGAGAACCTTTCCCGACTCTTGTAGATCGTTTTTTTTCAAATGGATTCAAAACTTTTCAGTCTAAACTACATCAGCGAACTTTATTGCCATCTTTCAGATAAATAAGCACTCTATGCAAAAACCACCCTCCTTTACCTTTCAGTAAGACATAACCTCACATAAATCAATTTCAGCATCCTTTTTTGGTTCATGTTTCTTCACAAACAGGACCCTTTATACTTCTTCCTTGAAGATGATAAATCCAGATTGCTTCACTCGTGCAAAACCTTGCCTGTACAAGTCCAGCAAACCCTATTTGGATTGCAAAGTTGAATCCTCTGCACAAATTTGCTTCCTCATATGGCCATGTAATTTGTCAAGAATCCTCCATGTTACAGCATCAGGAGTCTCACCATTCTTTCTCATTTCCCCCAATATCTCGTAAGCTTCTCTCTTTAAGCCTAACTTGCAAGCACTGTCGATCAGAAGGTTATAATTTACAATATTCGGAGTAACTCCACAATCCACCAACTCGTATAGGAAATCACAAGCCTCGCTCAAGTTGCCTGACCGGCAAAGTCCTTTAAGAATGGCAGCATAGACAAAATTATCATGAGTCTTTGAAGGCCAAATAACATCATCCCAAAACCTCTTAGCCTCATCTACTTGGTTAGAGTCGCATAATCCATCAATTATAATAGCATAGGTGGTAGTGTCAGCGACCACATTACCACCCAGCATGATTTTAAAAACTTCCATCGCCTCACTTGCCCTATGTGATTTAAACAACCCATGGAGAACTGCATTATAAGTCACAACACCTGGGCTGAAACCTTTTTCAGGCATAACTTTTTGCAACAGATCAAGAGCTTCTTCAATTCTTCCAACGTTCAACAAACCACAGATAACAGTAGTGAAGGTCACAGCATCAGGGGCACAAAATTTTCCCATTGTCATATCGTGTAGTATTTTCAAAGGCTCTTCAATTCTCCCCATCTTGCAAAACCCATTTATTACAGTGTTGAGGGTAATTACATCGGGCCGACATTGTTTCTGGAGCATGGAAACGAGTACATTTAGGAGCTCAGTTGGGTTATTCACAAGACAAAGTGCTCTTAAATAAATATTGTGAAGTCTAGTACTGTCCGCACCTTCCTTATTCAACATTATTTGAAGAAGTTCCCTGGCCTTGCCAAGGTCAGATTCTCGACAAAGACCTTCTATCAAAACATTGTAAGTATGTTCTGAGGGCGAGTACCCAAATTCAATTCCTTCTTCCAACAATTGATAAGCCCTCATACAACCACCCTCCTTGCTAAGCCCGTGGACGATAGAATTATATGATACCAAGCTTGGGATAAACCCTCTCTTCCTCATTATATAAACAATCCTTGCAGCACCATGATGCCTTCCAGCTCTACAAAGTGAATCCATCATCTGGGCATAAGCAAATTCAGCAGAAACACACTTCCTTTGAGGAATATCTTCTGCAATCATGAACACCTCATGAAAGAACCCTTCGCGACACAGAGAGTCAATGAGATTCGCAAAAGCCGCATTGTTCACCGATGGGTTCTCTTCATGTAACATTATCTCCCAAATCTTGTTCATCAGTTTCCTCCCATGTTCAAAATCCCGCTTCCGAAGGAATCCACGAATCAGTACGGTGTACGTGAGCGAGTTGGGTGGCACTCCACTCTCCAACATTTCGTCGAACAGTTTCTGGGCAATACCCATTTCACCAATTTTACAGTACCCATTGATGAGAGTAGTGTATGAAACAGTATTGGGACAATGCCCCCTACTCTTCATATCAAAGAACAATCTGTGAGCCTCAATGGGTCGCGAAAACGAGCAAAGCTGATCGATCAAACGGTTGTAATTAATCGAAGAAGGCACGAATTCGGGCTTTGCTTCGATCAAACGACGAATAACATGCAATGTGCTGTATGGGGTTCGCGAATTGAGCAATATTGCTATGACAACATTGCAGGTTCGCTCGTCTGGTATGCAGCAAGAAGCAATGTAGAGGACAAAGCGATGGTGAGCTTCGGAGAAGCGATTGGAGTGACAGAGAGCGTGAATTATACTACTAAGATTAAGAGAATCAGGGCAGTAGCCGCGGAGGCGAAGATGGTCGAGAAGGCGAATGGCTTGGTCGACGTTGCGGTCTATGGAGCAAAGCCCGTGGATCTTTCTTGTCCAGTAGGGTCTGTTGGTTATGCTCTCTTCTTCTTGTTCTCTCAGTTCACGTTTTGGTTCTTGTTCTTGCTGGTGTTGTTGTGATAGTTGAAAAGGGCTATAGTCTGAGAAGAAAGCAAGCGATCTAGTTATGCTTTTGTGGTTGATCAGTGTTTTTTGAAATGGGAAAGTGGGGACTATCATTGTGTGAGGAATAATGTCTGTGTGAGATCGGAGACAGTTAGAAGTTTGAATGTGCAATTCATGCAACTGGATGGAGTAACAACGTAAAAAAAAAACCACGTCAATCAGACATGAAGATTGAAGGCGAGCGCTCACATTAGTTCACAAATTTACAAAAATGTTTTTTTTTTTTTTTTCAGATGAAAATTAGAAAATTGTGAAGAACTTTATTTTGGAGTCCATAACGTTTACGGTTAGGTTTTTAATGGTTGTTACTTCTGTTTATACTTATTTGTGTTTAGCTGTTTTTATAAAACAGAATCATCGTTGGGTGACGTTCATTTATTAAATTTTGTAAACGGTAAAAAAAAAAAAGAAACTTGTTTGATACTTCAAAGCTTCCATACACAATATATGAATTGAAGAACCTAAAACCTATCTCTACCAGACAACACTCTTGAATAACATAATTTTTAAACAATAAGACTAAATTGGCAAAGTTGAAATCAAGCTAGATCAAAATTCAAAATAGTAATCTACTGCAAAAGAGTATAAAGGTAAATTCTCACGTGTTGGAATTTATTCCATACTTAACTTGTAAAAATAAAAAAATACTGCAATAATTATAGAGAAGATTTAATTGGCATATAATTATAGAGAATATTTAATTGACATACTTGATTGATGATATAATCTTGGGTAAAATACAATGACCTCCCCTGAGATTTGGCCTAATTACACCCGGCTTCAAATTATTGGATTTTGTTACAATGACCTCCCCTGAGATTAGGGGTGCACAAGGTACGGTTCCTCACGGTTCTTGGTGGAACCGGAACCGGAACCGTTACCAACGGTTCCTGATTTTCGGAACCGGAACCGGAACCGTTAAGGGTTGGAACCGTGAGGAACCGTACCGCGGTTCTCGGTACGGTTCCGGTTCCGAACCGCGGTTCCTTAGGAAATTTTTTTTTTTTTTTTTTTTTTAATGAAGCTTGAAAATACAAAATATATATATATATATATATTCATTAAATAAATGTGAGACCTACAATCTAAAAATGGCACCCTATATATATATAATTATTATATTATATTATAGATATATATACATTACATATAATGTATATATATTATGTATAGTAATTATATTATCATATAATTATTATATATAATATATGATAATATAATTATTATACATAATATATATACATTATATATAATTATTATATGTAATGTATATATATATATATATATATTATATATAGTTATTATATTATATATATATATACACATATTTAATATAAAACGGTTCCGGTTCCGGTTCCAAGGAACCGTTACCCCTAACGGTTCCGGTTCCGGTACGGTTCTACTAGTCCTGGAACCGGAACCGGAACCGTTGGTAACGGTTCCTAATTTTAGGAACCGGAACCGGAATCGTAGCCACGGTTCGGTACGGTTCCCCTCGGTTCTGGTTCCGGTTCCGGTTCCGACGGTTCTTTGTGCACCCCTACCTGAGATTTGCTCCGTTAGACAAAAACCCCTCTTCGTCCAAAATTTAGGATAATTTACACTGACCTCCCCTAAGGTTTGGGATAAATTATACTGACCTCCCCTGAGGTTTGGCCTAATTAATATTTAATATAATATTTTAATTTTTATAATATAAATATATAAATATTTATTATATATAATATTTTAATAATATTATATATAATATTAAGATGTAATTATTAACATTATATAATATTATATAATGTTAATATAAAAAATATAGAGGTAAAGACATTTTTGAATCAGATTTTTCTTGACAATTTAGATTTTCAAAATATCCATTTTGTCCTTGAAGCATATGTAAGGACATTGTTATCCTCTTGAAAATTCTTCTGAAATTACCTAAATACCCTCATTCTAACAAAATGCAATGAGCAAAAATACCCTCATTAACAATTTAAAAAGTCTCTCTCTTCATCTTTATCTTGTTGGCCTTTACAGATTTCGATCATGAAGGATTTGAGTTGCTAAGAGAATATTAGAGAGAGGAGAAGAGAGTTTTAGAGAAGGATTGGCATGAAAAAGAAAGCAAGGAATAAAAGATAGGGCATAATGGTTTTTCTATTATTAAAATATTATATATAATAAATATTTATATATTTTAAAAAAAAATCAGTAAAATAATAGAAAATATATATATATTCTTTTTTTAAAAAAAGAGTCCAACCTTGTGAACATATATTATTTAAACCTAAGATGGGTGAAATTTCTATTATACCCTTAATATTATATTGATATAAAAATTTAAAAAATATATATATATATATAATATTACATAATTAAAATATACTTTTGCCCATCTTAATTTTATATATATATATATATATAAATATTTTAATTATATAATATTTTATATATATACTAGTGTATTGCCCGTGCCTACGGCACTACAACAAAAAAGAAAAATTGTTGGACTGAAATAGAAATTGATTTCACTCAATCCTGGCATGCCTATCAAATATTATTTCTATTCTTCTAAAAAAAAACTCTACTTTTCAAAATTATTGGAAATTTAACCATAAATAAAAAATTAATAAAAATTGAATGCAGTGGTTTTCACTATGTCAAAGATAATCAAATGGAACTAACTAATAATCACCATTGTCATATGAATGAGTCCATTATCCACTGTCTATCTGTAAACCAAACAAATCCATGTAGAAAGGTGCTTCAGCTTCCAAACCAGTGAAAAAAACATTCTCTTCTGAATTTGCATAGTTATATATCATTACTAAGACTTACCCAATTTAACCAACCAACCAGTGACTAATGAATGTCTTAAAATGAAAGCACATAAATAGAAATTTGAGAGTGCTAACGTAGACATCTACAAACTCACTTTAACTTGAGATCATATATAATTGCACCTTCAAATTTCTGTCCATATGCTTTCATTTTAAGACATTGCATAGTATGAAAGTGAAAATTTTAATTTTTTAAGACAAAAAAATGTTATTATTACTATTATTTTGTTAGTAGAAATGAGTGGAAGAGAGAAATATGAATAAAATATGCTTCCATAAAAATAATGATGGGAACTAAAAAAGAAAAGATTTGAGGCTTTTGAGGCTGACACATGAATATTTAGCTCTCACATGCTGCCATTAAAGAACAAACATACAGCATTAGATTCGTTTTTATCTTTTCATATTTTTAATTTAATTATAAAAATATAATATTCATTCACATTTCTCGAATTGCATTTTATATATAGAAATCATAGAAGATTGTCCTCATCTAATTTCCAAATTAATGTAATAATTGATTGTCATTTATAATGTTCCTATCTATGTTTTTTGTTGCAAATTCAGCAGCTTGTGCTCTTCCATGTCCATCAAAAACACCAAAGAAAGCCTGTAATTATAGAAAATTATTATTATTATTTATGATATTATGATACTAAAAATACAAAAAAAAAAAAGATTTTACAAAATTGCATACAAAAGTCAATCATATTTAGTACATAGTTGATATGGACCTTGAAATTTTCACCAAAATGAGAGTAATTCCCTCATTTTCAAAATTTCTCACATATTTATTTTTTAAAAAAATAAATAATATGGCGCTCATAATTTTTTCATACTAACTTCTTTATCCACTTCATTGACAAAGCCTTTTTCCTATACAGTAACAAAATCTAAGAATTCACTTTCACAATCCCCTAATTTTATCAATTCAAGTTATTTACTTTTCTTTTGTACTAGCAACATGTGAAAGCTCCAACTCCAATTGAAGACCAAGCTTCACTGCCAGCCTTCACTCACTGTTGCAAACCCATTTCAGTCCACTCCCTCACTATGAAGCCACCATTGGAGCAGCCATCTTCCACTGCCATGCATTGATGCGAGCAATCATCACAACCTTCACGAGCAGCCGCACCGCTGCCTTTCATAGCAAGCTTCAGCTGCCCTCCATGTTCGCAACCATCAGCTCAAAGCATCATCAACCGCAAGCACCAACACCATCTTCCTCATGCACAGACTGTCACACCCCGGTTTCCGACACCCGGTTATTGCGGAAGCATTCTATATGTACACCCTTCAGGTGACATAAGATCATCAATGGCCCCTTGCAAATGATTTTCACGAAAATCGGGCATGGCCCATTCTAAATAATCAGCTCTTGGCATGTTACACCTGCTTTATAATTCATATGGACACTTCTGGGCACGTGTCCCCCCAGCATTTATATCTAACAATCAAAATGGACACTTCTGGGCTCGTATCCCCCCAGCATTTCTACTACATGCATAATATAATCAAAAGAATACATGTCTCAGTCCTTGGATGTCCGTATTATATACATATACATCACATGAATGAAATACATCTGAAGGGATTGACTCAACATAATCACTTCATACATTTAATCCAAATGTACAACATTCATCTACTATCCTGAACATAAATTAGATTCTAAGGAATCTAACTACTACCTCTGCAACTGGTGCTATCAGTTTCCCCAACTGACTCCAAAACTAGCAACACCTGCAAAACCTGGGAGGGGGTGAGCTCAAAGGCCCAACAAGGTATGTAGAGCCATACTATCATCGCAGCAGCAGGTCGATCCTCACATATTCTCAAAAATATAAATGCACTTAAATATATCACGATATTTAAAGTCATGCCCCTCCTAGCATGCATGAACCAACAATGCACATGGCAGTTTTGGCATTTATAAACATTTAAATCAACTATACATGACTTATGAAAATCATTTACAACATGTTCAAGGCAATACACATCCAATGTCATTATGTATAGAAAACATATATGAACAGAAGCATTTACATGAACAATGTAAATCAAATACCACATCACCTACTCAACAGGATCCATAGATTCATGCATAAACGCACATTAAATCGCTACATGTCTACATGATATGTATACATATTTTTTACCCATAAACAATCACGTTTTTCAAATCATGCGTGATGCTTTCCACCTCAATGCATATACATAGGTATATATATACGTATATATATGTATATCAACTTGACAGTCACATCTCGTATATATAACTCACGCCACAAATTTCCGAAAATCAATTCAATGGGGACTAAGCTTATCACACCATCCATAGTAAGGGTCTCTTCGGCACCCAAACTCTGCTTGTGCTTTATCGGGTTGCTAACCCGAAGGGAGCACCTCCTCTTGGCCAAGTTTTGGGTCTTTCACCCTAGGGACCATTCCCTCATCTTAATTCTCAATGTTGTCACGCCCCAAAAACTCGCTTTTCAAATAGTGCACATAATCACATCAATGCACTTATCCACACCATGAATGCATTTTTGTCAAATCAATGCATTTTCGTTTCACCTCAAGATTGTCACAATGTCATCACACTTATATCATGGAAATCATCATGCTTATGCATTTTCAAGAAAGTCATATCTTTTATGCATAAATCTATAAACGTCACATTTTCACGTTTTTCACCAATGAACACACTTTTCACAGAAATCATTCATAATCACATTTGCACATACACAACATATATATAGATGTCACATCTTGCATATAATCCCATATACACGTATATTAGCATAAATATAATCATGCTTTCATTCCAATCATGCATTTACTACGAGCAGCCCACATGCACTCTTACAACCATATGCAATCACGCAAGTATATATGTACATATATATCATGTCACCCATATAGGTAGTGAAAACATACATGACACTTCACATACTTCATGCTTTTGTAATGCCCTTCTATACCATATTCAATTTAGCATGCATTTCTACTACTACACCAGATATATGATCACGTATATACTTACATATATTCAACTCGTGTATAAGAATCATATATGCATGCAAGGCAACATCTAGCTAAATATACATATGAAATTTAGCATACTTTACATGGCACAATCCCTAAATATGCATATAACAATGTAAATCAACATTTGCATTTAATGATCTTACCCTCCAAGCCCACACACACACATATATATATATATATATATATATATCTACCCACATATATATATATATCCTCACATCCCACGTATATATATATATATAAACACCTTTATATATATATATATATGCACATACATGTATGCAAACGCCACATATGACTAAATTAAGAACATACGTAAGATTAATCAGCATATTTAAAATATACATAGAGATAGAGGCAAGAATCAACTTGCCTTAGGTCCCGCTTTTACTAAGCCTGTGTCTGCAAAGCGGTCCGTCTCCAAGTCCCGGTCCAGTCCCGTGTCGAAGCCCACACGAACAAATCCACTGGACCAGTTCATTTCCTCCTTACTAATTCCTGCGCTTGGCCCAATTCATGTTGTGGCCCAATCTTCATCAAGTCCATTCCAAGCTTAAACCAATTCCAATATGAAATCAATTGGAAACCAACCCAAATTTAATTCCAACCCAACTCCAAGGTCCAAGCCCGCTATTAATGAGGGTCCAAATCGTAACCCATTTCTTTCAAGCCCGATATACAATGTAGACCCATAATCGGCCATCCACTGCCACCACCTTGGACCACCATGCATCAACCATGCGAAGCCCAACCAAAACCCAGCTACAACCAATACCCAAACCAATTCAGTTTCCAATACCAAGCTGTCACCTTTCAACTTTACAAACTATGGCAGCCACCGTCATCACCACTTCGGTGAAGACCCATAGTCGAACCCAAATCCGCAAGCTACAACCACGAGGCCACCCCTTTGAAGCAAAAACAGTCTCCACCGAACCCACATGGAAGGGCCCAATCCAGCACCTCCAACAGCCCACACATTCTGTCACCACCACAGCCTCCTCCTTAGCCTCAAACAACAGAAACCAAACACCATTGATCAGCCCCAATCGAACCTCCACCTTCCTCGACGAACAGCCCTCCAAATTCCATGAGTACACCGGCTACACCCTCATTCATGGAGGATCAATCAAAGCTCATCATAAACCCACCCAAGCTCAAACGTGAGCTACCATGAAACCAGCCCAGCCGCACCCTCATCGTCGTTTTGAACCAATACTGAACCCACAACTACGACTGCCACCACGCTCGACCAAACCGTGATTAACGGTGAGCCAAACAACCCCAATCGCTCCACAAACCCAAAGAGGAGACTCGGCCAGTCGCTAGCGGCCATACTCGGCCCGTCAAAACAGATTCGACCTCACTACCTCGGAACCCAGCGATCCAGCCGAGCTCAACCCCCAGATCGGACCAAACCCAACCCCATCCGAAGCCTCTGCCGTCGCCGAAGCGCCACCTCAACGGCCGTAATCAGCCGAAACCAACACGACCCAAAAACCCCGGCCAAACAAACCCCAGCCGTGAACAACACTCAGCCGAACTGAGCCACCCGCGTCACCGGCAACCACCGCGAGCCGCCGTCACCGGCCCACCGCCAGCGAACCCGCGAACCAGCCGATCTCGCCTTCGGCTTCTCTCTCTTTCTCCCGATTCTCTCTCGGGTTCTCCCTCTCTTCTCTCTCCCCGATTCTCTTTTTCTCTTCTTTTCTTTTCTTTTCTTTTTCTTTCTTTTTCCTTTTCTTCTTCTTCTCTTTCTTTTCTTTTTCTTTCTTCTTGGTCAGCCGACTACCCACTCCTTATCTCCTTTTCTTTCTTTTTTGGTCCACATATTATTCATATATAATTCTCCTCCACAAGTTATATATATATTATTTATACATATACATAACATCACACAATACATGTATTCACATGTATTTCCCCACACTCACCTATATAAATACAAGGGCCCCTCTCAATTTATCCAAAATCACATATAGGCCCACTATATATTTATAATTAAATATAAATATATGGACCATATATACATATATATATATATATATACACACCTTCCAAATATATGGAAATACATCCACCTTTGTTCCGAATTTAACTTATTCGAAAAAAATAAATTCTGTCAAAATTCACCCAGAACCGGTTAAAATAATTCCGGTCCTTACACAGACCACCACAAAACAATCCATGAAGCACCACTATTACCTCCACCAGCATCAACCAAGAAAAGACCCACGTCAGCCGCCAGCCAATCAACCCATTATAGCCGTGTACATCACCAATCCATCCAAACCACCATCACCTCAACTTCAGCCGTCCACTGCCACAATTTCCAGCTGACCACCACCACTGTCGGTACTACCTTTCTAAGTCGCCAGCCAAGGAGGAGCACCAGCCGCCACCTTCAATTCCACTATTCATGGCCAGCGAACCCGTAGCCAGCGTGACGAAGACCCACAGAATTATTCCAGAATTTCACCTCTATAATTCCAATCAGGTAAACATTATCGATTTGCCTAACAATTTTAGTTTTTCCCTATAAATAAAACAGAATTTGAAATTCAAGATGAAAAAAAAATCACTATAAATCAATGATTTGATACACAAATATGAAATTTCTAATTTAAATTGTACATGTTTAAAAGCTCCTTGAATATCGACAATTACGGAATAGCGATCCTCCAAGGACCCCTTTTCCCTCTCTTGCAATACACAGAATACCCATTCCCCTCAACCTCCACCTCATTCAACCTATCCACTACCACCAGCGTCTCTACGGCATCGGAACCCAATGAAGAAATCAAAATATTGATCATCGCTGGTCTCTTCCTCTTCGAAAGGGCCGTTCAAGAACAACTCGAGGTTGACAACGGGAATGAGCGTCGGCGAGGGGTGGGCCAGGGCCTGGGCTGAACCTTTGTGCTCTTTCGCTGCCGGAGTTCGCTACCAAAGTTTCCAGGGCAAGTTATGAAGAAGATGGTGGAGCCATGGTGATGACTGTGGGTCGGCGGCGGGAATGATGATCGAACGATGAAGAAGATGACGGTTTCCTGTGTGCATATATACATATAGAAATTTCAATACACTCTACAGATCTGAAGCTAAAGACTCAACATTTTGAATATGTAATCCCACATATATGAACATCCACTTCTATATATATATATATATATAATTCCATTTATATATATATATATATCCACATATTTTTCAAAATTAATTTATTCGAAAAAAAAACAAATCCGGTCAAAATTCACCCGGAACCGGTCAACATTAATCCGAGTCGTTACACCCTCATGAGTGTAACATCGCTTATAGACAAACATAATAGCACGTTCATAAACCATATATATGAACATAATAATAATGATGATAATGCATCATAACTTTATTTTGCATGCAAATAACTATCACCAAACGACATAAATAAAGTAAAGGAAAATAACTATCACCATAAGGTGTAAATAAGTTGAAAGCTAACTACAATGTAATATGATATAAAAGAAATATCAGACATCATAACACAATGAATCTCGAACACCTATCCGGATCACATGCTCCTTAAAATTTTTGTAGCTAAATACCTTTAATGAGAGGATCTGTAATAGTATTTTATGTGGGAAACTTCAATAGAACCTTCCTTAACATTCTCACACAAAAAAATGTACTTTATGTCAATGTGTTTATTATGTTTGGTCAACTTTTCATCTTTCACATACTTTATAACAATTTCATTATCATAAAAAATGTCATAGACTTGTGTATGAAGTCCACAACTTTTAAATCCACAATAAAAATTTCTTAGCCACATAGCATGTTTGGTTGTTTCACAACAACTGACTAACTCTGCATACAAAGTGAAATACATGGTAATATATTGCTTAGAGATTTTTCACAAGAGAACACGCTCCTTAAGCCAACATAAAAATAAAAACAGAAGTATATTTCCTACTACTTGAGCAACCTACATAGTCATCATCAGAATAACCATTTATTTCTAAGTAATTTGATTTCATATAGACCAACATGAACTCTTTGATTTTCTAGAGATACCTCAAAAACTTTCTTCATTACCTTCCGATGAACAATGGACAGATTTTGCTAAAATCGACTTGACTTCTCACAAAAATATTATCGAGATCCTTTTTATTCTCACAATATATTTCCTTTCACAACTTGAATCTAAGTGCACAAATTTCCATCTTAAAAGTTTTTAATACTTTATCAATACATACCCTTTGAGAAAGTCTAAATTTTTCTGTCGTTGTTAACTAACAAAATATCATCAACATATACAACAAGAATAACAAATTAACTCCCACTGAACTTGAGGTATATGCATTAGTCCATGATATTTTTAGGTTGAGACATGTATATCATTTCTTTAATGTCACCATTGAGGAACGATGTCTAGACATCCATCTAATGCCACTCAATATCATAATGCGTGACAATCACAAAATGGCTCTCAAAGAGTCCTTTGATGAAACTAGAGAGAAAATCTCAGAGAAATTAACACTTCTTATATTTATCATGCATCTCAAAATCATCAAGTATACATACCTCCAAGTCCTAGAAAATCTCCTAAGCTGAATGTGTTCAGGAACTAGATTAAAACTGAAGGAAGAGGTTGCGAAGGAATAACTGAAGGAGTGGGAATAGGAGCTCTGACTAAAATCATTAAAAAAATAAAATAAAATTTGAAGTAAATGGAATAAGCACTGAAGATTGCTCCTCTGCTAAGAAGAAACTACAAAGCTCTAGACTTCCACTAGATTTGCCCATCCTAAAAAAATTTTGCAATGACATATTTCAACAATCTTCATTGATTTAGAGGGATAATAAAATCCATAACCAAACGATCTCTTGAGATACTCTATGAAATGATAAATGACAGTACGAGAATCAAGTTTCTTAATATCTGGATTGTATAATTTTGCCTCTGTAAGACATCCCCACATATGCAAATGTCAGAGAACTTGTTCAAAACGTGAAAGGTATTTCAAGAGTTTCTTTACATGACTATTAAGAATATAAATAGTTGCTTTGAGAGCTTATCCCAAAAACTCCCAGGTAGTGAAGAATGACTCACAATGTTGCGAACAACAACCACCTAACGGGTGTGGTTTCTCTATTATGAAACTCCATCTGCTCAGGAAAACTAAGAGTGGTGTACTATGACACAAGGCCCTATGCCTTGAAATATGTACTAAAATATCACTATTCACACCCTCCGTATCTATTCTCGCATAATACTCACCACCTCAGTCCAATCTTAAAACCTTAATCTTTCTATTCAACTGCTTTGTACTAAAATACCACTATTCACACCCTCCGTATCCATTCTCGCATAATACTCACCACCTTAGTCCAATCTTAAAACCTTAATCTTTCTGCTCAACTACTTTTCAACTTCAACTTGATAGAGTTTTAAATACATCAAGTGCTTCAAACTTCTGGTGGTTTAATTATATATAGTCATACCTTCAAAAAATCATCAATAAAGGTAACAAAATACCTTTGCCCATCTCGGACAATAATGGAAAATAGACCACAAATATCGGAATGAATAAGGCCCAAAAGACCAAATAATTGACTAACCTCAAAATTGTATTTCTTCTGCATATTTCCTTTAACATAGTCAACACATAAATTATAATCTAAAAAATTTAGTAGTCCAATAATCTCATCCTTGACCAAGCGTTTATGTCCTTTTCGAGAGACATACCCCAATTTCCTATGCCATAACATAGATGAATCATCTCCAACGAAAACACAATTTTATCCAGAAGGTATCAAGTCCATAGAAAAACAAGAGGCAGGTATGATCACACCAAAATGATCCACCATTTGTGAACATACACATTTACCAAGTTTAGCTCAAATATTACCATGAGAATTTTTATATCTGCTTTGTTTTTCTTTAACTAATTCTTATAACTGTAGAAGCATTTCTTTTTATGTATTGTACTTTTGCAGAACCAACATTCATCATCCATGTGATCAATGTATTTTTCTTTATTGTTCTGTTTTCCCTATTCCTATTTTACCTGATTTCTTTTCTTGCCACCTAGTTTCTTCTTGAAACTATTCTAGTTGCTACTACTCATGGCAAGATGAATTGACTCAATTTTAAACTCTCTGAGTCACTCCACTTCAATCACACAAAGTGCTAATAGTTGGTAAATGTCCATTTTATCTCATGTGAATTATAATTCACCCTGAAAGTCTCAAAAGACCTAGATAGATAATATATCACCATATGAACTAATAACTTATCATCAAATGCCATTCTCTATTCCCTCAATCTATTAACCAGCTTGCTCATCGTATAGATATACTCCCTCACTGAACTATTTCTATCATATCTGACTGACATAAGTTGTGTCAGACAGTAATACTGTAGTTGCGTCTTGGTGGCATGAATTACTTCCTGATCAGATCAAGAAGCTTCTTAGTAGTATCAAATACTAGAATACCACCTTTAATAGTTTCACCAATAGAAGCATTTATTACTCTGATAGCCATGGTATTACTTTAATCCATTTACATGCAATAACCTTACTGCCTCAGAAGACTCTACAGTGGGCATAAGGGGTTTCTCCTTAATAAAACACAGACTCTAGTCTAAGAAACCCAACACAAATTCAATACTTGTCCTCTAGGCAGTATAATTTGAACCATCCAGTAGTTTAATCCCTATAAGTTATATCTGAATTACGGAAGCATTTATAACCTCAATACATGTTATATTAAATAACATCACATAAATAATATTTAAACTAATGTCACAGCTTTAGGGATTATTGATGAGCAATGAATGTTGTGTATTTAATACCCCTAAAATTATATGAATTAGTGCCTTAGTGATATTTATTTCATGTTTTTATTAATAATTTTAATATTTTTATGATTTCAGGTGATTAAGGGTAATTTTGATTAATAATGGTGCAATCGGGTTATAGATGGTGCTATTTTAGTAGGAAGCTGAAGTTTGACCTATGAGATATGTTTACATTGAAGATCCAAACTTAAGGGACTAAAGAAATGGGTTGGAAATTAATTCAATGAAGAAAAGGAGCACGGGCCTATTCACATTGAAGATTAGGCCAATTCAGGCCTAAAATGTTCTGGACCCGTGTTGGTATTCAGACCATAACTCTGTACAAAATTTTCTAAAATAGACGTTGAGGGAACCTTTTTGCCCTATTTGTGCAGCTGCCACTTTTTGGGCACAAATGCCACTTTTTGAGGCGCAGGTACCATTTTCTTATGCGTATTTGCCACTTTGGGGAGGCCAGGTGTCCCGTTTGTGTTTTCTTCGCAAAATAAAAGGGGAGAAAGAAAAGAAAACTGTGATGATTCTGGAGGGGAGAAATAGAGAGAGATAAAAGAGGTGATTCGTGATGATACGGGAAAGAAGATGGTGATTTCATCATCGTTCAAACCTGGACCTCCGATCATGAGTGGTTAAACACCATTCCGGGGAAGTGACGTAACCCTAACCTATCTTTCAATGTTTTAATTTGTATATTGATTTGGGATAGATTTAATTTGTGCATCGATTGTATAACTAAGACATAAAGAATAGCTGTGCTGTAGGTTTGAATTTTAGTGGATTATTTCATTGCATCTTTACTTTTTTTTTTGTAGAATGAATGCAAGTTTGCAGTGATTAGGGTTTGATTCTTTTCAATTTCTGTGATTTTGTTAAGACAGGTTATATAACAGTTTTCACAGATCATTCAATTTAGAGTTTTATAATTCGTACTAAGAGAAGATGGGTTATCATATCATTAGTTAGTCATATGTATAGGCCATGCTAAGTGAAGACGAGTTATGCTTAATTGTATGTTGAATGAATCCTCTTAATATATTTGAATTGGGCTTGTAGCCATTCTTTTCTGAATGCATAGATTAGATGTCCCAAATTAATGCAATTATCATTGTCAGAAGGTTAGTGGTGAAGTTAGTCCCCAGAACTCTCTCTCTAGTATCTATCATATATTTATGTTATTTAATCTTAGCAACTTATTTTAAAAACAAAACAAATTCTCTTTCAATTAAATTAGACAAAATCTTGATAGCTTAACAACATAACCAACGCAGTCTTTGTGGGTAAAACCCCTACTCACCACCTTACTAATTTTAGTAGAGTATTTGTAGGTTTTTATAAATTCTCTTTTGTCAAAGTGTAAAATAACATCAACACTATTATATAATATTTTATCGCATTTTGCACATTAAACAAAAATGGCGCCGTTGTCGGGGACTGTGGTCATGATTGCGTTGTTAAGTTTAAAGATTAAGTTCTGTTTAATTATAATTTAGGACTTGTATATATTCTATTTTTGATTTGTTTTAGGTGTTTTATGCGTTTGAATATAGGTACAAAAACTACTACACAAGTGGAAAAAAGTTGAAATTTCAAAACCCCTTGTGAGTTTCTATATTTTAATTCATTCACTTATGTTTAGGATTGTTAGTTTCTTTTAATTTTGATTTTTTTTAAAACATGTCAGTTCAGTATGAGTATCCTTCAGAGGCATGTTTTGATCAATTTGGTTGTGATGTGGATTTTGGATATCAAAATTCAATGGATGTGTCCACCCAATTGGATACATTAACATGGAAGTTGGAACAATTTATGACCGTTGGTCATGTTCCTACTCCTACTTACTTTTTCAGACCACAGGAGTTATGTGTATGTTGTTATAGTCCTTATCATTATGTGAGAGATTGTCCTAGTGAGGAACAATGTTCTAATTTTTCACAAGGACATGCAAATACTTATAGCCCAGAATTTGAGGACAAAGTTTTGGCTACACTTGACAAACTTGAGGAACAAACTAAATTATTAAATTCACATTCGCAATCCGTAGCTAGGCAAAAAGTTTAAATCGAGCAAATAACCAATGCGTTGAATTGTGAAGATCAAAAGGAACTTTCAAGTCATCCCATGACCAATATTGAACTCATAAAATCAATTGAGTTAGACCATGCCCCCTTTGTGGAACCATTACTCATACCGGACTCTGAAATTTTACATGAAGAACTTAAGTGTGATCACTTAAGTCTTAATGAGAATCCACCTTTTACCTTTGTTTTTGACTTGAGTATTGACAAATTAGATATCAATGAGAAAATTAGTCAAGAACAAGTTAAAGGGTCATGTTTTCCTGAATCTGTCGAATTTTATTTGATTGATTTATTTTTCTTAAAACCTCACATTGACATAGATTAGAGGTGCCTAAAAATTTTTTGGATTTCGGCACAAGAAAGTGAGAACAAAATAGGGAGGACACTCTTAGATCTCCTCAAGAGATGTGGTATAGGGTGAACCTTCCATCAAAAGTAGTAGTTAGGAAGTGTGTGTTTTTCTTTTCATTTATTTTTCTTTTGTTTGAGTTGATTTTTCTTCATTTTAATTATTATATGTTTTTTTTTTCATTTTGTTGCATTCTTTTTTATTTTATATTATTTTATTATTATGTTTTCCTTTTAATATGCGTGGTGTGTAATTGTGTTTTTTATGACAGGTTCTTGCATCAAAGTTTGGGGGGATGGCCAACCCTTATTAATGTGAATGTTTTGCCAAATTTTTACAATTCTACCACCACAGTAATATTGTTCTATCACTTACCATATGCTTTATATTTTTGTTACACATTGAGGACAATGTGTGATTCAAGTTTGGGGGTAAGGAAGAACACTTTTGTTTATTTATTTAGGTTGTTTTATTTTCTGTTTAGATGTTTTAACACCAATCAATAGTTTAATATTTTATGTAGCTTCTTGCCTTGCAATTGTAGAGTATGTGTAAAATTTCTAGAAACTATGGTTTGAATGTAGTGGTTTAAGTCGTTATTTGCATTAACATAACTTGTAGTGGTTGACTCTAGTCTTTTCACAATTCACATGCACCCTAGTAGAGTTGGTGAGATTTGTACTTGGCTTTGAGTATCAATTATGTGTGCTGAATATAAGTTGGTATCCCTTGAGAATAAACATTCTAAGCATGCTACACCTGTAAAATATATGTATTTATATATATATATATATATATATTAATAAAAAAAAACCTGTGGTTTGTGGTCGTTTTGGTTCGAGTTATTAGGTCCATCGGGATATCTTGAAACCTAGTGCCCTAAAGCCATTTGGTTTGGGAGTCACAGGCTGAAAGCTCGCTACATAGATCAATTCGAAAGCCTAATAAACTTGGGCATTACGTCATTGGTTAGTCTGTGGTTTGTGGCTGTTTTGGTTTGAGTTATTAGGTTCATTAGAGTATTTTGAAACCTAGTGCCCTAAAGCCATTTGGTTTGGGAGTCACAGGCTAAAAGCTCGCTACATGGATCAATTCGAAAGCCTAATAAACCTGGGCATTGCATAACCATAAAAAAAAAAAAATTGCATATGTTCATGTTTTGAGTGATACATTCAATAAGGGGATCCAATAAATTGAAGGGATTTGTAATTGCTCACTCAGGGTCGGGTTAAACTACACTGATGAATGCTAGTTCAGTGTTCACGAGGGGGTAAAGTTAGTTTCTTTGAGTTTTGTTGATGTAAATTTTGTGTGAGAACCATTGTTTTGAATTATGGCATTTAGGAATTTGAAAGTATTTTTGAAAGCAAGTCTTTTAACTCCATTTTGTAGTCTTTGTCTTGATCATTGTTTGAAACATGAATTTTTGCATGTTTGTGGTTAACATCTCTGGAAACCCTCATGAGACTTCACTTGTCCACTAGGGGTAACCAAGGGGTTTAAAAGGCTTATTGCATATGCTAAATGCAACCGGATCTCCCACTAAAGAGGAAGTAATTTAGTTGTTTTATCTTATTTTTAGTTTTGTATTGCTAAGAGACTAGCAATATGTAAGTTTGGGGGTGTGATGAGCAATGAATGTTTTGTATTCGCTGCCCCTAAAATTGTATGAATTAGTGTCTTAGTAATATTTATTTAATGTTTTTATTAATAATTTTAATCTTTTATGATTTCAGGTGATTAAGGGTAATTCTGATTAATAATGGTGCAATCGAGCTACAAATGGTGCTATTTTGGTAGGAAGCTGAAGTTTGACCCATGAGATATGTTTACATTGAAGATCCAAACTTAAGGGACTAAAGAAATGGGCTGGAAATGAATTTAAATGAAGAAAAGGAGCACGGGCCTATTCTCATTGAAGATTGGGCCAATTCAGGCCTAAAATGTTTTGGACCCGTGTTGGTATTCAGACCATAACTTCGTACACAATTGTCAAAATGACCCAAACTACATTTAGGTTGAAGGAAATTCAATTCTGTACATTTTCATATTTCACGCAAATTTTATAAAACAGACGTTTAGGACACCTTTCTGCCCTATTTGCGCAGCTGCCACTTTTTGGGCGCAAATGCCACTTTTTGAGGCGTAGGTGCCATTTTCTTATGCTCATTTGCCACTTTGGGGAGGCCAGGTGTCTCGTTTGTGTTTTCTTCGAAAAATAAAAGAGGAGAAAGAAAATTAATCCGTGATGATTTTGGAGGGGAGAAACAGAGAGAGATATACAGAGGTGATTCGTGACAATACGGGAAAGAAGATGGCGATTTCGTCATCGTTCAAACTTGGACCTCTGATCATGAGCGGCTAAACACCATTCTGGGGAAGTGACGTAACCCTAACCTGTCGTTCAATGTTGTAATTTGTATATTAATTTGGGATCGATTTAATTTGTGCATCGATTATATAACCAAGACATAAACAATAGTTGTGCTGTTGGTTTGAATTTTAGTGGATTATTTCATTGCATATTTACTTTTGTTTTTGTAGAATGAATGCAAGTTTGCAGTGATTAGGGTTTGGTTCTTTTCAACTTCTCTGATTTTGTGATTATCACTTTAATTCATACTTGGAGTTTTAAGCCAAATTTATCAAGGTATTTTACTATGTGCAAAACCTTCTACCCTACAGGAACATGTAAGATGTCATCTAAAAATCAGCTTTGAGCATAATTTTAAATACATTTACCCCCCAAATTTGTGATTAAATCACACATAGACCTAGTTGATTATGCTTGAATTATTGCTAAACACTTCCAGTACCTTTGGGCAAGAGGGTTATTTATTTATAACCCAAACACTCTTAACTATTTTATTCACTTAACTCACACTAAGATATTGATCACCTTTGGGCAGAACAAATTCCCTAATGTGGGCAAGTGCACTGTGAGACCTTAAAATTCAAAAATAATAACCTCCATGAGTGAATGTCAACTTTGGGTAGGCATCACCCACTTTGGATACCACCTTGAAATGGTCACTTTACTGGTCCTCCTAAACCCCAAGGAAAGACCTAAACTTTAAATTTCCATTTTATTTAGGTTCACAATTTTTTATTTTTTTTATTTTTGTGCACATAAACCAAACCTAAAAAATATTGAACATATAAAATTCATTTTTCAATATAATCAGAATATATGAATAATTCAACACCAACCATAAAATATAAATTCAATGAAAACATGTTAAAGAATTTACGAATGGCTGACATTCCTAGACGCGTACTTAGGATACAACTAGATGTTGATGAATCCGATAGATTAGGAAAAAACTTCTTTTATTAACGAAAATGGGACTTACTATTACAAGGTGATGCCGTTCGGACTCAAGAATGTAAGAGCAACTTACCAACGGCTGATCAACAAATTCTTCAAAATTTTGATGGGCCAAACAGTTGAGGCATATATAGATGACATGGTGGTGATAAGCTCCAAGAGGGAAGACCACGTGTAACATCTACAGGAAATATTTGACACCCTGGGAAGCCATAATGTGAGACTGAACCCGTCGAAATGTACCTTCGGCACTTCCTCAGGACAATTCCTTCGGCACATCGTGAACTGAATAGGGATAGAGGTGAGCCCATTTTAGGTGAAGGCCTTTATCCAGAATAAGGAACTGAAGACTCACAGGGAGTTCAGATCCTGACAGGACGCATTGCCCCTCTGAGCAGATTTATCTCTTGGCTGTCGGACAAATGTAAACCCTTCTTCAAGGCCATCTGATCGAAAGGAAGAGAAGTATGGTGGGCTGAATAGAGTGAAACCTTGGCAAGCATAAAACAGTATCTAATCAAGCTGCCAACACTCTCGGCATCTGATGCTGGAGAATCTCTATAATTATATTTCGCGGTATCCCGAAGGACCACCAACGCCAGCTTGATCAGAGAACTTGACAAAAAAAAGTACCCGGTGTTCTATTCAAGCAAGACCATAGTTAAGGTAGAACAAAGGTACTCAAAGATGGAGAAGGTTATACTAGGCCTGGTCCAGGCAAAGTGGAAGCTTCGACATTACTTTGAGGCTCACCCTATCGTTGTCCTAACTAAACTCCCCACTAGAGCAATCATTCATAAGTCTGATCAGTTGGAAAAAGTAACCAAATGGGTGATAGAGCTAGGTGCATAAAAAATAGCCTACGAACCTCAAACTGCCATAAAGGGACAGGAAGTTGCAAACTTCTTACTAGAATATGAACCCGAAAGTGACGAGGAGACAGAACTTTCGTCCTATCTTGAATGGTGACTATTCGTCAATGGGTCGTCAACATGAACAAGTTCAAGTGTCGATGTGGAGATCCATAGCCCAAACAGAACAGCCTTGTAATAGGTAATCCACCTAGAATTTCCCGCATCGAATAATGAAACTGAGTATGAAGCCCTCTTAGCAGGACTAAGATTGGTGCAAGCACTTTAGCTAATTGTGAAACAGGTTAGTGGAGACTACCTGCCAAAAGATGATCGGATGAAAGCCTACAGAGATCTGGTGAAAAAGCTGCTTAAGGGGTTCGATCAAGTCAGAATCTCCCAAATCTCAAGAGATCTGTACCTGAATGCCAACAAGGTTGCATTTTTGGCCTCGACAACCTATCTAGATATGATCAGAATAGCTCTGATGGAGTCTTTGCAAGAACCCAGCACACATCCCCCAACAAGAGGTGCTGGTAATTCAGAACCAACCTAGTTGGATGGATCCCATCAAAGCCTATCTTGTAGATGAAGTGTTACCAGACTCAAAAGAGGAGGCATCGAGAATTAGAATGAACTCTTCTAGATACTTCATGGTTGGCGAACACCTTTACAGAAGGTTGTTCTCAAGGCCGTACTTGAGATGTGCGGCCCCTGCGGAAGCAAGGGAGATACTCTCCAGAATCCATAAAAGGCTATGTAGAAATCATTCAAGGAGATGCTCACTAGCCCATAAAGTCCTTACACAGGGATATTTTTGGCCATACATGGCAAGAGAAGCCGATGAGTATGCCAGGAAGTGTGATAAGTGCCAACGACACACCAGTATACCACACCAGCCCTCGGAAGACCTAATAACTATGGCCAGCCCCTGGCCATTCACAAAATGGGAGATGAATCAAGTAGGGCCTCTCCCAACTACTGCCAAAAGCAAAAAAATACGTACTCATAGCCACCAACTACTTCATAAAGTGGGTTGAGGCGGAGGCGTATGCAACAGTCACATATGTTCAAGTCAAGAGCTTCATCTGGAACAATATCATCTGCCAGTTTGGGCTATTGGAATCCATTATCATGCCACAAAGTTCGATAATCAGACACTAGATAAGTTCTTTAGAAAGTATGGGATTAAGCAGAAGTTCTCTGCCAGATCCTACCCACACGGCAATGGCCAGGTAGAGATAACTAATCGGACCATCTTCGAATGTGCCCGAAGAACCTAGAGAAATGTAAGGGCAGGTGGCTGAAAGAGCTACCGAAGGTCCTCTGGGCATACCAAACGACTCCAAGGCGTCCGACTGGTGAGAGTCCGTTCTACCTAGTGTACGGTTCTGAGGCGATAATACCAACCGAAGTGTCAACTCTGACCATCCAAACGGAGGTATTGTAAAGGGGGCAGAATGACGGGTTGCTAGAACGACACCTGGACCTCTTAGAAGAGAAGAGGGAGGTAACCCAAATAAGACTCGTTTCCTATCAAAGGATAGCCAAGAACAACTATGACAAGAAAGTGAAACATCGAGCTGTCAGCCTTTGGAACTTGGTGCTACAAAGAGTCACCGACAACACAAAAGAACGAAATGATGGAAAACTTATAGAAAAGTGGGAAGGCCCGTACGAAGTCACTGAGGTGATCAGGAAGGGCGTATATAGGCTTTGCAGAGTTAGTGATGCAGAAGCAATCCATAAACCCTAGAATCTAACCCATTTAAAAAGGTACTGTCACACCTGAGAATTCAGACTGCCGAGACTCCCCCGGACCGACCCGAACCCCGAGTCGCGAGCCCGTTTACTCAACCTCACGCTATAACCACCCCCTGATCATACAATCTCAATTCCCAATTATTTTTACGAAAATCGGGCATGACCCATTCTAAATAATCAGCTCCTGGCATATTACACCTGCTTTACAATTCATATGGACACTTCTGGGCATGTGTCCCCCCAGCATTTATATCTAACAATCAAAATGGACACTTCTGGGCTCGTGTCCCCCCAGCATTTCTACAACATGCATAATATAATCAAAATACATGTCTCAGTCCTCGAATGTCCGTATTAAATACATACATCACATGAATGAAATACATCTGAAGGGATTGGCTCAACATAATCACTTCATACATTTAATCCAAGTGTACAACATTCATCTACTATCCTGAACATAAATTAGATTCTAAGGAATCTAACTACTACCTCTGCAACTGGTGCTATCAGTTTCCCCAACTGACTCCAAAACTAGCAACACCTGCAAAACCTGGGAGGGGGTGAGCTCAAAAGCCCAACAAGGTATGTAGAACCACACTATCATCGCAGCAGCAGGTCGATCCTCACATATTCTCAAAAATATACATGCACTTAAATATATCACGATATTTAAAGTCATGCCCCTCCTTGCATACATGAACCAACAATGCATATGGCAGTTCTAGCACTTATGAACATTTAAATCAACTATACATGACTTATGAAAATCATTTACGACATGTTCAAAAGCAATACCCATCCAACGTCATTATGTATAGAAAATATATATGAACATAAGCATTTACATGAACAATGCAAATCAAATACCACATCACCTACTCAACAAGATCCATAGAGTCATGCATAAATGCACATTAAATCGCTATATGTCTACATGATATGTATACATGCTTTTTACCCATAAACAATCACGTTTTTCAAATCATGCGTGATGCTTTCCACCTCAATGCATATACATAGATATATATATATACACATATGTATATCAACTTGACAGTCACATTTCGTATATATAACACACGCCACAAATTTCTGGAAATCACTTCAATGGGGACTAGCTTATCACTCCATCCATAGTAAGGGTCTCTTTGGCACCCAAACTCTGCTTGTGCTTTATCGGGTTACTAACCCGAAGGGAGCACCTCCTCTTGGCCAAGTTTTGGGTCTTTCACCCTAGGGACCATTCCCTCATCTTAATTCCCAATGTTGTCACTGTCACGCCCCGGAATCCGGGCCCCGAGACTCCCCCAGACCGACTCGAATCCCGAGTGTGAACCTGTCCATTAATTCCTAATGGACCATCTTAACCTTTCATTACCACAGAAGCCTAGTCACCCACTTGTAATTACCTATGCACAAGTCAACATCACCTAACCTCAATGGCCTCAACCAAACAACCCTTCGAATGCTTCCAACCCACAAATACGAACATATAACTCCTTGTGAGTTTATAATCAATGTCTGAAAATGAAACCATTGGAAAGAGGGTTTAAAAATACACAATTTCAAAAAAAGAATCATCGAAATCCGATTTGAAACGAAGGAGATATGCCTCTTTGAAGTTGGACAAAACACTGTTTGAATAGTGCATGCTGTAAAAGGGGGATCGATCGCCCAAGGTCGACCGAGGCCAGATTTTGGCCTTTTACAGGGGCGATCGATCGCCGTGAATGAGGGCGATCGATCGCCGTAAATTCCTGGCGAAATTCTACAACCCTATTTTAACCAAGACTTCATCCCAACTTCAAATTCGAATATCTCACAATCTATAAGTCCGTTTGACCCGAAATTTGGCATGGATAATCCTCGACATGTCTAGCATCCAACCCAATTAGAATCATTTAAAAATATCAACCAAAACCCAGGTTATATCCAAATCAATAACTATGGGTCGGAAATTAAACCCTTGCACTAAAACATGCATATCTTCCTCATTTTATATCCAAACAAGGCCCATGACCTATCAAATTGAAGCTAATACAATTATCCTTCAATACATATAAATTTCATCCATGCCATAAACTCAAAATGGACACTTTTGGGCACGTGTCCCCCCCAATGGCTACTCTAATGCCTTAATGGTCATCAAGTATATTCACACAACATGTATTTCACAATTGAAATGTAATCCCATCAATTTTTCCTTTCCATCTTCATTCAACAATACATGCATACATTCATTCCATACTCCACTAACTCATAAATATCCATACAAGAAGTCATAACTCAAGAGAAAAATAGTTCTATAGTTCCATACTTTTCCAACACATACACTTTTCTCAAGAAGCATATATCATTCATATGATTTTCCAAGTTTATAGTCATTACAAGAATTCATACATAAGGTTCAAAATGCAACGAATTCTACCATGACTACAACTAGATCATTACCGTGCCACAAGCCGGCACAGATAGCCAAATGTACAAATATCCAAAATGTAGCAAAATATAAGTAAAATTCCACTCGGACACTCAAGTCCCATCCGTCATTGGCGCCTTATCTGTAAAAAGTTTAGAATAAAGGGGTGAGCACCACTGCGGCTCAGTAGAGATACCCCAACCCCCCTAAGTGCCGACTCGGCACGACCTACATGAATGCATGTCACCACATTTCATGTATCATTCAACATATGCCATGTTCATTCACAAGTGATGCATATATAAATAAGAATGCATTAAACGCGTGTATCATGCTTCACAATTTAAAATGAAAGCAATAACATACCCTCGTTCATCTCTAGGACTCAACCCGGTACCCTAACATGGTTTTTGACCAACCATATAACCTGGGACGCCTCTCACAACTGTCTTACGACTTTGGCCTACCCCACCAACATCATACTCCTAGGGTAATATTTTGGTTTACCCATTGGTGATTAGTCCGTATCAGCACCGTCACCAAATATTTGCTTACTCAAGGTGATTAGACCATATCAGCACCGTCACCGAGTATTAGGTGGCTCAAAGTGGTTAGTCCATATCCGCACCGCCACTGAGCATAATTGGATTCAAGGTGATTAGTCAATCTCAGCAACGTCACCGAATCATTGGGTGGCTCAAGGTGGTTAGTCCATATCCGCACCGTCACCGAACATAATTGACCCAAATCACCAACACCTAGCCTTGACCACATTTCCCCATTTTCTCACAACGGCCCATATATGTATTTCGCACATATCATAATCAAATATTCCACATTCACACTCCACAATGCATAAGCTAATTAATGTAACACATAGCATGCATTTTTCATCTCCATGAAGCCACACATAGCATATATATGAATAACTCATACATATAACATCTCATATGCATGTAACTCCAAAATTTAGCATGTTTTTCTCATACCACACTAAAAGCATAAATTTAGCACTTAGAGCTGACATGCATTTAATCATCACACCTTTCACATATAATCACATCAATATGTCATACATTTCACATTTATCGCATATACCCCAAATTGAGCATATACTCATACATACTCACAATTTCTCAATTTATGCACATTGAACCCACATGTTATACTCAACACAAGGTACACTATCTTGCAAGGAAAAGGAACTCAAGAGAAGTAGAACACATCCATCCCTCCCCTCTCACTACCACAAAACATGCAAAACACAACCTATACCTTCCATCTTCACCCAAAATCCTAGAATCAACAAGTAGAAGAGAAGGAGAACCCCTACCTCAAAATCCAAGCTTAGAAGTGGAAGACCCAAATTTCACCAAGCTTCAAACTCCTCCAACGGCAACTTTCCACCGATCAAATCGAAGAGGAGAGTGAGGAGAACAACTTTAATTCTTGACTTTACCCTCAAATCTAACTTTTAGGCCCTCAAAACTTAGAGAGAAGGAGAGAAGAGAACTTGTAGAGAGAGAGAATGGGAGAGCAGGCCAAGAGAGAGAGAGAGGAGTGAAAAATCTGATTTTTCCTCTTTTTTTCCATGTATATATCATATATGTATAATATATTTGGCCCTTTGCAACTAAACCCTCCACCTCTCCTTATTTGCTCCTTGTTATGGGTCATTTGCACTTATTTGCAAACTAGCCTTTCCTCTTTTTCTAAAACTTCACTTAAGTCCTTAAACTTACATCCATACCCCCACGAAACTTTCTAGAGTCCGTAGTTACTTTTTCCGGGTCACCCGAACCCATTTCGGTCCCCTACCCAAATTCAAAACATAAAGAGACATAAAAAGATCATTTAAGTCCACTAAGCATGTTATCAAACAATTAATCATGCTTAAAAGTTACCGACCCGTACTTATAAATAAATAAAAAAATTCGGGTCATCACAGTCACGCCCCAAAAACTCGCTTTTCAAATAGTGCACATAATCACATCAATGCACTTATCCACACCATGAATGCATTTTTGTCAAATCAATGCATTTTCCTTTCTTCTCAAGATTGTCACAGTGTCATCACACTCACATCATGGAAATCATCATGCTTATGCATTTTTCAAGAAAGTAATATCTTTCATGCATAAATCTATAAACACCACATTTTCACGTTTTTTTCACCAATGAACACACTTTTCACAGAAATCATTCATAGACACATTTGCACATACACAACATATATATATGCCACATCCTGCATATAATCACATATACATGTATATTAGCATAAATATAATCATACTTTCACTCCAATCCTGCATTTACAACAAGCAACCAACATGCATTCATACAACCATATACAATCACGCAAATATATATATATATATATATATATATATATATATTTCATGTCACCCATATAGGTAGTAAAAACATACATAATGCTTCACATATTTCATGCCTTCACAATGCCCTTCTATGCTATAATCAATTTAGCATGCCTTTCTACTACTGCACCACGTATATAATCACATATATATTTACGTATACATCAACTCATGCATAAGAATCATATATCATGCAAGGCAACATCTAGCTAAATATACATATATAATTTAGCATACTTTACATGGCTTAATCCCTAAATATGCATATAACAATGCAAATCAACATTCGAATTTATCAATGCTCTTACTCTCCAAGCCCACACATATATATATACCCACATGTATTTTTCCTCACATCCCACGTATATATATATATATATATATATACACCTTTATATATATATATGCACATATATATATGCAAATGCCACATATGACTAAATTAAGCACATATGTAAAATTAATCAGCATAATTAAAATATACATAGAGATAGAGGCAAGAATCAACTTGCCTTAAGTCCCATTTTCGCTAAGTCCGCGTCTACAAAGCGGTCCAGACCCGATTTCGAACTAGTCCAATGCCGTAGTCCACACCACCGACCCAACTGAACCATTTTCCTTTCCTTTTCCATCTCCATGCTTAACCCATTCTTTAATTCAATTGGAGACCAAACCCAATTTCACAAGGCTCCCTTTCAATGATCAGTAAGGCATCCAAACTTCATAATCTAAGCCCAAATGATCTCAAGTAAGCCCAATATGACAGCCCACTTTAATTCAAAGCCATATATACCATCATCTCTTAACAACTCACAACCCCTGTAATTACCTTGAATTATGCCCCAGCAAACTACCGTGCATAAGATCCAACCCCAAACAAACATCATGTAGCTGTTATTACTGCCGCAACCACGCTGTGCACTCGGCCAATGAAGACCCGAGACCACCAACAATTTAAACTCCAAAATCAAGTCACACCATCGCAAGCTCGACTCCAAAACATGTGGAGCCATGCAAAACTCGTCATGGCCGAACCCACACACTATCGGACCACCTCCTAATCAACGACCATGGAAGCAAACCCAGCCAAACCATGAACCCAAACCCAGCTCAACAACTCACCTCAACTAAACCAAAGAGAGGCCACGACCCAGCCACCAAGAAAACCCACTTAGCAGCCTCTTCAGCACCATCGTATGCGACCACCGTACCAGCCGAGAGCCACCATGAAACCAGCCCAGCCGCACCCTCATCGTCATTTTGAACCAACAACTGAACCCACAACTGCGACTGCCACCACGCTCGACCAAACTGTGATTAACGGTGAGCCAAACAACCCCATAAACGGAACCAAACACAGCCCCAATCAAGCCGTGCGCACCCCCCCTCAGCACGATCTCGCTGAAGCACCGAGAAGGCCCATCTCCTCACCACCAGCCCACCACCGTGAGCTAACACCTTGCCGATAACGACCACCCCGAGTCAATCACCGACGGATCTAGAAACCCCGGCCAAACAAACCCCCAAAAATCGTGAAACCCGACTTCGTAACGGCCCATGAAGCTCCGACCACGGCTCACCGTGGAGCGCACCACCGAGCCTAGCGACGGTCGTGTCCTCGCCATCACGGCCAGCACCGGAACCGGCCGCTCCCCCTCCCAATTTCCCTTTCTCTCTCTTCCTTCTCGGCTTCTCTCTCTCTCCTCGATTTCTCCTTCTCTCTCTTCTTTTCCTTTTTCTTTTCTTTCTTCTTTTCTTTTCTTTTTCTTTCTTTTCTCCTTTTCTTTCCTCAGCTGATTCCTTCTCCTCCTTTCATTTCTTATCTTCTTTTCTTATTTCATTATACACCACATATACACATATACTTGTAATCATGCATGTGCACCCACCTTTCTTCATAATTGCATATAAGCCCATACATATACACAATTTTATGTGGATATATAATAATGTAGGTACTTAATAAATATATTTATAATTTAATATAAATATATCCCCTATATATATATATATCCATATATATATATATACACGTATCCTCCGGCATTACTATAATTCCACGTACAAAATCTTCTCTATCTCGTTATAAATATATAATTCCATGTATATAGATCCACATTGTTCCGAACTTAACTTATTCGAAAAAATAAATTGGGTCAAAATTCACCCAGAACCGATCAAAATTATTTCGGTCTTTACAACCTCCCCTCCTTCAAGGAATTTCGTCCTCGAAATTAGCATAGTCATGGTCTTTCCAGAACCAATCCTTACCAGACGTCATTCTCGCCAATGATCGTCATTTTCCTTTTCCACATACCCTAGGCCCTACACTTGCAACACCTAACTCATAACACTCAAGTCTGGCACAATCAATGTGTCTCAACTGCCGTAAGGCAATATAACCACTTCCGTGACATGGCTGAGTAACTCCTAAGCCCATGTACGATTTACTCACGAAACCCTCTGAAGCACTTGCTTCGTAGAGTCCACAGTCTCTATCTCGAGACCTATCTAGCCCATCTCTATTTCTAGTCTAGGGCAACACCTTCGACTAATCATCCCAATCACTCACAGTGATACATCCCCTGTAATCCGGGATCATCAAAACTCAAGTCATTCTTTTCATTATCAAACATGACTTTCAATCTCTAGCATATCATTCCTGGGCTTAGTCTAATATCCTGGGCATCATCACAACACAAACCATATCAATCCAGTGCACATCACAAGCGCACTCACCAGCAAGGCACATGACAGTGCACCTGCCGATACAAACCACATAAACAGTGTACTTGCCGCAGCAAGCCACATAACTCTGCCCAGTCTCATAGACCACAACCCACTGGAATCCAATGCCAAGTCCAGGATCTCACATCCCGCTGATTTCACACTCTCATTACTCAAGAGAACTATTTCCCATTTTCATCGTTCACACCAAGGAATCAGTTGACAATTAGAGAGAATTCCTTTCATATTAGCACTTCACTTTAGACAACCCTTACCAATGAAAGTTTGAGGTCACCTACAGTAACCAAACAGCAACCATATAGTGGTCGCAACCCACTGCATCTACATATCCACTACATCCACCTCTCCCCTTCATGGTAAGAAACTATCCTCACTTTAGATACCACATGTCAGGATCCTCATCCATTATCAACTTATCCTTCTCTTAACATCATATCCACACTTTGATCCAACTGCATCAATCATGCACATATCACAGTACACCACTAAGGTCAAGGAACATATGGAGTGCACTTGTCAAAACAAATAATCTAGTTCTGTCCATTTTTTGTGGACTACATTCTGTTGGCATTTAGTGCCAAGATTAGGGTTTAACATGCCCTTAGCTTCATAATCTCATTTCCTAAGGAATGAATCCGACTTACTCGTCCATTAATCCTAACGGACGTTTTTGACCGCTCGGGTATTTATCCATTCCTTTCCAGCATCTCACTTGACACCCCAAGATCTTGACTGCTTCGCCTAGAACCCCACAAATCTTTTCATGCATCACTATAATCCCGGTACCCCAATACCACCAATATTCTTAGTCAATTAACTGACCTCTAGTCCTCAATAACCGTGCAAGAGTGCAACGTAAATCTGGACTACCAAATTCTCAATTTGGAAAGTCCTAAGGCAAATCATGCCCTTCTTCATCCACACCAGACTCGCACTCCAAAGTCTATCACAACATGTTTATATTCAACATCACAGTTCGTTCAACTCCAAACCTCTACCTAGGTTTGCCAATTCTCAAGACTAAAATTTCTAGGTGACTATATGTCACTACTAGGCATGTGACACCAAATGTAACACAAAAGGGTAATGCACAGTCACATGAATCACGTATAGCACATAGCATATAACATACAACATGTTAATCAAATAAACACGTACCATGAATGATATGAAATATGATGCATCAAATCAAATCAAAACCTTAGCCCTCGGGCGAATACTAGGAAAATACCCCTGACCATATACGGTCCCAGTACTTTCTCTACCTGAGCAAGCGTGTAAACATGGCCCAGTCCCCCTAGTATACACACATAATAGAACACAATATCTAGAGTGGTTCAAACCAACCTACTCTCATCTTTCGTACTCATTGGTAAACACCTACCAATCTATCCACATCTGTAGTCAAAGGTAGTATCCTCGACTATCTACACCAATCACTTTCAGTGACATATCCCTACTATTGGGAATTCTTTATCCATCGTCATCCGGATGAAACAACTCAACGTCTACAAGAGCCAGTATATTGTAAGAGAAACACTAATCCAAGAAAAATGTTTGATCAGGCCATTTTTCCCAATTAGCCCAACTCCGGCAATATGCCTTCCTTGTATCCCATCTCAATCTCAATTGCCAACCTCGGCAAAACACTCATTAATCTCCAAAGTCCCTAAATATCTCTAAGGACTTGAACACTCGCAAACTTCCTTGCGGTATCTATTCGTTATTCACTCAACAAGATTGAATCATCAAGTCAAAGGTCTAAACTCAACCAACTCTGGGAGTTTTACCAACTGAATTCAATTTCATACCAACACTTTGATCTCTCATTTGGATTGCTCAAACCAAGCAAATCATTCCACTACTGTCCATAGGTAATCAAACCTATCATCCAGACAACTATCAACCAATGCCTATCTCCAAATCAACACGTGATTTGACCCTCCGTCCTTCGGTATTCAAACCTACGATTTTGATATCCTAGGTTTTTCAAACCTAATGCTTTAACAGCAATCCAGAGTTCCTCAAATCCTCAACCCTTACCCGTCACCCCTAGGTATTCCAACCTAGTGCTCTGATACCATGTTGTCACGCCCCAGATTCCGGACTGCCGAGACTCCCCCGGACCGACCCGAACCCCGGGTCGCGAGCCCGTTTACTCAACCTCACGCTATAACCACCCCCTGATCATACAATCTCAATTCCCAATTATTTTTACAAAAATCGGGCATGACCCATTCAAAATAATCAGCTCCTGGCATATTACACCTGCTTTACAATTCATATGGACACTTCTGGGCACGTGTCCCCCCAGCATTTATATCTAACAATCAAAATGGACACTTCTGGGCTCGTGTCCCCCCAGCATTTCTATAACATGCATAATATAATCAAAATATATGTCTCAGTCCTCGAATGTCCGTATTAAATACATACATCACATGAATGAAATACATCTGAAGGGATTGGCTCAACATAATCACTTTATACATTTAATCCAAATGTACAACATTCATCTACTATCCTGAATATAAATTAGATTCTAAGGAATCTAACTACTATCTTTGCAACTGGTGCTATCAGTTTCCCCAACTGACTCCAAAACTAGCAACACCTGCAAAACCTGGGAGAGGGTGAGCTCAAAAGCCCAACAAGTGTATGTAGCATACATGAACCAACAATGCATATGGCAGTTCTAGCACTTATAAACATTTAAATCAACTATACATGACTTATGAAAATCATTTACAATATGTTCAAAAGCAATACCCATCCAACGTCATTATGTATAAAAAATATATATGAACATAAGCATTTACATGAACAATGCAAATCAAATACCACATCACCTACTCACAAAGATCCACAGAGTCATGCATAAATGCACATTAAATCGCTACATGTCTACATGATATGTATACATGCTTTTTACCCATAAACAATCACGTTTTTCAAATCATGCGTAATGCTTTCCACCTCAATGCATATACATAGATATATAAATATATATACATATGTATATCAACTTGACAGTCACATTTCGTATATATAACACACGCCACAAATTTTTGGAAATCACTTCAATGGGGACTAGCTTATCACTCCATCCATAGTAAGGGTCTCTTCGGCACCCAAACTCTGCTTGTGCTTTATCAGGTTACTAACCCGAAGGGAGCACCTCCTCTTGGCCAAGTTTTGGGTCTTTCACCCTAGGGACCATTCCCTCATCTTAATTCCCAATGTTCTCACGCCCCAAAAACTCGCTTTTCAAATAGTGCACATAATCACATCAATGCACTTATCCACACCATGAATGCATTTTTGTCAAATCAATGCATTTTCCTTTCTCCTCAAGATTGTCACAGTGTCATCACACTCACATCATGGAAAGCATCATGCTTATGCATTTTTCAAGAAAGTCATATCTTTCATGCATAAATCTATAAACACCACATTTTCAAGTTTTTTTCACCAATGAACACACTTTTCACAGAAATCATTCATAGACACATTTGCACATACACAACATATATATATGCCACATCCTGTATATAATCACATATACATGTATATTAGCATAGATATAATCATGCTTTCACTCCAATCCTGCATTTACAACAAGCAACCAACATGCATTCATACAACCATATACAATCACGCAAATATATATATATATATATTTCATGTCACCCATATAGGTAGTAAGAACTTACATAATGCTTCACATATTTCATGCCTTCACAATGCCCTTCTATGCTATAATCAATTTAGCATGCCTTTCTACTACTGCACCACATATATAATCACATATATATTTACGTATACATCAACTCATGCATAAGAATCATATATCATGCAAGGCAACATCTAGCTAAATATACATATATAATTTAGCATACTTTACATGGCTTAATCCCTAAATATGCATATAACAATGCAAATCAACATTCGAATTTATTAATGCTCTTACTCTCCAAGCCCACACATATATATATACCCACATGTATTTTTCCTCACATCCCACGTATATATATATATATATATACACCTTTATATATATATATGCACATATATATATGCAAATGCCACATATGACTAAATTAAGCACATATGTAAAATTAATCAGCATAATTAAAATATACATAGAGATAGAGGCAAGAATCAACTTGCCTTAAGTCCCATTTTCGCTAAGTCTGCGTCTACAAAGCGGTCCAGACCCAATTTCAATCTAGTCCAATGCCGTAGTCCACACCACCGACCCAACTGAACCATTTTCCTTTCCTTTTCCATCTCCATGCTTAACCCAATCTTTAATTCAATTGGAGACCAAACCCAATTTCACAAGGCTCCCTTTCAATGAACAGTAAGGCATCCAAACTTCATAATCTAAGCCCAAATGATCTCAAGTAAGCCCAATATTATAGCCCACTTTAATTCAAAACCATATATACCATCATCTCTTAACAACTCACAACCCCTGTAATTACCTTGAATTATGCCCCAGCAAACTACCGTGCATAAGATCCAACCCCAAACAAACATCATGTAGCTGTTATAACTACCGCAACCAAGCTGTGCTCTCGGCCAATGAAAACCGAGACCACCAACAACTTAAACTCCAAAATCAAGTCACACCATCGCAAGCTCGACTCCAAAACATGTGGAGCCACGCAAAACTCGTCATGGCCGAACCCACACACTATCGGACCACCTCCTAATCAACGACCATGGAAGCAAACCCAGCCAAACCATGAACCCAAACCCAGCTCAACAACTCACCTCAACTAAACCAAAGAGAGGCCATGACCCAGCCACCAAGAAAACCCACATAGCAGCCTCTTCAGCACCATCGTATGCGACCACCGTACCAGCTGAGAGCCACCATGAAACCAGCCCAGTCGCACCCTCATCGTCGTTTTGAACCAACAACTGAACCCACAACTGCGACTGCCACCACGCTCGACCAAACCGTGATTAACGGTGAGCCAAACAACCCCATAAATGGAACCAAACACAGCCCCAATCAAGCCGTGCGCACCCCCCTCGGCACGATCTCGCCAAAGCACCGAGAAGGCCTATCTCCTCACCACCAGCCCACCACCTTGATCCCAAACCCCTGCCGAGAACGACCACCGCCGCTGTGAACCGAGTCCATCACTGACGGATCTAGAAACCCCGGCCAAACAAACCCCCAAAAATCGTGAAACCCGACTTCGCAATGGCCCATCAAGCTCCGACCACGGCTCACCGTGGAGCACACCACCGAGCCTTGCGACGGTCGTGTCCTTGCCGTCACGGCCAGCACCGGAACCGGCCGCTCCCTCTCCTGATTTCCCTTTCTCTCTCTTCCTTCTCGGCTTCTCTCTCTCTCCTCGATTTCTCCTTCTCTCTCTTCTTTTCCTTTTTCTTTTCTTTCTTCTTTTCTTTTCTTTTTCTTTCTTTTCTTCTTTTCTCCTTTTCTTTCCTCAGCTGATTCCTTCTCCTCCTTTCATTTCTTATCTTCTTTTCTTATTTCATTATACACCACATATACACATATACTTGTAATCATGCATGTGCACCCACCTTTCTTCATAATTGCATATAAGCCCATACATATACACAATTTTATGTGTATATATAATAATGTAGGTACTTAATAGATATATTTATAATTTAATATAAATATATCCCCTATATATATATATATCCATATATATATATATACACGTATCCTCCGGCATTACTATAATTCTACGTACAAAATCTTCTCTATCTCGTTATAAATATATAATTCCATGTATATATATCCACATTGTTCCGAACTTAACTTATTCGAAAAAATAAATTTGGTCAAAATTCACCCAGAACCGGTCAAAATTATTCCGGTCCTTACAGGTACTATGTGTAAATTACAGCATGTTTAAATTACATACTTCCTTTTCAATAGACTATCCTCTGATTCTCAAGGAGACACAGAAGGAATCAATAAAGAATGCATCTTTAAAAATAAAAATAAAACAGGATATCATTGTAAAAAAGAAATAGGACATGGTCCCACATCAAACAAAAGACTCCATACTTTATATTCAATAAAGTATAGAATGAAATTCCTACAGTCGTGGCAAGGCATAGTCGCTGTGTAAGCCTTGAAATACACAATGACAATGCCTAGCCTTCTTTTTTGCCTTTATTTGAAAGACACTTTAGCCTCTAAGGTCACCATGACATATTTTTCAAAGATTCCCAATTTTCTCCAAAAACTAAAGAGAAATTTATCATATAAAGGAAATGTTAAATTTAAATATGGGCATTTTAGCCCCATTGTCTTTCCTGGGATGGATTCACCTTCTTGATAATTGGCCTCAAATCTAATGAGAGCCATTTTTAGTTGGTCATTATGAATATATATGTATGGACAAAATCCCACATCGGATAAAAGTCCTTGCCTTTTACTGTACAAAAATAGAAACAAAAGCCCTTAAGGGCACGAAGTGGACATGGAATGGTGCAAAAGAGCTAAGATGCGCCGTTACATGTCCACACTTACTTTTATGCCAACAAAAATGACCAACTTCCCAAATCCAGGTTAAGTTCATAAATGACCGATCGTTTATCAAGCTAAGGTCATAAATAACCAAAGCTAAGGTCATAAACAACCGATCACTTATCAAAACTAAGGTCTTAAACAACCGATCACTTATCAAACCTAAGGTCTTAAATGACCGATCACTTAATGGAAAGAGGTCATTGGTCCAAATCAAGCTAAGGTCATAAACGATCGATTGCTTATCAATGTCACGACCTAGAATTCGGACTGCCGGGACTCCCCCAGACCAACCCAAATCCTGAGTGTGAACCCGTTCACTCAACCCCATAAACGTCCTTAACCACACTCATGCGATAGTATCAAGCTCTGATACCATGTTGTCACGCCCTGATTTCCTTCTCCTAGAAAATCGAGGGTGAATCCGTCCATTAAGCCCTAATGAACATATTAACCTCTATATACCATAGAAGCTTAATCATATATATACACATGTATATATATATATATAACTCAACATCAACTACTCCTAGCGGGCCTCAACCATACAACCCTTCAAATTAGTTCTATCCCACACTACGGATATGAAACTCTTTGTAAGTTTTAGAACATGTCCTGAAAATGAAACCATTGGAAAGAGGGTTAAAAAATACTCAATTTCAAAATAAGAATCATCTAATTTCGATTTGAAACGAAGAAGATATACCCGTTAGAAGTTGGGCAGAATTTTGTCAAATGCCTGCTATAAAAGAGCTCGAGCGCTTTAAAAAAAAAGGATTAAGCGCTTTCACTCCCAAGACTAAGCCTCTAAGCCTTCCACAAGGGTGATCAAGCACAGTACAAAGCAATCGAGCGTTGTGAATGCAGAAGCTAAAATTCTGCGACCTGCACTTGGCCAATTTTCCACCTGACTTCAAAATCAAATATCTCACAAACCATAAGTCCATTTGACTTGAAATTTGGCATGAATCATCCTCAACATGTCTTGTTTCCATCCCAATTTGAATCACCTAATAATTCAACTCATAAACTAGCTTACACACAAATCAACGGGCTTAGGCTAGATCATAAAATCTTACACTAAAATATGTATATCTTACTCAATTTAGATCTAAACAAGGTCCATAACTTATCACATTGAAACTAATACAATTCTCCTTCTATAAATAAAATTTTTCTTCACATTTTGAATCTAAAATGGACACTTTTGGGCACGTGTCCCCCCCCCCCCAATTCTCATATCTCATACATCCTTTTCATTTCATTCCCAACTCACTTACTTGAGAAATGTCCATACATAAAGTTATAACATAGGAAGAGATCATAACTTTACATCTCATGCAATTCCAAAACTTAAGTTTAGTCCAAGAATACATCCCAACACATATGGATTCCAAGTTTATAGTCATTACAAGGATCTCATGCATAAAGTCCAAAAATGCTAAAAATTCTACCATGACTACAAATATATAATCAACGTGCCACAAGCCGGCACAAATAGCCAAATATACAATATCCAAATGTATCAAAATGTTGCAAGCAGCTCTACTCGGACGCTCAAGTCTCCTCTATCATTGGCACCTTATCTGTAAAAGATTTTGGAAGAAAGCGGTGAGCACCACGGCGACTCAGTAGAGATACCCCAACCCACCTAAGTGCCAACCTGACACGACCTACATGAATGCATGTCACGACATTACACGTATCAATCAACACACGTCATGTTTATTCACAATAATGCATATATAAGAATGCATTAAACATATATCATGTTTCACAATTTAAAATAAAAGCAATAACATATCCTTGTCACTCTCTAGGACTCAACTCGATACCCTAACATGATTTTGACCAATCATGCGACCTGGGATGCCTCCCACAACCGTCTCACAACTTTGACCTACTGCGCGAATGTTATACTTCTGGGGTAATATGTTGGTTTGCCCATTGGTGATTAGACCATATTAGCACTGTCACCAAATATTTGCTTACTCAAGGTGATTAGACCATATCAGCACCATCCCTGAGTATTAGGTGGCTCAAAGTGGTTAGTCCATATTAGCACCGCCACTAAGCCTAATTGGATTCAAGGTGATTAGTTTGTATCAGCACCATCACCGAATCATTGGGTGGCTTAAGGTGGTTAGTCCATCTCAGCACTGCCACCGAGCATAATTGACCCAAATTATCGACACTTAGTCTTGACCACATTTCCCTGTTTCCCTCACAACGGCCCATATATGCATTTCGAATATATAATAATCAAGCATTTAAATTTTATGCTCACAATGCACAAGTTAATTAGTAGAATACATAGCATGCATTTTTAACTTCACGAAGCCACACATATATTTACCTATAAATTTAAATTTAGCTTATTATACACATATGCACATAAATCTCACTTAAGCACACTTTAGTCATGTTTCACCAATGCATACATTTTCTATTAAAAGATAGCATGCATTTAACTCATAGGATAACATATAACATATACATGTCCCACATTTGCACATAATACACATGTACACCACATTAAGCACATAAGCATATATGCTCTCATTCTCCTACATTTTCATGCTTTTGTCCCTCACATCATGCATATTAAAAGATGGGTTGAATATGAGAGTTTGAAGTACCTTTTTACACAAAAGGACTTGAATATGAGACAGAGGAGATGGGTTGAATACATAGAAGACTACAACTTTGATCTTCAGTATCACCCAGGGAAGTCCAATGTGGTTGCCGATGCATTGAGCAGGAAATCATATGGTACTTTGGCTAGTGTTGTTATTCGTGAATGGAAGATGATGGAAGACATCTCATAAATGGGATTGTACTTCAGTGAGAGTGATGGGCTTACCACTTTGTTCACACTCATAGCGCAACCAACTCTAGTAAGTAGGGTGGTTGAGGAGCAGAGGCATGACACAGAGTTAGAGAGCATTCGCACTCAGATTACGGGTGGTGAAGTAGTGGAGGATTGGGTTATCCATTCAGACAGAGGTCTGAGGTTCAGAGGCAGAATGGTTGTCCCATTGGCTTGTAGGGATGAGGTCCTGAGGGAGTTTCATAGCTCCAGACTTGCAGTACATCCCGGTGGTACCAAGATGTACCACAACCTTCGTAGACAGTATTGGTGGAAGGGCATGAAAAAGGACATCGCACGGTTTGTGGCGAGGTGCCTCACTTGTCAACAAGTGAAGGCCGAGCATCAGAGACAGACAAGTTTGCTACAACCCTTACCAGTAGCTATGTGGAAGTGGGAACACGTCACTATGGACTTTGTGATGAGGTTACCTAGGACGAGGAAGAGTCATGATGCAGTTTGGGTCATTGTGAATAGATTGACCAAGGTGGCTCATTTCTTTCCTATTCGAGTGACAGATGATGTGGATACTCTTAGTCGATTGTATATTGATCAGATTGTGAGGCTACATCTGCCAGTTTCCATTGTGTTTGATAAAGATCCGAGATTCACGTCACGGTTTTGGCAGAGTTTTCAGGCTGCACTTGATACGGACCTCCATTTCAGTATGGCTTTCCATCCTCAGATTGATGGTCAGTCAGAGCATACTATACAGATCTTGGAGGATATGCTTAGAGCATGTGCACTTAATTTTTGAGGCAGTTGGGAGGATCACCTTCCATTGGTGGAGTTTGCGTACAATAATAGCTACCAAGCTAGTATTGAGATGGCTCCATTTAAGGCCTTGTATGGTAGACCCTGTAGGTCACCAGTTTGTTGGACAGAGGTCGGTGAGATAGTGGCCTTGGGGTCGGATATAGTCAGAGAGACTACAGAAAAGATTAAGATTATACGGCAGCATTTGCTTACGGCTCAAAGTCGTCAAAAAAGCTATGCTGACAGAAGGTGGAGGCCTTTAGCATTTGAGGTGGGGGACCATGTTTTCTTGAAGGTCTCGCCACGATGGGGTTTGATGAGGTTTGGCCGTAGTGGGAAACTAGCCCCACAGTTTATCGG
This sequence comes from Cornus controversa, assembly GCA_026545225.1. Lineage (NCBI taxonomy): Eukaryota > Viridiplantae > Streptophyta > Magnoliopsida > Cornales > Cornaceae > Cornus > Cornus controversa. The sequence goes on along the minus strand of CM048845.1, from coordinate 34,895,430 downwards.
TCCATTCGAGATATTGGATCGTATGGGTGAGGTCGCATACCGCTTGGCATTACCACCGTAATTGTCAAGTGTGCACAATACTTTCCACGTTTCGATGTTAAGAAAGTATGAGCCAGATCCTTCACATGTGTTAGATTGGACAGATCTTGAGGTGGAGGAGCATATGTCTTACGAGGAGAGACCAGTATAAGTTTTGGATGCTAGGGAACAAGTGCTTCGGGGCAAGACTATTCCATTGGTTAAAGTCCTTTGGAGACATCACGGAGTCGAGGAGGCTACGTGGGAGCAAAAACAAGAAATTCGCTCAAAATATCCTGAGTTATTTTCTACTTGAGGTATGTTTCTAATTTCGGGGACAAAATTCCCTTAAGGGGGGAGGTTGTAGAGACCGTGACCAATTTTGGTCGATTTTACATTTTTTGCATTTTACTTGCCATAAATGCATTTTGAATGGTGTTTAACATGTTTTGAGTGTGGAAAACATGTTTGGGAAGTGTTTTTAAGGTTTTGAAAAGTTTTTGGGAGATTTGGAGAAGTTTGACTTTTTGGTCAAACTGGGGCCCGGGATGCGACTTAAGTGGGCCTGGAAATTCAAAAAATTCTCGAAAATATTTATTTTTGAGAATGAATTAGATGAAATATTTAGAGAGTTAAGGAAGTGATTTCGAGACTGTAGGAGTTTTCAGAATCGAAAACGGAGGCCCGGAGGGTACGTTAAGTGGCCAGGGGCATTTTGGTCTTTTTGCAAGCCCTAGATATTTTAAATATCAGTGGCAGAGATATTCAGCCATATATCATGCCTCTTTCTCTCTCTAAAGCTCTCCATCTTCATAGCTCTCCCTTCTCTCTACATTTCGGACCCTTTCGGCTTGGATTCAAGACTTGCCGAATGAGGGAGATACGTAGGGGACGGCTAGGGGTTCCTTTTGAACTGATCAAAGTGGTGGTTTGGCAAGATAGACATCACTGGAATTTTGGTGAAGTGCTTGGAAGGTCTTCATTTTCGAGGTAGGGGTTCTTCGTCTCTTCTAATTGTCGATTCTAGAGTTTCGGGTGAAGAAGAAAGGTGTAGGTTGTGTTTCACATGCTTTAGGATGGTGAGAGGTGTGGAAAGTTGTGTTTTCTTCTTCTCTAGAGTCCTATCTTTTCACAATTGTGTATATTGTGTTGGTGGTAGCATGTGGGTTTAAAGTGTGTGAGTGTAAGAAATTGATACATAGGCATTATGTGCTCAATTTGGTGTATATGTGAAAAATGTGTACCAAGTGTCATATATGTGATTATATGTGGGAATGTGGTTGTTGAATGAATGTTTAGTTCTATGTACTAAGATTATGCATTGAATGTAGCATGAGTAAGATATGCTAATTTTGAAGTTGTATGCATATGAGATGATATATACATGTGTTATTCATATATGTGTTATATGTGGTGTGTGGTGGTGAGAAACATGCTTGTTACTTCTTTTTAGTATCAATGAGCATGAGTAGTGCATGAAAATAAAATGTCATGTGTTTATGCATTCATATTGCATATGTGAGAAATTGCGGGAAAAATGACGCAAATGAGGTGCACGGGGTTTCGAAGTGGTCCAACCATGTTGTGAAATGTGGTGAAATTATCCACTATGTATGGCCCTCGGAGTGGACCCGCCATACTAAGGCTTAATGCCTAGGATCGGAGTATGTCCAATATTAATGACCCCTCGGAGCTGTCCTGGTCATAGGATGGTTATTGCAGAATGTCCAAGATTTGTGAGCCTCGGAGTTGTCCCCTCACTCTATGGCAATCCTATACATTGCTATGATAGAATGACCCTTCGGAGTTGTCCCAGTCATTGGATGGTTATCGGAGGTGTCCAAAGTTACATGATCCTCGGAGCGGGCCAATCATGTGGGATATCGGATGAGGACCGAGAGAGAGAGCATTTACTTTCCTTAATGCTTTTATATTTGAACATGTTATACATGATTCGTGAAATATACAATCCGCTTTAATTGCATCTGTTGATTGGTTTATGAGATTGTGGATGTGGCATGTAGTGTATTCATTTGCATTCCATGTAGGTCGGTGTCGAGTCGGCACTTAGGAGGGTTGGGGTATCTCTACTGAGGCGCAGTGGTGCTCACCCCTTTATTATAAACTCTTTTTACAGATAAGGCACCGATGACAGATGGGACTTGAGGGTCCAAGTGGAACACTAGTAGTGGTTTTGCTATCTTTTGGATTTTGTGCATTTTTGTGGCTATCCATGCTGGCTTGTGGCATGTGACTTATTTTTGAGTTGTAGTTATACTTTGGACATATGTACTTTTGATGTATATATTAGATTATAAACTTGTTGGGTGTGAAAAGACAATGGTTTAATATATGTAGTGCCGATGGTGGCATCTTGTTCATTTGATGATGCTTCCATAGCAAATGGATTGTGGTTGAGAAAGGGAATGACTCATTTCGGTGTAAGAATTCAATTATGAATGTGATATTGAGTCCGAGAGGGTGAAATTTTTGCACAATCGAGATGCCAGTTTCGATCAATCGAAGTCCCATTTTCGATCAATCGAAATTACTATTTACAGCATTTTTCAAAACTTCATTTCGACGTAATTTCTTCGTTCTAGATCGGAATTGAGTGTGGTTTTTTTTGAACTTGAGTATTTTTGGATCCTCTATCCAATAATATAGGTTTCACTTTCAGATTCCAAACACAGTAAGTTTTGAGGCTCGAAAGTGAGTGGTTCTCAAAGGTGTGGGCAAATAAATTTCCACTAAGGTGTGTGATTCGATATAGGGCCCATGGGGATTAGTTAAGGTGGTTTTGGGTGCATTCATATGCAAGAATTGAGTTAAGCTTTCACAGTGAATGAGGGTAATGAGGGTCTATTGGGCTAAATAGACAGTTTATCCTCCGGTTCTCCGAGAGTTAGAAATCGGGGAGTTATAGCATGGTATCAAACCTTGATACTAATGCATGAGTGTAATTGAGATCGTTCATGGGGTTGAGTGAACGGGTTCACACTCGGGATTCGGGGTCGGTCCTGGGGAGTCCCGGCGGTCCAGGTTTCGGGGCGTGACAGGATCGATACCCTCTATATAGAACCGTATCTACAAAGATTCGTGCTCTTGCGAGTGGTTAAATTATATTTTGAAAAAGGGGCAAAAATAAGCTTACAATTACAATCAAGTTTAGCCACATCAAAATTTTGGCGCCGTTGCCGGGGACTACGGTTTAATTGTCGCCATTGAAAGATTCAATCTAGTTTAATTCTTAGGCTATAAATTTTTTCATTCTTTTTTTTTTGTATATAACTTGTGCTTATCTCTCAAATTGCTTGATTTTAGGTATACCACATAGTGGGCATCTGAAAGACTCAAGGTTGGACCCTTTGTGAGTATAAAGTCTAAAATTTGTGGATTTGAGTAATTTTTTTATTTTGCATATTGAGGTGTTGTTTTACTTTTAATGCATGTTAGGTAGACGGTCATTGTCACTTCCTTTGCTTCCGTGTAATATTGAACTTGAACGAACACTTAGACAACGTAGAGGAACCTCTAGGGACCCTATATTGCCTAGGACTGAAAACATGGAACCAAATGATAGACAACCTCCTGGACTACCTCCATTTAATCATGAACAACAACCTCCACCTCCTCCTCCTCAAGGAGAATTGCTTATGGACTTTTATCTTCCGACTACATTTGAAGTACCTTCATGTATTCAATTTCCTGATGTAGTGGTAAATCAATTTGAAATAAAGTCCTCCACCATCAATCTTCTTAATAGCTTCCATGGTCTCCCAAATGAAGATCCATACCGGCATTTAGATTACTTCCTTTCTGTGTGTTCCACCATTCGGGTACCACAGCTTATGGAGGATGATCTAAAGCTTCGTATGTTTTCATTCTCCCTAAAGGATAAAGCTAGAAGTTGGCTCAATTCCTTAGAACCTAACTCAATCCATTCTTGGGCGGAGATGCAAATTGAATTCTTAAAAAAATACTTTCCAATGGGAAAGACGAGTGATATTCGGCGAGCAATCACCAGATTGACCTAAATTGATCAAGAACAATTTCATGAGACTTGGGAGAGATTAAAAGATCTTCTTAAATCTTATCCGCACCATGCTGTCCCAAAATGGAAGCTAGTGCAAAGCTTTTATGATGGGGTAAGTGAGCAACATAGGCAAATGATAGATTCCGCTTATGGAGGTGGATACCTTTTGAAAAGCCCAGATGATGCATGGAAACTTTTTCAAACCCTAAGTAATAATTCAGCTCAACGCTCCTCAACTAGAAAAGGGAAATCCACCCAACCTTGTAGAGGAGTGCATAAGATTTCAAGGGTAGATGAGGTTGCCATGCAAGTAAAAGCCTTAACCCGAAAAATGGACCAAATCATGAAAAATGGGCTGCCTACTCCAAGCCAACCTGTTCAAAATCAGGAAGGGTGTTCGTTTTGCTATAGCACTTCACATTATGTGCGAGATTGTCCTATTGCCGGTCAATCTCCCGATTATGCTCAAGAGCAAGCAAATGTCATGTATTCTAAACAGATTAATGATCCATATTCAAATACCTACAATCCTGGTTACAAGAATCATCCGGCATTTTCATGGAGATCTCAAGAACTAAGTCCCTCTTTTCAAGGGCAAAATTCCTTTAATTCCCAATCTCAACAGCCTCAATATAGGCCAAATCCTCAACCTTACCATCAAAGATCCAACTACCAACAACCACCACCTCCTCCGAGAAGCCAAGGCTTTGAGGAAAGAGTGATAAGCAATCTTGAGGCTAATACTCGCTTGTTGCAATCTCACTCCCAATCAATCTCTAAGCTTGAAGCTAACGCTCAATCTATGGCTAGGTTAGAAGCTCAAATTGGGTAACTAGCTAATGCCTTGAATAGAAGAGAGGAAGGTAAGTTGCCAAGTCAACCAGTGGCAAATCCTAAGGGTGTTCATGTGATTGATGATTCTCCTTCATCTTCTTGTAATGCTCCTCCGGAGCAAGTTCAATCAATCACCACCTTAAGGAGTGGTAAAATCATAAATTCCAAGGTCGGGGAAGAGAAAAAGGAATCCAATGATCAATCCAAAAATCTAAAAGAATCCCAATTAAATCCAAATGTGTCTCCTTCAAATCCAAATGTGAACAAAGTCCCACAAAATCCAAAAGGAAAGGCAATTGAAGTTGTGTCCCCATCTATTCCAAATCTTGACACCTTTTTTGAACCTACGGTTCCTTTTCCTCAAAGATTGAAGGAACCTTCTCATTTTGGGAAGTAAGGAGAGAAAATTCAAGACATGATGGAGATCTTCAAACAACTAAAGATCAATCTCCCTCTCCTTGATGCTATCCGGCAAATTCCCTCCTATGATAAATTCTTGAAGGACTTGTGCACTCAAAAGCACAAATCTAGGAACAATGTTCCTAAGAAAGTCCTCCTAATTGAGCAAGTAAGCTCCATTTTCCAACACCAAGCCCCTCCTAAATTCAAAGATCTGGGTGCTCTAACCATTTCATGCACTATCGAAAATCAAGCTTTTGAAAATGCACTTCTTGATTTAGGGGCTAGTGTCAATTTGCTTCCATTCTCAATTTACCAACAATTAAATTTGGGGGAACTTAAGCCCACCACAGTATGTTGCAACTTGCCGACCGCTCGGTGAAGCAACCACATGGCATCATTGAGGATGTGATAATTCAAGTGGACAAATTTTACTTTCCGGTGGACTTCATAGTCCTTGACACGGAATCGGTTCAAAATCCAAATAGACATATTCCTATCATTCTAGGTCGTCTATTTTTGGCCACGGCAAATGCTTGCGTTAATTGTCGTACCGGAGTAATGGACATCTCTTTTTGGAATATGAAAGTCCATTTGAACATCTTTAATGCTTCTCACCACACATCCGACGACAAAAGTGAATGCTTTTGTGTTGATGTAGTGGAAGATCTCGTTCAAGAAGCGCTTCCTTCCATTCTTTCTAAGGATCCTCTAGAGGCATGCCCAAGTCATTTCAACTGTGATGATTATGACATTGAGTAATCCATTTGTGAAGTTAATTCAATGCTCGATGTCACGACCGTCATGGATTTGCCTAAATGGAGAGTTCCGAGAGAACCTTTGCCTCCTTTGTCCAATACTTCCCAAACTCCTTCTCTAATTTCCCCACCACAACAAGAGCTCAAGCCTTTATCGGCTACACTCAAGTATGTTTTCTTGGGCTCTAATGAAACCCTTCCAGTCATTATTGCTTCCAATCTCACCAATGATCAAGAGATGAAACTTCTAAAAGTGCTAAAAGAGCACAAGGAAGCAATAGGATGGAGTGTGGCAGATCTTAAGGGAATAGATCCTTCTATTTGTATGCACCGCATACACTTGGAAGAAGAAGCAAAGACCTCAAGAGAGGCACTACATCGATTAAATCCAAATATAAAGGACGTTGTAATGAAGGAGGTTGTGAAGTTGCTAGATGCGGGAATCATTTACCCTATCTCAGATAGTAAGTGGGTTAGTCCCACTCAAGTGGTTCCTAAGAAGTCTGGTATTACGGTGCAACCAAATGATAAGGGTGAATTGGTTCCCCAACGCACCCCCACGGGATGGAGAGTTTGCATAGATTATCGGAAACTAAATTCAGCAACTTGGAAAGATCACTTCCCTCTTCCATTTATTGATCAAATCTTAGAGAGATTAGCTGGTCAAAGTTTTTATTGCTTCTTAGATGGATATTCTGGCTATAATCAGGTTGCTATAGACCCGAGGGACCAAGAGAAAATCACCTTTACATGACCTTTCAGCACATTCGCTTATAGACGCATGCCCTTTGGGTTGTGCAATGCACCGACGACTTTTCAATGGTGTATGATGTCTATTTTTTCAGACATGGTGGAAAATTTCTTGGAAGTGTTCGTGGATGATTTCTCCATGTTTGGATCTTCATTCGAATCATGCCTCCAAAATCTATCCCGTGTTCTCACACGATGTCAAAAAACCAATCTAATCCTCAGTTGGGAAAAGAGCCATTTTATGGTTCAAGAGGGCATTGTCCTAGGGCACATTGTGTCTAAGAGAGGAATTGAGATTGACAAAGCCAAGGTTGAACTTATTTCCAAACTTCCTCCACCATCAACGGTGAGAGAGATTCGTTCATTCCTTGGGCATGCGGGCTTTTATCGCCGTTTCATCAAAGACTTTAGCAAGATCTCTCGGCCTTTGTGTCACCTTCTTGAAAAAGAGTCTTGTTTTACCTTTGATGAAGCGTGCCTTAACGCTTTTGAAAAGCTCCGCACCATGCTTACAACAGCTCCAATTCTCATCCCTCCAAATTGGGCTCTCCCATTTGAGATCATGTGTGATGCATCCGATTATATTATGGGTGCGGTCTTACGGTAACGGGTAGACAAATTACCACATGTTATCTACTATGCAAGTAAAACCCTTTTCGAGGCTCAAATCAATTATACCACAACGAAAAAGGAGTTGTTTGCGGTAGTATTTGCCTTGGACAAATTTTGAGCTTATCTATTAGGTTCCAAGGTCATTGTCTATTTGGACCATGCTTCCCTCTGGCATCTTTTGGCCAAAAAGGACACTAAGCCTAGATTGATCAGGTGGATACTCTTGTTGCAGGAGTTTAATTTTGAGATTAGAGACAAAAAAAGGAACCAAAAATGTGGTGGCTGACCACCTCTCTAAAATTCTTGTTGAATCCCTCAATGATTCCATTCCAGTTTGTGAATCCTTCCCGGATGAATAACTTTTTGTAATCTCTCAAGAGAGTATCCCTTGGTATGCGGACATTGTCAACTACTTGGCAACCGATAAAATACCGTCTTCTTGGACCAAGCAAGAGAAGGATCGGTTTTTCTCCCAATCACGATCATATTATTGGGACGATCCTCAATTGTTCAAATATTGCCCCGATCAAATAATCCGAAAATGTGTACCCAACAGTGAATTCCAAAGCATAAAATTATGTCATACACTTGCTTGTGGGGGACATTTTAGTGCTAAGAAAACCGCAGCAAAGATTCTTCAATGCGGATTTTTTTGGCCAACACTTCATCGTGACGCATACTCATTTTGTCGCTCGTGTCAGCGATGTCAGCGCCTTGGCGCGATGTCTCGGAAGGACATGATGCCTCTCAACCCTATTCTTATTGTTGAGATATTTGATGTGTGGGGCATCGACTTCATGGGACCTTTTCCACCATCTACTGGTCATTAGTACATACTTGTGGCAGTGGAATACGTTTCTAAATGGATAGAGGCCGTTGCTACCAAAATCAATGACCACACAGTCGTGGTTAAGTTCATTCAAGCTAATATCTTTAGCTATTTTGGTACGCCTCGGGCCCTCATCAGTAACGGAGGTAAACATTTCTGTAATCGGTTCCTTCGAACCTTGCTTACCAAATACTCTGTCACACACAAAGTAGCCACCCTATACCATCCTCAACTAGTGGACAAGTGGAAGTATCCAATAGGGAGATAAAGAACATCCTTGAGAAAACAGTTCGGCCTGACCGAAAAGATTGGTCGTTGCGACTAATTGATGCATTATGGGCTTACCGAACTGCTTATAAGACTCCCATTGGAATGTCACCTTACCGATTGGTTTATGGTAGAGCATGCCATCTTCCAGTTGAATTGGAGCACAAAGCTATGTGGGCCACCAAAACGTTCAATTTTGACATGCAAATGGCCGGCTCTAATCGAAAGCTTCAATTGAATGAATTGGAAGAATTATGACATGACGCGTATGAGAACGCTAAAATCTATAAGGCAAAGTCTAAAACCTTTCATGATCGCAATATTCGAGTCAAAACATTTTCTCCGGCACAGAAAGTATGGTTGTACAACTCAGGCCTCCGTTTGTTTCCCAGAAAACTTTGCTCCAGTTGGGATGGTCCATTTTTGGTTAATTCTGTTACTCTACACGGAGCGGTGGAATTGAAGGACTTGAAAGATGGAACATTGTTCAAAGTGAACGGGCAGCGCTTAAAATCGTGCGTGGATGACCAAGTTACCATGGAGTATGTGGATGTCGTCAATTTGACGGATCCCATTTATTTTGATTCGTGAACCGATTCCAACGTCATGCCATAGACGTATAATTTGGCACGGCCATGGTAGCTATCATACTTCCATGATGTCCCTCTAATCCAAAGCAATTTTGTATCTAAGTCCCATAAGTTCAAGTCCATGAGGTTTTAAATCAAGTTGATCAACAAGGCTATTTTTCAAAATCTCGATTGATCGAAATAAGGATCTCGATCAATCGAGATCTCGATTAATTGAGATTTTGGTCTCGATTGATCAAAATAATGCAGAGATTTTGGAACATTTTGCAAAGTGCAAAGTACCGAGAGGTGTTTTTTTCTCGATAGCACTTCGATAGGTACTCGATCAATCGAAATCTCGATCAATCGAGATCCCATTCTCGATCAATCGAGATCTCGATTAATCGAGATGTGCATCTTGATTAATTGAGATTACCACGCTGACTGCACATGTTTCACTTACATATTCAAAACCGTCGGCTCCCTCTCATTTCTCCGTTTCTTCTCGCGACCATCCAACTTCTTCCTCCAGTCTAAGAGCTCCAAAGCCATCCCCGATCACCTTCCAACCTTTTTTGATAATTCCCGGCCCTCTGCCTTTGTTCTTCGTTGTCCGAGCCTTTCGCATATTCGCGCGAGTTCGTATTTTCGCAGCTGCGTGTTGGGTTTCATTTTCTTGCACCGTTCATCATCTTCGCCTTGAGGTAAATTGATGCATGCTTTATTTTGTTTGATTTGCCGCTATTTTTGTTAGTTTACCAGCTTAATAAGCATAGATAGATGATGTTGGGTTGGAGTGGCTTGCATTCGCTACGTTCATAATGGGAACTTGTGGGTTATGGGGATAGGTGTGCAAGAGCGATTGAGATCCTGTATATTGTTTTTGTTTCGGGTGCTTGATGTTCGATTTACAACCACGACTTCATTGTTCGGTTGCATCCGCTTATCGCCGCTTGGTTGAGAGCAGAATGAGAGATATATTTGTGCGGGTCGTGTTAGCTTTCGAGTTGCATTGTACATCCTGTGCATTACACGGGTTGCATGTTTTTGAATTCTCGTAGGCCTAATCGAGTTGATTCGAGCATGTTTTGGCGTGCATGTCTTGGCATCATGGACTAGAACTTCTTTTTACTTTTTATTTTTATTTTAGTATTCATTTTATTTTATTTTTATTTACTTTATTTTTGGAATAAGTGCAGACTGTTCCGGATTATAGCGCGTGTGAAGAATCCCACCGTTGTTATTTGAGATGTGCCCGGGTGAGCCTTCTAGAGTCAGAAGTTCCACCTGTAGCACCGATTTAATTTGGCAGAGTTCGAGAGCCGTCCCAATTGCTTGTGGGCAGTAGCAGAGCTCTGGCGGCACCAGCTCGACCAGCTATGTGTGCCACCCACCGATGTGGCATACGAGCGATTGGTGCAGGTTTTCTACGAGTGCATGACCTATTCATGCACCGAGCATTATGCCGAGTCGGATAGCACAGATGATCGGTATTCCACACTAGCAGCCCCCAAACATGGTTGACCAGGATGGTCAGCCGCTCTACAGGCCTGAGTTTCCGGCCGACATGACCTTTTTTTCCATCATTATGGACATGTGTGGCTGGATGTTTACCACTCCCAATCATAACTGCACGTCCAAATCAATGTGCCCGAGCGTTTTATGCTTTCTAGACACAGTTCTCATCAAGAACGCGTGTCCTTTACAGCATATGGCAGAGCACCGGGGCAACTTTCTTTATTGCCTATACGCTTTTCACACAGGCACATGATTTTTTATCCCGTCACTGATTTGGAGACAGATGCACAAAGTCTGGGACGGGCTCGTCAAGAAGAAGATGAGTCGGGCGTCGAGTTGGCGGCTTCCCTTCCCTTTCCTAGTCGTAGTTTTCCTCAGCCATGCCAATATACCGGTCAGTGACACTGACATCCAGTTGGCACCGCCCTCCCGCTTCACGCATTCTCAGTGGGTGCGGGTGAGGAGGCACTTGGAGCGCCAAGACCACCAGGGCGATCCACCAGAGGACATGGACATGGATGCTCCGGTGGAGATGGCTGAGGATGCGCCCGTAGAGGGTGAGGCATCCAGTGAGGAGCTGGAGGATGATGAGACTGACATCGCCGCAGAGCGGCATGAGATTCTGGCGATGGGCTATTCTTGTCTGGCAGCCGACGTTGAGGGTCTCCAGCAGGGTTTTGAGGAGCATGTCCAGGTGACGCAGAGTCAGTTGGCGGCTATAAGGACAGACATTACGTCTCTAACGCAGGGTCAGAGGGTGCTTTTAGATGAGTTCCGGGCTTTTCGGTAGGACCTGCAGTTCATGTTTGCTAGCCGAGCTTGCACCTCCACCTCTACTCCACCCACCGAGCCACCTCCACCACCACCCACCCTAGAGTAGCTTTATCTTTTCGTATTTTCTGCTTTACTTTCTATTGTTTTTCTTTCTTCGCTTTTTGATAGGCCATGTTGACCATGTTAGTTTTTGTGTATTCCAAATGCATGTGCCCTTTTGTACTAAAACTCATTTTGACATATATGGAATACAATTGTCATTTCTTTTATAGCATGTGTTCTATTTACTGTCTTTCTTTTTACTTTCTGCCAATATCTCTGCTCTCTATACTTTGACTATGTATATAGTACCACTTGCCTAATTGTTATATGCAATTCAGTTGATGATTTCCGTTTATTACCGCCTGGTTTCAATTCCCAATACTATTGAGATTGCTTCAATACAGTATGACGTTAATAAAGAAAGGCAGCCCCTTTGCATGCTATACGTTAGCGTGCCTGGATAGTCAATATCTTATCGCATAGACCTCTTAGTCAATTGGAAAACACCAGTTCAGAGCCTTGGATGTGCAGTGATCTCGGCATTGTCAACTTGTACATAATTCTTTTATCATGTTCTTTTCATGTACTTTTTGTTCCATTTAATGCTCGTGGTATCCAGTTGGTGTTCCGTGCAGGTTTTTCTCATTTACAGGATGACCAGCCGTGTTGGAATGCCATTTTTGTCGAGTTCTGCAGTCCCGGTAATTTCTTTCCTTGTTCTTCTTGTCCAAGCATTGAGGACAATGTTACATCTAAGTTTGGGGGTGCGGTATGCTATACCACTTGCATATGCATGCAAATGTTCAATCTTTGTATTGATTGTCATTGTAGAGTAGTTTTTTTCTTGATATTTTTGTATGCTTGCTATGATGTCTTGCTTTTTAAGGGAAGATCATTCGAATAAATGTCTGAGGTAAATGCAGCAAGTAGTTAAGAGCTTTAACATTGTAAATACCCGCACTTTTGCAAGCTATGTAATAGGTTAGAACGGTCCACATTTTTGTTCAAATATGAATATGTATGGTTCTTGCCCTAAATTTGTCCTTAACCGCACAAATTCGCACACATGCATTTTAAATTGTGGGGTATAAGTCTGATGGAGAATTTTGTAAATTTCTGTTTTTATTTGAACAGCTTAAAGAATGAGTTCTTCTGGTTGTTTTTTTTAAAAAAAATAAAAAGAGAAAAATATGCAATAAGCCTTCTCATTCAATAAACCGGATCTCTATGCCTCATTAAGCATGGAGTATTCGCGTATAAGTGTGCAAGGTTGAGCAATAATAAGTGGGTGGATTGTTTAAGCTCATCGCCTTGTAAGCTCAGTTATTAAGTCCGAGGGGTGTTTCTTCACCTAATGCCCTAAAACCAATTGGTTTGGGAGTCATTGGCCCAATGCCGCTACATGGGCTTACAAGAAAGCAAAAAGAGCTAAGCATTGCACGGTCATCCGCATATGAGCATTCATGTATGTTTTACGGTAATGAACAACAATGTCGAGCTTTTTCAATGAGTTTTTCTTTTAAAAATAGATTTGTTCTTATTTTTCTCCAAATATGACAAAGCCACACGTTAGAATGCATGTTCACTTTTCAAAGAGGATTTTGGGGTTGGAATAGGTATTTTTGTTCGGACTGGCCATTATGTGGGGACTGTCGTATGTTTGTAGTTTGTGAAGGTCCATTTTTGCTAATGACCGCATAGTTCTGTAATACTTGTTGCATTTGTCAGGTGTGAAATGAACGGATAATCATCCTTTATCTAGTTGATGACTGAGCATGATTCAATTTTTGTATAAGATAGTTCATTTCATTTTTATAACATTGCAATGCTAAGGGACTAGCAATGTGTAAGTTTGGGGGTGTGATAAGTGTTCAATACTATGCATTTGAACCCTCTTTATTGCATATGTTAGTCCCGTTATTACGTTTACCGAGGTACGTTTACGATATTTTTGTGTTTTTGATGTATTGCAGGTTTTGTACCAAAAGGAGCAATGTTTGAGGCCATTTGCAGTTGAAGAGCAGAATTCAGAAATGAAGCTAAGACATTTCGATCAATCGAGATGTTGATCTCGATCAATCGAGTTCTCGATTGATCGAGACATGCATTTTGATTAATCGAAATCTCGATCAATCGAGATTCTGCAGACCCACTTGCCCACTTGCTCACCTGCTCTCCCACTTACAACAAAATCCACCATTTTGCACGACTTGGATGGATTTTCTGACTTGAAGAAGACACATGGAGATATTATTGATTTAGTTGGTATATATATTGCTATATATATATACATGGTGGGTCCCAAGGATGGAAAGTAGCCAAATATGCACAAAAGGAGCCATTTCTCTCATATATCACATACCATACATTAGAGACTTTCGGGAGAGGAGAAGGAGAAGCTGAACCAGACCTTGAAGCTTCATTTTCTCCATCAATAGAAGAGTGCAAGGCTGCTATGATCAACTAACTTCTCTACTAGGGTGTGGGTGAACCCCTAGCTATGTAAACTTGTTCATTTTTGTAGCATTATTTGGGATTTGTATTTAAATGTTGATTACTTAGTCTAGTGATGATGTACACTTATACATTTCTTATATATATTCATATGATGTTGTTTTTATTCTTGTCTTAGAGTAGAATCCATCTTATGAATGCACAACACTTGCATCTTCCACAAGAAATGCAAATGATGGCTAGGTAATGGTATTTAAATTGAATGTGTTGTTCTTGCTTGTATAAACCATGCCAAGATGAGGTAGTTTGGATGCATTTAGGTTCACTTAGAGAGTAGGGTAATTAGTTGGGTTGAAGATGGATTATGATAGGTTTGCACACACATTGATCTTTTGATATGTTATTGAGGTCACAAGCCTAATGACATTGTTAGACATTTAATTTTATAAATCCCAAACTTGCTACATCTATGGAAATGTGAATGGCTAGAGGTGGAAACCACCCCTAGTTCTCTCTCCCAACTTACAACTCTTTAAATATAGTGTTTTTACATTTCATGCAATAGTTTTAAAACAAAAATCAAAACCTTGTTTTTAGAATTAAAGTGGAATTAATCTCTCTTCAAGACAATTAACAACTAGTCCTCGTGGGATCAATACCCTCTATATAGAACCGTATCTACAAAGATTCGTGCTCTTGAGAGTGGTTAAATTATATTTTGAAAAAGGGGTAAAAATAAGCTTACAATTACAATCAAGTTTAGCCACATCATACCCTACGATCATGATGGCGAGGTCTGTTCATTTATTTGACGAATGGTTTGTCGGTCAAACTTTTGGGTTGACTAGCCTAACCCTGATTTAGGGTTTTGGTCAACGGGATGTCTGGACTAGAATTGTGTCAATATTACAGTGTTTTCGATGGTGTTTGGACCATAAGATCATGATGGTATGGTTCTTTCATCGATTTGATGAACGGTTTATCGATAAAACTTTTGGGTTGACCAGACCCTAATTTAAGATTTTGGTCAACGGGATGTCCGAAATGGAATTGTGTTGATATTATAGTGTTTCCTATGATTTTTGGACCCAACGATCGTAATCGTGAGGTTCGCTGATCGATTTGATGAATGATTTGTCGGTCAAACTTTGGGGTTTACTAGTCTGACCCTGATTTAGGGTTTGGATGAAATCAAGTGCTCGAGAGGACTTATCGTTCCAATGAGTAGTCATTTTTTGAGGTTTTTGATACCTTTGAACTCAATGGTGAAGCCTATTTCCTGTTTAGGAAGACGGATTGTCAATCAATTTTTTTAAAAAAGACCAATTTAGCCTATTTGAGGTTTCGATAGTTTTTGAATGTCTAAAAAAGTCTGTGATTTCTATGAGCTGTGTCATCTAAGGTTTCGGGACCTAATGAACTCATTGGTCTAATTTGTACATTGATTTGATGGTTAGACTATGTTTGTCCTTCGGGTTGCCTTTGTGGGCCCCTTTTGGATTTTCCTCAAAGAAGTACGATCACGAAACCTAGCATGAAGGGTTTAGGACTTACAAAATAAGTGGGAGGTCAAAAATGGGTGTCTACATCTGCGATATATCGTAACTGAACCTGTGATGGATCGCAATATTACAATATATCATAATGTATGTTACAATGCATCGTAATATGACGATGTATCATAATAGGTATTACGATCCATCGTGACCACTTGGCCAGCTACTTTTCCCACACTCAACACTTGATTCATTCCACACTTTTCTGACTTAAATAATCCCACAGTTATCATACATGCTTATTTGGGCATAAATGAAAATATAAATCATCATTCACATCATTTAGCATTCACCATGCTCAAAATTGTACCTATAATGTATGTGATCATAAGCATAAGTATAAACATGTTTTTTTTTATTAAAAAAGAAAATTAAGAGTTATATACATATCTCAACACGTGCACAAAGTTCACATCTCGAACATGCATTCAAATATAAGTACTATGTCTTCTCAAATGCAAGCTAGCTATGCTCCACATCAACTCACTGTTGGGGAGACTCCACTACTTCCTTGTCATTTCCTTCAAAGAGTTAATACTCATGGGATGAGCTCCAACATACTTAGTAGAAATGTCAAAAATACAACTCCGTAAGTTCTGTGAATACCACATAAGTATACGTTTGCATTTAATCATGTTATGCACAAAATCACATTTCTCAACTGTATCATAAATTATATGTAATGCAACATGATATGCACCTTTCCCACATTCCTCCTTTGAACAACCATTGGACTTCACTAACAAAGCCAACCAATTGAGCTCACATCTGCTCTCACTATATGCGTGCTATGCATAGATATGGATTTCACATGCTCATGCTAATATGTGTATGTATCATAGAAGATGATGTTGTTTTAAAAGTGTAAAATAACTCGCAAGTGTACGAATCTATTGAAGTATAGGTCGGCAAGAACGAGGTCGAACCCAAGGGAATGCTTTGAGAAGAAAAACTAACACAAATTCAAATTAATTTAAAACTAATCTAGTTTAAACAAAGTTTGGTTGATTTGAGAGAAATTAAACTAACATGCAAATAAAATAACACTATTAAAATCAAATAGAGAAAATAACTAAGGTTTCGGATTCCACCACCATTAAATCCATGAAGCTTCCCGAATTTAGAGTAGCAATCAAGAAATCAATCTATTGCTCACTCAAGATTTAACAATAAAGCACTATTAAAAATATATCAAAAAGGTAGATTTTCCTTCGCTTCACTAGTGTAAAATTCTAAGCATCTTATGTATCCAATTTAATGAAAAATATAAGATTAAATATTATCACTTTTAAGAAATACAAACCCAAGCTTAGATTAATTATAATACTTTCTAACTACCACATATACATGATATATATGGTGAAAGAATTATAAAATAATTAATCACAAGAAGCAAAAATCATAAGCAATTAAATCACACACATGGGAATCAATTAATGAACAAAAGAACTTCACTTCATTAATGGATGTTTTCTCCTCAACCCTAGTTGAGGAGTTTAGTTACACATGATAGAAGAAGAAGATAACAAATAAATAAAATACATAATAAGTAAATAAAACTCGGATTGTGTCTGTCTTCTCTGCCTTGGCCTCCACTTCTTTTCTCCCCAAAAATAACCTCCAATTCACCTCTTTATACCCCAAGAGAATACATAAAGTCCTAATCCAATTAGGAGATAAAGTCCTAATCCAATTAGGAGATAATTAGGGTTTTCCCGCAGCCCTAAATAGGTAGATTTTTTTGCTGACTTTCGGCCAAAGTTTTGACCCAGTCGAAGTCCGATTCACAAAATTTACGTCAAATACAAAAGTGTCCAGAATCGAATTTCGTTCAACCTATGCGTGAATTAAGTAGAATTGACACTCGAAAATAAGCTTTTTAGTCCGCTTTCCAAAACGCGATTAAAACTGGATTAAGTGCAGAATTGGGCTTTAGGCCCATAATCTCCTTAAGCAGTTATAATTCTCTTAAACCTCTTCCTTGAGCTAATTTGAGTTGAAATGTGGAGTTGAATGGACCCATTAGATATAGGCTTCATATAACCTTCTTGGATATCATCTTTAAAAGCCCAAAATCATGATTTTATCTAAAATAATCATTAAGGCCCTAAAAAGGATAGAAAACACAAAAACAGAGTAAAATCACATATAAACTATCACTAAGAGAATAAAATATGCAAATTAAGATACTAGAATGTGTAACATTCAACGCCGATCAGAAGATAACATTGTAATCACTTAGCATGCTTACACATTCCTATATAAGTCTCACATGCATATACATTTGAACATATATCACATTTTCACATTTCAAGCATACATTTATTCACGTAAATTATGTTTTATTTAAAATCATACTCATTAGAGCAATTAATCAGACATGTAGATGTCACGTTCACATATATTCATAGATCACATATAGTTGTTCCGCATTTCTCACACAACATACTATATAATCACACATAACAATTCAAAACACACTACTACATCAATTCATGGTAGAATTCATTCAATTTCATGATCCAACATGCTTTAACTTTGAGAAGTACAAAATTATACTCAATTAAGTAATTAGTTGTATAGACAATCAATATACTCACGTAAACCACGGATTTCATGGGTTAGACATCCCTACCTCAATTTGGAGTGAAAACCCCAAAACTTCCAATTGTGAAAAATACCACAATCGATAACCTACTATGTAGGAATTCAAATTTTCTATCAAAACAAAACAAAATTTTCATCAGATACATACTTTCTTTAAAAATTCACCAAAAATAGTATACTAATCCAAATAAGATTAATCCAAGGCCATGTGAAAGCTAACTTACTCTACTATCATCTCAAATAATAATAATAACAAAAAAAACCTTTACTATATATAGAATGTGCAAAAAAAAATCCCTTAACGTTTAATTACCCCCTTACATTTTTGAAATTGTGGAAATAAGACCAAATAGGGAGATTCCATCAATTTGCTATTAACAAAAGTATGAAATGTCACAAATGCCATGGAATGGTGTTTGCTGCACATTATGTATATATCATGATGGTTTTTTGCACTTCACCCAAAAAGAAAATTTAATTTTTTTGTAATCTAACCTTGGCGGGTCACACTTAATTATATTTATTTCTTGTTCTTGAAGGAATATTGTTCGAGTTCCCTCATCTGACATGGGATATGTGTGTTTCTATGCACGTGCTTGTGCCATGCATTTTCTCTTATATCACTTCGAACATTGGAACCAGAAGCATATACAAAAAATTCCATCTAAATGGAACAACGAAGCAAACAAACATTTAGGCTTTATTTGGATAAATAGGAGAGAAAGAAAAATGATAACATTAGTTATCAGAGAAAAGAATAGAAAGGATAACAAAAACTTGTGTTCATTTTTGAATAAATTATGAAAGAAAAGAAAGGAAATGATAACATTTTGAGAGAAAAGGAAGAAGAAGGATGTAGAGAGATGAGAGACTCCATGGCCGGATGCTAGAGAATGAGAGAATATGTGTTGAATTGTACTCTCTTGTATTTATAGCCATAGTCTCTCAAATTTATCAAAACGCCACTAGCCACTCAACGTACTTTTCCAAACTCCGTTTTCAATTTTGAAAAATCCTACGAACTGAAAATTGATTCTATAATTCATCAAATATTTTACTTAATCTAATCTCAAAATTTGGTATCATTCCAAAATTTCTAGATTTCTCGGGGGGCCCGGCTGACTCGAAAATCTCAAATTTCATCAAACGTTCCCAAAACTTCTCCGGACCCTTATACAAGTCCCCAAACAAGTATTTTACATTTAGAACATGCATTTGATCATTTGAATTATTTATGTGACAATAAACAGAAATAAAAACAAAACCGGCCAAAATTGGTTACGGTCTTTACATAACCACCCTATTAGGATCTCTCAAACCTCTATAGTCTGTATTAAGGACGAAAACAAAATCCTTACCTTAGTACTAATCTGAAACCCCTCATCAGTATATCAGTTGAGTTTTACTCAATAATTTAGAAAGAATTATGAGAAATCATCATTCCTATTGGTCATTTTACACACACTAATAGTGATCAGGGTCTAAACTAGTTATGTTTTAGGATCAAATCTCTTCCTAGAATTCTCATCCCCTAATAAAGATTCTGCCACCTAGACACCTTTTCTAGAAATTCAAATATAATTAATGAAGAGTAACTCTATTAAAAAATGGAAGGTTCATTTTTAGGGCTCATTTTCTATCCACATCCATTTATTAAAGGCAGATAACGATGTTTAAAATTTAAAAGCAGGGTAAAATCCTAAATTGATCAGTTTTAAGTTTTCTATAGTCAAACAATATTTTCTAGCATTTTTTATTATTTTTTTTGAAATCTTCCGGGATAGTTTTCTCATTTTACAAATAAAATAGTCAAATAACAAAAACATGTTCACATTTAGCACTTAAATATACCAATCATGCATCCAGTTAAAATTAGCAAGGTACTGGAAGAGAGAGCACAAAAATAGAAAACATAAATCGTACCGGTGTAGTAGATGTTGGCACACATGCACTGCAAAAATCCATCACAGACAAAAATAGCCTGAACTCGTCCTTCCTCTCTCTTCCTTTTTTTTTCTCTCTTTCCTTTCTTTCTCACGTGCCGAATACGGACAAAATGGTGAAACCAACATTTAAATTTGTATTTTGGAAACTACCTCATTAAGGAATGAGGAAATTTATGCATGGACCCATGCAAAAATGAGAAAATTACAGAAAAGCCCACTAAAATTCAAAAAAATACAAAAACCCCCATTTTTTAAAATTTCCACTTTTAACCCTAATTTTTCAACAAATTTGTTCCTTACATTAACTCACTTGCCAAAGCGATAATCACCCTAAAAAACAACCAATAATGAATCCGAGAAAAAGCAATTTTGCACGCTTTGTCGGTCAAAAAGGACTTATGCCTAGATCTTTGTTTAAATATTGCTCTGCAAAGTTAAATAAAGAGGGGCAACTATAGACACCCCATTTTTAACTTCCCATTTTTATTCCAAATCTCAAAACCAAGTACACAAGGTTCTGGATTCCAATCCCGAACATAAGCTGAGAAGAGCCCACATAGATAGCCTAAAAAGGGGAATTGTCGTCTAGTCCACCAAATTGACAAACAAACTTTACCAATGCATCCATTAGGATCCAAAACCTTAAACAATAGTGCTCACGGGAATCACGAGCCCTCCCGAGCATCCAAAATCCACTGAAATAGTCATTTTAGAAAATTAATTTACAATCCATCTGCCAAAATGGTAAATGAACTTTACCATTGTTTTCAAAGTTTCCAAAACCCCTATAAATGACTACTCATGGGGACTATGAGTCTCCCTAAACACCTAATTCTACCCTAATCCCAAAAAGGGTCAAAGTCGTCAACCCAAAAAGTTAGACTGACAAACCATTTGTCAAATCGACAAAGGAATCTCACCACCATGCTCCTAGGGTCCAAAAACCATAGAAACACTATAATATTAATACATTTTCAATCCAGACTTCTCGTCAAATTGGTCAACCCAAAAGTTTGACTAACAAACCGTTCGTCAAATTAACTGTAGAGGCTAGAACCAAATTTGATCAGTTTTTAGAATTTTATCATTTTTCACTACAAACGTGTTTTAAATGATGTTATGGATATTTAAAGTGTGGAAAACATGTTTGGAAGGTTGATTAAAGTGTTTTGGAAGTTTTCAGAGCGTTTAAGCAAAGTTAACTTTTTTGGTCAACGGGGTTCCGGGAATTTGAAATTTTTTTAGAAAACTTTATTTTTGGTAATAGACCAAATGAAATATTTAAAGAGTTAAGGAAGTTATTTCAAGGCCGTATGAGCTTTAGAAATAAAAAACGGAGGTCGAGAGGGTACGTTAAGTGGCCCTTGAGCATTTAGTCATTTTACGCCCAAGGGACTTTAAATATTAGATGTTGCAGGGATATTTCAAATATCACATGACCCAGCAGCTGGCCATAGCTCTCTCTCCCTCCCTCTTCTTCTCTCTTCATTTCGGAGGCCTTCGGACATAATTTAGGAGTTGCCAAAGGAGGACAACTCGTAGAGGGTGGCAAGGGCTTCAGTTTGAATCGAAGAAAATTGAGTTTTGGCAAGGTAGAAATCAATGGAAATTGTTGAGATTGGTTCAAAGGTATTCAAATTTGAGGTAGGGGTTCTCTTTCTCTTGTAGTAATCGATTCTAGGGTTTTGGGTGGTTTAGAGAGGTTTTCAGTTGAGTTTGCATGTGAGAGAGATGGGTGAGGGGCTGAATTTTAGTCTTACCTCTTTTCTTGTTTTTATGCATGCTAGCTCGATTCATTTTGATATATATATGATGTGTGGGTTGAATATGTGCAAAGTGTGCAAAATTATAGCATGTTTAGCTTTGTTATGTATTATATGCATATGTAGGTTATGTGTATGGTTGGGTGCATGCATGTTATTATATGTTGATTGTGGAGGTATAAGAGGGCTGAATGTATGCTAGGTTAACTATAGCAAGTGTGTGCATTGGTAAATTGTAGGTTGTGAATTGTAAGCATATGTGAGTGATATGCATGTTTTGAGACATATATGTGGTGTAAAATGATGAAATGCATGCTTGAATTATTATAGTAATGACATACATTAAAATACATGATGTATGATTTTAATACATTCGTACTTAATTTGCATTGTGTTGCTTGAATGAGGGCATTGTAAATGCTACATAGTGTAGTGATATGTAGGTCGGTGTCAGGTCGATGCCTAGGTGGGTTGGGATGTTGTTACTGGGCATAGTTGTATGGTCACCCCACTCCCCCAAACCATTTTACAGGTAAGGTATGAATTACGAGAAGGACTTGATTAGTCTCTTAGAGCTCATAGGAGCATTTTTGGGATATTTTGAGATATCATGTATGGACTATGTATTTGGCTATCCATGTCAGCATGTGGCATGTGGATTATGTTGAGTTCTAGTTACATTCATGTTATATGTAACTTGTATATTTATTTAGACCTTATATGTATAACCAATGAAGTTGGTGTATGGATATTGTGAATGGATGCAATGATATATGCATTTTGATAGAAAGGTACAAGGATGTTGAGATTATAATGATTCAAATGTGTGATTTGAAGTATATGTATGATGATATACCCTATGTAGATGATTTCAATGTTGAGGGAATGATCCTAGGTTGTTAGAATGATGTTTGGACCCAAAATGGACAAAATGTGAGTTTGTAGTAAATTCTGCAGAGTGCAATTTTGATTGTGCAAAATGACAATTTCACATGATTGAAATTTCCTATTGTGTCCAAACTTTGATTAAACGTAACTTCCTCATTTTAGATCGAAATTGAGTGTGGTGTTTTTTTTAAATTGAGAAATTTAGAATTCTCTATCCAATGGTGTGGCTTTAAATTTCCAATTCCAGTCACACCAGGAGTTGAATTTTGGAATTGAGTAGTTATATGTGTGACAAGTTAACCACTCTTGAGGAATGAATCAATAAATGTGTTTGGACCCTATGAATGATGTATAGACCATTTAGAATGGTTAGTATCATATTGAGAATGCATGAGTATTGAGGGATGAGAAATAAGCATGATTATAGCTTTGTGAAGAAATACAGGATTTATGGGCAAGGCATTTCGATTGTGCCAAATGACTATTGGCATGATCGAAATCTTTTGATTGTGTGAAACTAGAGGTTCGATTAACTAAAAAGTTGTAGGGTTGTGGATTGGTGAAAGTCCTGAATGATGAAAATCTTCGATTATACTTCAACTATACTTCGCATTATTGAACATTTTGATTGTGCGAAGATGGCATTTAAATCAATCAAAGTGTATATTTTGATCCTGCGAAATACACATTTTGATTTTGCAAAATGGAGACCAACAGTTAGTGTTGTGTAAGTCCGGCCATGTGTGGGGCCTTAGTAAGTGATTCATGTTGAGTCATACGTAGAGACACATATGCATGAAATTAAGCTTTCGCATGTGTAAGGTGTTGATGTGAGGTGATAATGATGTGAAAACATTGTTCACTCTTGATTTCTGGGAGTAAAAAATTATGACGTGACAAATTGATATCTGAGCATGATATCAAAGAGTGATTGTTATTAGAGTGTGGATGATTAGCCTAAGTCACCTCTGGTTTTCGAGAGACAAAAATCAGGGCGTGACAATTTGGTATCAGAGCTTTAGGTTGGAATACCCAGGGACGATAGGGAATGGTCATATCACGTGTAGGTTTGAGAGGATTCAATTAAGTATCTGATACCAACAACTTGGTATCAGAGCTCTAGGCTGGAATACCTAAGGAAGACGAAAAAAGTTTGAACCACGTTTTTGACGTGAAAGGATTTGATGATATGAACCTTAGGTTTTTGATAAAGGGTGAAGTCCAATCACGCGTTAGGTTGGAATTGTGTGTTCACTTATGGCTTATTTGAGTACCTTGGATAAAGGGTGAGAATTTGAATGCGTGTTTAACTAAGGTTAAAGATTTTGAATTGAAGTTTTGTATTCGATATATAACTTTTTTGTTGTCATGTGGAATATGATTTGATACTTATATGTTTAGAATAAACATACAGTTTTGGATGATTTGAATTGGGATTTAAGTGTCTTCTTGTTGTCTATACAGTAAGATGCCACCACGGAGAGTTCATGAAAGGGCAGTTGCAATTCCTATGAATGGAGAGCAAGTTATACGAGATATGATTGTGACCTTATGACAAATTACTAGAAAAACACAAGAGGAGACTCAGGCTTGACCTAGAGCAGCTTCTAATAGGTTGATGTTGACATTGGGGCATATTAGAAAGCATAATCTGCCATCATATGCAAGAGGGTCTGACCCTATGGTGGCTGAGAATTGGTTACATGGAATAGTCAAACTCCTTACCAAGCTAGAGGTAGAGGAGGAATTGAGGGTGAAAGTAGCCACCCATTATCTTACGGGTGAGGCAAGTCGTTGGTGGAAGTTCACTGGGACCACTATAACATTGAGGTAATGAACTGGAATATGTTCGAAGCAGTATTATTTGAGAAGTAATTTTTAGTAACAATGAAGGAAAATTTGAGGCAAGAATTATATGATTTGCTTAAATATGATTGTTATGGAGTACGAGACCAAGTTCACATCCTTGGCTCCTTTTGCACAAGAAATGATCCCTACTAAAGAACTTAAGGTGAAGAAGTTCATGAGAGGTCTCTGAACTTCCATCAGGGATAGAATTGTCATTTTGGGTTTGACAAGCTATGCTACAGTGGTGGAAAGAGCACTAATAGCAGAAGAGGTTAATAATGACAATCAGAGGATACAGGATAAGGAAAAATATGTTTCTTCTAAGAGTCAACCAAAGAAGAAATAGAAAAGTGGTCCTTCTCAATTGGTAAGATCAGTGGGATAGTAGATGACGCATTTAGTGCCTATGACTTCCGTGTCAGTACGGTCCATTGGGTCAAAGAGAGTGTGCCATCAATGTTAGTAGCCGGGTCACTATAGGTCTAAGTTTCCCCGTATATATTTGGCACTAGCAGATGGGCAGGTTTGTTGCCGCTGTCATCAAACTGGTCAAATAAAAGTGAATTATCCCCAAGGATAGGGTGTGCAAGGTGGGACAAAGCCTCACAATCGCACCAATCAGTTTTTGGTGAGTCAGCTCGAGTCAATGGCAGTGTCGTCATCCCTGTCAATGTAGTTTGCTCAGGTTTTGTGAGCAAGTATAATGAGTCTTTTTAGTGGTTCATGACAGCAGTCCAAGTATTAGAGGACTAGTTTACAGTGATTAAGGTATATCAGTGATCTTTAAATGATGAGTTATAACAATGATTATGCAAGTATATTAAGTTATATATCATGAGTTTGTGTTGCATGAGTTGTGTTGCGAGATTGATAAAGCATGATAAGTTTTATATGTTTGAAAATTATGCTACTGGTTTAAGTATAGTCTTTATAACATGCCTTGTATCTAGAACATTTTGATGTACATTGCATGTCTGATTTCAGTATCCTAGTTTTGAGGATTTTATGCATCAAATAGAGAGTTGGAATAGGTTGATTCATGAGGTTGTAGATGTACGTGTTTTACTAGACTCAGGTTGTGTGAACCTAGGGCTAGTGGGGATAGGTTGAGATATTTTGATGTTTTCCATACAGAGATTATTTTAGAATGGATTAGAGTTGGATATATATGTCCTTGTATATATTAGGGACTTAATATATGTAGTCCATTAGCTTCATGCCGGAATGGACAATTGGAATTGAGAGTAAGAGGGACAAGAAAGGCATGTTGCCGGGATTAGGCTAGCAGGAAGAAATGGTCTGGCCAGACATTTCTCTTCGATTAGTACTTCTCTAACAAAGTGTTTAAGTCTAGGTGATTGTGGAGTTGATTAGTGATTGTTGACAAGCAAGGATTGGAAAGTTGAGATTTAGAGTGAAGATGTTTTCCACTCATGAGGTTGAGAAAACAGTTATGTTCTTTGAGGATTGTAATGGTTTATTGAGTTTTGTGCAGTTTTGTCTATTGACACTAACCAGAAAGTGAGCATTGTCAATTGGACGTAGTTTTATCTACCGGCATATGTAAAGGATTCAAGTTTGTCATTTTGACGCAGTTTTATCTACTGACATACTCGACAAATCTAAGAGGTTGTCAATCTGATGCAGATTTATGTGTTGACACGGGTAGTAGTGATTATAGATGCAGTTTTGTCCATTGTCACACCCATTGTGGTGTTGTCACTTAGATGCAGTTTTATCTATTGACACATCAGTTGGAGGATCAGTGTCGTATGGACGCAGTTTTGTCTATTGACCTATCCATTGTTGAAATTTTTGCCATTTAGGCGCAGTTTTGTCTATTGACAAGGTGGTGGTGATTTTGGACTCAATTTTGTCCATTGTCACAACCATTATGGTGTCATCACTTAGATGCAGTTTTGTCTACTGACACTCACCAGAAAGTGAGCATTGTTAATTGGACACATTTTTGTCTACTAGCATATGTAGAGGAGTCGGGTTTGTCATTTTGATGTAGTTTTGTGCACTGACATACTCGGCAAATTCGAGAGGTTGTCAATCTGACGCAGTTTTGTGTGTTGACATGGGTAATAGTGATTCTAGATGCAGTTTTGTTCATTGTCACACCCATTGTGGTGTTGTCACTTAGGCGTAGTTTTGTCTATTAACACATCAGTTGGAGGATCGGTGTCATTGGACACAGTTTTGTTAATTGACCCATCCATTGTTGAGATTCTTGTCATTTAGGTATAGTTTTGTCTATTGACAAGGTGGTGGTGATTTTGGACTCAGTTTTGTCCATTGTCACAACCATTGTGGTGTCGTTACTTAGACATAGTTTTTTCTATTGGCACATCAGTTGGAGGATCAGAGTCGTATGGATGCAATTTTGTCTATTGACCTAATCATTGTCATTTAGATGCATTTTTGTCTATTGACACAGATGGTGGTGGCTCTAGGGGCAGTTTTGTCCATTGTCACATTTGTGGTTGGTGTTATAGTTTAGACGCAGATTTATCTATTAGCACATCAATGGTGGGGGATGTAATTTTGTCTATTGGCCCATTTATTGTTGTTGGTTGTCATCACTATTAATGTAGTTTTGTCTGTGGACACAACCCTTGGATTCGGTGATCTTCATTGAGGGTCAGTTTAGCCATTTGACACACTTGATGGTGTACTTATTGTCATTTAGATGCAGCTTTGTGTATTGACAGATTTGTTGACGTGGGATTTTCATCACTAGACACAGTTTAGTCTATGGATGTACAATTATGGGTAGTGTGACCCTGAGAGATTGAGTTTTTGATTGTCATATGAGATTTGGTTCAGTTTTGGGAACATGACTAGTTTTGATGTCATGAGAGGATGATGATGAGAATATTGTTAGATTTGTCTTGGTTAGTTGTTAACCGAGGAAAAGAGGTGATATGTGAGCAGCAGAATTTTCTATAGACTTTGTTTTCCTGTGAACTGTACCTTGTGGTACTAGAGGAATTGAAAGGATCCATAGATCGGTTATGAGACTTAGATAATAAGGTTTCATGAGTTTTGGAAATGTGGTCGAACCAGTTGAGGATTGAGTTATTAATCCTTAGGAAATATTGGCCTTAGGTCACATATGAGATGTGTAAGTGTGGATTGTGAACATGGCATGGTCTGGTGTGAGAAATTTGGAAGTTGTGATTCAAGAAAGATGAAT
This sequence comes from Cornus controversa, assembly GCA_026545225.1. Lineage (NCBI taxonomy): Eukaryota > Viridiplantae > Streptophyta > Magnoliopsida > Cornales > Cornaceae > Cornus > Cornus controversa. The sequence goes on along the minus strand of CM048845.1, from coordinate 34,867,760 downwards.
TACTAGAAAGGGATGCATAAGTAAGAATACTTGATTGGAAAGTGGGTTGGTCGGAAAGTGAATTGGTTATAGTTTTATCTTCCTGAACTTAGTTTGGGAGATAATTGTTGTCGTGCTAGTTCACAGTATGATGATTGCACTACAATTTTGATGGTGTCTAGACACTGTTTGAGGTGTACCAGTAGTTAGAAATTTTGTGGAATGTAAAGTGAAGTCGTATGGTGTGATAACCAAATGGTTAAAGAGTGCAAGCCGCGTGTTGGATACCGGCGAGTTGTGATTGTTAGCAGTGATAAGAGGAAGCTAAGTGAAGTCACTTAAGGTTTCATGACAAAACTCTGAGATTTGGAGTATGTTATTAATTTCGAGGACGAAATTCCTTGAAGGTGGGGAGGTTGTAGAGACTAGAACCAACCGATTTTCATATTTGATCATTTTTCACCACAAACATGTTTTAATTGATGTTATGGATATTTTGAGAGTGGAAAACATGTTTGGAAGGTTGATTAAATATTTTTGGAAGTTTTCGAAGCGTTTAAACAAAGTTGACTTTTTTGGGCAACTGGGTCTCGGGATGCGGTTCGGGTTGGCTTGGGAATCCAAATTTTTTTTGAAAAAGTTGATTTTTGGTAATACACCAAATGAAATGTTTAAAGAGTTAAGAAAATTATTTCGAGGCCGTAGGAGCTTATATGCAATGGGAATGTATATGGTGTTATGCATGATAAGAAGGGTGAATGAGTGAGAGAAATGAGCATGTACATTTATATGCTAGGTTTTGTGAAATTTTATGAAAAATATGTTAAATGAGCATAATTGTGTAATATGCTATCTTGTGATTTAAAATGCATGCTATCCTTATATAGAAATGGTGTGCATTGGTGAAGCATGAAAATACGTGTTTAAGTGAATTTTGTGAGCAAATGTTACTTATGCTAGAGTTTGCATATATAGGAAAATATATATGAGGATTGGTGAATATGAAATACATACTATGTCTTTTTATGACTAGCTTATACATTATGAAGGATAAATTCTAAATGCTTGTTCCATATGTGCTCGAAAGGTATGTATAGGGCCGTTGTGAGAGGAACGGGGAAAAGTGGTAGAGAAACTTGTTCACTTGGAACAAACAATAAACGCTTGGTGATGATCTTGAAACGGTCTACCCACCTTGGAGTATGCGATTTACTCGGTGAGGAATTCTGAAACTATTTGACCACCTTGGAGTATGTGATTTACTCGGTGAGGAATTTTGAAACTATCTAACCACCTTGGAGTATATGACTTTCTCGGTGATGTGTTCCAGGACTATCCAATTGCCTTGGAGGATCTAATTTACTCAGTGAGGAATCTTGAAGCCACCTAACCACCTTGGAATATGTGACTTACTCGGTGGCGGTGTTGAGATTGTGTGGGAAAGTGTCTTAGGTTGCATGGTTGGTTAAGAATCGTGCTAGAGTATCGGGTGGAGTTTGAGAGAGTGACAAAGATATGTAAATGCTTTCGTTTGAATTGTGAAGCATAATTTATGTTTGATGCATTCCTATATATATATATATGCATTATTGGTGAGTGAACATAGTATATGTTGGATGATACATGTAATGTAGTGACATGTATTCATGTAGGTCGTGTCAGGTCGGCACTTAAGTGGGTTGGGGTATCTTTACTAAGCCGCCTTGGTGCTCACCCCGCTCCCCCCAACATTTTTCAAGTTATGCGTTAAGGATGATGACAGGGACTTCATAGCTCTAATGGGCATTTTGGGAACTCAATTGGAGTATGATGATCTTTTGGATATTGTGTACTTTTATGGCTATCTGTGCCGGCTTGTGTCACGGTAATTATCTAGCTGTAGCCATGACAGAATTTGTTGCATTTTGAACCTTATGCATAAATTCTTGTAATGACTATAAACTTGGGAAAATATATGGATGGTATGTACCCTTTGAGAAAAATGTTTGTATTGGAGATGAATGGCACCATAGGACCATTTTCCTCTTGTGTTATGACTTCTTGTATGGATAATTATGAGTTAATGAAGTATGGGATGTATGTATGCATGAGTTGTTGAATGAAGATGGTAAGAAAAATTGATGAAATTACATTTCAATTGTGAGATGCATGCTATGCGAATATACTTGATGGCCATTAAGGCATTAGTGTAGCCATTGGGGGGACACGTGCCCAGAAATGTCCATTTTTGAGTTCAAGGTATGAATAGAATTTTATGTATAGAAGGAGAATTGTATTAGCTTCAATTTGATAGGCCATAGATCTTGTTTGGATTTAAATTGAGTAAGTTATGCATGTTTTAGTGCAAGAGTTGGTAATCTGACCTAAGCCCATTGATTTGTGTGTAATCCTGGACGTGAGTTGAATTATTAGGTGATTCTAATTAGGTTGGAAAGTAGACATGTTGAGGATGATCCATGCCAAATTTCAGTTCAAATGGACTTATGGTTTGTGAGATGTTTGAATTTGAAGTTGGGTTAAAAATTGGCCAAGAACAGGTTGCAAAATTTTAGCTTTTGCATTAACAGCGCTCAATCACTTTTTACGGCGCTCGATCTCCCTTGTAAAAGATCTGGAGGCTTAGTCTCGGGAGTGAAAGCGCTCGATCCCTTTATTTAAAGCGCTCGAGCTCTTTTACAACAGGCATTTAACAAAATTCTGCCCAACTTCTAACAGGCATATCTTCTTCATTTCAAATCAAAATTAGATGATTCTTTTTTCGAAATTGAGTATTTTTGAACTCCCTTTTCAATTGTTCTATTTTCAGGCCATGATCAAAAACTTACCAGGAGTTTCATATTCGTAGTGTGGGATAGAATCAATTTGAAGGGTTGTATGGTTGAGGCCCACTAGGAGTAGTTGATTTTAAGTTGTATATGTATATATACATATGTATGTATGCCGTTAAGCTTCCGGGATAAATAGAGGTTAATATATTCATTAGGGATTAATGGACGGACCCACCTCAATTCTTAGGAATTGGGGGGCGACGTCATGGTACCTAAGTGTGATGTCAGTGTGGTTAAGGTCATTCACGGGGTGAGTGAACGGGTTCAAACTCGAGATTTGGGTCGGTCCGGCAGAGTCCCGACAGTCCAGATTCTGGGGTGTGACACAATGGTATCAGAGCACGATACTTTATAGAGGGTAAAAAAGGTCCATTGGGACTAATGGACGGGTTAACCTCCGATTTCCCGGGAGTCGGGGGATCGGAGCATTACAAATCAACCAAGAAAGAGCTCCAAGAGAATTGTAACTATTGAAGGGTATTTCGAGTTGAAATCCAATTCTGCGCGTAATAAAGTTTTAATCCCATTTTGGAAAATAGCCTGTAACGGTTATTTCTAAGAGTCAAATTGACTCAATTCTCTTTTAGGTTGAATGAAATTCGATTCTGGACACTTTCATATTTCATATAAATTTCGTGAATCAGACTTCTATAGGCTCAAACTCTAGGCCGAAAGTGAGCAAAAAAACCCACCTGATTAGGGCCTATAGGAAACCGTAATTGTCTCCTAATTAGGTGGGGACTCTTTATATTTTCTTGGCTATTAGAAGTGATGAATTAGGGCTATATTAAGGAGGCTTGATAGTAGCTTTGAAGAGCTTTTGGAGTCAAGAATCGTTGGAGAACAAGGCATAGCAATACTTCCATGGAGCTGATATCTTCTTCCTCAACCGTTGAATCTTCTTCTTCTACCATGAGCGGCTAGTTCATCCACTAGGGTTTTGATGTAGCCCTAACTAAACATCACTGGTTTGATTGTTCTAATTATTGGAGATTTTTGTCTTCATGCATAGATTGTGTAATTTAGAGAATTCTTATTATAGAATTGAGCTATGAAAGTCTTATAAATTTAGTTTCAATGATTTCTTATCTTATCTTAGATATTTAGTTATTGTTATTGAACTCAATTTATCTTATTTTTTGTGATCATGAGAGCGATTATTACACAATGGTAATCACTGATTATATCATTAAACGCTTTGATGGATTATGACTAGAGAAGATGAACTATACTGTACCCTGGAGTAAAGTAGTTAGGCAGATGGCCCATGCCAATCGAAGATAGTCCATGACTTAGCCTTAATCATATGTTATCTTCTTGTAGCCACCGACACCACTTATGCATGATATGATGCCCCATAGTTAGTTCAGTTAACCATTGATTATGAAGTTAGTGGTGAAGTCAATAACCGTAGATTTATCGCATACTTTCTACACTCCTTAGTTTTTCTTGCTTTTGTTCAATTGCTTCATTAGTTAATTTAGTTATAAAAATTAGAATTCTTTTCTCTTAAATTTAATTAGAATTAATTCTGTATATCCAACTCATTCAGACCACATTCCCTAAGGTTCGACACCCCTTTCGATAGTCCTATTCTGCAAGGAATTCATTTTATTGTGAAGTGTGGTAATTTTAATTAAGACACTCACAACACATGATCACACATGACCCAGCAGCTAGCCATAGCTCTCTCTCCCTCCCTCTCATTTTCTCTTCATTTCGGAGGCCTTCGGGCATAATTCGGGAGTTGCCAAAGGAGGATAACTCATAGAGGGCGGCAAGGGCTTCGGTTTGAATCGAACAAACTCGAGTTTTGGCAAGGTGAAAATCAATGAAAATTTTTGAGATTGGTTCAAAGTTATTCAAATTTGAGGTAAGGGTGCTCTCTCTCTCGTAGTAATCGATTCTAAAGAGGTTTTCAGTTCAGTTTCCATGTGAGAGAGATGGGTGAGGGGCTAAATTTTAGTCTTCCCTCTTTTCTTGTGTTTATCCATGCTAGCTAGATTCATTTTGATATATATATGATGTGTGGGCTGAATATGTGCAATGTGTGCAAAATTAGAGCATGTTTAGCTTTGTTGTGTATGTAGGTTATGTGTATAGTTAGGTGCATACATGTGATTATATGTTGATCGTTGATGTGGTTGAAACTAAATTATATTGTAAGCTTAATTTTTCCCTTTTTATCAAAATATAATTTAACCACTCGCAAGAGCACGAATCTTTGTAGATAAGGTTCTATATAGAGGGTATCGATCCCACGAGGACTAGTCGCAATTGTCTTGAAGGAAGATTACTTCTACTTTAATTCAAAAAACAGATTTTTGAATTTATGTTTAGACACTATTGCATGAATGAAATGACAAGAAAAGTAAGAATTTAAAGTTGGGAGAGAGAACTAGGGTTGGTTTCCACCACTAGCCATTCACATGTTCATAAGTGTAGCAAGCATGGGATTTATTAATTAAATGCCTAACAATGTCATTAGGCTTGTGACCTCAATGGCATATCAAAAGATCAATGTGTGTGCTAACCTATCATAATCCATCTTCAACAAGCATAGCTCTTCAACCTAACTAACTACCTAATTACTCTACTCTCTAAGTGAACACTACATGCATCCAAACTACCTTGTCTTGGCATGGTCTATACAAATTAACATCACACATTCATTTAAACACCATTATCTAGCCATCATTTGCACTTCTTGTGGAATATGCAAATATTGTGCATTCAAGTGACAAAATCTACTCTAAGACAAGAATAAATTCCAAATCAAATGAATATATATAAGAGATGTATTTGTGTACATAATCACTAGGTTAAATAATCAACATTTAATTACAAATCCCAAGAGCTACAAAGATGAACAAGTTTACATGGCTAGGGGTTGAAACCAACACCCTAGTAGAAGAGTTAGTTGCTCATGGTTGCCTTGCACCCTTCCATTGATGAAGAGAATGAAGCTTCTTGGTCTGGTTCAGCTCTTCCTCCTCCTCTCCCGAAGGTCTCTCCTCTCTAATCTGATGTGTGTTGAGAGATATTTGAGATATGTGTGGCTTTTGGTGCTTTTAGGCTTCTTTTCTCCTTTGGGGCCCACCATATATATATATATATCAATATATATATCTCTTGTATCAAGAAGGCCCCCAAAAGTCTTGTTCAAGTCAGACAATCCCCCTAAGTCGTGCAAAAAAGGGGATTTTGTTGCAAGTGGGAGAGCAGGTGAGCAAGTGGCCAAGTGGGCTCTGCAGCATTTCGATTGATCGAGATTGAATCTCGATTGATCGAGATTTCGATCAATCGAAATGAGATCTCGATCAATCGAGATTTCGATTAATCGAGATCAACATCTCGATTGATCGAGATGCCTTGGCTGCATTTTCTGATTTCTTCTCTTGACTGCAGAAAGCTTCCAACTTTGCTCCATTTACTCCAATACCTGCAAGACATGAAAAACACAAAAATACCGTAAACATATCTCGGTAAACGCAAAAACGGAACTAACATGTGCAATAAAGAGGGTTCAAATGCATAGAATTGAACACTTATCACACCCCCAAACTTACATATTGCTAGTCCCTTAGCAATACAATATTACAAAAATGAAATCAACTATCTTATACAAAAGTTTAACCATGCTCAGTCATCAACTAGATAAAGGGTGATCATCCGCTCATTTCACATTTGGCAAATGCAACAAGTATTACAGAACTATGTGGTCATTAGCAAAAATGGACTTTCACAAGCTATAAATGAACGACAGTCCCCACATAAAGGCCAGCCCGAACAAATATAACAATTCCAACCCCAAAATCCTCTTTGAAAAGTGAACATGCATTCCAACGTGTGGCTGTTGTCATATTTGGAGAAGAAAACGAACAAATCTGTTTTTAAGAGAAAAACTCATTGAAAATGCTCGACACGACTGCTCATTATCACAAAACATTCATGATTGCTCATGTGCGGATGACCGTGCAATGCTTAGCTCTTTTTGCTTTCTTGCAAGCCCATGTAGCGGCATTGGGCCAATGACTCCCAAACCAATTAATTTTAGGGCATTAGGTGAAGAAGCAGCCCTCGGACTTAATGACCGAGCTTACAAGGCGATGAGCGTAAGCAAGCCACCTGCTTATTATTGCTCAACCTTACACACTTATACGCGAATATTCCCTACTTTGAGGCATAGAAATCCAGTTTATTGAGTGAGAAGGCTTATTGCATATTTTTCTCTTTTTATTTCTTTTTTTTTTTACAACAACCGGAAGAACTTATTCTTTACGTTGTTTAGATAAAAACAAAAATTTTCAAAAATTCTCCCTCAGACTTATGCCCCACAATTTAAAATGCATGTGTGCGAATTTGTGCAGTTAAGGACAAATTTAGGGCAACAACTGTACGTGCTCGAATTTGGACAAAAATGTAGACTGTTCTAGCCTACTATAAAGCTTTCAAAAGTGCGGGTATTTACAATGTTAAAGTTCTTAACTACCTGCTGCATTTACCTCGGACATTTATTCAAATGACTTCCTTTAAAAAGCAAGACATCATGGCAAGCATCCAAAAATATCAAGAAGAAAAAAAACTGCTCTACAATGACACTCAAAATAATGACCGAACATTGCATGCGTATGCAAGTGGTATAGCATACCGCACCCCCAAACTTATAGGCAACATTGTCCTCAATGTTTGGACAAGAAGAACAAGGAAAGAAGTTACCGGGATGGCAGAATGCGAGAAAAATGGTATTCCAAAGCAGCGGGCATCTTGGAAATAAGGAAAACCTGCACAGAACACCCACTGGATACCACGAGCATTAAAAGGAACAAAAAGTAGATAAATAGAACATCATGAAATAATTATGCACAAACTGACAATGCGAATATCACTGTATATCTAAGGGTCTGAACTGGTGTTTCCCAATTGTCTAAGAGGTCTATGCGACAAGATATTGACTATCCAGGCACGCTAACGTATAGCATGCAAAGGGGCTGCCTTTCTTTATTAACGCCATACTGTGTTGAAGCAATCTCAACAGTATTGGGAATTGAAACCAGGCGGTAATAAACGGAAATCATCAACTGAATCGCATATAACAATTAGACAAGTGGTACTACATACATAGTCAAAGTATAGAGAACAGATATATTGATAGAAAGCATAAATAAAGACAGTAAAGATAACACATGGTATAAAAGAAAATATAATGTATTCCATATAGATGAGAATGATTTTGAGTACAAAGTGTACATGTAGGTGGAATACTCAAAAAGAAACTAAACATGGCCAACATGGCCTATGAAAAATAAAGAAAGAAAAATACAGAAAATAAAGCATAAAAGATGAATAAAATGCAGCTACTCGAGGGCAGGTGGTGGTGGTGGAGGCTCGGTGGGAGTAGAAGTGGAGGTGGAGGCTCGGCCTGCGAACAGGAACTGCAGGTCCTGCCGGATGGCTCGGAACTCGTCTAAGATCGCTCTCTGACCCTGTGCCAGAGAAGAAATGTCTGTCCGAATGCCTGCTAGCTGACTCTGCGTGACCTGGACGTGCTCGTCAAAACCCTGCTGGAGCCGCTCTACGTCAGCCGCCAGGCAGGAATAGCCCATCGCTAAGATATCATGCCGCTCTGCAGTGACATCCATCTCCTCCTCCTCCATCTCCTCGTCCTCGGACTCAGCCCCTGCAGGCTCTCCCTCATCTGTCTCCACCGGGGCATCCATATCTACATCATCTGGTGGATCACCCTGATGGTCCTGTCGCTCTAAGTGTCGCCTCACCCGCTCCCACTGAGTAGATGTGAAGCGGGTGGGCGGTGCCAACTGGATGTCAGTCCGACTGACCGGTATACTAGCACTACTGAGAAAAGCGGCGATCAGGAAAGGGAAGGGAAGCCGCCAACTAGCTGCTCGCCTCATCCTCTTGTTGACGAGGCCGTCCCAGACTTTGTACATCTGCCCCCAGATCAGCAATGGGACAGAAAACCAAGCGCCCGTGTGGAAAGCATAGAGGCAACGGAGGAGGTCACCCCTGCGCTCTGCCATGTGCTGCAGCGGACACGCGTTCTTGAGGAGAACGGTGTCCAGGAACCAATATCTGCTCGGGCACATTGATTTGGACGTGCAGTTGTGGTTGGGCGTGGTAAACGCCCCGCCACACATGTCCATCACTATCGAGAAGAGCGTAGTGTCTGCTGGGAGTGCGGCACTGTAAAGTGGCTGACCGTCCGGGCCAACCATGTCCGGCGGCTGCTGGTGAGGGATGCCGAGCATATGAGCAATCCGGCTCGGCGTAATCGTGATCGTGATAGTGGCCACGATCGTCTCTAGTGTATCTGGCGCGGTGCAGGAATAGGTCATATGCTCGTAAAAGACCTGCACTAGGCGCTCGTGTGCCACGTCGGTGGGAGGCACACATAGCCGGTCGAGGCGACGCCTCCTGAGCTCGGCAACCGTCCACTCGGTGTCGGGACGCCTCTCGAACTCGGCTAAATCGAAAATCTACTCCGGGTGGAACTTCCGAGACCGGAAGGCTCGCCCGGGCACGTCTCGAACAGAACCGGCGGCGTTCTTCACCCTCGCCATAGCCTCGGAACAGTCTGCACTTGATTCCAAAAATTACGTAAATAAAAGATGAATGAGAAGAAAGCTAAACTACGAATAAACTAAAGGAATAAAAAATAAAAATTAAGTCCTAGTCCATGGTACTGACAAGAATGTAAAAAGTCGCTCTCGAAGAGGCAATGTGAACGGATGCAACCGAAACGAAGGTGCCGCGGTTACACACCGTACACTAAGCGTTTTTGAAATGAAGAGAATGCCAAATCTCACTCCTATATGAATTCCTACCCCCCGAAACCCACAAAATCTCATTACAGATATCGCAATCGCATCCATCCACCCCAACATTATCTAACTATGTTTATTACGCCGTAAAACTATCAAAAATGGCGAGAGAGTGTACAAAAAGTAGCCATGCATCACTTACCTCAAGAGGAAGAAGATGAACGGCTCAACAGAAGAAAAGTCCACTCGCAGCCGCGAAGAGAAGATCGCGCAAGTGGTAGCGGCAGCTTCGGACTGCGTCGGATGGCGGCGAATGATAGGGAATGGTAGATCGAGTGCTCGGGAGTGCTTGGAGAAGGCTTGGATCGCGCTGAGGAATAGAAGAATTCGGATGGTCTTTTAAAATGGGAGGGAAGCCCAACGATTTAAATAGATTTTCGGCTCACGTGCAGGCCCCGCGTGCATCTCGATTGATCGAGATGTGCATTTCGATCAATCGAGATTTCGATTGATCGAGATCTCTCTTCGATCAATCGAAATCAGCTTCGATCGATCAAGATTGTCTCTTCGATCAATCGAAAATTCCTTCACTGAATCACCTTTTTACTTCGATCAATCGAACATTTAATTCCTTCAATCGAACTTTTATTTCGATCAATCGAAATCCCATTTCGATCAATCGAAATTTTCGATCGATCGAAGTCCTATCGAAGTGCAATCGAAGAATACTACCTCTCGGGACTTTGGACTTGGCAAATCTCTGCAATTTTTTGATCAATCGAGATTGAAATCTCGATCAATCGAAATCTCGATTGATCGAGATCCTAGTTTCGATCAATCGAAATGCTCAAAAACAGTCAGCTTGAGTTATGCTTCAGGGACTTGGATACTTGGGAATTAGATACTATATTGCTTAGATACAAACCTACTTTGGATTTAAAGGGACATTATGGAGGCATGATAGCTACCATGGCTTCGCCACCTTATACGTCTATGGCGCGACGTCCGGATCGGCTCACGAGTCAAAATACACAGGATCCGTCAAAGTGATGACATCCACATATTCGGTGGTGACTTGGTCATCCACGCACACTTTTAAGCGCTACCCGTTCACTTTGAACAACGAGCCGTCTTTCAAGTCCTTCAATTCCACCGCTCCGTGGGGAGCGACGGAATTAACCAAAAATGGAGGAAAGGGGTCTCTCGGAACTCTCCATTTAGGCAAATCCATGACAGTATTAACATCGAGCATGGAATTGACTTCACATATGGCTTGCTCAATGTCAAAATCTTCACAGTTGAAGTGATTTAGGCATGCCTCTAAAGGATCCTTGGAAAGAATAGAAGGAAGTGCTTCTTGAACAAGGTCTTCCACAACATCGACACCAAAGCACTCACTTTCGTCGTCGGATGTGTGGTGGGAAGCATTGAAGATGTTCAAGCGGACTTTCATATTCCCAAAAGAGATGTCCATCACTCCGGTGCGGCAATTAACGCAAGCGTTTGCCGTGGCCAAGAATGGACGACCTAGAATGATAGGAATATGACGATTTGGATTTTGGACCGGTTCCGTGTCAAGGACTATGAAGTCCACCGAAAAATAGAATTTGTCCACTTGAATGATGACATCCTCAATGATGCCACATGGTTGCTTCACCGAACGGTCGGCAAGTTACAACACAACCGTGGTATGCTTGAGTTCCCCCAAACCTAGTTGTTGGTAGACTGAGAATGGAAGCAAATTGACACTAGCCCCTAGATCAAGAAGTGCTTTTTCAAAAGATTGATTTCTGATGGTGCACGAAATGGTCGGAGCACCCGGATCTTTGAATTTAGGAGGGGCTTGGTGTTGAAAAATGGAGCTTATGTGCTCAGTTAAGAGGACTTTCTTAGGAACATTATTCCTAGATTTGCGCTTTTGAGTGCATAAGTCCTTCAAGAATTTCGCATAGGAGGGAATTTGTCGAATAGCATCAAGGAGAGGGAGATTGATCTTTACTTGTTTGAAGATCTCCATCATGTCTTGGATTTTCTCTCCTTGCTTCCCGAAATGAGAAGGTTCCTTCAATCTTTGGGGAAAAGGAACCGGGGGGTTCATAAGAGGTGTCAACATTTGGTATCAATGACGACACAACTTCACTTGCCTTTCCTTTTGGATTTGAAGGGGTATTTTGCAAATTTGGATTTAACGGAAACGATTTTGGATTTAATTGGGATTCTTTTGGATTTTTAGGTTGCTCTTGGAATTCCTTTCTCTCTTCCTCCCCTACCTTGGAATTAATGATTTTACCACTCCTTAAGGTTGTGATTGATTGAACTTGCTCCGGAGGAGCATTACAAGTTGAAGATGATGGATCTTCAATCATATGGACACCTTTGGGGTTCGCCACCGGTTGACTCGGCAACTTACCTTCCTCCCTTCTATTTAAGGCATTAGCTAGTTGCCCGATTTGAGCTTCTAACCTAGCCATAGATTGAGCATTGGCTTCAAGCTTAGAGATTGATTGAGAGTGAGTTTGCAATAAGCGGGTGTTGGCCTCAAGATTGCTTATCACTCTTTCTTCAAAGCTTTGGCTTCTCGGAGGAGGTGGTGGTTGTTGGTAATTAGATCTTTGATTGTAAGGTTGATGATTTGGCCTATAATGAGGTTGCTGAGAGTGGGAATTGAAAGAGTTTTGCCCTTGGAAAGAGGGACTTGATTCTTGAGGTTTCCATGAGAAAGCCGGATGGTTCTTGTAACCAGGATTGTACGTGTTTGAATATGGATCATTCATTTGTTTAGATTATAGGGCATTCGCTTGCTCTTGAGCATAATCGGGCGATTGCCCGGCAATAGGACAATCTCGCACGAAATGTGAAGTACTATAGCAAAACGAACAACCTTCCTGATTTTGGACAGATTGGTTTGGAGTAGGCAGCCCATTTTTCATGATTAAATCCATTTTTCGGGATAGGGCTTCTACTTGCATGGCAACCTCATCTACCCGTGAAATCTCATGCACGCCTCTACAAGGTTGGGTGGCCTTCCCTTTCCTAGTGGAGGAGCGTTGAGCTGAATTGTTGCTTAGGGTTTGAAAAAGTTTCCATGCCTCATCGGGGCTTTTCGAAAGATATCCGCCCCCACACGCGGAGTCTATCATTTGTCTATGTTGCTCACTCACCCCATCATAAAAACTTTGCACTAGCTGCCATTTTGGGACAGCATGATGCGGACAAGATTTTAAAAGATCCTTTAACCTCTCCCACGTCTCATGGAATTGTTCTTGGTCAATTTGGGTGAATCCGGTGATTGCTCGTCGAATATCACTTGTCTTACCCATTGGGAAGTATTTTTTCAAGAACTCTATTTGCATCTCCGCCCAAGAATGGATTGAGTTAGGTTCTAAGGAGTTGAACCAACTTCTAGCTTTATCTTTTAGGGAGAAGGGGAACATACGCAGCTTTAGATCATCCTCCGTAAAGTGTGGTACACGAATAGTGGAACACACGGAAAGGAAGTAATCTAAGTGCCGGTACGGATCCTCATTAGGGAGACCGTGGAGGCTATTAAGAAGATTGATGATGGAGGACTTTATTTCGAATTGAGTTGCCGCTACATCCGAAAATTGGATACATGAAGGTACTTCAAATGTAGTCGGAAGGTAAAAGTCCATAAGCAACTCTCCTTGAGGAGGTGGTGGTGGAGGTGGTTGTTCATGATTAAAAGGAGGTAGTCCGGGAGGTTGTCTCTCATTTGGATCCATGTTTTCAGTCCTAGGCAATATAGGGTCCCTAGAGGTTCCTCTACGTTGTCTAAGTGTTCGTTCAAGTTCAATGTTACACGGAAGCAAAGGAAGTGACAAGGACCGTCTACCTAGCATGCATTAACAATCGAACAACACCTCAATACACAAAGTAACAATTGTCTTTACAAAAAGAATAAATGAATCCAAACCACTAATTTTAGGCGTTATACTCACAAAGGGTTCCAAGTTTACTTCTCTTTGATGCCCGCTATGTGGTATACCTAAAATCAAGAAGTTTGAGAATTAAGAACAAAATATATACAAAAAGAATGAAAGAATTTCTAGCCTAAGAATTAAACCAGAGTTAATCTTCCAATGGCGACAATAAAACCGTAGTCCCCGGCAACGGCGCCAAAATTTTGATGTGGTTGAAACTAAATTATATTGTAAGCTTAATTTTTCCCTTTTTATCAAAATATAATTTAACCACTCGCAAGAGCATGAATCTTTGTAGATAAGGTTCTATATAGAGGGTATCGATCCCACGAGGACTAGTCGCAATTGTCTTGAAGGAAGATTACTTCTACTTTAATTCAGAAAATAGATTTTTGAATTTATGTTTAGACACTATTGCATGAATGAAATGACAAGAAAAGTAAGAATTTAAAGTTGGGAGAGAGAACTAGGGTTGGTTTCCACCACTAGCCATTCACATGTTCATAAGTGTAGCAAGCATGGGATTTATTAATTAAATGCCTAACAATGTCATTAGGCTTGTGACCTCAATGGCATATCAAAAGATCAATGTGTGTGCTAACCTATCATAATCCATCTTCAACAAGCATAGCTCTTCAACCTAACTAACTACCTAATTACTCTACTCTCTAAGTGAACACTACATGCATCCAAACTACCTTGTCTTGGCATGGTCTATACAAATTAACATCACACATTCATTTAAACACCATTATCTAGCCATCATTTGCACTTATTGTGGAATATGCAAATGTTGTGCATTCAAGTGACAAAATCTACTCTAAGACAAGAATAAATTCCAAATCAAATGAATATATATAAGAGATGTATTTGTGTACATAATCACTAGGCTAAATAATCAACATGTAATTACAAATCCCAAGAGCTACAAAGATGAACAAGTTTATATGGCTAGGGGTTGAAACCAACACCCTAGTAGAAGAGTTAGTTGCTCATGGTTGCCTTGCACCCTTCCATTGATGAAGAGAATGAAGCTTCTTGGTCTGGTTCAGCTCTTCCTCCTCCTCTCCTGAAGGTCTCTCCTCTCTAATCTGATGTGTGTTGAGAGATATTTGAGATATGTGTGGCTTTTGGTGCTTTTAGGCTTCTTTTCTCCTTTGGGGCCCACCATATATATATATATATCAATATATATATCTCTTGTATCAAGAAGGCCCCCAAAAGTCTTGTTCAAGTCAGACAATCCCCCTAAGTCGTGCAAAAAGGGGGATTTTGTTGCAAGTGGGAGAGCAGGTGAGCAAGTGGCCAAGTGGGCTCTGCAGCATTTTGATTGATCGAGATTGAATCTCGATTGATCGAGATTTCGATCAATCGAAATGAGATCTCGATCAATCGAGATTTTGATTAATCGAGATCAACATCTCGATTGATCGAGATGCCTTGGCTGCATTTTTTGATTTCTTCTCTTGACTGCAGAAAGCTTCCAACTTTGCTCCATTTACTCCAATACCTGCAAGACATCAAAAACACAAAAATACCGTAAACATATCTCGGTAAACGCAAAAACGGAACTAACATGTGCAATAAAGAGGGTTCAAATGCATAGAATTGAACACTTATCAATCGTAATGGTATAGGAGGGTTGAATACATGCTAAAAACTCATGTACCACACGAGGAACTCTCTAAGTGCAACATCCTAACCATCAACTAGTAGGCTTGCTAAGAAATACCCAAGTCATTTCTGATCACTAGGACTATGCAAAGAAGAGAAGTAGAAGTTGTCTCTTTCTCGTATAAAACAAATGCCATCACCCTCTAGTGTGAACAAGGTTACTCTTTCCCCGATAACAATCAATGTTGGCTTTGAAGGTAGACAACCAATCTATACCCAAGATCACATCAAAGCTAGACATGTCGAGGAGGATGAAATCAAACACTAACCGGTGTCTCGAAATCTCGATCTTGCAAGTCCGATATATATTACCCAAAGTCACTCTACCACCCACTAGCGTATCAATAAATAAAATCGAGTCTAAGGATGACACCTCTAACCCCAAAGTACAAGCAAATGCACATGAAATGAATGAATACGATGCACTTGAGTTCACTAAAATCCTAGCCCACGAGTTGGAAACAAGGAATATACCTTGAAGCACTGATGGTCCTGCCAAGGTCTCTATAAGAACAAGAGTGAAAGCACGGCCTTATGCTCCCTAGCCCTGCTATCCTAAACCCAGATCTCCCGACTGCTGACTAGGAGCACTAGATGTGACTCTTCTAGCTGGTGCATGTGAACTCTGAACAGATGGCATTGTCTGTGATGGTGACAATGCCCTAAAACTTGACTGTGGAGTAGTAGGCTGTGAGCCCACCCCACTCTAAGTACCCTTCTTGTGTGGATAATTCCAACTAATGTGTCCCATCTGTTGACAATGGTAGTACTTCTTGTCTGCCACTGAAGTAGTCTGCCCTTAAGTACATTTAGACCTATAATGCTCGGGCTTCTGACAGTTAAAGCACACCACTCTAGATCATGATAATCCAGTGGTTATAGTCACAGATAGTGTTGATTGGGCTTGTTGCTACCCTTGTGAAAATGACCTACCATCTATTTGCTTCTTCTTAGCACGATTGTCCAGAAGGGACCCCACGCTTCTCATTTTATTCTTTGTTTCCCTCATCATCTGATTATCATTGTCGAGCTCCTTAGCTATGAGTGCTCTCTTTACCACTACAATATAGCTCGTTAGAACCAAAGACTACAACTCTGTCCTTTATAAATATTCAGAGACCTTCCACGAACTGTTTTATCTTAAGCTCTTCAGTTGGTATCATTTCTTGTGCAAAACGAGCCTAGGATGTGAACTTGATCTCGTATTCCATCACTATCATTGAGCTTTGAACCAACTCATAGAATTCTCACCTCAAGTTATCCTTCACTGTCACATGAAGTACTTCTCAAAGAAAAGCACTTGGAACCTGTTTTAGTCCATTGTCTCAATGTCATGGTAGTTCTAGATAAACTTCCACTAATGGTTGGCCTCACCTATGAGATAATGGGCAGCCACTTTCACTCTTAAGTCATCCTCTATCTCAAGGGCAGTAAGGAGGTTGACTATTTCATCCAACCAATTTTTTGCCACTATAGGATCAGACCCTATTGTACATAATAGCTGACTATGCTTCTTGACATGTCCTAATGTAGTCATCATCTGACTAAGAGAAGTTGCACTTGGTGGAGCTTGTGTTGCCTGTGTGTCCTCTTGTGTCTCCCTAACTATTTGCCACATGTTCGCAGCCATGTCGCACATTAACTGCTCTCCATCTATGGGAGCTGTTGCCGGTGCTCCTCTATGAGCTCAACGAGGTGGCATCTTGCTATATTGAGAACAAGAACACATTTTAAAACTACAACATGAGCATACTCAACCAATTCTTTAATGCATACATAACATCATGATAAGTCATTTCATAATTAGTATGTTATACCAAACAAATGAGCACATAAGCATATTCTCTGTAATATGTACTTATTCTAAAATCTAGGATCACAACCTCAACTTCACATCCCTATATGTGGTTTAACCCCACCCATCGTCCAAAGGTATTCAAACCCGGTAACTCTGATACCAAGTTGTCACACCCTGATTTTCAAAAATCGAGGGTAATTAGGTTACCTGTCATCACTTGTCATCAATATTCTCACTGTGGAACCATGCTCTGATACCAAGTTGTCACACCCCAATTTCTGACACCCGATTAAGAGCGAGGGAAATGGGGGTGAGCGATGAAATTGAACATCAACCATATAATTGCATAAGCGTTCTATACATATGGCATTACATTAGTGTATACTCATCAATACCTTTCACAATGGGTCCCACACAAGTGCATGCATCTACACATACTCATCATCATCCTATATTCAGTGAAATTCTAATTTAGCCCTGTTTCAACTGATTGGAACCCTCTTCGGTTGGCTTAAACCTGGGTTCAATTGACCTTCAGGTTCCCAATTCTATCCGTCGGCTGGAGGGTAGCTTCAGTCGGCTTAAAGGAAGCTTTCAGCTGGCTGAAGCCCACCTTTAGTCATCCGAATAGGTACCCCATTTACAAATGTTCTGGATCTCACACTTTCAGTCGGCTACTGAAGGGACTAGGCGACTGAAAGTTCCAAAATTGCGTAAAACCTATATATTTCAAGTCTAGATGCATTCTCTATATTCATACACTCATTTGCAACTCTAAAATTGAACAAAAACTTATACAATTATCCTCATATATGCTAAATCTAAGCATTTCACAATTCTCACTCCTCAAGCATACATTCCTTAAATCTTATACACCCAACAATACACACAACGTGATAAAAGGGCATAATTCTCATCTCCAATGATCACTCCCACATTTCCATACATAAAGGAATTTAAAATGGATCATCATTCGCACGTTTCTCAAAAATCATACATAAAGGAGTTCATTATACATATATTTCTCAAAATTCCAACTTATGCCATGTGTGGCATTTATATTTGAAGTTTGTGTACAAGTGAAGAACAAAATGTAAAGGCAACACTACAACTATAGTCAGTATGCCACAAGCCGGCATGGACCTCTACATACACGTGTCCACAAGATACAATTCAAAAGGAACTCAAAAGAAATCCACTCTAAGCCTGATCCTCCAAGGGAGATTTATCTGGAAAGAGGTGGGAGGAAGGGGTGAGCATACAACTACACTTAGTAGGAATGATCCACCTGTGCTCACCCCTACGCCTAGTAGGAATGATCCACCCGACTCCATCTTAAGTCAGGTAGCTATATGTATGAATGCACGATGAAATCTCTAAGTGACTACATGTCATGCCTTAATGTTTTTCATGCTCAAAACGGTTATGTTTTTGAAATCATGCGTGATGTCCCACATTTCAAGACAACACCATTTAAGGGAAATCACAATTCTCAAATAAACCCACACTACATATAATCGAAAATCAACTCAACTAAAGACTTCTGCTTGTTACAATCCATAGTAAGGGTCTTTTCAAGACCATAAACTCTACTATACTCTACAGGTTGCTAACCCGACGGAAGTGACATCCGCTTGGCCAAGTTTTGGGTCTTCCACCCTAGGGCTCCAGGCCCTTATTAGTTCTCACATATGCCCCCAAAAATTGTGATTCTCACATAAGTGTACATTATCACATAAATGCACCAAAACTCAAGATTGTCACAATATTCACCAAATGCATAACATTTGCCAAGTCAATGAATTTCAAATCTTAATTCATGCATATTCAATGCAATTTCACTCACAACTTATGGAAATCACAATAATACATTTTAGAAAGTCTCATTTCATGCATTTATCCCAGACGTGGGCTTAAAATTCCATTTATGATGCAAATGGGCATAATGACTAAACAAGAACTCAGAAAGTATTTAAGACATTCACACCACATAACCTTTAACTTGTAAGACAACATCAATTCCACCATAAATATCAATCTTAACCTCAATGAATTCATAAAAATTTCATGTCACAATTATATAATCTATAGAATCAAAATAAATAGGAGATTCATAACCCTACCTCAAATTTGAAGCCTCCTCTAAAAAAAGTCTAAAATTTTCTCAAGTTCTTTGCCCAAAAATCAAATTTGTTCTGTTCAAATCGACGCCCTTAATGATAGAGCAAGTTATCCTTCTTAGCGAATTTCCGAATCAAAGAGCAATGCCTCCAAAATGTAGAGAAAAGGAGAGGGATGAAGAGGGAAAGTTAGAGAGATAGTTTTGGGTCTATAACGGCTGAGATCCCAGCTCAAGATATTTATCTCCCCTGGGGGCGCGAAATGACTAAAATGCCCCGGGTCACTTAACGTATCCTCCCGAGCTCCGTTTTTTATTTCGAAAACGGCTATGGTCCAAAATTGATTCCTTAACTCATTTAACCTTTCATTTGATTCAAAACCAAAAACAATATTTTCTCAAAAAAAAATTGGATTCCCAGACCCACCTAGACTACGTCCCGGGGTCCGTTGACCCAAAAATCTCAAATTCTCTCAAATGGTCTCGAAACATTCCAAAACCTCTAAACAACTTATCAAACAGGTTTTTCACATTTAAAACATGATAAACCTCATTTAAAATGCAATTAAGACAAAATGATAATTAAAATAGAAATTGGTCAAAATTGGACCCGATCTCTACATCTAAAGTGATTATTGGGTTGTGCTATCGCCTTATTGGTTTGGACATTGAAAAGATAGCCGTAGAGGAAAAGGAAATAAATAGAATAAAACGTTCACAAATTTAGGGTTAGAAAAATATACTTGAGCTTTTATAGTTGGTCACGAGTTATATGGGTTGTCTCTATTCATGTTGACCCGACATGGCCCATTTAGGTTGTGTGGGTTTAATAGGTTGAACCCGAACCCGACATGATTTTTTCGTGTCGTAATCGTGTCAACCCGTTTATGACCTGAACCCGTTCAGCCTAAATTCAAACTCGCTAACTTCGTGTCGATTTCGAGTCATGTTGTTGGATACTCGTATAGAATTTTTCCACCCCTACTAACACCTTCCCCACACATAACCAAACTCCGGGTCTCACTAATCTAGTTTTCAAAAGATCACATGGTAGTCATTCAATTGGGGCCGCACATACATTTGTACCTCAGGTGACCTAGCACACCAGAACTCGATGTTAGGTGGCGACTCCAAGAACACATATTTTTCTTTGGCCCTTATAAAAAATTCGGCGTGTACCAACCCCGTCACGATACACGGACTGGGGGGTATCGTCCAGCCGGGAGTTCGCGGGTGCGACAATACTGATTTGGGCTTTTAAGTCCTTTCTATTTTATTTTCATTTAAACAATGAAATGTTTTATTCTTAAAATAAAGCGCTTGTTTTTTATAAAAATATTTTATTATTTTGCCCAGTCATATCTCAGTCGTATTCAAGTTTTATCTGATTTTTTTTTTAAAAATATATATTTAAAGATTTTAGATACATTTTAGCTGTATTCGACACGTATCAAGGTCAAATTATCCAACACTATCACGATGACTCTAAAAAAATATCGGTGCTTCCTGAAAGGGAAATGCTAAACTTCATGAAATTTTATCATGAATTGCTATTATGAATGATGTGGCAAGTGATAATACCATTGCGATTCCGTGTATGGGGGGAATCCCACCAATATTAACTCACCATTTAATTGCCACATCATTCATGATAAAAATTATTTCATGACGTGTAGCATTTCCCATTCCTGATATTATATCTTGTGTTTGTGTGATTATTAGTGTATCTCAAAGTTCATGCCCTTTCAGTGTCCCAACAGTTAATACTTAAAATTATCCTCTATAGAATCTTACATCAAGAACATCAACAATACAAAATCTAAATACAGGCCAACCAATGCTTCTGAATCACACGTGAGTCAGTTTTGCTTTCAATTTTTCAATGGGAGGAACTCAAAGAACTGGTATGGTGTGAAGTGGGCATTCGTGGCTGCAACTGATATTTCGGCCTCCTTCTCGCTCCCAAGTGGAAACAGTTGGAGGGTTTGAGAATCCTCATAGCCTGCTTCTTGGTGGCTTAGATTTTCTCTGTAGGGTGATATAAAGATGTTCAGATCTTGAGCCCTTCTGGGCTCTGTGTCCATGGATCTTGATGTTGATGGAGTTGTAGTAGCACTACTAAAACTGTTTATGAGATGGCTGGGAGGTGAACAAGACAACTGCATCATCCGCCAAGTGGCATTCCTTTCTACCAAGCTCTTTCCCTGCTGTAATTCTCTCTTATCGAATTGTACCCATCTATCTTTTCTATGTTCTGGTTCTGGTTCTTCTGCCCTTTGTATTGAAACAGTCTTCTGAAAAGTCCAAGACATGCCATATATAGGAACCACTAAATTAATGACAAATATATAATGGAATTAAACAGATTTGGGCACATCCCTATCCCTTAATTACGAACCTAATATATTCTCACAATCAAATAATGAAAATTTATTGGGGAGGTACCCAATAATATGGAGTCCCATCCAATTGAAAGTGATTATTCTGTAGATAGAGGTGCCCCATTTAGTATATATATATAGTGTGCGCATGTATAAAGATATATATTATTACGAGTTTCTCAACTATTTGAGTACAAGACTCAACGAAGGAAGTAATGGGGCTTTTTCATCCTTTTCATAACCCAACAAAGAGTTTTTCTGTACTCCTCTCTGCATATCATCCTTTCCATCATTTGTCTAATGATTGCATGAACTTGTAATAATAATGATTAATTGATTCTAGTTGTCTTTTGGAGATTAGTGGAATTTAAAGTTAAACAGAATAGTGTATATTATATATATATGTGACAAAGGAAGATAAATAGACCTCTGTGAATCTACAGCAGTTTGCAGGGCTTTCCCAGTTCTTGGTCTGTTCAACTTTAAAACCTGTCCTACTTGTCCCTGTAGACAAAAAGATTGCAACTTTACATCTCATACAACACCAAGAAATGGGTATAGAAATGATCAAACATCAGTATTACCATTTATATATATATATATATATATATATATAGTAGATATCCAACAACGAATTAATGGAACCGAGAAAAAAGAAAATTATATCATATATTCATATTGCAGCGAACAGTGATAGGCTCACGGAATTTGGTAAACCCAATGACTGTTCGGACTGACTACATCCATTAGTTGCAATGTAGTGGAACCCACATAAGTTCTAGCACAAAGCAGGTATGGGGTATCGGGAATACAGTATCCCGGCCAATACTATATACCACTGTGCATCCTGTGATATAAAGAGTTTATATTAGTTGGACACTACATAATAAGTAGGCCGGAGTATTAAAAAAAAAATTCCTAGATCTGTCATTAGGAGTGAATGATTCTGTCACCAAATTCGGTGAGGAACCATTTTCCTGTTGCAATCCACGTGAGTTCTTATATATATATATATATATATATATATATATATGTACCATTAATAAAGAAAAAGCTATAGATTATTATTTATGTGATTGTAAAGAGATACCTTTCCTTTGGGTGGTTTGGAAATGACTAGCTTGGTATTGTTGGTGGGAATTGGTTGATTGAAGTTGGCGACGAGATCGTTTCTGGCGTTCTCTGGCCTTGTGATTTTGGAACCAGTAGAAGACATTCTTGCCTTCAATCTTGCCATACCGACGAAGCTGTTGAGTGATATGCTGAATTTGCTGAGCAGACGGTGTTCGAGTCCCTCCTTCGTACAATTCTTCAAGTCTTTCTAACTGCTCTGCTGTTGGATTCCAGCGCGAACTCACCACCACCTGTTGTGTGTTAGCCAAGTAGTCTCTCTTGCTCTGCTCACCCATAGTTGCTGTCACACACACATATATATATATAAAATAATACCTCACCAAAATCATGCATCTTTACACAAACTTTAACACCACAGCCCAAATGGCAACATTATGTACACACATTATGACAACATTGTGGGTGTGCATACTTTCGGAAACAAAATAAATAAATAAATAAGTAGATGAATAAAGAAAAGTAGATTATTACCCAGATGGTGATTCAGTGCTAGAAGATCAGTCTCATAATTGGAGCGACTTATACAAAGAGGGTTTGTAATGGTCGTATTGTATTTGTTGTTGGTTGTAGGAGTAGTTGCAGGCCTTGGAATGAGAGGAGGAAATATAGGGATGTTGAATGAATCAGGCAAATTGGAGTCCCCACCATCATTGTTAAATCCCATCATCCACATGGTGATGATAATTGTTGTACCAATTACAACTTAATTTGCTTCTTCTCTGTCTCTTCTCAGGGTCATATATGGGTTGAATATATATATATATATATATATATATATATATATATATATATAATGAGCTGATTGAAGAGGCTTTTAGTTTCAAAGGTTCTTGAAAGGATTTGCAAACAAGAGTGGGAATATGGTGCTGCGTTAAGCAGAACTTTCTTACTCAGTGTGAGAGATAAAGACACTGTTTGAGATGAAAAAAGAGGCAAAAGAGCAAGCAAGCAGAGAGAGTATGACAGACCAAAAAAAAGGTTTCATTTATTTATAGCATTAACATGGTAATGATGCTAATAAAGGGTGTTTTAGTCAATAGTACTTCGTATATTCAGAGGTTAATACTTGGTATTTGAGCTCCATAGATATATATTGAAAAGTAAAAAAACAATAGTACTTTGTATAAACTGAGGTTAATTAATACTTGGTGATGAAGCAAAAATTCACCTCAAATTGATCAAACGCCAATTTGTAAAAGGACAAAACAAAGGTAATCGGAAGGACACCAGCGTGGTGCCGGCCGATTGTGCTCCGACGATCAAGTTAGATATCGAATTTTTTTTTTAAAGTTATAAAGGCACTTAGAGGACATTAATTGTGTACCTTAGTTGTCACGCCCCGAAATTCGGACTACCAGGACTTCCCCGGGCCGACCCCGAATTTCGAGTGTGAACTAGTTCACTCAACCGCATGAACTATTTAAACACTAATCTAACCTTGATATCAAGCTCTGATACCACACTGTCACGCTCCGATTTCCGACTCCCAAAAAATCGGAGGTAACTTCCGTCTGTTAAGCCCCAATGGATCATCTTTACCCTCAAGTACTGTGGAAGCTTAACTCTATTCTTGCACATAGATACATACGACTCCACCTTATCCAACCTCAGTGGATCCTACATCAAACCATATCACCTTAGTGAAAATTTCATTTATTCACACTCATGAATCACTCATTTTCAGGACTCAACACTTTGTGTGATTGGAACTTGAAACTGAGATCTACACCATTGGATAGCGAATCCAAAAATACTCAATTTAAAAAAAAAACCACACTTAATTGCGATTTAGTTGAAGAAGTTATGCCCGATTGAAGTTTGGGCAAATTTCGGAGCATGCTGTAAATAGTAGTTTCAAAACATCAAAATGATGATTTCGATGCATCGAAAGTTCAATGTATCGAACAAGAATTGACCAAAAACCACTCTCGGGACTTTTGAAATTTCAAAATCCTGCAGGTTTTTTAATGCATCGTACTTGTCACTTCGATGCATCGAATTGGACATTTTGATGTATCGAAATATCCAGACTGGTGCACTAGAGAAAATCATGTGGTTATGCATTTGTCTCTTTTTGGCATTCTAAGCCCATTCAACCACCTTATTCACTCATATAACATTCAATTAACAATGCTAAAGCTATTGGCATCCTTCAGAAATGAAAATTCAAGCCCTCTCTCAAAATCATCATTCTTGCCGTTTTCATTCATCAACTCGTGCATACATACATTCCAGACTCCATTTACTCAAAATTCCCATACATGAAGTCATAAATCAAGAGGAAAATGGTCTTGTAATCTCATGCATCTTAAAAACATGCATTTTGCTCAAAAGGTACATATTATCCATAGGAGTTCCAAGTTTATAGTCATTACAAAAAATCATGCATAAGATTTCAATGCTACAAATTCTACCATGACTACAACTAGATCATTATCGTGCCGCAAGCTGGCACACATAGCCACAATATATACAATATTCAAAATATAGCAAAATGCTACTAGAGTTCCACTTGGCCACTCAAGTTCCATCTGTCATCGGCACCTTATTTGTAAAAAGAGTTTAGAAGAAAGGGGTAAGCACCATGGCAGCTCAGTAGAGATGCCCCAACCCACCTAAGTGCCGACTCGACACCGACCTACATGAATGCATGTCACTATATTACACGTATCATCCAACATATATCATGTTCATTCACAAATAATGCATATATATGAATGCATTAAACAAGAATCATGCTTCACAAGAAATAATATAAGCAATCTAAAACACTTATCTCCCTCTCGGACTCAACCCGATATCCTAACAGGATTCTTGACCAACCATGCGATCTGGGACATTTCCCACACAATTTCGGAATGCGTCACCGAGAACTCTGTCCTCCAAGGTTAATAGACTAGTTTAAGATTTTCACTGAGAACTCCGTCCTCCAAGGTGATTAGATAGTTTTAGAATACGTCACCGAGAACTCCGTCCTCCAAGGTGATAGTCCGTTTCAAGATTTTCATCGAGAACTCCATCCTCCAAGGTGATTCGATAGTTTTGGAATACATCACCGAGAACTCCATCCTCCAAGGTGATTAGACTGTTCAAGATTCTCACCGAGTATCCACCTCTCCCAAGTGATTTGATAGTTTTAGAATACGTCACTGAGAACTCCGTCCTTCAAGGTTATTAGACCGTTCATGACCATCACCAAGCATTTGTCGCTCTAAGTGAACATGTTATTCTACCACTTTTCCCCGTTCTCCTCACAATGGCCCTATATATGCATTTCGATCATATAAATTTCAAGCATTCAAAATTCATGCTTCACAATGCATAAGCTAGTTATAAAGACACTTAGCATGCATTTCACCTCCACAAGACCACACGTATGATTACTTATACATGCAAAGCCTAGCATACAATCCACATATGCTCATAAATTTCACCTAAGCACATTTTAGTCATGCTTCACCAATGCACACATTTTTAATATAAAGATACTATGCATAAAACTCATGTAACATCAGATAACAGAATTATGCTCATTATACCACATTTCCACACAAGTGCATAAAACCTAGCATATAAGTGTACATGCTAATTTCTCTCACTCATTCACCCCTTATATCATATATACTACCATACATAAACTAATTTCATACAAGAGATTAAAGAGAAGTTGAAAGACACAACATTCCACCCCTCTTACAACTTTAAATCATGCAATACACATCCTTAGCTCTCACTATTTCTCCCGAAACCTTAGAATCGACAATTAAATGAGAAAAAAAACACTACCTCAAGTTTGAAGGACTTTCAAGCACTTCACCAAATTTCCAGCGATGTGTATCTTGCAAAAACATACGTTTATTCAGTTCAAATCAAAGCCCTAGTCGTCCCCTATGTATCTCCCTTATTCGGTGAAACCCGAATCACAACCTAAGGCTTTCAAAATCTAGAGAGAAGGAAAAGAGAAGAAGAGGGAAGATGATGAGAGAGATAGAACCGTGAGAATGGTTGACCCTCTCTCAGTGACAAGTTTTAAATGGCATCTAGGTGCGTGAAATATCCAAAACACCCCTAGGCCACTTAACATAATTTCCCGAACTCCATTTTCGATTTTAAAAACTTCTACGGCCACAAAATCACTCCCTCTACTCTCTAAAAATTTCATCGAAGCCATTCCCAAAAATAAATATTTTTGAAAACTTTCAGGATTTTCGGGCCCACTTAGACCGCATCCTGGGCCCGGTTTGACAAAAAGTCAAACTCCTCTAAATCTTTCAAACATTTACCAAAACCCTTAAAACACTTCCCAAACATGTTCCCCGCACTCAAAAAATGTTAAACACCACTCAAAATGCATCTATGGAAATTATGATGTGAAAAATGTAAAATCGACCAAAATTGGTCACAACCTCTACATTGGTATGTGGACCGTCTCTATATTTATAGTAGTCAAATGGGAACGTGTCCTAGTAGGAGATTGACTCTTCAGTTCTCCAGACTTATCTAGAGATAGAAAAGTCCTGGTCAAAGCATACCTCTTATCTACATCACCTTAATCTCAACTTCCACATCATACGTTTCACAATTAGAGTCAAATACTCTATTAGATGTCCCCTGTTCATGAGGGTCTCTCGTCAAACTTTAGGAACACCTTGGTTGGCTTATTGGGCTCTAAAAATGGACCTGGGCCTAAGTAATTCTAGTGTGTCCCTATTTTGGCCCGTAGATTTTAAGTTGTTACAAGCTCATTTCTCTTCTTTTTTTTTTTTTTGAGGGGCTCGCCACTCTTAGGGGGTGACCTTGGCTGCCCTTAGGGGTGGCCTTGGCTGCCCTTGAGGGATGGCCTGGCTACCCTTGGGGGGCTGGCTACCCTTAAGGGGTGGCCCTGGGCTAGCCTTGGGGGTTGGTCGCCCTTGAGGGTGGCTCCTTTGGTCGGTACAACTTTAGGATTCTGCGATCGTTTGTGACCGTTTGAATCCGAACATTGCTTTATTGTCGTTTGATTTCTAGTCGTTAAGCATTGTTGCACCTCTATATAAACCCCCTACACCTTTCTTTTTCATTCACTCTACACCTTCCTTCTTCATTCACTCTACACCTTCCTTCTTCATTCACTCAACACCTTTCTTCTCCCCCAGCTTTTATATTTTATCCAACCTAGCTTTGAGAAGCCAAGCTTGATTTATTGATTTTTTCATGGCAGATTAGCTCGAGTGCCAAAATATTGCTTCTTTGATGACCGCCTAAGATGTGGAGGAGCTGTCTATTCGGTACTCATTTCCTGATGTAGTTGTAATTCAAGCCCCTTCCCTAGGGGACGGGGTTTATTCAATTTACCCCGGGAAGACATGTTTTTATGAGGGCACTTTCACCTGTGGTCTCTAGTTCTCAGTTCCAGTATTCGTGCAAGAACTTTTTCATACAACAGACCTCTGCCCTTCTCAGCTTATACAAATTTTTTGGTGCATTATTATGGTTACTTTTGTTTTGTGGAAGTCTTGTAATTTTGATCCCCCGTTGTCAGTAAGCAAATTTTTCTCTCGCTATGGGATTTTTAAGACCAGCGACTAGCGTCATGGTCACAGCCGATCAGGCGGCCATTCGGCTAAAGGCTTGGTTGTTATTGACCACAATAACCACCTCAAGTCATGGAAACTCCACCTCTTTTTTATTTTTGGATGCTGGGAAGCTACCCCTCTACTTATTTCTTATTCATAGACTCCCTGGGATGTTCTGGTAAGCTTGTTTTTTCTCTCCTTTTCCCTTTCTTTTTCCTTCCTCTTCTTTTATACATAATCATTTTTATGCCCAGCTTGGAAGGTCGTGTTGCCTGTTGGTGACGTGGAGGAAGAGAAATTGGTGAGAGCTAGTAACGCCAACGTAAGGGATGCGCACGTCCTAACTCTCGATGAAGGGTTGCTTTTATTAGGTTACCCTCCCCGCTTCGACATTGTTTGAAGGGGTATGTCCTTTCTTTATTCCTGTGTACTTTTCCTCTTTGAAAGGCTGTGCCAATGTATCTTATGGCTCAAACATGCAGGGGGTTCACAAAGGCGGTTGGGAAAGGCCCTTCTCAAGGGTAATTGTGTCACCTCTTTTTCGTCTCTTTCTACACAGAAAAGGCCAAGAACGCTTGCGCTTACCAGAGCTGGGGACTTGTCTTCTCCTCCCTAGGTTGGGAACCTTCCTCGTGCGGCAGTTGTCACCCCTAGGAGCATTCTGGACCCAGGCTCCTTCAAGGTGCCGCAGACTCAATTATTCAGTGCAATGCTCCAAACCCGGGTTCTTTTGGGGTACCTACAACCAAGCTTTTTGGGAGTCATAGCTTCCAGGAGTTCTTCTTGTCTGCTGGTAGTGGTGGGTCGATGCTAAATGACCCAGCTTTTGCTATTCGTTGAACTACTGAATATGTCATTCAAAGTGATCTTGATTAGGTGGATGGGCTTGGGGCATATGCTTCCACTAGACACCTCCTAGCCAATATAGCCAAGGTTTTATATGCTTATGTAAATTTTAATGTTGTTTAACAGTGCGTGACATTCGCCCACTCCATTTCTAACCGCTTTCTATGGACGACGAATGAACTTAAGAAGCAGGAGGCTTCCTTCACTGCCGGTGTATGCCTCTTTCAACACTCATTATTCCACACTGAATTCAGAGATAGAGTCTCTCCGTGCCTCCCATGCCTCTCAGGCTGGGGAAATTAACGTTCTTAACTCGTAAATTTGCTATGACTGGGAGGAGATGGTGCATTGGAATGCCGACTTACCGGGGCTCCAAGCAGCAGCTGTCAAAAAATTCAAGGACTCGTCTAATTTTGACAAGATATGTGATGAGTCATATATTGAGGGCTTCGAGTGTCACGCCCCAATTCCCGAGGCCAGGAAACTGAGGTGTGAACTCCGTGAGATCGCCCTCACAGCATAACCATCACCTGATTATGCCACCTCAATTTTCTATTATTTTCACGAAAATTGGGCATGACCCATTCTAAATAATCAGCTCCTGCCATGTTATACCTGCTTTACAATTCATATGGACACTTCTGGGCACGTGTCCCCCCAGCATTTATATCTAACAATAAAAATGGACATTTCTGGGCACGTGTCCCCCCAGCATTTCTACAACATGCATAATATAATCAAAAATATACATGTCTCGGTCCTTGAAAGTCCATATTATATACATACATTACATGAATAAATACAACTGAAGGAACTGAATCAATATAAATCTCTCTATACATTTAATCCAAATGTAAAACATCTATCTATCCATTATCCTGGACATACTTCAAATTCTAGGGAAATCTAGGCACTACCTCTGCAACCGGTGCTGTCAGTCCCCTAACTAACTCCGTAATCAGCAATACCTGTAAAATCTAGGATGGGGTGAGCTCAAAGGCCCAACAAGGTATGTAGAACCATACTATCACCGCTGCAGCAGGTCGATCTTCACATATTCTCGAAAATATATATGCACTTAAATATATCACAATATTTAAGACCATGCTCTACCTAGCATGCATGAACCAACGATGTATATGGCTACTCTAGCACATATGAACATACAAAATCCACTATATATATGGTTTTAGAAATCATTTTCAACATGCTTGAAAACAGTAAACATTCAGCACCAATATGTATATAGAACATATATATATCAAAGCATTTACATAAACGATGTAAATTAACTACCACATCTCCTACTCGTCAAGTAGCACATCTCAAATGCAATAAAGATGCATTTAAACCATATAACATGCTCAAAAATAATAGATATCCAACATATATCATGTTAATCACAAGCAACGCATATGTAAGAATACGTTTGACGCATAGCCTGCTTCACAATAGAGATAACGTAAGCAAGTTCACACACTTGTCCCTCTCCCGGACTCAACCCAATATCCTAACATGATTCTTAACCAATCATGTGACCGAGACGCCTCCCACACAATTCCAACACCCCCACCGAGTCATCACATACTCCAAGGTGATTAGTTAGTTTTGGAATTCATCACCGAGTCATCACATACTCCAAGGTGGTTAGATAGTTTTCCTCGCTGAGTAAATCACATACTCCAAGGCGATTGAATAGTTTATCACCGAGTCATCACATACTCTGAGCTGATTAAATGAATCATCACCGAGTCATCACATACTTCGAGGTGATTAAATGGATCATCACTGAGTCATCACATACTCCGAGGTGATTAAATGGATCATCACCGAGTCATCACATACTCCGAGGTGATTAAATATGTCATCATCGAGTCATCACATACTCCGAGGTGATTACATCGTGTTGAGATTTTCACCGAGTCATCACATACTCCGAGGTGAATAAGTTACTCTCCCACATTTCCTATTTTTCCTCACAACGGCCCCACACATGCATTTCAAACATATATGAATCAAGCATTTAAATTTCATGCTTCACAATGCATAGGCTAGTTATAAAGGAACATAGCCTCCATTTCATCTCTACAACACTACACATATGACCACGTATGTGTCATTTCCCTCCCATATATGCAAAATGGATGCATATATACATAGCATAATACTTTCATGCTTCAACCCATGCTTATGAATACTAAAAAGAAGTATTTAGCATGCTTCTCATCACATTCCAACACATATAGCACATATATGTTCAAAACCCGCATAACACCTCACATATGCAAAACACTTCAACTTAGCACATTTTTATCATGCTATAACCAATGCATACGTTCGATATATATATATATATGAAGCCAGCATGCATCTCACATTCACATTCCCACATATAAACACATATATGTGTCACATCCTGCACATAGTCACATATGCACGTATACTAGCATAAATATGATCATGCTTCCACTTAAGACATGAATCTACTACTAGTAACTAGCATGCTTTCCATTCACAACATATATAATCACATATATATTCCGTCACTATATATGTATTAAGAACATATAAAATACTTAGCATATCATAATCATGCTTTGCAAATGCCCGCTAAAAGTTACATTCATACTTAGCATGCATTTCTATCACTGCAACTATATATAAAATCACATATATATATAAACACCATGCATAAGAGCCACATATGCATACAAGACAACACATAGCCAAACGTGTACGTAATTTAGCATACTTTTTACATGATTTCAATCAATACTGTACATGCATATCACGATGCAAATAGGCGATAAATTTGACATGCCATCACTCTCCAAACCCACACACACACACACATATATATATATACACCCACATATATATATACTCTCACATCCCACATATATACGACATCTATCTATACACACATATATATAAGCACCTATATATATATGTATATACACATACCACATATGATCAAATTAATAACATATGTAAATTTATCAACGTAAATAAAATATACGTAAGAGATAGAGGCAAGAATCAACTTGCCTTAGGTCCCGCTTTCACCGGTCCGTGCCTGCAAATCGGCCTGTTTCCAAGCCCGATTCAGTCCTGTGTCGAAGTCCACACGAACAATCTATCGGACCACTTCGCTTCCTTTTTAATCTCCATTCTTGGACCATTTTAAATATGGTAGTCCAATAATCCATCAACGCACCATGGCTGAACCAAACTGCTCACCACCAAGCCCAAAATCGTGAGCCATAATATCCTGTTATGCAAGACCCTCAAGCTAACACCAAGGCCCGCATCACCAAACCATCCAATCGAAGCTCCAAGCTTCGGCACTTTTGTCGACCCCAAAGCTGAACCCATCAAATCAGAACCATGGCTGCTACTCCAAGCAACTCCCATGACATGCCTAGCTGAGACCAACTGAGACCTCCTGATATTCAACCCCCGTGGTTACCTCTTCACAGCCCAACCATGAAACCATCCTTTCGGCAGCTAGCCTCTAAACGAACACCAACCGAAATCAATCACAAACCCATACATTTGTAGATCTCCAACATTACGGCCCAAAATTATGGCTGCTCAAACAAACTCAACAACTACATACCAAACAATCCACAAATCAGCCCCAAAATGGCCGCCAATAAATCCCAAAAATTAGACCCAATCAACTCACCTCAACAGACCCTACAAACTTTCAACAGCCAATTCCATCCACCCAAAAACCCTCTCATGCCGAACCAACCTCACCAGCAAAGAACCCATCTCCGGCCACCACCATGGTCGGAATAACTCCACCCAAGTCCACAAAATCGAGCATCACCAGCCCGAACTGAAGCCCCGTCAACACCCCGATCGAACCACCCGAAAACCCAGCCATGAGAGTCGTGCACAACCCAACCAGCAAGGGCCCAGTCCGTGACCGTCAGCCACCATGACTGTCCGACAGCTAGCCGAGAACCACCGTCGGTGCCATCGTCGGTCGAATCCTCCACCAGACTAGCCAAGCTCAATCCCCAAACCCCAGCCGCGAAACACCCTTCGTGAACGGCCCAGCCAGCTCCGAGTCACCCCGCCTTCAGCCACCGCGAACAGCCGGCAGCCACTGCCACTGCCGGCGCCAGGATCAGCTCTCCCTCTCTCTCCTTCGGCCTCGCCCGATCTGCGATCCCTCTCTCTTCTCAGTTTCTCTCTCCCGATCTCCTTTTCTCCCTTCTTTTCTTTTCTTTTCTTCTTTTTCTCTTCTTTTCTTTTCTTTCTTTTCTTTTCTTCTTTTCTGCTGACCACACACTTGGTCCTCTTTTATTTGGTCCACATATTACATATATATTATATACTACACCCTACACAAAATACATGTATATACATGTATTCCATGTATTTTCCCACACTTACATATATAAAGAGAAAGGCCCCTCCATCTTCATATATATATATATAATTTCATATATATATATATATACAACATCTTTTCAAATTTTAATTTATTCGAAAAAAAAATCGGTCCGGTCCAAAATCGCCCGGAACCGGTCAAAAAAATTCCGGTCCTTACATCGAGTATTTTCGCACTATGGCACAAGGCAAGTGGCTGGAGATAGACTTTTCTCACTTGCAACTGAAAGGGGATGATGATGAGGAGTCTAATTCTTGATGCCCCCCCCCATTTTTTTATTGTAGTAATTTCCTTCCATATTATTCTACTTACAGTCTTGTAACCTCTTTTCTTATTTAATAAAGAATTATTTGATTTCTTGCTGAGATCTCTCTTGTTTTATAAGAATAAACCTTTTCGACATAATCCTGCAATCAGAATATTGTTATCGGGTAACATTCCCTTAGGCAAGCTACGCCCCATAGGGTCAATTGACTATGCTATCAGAATTAACTTATTCCGCTTCTTTTATTAAAGATCCCCTTCAGAGGCGTCCCTCCGTGGGGTTCTTTGATAATTTTTTTAGAATTAATCCATCATGTCTTTTGAATGGTCCTCCTTTAGAGGTGTGCTCCCATGGGGTGGCTTATATAATGTTCTCGAAATTAATTCATCCCACCTTTTTCATTAAAGGCGTCTTTAGAGGTGTGCTCCCGTGGGGTTGTTTATACAATGCTCTCAAAATTGATATATCCCCCCTTTTTTATTAAAGGCCCTCTTTAGAGGTGTGCCCTCGTAGGGTCGTTTATACAATGTTTTTGAAATTAATTCATCTTGTCTTTTTTATTAAAGGCCCTCTTTAGAGGTGTGCCCTCGTAGGGTCATTTATACAATGTTCTTGGAATTAATTCATCCCGCCTTTTTCAATAAAGACCCTCTTTAGAGGTGTGCCCTTATATGGTTGTTTATACAATGTTCTTAGAATTAATTCGTCCCGCCTTTTTCATTAAAGGCCTTCTTTAGAGGTCTGCCCTCATAGGGTCATTTATACAATGTTCTCAGAATTAATTTATCCCATCTTTTTCATTAAAGGCCCTCTTTAAAGGTGTGCCCTCATAGGGTCGTTTATACAATGTTCTCAGAATTAATTCATCCTGCTTTTTTCATTAAAGACCCTCTTTTGAGTATAGTCCTGTAAGCTACTTTGGCCTACCCATTAGTTTGTGGGTGGCCTGGTGAGGAGTAATGATTGCTTATGCCATGCTCGGTACAAAAGTTTAGGAAGTGTTGGCTTTCAAACTACTTTCCATTGTTTGGGATAATGACTCTCGGGATGCCAAACCTGCATATAATTTACTTCTATATAAAATTGATGACATTCTTTTCCCTAATCGCAGCCAAAAGCTCTGCTTCCACTCATTTGGTGAAGTAGTCAATCGCCAAGATTAGGAACTTTGTCTATCCCTTTCCCATAAGTAAAGAGCTGATTAAGTCCATCCCCCACTGGGCGAAGGGCCATGGGGCAACTATTGGAGTCAACTCCTCAGGAAGATGCTTCGGGACATTAGCAAAGCTTTGGCACTTTTCACACTTACTGAAAAAGTCCAGTGCATCCAGCTGCATAGTGGGCCAATAGTATCCCTACTTGATGGCCTTATGAGCCAAGGACCTACCCCCTGCATGATTACCACACTCCTTTCCATGGATTTCTTTTATGATATATTGAGTCTCTTTCATCGATACACATCGTAGGTACTACAAGGAGACTCCTCTTTTATAGAGGATTCCGTGGATCAAGGTATATCTGGATGCCCTGATCCTTATTCTGCATGTCTTTGCCTTGTTAGGTGGTAGCTCGTTATCCCTAATGTTCTTGACAATCGGATCTGCCCATTATATGCCTTGGGTGATTTGGTTCACCTTACACGGTATTTCTCCTATTATACTCGGGTTATTTATGCATTCCACAAGCACTACCCCATTAGTGATTCATGTGCTGTCGTTAATCAAGCAAGAGCATCAACATTAGAATTTTAATTACAGGGAACCCGCGTGATGGAAAACTTTTAGAATTAAGTGACCTGCTCTTACACTTTTTGTAAGAAGGACTTCATTTTTTATCCCTTTGCTTCATATTCTGTGTGGACTTTATGAGTAACCAGCTGAGAGTCAATGTAGGCTTTTAATTTCTATACTTTAAGGATTTCGGCTATTTTCAGCCCTGCAATCAAGGCTTCATACTCAGCCTCGTTGTTTGTTGCCTTAAACCTGAACTGCAAGGCATATTTGAATGTTTCCCCCTCTAGGATATGATCAATATTCCTACACCACTGGCCTGTGCATTCAACGATCCATCCATAAGTAATTCCCATATGTAGCCTGGGTCTATTTGGTCCTCTTCGTTCTATTGGACTAAGCTCTCCTCCTTTTCCCGTCGAACTTGCTCCTCTTTTTGGGAATAGGTGAATTCAGGTATAAAGTCTGCTAGTACTTGGCCTTTTATCATTATCCTTGGTTTGTATCGGATGTCAAATTCCCTCAGTTCCATGGACCATTTCACAAGCTGTCCAGAGGTTTCAAGCTTAAAGAGGACTTGTCGGAGTGGTTGATCAACAAGTACCACTATTGTATGTGCTTGGAAGTATGACCTGAGTTTCCTGGCTAACATGACCAGGGCAAATGCCAGCTTCTCTATCAAGGAATATCTCTCTTTCATTCCTTGAAGCACTCTGTTGGCATAGTAAACTAACCTTTGCACCCCTTTCTCTTCTCGCACTAATGTAGAGCTAACTACTGTTTGGGAGACAGTTAAGTATAAGTAAGTACAATTCCTCCCCTACCTGTGTGCATGATAGAAGCCGGGGTGAACTGAGATACTATTTTAGCTTAATCAAGGATTGTTCACACTCCTATGTCCACTAAAAGGCCTACTTGAGGACCAGGAAAAATGAAAGACACTTGTCTGTGGCACGGAAGATCAGTCTGCTCAATGCTACCAACTTTTCTATCAACTTCTGGACTTCTTTAACCATCTTAGGAGATTTTGTATCTAGGATGGCCTGTACCTTCTATGGGTTAGCTTCTATTCCCCTTTTGTTGACTAAGTAACCCAAATGGCTTGTAGCTCTCTGGCTGTTGACGAGCATGTCATCGATGTACACTTCCATGTTTCTGCAGATTTACTCTTTAAACATCCTGTTCACCCGCCTCTGATAGGTTATGCTAGCATTCTTCAAGTCGAATGACATTACTGTTTAACAGTACAACCCCCTTTCTATTATGAAAAACATCTTTTGTTAGTCTGATAACAACATTGGAATTTGATTATACCCTTAGTAGGCATCCATGAAATTGATTCGCTCACACCCGGCCATTCATTCCACTAGCATATCAATCTGTGGAAGGAGGAAATTATTCTTTGGATATGCTTTATTCAGATCAGTGAAGTCCACGCATAAGTGCCACTTGTCGTTGGAATTTTTTACTAGGACTACATTTGTTAACCAGTCTGAGTAGTGGGTTTCCTGCACAAAGTTGGCCTTCAATAGTTTATCCACTTCGTCAGAGATTGCCAAATTTCTTTCTGGAGCAAAGGTTCTCCTCTTCTGTCTAACAGGCTTGGCGACTGGGTCGATGTTTAACTGGTGCATGGCAATAGCTGGGTCAATTCAGGGTATATCCTCATGGGACCAAGCAAATACATCCTTGTTCAGTCTGAGGAATTGAACAAGCTCTTTTTGAGTGATGGGTGAGAGTGACGACCCCACACTCACTTCTTTTTCCTACATCTTGTTCATATACGTCAACCTCAACTAGCACTTCCATTGGTTTCATATGGCAGACTTCTTCTTTCTCTTCCATCTCTAGGCCCTCTATACTCAAGGTTTCTAATACCTTCTTTTCTTTCAAGGAAGTAGCATAACACTCTCGGGCAGTGGCCTGGTCTCCTCTTAGCTCCCCAACGCCACAGTTAATACAGAACTGAATGAGGAGATGATAGGTGAAGGTCACTGCTCTCATGGCATTTAACTTGGCCCTTCCTAGGAAGACATTATGTAGTTGGACAAGCTACAAAGAAGAAGGTCACCACCTTAGTGACGTGCTTGGGACTTGTACCAGCAGTAACCGGGAGATCAACGACGCCAAGTGGAAGAAGCTTCTCTCCAA
Organism: Cornus controversa; assembly: GCA_026545225.1. Classification (NCBI taxonomy): domain Eukaryota; kingdom Viridiplantae; phylum Streptophyta; class Magnoliopsida; order Cornales; family Cornaceae; genus Cornus; species Cornus controversa. The sequence goes on along the minus strand of CM048845.1, from coordinate 34,830,172 downwards.
AGAACCCAACAAGTGGAGATTTGGTAGGCTTGATTCTTTCCCTCCCAATCCTCATCTGGTCAAAGGCTTCTACAAATAGGATGTCAACAGAACTGCCATTGTTAATTAACACTTGCCTAATTGTGAAATTGGTAAAAATTAGCGTGACCACAAGGGCATCATCATGCGGTTGCTGAACTCCTCTTGTATCAGCCTCTGAGAAAGTTATAATTTGATCATCTAGTCGAGGGCACTTGGCGGGTGATTGGCTTACCTCGCTTACCTAAAAAAAACTTCTGACTTTCCTCGCATGCTATTTTCGAGCCGCATTGGATTCTTTGTCGCCTCTAAGTCCACTGGAGATAACTCTGATTTCCCCCAATGGAGGATTTCTTTTAGTGTTGTCTTCTTTGCCTTCCTGTGGGCAATTTTGTGCACTTCTCTCATCGCCGGCCACAAATCTCCGCAGTTGGTCCCAACAAATCAGACTTTCAATCTGCCTTTTCAAATCTATGCACTCATTTGTATCATGCCCATAGTCGCTATGGAACTTACAATACTTGTCACGGGACCTCTTGGAGGGATTGGTTCTTAGTTTTGGGGGCCATGCCACACCCGGGTCATCTTGGATGTAAAGGAGGATTTGGCTTATTGATATGTTTAAAAGGGTAAAGGTGATTAATCCCTTATAACATCGAGATGCTTTATTGCTTTGCTCCCGTGACGTTCTGCCATACTTGGGATCTCTCTCCTCTTTACTAAACTACCCTCCCTTTTTCCTGCCTGCCTTTTTGTCACCATCTCCTTTCTCCCTCCTCGCATCAAGGGCATCCTCTGTGTTCATGTTTTTTTGGCCTTCATGAGTAGCTCGAACATGCTTCTGGAGGGTGCTTAGAGATTGAGTATAAGAATTTTGAAGGCATCAAGCCCCCCATGAATGCAGTAAGTGCCACCTTGTCCTCCAAAGCATGGACTTGCAACATCTCCTTGTTAAATAGGTTGATGTAGTCTCATAGGACTTTCTGTGCCTCCGGACAGTAATAAAATTTTCTACGAACAATTGGCTCAATTCTTTGAAAGTGCGTATAGATGCCGGCTTCAGGTTGTTAAATCATGACCGGGCAGAACCTTTTAATATAGTAGGAAAGGCTCTGCACATGATTTCATCCGGTACTCCTTGAAGATGCATCAGAGCCTTATAGGTCTCCATATGATCTAGTGAGTCCTTGGTCCTATCAAACTTTCAAGGGTGGACATCTTGAACTTGTTGGACAGACGACAGCTCATTACCCAAGTAGAGAAATGGAGGTTGGTTTGCTAGACCAGATCCTCTACTATAGCAGGGCCTTCCCCTTCATGGCGTGAGCCATGCTCTCTATACCATAATACATAGCCTCTCTTAGATGCTCTAAGTCTCCATAAGTACGGACCCTAAACTCCATGAGTTGGATTCACCCCTTCTCGATCGCTTCTCACTCGGCTCTGCGTCGCATCATCTGCTGGAACTCTACTGTCTCACCCCGCCTCATCTCCCTCTAGGTTAATCAGCCTGAGGTTACTCTTTGATGGTACTAGTGCAATAGGAGGGAGGCACTACAGGATTGTCGCATTTTGCTGGATTAATTGGGCCAGACTTTGATTCAAGTTCTAAACCTGATATTCCAACGTTGCAACACGCTCCTGGTCATTCGGGACTCTAAGGCATGCCCCAGAAAAGTCTCCTTGACCAGGGGGCTGCATGCCTCTTTCTCCTGTTATCGACAAATTATGACTAGGTAGGTCTGGGGTGCCAGGCGGATCCAATTCCGCAGGAGGGTCCTATCTAGCAGGGAGGTCCTGTACAGTAGGAAGATTGTGGCCAATCGGAGGGTCCTGCCCAGCTGGAGGATTGTGGCCAATAGGAGGGTCCTGCACTGTACTATCTAGTCTAGATCGTAGGTGCATCATGCTTCATATGTACTTTGGATAGAATAGTTAAGTTTGTGATAGTTTAATTTTCACAGACGGCGCCAATTGATGAAACAAAAATTCACCTCGAACTAGTCAAACGCCAACCTATAAAAGGACAAAGCAAAGGTAATCGGAAGAACACTGGCGTGGTGCCGGCGGACTGTGCTCCAATGATCAAGTCAGATATCGAAAAAGCTTTTTAAAGCTATAAAGGCACTCAGAGGATATTAATTGCATACCTTGGTATATGGACTTTCTCTATATTTATAGCAGTCAAATGGAAACGTGTCCTAGTAGGAGACTGGCTCTTCAGTTCCTCAGACTTATATGGAGATAGAAAAGTCCTGATCAAAACATACCTCTTCTCTACGCCACCTTAATCTCAACTTCCACATCATACGTTTCACAATTGGAGTCAAATACTCTATCACTTGGTATTTCAGCTCCATATATATAGATTGAAAAGTTAAAAAGAAAAAAAGATATGGAATATGCTGTATATATAGGTAGGCAGCCTATTCAACAATTTATTTCAAGATGCCCTCACATTATTTCTAGACTCATTTTGATGTGTTGACTCTCAAAATAAGTTGGTGACATATCCGATAACACATTAAATTGAGTTCCGAAATAATATGTTAATGTTCGGATAAATATGATGTGTTTGTTCGCATCAGCATATTCAAAGACATACTTCCTCCGTCTCATTTTAAATGTCTTTTTTAAAACCCTACCCTAACAATTATACACGTAAGTTGAAAAACAAACATATAAAACGAGAAAAAGGGAGTATAAGAGAGAAGCTATCCCAAACGCCTAATATATCAAGAGAATAAAAATCACAGAACAGAGAGATACAAATAGAGTAGAGAAATATTGTCGTATTAGGTATTTGTATTAGTGTCTGAGAGTGAAATAAAAAAGGGCAAAAGAAGAGAAAGAAGTGTGAAAACAAAGCATGGAATTCTGGGAGTTATCGGTATTGGTGAATGAAAAACGACGCGACGATGATGAGGCTTATCATTATTCATCATCTCTTACAACCTCTCATTTATTGTTCGTCTCCTGTCTGGTGCCTTTCACACTTTTTGTCAATCCAAACTGCTTCTCCTCTCCTCTCTGCACATTTCTTTGTCTCTCTCTCTAGATCTCTCCCTTTCCCTTGCTGCTACCCTCGCATACTTGCGTTAGCATCTGTTTCAATCGCATGTACTGTATAGCTGGTGAGCAGAGTCAGCAGATGGACTATTCAATGCATGTCCAGTCTCAATACATATTTTGTTTTGTGCGATCATATCATACATTATTGTCCTTTACACTCCCATACGTTCCACGAATAAAACACCTTTACGTGCCATCACAATTACTGTATCTCCTTCACAATCTTATTTCGTGACTTTCGTGCATTCTGTCTTTTTTTTCACACACACTCGGTGCTTTTCTATTTACTTTTTTTCTTTTTTATTTTATTTTATTAATGTGTTATATTTATCTAAATAAATACTAGGACTAGATACATTTCTTCGGTTACACTTTGATACCACATTTTTTTTGTATAAACTCACTTACCACTATTTCACACTCTTGTGAACCAACAACTATTGTGGCCAATTTTTGTATTACGAAATTATTAGCCTACTTTACATTTAAGAATAAAAAAATTGAAATAATATATATAATGAAAATACATATATAGATAAATTTATAGAGAGAAAGAGAGATAATGACTATATATATATATATATATATATATATATATAGTATCCGGCTAGTTGTTGTATTAGAAAATTATTAGCCTACTTTAAATTTAAAATTTTAAAAATATTAATAAAAAAATATATATTATAGAGATAATGGGTTTGTGTTTAAGATGGCCTTTGCCAATTCTATGCATTTTAGATAAAATAAAATATTTAATAGTAGAATAGATCTATATATATCTTCTGGATTAAATTAAATAATATCATAAAAAAATTTATAAAAATTCTTAAGTACATATAATAGTAGTATTAATATTAATATATATTCAATTTTACTATTAATGCAATTTAAGTGTAAAAATCAAATGCTGAAACACTTCAAAATTTAATAAAAATTAGTGGTATGTCATGGTGGAGGCTTTATCTCAGTTTTTCTAGATCCACGTGATCATGTGATGATGAGAGAAGATTGGGTGGACACGTCAGAAAAGAATATGATGTACATATACATAATTAACTTCTTCTCATGAACAGTATTTTTTTTGGGGGAAGCTTAAATATATTGTTATATATGTGGGTAATATTTACACGGTCTGTGATCGGATTGGGCTTATGCTGGACAGGCCGAAACCATTTCAAACAACCTTATTTAAAGGGGTGTAGTCCAAAAGACAATACAAGTAAAGAGGGGACCCAAACTAAATAAGGCCCCATCCATACAATCAAACGGCTATTTGTAACGGCTACCTCAAAATTGCCATTTCAAAAGCTGTATCCAAATACCACGTCCTCTGTTGAGACCCTTTTTGGATGTCCTGATGAATGACAATGGAAGGTTGCACTGTTGTCGAGTTCTTCTCACTGTGGGAGAATCTTTCAACTACAAAGGTAGAAGTCTCCCTCTGATTGCTTCATGAATTTTCTTCAGAGTTGCATTCTGAGGTGATTTAACCCCTTTGAATATTCTGGAGTTTCTCTCTAACCAGATGTGGTAGATTGATGCAGAAAGAGACAGCTTATTTCTGGAGTTACTGATGGTTTTGGGCTTCTAGTGATGAGATGTCCATTCAATGAGGGCATTCCACAATGGAGGACCAATACAGAATCCACATTGTGCTTGAAGAAATTTCCAAATGGGTAAGGAGTATTAGCATTTGAAGAATATGAATTTGTGCTTTGGGGTGGAGGGATGGCTCCACACTAGGTGTGACCATTAGGTGGATGAATATTCAGGGTTGAGGGCAATGTAGCTGGATTTGAGGTTGAATTTTCCATTAGGAGTGTTACGAATGAGAAAAGATAGAGAAGAAATAGAGTGTATTAATCAACTATGAGTATTTTATCTGAGCAAGGATCCTCTGCCCTATTGGGTATATGCCCTACCCATGCCCTGGTATACACGGCACCGTTTTAAGAGACTTTGCAAAAGAAATTTAAAACATGGTGAATAGGCTACTTGTTGAACCAGTAATACTCTTCATTTCTCTCTCTTCTTTCTCTCTTTCATCATCATCATCTGTCCTCCTATCTTCATCATCATCCGTCTTCTCTCTCTCTTCTCCAGCAACATTTTTTTTCTTCTCTCTTCTTTTTCTCATCACATCATCTTCTCTCTTTTCTTTTTATATATAAACACATGCATCTCTTATGATCTTGTGAACAGTGAAAGTTTGATTTTCCATCTTTTTACATCAGATCCCTTTGATCTTTGCGAATGGGTCGTATGATGGGTTATATATATATAATGTTTGTCACAAGAGACAGAAGAGAGAGTAGCGCTGCTCCATCTTTTAATGTTTTTTAATTAAAAAAATTACAGACTATCACTAATTTTTTAATGCAAAGAATAAAATTTTGATAAAAATATATATATACCAAAATACATATAAAGAATATAATGGAGAGATACTTCTTTTTTTAAAATATTGGAACAATCCGGAGATTTAATTAAAAATTTAAAATACTTTTACAAATATTAGTGTAAATGAAGGTGTGAAATTATTGAGCAAACAATTCCTAAATATTTCTTAATCTACAAATTTACATTTTTCCACCTTTCTACCTAAAAAAATTTAAATTAGTATAAATTAACTTTTTGTCACCAGAGTTCATCTATCCCTCACCACCTTTAAATTTATATTTTGTGAGTTGCACGGTGCGGAAGCGGTTGCGAAAAATATTTTAGAACCTAGAGGGGGGGTGAATAGGATCACTTGCTCGTTTGCTTAATTTTTAATTAATTCAAAAAGTTCAATTAATCAAACAATTAAAGCAAGCAAATAAATAAAGTGCAAGTAAAGAAAAGAATGCACCAGATATACGTGAAAACCCAAGGCGGGAAAAACCACGGAGGGAGGCGGCACGCCTCAGAAAACCAATTCACTATGATGAAGCAAAGTACAACAGACTCTGTCTCAGTTTCACACCCCTCTTCACTCTGTCAAGGATCTAATGCGGAACACCTCAGGCTTATGATTGCGACAACACGTCCAACTGCTGCAGATTTCCGGCTAACGTCACCACCCTTACAGAAAGGTTGCTGGAAGAACCAAAATACTCAACAAGTATTTTGTTCCCTTCGTAATGCAATCTGGTCACCTTTCTTCCTCAGCAAGCAAGAAAGCGAAGAACCTTATACTGTATATACTTTCTCTCTCTAAAATATTAATTTTCCAGGGCGTCCTTGTAAAGAAAATATGAATACATATATATAGGCAAGGAAGTTCTAATTCTACTTGGAAAAGAAGTTAAAAACCAAAATAGAACTTTCCTAGAAGTTTCAAACCCAATAGGAATCAGAATTTTAGTCAAAATCTATTTTCTATTTGGAACAGGCTAAGTTGGACCGGTGCCAAATTAATTGGACCGATGGGACTTTTTGAAAACTTGCAGAAACTAAACTACCGAGAAAAGTTAGACCGGTCCTAAATATTGGGGACCGGTCCTACTTTGAAAAATCCTAAATTTTGCATTTAAACTATGGTTTTTCAAAATAGGCTCGGAACTAAAAAGTGCAGAGTGTCCTCACCATACTTACCTGTACTATATGGTGTTCATACTGATTTGTCGGCTTCCATGCACTTGAGTGTCAGCTCGAAGATGTCGATGATCGATACAAAGAATAAATCGAAAATTACAACTCGATCAATCAGGTTTTGATCACCGAAATATGCCAATTGCAAATTTATATCTCACATATTTCACCACCCTTAAATCTATACTTCACCACCCTTATACCTAAAAAAAACTTAAAATATTAAAAGTTAAATTTTTATCGCCACAGTTCATCTATACCTCACCACCTTTAAATCTATATTTCACCACCCTTAAATCTATATTTCACCACTCTTATACCTAAACAAACATGAAATATTATAAGTTAATTTTTTGTCAACACATTTCATCTATACCTCACCATCTTTAAATCTATATGTCACCACTCTTAAATCTATATTTCACCACCTTTATACCTAAAAAACTTGAAATATTATAAGTTAAATTTTTATCACCACAGTTCATCTATACCTCACCACCTTTAAATCTATATTTCACCACCCTTAAATCTATATTTCACTACCTTAAATCTTCATTTCACCACCTAACTAAAAAAAAATGAATTAGTATAAGTTAATTTTTTATCACCAAAGTTCATCTATAATTCACCACCTTTAAATCTATATTTCACCACTCTTAAATCTACATTTAACCACCTAATTAAAAAAAAATGAATTATTTTAAGTTAATTTTTTATCACCAAAGTTCATCTATACTTCACCACCTTTAAATCTATATTTCATCACCCTTAAATCTATATTTCACCACCCTTATACCCTAAAAAACTTGACATATTATAAGTTAAATTTTTGTCACCACAGTTTATCTATACCTAACCACCTTTAAATCTATATTTCACCATCTTTAAATCTATATGTCACCACTCTTAAATCTATATTTTACCACCTTTATACTTAAAAAAACTTAAAAAATTATAAGTTAAATTTTTGTCACCACAGTTCATCTATATATCACCACCTTTAAATCTATATTTCACCACCCTTAAATCTATACTTCACCACCTAACTAAAAAAAATGAATTATTATAAGTTAAGTTTTTGTCACCAAAGTTCATCTATACTTCACCATGGAGAGATACTTTTTTTTTTTGAAAAATATTGGAACAATATGGAGATTTAATTAAAAATTAAAAATACTTTTACAAATATTAGTTTAAATGAAGTTGTTGCGTTATTCAGCAAACAATTCCTAACTACTTCTTAATCTACAAATTTACATTTTCTCACCCTTTTACCTAAAAAAATTAAATTATTATAAATTCACCACTTTTAAATGTATAATTCACCGCTTTTAAATTTATAATTCACCACCCTTATAATTAACTAAAAAACCTTGCATTATTATAAGTTAATGTTCTGGCACCGCAATTCATTTACACCTCACCACCTTTAAATCTATATTTCACTACCTTTAAATATATATTTCACCACCCTTATAACTAAAAAAACTTGTATTTTTATAAGTTAATGTTCTGTCACCATAATTCATATATACCTCACCATCTTTAAATCTATATTTCACCACCCTTAAATTTATATTTCACCACCCTTATACCTAAAAAAAATTGAATTATTATAAGGTAAGTTTTTGTCACCATAATTCATCTATATCTCACAATCTTTAAATATATAATTCACCACTCTTAAATGTATATTTCACCACCATTATAACTAAAAAACCTTGTATTATTATATGTTAATGTTTTGTCATCATAATTCATTTATATTCCACCACATTTAAATCTATATTTTATTATTTTCAAATCTACATTTTATCACCCTTATAACTTATAAAATTTTAATTTTTTTCAATTTACTTTTTTGTCAACACAGTTAGACTTTGGTTTCACCACCCTTGAACCTACCTCCACCACCCTTAAATCAACATTCCACCACCCTTATGCCTACAAAATGTTCACTTATTATCAATTTTTTTTCAACATAATTAATCTAGGTTTCACCATTCTTAAACTTAACTTCACCAACTTTAAATCCAAATCTCATTACCCTTATATTTACAAAATATTAAATTATTTTAAAATAAATTTTTTTGCAACATAGTTAATTTAGATTCCACCACTTTTAAACCTAACTCTACCATCCTTAAATTCACATTTCACCAACTTATAAACTCTTTTTAGGTTAATTTTTTTTGCCAATACAATTAATTTAGGATTCATAACTCATAAACTTATCTTTACTATCCTTAAATCCACATTCTAAATTTTAATTTTAACACATGAATAAATGTGTTAAAAATGTATTAATAGTATGTTAATATTATATAATACTAATATTATAATATATATTAATATAATATTTGGAGGGAGTTAAAGAAAAGTAATATTATAATATAATATTTGAAAGGTAGTTCAGTGTAGAAAAGTTAAAAGTATATAATATAATATATGAAACTATTATAACATAAAGAGGAAAGAGTGACTGGAAGAGGAAAGAAAGAGCCGGTCACCAAATTTGCTTTACTAAACAAAATGACACAGTTTGCGGGTAGGGCATATACCCAGTAGGGCAGAGGATCCTGGCTCATTTTATCTATTGTACAATGGGACCTATATATATAAGGCAATACAGAGAGCGAGTCAAGGAGAGAATCATGGGATAAAGAGAATCAGGGAAGAGATTATGGGGGAGAGATTATAGGAACATGTGATACATATGCTACATATGTACAATACTAACATCCCTCTCAAACTTAAGTAGGTGAAGAAAATAGCTTAAGTTTGGAAACCAAATCGGAAAAACGTCTTTGCGGATGAGCTTTGGTAAAAATGTCGGCTATCTGATCAACAAAAGTGACAGAAAAAAAATGAATTGTGCCTCAAAGTACATGTTGACGGACAAAATGACAATCAATTTCAATATGTTCAGTACATTCATGAAAGATGTCATTGTGAGCAATCTGAATGGCACTTTGATTATCACAACAGAGTGTTGTAGTAGTGGAATGTGAAATACCCATGTCCTCAAGTAACCACCGAAGCCAAAGAAGTTCTTGAGTGGTATAAACAAGAGCACGATATTCAGCTTCTGTACTGGAGCGTGAAGTGATAGATTATTTCTTGCTGTGCCAAGAAATAAGAGAATCACCCAAAAAGAAACAATATCCGGTAGTGGAGCGACGAACAGTGGGATCTCCAGCACAGTTAGCATCAGAGTAGGCACAGAGCACAAGAGAAGAGTGAGCGAAAAAGTGAAGCCATTGAAACATAGTACCTTTGATGTATCAAAGGATTCGAAGAACGATATCATAATGGGTAGATCTTGGAGCTAATAAGAATTGAATGACAATGTGAACTATATAAACAATGTCAGGGTTAGTAACTGTAAGGTAGACAAGACTGCCGACTAATTGTCGATATAATGTTGCATCACTAAGCAAAGTATCATCTAGAGGAGTGAGACGCATGTTAGTTTCCAGAGGAGTAGAAGATGTTTTACAATCAGTGAGAGTAGCTCGAGCAAGAATATCGGAGGCATACTTGGCTTGTGAGATATAATAACCACTAGAATTAGAATGAATCTCAAGACCCAAGAAATAACTTAGGTGGCCAAAATTCTTTATCTCAAAATGATGACTAAGAGATTGTTTGAGAGTAGAAATGCCATCAAGATCATCTCTGATAATTATCATATCATCAACATAGAGAAGTAGAAGAGTAATACCAGATGCAGCCTTGCGAATGAATAAGCCAGAATCATAAGAGCTATGTGTAAAGCTAAAATTGCCAATAATAGAGCTAAATTTTACAAACTAGGCCCAAGGAGCTTGTTTAGGACCATAAAGTGCGTGACGAAATTTGCAGACTTGATGAGGAAAATGATTATATCCAGGAAGAGGTTTCATATAAACATCTTTTGCAAGATCCCCATTGAGAAATGCATTTTTGACATCTATTTGGAAAAGATCCCACTTACAAACAGCAGCAACTATAAGTAAACTGTGAACAGAAGTCAATCGGGTGACAGGAGAAAAAGTTTCCTGATAATCCATACCATACTCTTGTGTATAAACTTTGGCAACCAAGCGAGCTTTGTATCGTTCTACAGAGCCATTATAATGAGTCTTAATTTTGTAGACCCATTTACAGCCAACAATAGTTTTCCTAGAAGGTAGATCAACCATGTCCCATGTATGAGCTTGATTAAGAGCATGTAATTCATTTGTCATAGATTGTTGCCAATGAGGATTAGAACTAGCTTCGCGATAGGATTGAGGTTCATGATGAGATAAAATAGTGGAAAAGTAATGATAGTCACCAAGATAACCTGGTGTGGTTCTTATCCCATCTGAATAACGAGTACAATCAGATGGCTTAGTGGGAAGGATATCAGATGAAGATGATTCAACAACAGGATCATTAGCAGAGGCAGACCTATCAGGAGAGACCGTATGTGGAAGCTCAAAGGGAAGTGTAATATCTGGAGAGATAGGAAGAATATGTGGTGAAAATGATAGTTGACCTACGGCTGGTGGTAGGTCTGTGTCTATGTAAGAAGGAAATAGATTAATAGTGGGATCACTAAAGAAGAATGATGTAGACGGAGAAGAGATGTGAAACTTAGAGAGAGATGGGAACATCTTATGTTCCCAAAAGATGACATGAAGAGAGATACGTAATTGTTTAGAGATGGGATCCCAACAATGATAACCCTTGTGTTCAATCCCATAACCTAAGAAATAGCAAAGACGAGCACGAGGTTCTAACTTGGTGTGTTCATGAGGTTGAAGCGAACAGTATTCAAGATATGTCTGTGTTTACGTTCAGCTCTCCCATTGTAATACCCTGCTCCAACACATGGTATGATATTGTCCGCTTTGGGCTTGAGCCCGCACGGTTTTGCTATTGGGTTTACCCCAAAAGGCCTCATACCATTTGAAGAGAACATACTACATATAAGCACATCCCCTTTTCCACACCCAGGCGATGTGGGATTGAGCACCCTGTACCCTGTCAGTGTGGTAGCTCAGCCCAGTGTCTGTTTATGCACCCGCCCACTCACACCCGTCCACAAGGGTTACTACAATCCACCCCCCTACGAGGCCCGACGCCCTCGTCGGCACACTTACTTCCGGCTGGGTTCAGGCTCTGATACCAATTGTAATACCCCGCTCCAACACATGGTATGATATTGTCCGCTTTGGGCTTGAGCCCGCACGGTTTTGCTATTGGGTTTACCCCAAAAGGCCTCATACCATTTGAAGAGAACATACTACATATAAGCACATCCCCTTTTCCACACCCAGGCGATGTGGGATTGAGCACCCTGTACCCTGTCAGTGTGGTAGCTCAGCCCAGTGTCTGTTTATGTACCCGCCCACTCACACCCGTCCACAAGGGTTACTACACCCATTTTGTTGAAAAGTGCTTAGACAAGAATAATGAGAGACAGTGTCATGTTGGCAAAGAAACTTGAGAAAATTAGTTTCCTTGTATTCCATGGCATTATTAGGATGAAATTTTTTTATAGATCTTGAAAATTGAGTTTTAACCATGTTGGCAAAATCATAGTAAAGTTGAGGTAAGTTATAGCAATTATTCATTAGACAAAGCCAGGTAAACCAAGAATAATTGATGAACCTAGAGGGGGAGGGGGTGAATAGGTTCTTCCATTTTTTTTCTTAAAATTACTCTAAGTATAACACACTTAAATCACAGAAACTTGACACAGAGATTAATAGAGGAAAACCCCAATGTGGTGTGAAAAACCACTTGGCCCGCAGCCCCGAACTGAGCTCCACTATGTTTGAAAGGGTAGTACAGTAATCTTCCAATCACTCTCACACTCACTCATCTCACCATCTAATAACTCTAGCTCTCAACCCAGTTCACAGCCTCCCTAGGCCTGAACCAGTCTCACCAATTCTTACAACAACTTTTCTACTCTCAACCTAGCCCAAGCTTCCCAAAGCCCAAGCTATCGCTCACCAATCTCACCACAATCACTCACACTCCCCCTGTCCAAAGTATCCCTATATTTGGACTATACATAGTGAATGTGGAGTCAGTTCGATGTAGTAAACAACAACTCTTCATGCTTTGATAGTCGGTCTTCAAAGTCCTGCTTGATGATGAATTAGCAACTTCAACTTTGGGCACACAATGACATTTGAATTTCTTCAAAGATAGGCTTCAGTGCGAATCACTTAATGACACTTGAATTTGTAAATCTTTTTGATAATGACCAGGTCCTTTCTTGTGACAGAATTTGCAGACTCTGATAGGGCAGTTCAGAAGGGCATGATGAAGATCATAACAGTAAGTACAACCTGGCTGGGAAGAAGAATTAGATGAGGAGTGACTGCTCCGATGGTAGGATGTAGCAAGAACTATATCAGTGATCTATGATGGGAGATTTTGAGATTGAAGAGTACCGAGATGAGTTTCTTCTGATAGAAGCTCTAAGGCAACACTTTCAATGGTGGAAAATGGATGTTTGTGTAAAAGAGAAGCCCGAACTGACTCAAATTTATCAGTGAGAGCCATGAGAAAGGTTATCAACCTTTACTGGTCTCTATAAGTAGTGAATTTTTGGGTATTAGTAGAATAATCCTATGTAGGTTTGGAAAGAGTTAACTGATCCCAAAGAGCATACATTTCAGAGAGAAAACTATTGATAGATTGACCAGGCTTCTGAAAGGTACGATGAAGAGTCCTTTGGAGTTAAAATTGATGATCAAGATCAGTAGTGGTATACCTATTCAGAAGGAAATCCCAAACTGCTTTGGCGGTATTAAAATGACCAAATTATAGGCCAATAGAGGAACTTGAGGTATTATGGAACCACATGATAACTTGATGATTTTTGCTATCCTAGTCATCAACTCATTCTGCATATTTATCGTTAGCTTCTGATTCTTTATTCTTAGGTTCAGTAATAGCACTAATGATAAGACACCAAAGCTTACAGCCCTTCAAAAAACTTGTCATAGTTGGAGCCTAGGAAGAGTAATTAGGGTCATCAAGAATAATGGTGATAGGTTAAGAAACCTCAGAGCGTTCCATAAATGCAGGGCCTTGAAACAATTTTTTTTAAAACTAGATTAAACCGATTTTATCAGTCTAATGTGGCATGGGTCTAGTCTTAAAATAATTGAAAACTCTCTGTGATGAAGGTGATAAGAAATGATGATCAGAGAGGGTGATCTGTGACCAGAGAGGATGATCGGCGAAGCACAGGTGAAGACACAACAATTTTTGATATGTCACTGGTAGAGGTGCCTGGAGAAGTTGTGTTTGTGAAAAAGCTCAGAGACGACGGATAGAGACAGATGCTCGCATAGATCTTGAAGGATAGCGGCGTCAGTGCTCGGAGATAATGAGTTCGGGCAAAGACAGAAGCTGTGTTTGTCAAAAAATGAATCTGGAACTCGTCAGACCTTGCTCTGAGTTTGGACCTCACTGAATGTTGTAATAACAGTACCAGTAGTCATCTTTGACTATTTATGAAAGAGAGGAACAACTTGGTTATAGAGGCTGATAGTGAAATTGTTTGAGTTTTTAGAGGTGGTGGATGATAGTGATGAACCGTGTGTTTGGCGTGGTTACAGATGGTGAATAGTGGTGATGGTGGTTGAACAGTGGCTGTTGGGTCTGCAAAAATAGTGGCTGGTATGGATGATGGGTTTGTATTGTTGAATTGGATGATGGTGCAGAGATTTATGGGTGATGGTGGTGTCAGAATCATGGTGGTTTTTGGTGATAGGTTGGTTGATGTATTGTTTGAATAGTAGTGATTGTCTGTAGTGGGTCTGTAGTGATTGTGGTGGTAGTGGTTTCTGATGATGGTGGTGTAGAGATTTACGATTTCTGGTGAGGGTGGTTGCCGTATTGTTTAAACGGTAGTGATTGTCTATAGTGGGTCTGTATTGGTTGAATAGGTGGTGGTGGTGACTTTTTGGTGATAGTGGTGCCAGAATAGCGGGCGGGTCTGTATTGGTTAAATAGATGGTGGTGGTGGTTTTCTGGTGATGGTGGTGCCGGAACAGCGTACTTGTTTAGGTTGCAGATGGTGAACTATGGGTTTGTTGATGTTGGTTTGTGGCGGTAGTAGGTTTGAGACGGTAGTTTCCATAGGCTTTGTTTGGGTTTGTTGTGGCTGTGGTTACTATAGATAGTGAAGATGATGATTAGGGAAGGTTAAGGTTGTTGATGAACAGTTGATGAAATAGAGGTTAGACAAATTTCTAGGACCTTTTTATGGCTCGATACCATGTTACGAATGAGAAAAGATAGAGAAGAAATAGACTATATTCATCAACTATGAGTGTTTTATCTAGAGTACAATGAGACCTATATATATAGGCAATATAGAGAGCGAATCAAGGAGAGAATTATAGGATAGAGAGAATCAGGGGAGAGATTATGGGAGAGAGATCATGGGAGAGATTATAGGAACATGTGATACATATGTACTATACTAATAAGGATAAAGGAGCCACTAGATGTGATCTTAGGATAATGTGTTTGATGGTTGGAGAATGGTGATGTCTTGGAACTGGGTAGTAAGTGTCTGTGGAAATGCTCATGTTGGAGGTTAAGTTTTAGAAATGAAGTGATTTAACTTAGTGGAAGGAGAGATTTTAGAGGTTGAAATCAATTAGGGTATGGTCCTAAGGCAAATAAGGCCATTATGAGCCCAGTTGTCTTGCCAGAAGTATGTGAGAGTGCCATTCCCAATTCTAATCTTGATTAAAGCTTTGGCTTGTGCTCTCACTCAGCCGAAGGTGTTTTCTCCAGTTCCATGATGATTTCTAAAGAATATTCAAGTCCCATAATCACCTTTCTCTAATCAAGTGTGTTCTTGTCAATTGGGTCCATATGCTTCTTGAGTTATTTGTGACTAGGTTCCATATCTTCCTTAGGTTTAAAACTCTTTTCAATGTTTCCAAGTGTGGTTCCATACTACTTTGTTGCTCTTGGAATGTATCTCCAAACTTAACCATAGAAAACATCTAAAAATTTTGTTATTTTCATTTAGCACTCCCTTACGTAGAATAAAAATAATGAACCAGAATTGTTAAATGCTAACTAAGACAGATTTGATTAATTGAAGTCTTCCAGCACATGACAGGGACTTCCTTGTCTAGTGCCCTATTCTGGTTGTGATTTTTCCCACCAATGCATGACAGTCTAAGGCCTTGAGTCATGTGGAAATCAAAGGAACTACTAGATGCCTTATAGGATGATCACCTTTTCTAAGGCCCAGTAGATTAGTAATTAGAGCTTATGTTTGAGAGTCGGTATCTAAGACGAAGGCAGAACACTTATCTGGGTTGAGGGTTATGTGAGTTGCACGGTACGGAAGTGGCTAGGAAAGTTAGACTTAAAACCTAGAGGGGGGTGATTAGGTTTACTCGCTTCTTGCTTAATCTTTTAGATTATCCAATTTTAAGTCCAATTAAAATATGAGCAATTCCACACAACAAGTAAATAAAATAAAATAAAGTGTAGTAAAGTAAACGAATACACCAGATATATATGGAAAACTCAGATCGGGAAAAAACCACAGGTGAGGCTTTGTAGCCCCGGAGAAGGAAATCCACTATTGTCGAAGCAAAGTACAACATATTGTATCCCAGACTTACATGCACTCCACTTTGATAAGAACTTTGATGCGGAACACCTCAGGCTTACTATTGCGATTACCTCGTCCAACTGCTGCAACTTCTCGGCTAAAGTCAAAATCCTCTCAGAAGGGTAATTGGAAGAAGACGAAGAGTTAGTAAGTATTATGTCCCTTTCATAGCTCGATCTTCTTCTCCTTCCTTACCAACAAACAGTTGTAGAAGAAACTAATCCAGTAACTTGATCACGAAAAAATCTTTAATCCAATATTCGAACATTTGATCAAGCAAATAGAGACTCCCTAAATCACTCAGTGAATATGTGTGTGCTCTCAAAAGTATAAATAAAGAATTTGAAGGAAAATCCTTTGCTAGAAAAATATCTTAATATTTTCTCTCTCTATAATATGAATTCTAGTTTGTGAAAAGTATCATTGAAAGCATAATGAGAGAGAAATCATATGAGGTTTTTATAGAGATTAAAAACTCTAATTTTTCTTTTAAAACAAGTTAGAGACCAATAAGAAACAGGTACCGATGTCTTAGGAAAGTTTTGGGTCAATTCTGGGTCAAAACAGAACTTTGTATGACAAAATTCGCCAGAACAGAAGCATGGACCGATCCAGCCTATTCTTGGATTGGTCCAGACTTTTGTCTGTCCAAACATAATGTCCCGAGACCTTTTAGAGTGGTCCAACCTTTACTTTGACTAGTCCAATATTGAATATTTCACTATTTTGCTTAAAAACCCCTCCATTTAGGGTCGGAACCTCCTGGTTTGACATATATATGTTCTCACCACTTTACCTGGACTACGTTACTCTCATATGTGATCAACGATGTCTTCATGCACTCAAAAATATCTTGAAGCTTCAATCTATCGAATCCTTGTTCAAACCACTGATGGCTTCTTCCGAAGATTCAAGCTTCATCCTTTGAAGAACATTGGCATGACTGGTGTAGAACTTCATGCTCACTCTGATACTTTAAGTATGTGGTCAATGACAAGAATATAAATCAAAGAATACAAATTGATCATGCTAGGTTTTGACACCGAATATTGGCAATTACAAAAATATACGTCACAGTCTTCCCCTTTGGCAATTTTGTGACAAAATCAACCTACACAATTATAACCTAACCACTGAAAAAATCAGATTACAATATGTCCCAATTACAAAGAAATATATCTTGAAGAACTTAGAGCATTATGAGCAAGCTTTGAAACTTCATGTTTAGTGTCTGAAAAAAATCTGTAAAATCTGCACATCATTCAAACAATACTACCTGTGAAAGCTTAATCAAGAAAGATATAATGACAACAAGTATCATAAAATTATCTCCAAACTTCCCTTAATCATATAACCAATGAAGCATACTATCTCCCCACATGTCTTAAGGAAAACATATATCTCCCCCTTTGTTAAAGCACCTATACAAGTCTCCCCCTTTTTGGAATAAATTGAAAAGTAAAAATAAGGAGAACAAGAGAGAACAACTCAACATATGATTAAGTGAGATATAACCTCCAAACAAAAATATCACATAAGTCTCAAAATGAAGGAGTGTTACACATAAGCATAACAAATAAAACACATAAAGCATATAGTATAACATGTCTAAGCAAAATTAAAAATATAGAACATAGCAAGTTCAACCATCAAAGAACCAAATATAACAAGTTTGAGCAATAAACATAACCAACTACTCGAAGCCTAGCAAACACAAACTGTCATGCCCTGATTTTTGACTCTCGAAAATTGAGGGTGAATCCATCCATTAAGTCCTAATGAACCGTCTTAACCCTTGATTACCATGAAAGCTTAATCACACACACACACACACACACACACACACACACACATATATATACAACTCAACATCAACTAATCCCAATGGGCCTCAACCATACAACCCTTCAAATAATTCTATCACACAAGTGTGAGTACATAACTCCTTGTAAGTTTCTGATAAGTATCTAAAAATGAAACCATTGGAAAGAGGGTTTAAAAAATACTCAATTTCAAAAAAGAATCATCTAAATCCGATTTGAAACGAAGAAGATATGCTTGTTTGAAGTTAGGCAAAAACACAGCTTGAACAGTGCATGTTGTAAAAGGGGGATCGATCGCCCAATGATGACTGAGGCTGGGCTTATGGCTTTTTACAAGTGCAATCGATCATTGTGGAAAGGGGGATCGATCGCCGTTAATGCCCAAGCAAAATCCTGCAACATTAACTTGGCCAAACTTCATGCTAACTTCAAATCCTAATATCTCACAATCCGTAAGTCCGTTTGACATAAATTTGGCATAGATCATCCTCAACATGTCTAGTTTCCAACCTAATTTGAATCATCTAAACATCCCAACCAAAACTCGAGTTATACTCAAATCCATAACGTAGGCCCGATTAGGCACTCTTACCCTAAAACATGCATATTTTACTCAATTTAAATCCAAACAAGGCCCATGACCTATCAAATTGAAGCTAATACAATTCTCCTTCTATACATATAAATTCTATTCACACTTTAAATCCAAATAGACACTTTCAGCACATATTCCCCCCCCCCCTAATGGCCATTCTAATGCCTTAAATTTCCATCCAAAAGCATTCATACATTACATGATATACAATTGAAACATAGTTTCACTAATCCTTACATCACATGCCATACTTTTTACTCAAAATCACATCTCATTTGCTTGCATAACACCCATACATGATTACAACACTTAAAGAGGTCACAACCTTACAAATCCATACATTACATTACCATGAATTTAGTCTAAAATATACATCTCTATCCATGTGGCTTTCGAGTTTATAGTCATTACAGGAATTTTATGCATAAGGTCCAAAAATGCTAAAAATTATACTATGACTACAACTATGCGAATTTCCACGCCACAAGCTAGCATGGCTAGCTAAATCCATAATATCCTAAATGAACACAAATTCTACAAGAGACCCCGCTTGATCATTCAAGTCCCATCCATCATGGGTGTCTAATCTGTAAAGAAAAATTTTGGGGGAAAAGAGATGAGCATTTCAATAGCTCAGTAGGAATACCCCAACCCACCTAGGTACCGACTCGACACCGACCAACATGAATGCATGTCACTACATTACATATCACCTTGAACATTCATAAGTTCATTCATAAGCAATGCATATATAAGAATGCATTAAAACACATCATGCTTCACAATTAATAATGCAAGCAAAAATCATAACTTTTTTCCTCTCGGCCCTACTTCGATATCCCAACATGATTTGGACCTCTCTGACAGATCATGTGACATAGGACACCTCTGACTCATTTGTATGACGTGAACATCTCTGATAATGTCATACTTGTGGCAATATTTTGGTTTGCCCCAAGGTGAATTGACATCTCCGATAATTCACTAAATATGGATTTAATCTGATTCTAGGCCTTATCTTGCTATAATGGGACCACTCCGATGGTTATACCTCATTAAACAAGTATGCCCCTTACTTAACCTGGTTGGACCTCTCTGACATTCCAAGTACGGTCTATTTCACTCGTTTTCTCACCTTTACCCTGCATATGCATTTCAACATGCAAAATCAAGCATTTAATTTCATGCTTATTACAATGCTCTAGTTAGTGTTAAAAGTACATAGCAAGCATTTTACTCCACATAAACACACATATACTCACATATATGTCAAGTCAAGCATAAAGTCATATATGCTTATAATTCCCAATTTAGGATATTTTAGTCATGCTCCACCTAATGCATATATTTACAACAAGTAACTAGCATACATTTTCATTCACATTATCAACACATAATGCATACATGTTCCTGTCAAATCCTGAATTTTTGTCTCCCAAAAATTGAGGGTGATTAAGATAATCAACCACACTCTAAGCACAATCGTTCTTTGATATCATGCCCTGATAATAAGTTGTCACGCCTCAAAATCTGGACCACCGGGACTCCCCCTGTCTAAGTCCAAATTTCGAGAGTGAACTAGTTCATTAATCCCTGATGAACCATTCTAACCTTTAAAGACCGCGGAAGCTTAATCACATATATATACTGGTATATACAACTTATCTCAACAGGCCTAAATCATACCACCATTTAAAGGATCTTATTACACAAGTACGGACACGTAATCTCCTTTTACATTCATCATTAAAGGCTAAGATAAAAACCATTGGAAAGAGGATTCAAAAATACTCAATTTCAAGAAAAGAATTGCTTGATTCGGGTTCGAAACGACTGAGTTATCCCTATTTCAAGATTTTGAAAATCTGCAACAGTCGACTTATCAAGTGAATCAGTCAACTATTTTGCTGGTCTAGAAAGCTCTAAAACAAAATTTTTACAATAGTCGACTTCTAAAAGGGAGTCAGTTGACTGATTCAACCAGGAAACCCCATTTTACATCTTTTTGTCCAAAATTTACCCCAACACTCACATATAAACCTTCCCAACACATAAAACTTATCCAACACATTCTAATCATCTGAAAATGTTATACCATCATACACTTAGTCCAAAACATGCAGTTGAATCATTATGAACTCACAATCCTTATATTTTTTTATAAAAATCTCATGGTTCAACATACATCTACAATATTCATATATTGTTCATATTTATAAGGTCCAAATGTGTTACACAAGTTATGTATGTGTATGAACGTAACTACAATCTTAAAACAAGGTCACATGCCACATGCCAACATGGATAGCCAAATATATAAAATTTGTGCACAAAACTCTAAAACGCTTCAAAGTGCACTAATGACTCCAAGTAACTAAGCAGGTCCTTTGCATTCATTCTCAATACTTTACATGAAAAATATTTAGGGGAGAAAGGGGTGAGCACCATGGCGGCTCAGTAGAGATACCCAAACCAACCTATGCATCGACTTGATATGACCTACATGAATGCAAGCATGACATCCTTATACTATATGGCATACTCCCAATACACATGAAATGTTATCATGGCATTCCTACATTATATGGTATACTTCAATGCACATACTCAAAGGAGTTTCAATTCCACGCTTAAATGGAAAACATATTCAACATTACTCAATTCCAAGGAAAATGCCACGCAACATCAATATGATTATCACAAATCAACAATAACACTTAAACACCAAACCACATAAATTTTGAAATCATACGAGGGTGGGAGTTGTCGTAGAACCACCGGATAACGGCTAAATGAGCCAATTATCTGTAATAACTATCTTGACGGGTGATCAACCCAAGGGTCTAGAAGGAACCAAATCTGGCTTTACGGGCTACTAACCCGATGGTCTAGAGTAACCAAATCTGACTTTACGGGTTACTAACCCGATGGTCTAGAGTAACCAAATCTAACTTTATGGGCTACTAACCCGTTGGTCCAAAGTAACCACCTTGGGCAAGTTTAGGGATTTGCACCCTAGGGATCTAAGCCCTCATTGTTTTCCAACCTCCTCCCAAAATTAACAACCAATCACATAGGTTTAAGTATGGCAACACAAAACGCATCATAAGCCACTTAATTTTCTCGCTAAAATATGTAATCCCATGCATATAACAATGCAACAATTCAATAATTCAAGTGCATCTTAAGCCACTTAACTCCCATGCTAACACATATAATCTCATGTATAAAATAATGCATCAATTCCATAATTCAAGCACATCATAAGTCAATTAATTCAAATGTTAAAACATTTGATTACATGACTATAACAAAACAATATTTGAAGGAAAATATCATTATCATACATATTACCAAACACATAACATGCATTAGACATAACATGGTCTTTACACTATAAATAATGTTATAAAGCAACATTGCTCCACAATTTATAATATTTAAACATATAAACACAATTCAATACTCATGAATTCAACAATATCATCAATTAGCATAAATTGACCCAATTAAAAATGCAAGACCCACATCCTAGCAACTCTAAGTATGCTAAACAACATAACCCACATCAATTCCTAAGGAATTGATGATAAGATGGAGAGAATATCCCTACCTCAAGTTTGGAAGCCTTCCAAGCAATCGCCAAAAATACCAAACTCCAAGTTTGTCCAAATTGCGATTTCTTTCCATCGAACCGTAGATCGGGTCTAGGAGAACACATTTTCCTTCTTGGACAAAGTCCGAATCCAAAATTTAATAACTATCAATTTTTGGAACTCTCACTTGGGGGACTTTGAACCCACCAATGTATAGAGAAGGAAGAGAGAAGAAGCTTTCTCTCTTGAGACAAGCCCCAAATCACACTTTAAAGTGATGAAAACCAAGAAGGAAGCTTGGGGAAGAAGGAGAGCCTTCAATGGCTGAAATCTATATGTATCATCTCTGCCCCAGCAATATATATATGTATATATGACACCTCACTAAGGGTAAATGACCATTTTGCCCTTACATCACTTAACGTACCTTCCCGAGCTCCGTTTTTGATTTAAAAAACTTATACGGCCTCAAAATTACTCCCTTAACTCATTAAACATTTCGCTACACTCAAAATCAAAAATAATTATTTTTCAAAAAATTTCCGAATTTCTAGGCCCACCCGGACCACGTCCCGGGCCCTGGTTTGACCAAAAAGTCAAACTTCTCCAAATGTTCCAAAAACTTCCAAAAACCTTAAATTAACCTTTCAAACATATTTTCCACTCTTGAAACATCCAAAACATCATTCAAAATGCATTTATAGAAAAATGATGGAAAATCAAAAAAATTGACCAAAATTGGTCATAGTCTCTACAACCTCCCCTCCTTCAAGAAATTTCATCCTCAAAATTAGGCACAGACTCCAAGTTCCCAAGTGTCATCACAAACCTTTAGTGACCTCTCCTAACTCCCTTTTTACCACCGGTAAAATCTATCAACTTACCGATCTCCAACACTCGACTCTCATTCCTTAACCATCGAGGCTTTCAGTTATCACCTCATACAAATTCACTCCACACCTCATAAAATATTCAATTACTGGTTGACATTGCTAGGATTTTGAGATACGTAGGGAACGATTAGGGCTTCGGTTTGAACCGAACATCTTCACGGATTGGCAAGTTTGACATTGCTGGGATTTTGAGAAGTGCTTGGAAGGCCTTCATTTTTGAGGTAGGGGTTCTCCTTCTCAGTTACTTGTCGATTCTAGGGTTTTGGGTGAAGTGGTGAGAGCTAAAGGTGTGTATTGCATGTTTTAGAGTGGTAAGAGGGTTGGAATGTGAGTGATTTCTACTCTCTTTAGTGAAAATGTGTTAAATGAGCATATTTGTGTTATGTGATGTTGTATGAGTATAATGCATGCATTCTTTATATAGAAAATGTATGCATTGGTGAAGCATGACAAGTATGTGCTTATGTGGATTTTGTGAGCATATGTGACTTATGCTAGGGTTTGTGTCACGCCCCGATTTCTGACACCCGGTTAGGAGCGAAGGAAACGGGGGTGAATCCGTAATTTCACCTCAAGTTCCCACACCTTAATCTCATTATAATCATTTCTATTGCGGAAGCATTCTATATGCACACCCTTCAAGTGGCATTAGATCATCAAAGGCCCTTGCAAATGATTTTCACCTTTGGTTCCATACATATAAACCACTAAGTTCTGGACCTCAACTTTTTACACAGATGGAATTTGATTATGAAACCTACACCATTGGATAGAGCTTTCAAAAATACTCAAGTTCAAAAAAAAAACCACACTCAATTCCGATTTAAACGAAGAAATTACATCGAAACGAAGTTTGGACAATTTTTAAACCTTGCTGTGAATAGTAATCTCGATCAATCGAGATTGGATCTCGATCAATTGAGATTCATCTCGATTAATACCCCATTAATCGAAGAAAACACCCCCTCGGTACCTTGGACTTGCAATATTTCAATCAATCGAGATTGGAACTTCGATTAATCGAAATGAAGCTCAAAAATTCATAAAATCTCGCAACCATTTCGATCAATCGAGATGGGCATCTCGATTAATCGAAATGGGCATTTCGATTAATCGAAATGCACTGCCCAGATTCTCCCAAACACCTATATAAGATCAAATTGAACCCAAATCTCAACCAAACCACCTTAGATCATTCATATCTCATATAATTCATCTACCATTAATATAAAATCATACTCACACATCAACCTACATGTTTGAATCTCAAATCTTGTATAATCATAGAAAATTCATCCAAAGTCCACCATGCACATAAAATTCAAGTGAACCAAACCATCCTCATTTTTCCAAAGGTGATCTTCATTAACCCAACCATACAATCTAACTTATACATTGAGATCCTACAACAATGATTCCAACATAAATCCACAACTCTAAACATTCATACCCACGAAATTAAGATACAAGAGACAAAAGAATACATCATCCATTTAAATTCTGAATCCGTACATAATCCATGGAACCATACATATAAGAATTCAAATGGCCCTTTTTGCATACATTCAACAAGTCTCAAATGAAGGAAGCCATTATACATACACTTCTCAAAAATCACTTTCCTACAAGTGTGGCACTTACATTTGAATTTCACATACATAAGAGGATACAAATGTAAAGGCAACACCACAACCATTGTCCACATGCCACAAGCTGGCAGGAACATATATCTACATCTCAAAAGAGTAAAAGTCCAAAAATAAGCTCAACATATCCATAGAGCTAATCATGCTTCGTCTTCCATTGGCGCCTTATCTGAAAATGTTTTATATAATGGGGTGAGCATCTCAACGACTCAGTAGAAATGATCCACCCATCCCCACTCTAACCCGTAAGCCATGCATGAATGCACATGCTCATGCATTTTTACCCAAACATCCACAATTTTTAAATCATGTATGATGCTTCACATAAAGTGCAAATACATATATATATATATATATATATAAGTTGTGACTTGTCCAATTTGATATTTATATATATATATATATATATATATATATATATATATAACTCACACCAAATCACGTCAAAGGGGCTTTCTCATCACTCCAATAGTAAGGGTCTCTTCGGCACCCAAACTCTACTTGTGCTTTATCGGGTTACTAACCCGAATGGAGCACTTCCTCTTGGCCAAGTTTTGGGTCTTTCACCCTAGGGGCCTTCCCCTTATCTTAATTTCACACTCATGCCCCAAAATTATCATATAGTGCATATAATCACTCCAATGCACATAGTCACACAATGCATGCATTTTTCATCAAATTAATACATTTTCCTTCCAACTCAAGATTGTCACAATGCTATCACACTCATATCATGAAAATCACTATGCTCATGGATTTTGCTAGAAAATCATATTTTTCATGTTTTCATAAAACAAACACATTTTTCACCAAAAGCATTATAGTCACATTTGCACATACATACCATGCATAAGCCCTAACTAACATGTTGGACACTTATACATGCATAAATCACCATGGTATACATATATATATATATATACATAGACCTTGGTTCAAGAAATCAAAAGCTATCTCTTATGATATTTAGAAAGGGACCACAAGATCAAAGTAGAAGTGAGTCTAGCACCCCTACCTCAAATTGGAAGAGCTTCCAATTGATTTTCCCCAATCTCTCAAAATCCAACTTCCTCCGAAATGATTTTTGAACTGATCAATCTCGAGCCCTCGATGCGTAAATCGTTTCTTCCTTCTTCGGTGAAATCAAAATCCCACTCTAAGGCCCTCAAATCTAGTGAAGAAGAGGAGGAGGTGAAGCTTGTACGTATATATCTCTCTCTCTCGGCTGCTGGGATGAAAAATGAGAGAAGATCTGATCTCTCTTAGTATTTATAGCTAAGTGACCTCCTCTTAATTACTAGTTTGCCATCACCTTTTTGCAAAACCTTCTCGGGCTCATTTTTGGAGTTCCGTAACTCAGATTGACACGAACTCAACTCCGTTGCGCGTCAAATATTTTATTTAAGCTATCCTCAAATTTTGAAGTCATTCTGACACTTTTAAAATTTCTGGGCCCACAAGGCCCACGCCCCTAGGTTGACCAAACTCAAAAAAGTCAACTTTTGACATAAGTCCCCAAAACTTCCCAAAACCCTATACCAGTCCTCTAAACGTGTTCCCCGCATTCAAAACATGTTAAAAATCATTTAAAATGCATTTAAAGCAATAAATGACATAAATTGAAAAACAAAATAAAAATTGGCCAAAATTATGCACGGTCTCTACAGTTTGCATATATAGGAAAATATATATGTGGATTGATGAGTATAAAATGCATGCTATGTACTTTTATAACTAGCTTGTGCATTGTGAAGCATGAAATTTAAATGCTTGATCCATATCTGTTCGAAATGCATGTATAGGGCCGTTGTGAGAAAAATTGGAAAGAGTGTTTGTGTAATTTGTTCGATCACCTTGGAGTATAGAATACTCGGTGACGAGATCTAAAATTATCTAATCACCTTGGAGTAGTGAATACTTGGTGATGGTTCGATCACCTCGGAGTAGAGAATACTCGGTGACGAATTCTAAAATAATCTAATCACCTTGGAGTAAAGAATACTCGGTGACAGATTTTTAAATGGTTCGATAACCTTGGAGTAAAGAATACTAGGTGGCAGATTCTTCAACGGTCTAATCACCTCAGAGTAGAGAATACTCAGTGATGGATTTCGTAATTGTGTGGGAAGTGTCTTGGTCACATGGTTGGTTAAGAATCATGTTAGGGTATCGGGTTGAGTCCATGAGAGAAAGACAAGTGTGTGATAGTGCTTTCATTTAAATCATGAAGCATGATGTATGTTTAATGCATTCTTATATATATGCATTGCTTGTGTATGAACATAGTGTATGTTGGATGATACATGAAATGTGCTGACATGCATTCATATAGGTCATGTCGAGTCGACACTTAGGTGGGTTGGGGTATCTCTACTAAGCCGCATTGGTACTCACCCCTTTATTCTAAACTCTTTTTACAGATAAGGCGCCGATGATAGATGGAACTTGAGTGTCGAAGTGGAACTCTAGTAGCATTTTGATACATTTTCGATATTGTATATTTTGTGGTTATCTATGCCGGCTTGTGGCACGAGATCTTTCTCTTGAGTTATAGTTATATTTTGGACAAATGTAACTTTGTGGTATGCTTAGGTTATAAGCTTGTTGTATATGAAAAGACAATGAAATTGTTCATGTAGTGCTTGTTAGGAGCATTTGGTTTCATTTGATGAGTTAATGAAGTTGATAGATGTTTTTCAATATGAATGATGTATGTTTCTAAGGGAGAATGGTTCATTTTGATGTATGATTTCGTTCGGGACATGAATCCGACTTAGAATGATGTTTTTATCATTTGTACATGTTGTGGGTGATGTTTTGATGATTTTTAGGCTTTTAGATGAGTTTTGGAGCCTAAATGTTGAGATTTTTGAGTCTGGGACAGTAGGTTTTGATCTTTGTGATGATACATGGTCAATGCATCGTAGCTTCGATGCATCTAACTCCCCATTTCGATGCATCGAAGTTACTATTCATAGCATTCTCCGAAATGTACACTAATTTCAATCGGGCATAACTTCTTCATTTTAAATCGAAATTGAGTGTGATTTTTTTTTTAAATTGAGTATTTTTGGATTATCTATCCAATGGGATAAGTCTTAGTTTCATATTCTAAATACAAAAATTGTTGAGTCCTAAAAGTGAGTGATTCATGAGAGTGCGGATAAATAGAATTCCCACTAAGGTGGATGATTTGATGTAGGGCCCATTGGGATTGGATATAGTGGAGTTGTGCACTTCTATATACAAGAACAGATTTAAGCTTCTGCGATAATTGAGGGTAAGAGAGTCCATTGGGATTAATGGATGGTAGTCACCTCCATTTTTCCCGGGAGTCGGGAAATCGGGGCGTGACAGCGTGGTATCAAGTACGGTACTATCGCATGAGTGTGGTTAAGGTCGTTCACGGGGTTGAGTGAATGGGTTCACACTCGAGATTCGGATCGGTTCGGGGGAGTCCCGACGGTCCGAGTTTTGGGCGTGACAAACAAAAACATTCTTCCTCTTATTTGAATTCTTTTTAGCTTGAGAATTTTTGGGTTTGTTCTAATTATATGGATTTCTAGCATGAACCCTATTCTTAGCGAAAGAATTATGTACATGAAAATCAGAATTAGAATGTTTTCTTTTCTTAGAGCAATAATGTCACGCCTCCAAATTAAAATACCAAAAACTCTAGCCCAATACTTGAATTTGGTGCGCGACTTAAAATACAACATTGATTCGTGTGTGAGTTCGTTTCAAATTAAAATTACCACACTTTGCAATAGAACAAATTCCTTGTAGAATAGGGTTATCGAAAGGGGTGTCGAACCTCAGGGATTATGGTCTGAATGAGTTGGAGTACAAAATTAATTCTAATTAAATTTAAGAGAAAAGAATTCTGATTTTTATATTTAAACTAACTAAAAAGAAAAATAAAATAAAACAAAGGAAATAGAGAGTGAAGATAATATGAGATAAATTTAAAGTAATTGACTTCACCACTAACGTCACAATCAATGGTCAATTGAATTAACTATAGGGAATTATATCATGCATAAGTGGTGTTGGTGGCTACAAGCTCACCTTCATCCATCAAGAAGATAACATATGATTAAGGCTAAGTCATGCACTATCTTTGATTGGCATGGGCCATCTGCCTAACTACTCTAATCTAGGGTGCAGTATGGTTCATCTTCTCTAGGCATAATTCATCAAAGCGTATAATGATATATTCAGTGATTACCATTGTATAATAATCGCTCTCATGATCACAGAAAATAAGAGAGATTGAGTTCAATAACAACAACTAAATATCTAAGACAAGATAAGAAATCATTGAAACTGAATTTATAAGACTTTTATTGCTCAATTCTATAATAAGAATCCTCTAAATTACACAATCTATGCATGTATATAAAGGTCCCCAATAATTAAAATAATCAAACCATTGATGCTTAGTTAGGGCTACATCAAAACCCTAGTGGATGAACTAGCCGCTCATGGTAGAAGAAGAAGCTTCAACGGTTGAGGAAGAAGGCATCATCTTCATAAATTATGCGTAAGACTTCGTTCTCCAATGGTTCTCCACTCGAAAGCTCTGCAAAGTATGTCTTCAATTCTGTCCAAAGGCTCTCTAAGCTCCCTCAGCTCCCCTAAAATAGCCTTCAATTCGCCACTTTAAAGCCCCCAAGAGAATACACCAAAGTCCTAATCCAATTAGGAATTAATTAGGTTTTCCCGCAGCACTAATCAAGTGGGTTTTTCTTGCTGACGTTTGGCCCAACTTTTGACCCACTAGAAGTCCGATTCACGAAATTTTCATGAAATACAAAAGTGTGCAGAATCAAATTTCGTTCAACCCATTCAAAAATTAAGTCTATTTGAGGCTCAAAAATAACACTTCTGATCCATTTTCCAAAATGGGATTAAAATTATATTAAGCGCAGAATTGAGCTTCAGGCCCGAAACCTTCTTAAGCAGCTGTAATTCTCTTAGACCTCTTCCATGGGCTTATTTAAGTTTAAATAAATAGTTGAATGGATCCCTTTGATGTAGGCCTCATCTAACCCTTTTGCATATCATCTCTAAAAGCCCAAAATCATAATTTTAACTAAAATAATCATTAAGGCCCTGAAAATATAGAAAATACTAAAACGAAGTAAAATCACAAAATAATCTATCACTAAGAAAATAAAATATGCAAGTTAAGAGGTTAGAATGTGCAACATTCAACGCCGATCAAACATCTATCATAACATATATACTTCCAATATTTACATTAAGACAAAAGATAATTGTTTAGATCATCTATACAAAAACATTTTTATGGAAACCTCATCTCTAATCTTGAGTATCAATAAAAAAAAAATTACATGCAGATGGTCTCCATTGTCCTGTACCGTGCCTTTATTCACTGGGTACTTGAAAATAAAATGGGGTGAGCTCATAAACTCAGCAAGAAAACTACTAAACACTATCATTGCTTAGCAAATTAACCTTGCCTTATATTCCTATATATAAGAACTCGTACAACAATATTTGTTTGTTTAGATTCACAATTTTCTTATGATAATTAAACTAAAGTTAATTATCATATCCACAATTTCTTTCACATAATAACCATATTCTCAATAATTTCTTATTAAGCTAATTGTCTAGATTAACTTAAAAATTATTAACCTCATGTGAGCTCCGGGTTCCCCTCAAATTAATGGCATGCTTAGCCAATAAGTGGTGCACATCATATAGTCTCAAACTATCGAAGATAGCACATGTGGTTGGGTTTGTACGTCTACTCACCCAGATGGTCCCAGACCACATCCACATATTAAGGGCACACTTCACCCAATGGCCATAACAAAAAGGGTAGTGCACTCCCAATAGGTAGGTTCCTACCATGCCTAAAAAATCATTTTAGAAGAGTTAGTCCCAGACTACCTCTCCAATTTTAGACCAAACTTTTCAATTTTTAGGAATTTTATCTCATTTCTATAATTTCAAGCTTTTAAGATTTATTAAATGCTTTCAACATTTAATAAACCAAATCGTCCATAAATGTGATCACTGTTCACATTAATCTCTTCTGAACTTAATTATTGTGGCATAATTAAGTTTATCTTATTGAAGAAATAATTTTGAATTTTTCTCCATGATTTTTGGAACACAAAATATTTTTCCTATTTATCCTAGTTTTACATTCTAATAAAACTCAATTCTCTAGTACACTAAGAATCACTAAAGCATTCTTAACTCCAAGGCTTCAACTACAGAGATAGCCCCAACAACTACTTAATAAATATACATATATATACGTATTTATTACTATTGCAACTACCTGCTCTATTTATTTAAGGTAGTCTATCTATGCACAGAAAATATACAATCAACCAAACAAAAATCTATATAACAATAGATTTATATATATATATATATATATATATATATATATATATATATTCCTCAATAAACCCCTAACACACTTGTCAACATTCACTATTTAGATCTATTACAGACATTCACGTATATACAACTTCTTAAATCCTTACTAACTAACACCACGCAGATTCATTATTTACAATAACCAAACATATAATCCTTATACTTAAATCATTGACTCATATTCTAAACTAAACCAATTGCA
This sequence comes from Cornus controversa, assembly GCA_026545225.1. Classification (NCBI taxonomy): domain Eukaryota; kingdom Viridiplantae; phylum Streptophyta; class Magnoliopsida; order Cornales; family Cornaceae; genus Cornus; species Cornus controversa. Next base: position 34,798,694 of record CM048845.1, on the reverse strand, counting down.
ATAATATGAACAACACATATAATATCAAGCATTGAAAAACTATATAAATTTATAAGACATGCTAACTTAACCTTTCTAATCAACTTAAATCAATCCAAGATAAAGTTGTGTCATATATATATATCTATATTACATTTGAGCTTGGCATAATAATGCTAAAAAATGTGATCTAACAATTGCGATTGGTTAAAAAACTAATCATGCGTTCAAAATATTTTTTGCTATTTACAGTTTAAAATTACTCTTTTTATTTACGATCTAACGCTCGCCATTCACTCCCACCAAAATTGAAATTTAAACTTTCACATACTCTCTTACCTAAAATTACTTTCACTCCTACCTAAATTCTAAATTCAAAATTTAAACATTCACTCACCCACCACCCCCTCCCACCTAAATTCAAAATTTAAACTTTCACTACATCACATTATATATATTAAAACCCAATCTTCATCATATCAATGCTCGGCAATCCACAGCTATTGTGAGGTGGTGCGATGCCACCATGATCGAGTAGCCGCACCGTCTTCTTCCACAATAAGCTCCAGTCAAGCCACCACCTACCATAGCTGCCACCAAACGAAAGACCCACTTCTACCAGGCCGGCTAACAGTCCACCCACTCTCTTTCTATCACCTTAGATCTATTTCTACTCTCTCTATGTACTCTTTTTATGTGGATTTGTTGAATTTATGTAAAAAATATTGATGAAAGGTCTGTGTACCTTAAATCTCTTTCTACTCTCTCTATGTACATTTTATTTATGTGGGTTTACTAAATTTTTGTGAAAAATTGATGAGTTTGCTTTAATTTTTCGCCTTTAGCTTCAGATCTGAAGATTGTATTGAAATTTATATATATATATATATATATATATATACGCACACAGGAAACCAAACAAGTCATCATCTGATCATCATTTTCGTCGCCGACCCACAGTCATCACTATGGCTCCACCATCTTCTTCATCACCCCCCGAACTTAAGCTCCATCCCCGAGACTTTATTGTCGATTTCCATGGAACTCGAAGACCTTCAACTGAGCCTCTACTGCTCGAGCTCTAAACAGACCACCATGGACACCGTTAATGAAACTTCCTGGCCTTGCAATGACCCAAATGCTGAAATGGGTCTACCGCAAACATCTCCTCCATCATCATGACAACCCTAAAACACCATGGATACTACCGAAGTTAGAGAGAGAAGACCCAGTACTGTATCAACCCGCAATAACCCATGGCCATCACCAGAGCATGACTGTCACGTTACTGCTAACACCAATGTCAACTAAGGAGAGAGTGAAAGAAGAGAAAGAATAAAAGAAAAATAGAAGAGATAAGGTGAAACAATGCTACTGTCTGTGAAACAATTGTTAATTCAATTACATGCTTATGACCCACACCTCCTATAATGTGATTCACTTTATGTTCTAGCCACAAATTCAAAAGCTGGCAATCTCATTTTTATTATTTTAAGTTACTACTTCAATAAAGTTTATATCATAGTAAGAACCATAGTAAACAGTAATAAGATTTTTCTATGATTTATTTAAAAGAGAATTAAAAAGAAAAGGTTCCAAAAATATATTTTTTTTCTTTGCATAGGATGGCCCAGGAAGAATATGACGACCTTTTTGCTTTACATGGCGTTAGAATGCGCTTTATCATTTGATTTTTTGATTATCTCATTTGTACCCTTCTTCTTTTATCATTTTTTTATCATATGTTCTGATTCTCTATACTACACAACACACTTGCAATAAAGCTTTTAATCATAATTAAATTTGTTTTTAACACATTAAAAATCTAAGAATACTTTTCTTTATAAAAAATCTGTGCATGCGTGGATGAGAGAGATGCATGTGGGAATCCCATGAATCTAAAGACTAATCCATGACAGATTCCTATATTTGGTGGTCGTTTTTTTTCCTTTTTTGAAAGTATAAGTATTCTAATTTGTCTTAAAATGTTTCTCAATCAAAAAGTGTATGTATTTGCTGTAAAAGATTTGAGCCCATGCCATTGAAATCCAATAGATTATTTTATTTCCAAATCATCATAGGGATAACGAGTTACCGGAATGTTACCCTATTTATATCTTATCTATACATGCAAAAAAATATATTTATATTACGTTTCAGCATTAGCTTGAAGAAGAATGGGAGGCATGCCTAAATGGTTCTTTACTAAATACGTGTATCTTATGTGTTTTTTTATGTGGGAGCTCATGTTCATTGCCTACTACCTCCCTGTATACATATACGTACTATTGTAAGATATGGTAATAAATTGGATTTTTATAAGGTTTACACCACTGTTATTATATTAGAATTACCAATTAACTTTAATTTAATAGCAACAACTACACTCATTATACTTGGAATATAAGTGTGGAATGAAGCACTAATGATTTTGAATATATATAAGGTGTGAAAAATGTGACTTTTAATTCAAATTAGTTGGCTCTAAATTTAACTTTTATATACATTAGGTATTGATTAATAAAAATATTTACTTTATAAGTTTTTAATTTATTTATTAAAAATTAAATAAATTTACTATTTAAAATTATTTTTAAAGATATAGATAGAGATGGGACAAGGGAGAGTAAAGGAAAAAAAGAGAGAGATCCAAAAGAGAGAAAGATTAAAAAATTAGAGAGAGAAATATCGGAGAGAGAGATATATGTAAATTGTATATTATATTCTTCCTTCTCTCTCCTCAGCTGGAGCTTCAAGAATGAGTGGGAGAGTGATGAGAGGAGAGAGAAAAGATGAGTGGAGAGAGAAAAAGAAATAAAAAAAAGTGGAATGTAATTTGGATTTTTAGAGAATGATAGTGAGTGGGAAGAGAAAGTAGATCCATTTATATTGTTAAAAATGTATATAAGACATGTATAAGAATACAACTATGTATACAGATTTTGTTTATGTATAAATTTTGTTCGTATATAAAATTTGTGAATTGAATGGTTTACGCGAATTTTGGAGACGAAATTCATTTTTATGGAGTCGATGGATTTTATTAGTATGTTTTATGGGTGCATATATGTATCTTATAATAGGTATATATTTGTCCAATAATTTTTGTTTTATAGTGCAGTAGGCATGGGCAATATGCTAGAATATATATATATATATATATATATATATATATATATACTAGCATATCCTCCTTATATACTAATCCACATGCATCCAAATTTCCAGATTCACCAAACTAATACTTTACTCCAAAACTCACATGCATGCATTCAAATTTCCAGATTCACCATAACAGAATTCTTAAAATGCTAACTAATTTCAAGAACCAACTAACATGAAATATATATGTAAACAAAATCAACTTGCCTTCTAAGATGAATCTTTCTTAGTTTATCTTCCTCCTCTTTCTTCCTTTTCTTCTTCTTCTTCTTCTTTTCTCTCTCTATTCTAACTGTTTTTTCTTCTATTCTTTACATTCTTTTTCCACACTTATACAATGCACCAAACTATGGTCAAACAAGTCTGATGTGGCCAAACTTGTCTTTATTTTTGTAGCTTACTATTGCCTATCAAAATATAATTTAAACCACTAGCAAGAGAACGAATCTTTGTAGATATGGTTCTTTATAAAAGGTATCGATCCCACAAGGAGTACTTGGTTGAATTGCACTATTGAGAGAGAATTTCTAATTTAATCCTAAAAATAGAATTTTTGATTTGAATTTAACACTACTTTGTAGAATGTAAAAACATTAAATTTGAAACAATTTGTAAAGTTGAGAGAGAGAGAACTAGGGGTGGTGTCCACCTCTAGCCATTCGACATGTCCATTTATGTAGCAAATGGATTTTCTACAAGTATATGCAACACAATGTCATTAGGCTTGTGGCCTCTAATGACATATCAAAATATAAACATCATTTCTAACTAAACATAACCCATCTTTAACAAGCATAGTTCTTCAACCTATCTACTTATCCTACCTTCTAAATGTACCTACGTGTGTCCGAACTACCATATCTTGGCATGGGCTATATAAGCAAGAAACATCACATTCCATTAAACACCATTACAAAGCCATCATTTACACTTTTCGTGAAAGCTGTAAATGTTGAGCATTCAAAATTAAGTATTCTACTCTAAGACAAGATGAAGAAATAAAATCAAATGAATATATTGAAGAGGTTCACAAGTATTATACAAAGCACTAGGCTACGTAATCAACATATTCATATAGATCCTAAAATAGCTACAAAATGAACAAGTTACATGGCTAGGGGTTTCAACCACACCCTAGATGGAAATTTAGTTGATCATAGGAGACTTGCAATCCTCCATGGCTAGAGATATGAAGCTCCAAAGGTCTGGTTCAGCTCTCCTTCTCTCCTCCCCAATTAATTCCTCTTCTTCCCAAAAACATGCATAAATGTCCATCCACTAGTGTCCTTGGGTCCCACTTTGCCTATATATCTATATAATCCACCTAATATATATATGCTCCCCTCACATGTCTCTTTGAAGTCAGAAAATTCTCAAAAAGAACGTGCAAAGGTCATTCTTGGAAGCAAGTGGCAAGACAAGTGGGCAAGTGGACAAGTGGGCAACTTGTAGTTTGTAGAATCTCGATTGTGCAAAATTGAGGTTTCGCACAATCGAGATTTCGATTGTGCGAAATCATCATCTCGATTGTGCAAAATGCCTTCATGAATTTTTCTTGATTTCTTCACTTCCTCAGCTCTTGATTCGAAACATCGCCCTTTTTTGGGTCAAAACCAAATATTCAACAAAAACACAAAAATAGCATAAAAATACCAAGGTAAACATAGATACAGAATCAACATATGCAATTAAGAAGGCATAAATGTGCAACATTTAACGCTTATCACACCTCCAAACTTACATATTGCTAGTCCCTTAGTAATGCAAAATAAAATGAACTAACTTATGCAAAAATGGATCACTTATCAGTCATTAACTAGATAAGGGATGATTACCCATTCATCTCATGCTTGACAAATGCAACAAGTATTATGGAGCTATGTGGACATTTAACAAAAATGAACCTTTGCAAACTAGAGTTAGATAATAGTCCCCACATAATGGTCAGTTTGAACAAAAATATCAACGCCGACCCTAAAATCCTCTTTGAAGAGTGAACATCCATTCTAATGTGTGGCTTATCGTCATATTTGGAGAATACAAGAACACATCTGTTTTTAGAAGAAAAACTCATAGAAAGCGCGACACTATGGTTTATTACTGTGAAGCATGCATGAATGCTTGTGTAAGCATGAAAAGGGTTTTGTTTGCATAATAGATGACATGAGGTAATTTGTCTACACGTTACCCTAAGACTGCACCCATTGCATAATCGGATGCATCACACATCACCTCAAATGGGAGAGCCCAATTTGGAGGAATGAGTATTGGAGCTTGTGTAAGCAATGTGCGTAGATTCTCAAAAGCTTCAAGGCACGCTGCATCAAAGGTAAAACAAGATTCTTTTTCAAGAAGGTGACACAGAGGTCAAGAGATTTTGCTAAAATCCTTGATGAAGTGACGGTAAAAACCCGTATGCCCAAGGAATGAATGAATTTCTCTCACCATTGATGGTGGAGGAAGTTTGGAAATAAGTTCAACCTTGGCTTTATCAACCTCTATTCCTCTCTTGGACATAATATGCCCTAGGGCAATGCCTTCTTGAACCATAAAATGGCTATTTTCCCAACTGAGGATGAGATTTGTCTCTTAACATCGTGTAAGAACACGGGACAGATTATGGAGACAAGATTCAAATGAAGGTCCAAAGACAGAGAAATCATCCATGAACACTTCCAAAAAGTTTTCCACTATGTCAGAAAAGATAGACACCATACACCATTGAAAAGTTGCAGGTGCATTGCATAACCCAAAAGGCATGCGTCTATAAGCGAATGTACCAAATGGACATGTGAAAGTGGTTTTCTCTTGGTCTCTCGGGTCTATAGCCACATGATTATATCCGGAATATCCATCTAGAAAATAATAGAAGCTTTGACATGCTAGCCTCTCTAGGATTTGATCGATGAATGGGAGTGGAAAGTGATCTTTCCTAGTTGCTAAGTTAAGTTTCCTATAGTCTATGCACACTCTCCATCCTGTGGTGGTGTGCTGAGGAATTAACTCACTCTTGTCATTTGGTTGAACAGTGATGCCTGATTTCTTGGGCATGACTTGAGTGGGGCTAACCCACTTGCTATCTGAGATGGGGTAAATGATTCCCACATCTAGCAATTTCACAACCTCTTTCATTACAACATCTTTCATATTTGGATTTAATCGACGTTGTGCCTCTCATGAGGTCTTTGCATCTTCTTCCAAATGTATGCGATGCATACATATAGAAGGATCTATTCTCTTTAGATCAGCCACACTCCATCCTATGGCTTCCTTGTGCTCTTCAAGCACTTTGAGGAGTTCCCTCTCTTGTTCATTAGTGAGATTGGAAGCAATGATGACTGGGAGGGTGTTATTGCAGCCTAAGAAAGCATACTTGAGAGTAGCCGGTAGAGGCTTAAGCTCAAGTTGTGGCAGGGATACTAGAGAAGGAGTTTGGGAAGCATTTGACAAAGGGGGCAAAAGCTCTTTCGGTGCTCTCCATTTAGGTGAATTCATGATAACTGTGGCATCAAGCAGTGAATTGACTTCACTTATTGATTACTCAATGTCATAGTCATCACAGTTGAAGTGACTTAAGCACACCTCGAGAGGATCCTTCGAAAGAATGGAGGGCATTGCTTCTTGGACTAGATCTTCCAATATATCAACGCAAAAGCATTCACTTTTGTCCTTGGATGGGTGGTGAGAAGCATTGAAAATGTTCAATCGAACTTTCATATTCTCGAAAGAGATATCCATTACTTTAGTGTGGCAATTAACGCAAGCGTTCGCCGTAGCTAGAAATGGACGACCTAAAATTATTGGAATATGTCTAGTAAGATTTTGGACAGGTTCTGTATCAAGGACTATGAAATCCACTAAAAAATAAAACTTGTCCACTTGAATGATTACATATTCAATGATGCCACGTGGTTGCTTCACCGATCGGTCGGCGAGTTGCAACACTATTGTTGTGGGCTTAAGTTCCCCTAAACCTAATTGCTTATACGCTAAGAAGGGAAGCAAGTTGACACTAGCCCCTAAATCAAGAAGTGCCTTTTCAAATTCGTGGTTACCAATGGTGCACGAGATAGTTGGGGCACCTGGATCTTTGAATTTAGGAGGGGCTTGGTGCTGAAAAATGAAACTCACTTGCTCGGTTAAAAGGACTTTCCTAGGAACATTGTTCCTGGATTTATGCTTTTGAGTGCATAAGTCCTTCAAGTATTTAGCGTAGGAGGGAATTTTCCTGATAGCATCAAGGAGAGGGAGATTGATTTTCACTTGTTTAAAAATTTCCATCATGTCCTGAATTTTCTCTCCTTACTTCTCAAAATGAGAAGGTTCCTTCAATCTTTGAGGAAAGGGAACTGAAGGCTCAAATGATGTCTCACACTTTGGAGTAGGTGATGATACAACTTCAGTTGATTTTTCCTTTTGATTTTTATAGATTTTGTTCACATTTGGATTTATAAGGGAATCTTTTGGATTTTTAGGATGCTCAATGGTTTCCTTCTTTTCCTGCTTAACTTTGGAGTTTATAACTCTACCACTTCTTAGGGTGGTGATTGATTGAACCTGCTCAGGAGGAGCATCATAAGATGCAGATGAAGGATCATCAATCACATGAACACCCTTTGGATTTGCCACCGATTGACTTGGCAACTTTTCTTCCTCTCTTCTATTCAAGGCATTAGCTATCTGCCCTATTTGAGCTTCTACCCTAGCCATAGATTGAGCATTGACTTCAAGCTTAGAAATTTATTGAGAATGGGACTACAATAAGTGGGTGTTAGCCTCAAGATTGCTTAGCACTCTTTCTTCAAAGCCTTGGCTTCTCGGAGGAGGTGGTGATGGAATTTGGTAATTGGATTTTTGATGATACGATTGAGGATTTGGCCTATATTGAGGCTGTTGAGATTGGGAATTGTAAAAATTTTGCCCTTGATAAGATGGACTTGGTACCTGAGATTTCTAAGAGAATGTAGGATGATTCTTGTAACCAGGATTGTATGTATTCGATTGCTCTTAGGCATAATCGGGGGATTGACCGACCATAGGACAATCCCGCACATAATGTGAATTGCTATAGCAAAACGAACACCCATCCTGATTTGGAACAGGTTGGCTAGAAGTAGGCAGCCCACTCTTCATGAGTTGGTCAATTTTTTGAGTAAGGGCCTCTACTTGCATGACAACCTTATCTGACCTTGATAACTCAAAGATTCCTTTAATAGGTTGGGTGTTTTTACCCTTTCGAGAAGAGGAGCATTGAGATAAATTTTCACTTAGACTTTCAAAAAGTCTCCATGCCTCATCAGGACTCTTAAGAAGGAATGTCCCTCCACAAGAGGAATCTACCATTTGTCTATATTGATCACTCAACCCATCATAGAAACTTTGCACTAGCTGCCATTTTAGAACCACATGGTGCGGACATGACCTTAAAAGTTCTTTCAATTTTTCCCATGTCTCATGAAATTGTTCTTGGTCAAGTTGAGTGAATCTAGTGATTAATCGCCGAATATCACTTGTCTTTCCCATTGAGAAGTAGTTTTTTAGGAACGCATGGTGCATTTACCCCCATGAATGGATGGAATTGGGCTCTAAGGAGTTAAACCAGTACTTGGCCCTATCTTTGAGAGAAAATGAAACAAACGAAGCCTCAAGTCATCTTCTGAGAAATTTTGCAACTGGAGGGTTAAACAAACTTCGAGGAAGTCATCTAGATGCTTGTATGGGTCTTCATTTGGAAGTCCATGAAAATAACTAAGAAGGTTGATGGTGGAGGATTTTATTTCAAAATGATTCGTCACAATATTTGGAAATTGAATACATGATGGCGAAACATATGTAGTTGAAAGATAAAAATCCCTGAGAACTTCCCCTTGAGGAGGGTTATATGGTGGTAGACCGGGGGGTTGTACATTGTTTGGATCCATGTTTTCAGTCCTAGGCAAAATAGGGTCCCTAGAGGTTCCTCTACGTTGTCTAAGTGTTCGTTCAAGTTCAATATTACATAGAAGCAAAGGAAGTGATAATGACCATCTACCTAACATGCATCAATAGCGAAACACAATGTAAATAAATATATACAAGAACACATCAAATCCAACCAAATGCAAGACTTTTAGGCAATAAACTCACAAAAAGTCTAAGCTTGAATCTCGAGCTACAGTGTGAGGTATACCTAAAATTAAGCAAATTGAGAGATAAGAACAGAATATATGCAAAAAGGATAAAAAAAAAATTTAAAGACTAAGAATCAAATTAGACTTAATCTCTCAGTGGCGACAATTACACCGTACTCCCCGACAATGGCGCCAAAATTTTGATGTGGCCAAACTTGTCTTTATTTTTGTAGTTTACTATTGCCTATCAAAATATAATTTAAACCACTCGCAAGAGAATGAATCTTTGTAGATATGGTTCTTTATAGAAGGTATCGATCCCACAAGGAGTACTTGGTTGAATTGCACTATTGAGAGAGAATTTCCAATTTAATCCTAAAAATAGAATTTTTGATTTGAATTTAACACTACTTTGTAGAATGTAAAAACATTAAATTTGAAATAATTTGTAAAGTTGAGAGAGAGAGAACTAGGGGTGGTGTCCACCTCTAGCCATTTGACATGTCCATTTATGTAGCAAATGGGATTTTCTACAAGTATATGCAACACAATGTCATTAGGCTTGTGGCCTCTAATGACATATCAAAAGATAATCATGATTTCTAACTAAACATAGCCCATCTTTAACAAGCATAGTCCTTCAACCTATCTACTTATCCTACCTTCTAAATGTACCTACGTGTGTCCGAACTACCCTATCTTGGCATGGTCTATATAAGCAAGAAACATCACATTCCATTAAACACCATTACAAAGCCATCATTTATACTTTTTGTGAAAACTGTAAATGTTGAGCATTCAAAATTAAGTATTTCTACTCTAAGACAAGATGAGGAAATAAAATCAAATTAATATATTGAAGAGGTTCACAAGTATTATACAAAACACTAGGCTAAGTAATCAACATATACATATAGATCCTAAAATAGCTGCAAAATGAACAAGTTACATGGCTCGAGGTTTCAACCACACCCTAGATGGAAAGTTAGTTGATCATAGAAGACTTGCAATCCTCCATGGCCAGAGATATTAAGCTCCAAAGGTCTGGTTCAGCTCTCCTTCTCTCCTCCCCAATTAATTCCTCTTCTTCCCAAAAACAATCATAATTGTCCATCCACTAGTGTCCTTGGGTCCCACCTTGCCTATAGATCTATATAATCCACCTAATATATATATGCTCCCCTCACATGTCTCTTTGAAGTCAAAAAATCCTCAAAAAGGACGTGCAAAGGTCATTCTTGGAGACAAGTGGCAAGATAAGTGGACAAGTGGGCAACTTGCAGTCTGCAGAATCTCGATTGCGCAAAATTGAGGTTTCGCACAATCGAAATTTTGATCATGCAAAATTGAGGTTTCGCGCAATCAAAATTTCGATCATGTGAAATCATCATCTCGATTGTGCGAAATGCCTTCATGAATTTTTCTTGATTTCTTCACTTCCTTAGCACTTGATCGGAAACATCGCCCTTTTTTGGGTCAAAACCTAATATTCAACAAAAACACAAAAATAGCATAAAAATACCAAGGTAAACATAGATACAGAAGCAATATATGCAATTAAGAAGGCATAAATGTGCAACATTTAACGGTTACCAAAGTCTAAAAGGATTTGAGAAATATGGACACATATCACATATACTTATCTGCCACTTCTATTCAATTCCAAATTTTTTTCATACATCTAAAATTACATTCCTAACCCCACAAAACTCTAGTTTACCTTTGGTTCCTAAAAGAATAAAGACAAAAAAAAATCCTATTTAATTTTAAGGATATTACAAATAGTGTTGATGATATCCATTCTTACTACAAAAAGTACAATAAAGCAAAGTGGACACAACATTAGCATGCAAAGACTTAACTTGAAGCTTAGGTTTGGGTGCAGACAAATTCAAGTTCTTGGGTTTAACAAAAATAGTTTTTTCCCTTAGATAATGACCCAAAAAAACCTAGTCTAGTCTTATCTCTTGCAGGCTTACCAACACTAATCATACTATCAAGCTTAATCTACCCAGAAGTAAATGCAATCAATTTCTCTTATATTTTTTCAATTCAGGTTCAAGAAAATTAATTCTAGCAACAAGAGTATCTCTACCAGAAATATCTTGACTTACCTCGCTTTTGAGAAACTTGACTTACTTTTGAAGATTTTGAATATCAGCTTGTTATCTTCAATCAACTTCAATTGCTCTTCATTCTCTTTCTTCAAAGATTCTTTTTCAATTTTCACCTACTTCATCTGATTGCTCAACTTCTGAATCTTCAGACCCAACTTGACTGAGATTTGTATACATCTCTATTTCACCAACATCAGAATAAGAATCATTAGCAATGTCATTTTCAATATGAGCAATAAAAGTAAAAGCATCATTCTCAATAGAAGAATCACTATCAAAACTAGAAGAATCAAACTCAGAAATATTAACTTTCATACTTTCTTTTTATCTTTTAAAATTTTCTTTGCACTAAAGTTATTCTTCTTAGGAGTTGGACATTGAGTAGATATGTGACCTTTACCACCACATATCCAGCAAGTGATTTTAGAATCTTTAGAGTTATCAACTTCTTTTTCCTTCCTATCCTTACCTTCAGATGATGAGCTTTGACTATAAAATTTAGAAGGATTTTCTTTCCTAAGATTTCTATCTTTTTTATATTTAAGGATCTTTCTAAATTTTCTAGCAAGGAGTGCAACATCATTATCTGAATCATATTCAAAACTTTCAACTTTTTAATTTTAGATTTTGAAGAATTTAAAATATTTGACAAACTTGAAGACTTGGAAGTCTTTGATGTTTTTAAAGCCAATTTTTTTGTTTTATAAATTTTTGAATATTTCATCTCAAAAGTTTGAATTGATCCAACTAATTCTGCCACCTCCATTGAATCAACATCTTTAAGTTCATCTAAGGCTTCCAACTTGGCTTGGAACCTATTAGGTACTGACCTCATGTTTTGCTAATAACTTTAAAAGATGGATTTTTCTCACCAAAGGTAGCACTACTTTGAACCATATCATTAAGCCTAGAATAAAAATCAGAAAATATCTCATCTTCATCCATTCTAATTGTTTCAAATTTAGTTACTAGAATTTGTAACTTTGACTTCCTTACCTTGGTGGTCATGAGTTACCTATAAAATATCCCATGCTTCTTTCGAAGTGGAACATGCAGAGATTCTAGCAAATTCAAAAGGAACAACAGAATTAAATATAACATATAATCCCTTGTTGTTATTGTTAGCTTATTCATGCTCAGTAGTTGACCATGCTACTTTATCCTTATCTACAGTCACAACTGCATCACCAGTACCAATGGCAATGGAAGGAATTATATACCCATTCTCAATAACCATCCAAACTCTCTCACATTGAGATTTGAGAAAGGCTTTCATGTGAGACTTCCAAAAAGTATAATTTAAACCATTAAACAAAGGAGTTCGCTGAATTGATCCACCCTTTTTCATATTAAATTCCATAATAATTTTTGAAAAAAAAAAATTTGATTTTAAAAATACTTCGCAAGGAACTACTCACATATTAGAAAACACTGCTCTAATACCAATTATGAGTTGCGCGGTGTGGAACCGGCTGCAAAAGTTAGATTTAAAACCTAGAAGGGGTGATTAAGTTTACTTATTTTTTTCTTAATCTTTCATATTATCCAATTTTAAGTCCAATTAAAATATAAGCAATCTCACAAAGCAAGTAAATAAGTGCAGTAAAGTAAACGAATGCACCAGATATATGTGAAAAACCCAGATCAGGAAAAAACCACAGGTGAAACTTTGTAGCCCCGGAGAAGCAAATCTACTATCGTCGAAGTAAATTATAATAGACTTTGTCCCAGACTTACACCCACTCCACTCTGACTAGAACTTTGATGCAGAACACCTCAGGCTTACTATTGTGACTATCTCGTCTAACTGCGCAAATTCCTAGCTAATGTCAAAATTCTCTCAGAAGGGTAACTAGAAGAACACGAACACTCAGCAATTAAGTATTATGTCCCCTTCCTAGCTCAATCTTTTTCTCCTTCCTCACCAATGAACAGTTGTAGAAGAAACTAATCCAGTAACTTGATCACGAACAAATCTTCAATGCAGTCTTCGAACAGTTGATCAAGCAAATAGAGACGTCCTAAATCACTCAGTGAATATGTGTATGCTCTCAAAAATATAAAAAAATAACTTGAGAAAAAATTATTTTGCTAGAAAAATATCGTAATGCTTTCTCTCTTTATAATATGAATTTCTGGTTTGTGGAATGTGTCGTTGAAAGCACAATGAGAGATAAATCATATGAGATTTTTATAGAGATTAAAAATTCTAATTTTTCTTGAAAAATAAGTTAAAAACCAATAGGAAACAAGTCCCGATGTTTTAGGAAAGTTTTGGGTCAATTCCAGGTCAAAATAGGACTTTGCAAAACAATATTCACCAGAGCAGAAGTGTGGACTGGTCTAGAATTTTGTCGGTCCAAACATAATGTCCCTAGACCTCTTGGATCGGTCCAGCCTTTACTTGGACTGGTCCAACCTTGAATATTTCACTATTTTGCTTAAAAACCCCTCTATTCAAGGTCGGAACCTTCTGGCTTGAAATATGTGTTCTGATCACTTTACCTGGACTACGTGACTCTTACATGTGATCAACAATGTCCTCATACACTCAGAACCATCTCAAAACTTTAATTGATTGAATCCTTATTCAGAGCATTGATAGTTTCTTCTGAAGATTCAAGTTTCATCCTTTAAAGAACACTGGCATAGTTGGTGTAGAACTCCATGCTCACTCTGAGACATCAAGTACATGATCAATGATAAGAATATAACTCAAAGAATACAACCCGATCATGTTTGGTTTTGACACCGAAGATTTCCAATTACAAAAATATACATCACAGGTTAGGCTTGAGGGGGATGCAAAATTGCCAAAAACATTTTTGAGGATTTGAATTGAGGCTAGGTTTCCTTTTGAGAGTAGGATCAAGTCATCTACAAACATTATGTGTGAAATACCTAACATTTTGCATCTCGAGTGGAATCTAAATGATTGGTTATCTGTAATGGAGTTCTTGAAGAGTATTATTTTACTTAACAAAAAGAAATAGGCCTTTATACAAAATAAAGTAGGAGACACCAAACATAGGAAAATCCTAGAAAAAACCCTATGAGATCATGCTCTTACTGGATCCTAAAAAGATCTAAGATGTGAATTCAATTTTTTTTCTTTGTTTAGTCTTTTTGCGAGTGTGTCAGAGTCCCACGTAAACTCAGAATGTAAATTACCAAACTAATCCCTAAAGTACTCAATTTTTCTTAGCCAAAATCAAGCGATTTTGGGAAGTAGGGATTACTCTTCCTTTAGGTTCTTGATGACTCGAAATGAGAACTTTTACAATTTTAAGATTCACATGCTCAAAGAAACACATAACTAAAATAAGAATACCTAACAGTCACTTTTATACGGTTCAATGTCATTGTCTCCATCTTGAAATAGCTTATTTTCATCAAACTGAAGCCTTGAATATATCTCTGTATAGTGCTCAGTTTGTGGATTTATGAGTTTATGACTTGTGCCAATTAGAGAACTATGTTACCTAAATATTGAGCTTAGAGGGAGGTGAATAGGGTATATGGCAAACAATAGAAATCTATCCCAATTAAAAATGCAAGACAAAAAATGAAACAATAAATTTGTGCAAGAATTTATAAAGATATATATAGAATCAACAAAGCTCAAATTTAATGAGATAAGGATAGAGAAAATCAAAGGCAATCAACACAAGCATGCAGTGTAGTTCAAAATCTCCTACTTCATGACTCAAGATCCTTCTTTTGAGATTTTTTCAAATCCACTATGACTTCTCCTTTCGGGTGGAGAGCAAACATTTACAAATGAGCTTACAAGCTCTTCCTTTCTCTTGCTAGTGAAGTCTTTCACTTAGGCTTCTAGGGTTTAACTAACCTTTTACAAATGATTGAGAAGAAATTTTATAGCACAATGAATATGTCTTAAAGATTGATATACAAATTAAATCTCATAAATCTAGAGTTATAAAAGAAGTATTTAAGAGAAAGCTCAACTCAAGGTAAATATGAAAAATAAACTATAGATATGCATAATTAGGCTCAATGTAAGTTTACTCTTCCCTCTTTCCTATGAGAAAGTTTCTACCAAATGATATGAAATGAATGCTTCATGGTAGAACTTACCCACAAGATGTGTAAAAAAAATGCACAAGGTATGTCTCTCTCTCTTACTCTCTTCCACTAACCAAAATCTCCAATACAATGGGTATATATAGCTCATATTGAATATATGACCGTTTATAACTATTGGAGGTAGTTGGAGGTATTTAATGCTTAAAACAACCGTTTAAATTTGAAATGCATGAAAAATAGGTACTTGGTCAAGTGCTTAGTTATGCCTGATAAACATGATGAGGTGACGCATTTATTTCAAGACTCTAGAGCTTCATCAATCTTCTTGTAAGCCCCTTTGAAGTCCAAAGTCTTTTAAGATACTTGAGATAATTTGATATATTGTAAAATGCACACTCAAGTAAACTTATTAAATCTACAGTAGATTGTTACCATCAAAATTCTCTAAATAACCTTGGGTTGAAACCTTAAGGTTAACAAATTATATGATGGTCTGAACAAGTACATTGTTGATAAAATAAGATATAATTGAAGAGAGAAATTAAAAAAGAAGAACATAAGAATATAACGTAGTTCGACTACTACAGCCTACATCCACAGCATACAAAGCCCAAATGGTTAAATCACTTTTATTATTTAGTTTTGTTTACAATGACCACATCTATTTATAGGTGAAAGAATATACGTGATAAATATAAAAAATACATTAATGGAATATTATTAAAATTAATCCCATAAATCACTCCAATAATATATTCTCCAACACCCCCCTCAAGTTGGTACACGGAGATTTTAACTCAAGCGTCCAACTTGAAACTAAATACGAAGTTTCGGGGGATACGAGTTAAGTTGATCCTAAGATCCGAGACGAGTTGATCTGGAAATCCAAGATGAATTGATCCGAAGATCCGAGACGGGTTGATTCGAAGATCTGAGATGAATCTAGAATATGGTATAATAACCTGCTTTGATACTATATTGAAAAAATAAAATAAAATTGAAGAGAGAATTTAAACAAGAAAAATATAAGAATATGACGTGGTTCGACCACTACAGCCTACATCTACGGCACACAAAGCTCAAAGGACTACATTACTTTTATTGTATTCTTTCTTAGTTTTGTTTACAATAGCCACCTGTATTTATAAGTGAAGGAATATACATGATAAATATGAGAAATGTATTAATAAAAATTTTCTAAAATCAATCACATATATTACTCTAATAATATATTCTCCAATAATGCGGCGAGTGTGAAATATATTACTGAAGCAATGGACGACAATCATCCACGTACTAAAGAGTGGTAGTACTACGCTCAACGACTTAAAAAACTGACATTTTTGTGACTCAAGACGTGGATAACTTTAATTTGTCACATAAGATAGCACAATTTCATTCGCATTAAAACTGGTATTTGAAGAATAAATTCAGACGTCCATTTTTTTGTAAGGTATATACTCTCCTCTCGCACTTTCCTCTCTTTTTTCTATTATTTTTTTCTCCGACCAAGGATGTCAAACCAATTTGATTAGAGCAATGCTACACGTCTCGAATAAATATCATGAATTTTAACTCGAATCTATGTGATAGGTGATAGAGTCCATTATTTTAGGAGATAAAATTAAATGTTAAGTTATTATTGGTAGGATTCCTCCATACACGAAGTCCCTATGACATTAACACCTGCCACATAGATTCGAGTTAAAATTCGTGAAATAAAATTGTGATGTTTAGCATTTCTCATTTGATTATACTTTTTTTTTTTTTTATGCATAAAATCAAACTGGGATCAAATAATTCCCATATGAAAATATTCATTCAAATGACTAATTCATGGAAGAAATTGGAAAAATTTAGGGAGAAAAAAAGAATGGAAGTGTAGGAAATACATGAAAAACAAAACTCTAATCTTAGGAATCGAGAACAATTGAAAACCTTTAAAAGCAACTAGAGTTCAAGAGAACTCATGGCCTTGTATCCAATGATGCTTACACTTCAGCTGATCTCGTCGATAACCCAGTAGAAGTTTGAGTCAAGTGGGTAATGGAGATTCATCAGTTCTTGATAATGACTTTCATGAGCCACAATGTGTAGTACAGTTTTGATCTAGAATTGGTTTTGAGGGATGGGTTTGGTCAAAAATGTTGATTTTGTTGGACATAGGAGTTTTGAGGATTTTTTTGTGATATTCAATTGGTTTGTTGAAGAATATGAAAGAAAAAGTAGAGAAAGAGAGGAAGAGCAATAGGGTTTAAGCGATTTTGTTGTGAAGGTAGATGTTAAGCGGTGTACATATATACATACATGTGAGTCGGTTTTAAGTCGAGGAGCGAGAGTCATCAATTATATCATTTGTGCAATTTGTAATTCTACCAACTGATGATTGAGCTTCCTTGATCATAATTGTTAAGCTCCATTTTAGGCCTATTATTACAGTTGATTGAGCATCTCCATGAGCAAATAATAATAAGTCATAAGCAAAGCACTTGTGATAGAATTTGAAGTCAAGGCTGTTGGAAATGAAGTGGTTTAAAATGTTGGACAATACATCCAAGGCTAGGACAAAGAGTACTAAGGGGGAAAGAGGGTCCTCCAGCCTACTTCCACTAGCACCATTGAAATAACCGTGGAGCTCACCATTAATAGAGATTGAAAATGAGAGCTAGAGAGGTTATGCATGATTTGGTCCTCTGGAGAAACTTATATATATAGCTCCAGACTAGCAAAAGCTTAGTTAGAGGCTTGCGATGTTTTCGGTAGTCTTTAAGTAATTCTTGAGCAAGCAAGATGTTAACAACAATTCTCCTACCCTGAATGAATGCATTTTGAGATAGATTAATGAGTGGAAGGGGAAACAAGTTTCAGTTTCTCTGAAATGAGCTTATATATGCATTTACAGATTAGGTTACAGCAGGCTATGGGTCTTAAATCAGTAATGGAAGATGGATTAGTCACCTCTGGAATCAAATCAAGATAAATTAAATTAATTTGGGTTAATTTAATTTATGACAACTTTTGGGAGCCTAATTACAAATACACCAACTTTTAAATAGTATATGATCAGAAGACAACTTTTCAAAAAGTAATTACAAATTAGACAATTTATACTATTTAGGTCTAAAATGTTTTTAAAACCCTTTACATTTCAGTTTACTAAAACTTTTAGTGTACAATGTAATAGTTTTACTGCATTTATGTAATACTTTAACTGCATGACGTTACAATTTTACTACACAAAACATTAAACAGTGTAGTTTATTAAAACTTTTAGTGCACAATGTAATAGTTTTATTGCATTTATGTAATACTTTAACTGCACGATGCTATAATTTTACTGCACAAGACATTAAACATTGTAGTTTACTAAAACTTTTAGTGCATAATGTAATAGTTTTACTGTATTTATGTAATACTTTAACTGCATGATGTTATAATTTTATTACACAAAATATTACTGTAGAGGGATAATTTGGTCATGTCTATTGAGGAACAATGAAAAGTGTCAAATATCTTAATGCCTTGAGTCATTTCAGGACCCATAATGGGCCATGTTTTCTTGAAGGAGTAAGAATTGAATCCACCAGGCTCAAGGCTATTGTCATTCATCAAATAGAATAAGCATTTCTAAATTTCTAAGTTAGTGGGAAGTGCTTCAAGAGAAGGAAATAATTGGGAAGGAACTGACTTATTTTATAAACTGAGATAGTAAGTGCTTAACTAGGTAGACTGAGTGATCAATTCCCAAAAGGTTTTGAATGTGATCCAAAATTTCTTGCTTCAAGCTTTCTCCATTAAATGTTTGATCAGAATCTAAAGAAATGATCACAAATCTTCTCTGCTTTGTTCTATTGCTAGTGTTTTTGAGGAAGATATAAATGTTTTGATCACTAGCTGGAAACCAATTCTTCATATTGGATTCTTGCTTCAAGAGTCCAATCCTCTGTTAGGCTAAGATCCACATAGCTTTTAATAAGCCCTCAACCTTAGATTAAATTTCATTATAAGTTTTATGTCCCTTTTCAAAACATGAAAGTTCTAACTCAAATTGGAGATTTTAACAAAATTGCAGTTTAGCGTACGTAGCCATTGCCTTACTGTTAGTTTAGGTTATTCAATAAGGTCATATTCATAGACATTTTTTTAGGCACGTTATAGATTCGTGTCACATCACCAAAGCATGGCTAATAGGCCCCTAAAACATCTACCAATGACAATACTATATTGAAATTTTATCAAAAACTGCTCAATGCATTATAGTGCACCTTCTTCGAAACTTTTGGAGTTTTATGAACTTTTGCAAAATTAGTCAACACTTTCACATCTTTTTCACATCCAAAATCAATTTTCAAGATATTCAAAAAATCATTTTTATAAATGAAAATTTGCCATAATTAAGATAGGGTCCCTACTTAAGTTAAAATATGTCTTTTTCAAATTACGATAGAGTGTCAAATAAGTTAAGGTATGTTATTGTAATTATTATATTTTTTCCGAAAGGTTAGTATATATATAAGAAGTGAAATTTACGAGAGGCCCTGGAATTAACAAGGCCGAAACAGATTGGACAGCCCAACTCCAAACATGGACTAATGAATGCAAGGCATAAGCCCAAAACATGGGAAAACAACTTTGACGCCCAGACATGAAGCCCCTAAACAAGAAAAAGTGAAAGCCCTAAGGCTCTGTTTGGTTAAATAGAATCAATTAAAAAAGAAAGGATACAGAATTTTTTTAATTTTGTTTCGACTTTGGATACCACGAAAAGGAATTGTTCTGAAAAATTTAGATCTCTGCAACTCCCTGCTTTCTCCCAAAAAATTTCTCACACAAAACACGCGAAAATATTATTTTTGCATGAAAGGAACGTCTTTTTATTTTACATTCCTATTTTATCCAATGTCTTCATCATTTTTTTCACTTAGTTCCAAAGAATTGCAGAGCTGGCTAAAGCAAGTTCTCTCTTTTACTGAGATTGTGTTGAATTCAATTTTTTTATTTTATTTTCAACGGTGCGATTTACTCTTAGATCACCTCTTTCTTTACCCATTCTCAGTATCAAATTTTCTTTCGTTAACCGTTGAGTTGACTTCGTGTGAGAATTTTATTTTGATTTGTATTAGATGGTCACGGTAACTAGATGTATATTGATCAAGGTGATAATTGAAATTGTTTATAAAACCATACCTTCATATTGACGGGCAAGTTGATGAAATATGATAAATCAAATAAAGAAGTAACGATTTTCTTTCATGGCCTTGTTTTTGCCAATGGTGTGGCCTTGAGCAAAGTCCAGTCCTTCGTGCTAGTAGCTTAGTAGCCGAATCTACTTGCCGAATCATAAGACTTTGGCTGCAAGGCCATCATGCAGAGCAATTTGATGGTCATCATGTAAGTGATTATCCAACATGCAGCTCATAAGGTTAAGATTAAGTTTATAAAGACGAGGGTCATATTTATTCAATAAAAAGTCGACACATTCACAGCAACAAATTATAAAATGGTATTTTCCTACAACTTTCTTGAAAAACTTTTATGCTAACGAATTGCATTACTAGAAAATTAATTTTCTTTTCTTTTACTTCACTTTCTTTTTTTTTTTGTTTTCAGCTTCCGCTATTTTTTTCTATCTAACCAAACGAAGCCTAAGAGATGTAAGGGCCAAGGTAAGATATAGACCAAACATGGAGGCCCAATCAGTAATTTCTTTTAAATAGTCATTTGTAATGGCTATGAGAGTAGCTGTTACGAATAGATATTCAGAGCAGGTTCCGGTGAACACACATCGAGCTTACAGTGGCATAAGCTTAATGATTATGATCAGAAAGCCTCGGCTGAGGAAGAGAACGAAAGGACCAGTCACCAAAAAGAGCAGAGAGGAAGGGAGGACGATATTGTTTTAAAATTGGGAAATTGATGCCAACAGGGAGCCTATATTGGGGGATAGGTATATATGTAGACAGAGCAGCTACCTTGTGCATGGTGGGCGGTGCGCATCTCGGCTATTGATGCCATACACGTGCGGTAGAGTCCACTAATACACCAACGATTCAGATGCGTCGGACCCACCCATATCTATTCTAGTAGACATGGCTTAGATTTTTATTTTTCTCTCTCTTGCATATGTGTGGCATTTCGTTCTATATATCTTAATTTTAGTTTTGCATTTTTGACCCATCTTGCATGTAAAACAGCCCCCACTCACTTGACTAATTAAAAGGTAGGTTTTGAATGACCAAGTCTCACTAAGATAACCTTGGGGGGTTTGCTCACGGGCTAAAAGGAAGGATGAGTGGTATTCCCTATAAACTAATATACTTTTATTTTCTTTGTGTGTATTCATATTATTTGTTACATTTTTATATGTTATTTCATGTTCATTTTTATTGTATAAAAATTTAAAAAGAATATTAATTTGTTCAAACTGTTGTGGAATTTCTAGCCAAATTGGTATAAGAAGTGTGTACTAACCCTTGTGGACGGGTGTGAGTGGGCGGGTGCAAAGACAGACACTGGGCTGAGCTACCACACTGACAGGGTACAGGGTGCTCAATCCCACATCGCCTGGGTGTGGAAAAGGGAATGTGCTTATATGTAGTATATTTTCTTCAAATGGTATGAGGCCTTTTGGGGTAAACCCAAGAGCAAAAACCGTGCGGGCTCAGGCCCAAAGCGGACAATATCATACCATGTGTTGGAGCGGGGTATTACAGTTGGTATCAGAGCCTGAACCCAGCCGGAAGTGTGTGCCGACGAGGACGTCGGGCCACGTAGGGGGGTGGATTGTAGTAACCCTTGTGGACGGGTGTGCGTGGGCGGGTGCAAAGATAGACACTGGGCTGAGCTACCACACTGACAGGGTACAAGGTGCTCAATCCCATATCGCCTGGGTGTGGAAAAGGGGATGTGCTTATATGTAGTATGTTCTCTTCAAATGGTATGAGGCCTTTTGGGGTAAACCCAAGAGCAAAACCGTGTGGGCTCAGGCCCAAAGCGGACAATATCATACCATGTGTTGGAGCGGGATATTACAATTGGTATCAGAGCCTGAACCCAGCCGGAAGAAGTGTGCCGACGAGGACGTCGGGCCTCGTAGGGGGGTGGATTGTAGTAACCCTTGTGGACGGATGTGAGTGGGCGGGTGCAAAGACAGACACTGGGCTGAGCTACCACACTGACAGGGTACAGGGTGCTCAATCCCACATCGCCTGGGTGTGGAAAAGGGGATGTGCATATATGTAGTATATTCTCTTCAAATGGTATGAGGCCTTTTGGGGTAAACCCAAGAGCAAAAACCGTGCGGGCTCAGGCCCAAAGCGGACAATATCATACCATGTGTTGGAGCGGGGTATTACAGTTGGTATCAGAGCCTGAACCCAGCCAAAAGAAGTGTGCCGACGAGGACGTCGGGCCTCGTAGGGGGGTGGATTGTAGTAACCCTTGTGGACTGGTGTGAGTGGGCGGGTGCATAGACAGACACTGGGCTGAGCTACCACACTGACAGGGTACATGGTGCTCAATCCCACATCGCCTGGGTGTGGAAAAGGGGATGTGCTTATATGTAGTATGTTCTCTTCAAATGGTATGAGGCCTTTTGGGGTAAAAATCCAAGAGCAAAACCGTGCGGGCTTAGGCCCAAAGCGGACAATATCATACCATGTGTTGGAGCGGGGTATTACAAAGTGTTTCTAAAATTTCATAAAATTTGTAGAATGGTTTTGGATTTTTTTGTTTATTGGTTTCAAGAGCTTTTCACTCTTTTAATATTCTAATTATTAGAGCTAAGGGCGAAGAAATGCGGAAACATCTAATTAGTTAAACTTATAACACTACTATTACCATTTAGACCACATTTTGGCATGTGCAAGTGCAGGAGGTACATCAGGTAGAAGCTCTGTAAGTTAAACCTTGAAATAAAATTTAGTTATTTGATTGTTCTTTAATGTTGTAATTTATAAGTTTTTTTGGTTTGTATTCAACGGGGAAGATCTCTAAGAGTTAGAGGTGGAGGAAGTGCAACTTGCAACAACTCTATAAGTTAAGCATTATAAACTGGGTTAGTTTATATGGTAGTTATATAATGGTTTAATTTATACTTTTTTATTATTTATATTCAACATTATTATTTATATTCAGCAAGTAACAACTGATCAAGTCTGCTTATTTCCTACACAAGCTAGTAGGACATGAAAAAGGTATTTACTTGCACAATCTTATTACATTGGCTTTTATCTTGCATCATTTGTTTTGGTTTAATACTTCCATTTCATATTGGAAGGTACAAGTGAAAAGCTTTTTGCAGTTGAATAGGTGGAGATGAAACACTTGGAATGCTTTTTTTGCATAGTTTTTCCAGCTGATGATGTTAATTCTGTGTTGATGGTGTTTGATTCTGTGTTTTGAACAATGATGTTGGATTCTGTAATGACTTTATTCAAGTTTTGTGTTAAACACACCATTATTCAGTTTATGGGTTTAAAGTTTTATTAGAAGTTTGACATGTGTAATGACTTTTTATAATGACTTTATTCAAGTTATGAGATTATAGTATGTAATAACATTTTTTCAGGTATACTGAACATGTAATCAAGTTAATTGGTTTGAGTTGGACTTATTTGGTTATACATGGTGATCAAACAAAATATTGGATTCATCACCTTGCTACAAACTGAATATTTGATTATTTACATAATGACTTTATTCAGGTTATGAGATTATATTATGTATTGACTTTATTTAGGTTATATTGAACATGTTACGTAGTTAGGTTAATTGGTTTGAGTTTGGCTTGTTTTGTTATGTATGGTGTAATGGATTATTTGGTTATGTCTGGGGTAATAACTTAGTGACCAAACAGAATATTGGATTCATCACCTAACTACAAACTGAATATTGGATTCTTTGCAACAAGTTGTCTAACAAAGAACTATAACCATCATTTTCACTACTTCTCATAACCAACATTTTCATTACAAATTGGTTCAAAATAGAGACCAAATAAGCAACTTCAAGTTCATTTCAAAATTATTCATCACCTAGCTAGCAAAGCCAGAACACTAATAATAATAACAAGACTCGACAACATCACACTAACAAAGATAACAATCTTCATTGAGCCAAAGCTTGCTTTGTAATACCCCGCTCCAACACATGGTATGATATTGTTCGCTTTGGGCCTAAGCCCGCACGATTTTGCTCTTGGATTTTACCCCAAAAGGCCTCATACCATTTGAAGAGAACATACTATATATAAGCACATCCCCTTTTTCACATCCAGGCGATGTGGGATTGAGCACCTCGTACCCTGTCAGTGTGGTAGTTTAGCCCAGTGTCTGTCTTCGCACCCGCCCACTCACACCCGTCCACAAGGGTTACTACAATCTACCCCCTACGAGGCCCGACGTCCTCGTCAGCACACTTTCGGCTGGGTTCAGGCTCTGATACCAACTGTAATACCCCGCTCCAACACATGGTATGATATTGTTCGCTTTGGGCCTAAGCCCGCACGATTTTGCTCTTGGGTTTTACCCCAAAAGGCCTCATACCATTTGAAGAGAACATACTATATATAAGCACATCCCCTTTTTCACACCCAGGCGATATGGGATTGAGCACCTTGTACCTGTCAGTGTGGTAGCTTAGCCCAGTGTCTGTCTTCGCACCCGCCCACTCACACCCGTCCACAAGGGTTACTACATGCTTCAAGGACTTGAAGCCTTTGGATAGTTGTTTTTGCTTGGGGTTGGATTTGTGAAGATGTTGATGCACCTTCAACATCAATAGATAGGGGTTGGCACCACCTCCAATAGAGGCATTTTTGATATGGACAACCATAATACAACTTTCTTTTATTATTATACTCATCTGATTCAATTACTCTTACCACAACTTTGAATCCAGATTTGCAATATGTTTGCCTAAACCTCAGGTTATCATTGCTGCCAGAATGAGAGTTGGAAGCCATAAAATCTAGAGAGAGAAAATAGAGAGGAAGTAAACAAAGAACGAAAGAGAGAGCCGAGAGAGAATGAGAGAGAGAAAGTAGAGAGATAAAGTAGAGAGAGAAAAAAAATTATAGACTTCATATATGTGAAAGAGATAGAAAATGGGTGAGCTTTAAGTAAGAAGCAAAATAGGTATAAATGTTCAACTAATTGAGGTTAAAATTGTACTTTCAAATAGGAAGGGTAGTTTTGCCATTTTAACTTTTCAAATTAGTTGACTTCTAACATCCGTGACAGTCAACTAACAGTAGTGGGTGTGAGGGTATGGTTAACTAAACCTGGGGGAGTTTAACCATATTTTTTGAGACAAGTATTCTCCGTGGGCAATAAAAGGAAACCTGAAGGGTGTTAAAACATTTTACCCTTTTACTTCATATGTGTGAAAGAGATAGAAATGGGTGAGCTTTGAGTAAGAAGTAATAAGGGTATAAATGTTCAACTAATTGAGATTAAAATTGTACTTTCAAACAGGAAGGGTAGTTTTGGTATTTTAACTTTTCAAATTAGCTGATTTTTGATGTCCATGACAGTCAACTAACAACAGGGGGTGTCAGGGTATAGTTAACTAAATCTGGGGGAGGTTGACCACATTTTTTGAGGCAAGTATTCTCCGTGGGCAATAAAAGAAAACCTAACGGGTGTTTGAACATTTTACCCTTTTCTAAGGTTTAGGGTATTTGTTCATATAATTTTTTCAATTTTTAGTTCTCCTAAAATCGCATAGCTAAATCTTAAAATGAAATTTGTCAAAAAATTATGGTTATTCATTCAAAACTAAAACTTTTGACACTAAAAGTGGTATTATTTTGGCATCATTTTTGACAATTTAAGACCAATTTGGGTTAGGCCTGGATTCAGACCGGATTGACCATAATTCATATCGAGTTTGTTAACCTAATGGATTATCGAATTTGGATCAATAACAGGCTATTAGATTGAATGTTTGAATCCATATCCTAATTAGAGTGGATTCGGACTAAAATAGGGTCGTATAGACGTCTAACTAACCTTAACAATAAACAACATATAATGTAATTTTAGAACTTAAACATCTAATTAGTACACTTAGAGACTATGTATTTGAATTTTATTTAAGAAAAAAATAATAATAAAGAGAGACAAAATAGAGAGGGAAGAAGAATAATAAAATAATGATAAAAATATTTTAGTGTTGTAAATGAAAGAAATTATACTCAAAGAAATAGAGAGAATAATAACATCTTGAAACATATTACATTTTTGTTTGATTTCTCTGTTCATTGATGATTTTCACTTAACAAATGGCATGCATATTTATAGTATATTGCAGCCTACAATTCAAGACTTTGAGTTCACTGGGCTTATATAAATTACATTTTCTACTGGTGACCTTTTCATTTTGTCGCACACAAAAATGTATGCCACCTCCACCCACATTATTGTACTTGAGGTTTTAGGATATTTTTTCATATAATTTTTTTAGATTTTTAGTTCTTCTAAAATTGCGTATCATCATCATCATCCTTGACTATCTCATGTACAAACAGGGTTAGCCACATTGATTCTCTTCTTTCACTCTTTTTTATTATAGGTCATATTTTCTACTAGATTTAATTTTTTGCAATCATTTCTTATCACTTCATTTCATGTTAGTTTTGGTCGATCTCTTTTTCTCTTACCCTCTATGCAAATTACTCTTACTCTTCTCATGGGAGAATCTATCGGTTGATGTTGAATGTGTCTACACCACCTATATCGACACTCTCTTATTTTCTTGTTAATAGGTGGCACACCTAATCTCTCCCTAATTCTTGATTATTAATCTTATCTTTCTATGTTACTCCTAACATCCATCTTAACATACGCATTTTCACCACATGCATCCATTGTTTGTGTTTCTTTTTACAGCCCAACATTCTGCCACATATAACATAGCTGATCTAACTAATGTCCTATATACTTTCCCTTTTAGTTTATTTGACATTCGTTTATCACATAAAACTCCACTACAGTTCCTCCACTTTGTCCAGCCTATTCCAATTCTATTACTAACATCATCACCAATCTTTCCATCCTTTTATACAATTGATCCTAACTATCGAAAATAATTACTTTGAGTAATGTTTTGTTCTTGATTTTTTATTACTATATTATCATTTCTTATATCAGTACTAAATTTACACTCCATGTATTTTGTTTTAGTCATACTAATTTTTAGGCCTTTTTATATTCTAGAGTCGTTCTCCAAGCTTCTAATTTTATTGCTAAGGCTTCTTTAAAGCTATCCAATAACACTATGTCATCCACAAATAACATACACCATGGAAGGTTTCTGGCAATTCTTTCATTATTTCGTTCATGATTATCGTGAATGAAAATGGACTTAGCGTCGAACTTTGGTGTAATCCTACTCTTATAGGAAAATCAATCATCTTTTCTTGTATAGTGTGAACTCTAGTCTTAGAAACCTTATACATATCTTGAATATGTTCTACAAGTCCTAAAGGAATATGTTTTCTTGGTAAGGCCCACGAAATCATATCTCTTGGGACTCTATCATATGCCTTCTCCAAGTCTATAAAAACTATGCGCATCTAAATCTCAAAATGAAACTTTGTCAAAAGGTTGTGGTTATTCATTTAAAACTAAAACTTTAGACATTCTAGAAGTGGTATTATTTTGGCATCATTTTCAACAATTTAAGAACAATATGGATTTGGCCTATAAACAAATCGAATTCGGACTAGATTGACCATAATCCATATCCAATTTGTTAAGCTAACAAATTATATGGGTTATCAGATTGAATGCTCCATTCCATATCCAAATTACTCAGATTTGAACCCGAATCGGATCGTATAGATGTCTAACTAACCTTCACTTTGAACTAAAACGCGATTTTAGAACTTAGACCTCTAATTAGTACACTAAGAGGGTATGCATTTGAATTTTTATTTAAGAAAAAAAATAATAAAGAGAGACAAAATTGAGATAGGGAAGAAGAATATCAAAATAATGATAAAAATATTTTAATGTTGTAAATGAAAGAAAATATACTCAAAGAAATAGAGAGAAGAATAGGATCTTGAATCTTTTTAGCTTTCTGTTTGATTTCTTTCTTCACTAATGATTTTCACTCAACAAATTACATGAAAATTTATAGTAGATTGCAGTCTACAATTCAAGACTTTTGGTTCACCGGCCTTTCATAAATTACGTCTACTGTCGGCGACGTTTTGATTTCTGCATACAAAAAATGTACACAACCTTCGCCCACATCACTATAGATGACTTATTGCAGGTGGACCCTCCACTTATATTACAACACTCCCCTTGGCATGTGTTTTTAAGGTTTTAGGATGTTTTTTCATATTTTTAGTTTTCCTAAAATCGCATATCTAAATCTCAAAATGAAACTTTGTCAAAAAGTTGTGGTTATTCAAAAGTGGTATTATTTTGCCATCATTTTTGACAACTTAAGACCAATTTGGGGACTGAAAAATTCCTTTCTATCGTCTCCTATAAGTTCTTTGGTCATGCCTTATATATGTTTAAGTTTTACTGAAAATGGTTAAAAGTGAACTAGTTGTGTCGTTGTTGGCCTAAATGGTTTTATAGCTATCATTATAATTAGTAATCATTTCCAATGGTATTAAGCATTTTAATAATGTTGAATTTCTACTTTTATCATTGTGTTTAAGTCTTTAGGTCACCTGCCCAAACCAAGATGTCATGGAAACTTTGTTAGAAAATTGTAAAAACGGACATTGGGAGTTTTTCAAGAGTTTTGTTAAAATTTCATGATATTACAATGCTTAAAAACCCTTCATTTAATTTATGAAAATAACTTTTTATATGGTACTTTATGAGAACTTAACTCAAAATGTATAAAAATATTGATAGGTTTTCTATAACATATTGCACTATAATTTAAATTTTGAAATGGGAGATGATAAATGCACTCTCCTTCTAACCAAATGTATTTTTTTTCCTTGTCTTTTTCTTATTATAAATGACAAACATATCCCTAATAGGCTAATACAAGTTTTTTATATTTCTGTGTTATGGAAACTGATGCCTTCCATTTGGGGTTATGTTTAGTAGATTTAATTTAGCTCAGGTGTGCCAGAGTCGAGACAAACAAAAGTATCCTTGTGTGACTCGATCGGTCTTAAGGAGTAGATCACTTTTAAAAATGATCTGGCAATCTGAGAAGACAATGATTAGTCCTTCTTCTAGATTCTTTGATACCTCAATGAAGAGGATTTCTATAAATTCAACTTGAGAATAAGAATGAGAAAGCAACAAAAAAAGGGAGACACATTTTATAGTATTCACACTTATCCAAACACTTAAAGGAATAAAAGCAAAGAAAGCAACTATGTACATTTGCTTTATTCAGTAACAAGTGGGTTTTGTACATAAAGTACAAGAGTTTGATATAAATTAAACTAAGTTCTAATCTAGGGAAGTAAAAGCGATAAGGAAGTACAATATAATAAGAATTGCAAAATAAAGGAATTACGAAGACAATGTAAGACTTCTGATTGATGGTCTAGGACCTTTGTTTCAGTCCGTTTTGCTCCTATTTATAGTTGAGGCTCAGTAGTTACATGAAAATTTTCAATTTAACTTCAAAACTTTCAAGTGTCCAAAAAAATATTTCTTCAACCTTTTAATGCATCCCATTTGTCATTACCCGATGGGTTAGTCCATACATATAAGAGCTCAAATTTCTCTTTGCTGACATATCATTTTAAAACCTCACATGCTTTTTCAATTTCATCATGTGACTGAATTGCATCGGCAATCTTAACCTTATGACTAAATCCATACACGACTAAACCAAATGAGTAGTAAGCTTTGTAGCTAAACCTGTCACGCCCCCAAATTTAAATACCTGGAACTCTAGTTCAGTACTTGAATTTGGTGCGCGACTTGAAATACATAACGTCCTTCTTACCATACATTAATCCAAAAACTTACATAATACAATTCATATATGATCATCTAGATCATCTATTACAAAAATTTCGTCTGGAGGCCTCATCCCTCATCTTGAGAGTCAACTATGTACCACACAAGATAATTATATGCCAAGAAATTTACATGTAAACAACCTCCATCGTCCTGTACCGCGCTTCCATTCACTCGGTACCTGAAAATAAAAAGGGGTGAGCTCAACAAGCTCAGCAAGAATTGCAAAATACTATCATTGCTCAACAAATTGACCATGCCTTAAATTCCTATATATAAGAACATGTACAACAATCTTTGTTGATTTCATTCAGAAATCTTCTTATGATAATTAAACTCTAGTTAATTATCATATCCGCAGTTTATTTCACACACATGTTTTTTTCTTATGATAATTAAACTCTAGTTAATTATCATATCCACAATTTCTTTCACACATAGGAACTGTATTCTCAACAATTCCTTATTAAACAAATCGTCTAGATTAGCTTAACATAGCCTCACATGAGCCCCGGGCTCCCCTCAATTAGATGGCATGCTTAGCCAACAAGTGGTGCGCATCGCATAGTCTCGGACTAAGGAAGCTCTCACATGTGGCTGGGTTTGTACGTCTACTCACCCAGATGGTCCCGGACCACGTCCACACAATAAGGGCACGCTTCGCCCAATGGCCATAACAAAAGGGTCGTACACACCCTATAGGTAGGTCCCTGACCATACCTCACAAATTCTTTAGGAATTTTTATCTCATTTCCACACATTTAAGCTTTTAGGATTTACTAAATGCTTTTGGCATTTAATAAATCAAATCGTTCTCTTAATGTGATCACTAATCACATTAATTAATTACTTTAAGATTTCACCACTTAAATCTTTCCTAAACTTAATTATTTTAGCATAATTAATTTCATTATGCCAAAATATACCACTCTAGGATTTTTCGCAATTTTTAGAGCTTAAAGGATATTTTTTCCTAATTCACTCTAAATAAAAGAAAACAAGCGTTCTTTACTAACATAAAATCTTTTATAATTTATTAAATGCTATTCACATTTAATAAATTAAATGAGCGAATTGTGTGCGTTCCCAAACCTTAAATCATCTCGAACCGAAACTTAATTCTTAGAACCAACTCTTCTAACATAACAAGTTCTATTGCACTAAAACAAATGATTTCATAAAATTTCGTAATTTATGGAGCATTCAAGAATTTTTCCCTAGAACCAACTATTCTAGCATAATTAACTCTAAAATGCATAAACATAGAATTTTGGAATTAAACGTAATTTATGGAGTGTCAAAAACCATTTTTCCTCCAAATTCTAATTTCAGCCCAAAAAGAGAATGAATGAAGTTTCTTTTAAGTGACCTTGGGCTTATTTTTTTAATTTTGGCCCAGTCCAAAGTCATGCAACCATTTATTTCTTTTAGATGATACTGGGCCTATTTTTAATTTTGGCCCAGTCCAAATCATCTAACTCAAAACTTAACCCATTCACTTTTACTAACTTCAACTCTTGGGCCAATCCATTCTCTAAGCCCAAATCATAACTATTCCATTTCAGTCAACTCAAACAACCCAACAACTTCCATCAACCACTTTAGAACAACAGCCCACACACCATATATATATATATATACATATGTATATATATATATATACATATATATATATATAACACCCAACTGATATAAACAAAGACCACCATTTTCGGCACCCAGCAAGATCTCTTCAAGGACCCATCTTCAAAAGTCTAATACCATGCATATCAATCCACCACAAGCAAACCAACTTTAGATAAATTAATCAATTCATCCATATATATATATATATATATACTACCAAAAAAAAAAAAACCGTACAAAACAAAATGCAGGAATATGTATATCTCAGTATATATATAAACATCACACTACAAGAAAAGTGGGTTTTTATGACATAAAATTTACGGCGTTCTTATATTTTGTATCGTAAAAAGTACTTTTTACATGATTCTCAAGAGGCCCCTCGTCATTGGTTTATAAATGGTCAAGTTTTCACGACGTTCAAACAAGATCCTCATAAATTAAAGTTTTCACAGTGCATTAAAAACTTCGTTAATTTTTGCATATATTAACGACATATTTGTTAAACTTTAAAGGGATTCCTAGCCCCTCGTGAACCTATTCCCTTGTGAATAACTTTTCCGCTCTAAATTTTCCCATGTTGCTCCAAAATTTTCACTCCCGTTCCAAAATTTTCACTCCCGCTTAACTCATTCAGCCAAGTCCAAACGCACTCTCTCTCACACCCATTTATTTCACAAAGCCAAAAGCATCAAGAAACCCACTCTCTCTCATGCCAATTTACAGATTTCTTCTCATTCCACCAAAGCCCTAATAACATTGCCCTAGTCTTTCCGTTCTCTCTCACTTATGTCAAGCCCTAATCTTTGTGTTCTCTCTCAACCAAAGTCCATTGATCTTTGCATTCTCTTTCAATCAATAGACAATCAAGGTGCTTCTTCATGGTCCCTATCGAGGAGCATATATCTGAATCTGCTATTTAATTGAAAGATCATTCATTGAGAAGACCATCAATCAATTCAAGCTCTCATATATGCTGAGAATCTTACACTTCCCTCAAAAGGTTCTGAACATTATGTTATTTTCTTGAATTTATAAATATAATTATTTGTTTCATCACATTTATTCATTTTGGGCCATTAGGATTTTCCATTAAAAAAGTGATTTCTTGTTCTTTTGCTCCATATAGCTGTTTGTTAGATCATAATAAGTGAATTCAATTCGTATGCTTCATTTCTAGTTTGTTTAGGTAATTATGGGAATTTATTCATAAAATAAATGTTAATTATACATTATGTTACCATTTTTTGCCCAAAACAGCTATGTCTCATTATTAATTCCAATAAATGCTTATTTGGTCCAAATAACAGGGGTGAGGAACAAGTGAGGAAGGTTAGTCAATACCTAATTGGTGTGTATATATATATATATATATATATATATATATATATATATATATTTGGTTCTCCTCATATGTGAAAATTTTGAAATGAATTAGTGATAGAGAATAATTAAAGCCAATAATTGTATTGTATTACAATGAAGAATAAAGAAACACCAATTGCCGCCACATGCGAATTTCTGTCCGATTACAAATCTGAGGTATAGTCAAAATTTTCAAACCTACTTTTTCATCTTCTTTGATTCTATTTGCTAGCTGAGAGAATAGTTTTGTTTGTGTATGTTTTGCATCTTCTTCTTCCTGCTGCATAATTAGTTTATATGAGATCACTTAGGTTAAACAAAAGAAGATATATTTCTTGATTCAGTTACTAGAGGGCGTTAAGTACCTAGCCTTCCAGTAATCTTATAAAAATTAGTACCCACAATTAAGGATTGCATGACTCCAATATTAAAATGTGGCTAGTTTTGATTTAAATGGATTAGCTATAAATGTACTTTATTAGTTCCCTCTCCATACATGGATGATGTCGCTCTAGAACTGTTACTATCCACCTTAAAGTAATCACTCTTCACAATCCACTTCTTTTAACTTATAGAAACAGTAATCCAGAAAATCAGTATAAGCTACAATAACAACAAATAATTCTCTCTCTCTCTTAACTTTCTTGCGTTATAGGAGTGGATGCATGAGACCAACCATATCCTCATTTTATTGACTTTTGTTTTATCTTGATTCTTGTTATTATGAGGTGTTTTTTTATCGATGTCTTTTTTCCTATAAGTCTTTTGATTGATTAGAAGGGAAAATATATATTAATACTTAATTAGATCAGTACTTCATATGGGCTAAGATTATCTATTTGGTTCAGGATCATTTTCTAGGAAAACCAATCTTGTGTTTTTGTCTTGTATTTAAGTTAGATGTGAAGAGATTAATTAAACATATTCACCCACCTTGAATACCTAAAAATAATAAGTGTTGTATATGCAAAACATCATATTGATACAAAGAAAATATATTAAATAGAATTCTATGATTCTTTTCTTCTTGGTTTATGTTCATATATAAACTTGAGTGCTAGCTATAGCCATATATCTTTGGAACCAAAATAGGAGACACAAATGGGGAGTTGGGTATGGTTGCACTCTTGTGAAACAAAATTAGTCATTAATAGAGAACCAGTTTCTAAATAACAAAAAATGCAAGCAAACCTGAATTCAAAGGGGGTAGAAAGTTTGAGACTACTTTTTGTGATGGAAATTAATCAATTTTGCTTTGAAAGTTGTTACATACATACATAGAATACAGATCAAACACTGCTAAAATATTCTCTATACCAACAAGAACATTTTTTATTTGAAATTCAAATATTGCAAGTGTCATAGTATTAATATGCTTTTTTCCAACCTCATAAATGCATAATGAAAGTTCTAGATTTGCTTCTGTGAGCTTTTTCATCTTTTATTATCTTTTAAATAAATATACCAACCTCCTTTATGTTGGGTTGTTGGAAAATTCAATGCCAACTTCAATGAATATTATATACTCTCTTGCAGGACATCTTCACAACAATTAACCTGAACACAACCCATATGGTTTATTGTTATATTATATTTATACTCCATTACTGTAGGTTACTGAGATAACAAAAGGAAGTAAAGTCAAATACGAACTTGATAGAAAGATTGGTCTGATTAAGGTATAATTTCTTCACAGATTTGAAATGAATTGAACATTAAGTACCAAATTCGCATTTGTAGATACTTTCTTTAGCAGCCAAAAAAAAAAGTGTGCTTAATCTAGAGATCAGAGTACTATTTTGTTGCTTTTCCTTGAACTCAAGATGTTGAAGTGAAAATTTGTTAGGAATTAATTGTAGTAGTAATTTCTTCTAGAGTTGTTCATGTTAGTTAAGAGTCCTTCTTTATGGTCCTTTATTTTTTCTTTTCATTTGATGGACGTTAAATATGCTTTATTGATCTTTTAGTTAGTCTTCAAAAAAGTGTCTTTGTTGGACTTAAAGCATATGTCAGTTGTTTATATGTACTTTCCATTAGTGTATTCGGTTATAATATTATGTTTGGCTAAAATGCATGAACCCTGAAATCATCTCTCAGTACTCTTAATCTAATTGTATTTGATAGGAATAGTTTCATTGATTAACAATAAAATCTCTTGAAGTTCATTCTCGTTTAATTTTTTTTCCTTTTATTTTATTTTATTTTATTTATTTATTTTTTTGGAGGGGAGTTAACATTATGAATTTATATTATATTATATAAATTAATAAATTAAAAAACTTCAGTAATGATTTAAGATTAAAAAAATAGTGGCTATTTTGTAGAAGTGATTTGCCTTTGTGATCCATAATAATGTTATGTAAGTACCCGAGGAAGCCTAATAATCAATATAACTGCTTAATAGTCTTGATTGAAACAAATAATGCTACTATTTGTGCTTTATATTGCTTAGTTATTTAGACTGATGTGGGATCCACCAACTAATGCAATAGTGTAAAAGTATTTATTCTAACAATTTGTAGAACCATATGGATATTGAGTGACATAAGCCATAACTTTCTTAATTAGTTTTGTCATTTAATTATTTATCGAACTGTACTTAATCTGAGCGAGATTTCAATTCAAATAAATTCAATATGTTGAATCTCCATTCTTCTTTATCTACAGGTCTAAGTTTTTGGAACCATTATCAAGGAGAACAATGAGGGGTAATGACAAAATCATTCATTGTGAAGACTTATGTCTCAATCTGATGTCATGGTTCCCCTTACCAAATTGCATTTGTCAATGGAAGTTTCAGGTCAGCAGATTTACTTCGTAAACTTGTTCCATTTATTAGTTGTTTAGCATTCCTGTATCCCAAAATTATGGGTTTTATTATATGCAGAAATTGATAAGACAATAGAAGTACATTTTCTGTTGAATACGATTTTATGTAATCATGATCTAGCCTTTTTTTTCTAAAAATAATTCCTGCACCTTTGATGGTTCTTTGAACTTGATTGTCGATTTGGTTAAATTGAACCTGGCTCTAGAATGGTATTGAGATAGATGAAGATAATCTTTAGGGATTGTTACCAAGTCATCCTTGTTATTACTGTTATGGTACTAATGTATTCTTAGGTTCCAATAATACAAATCAATTTAGATTAATTTAACTCAGATTTGTGACCCTTCTACTGATTCAAGCTCATTCTTAAAATTTGGTACGTGAAAACCCTCAATTAAGTCCATTTACAGCTGCTGTCACAATGTGCATCCTGTGTGTTTATATATTTTGGTCTTGAATGCCAATTGAATGTCTAGATTGCAAATATTTGAGCTTGAGGAATCTTTTGTTTGTGTTGCTGGGGTAAGCACTTGAAGGTTGTTCCAAGGGATCATCCACTGTTGTTTCCTAAATAATTATTTATAGGCTACTTTAAAATTCACTCATCTGCAGCTCAGTTTAAAGACTAAAATGCTGTAAAAAAAAGTGTTTTCACTGTCAACTCATGTTTTTGATTGATGCTTGAGGATGCACTATGAATGTGCATGTTTTAATTCATGCTTCAAGTCTCCTTAAGTACCTTCTTTCCCAGAATTTTGATTGAAAATATTTTAAATATTCCATACATGGGCAGTGCACTATTCATTACTGGTTTAGTAATTTCTTTTGCTGTCATATGCCCAAAAAGGGAGTTGATTCTACCATAGTTGATCCTAACAAATAGAAGAGTTAAATTAGATTGAAAAAATATGGTTTTGAAGCTAGATCAGTTTTATGATGTCTTGAACCTGATTTGGTAACTTATTGATGCTGTCAAGATTAATTAATATGTGATGAACATACATATGATCCCCATACCATTAGAAATAGACCTTGGACTTAATGAAACCATACTATAAGGTCCTAGTTGCTAATAGAAAGACTTGGGCACATTTTTAGATTGAATGAGCAAAACAGTTCACTTAAACTTAGGACAACAGCCCACTAAAATGCTCATAAATTTTATTTTATTTGACTTGTATAAGTGAGACTTATACCATTGGAAAGATAACTTCAAGAGCTTCATTTTAGATTTAAACTTGACCTGATTTGAATATATAATGACCAAGTTATGGTCTATCAAAGTTGGCAAATTTGCTCAACAAAAACTCAGGACCACAGCACACTAAAATTGTCATATCTTTTTTTGTGGTTGACTTTTTTTAGTGAGATGCATACCATTTGAAAGATAAATTGAAATTCTTCAATTTGGACATAAATTTGGCCTGATTTGGATTTAAAACAAGTGAGATATGGTCTTTTGAAGTTGGCATATACATATAGGCTGACCAAATTGGGAGTAATGAAATAAAAATTCAAACAATCCCTTATTCACCCCAACGGTCAGAAATGGTAGTTTTTAATTGGCCTACATATACCCAATGTCTTGGACATTTTGGGTGTGCAATAGTACAATCCTAATTCACCCACCCCCTATCGGGTCCAACAATTGGTATTAGAGTCTCGACTCTAGAATAGTCTTAACCAGCTTAGAGTAGATACATGGTAAACTTTGTAGGAACTTCTCGTATTTACGTTTCTTGACCCATAGACCTCCATGGTTTATTGGAACCATTTATAACCATTAAAAAGCTGAAATGAAATTATATCTGTCGAACTGTTCATAACTATTTTAGTACACATTGAGCTGTTATTGATGATTTGCTATAGATTGGCACTAAATACTGATCCTAGCAAAGGCATTTTATCATAATATACCTATTGTTACTAAGCTAAGGTTGATATAGAGATTGCTCTGAAATCTTACATTTGTAACCTCAGTTTTTGGCCTATAATAGAAGCTGTCATGTTTTTAGTGCATATGAGAATATTTGAATTTACTTTATAAGTCTGCTCAAACTTGTATTTTCCCAGAATTAGCATTCAAGCATTTTTTTTAGCATCCTATAGCTAGTTGCTGCAACTTATTGCTTAGTTTTAGTCCAAAGTGTTGACTGTTTGTCTAAGTGAATTGTATGAATGCCATTAGTATTTTAGCAGCCATATTTAATCATATTTAAGGTGTTCATGACGCATTATTAGTTGCATTACTGAAGCTCAATTTTAGACAAAAAAAATATTTACATTGCTTAAGGACTGTTGTGTGGTTGCTCTTGTTGCTGGGTGATGTTTGAGATTTAAATGTTCATTAGCAAATTTTAAATCACATTCTAAGCTTGATCTTACTGTTGAATTGCATCAATTAGTGATGGATCCATATTTGCTTGTTTAAACCTTGATCTACCAACATTGAAAATCAAAACCAAGAATACTTTGTTTTTTGATCCACATACAATTTACCACTTTAGCTTCATAGATTACGATCAACACCTATACAATGCATTATTTGCAAGTTGTAGCTAGCAGAAGACGTACATTTGTGATGACTAGGCTGGCCTCTGTGATTCAGTAACGAAGAGAGAATGTTGTATGATATTTGACAGTAAAGTAATCTTTAGCTCAACATAGTGAATAGTGCAGCAGGCTGTTCTAAGAGCTCTAGTTTGAACCTATGCTAATTTTGGCAAAACAACAGCTAAAATAAGACTTAATATAGGAAATGAAGCATGTTTATATACCTTTAACCCTTAAATAGCACACAACAATATAAACACCATTTGAAAAAGACTTTGACAATAATATATGATCAAAAGAGAGCTTCCAGCTAGTCACAAATCAAGGCAACTCTTATGAGGAGTTTAATACAGTGAAAGCATAATCTATATGACTAAATACAACTGCTGGAACAGTAAAGACATCCAAACATTCAATTTGCACACATCTGTCAACCCTTAGATCAAAATCAATAGTGAATAGTACCTGCAGCAGCTAGCTATAGGGTATAAGAAATTGATCCTATGCTAATTCTGGGAATGTCTAAGCTTGAGTAAACTTAGAATGTGTATTGTTACATGCTCATATATATCAACGATTTCAAATATACCCCAGCAGCAAAGTTAACTTCAGAACAAGCATTTTTAGTGAAAATTTGTTCACAATTGAGCTTTAGGAAATAATTTTCAGTGTAGTATTAATTGTTCCTTCTTGTTGGCATAAAGAGTCATAAATGGTGTTTTACACTTGCTAAGATAACCTAATTTAATCTAGAAACAAAATAGACCAATCTGACTGTGCTATGCCTTTATAAAGTTCTTTAACACAAAAAAAAAACTAAGCTCTATGTGTTTAATTTTGAAATAAACTCCTTACTTTATCTAACTTCTACAATTATGATTTAGAATTGTCTAAATACACTTATTAGGATCAATTGTAGCAGCCCAAGACCTTTATAAATGTTTATGATAGTGCATATGGATTTTGATAGCAAACCTTATTCAAAAATAGGAGATTATGATGAGCAGAATTCAAATGAACATCAAGCTGGCATTGAATAATCACAAAGACTATCAATTTCAATTCAGTATAATGTACTAAGATCACTTGAACTTACTTAGCAGCAGCAGTTGCACATTTTGAAATAGTTGACATCACATTTTAGCCTCATTAACAGTAAACTAAGTAGTTGACAAGGTATAACAAGCATAAGATTGATTCAGTCCTATTTCTGGGCTACTTTAGGTCTAATTCACTCTTAGAATCTTAAATGACACTAGCTCAAGGCACTTAGCAAATATTGTAAATCAACCCTTGAAAAATCTGAATGCAATTTTTATGACAAATCACACATGGCTCAAATATTAGCTTTTAGATTATGAAACTCAAGAAAGACCTTTAAATACCAACAATGGCCACAAAATTGAGTATCTCTATCTAGAATATGCATATACAAATCATAATGATTTTTAAACATTCAACATAAGCCAACACAACAAGCATGATAGTTATGACAACAACAATATAAATCTGAACAGAAAGAACCAAAAGCTAACACTATGATAAAAGATTTAGTAGCCCAAAAGAAACTTAGAAACTGATTTTATATAAATAAAATATAGATGTTCATTACCATAATTAGGCTCATATTGTAGTGCATATACTTATAGCCATGACAGTAGTTTTAAGTGTCCAGATTACCAGCTTCAAAATCTGCAGAGTAGCCTCTGACTGCTATGCACCAAAGACTTTATTGAGGTTCATTTCTAGGCTTGAGATGAACCATGGAGCTACCTAGAAACTTTCATTTTCGCTCTCACAGACCTTTCAACAAAGGTGTTGCTCTAGTGATATTGATTTTTCACTCAAAGTTTTTCTCACTAATAGCACACTCAGTTCCCATACACTCTTAATACATATAGGAATATCAAAGCTAGCGAACTTTAATTATCAACACAATATGTGAAATGTATAATCTGTTAAATGGGCTAAAGATATTGGTTGTTAATAATATCTTAAGTTATTTAATTGTTGATTTCTCATCATGTACTACTTAATTTTCCCTCTGAATCCTAACAGGGCATTGATATTAATTAAATGGCAAAGCAAGTTACACTAGTTATATTCTAATTACAAATGCTTGAGTGATATAACAAAATAATAAGGATAGGTAGTGTAGTGACTTAATGTGTGAATTAGCATAATGACTTAATCATGCTGAAATAAATGATTTTAGATGAGGTTTAAGTATGTAATTGAGTTTTAATGTTTACTTTGAGTTTTATCTTTTGTCCTGGACAACAAAAGTTCATCACACCATTGACAGAATCAATTAGGCCAAATGATTTCTTCTAATTATTTATGTTTTGTGATACACTTGTATAGTGACAGGTATATCCTAGAATACCATCGAAGGCTAGCATCCTACATAGATGAAAGATACATTGGATTAATTTTTTTCCTCACAAAATTTACTCTAGGAGGTGTCAAAGGCAATTTTGAAAAATTTTGCCACCATGGAAGCTGTATCTTATGCCAGTGGTAGTTTAACTAAGGTTTTGTGTGATTAGATCTGTTGGGAACTCATATAAGCTGCCAAATCATCAATCTTACCAAAAGGGATCTTTTGTGCATGCACCTCATGGTTGGCTACTTGAACCCTTTTAAATAGCATTATTAGAATACTGAAATTAAGACTTGTGTTATGTAGGTACTTGCTTGAATTTTGTAGTGTAATGCAGGTACTTGCTTGGATTTTGTGGGTAAGTGTCAAAATCAAAAATTGAAAGTCGACTTTTGCCAAGAAATGAACAATGTGAAGATCATGTGGAGATCGATGTATAGGAGTACGTAATGCTAGGTTTTTGAATTGATCATGTGTGGATCAATTGTTTAATAGAAGTGCTAGAAAATTGAAAGTGTTTTACAAATGAATTTCCTTTTTGGATATATTTTGGCATATAGATGGATTATGAAAATGTACTTCTTTAGTCTTTTGATATGTTAATGGTATATTTAATGTATTGGTTTAGTTATTGGCATTAAGTGATGTGTGCATATATTCATGGGTTTTGTTGGCTTTACTATGTTTAGTTGTAATTGTTCGAAATACAGGTCATGTGTGGATGATTAGGTAGAATTTTAGGGTGCATACTTTTATTAAAAAAAAACTATATTTTATTAGCGGGGGGCACAAAATCCCATTAATAAAAGGACATTCGATGTATTAACGAGGGGTTGGTATGCCCTAAAAGAATTATTTACGAGGGATTATGCACCTTGTAAATAAATTTATTAGGTAGACAACAAAGTTTTGGATGGGGTGTATTTTACTTTTTTACGAGCGCCTATATATGACGTAAATTAAATATTAATGAGGGAATCCTCATCTCGTCAGTAAATTTATTACGTAGATAAAACATATATTGACGGGGGAAAATCTTGCTTTTCTACAAGGTTAATTTTTTCTCGTTAAAAATTTAGAGTATTCACGGGACCGTAATAGACTCACCTTCTGTGCGCCATAAATGACTTTTCACGGCATTTTTGACCTCTTGTAAAAGGCCTTATTTCTTGTAGTGTCAAAATGCTCCAACATAGCTAGTTTAATTGATAAAAAAATAACCACCAGGATTACACATATACAACACTGTACAATATATATAACTATATACATAATCACATGCATCAATATATTTACACCCACAGTGAAGATTCAAAGAAAACTCAAGTTTCATGCAAGTATCAACACCTTAAAACAAATTAATACCCATCAATAGCTATATATAACAATCCATATATATAAACAACCCAAGGACTAATCAAGCAACTCTTAATCCACAATTTTCCTCTTCAAGTCTCACCCTTGAAATAGTTTCAAATCAGAATTTCTAGTAATTTAAAACATGGTTATCTAGATATATAAAAATATATATAGAAGCATAAGGCAAGATTCAACTTGCCTCAATGAAGATTTTCTTCTCTTCTTCTTCTTCTTATTGTTCTTCTTTTTCTCTCTTTCTCTTCTTTTTCTCTCTGTTTCTCTCTGTAGTCGAGACTATAATTTTAGCCTCTTTTTCTTGCACACTCTACCTTCTTACATTCAATTGTCAAAACAATGCTAGCTTTGGTACACATGTCACACAAGCACTAGCTTGTCTGCCACTATCCAATTCAAAGCTTGCCTCACAAGACATATACATATAGCCTATATATATATATACACACACGCACACACACACACACACACACACACACACACATATATATA
This sequence comes from Cornus controversa, assembly GCA_026545225.1. NCBI lineage: Eukaryota > Viridiplantae > Streptophyta > Magnoliopsida > Cornales > Cornaceae > Cornus > Cornus controversa. The sequence goes on along the minus strand of CM048845.1, from coordinate 34,755,696 downwards.
TATATATGCATATATATATACACATATCCATAATTACACTTCTATCCCCACAAAATCCAAAAATTTCCTTTGAATCCCAAAAAGAAATTTAAACAAGGTCCTATTTAAAATCTAAGGGTTTTACATTCTACCCTCCTAAAAAGAAATTTCGTCCTCGAAATTTGTGTACCTTATTCAAAGAGCTATGGATATTTTTCCATCATCTTTGATTCCAACTCCCATTTAGCTTCTCTTTCGTCATTATGACTCCACTGCACCTTCACAAGTGGTATCTTAGTTCGCCTTAATTACTTCACCATACGATCCACAATACGGATAAGGATCTCAACATATGTAGCATCAAGGAGTAGTTCCATCTCACTATTGTCAGTGGCTTGAGTCTCAACTCGCAGACATTTCCTCAACATGGAGACATGAAAAATATCATGAACTGCTGCTAAACTGGGAGGTAAAGCTATCCTATATGCCACTTCTCTAATTCTTTCGGTAAATTAGAAGGGTCCGATAAATCGAGGAGCTAACTTTCCTTTTCTTCCTCCAAATCTGATCACTCCCTTCATAGGTGAAACTTTCAGAAACACCAAGTCCCCTACTTTAAACTCCAAAGTACGTCGATGTCAATCCACATAACTCTTTTGTCGACTCTGAGCTGTACGAAGTCGATCTCTAATAGTAACTACCTTTTCTGTAGTTTCTTGCACTAACTCGGGGCCCAATAGGTAGGTATCACCAATCTCAGCCCAACATACCAGTGAACAACAAGTTCTCCATGCAACCATATGCATATAATTAGTACAATGCCAATATCACATCTCATAGATATTGTTACTCACATAGTTCTCAATGTAGATTAGCGTGTCACTGCACACTATCACATAAAAGTCACATGTTCACAAAGTTCACTAACTCTTCCATGTGCTTAACATCATCATCCATAAATAAAAATCATTACCAAATTTGCAATAAATCCTTGTATTCTACGAAAGACAATACAAAGATCTAACATATCACTAAATCCTACTTTCCCTAATACTCACATAGGTTATACCTCATTTCTCACTTGTCAATACCCAACAAGTTAATTCCCTAACTACTTGGACCTGACACATTGTAAGAGAAGCACTAATCAAAGAAAAATGTCCGGCCGGGCCATTTTCCGTCGTTAGTTCAACCCCGACAACCTGTCTTTCTTGTCCTCATACCTTTGGTTCTCTCAAACATATAATCACAATCAATTCTCCATTCCCACATGAAATTTCTATATCCAAAATTTTTCAAAGTTCTAGGCTCCTACAACTGGAGTCTACCCCGACTTGTAAATCTTAACTATCATATCTCTATCTAGACTCAAACCTCTGGTCTAGCTTACCAAATTCCTAAAACTAGATAGGTGGTAATGATATGCCCTTATTTGTAATATCATCAAGTCCACCAGAAGTTCTTTCAATAATCCAAATAGAACAAGCACGACTCACCCTATCAAGTGTCGTTAAGTGTCCAAGGGAAGTTATAATGGGTACATCACTATTCATACTTTCAGGTTCCAGTCCAAGTGCATTTACCAACTATATTGAAATAATGGCTACGCAGAATCTGAATCAAATAACACTCTAGCTATACTGCCATAAAACAGCAAATGTACCTTCCATTGCAGGTGGTGCAGCATCCTGCTCAACTTTTGGGTACACAGCATAAACCCTTGTTCCCCCTTGTTGCTGCAGTGCTTGATCCCTCTGTTGTCCTTCCTTACTTGGTTTGGTACAGTAGCGGGCCATATGTCCTTTTTCTTGATAGTTGTAGCACTGTCCATGAAACAAGTGAGGCTGAGCATTTTGAGGTACAGCTGGTACCAGAGCTGTGGACTGCTCACCTCCACCAACTCTTTGTCTTTTCACTGCTTGCCAATCCTGCCTAGTTCTCTGCCCCGCTTGGCTTTGCATATCTTTTGGAGTTTGTTGCTGCTGTTGCCTCCTCAGATTATGCTGTGAGTTAAAACTACTTTTTCCTTTTTCATTCTCTACAGCTTTATGCTCCTTCCTTTGTTGATATTTAAGATTATCTTGTTCAATCCTCATAGCACGCTCTACGACCTCTGCATAACTATTTAACCCTTGACTAATCACTAGCCTCCTTATGCTAGGAGTCAGTCCCTCTGCAAATCTTCTAGCCCGACTCTCCTCATCTGCAACCATATAAGGAGCAAATCGAGAGAGTTCTGCAAACTTCACCTCATATTGGCTCACTGTCAATGCTTCAGTTTCTTGCTCCAGGTGAATGAACTTAGCTGCCATTATATCCCTCACTCCACGTGGAAAATACTTGTCGTAGAATCGGTTCTTAAACTCATCCCAGTGCATGCGTGTGACATCTCTGACACTCCTAATCACGGATTTCCACCACTGTCGAGCATCACCAGATAAGCAGAAAACTGCTATCCTTTTTTTCTGCACTTTGGTGCAGTCCATAATTTCAAAGTACTTCTCTATGTCTTATATCCACTTTTCTAAATCTAGTGGATCTGTAGCCTTGGTAAAGTCAATCGCTCCCAATTTATTTATTTGTTGGACCAAGGTAATGACTTGACCCTGTCCCACCTCTGGGTTCGGCATTTGAACTTCCGGGTTCGGCATTTGAACTTCCTCATCCATCTGTTCCACTCCACGGTCGCCTCTTCCACGACCAGCATCACCTTGTCGACCACGTCCTCTACCAGCTCCAGACATCCTATTTCCATTACAGGATGTTAATATCGTTAGTCAAACAATTAACTCTACCTAAACTAGGAGCATGGTAAGGAAACAAATAGGGTAATCAGTACATCTTATACAACTCCTATCTTAAAATCGTTCCCACTAGCCTAGTAACTCGTAACCTAGGCTCTGATACCAAACTGTCATGCCCCCAAATTTAAATACCTGGAACTCTAGTTCAGTTCTTGAATTTGGTGCGCGACTTGAAATACATAACGTCCTTCTTACCATACATTAATCCAAAAACTTACATAATACAATTCATATATGATCATCTATTACAAAAACTTCGTCTGGAGGCCTCATCCCTCATCTTAAGAGTCAACTATGTACCGCACAAGATAATTACATGCCAAGAAATTTACATGTAAACAGCCTCCATCGTCCTGTACCGCGCTTCCATTCACTCGGTACCTGAAAATAAAAAGGGGTGAGCTCAACAAGCTCAGCAAGAATTGCAAAACACTATCATTGCTCAACAAATTGACCTTGCCTTGAATTCCTATATATAAGGACACGTACAACAATCTTTGTTGATTTCATTCAGAAATTTTCTTATGATAATTAAACTCTAGTTAATTATCATATCCACAGTTTATTTCACACACAGGTTTTTTTCTTATGATAATTAAACTCTAGTTAATTATCATATCCATAATTTCTTTCACACATAGGAACTGTATTCTCAACAATTCCTTATTAAACTAATCGTCTAGATTAGCTTAACATAGCCTCACATGAGCCCCGAGCTCCCCTCAATTAGTGGCATGCTTAGCCAACAAGTGGTGCGCATCGCATAGTCCTGGACTAAGGAAGCTCGCACATGTGGCTGGGTTTGTACGTCTACTCACCCAGATGGTCCCGGACCACGTCCAAACAATAAGGGCACGCTCCGTCTAATGGCCATAACAAAAGGGTCGTACACACCCTATAGGTAGGTCCTTGACCATACCTCACAAATTCTTTAAGAATTTTTATCTCATTTCCACACATTTAAGCTTTTAGGATTTACTAAATGCTTTTGCCATTTAATAAATCAAATCGTTCTCTTAATGTGATCACTAATCACATTAATTAATCACTTTAAGACTTCACCACTTAAATCTTTCCTAAACTTAATTATTTTAGCATAATTAATTTCATTATGCCAAAATGTACCACTCTAGGATTTTTCGCAATTTTTAGAGCTTAAAGGATATTTTTCCCTAATTCACTCTAAATAAAAGAAAACAAGCGTTCTTTACTAACATAAAATCTTTTATAATTTATTAAATGCTATTCACATTTAATAAATTAAATGAGCGAATTGTGTGCGTTCCCAAACCTTAAATCATCTCAAACCGAAACTTAATTCTTAGAACCAACTCTTCTAACATAACAAGTTCTATTGCGCTAAAACAAATGATTTCATAAAATTTCGTAATTTATGGAGCATTCAAGAATTTTTCCCTAGAACCAACTATTCTAGCATAATTAGCTCTAAAATGCATAAACATAGAATTTTGGAATTAAACGTAATTTATGGAGCGTCAAAAACCATTTTTCCTCCAAATTCTAATTTCAGCCCAAAAAGAGAATCCATGAAGTTTCTTTTAAGTGACCTTGGGCTTATTTTTTTAATTTCGGCCCAGTCCAAAGTCATGCAACCATTTATTTCTTTTAGATGATACTGGGCCTATTTTTAATTTCGGCCCAGTCCAAATCATCTAACTCAAAACTTAACCCATTCACTTTTACTAACTTCAACTCTTGGGCCAATCCATTCTCTAAGCCCAAATCATAACTATTCCATTTCAGTCAACTCAAACAACCCAACAACTTCCATCAACCACTTTAGAACAACAACCCACACACCACACACACACACACACACACACATATATATATATATATATATATATATATATATATATAACACCCAACTGATATAAACAAATAACACCATTTTCGGCACCCAACAAGATCTCTTCAAGGACCCATCTTCAAAAGTCTAATACCATGCATATCAATTCACCACAAGCAAACCAACTTCTAGATAAATTAATCAATTCATCCATATATATATATATATATATATATACTACCAAAAAACAAATAACCGTACAAAATAAAATGCAGGAATATGTATATCTCAGTATATATATAAACATCAAAATGCTCCAACATAGCTAGTTTACATGCATTGATAAAAAAATTATAAAAAAAAATAACCACCAGGATTACACATATACAACACTGTACAATATATGTAGCTATATACATAATCACATGGATCAATATATTTACACCCACAATGAAGATTCAAAGAAAACCCAAGTTTCATGCAAGTATCAACACCTTAAAACAAATTAATACCCATCACTAGCTATATATAACAATTCATATATATAAACAACCCAAGGACTAATCAAGCAACTCTTAATCCATAATTTTCCTGTTAAAGTCTCACCCTTGAAATAGTTTCAAATCAAAATTTCTAGTAATTTAAAACAAGGTTATCTAGATATATAAAAATATATATAGAAGCATAAGGCAAGATTCAACTTGCCTCAATGAAGATTTTCTTCTCTTCTTCTTCTTCTTCTCTTTCTTTCTCTTCTTCTTCTTCTTCTTCTTCTTCTTCTTCTCTCTTTCTCTTCTTTTTCTCTCTGTTTCTCTCTGTAGCCGAGACTATACTTTTAGTATCTTTTTCTTGCACACACACATATATATATATATGCATATATATATACACATATCCATAATTACACTTTTATCCCCACAAAATCCAAAAATTTCCTTTGAATCCCAAAAAGAAATTTAAACAAGGTCCTATTTAAAATCTAAGGGTGTTGCAAAACCACTGCGTGACTAAACCTGTATGATTGTCCAAGACTGAACCATAAGGTTACTGAAGGACCGAACCACAAGAACCATTAAGATTGAACCATAAAATTTAATTTATGGTGTAAAAAACGCCCCCCTATTTTGAATAACTTTTGGTTTTTGAGCTCATCTGAAGCAAGTTATTTAAAATAATTCAAATTAAGCTTTAATTAATTTCAATCCAACTATCAAGCGATAGTTATACCTCTTAATCATGCCTTTATCATGATATGCATAGCTAATTGCTTTGGAAACCGCATCTATCACTTATCAATTTGAATTTTTAAAAGTTATCTTTTAACTTTCTCAAACAGAGCACATTGTTCATCTTTCTTTTGCAAAAATCATTCATTTAAAACCCTAGCTCCATCTGAGCTTCAAACCATCTCCATTAATGGTGTCTTCTTTTATGAAGTCATCTCAAGTGGATGAGGATGACAATGGCTTTAGGAACTCATCTCCAGTAGCTTATGTAGCACCAGGTGAAAGAACATCTTATGTCAAGCAAATAATTCCTTTTGTGACAGAGGAAAACACTATGAAATAGATACTTTTTGAAACCCAACCCTTATTTAGGTGCTCAGACTTCTCTAGGCCTTGGTCCATGCTTTAAGGATCAAATACCCAAATAGATTGATGATTTCTATCCTCTAGTTGAGGAATTTTTACCTTTCAATGGTGAATATTTGTCATTCGAAGAAAAAGGAAAGACAAGAGATCCTTCCTTATCTCTCAAAAATTGGCACATTCCTTTCTGATTGGGTTGCTTAGGGACAATCTTGGAAGGAATTAGGAATTTAGACCTCCATTATATTCAGTAAATATCACATTCTTTTCGATTGATCCGTCCTCTTTTTAGCACTCTTCTTTTGGTCAATCTCGACAATTTGTTTCACTTTAAATATGGGATGATGGCGCTGATTAGTAGTTAAATGTGTCAATTAAAAATACCACTTCGTAATAGGACTACGGTTTGTCAATCAACTTTTGGGTTGAGTACTTTGACACTAATTTAGGATTTTGGTCAACAGGTTTTATGGATCATAAATATGTTAATATTATAGTGTCTTCTATGGATTTTGAACCTTAGGATCATGGTGGTGAGGTCTATTCATTGATTTGATGAACAGTGTGTCGGTTAAACTTTTGGGTTGACCAATTTGACCCTGTTCGGGATTGAGGCGAAATCAAGTGTACAGGAAGACTCACAATCCTCCATGAGAAGTCATTTCTAGTATTTTTTATATCTTTGAACTTAATGATGAAGTCCTTTTACGATTCAGGCAGACAGATTGTAGACTAATTTTTTTAAAATAACTATTCTACCCTTTTCAGGGTTTCAGTGAATTTTGAATTCTCAGGAGGGCTCGTTATTTGTAAGAGTGTTGTTTTCTAAGGTTTCGGGGCCTAATGAATACATTGGTGAAGTCTATTTGTCAATTTGGTGGTCTGGACAATAATTGTCCTTTTTTGGTTGTTTATGCGAACCCTCTTTTGGCTCGTATTTGGAAAATGAGGTTCGAGCTTCGCTCTCATGATTTCTTTAGAAATGGGAGGTCAAAATGAGGTGTCTACACATATTCAGGTGATACAACTTGGAATTTGTGTTTTGCCCTTTTAAACATAGAAATATAGGCTTTATCAGTCTTTCCAGGCAACTCAGATAGCCTAGACAAAGAAACCATCAACACCTTTGGTTTGGTCCTATAAAATTGGTCATGAAATATTTCCTCTAACTATTACCAAGTAAAGACTGAATTGGCTGGTAAATTTATATACCAAGTGAATGCCACTCTTGTTATGGAGTTAGTAAAAAAATTAATTTCAAAAGTTCGTTAGTTTCATGCTTTACCATATTGAATAGTGACGCGATCACTATGTTCAAGGGTCAAAATAAAGTCTTCACCCAAGAACGTAACAAATTTAGGGACTCTACAACCTCTACGGTATTCAATCCAATTCACATAATTAGGATATGATTTCTTGTATCTTGGATGACCTACCCTTGTTAGGGCAAGTTTATAATTTTCTTGTGTAATATTGGCCAACTGATCTCTAATAACCAACATTGGTTTTTGTGGTTGTACCAGTGCCTGAGGCATGTATTGTGCCTGTGGCTGAGGTATTGGAATGTTAAAACCAACATGATTATTAACATGCTCTTGTCCTCCTCGAAGAGGAATTACCTGAGGATTATGTTCGTAAACTGGATTAAGAGGCCTCCAACTGATATTCTAATTTTCTCTTCCAACTGGTTAATTACCTTGATATTTTGTTGGTACTTGTTGTTGATTAGCGTATAGTTGGGACTGACCATACAACTGCTGATTCAAAGGTCGATACCTTTGTTATTGTGCTTGATGGTAGTAATACTATCGAAACCCAACCAACACTGGAACTTGTTATGGTGTTTGTACCAACGGATCATTTTCATTTGGCTAAGCTATAATGTGTTGATCAAACCTCTTTGATAAAATAGCCACATAATCATTCAAATTTGCTATAGTGTTCTGAATTGGCTCAAGGTTCCATGAAATTTCAATTAGTAGTTTTAACCCCCTGTGCCAGATTCTGAACATTTCTGATAATGCTTGTAGATTCGGTCTCTGATTTACTTCGAATCCATATTTAGTCTCTTGGTCTCGAGCAGGAGGTTGTCGATCATACATGTTTTGAGATTTTGAATGAGTAATTGCCATATATATATATTGAACACACTTCTGGTGTCCCACTAGGCATGCTCAATTGTTTGGTCAATTTAACCTAGCACATGCATGCCAGAGTCAATGTCACGCCCCGAAACCCGGACAACTGGGGCTCCCCCGGACCGACCCCTAATCCCGATTGTGAACCCGTTCACTCAACCCCATGAACAATCTCAATTACACTCATGCATTAGTATCAAGGTTTGATACCATGCTATAACGTCCCGATTTCTAACTCTCAGAGAACCGGAGGTTAAACTATCTATTTAGCCCCATAGACCCTCATTACCCTCATTCACCATGGAAGATTAACTCAATTCTTGCATATAAATGCATACAACTCCATCTTAACCAACCCCCATGGGCCCTATATCGAATCACACACCTTAGTGAAAATTTACTTGCCCACATCTTTGAGAATCACTCACTTTCAAGCCTCAAAACTTACTGTGTTTGGAATCTGAAAGTGAGACCTATACCATTGGATATAGGATCCAAAAATACTCAAGTTCAAAAAAAACCACACTCAATTCCAATCTAGAACGAAGAAATTACGTCAAAATGAAGTTTTGAAAAATGCTGTGAATAGTAATTTTGATTAATCGAAAATGGGATTCGATTGATTGAAACTGGTATCTCGATTGTGCGAAATAAATCTCGATTGTGCGAAGATTTCACCCTCTCGGGACCTCAGACCTGTAATATTTTGATTAATTGAAATGGGGGTTTCGATTGATCGAAATTCCTCCTGTCTGGACCCTAAAAATCATCATAAATCATCACCCCTTCGCACGATCGAAATGGGGGTTTCGATTGTGCGAAATAGGCATTTCGTACGATCGAAATGCACCTCCCGGGACTTCCAACAACCCTATACATGGTCCACATGAAGCCCAATTAACATTCTATCATCCTAGAACCCCTCATACATGATTAATAACATAAATGAAAGGTTCCAACACCAATCTCACATTCATAATTGAATTCATACACCAAAATGAATCATTCCCTTTCTCAACCACAATCCATTTGCTATGAAAGCATCATCAAATGAACAAAATGCCACCATGGGCACTACATATATTAAACCGTTGTCTTTTCACACCCAACAAGTTTATAATCCAATATATACATCAAAAGTACATATGTCCAAAGTACAACCACAACTAAAAAGGAAGTCACATCCCACAAGCCGGCATAGATAGCCACAAAATGCTCAACATCCAAAAGATAGCATAAACACCACTAGAGTTCCACTTGGACACTCATGTCCCATCCGTCATCGGCGCTTTATCTGTAGAAGAGTTTATAATAAAGGGGTGAGCACCACTGCGACTCAGTAGAGATACCCCAACCCTCCTAAGTGCCGACTCGACACCGACCTACATGGAATGCATATGTATACACTACATGCCACATCCACAATCTCACAAATAATTTAACAAATGCAATTAAAAAGGATTGCATATTTCACGAATCATGTATAACATGTTCAAACATAAAAGCATTAAGGAAAGTAAATGCTCTCTCCCTCGGTCCTCATCCGATACCCCACATGATTGGCCCGCTCCGAGGATCATGTAACCTTGGACACCTCCGATAACCATCCAATGACCGGGACAACTCCGAAGGGTCATTTTATCATAGCAATGTATAGGATTGCCATAGAGTCAGGGGGCAACTCCGAGGCTCACAAATCTTGGACATTCTCCGATAACCATCCTATGACCAGGACAACTCTGAGGGGTCATTAGTATTGGACATACTCCGATCCTAGGCATTAAGCCTTAGTATGGTGGGTCCACTCTGAGGGCCATACATAGTGGATAATTTCACCACATTTCACAACACGGTTGGACCACTCCGAAACCCCGTGCACCTCATTTGCGTCATTTTTCTCGCAACTTCCCACATATGCAATATGAATGCATAAACACATGACATTTTATTTTCATGCTCTACTTATGCTCATTGATACTAAAAAGAAGTAACAAGCATGTTTCTCACCACCACACACCACATATAGCACATATATGAATAACACATGCATATATCACCTCATATGCATACAACTTCAAAATTAGCATATTTTACTCATGCTACATTCAATGCATAATCTTAGTACATAGAACTAAACATGCATCCAACAACCACATTCCCACATATAATCACATATATGACACTTGGTACACATTTTTCACATATACACCAAATTGAGTACATAATGCCTATGTATCAATTTCTTACACTCACACACTTTAAACCCACATGCTACCACCAACACAATTTACACAATTGTGAAAAGATAGGACTCTAGAGAAGAAGAAAACACAACTTTCCACACCTCTCACCATCCTAAAGCATGTGAAACACAACCTACACCTCTCTTCTTCACCCGAAACCCTAGAATCGACAATTAGAAGAGAATAAGAACCCCTACCTCGAAAATGAAGACCTTCCAAGCACTTCACCAAAATTCTAGCGATGTCTATCTTGTTGAACCACCACTTTGATCGGTTCAAAGGGAAGCCCTAGCCATCCCCTACGTATCTCCCTCCTTCGGCAAGTCTTGAATCCAAGCCAAACGGGCCCAAAATGTAGAGAGAAGGGAGAGCTATGAAGATGGATAGTCTTAGAGAGATAAAGAGGCATGAGATATGGCTGGGAGTCTCAGCCACTGATATTTAAAATATCTAGGGCTTGCAAAAAGACCAAAATGCCCCCGGCTACTTAACGTACCCTCCGGGCCTTCGTTTTCGATTCTGAAAACTCCTACAGTCTCGAAATTACTTCCTTAACTCTCTAAACATTTTATCTAAGCCATTCCCAAAAATAAATATTTTTAGAATTTTTTTGGATTACCGGGCTCACTTAAGTCGCATCCCGAGCCCCGGTTTGACCAAAAAGCAAACTTCTTGAAATCTTTCAAAAACTTACCAAAACCCTTAAAACACTTTCCAAACATGTTCCCCACACTCGAAACATGTTAAACATCACTCAAAATGCATTTATGGCAATTATAGTGCGAAAAATGCAAAACCGGCCAAAATTGGTCACGGTCTCTACAATCAAATTGACTGAAGTTCAAAAAAACCAAAATATCCTTGAGTGACTTGATCAGTCTTAAAGAGCAGATCGGTCTTAAAAGTGATTAGATGATGTGAGAAGGCAATGATCAGTCCTCATTTAGGTTCTTCAATACCTAAATGAAAAAGATATCTATAAATTCAACTTGAGAATAAGAAAGTAGAAAGTAACATAACATGGAAGACACGTTCTATAGTATTCAGACTTATCTAAACATTAGTTACAAGATTAAAAACAAAGAAAACAACTATGTGTATTTGTTGTATTCAATAACAAGTGGGTTTTGTACACAAAGTACAAGAGTTTGATATAAATTATACTAAATTATAATCTAGGGAAGTAAAAGCAACAAGGAAGTACAATATAATAAGAATTGCAAAATAAAAGATGTACAAAGTTAATGTAAGACTTTTGTTTGATGGTCGAGGACCTCTGTTTCAATCCCTTCTGCTCCTACCTATAGTTGACCTTTAGCAGTTACTTGGAAATTTTCAATTCAAATTCAAAAATTCTAACTGTCCAAAAAAATATTTCTTCAGCCTTTTGATGCACGCTATTTGTCATTGCTTGATGGGTTACTCCTTACACATAAGAGTGCAAATCTGTCTATGCAAACTGATAAGTGTTCAATTCTATGCATTTGAACCCTCTTTATTGCATATGTTAGTCCCGTTTCTACGTTTACCTAGATATATTTACGGTATTTTTGTGTTTTTGATGTATTGCAGGTCTTGTAGGAAAAGGAGCAAAATTTGAGGTTTTTTGTAGCTGAAGAGAAAAGTCAGATTTGCAGCCAAGGCATCTCGATCAATCGAGATGTTGATCTCGATCAATCGAGATCTCGATTGATCAAGATCTTACTTCGATTGATTGAAATCTTGATCAATCGAGATCTCACTTTGATTGATTGAGATTCTGCAGAACCACTTGCCCACTTGCTCACTTGCTTTCCCACTTGCAACAAAATCCCCCTTTTTGCATGACTTAGAGGGATTGTCTAACTTGAACAAGACCTTTGGGGACCTTCTTGATATAGTTGGTATATATATTGATATATATATATTTATGGTGGGCCCCAAGGTTGAAAAGGTAGCCATAAAGCACACAAAGAAGCCATTTCTCACATATCTCTCATACACATCAGAATACACAAGGAGAGACATTCGGGAGAGGAGAAGAAAGAGCTGAACCAGACCTTGAAGCTCCATTTTCTTCATTAATGGAAGAGTGCAAGGCAACCATGAGCAACTAACTTCTATACTAGGGTGTTGTTGAAGCCTCTTGCCATGTAAACTTGTTCATTTTTGTAGCATTTTGGGATTTGTAATTAAATGTTGATTATCTAGTCTAGAGACAATGTACACTTATACATTTCTCTTATATATTCATTTGAAGTGGAGTTTATTCTTGTCTTAGATTAGATTTTGTCATATGAATGCACAACATTTGCATATTCCACAAGAATTGCAAATGATGGCTAGGTAATGGTACTTTAAATGAATGTGTAGTGCTTGCTTGTATAAACCATGCTAAGATAAGGTAGTTTGGATGCATGTAGGTTCACTTAGAGAGTAGGGTAATTAGGTAGTTAGTTAGGTTGAAGAGCTATGCTTGTTGAAGATGGATTATGATAGGTTGACACACACATTAATCTTTTGATATGTCATTGAGGTCACAAGCCTAATGACATTGTTAGGCATTTAATTTATGAATCCCATGCTTGCTACACTTATGAACATATGAATGGCTAGTGGTGGAAACCACCCCTAGTTCTCTCTCCCAACCTTTACTCTTTAAATTTATTGTTATTATATTCATGCAATAGTTTTATAAACAAAAACTCAAAATCTTGTTTTTAGGATTAAAGTGGAAGTAATCTTTCTTTAAGACAATTACGACTAGTCCTCGTGGGATCGATACCCTCTATATAGAACCGTATCTACAAAGATTCGTGCTCTTGTGAGTGGTTAAATTATATTTTGATAAAAGGAGCAAAAATAAGCTTACAATATAATTCAAGTTTCAACCACATCAAAATTTTGGCACCGTTGCCGGGGACTACCGTTTAATTATCGCCATTGGAAGATTAAATCTGGTTTAATTCTTAGGCTAGAAATTCTTTCATTCTTTTTTGTATATATCTTGTTCTTATTTCTTAAATTTCTTGATTTTAGGTATACCACATAGCGGGCATCTAAAGGGATTAAAGTTGGAACCCTTTGTGAGTATAAAGTCTAAAATTAGTGGGTTTGAGTTCATTCATTTTTGTATATATTATTGTTCAGTTTGTGTATTGAGGTGTTGTTCTACTATTAATGCATGCTAGGTAGACGGTCCTTGTCTCTTCCGTTGCTTCCGTGTAATATTGAACTTGAAAGAACACTTCGACAACGTAGAGGAACCTCTAGGGACCCTGTATTGCCTAGAACCGAAAACATGGACCCAAATGAAAGACAACCTCCCGGACTACCTCCTTTTAATCATGAACAACAACCTCCACCTCCTCCTCCTCAAGGAGAATTGCTTATGGACTTTTATCTTCAGACTACATTTGAAGTACCTTCATGTATTCAATTTCCGGATGTAGCGGCAACTTAATTCGAAATAAAGTCCTCCACCATCAATCTTCTTAATAGCTTCCATGGTCTTCCTAATGAGGATCCATACCGGCAAATTTGGATTACTTCCTTTCGGTGTGTTCCGCCATTCGTGTACCACACTTTACGGAGGATGATCTAAAGTTGCGTATATTTCCATTCTCCTTAAAAGATAAAGCTAGAAGTTGGTTCAATTCCTTAGAACCTAACTCAATCCATTCTTGGGCGGAGATGCAAATAGAGTTCTTAAAAAAATACTTCCCAATGGGAAAGACGAGTGATATTCGGCGAGCAATCACCGGATTCACCCAAATTGATCAAGAACAATTTCATGAGACGTGGGAGAGATTAAAAGATCTTCTTAAATCTTGTCCGCATCATGCTGTCCCAAAATGGCAGCTAGTGCAAAGTTTTTATGATGGGGGTGAGTGAGCAACATAGGCAAATGATAGACTCCGCTTGTGGAGGTGGATACCTTTTGAAAAGCCCCGATGAGGCATGAAAACTTTTTCAAACCCTAAGCAATAGTTCAGCTCAACGCTCCTCCACTAGAAAAGGGAAGGCCACCCAACCTTGTCGAGGAGTGCATGAAATTTCACGGGTAGATGAGGTTGCCATGCAAGTAGAAGCCTTATCCCGAAAAATGGACCTAATCATGAAAAATGGGCTGCCTACTCCAAGCCAACCTATTCAAAATCAGGAAGTGTGTTCGTTTTGCTATAGCACTTCACATTTTGTGCGAGATTGTCCTATTGCCGGGCAATCTCCCGATTATGCTCAAGAGCAAGCGAATGCCTTGTACTCTAAACAGCTGAATGATCCCTATTCAAATACGTACAATCCTTGTTACAAGAATCATTCGACTTTTTCATGGAAACCTCAAGAATCAAGTCCCTCTTTTCAAGGGCAAAATTCCTTTACTTCTCAATCTCAACAGCCTCAATATAGGCCAAATCCTCAACCTTACCATCAAAGGTCCAATTACCAATAACCACCACCTCCTCCGAGAAGCGAAGGCTTTGAAGAAAGAGTGATAAGCAATCTTGAGGCTAATACCCGCTTATTGCAAACTCACTCTCAATTAATCTCTAAGCTTGAAGAATGCTCAATCTATGGCTAGGTTAGAAGCTCAAATCGGGCAACTAGCTAATGCTTTGAATAGAAGGGAGGAAGGTAAGTTGCTGAGTCAACCGGTGGTGAATCCTAAGGGTGTTCATGTGATTGAGGATCCATTATCTTCATCTTGTAATGCTCCTCCGGAGCAAGTTCAATCAATCACCACCTTAAGGAGTGGTAGAATCATACATTCTTAAGTTGGGGAAGAAAAAGAAAAAAAGGAATTCAATGAGCAATCCGAAAATCCAAAAGAATCCCAATCAAATCCAAATGTTTTCCCTTTAAATGCAAGTGTGACCAAAAACCCACAAAATCCAAAAGGAAAGGCAAGTGAAGTTGTGTCGTCATCAAGTCCAAATCTTGACACCTCTTTTGAACCTACGGTTCCTTTTCCTCAAAGATTGAAGGAACCTTATCATTTTGGGAAGCAAGGAGAGAAAATTCAAGACATGATGGAGATCTTCAAACAAGTAAAGATCAATCTCCCTCTCCTTGATGCTATCCGGCAAATTCCCTCCTATGCTAAATTCTTGAAGGACTTGTGCACTCAAAAGCGCAAATCTAAGAATAATGCTCCTAAGAAAGTCCTCCTAACTGAGCACATAAGCTCTATTTTCCAACACCAAGCCCCTCCTAAATTCAAAGATCCGGGTGCTCCGACCATTTCTTGCATCATCGAAAATCAATCTTTTGAAAAGGCACTTCTTGATTTAGGGGCTAGTGTCAATTTACTTCTATTCTCAGTTTACCAAAAACTAGGTTTGGGGGAACTTAAGCTTACCACAGTTGTGTTGCAACTTGCCGACCGCTTGGTGAAGCAACCACGTGGCATCATTGAGGATGTAATCATTCAAGTGGACAAATTCTACTTTTTGGTGAACTTCATAGTCCTTGACACGGAACCGGTTCAAAATCCAAATTGACATATTCCTATCATTCTAGGTCGTCCATTCTTGGCTACGGCAAACGCTTGCATTAATTGCCGTACCGGAGTGATGGACATCTCTTTCGGGAATATGAAAGTCCGTTTGAACATCTTTAATGCTTCTCACCACACATCCGATGACGAAAGTGAGTGCTTTTGTGTTGACGTAGTGGAAGACCTTGTTCAAGCAGCACTTCCTTCTATTCTTTCTAAGGATCCTTTAGAGGCATGCCTAAATCATTTCAACTGTGACGATTTTGACATTGAGCAATCCATTTGTGAAGTCAATTCAATGCTCGATGTCACTACTATCATGAATTTGCCTAAATGGAGAGTTCCGAGAGAACCCTTGCCTCCTTTGTCCAAAACTTCCCAAACTCCTTCTTTAATTTCCCCACCACAACTTGAGCTCAAGCCTCTACCGGCTACACTCAAGTATGTTTTCTTGGGTGCTAATGAGACCCTTCTAGTCATTATTGCTTCCAATCTCACCGATGATCAAGAGATGGAACTCCTTAACGTGCTAAAAGAGCACAAGGAAGCAATAGGATGGAGTGTGGCAGATCTTAAGGGAATAGATCCTTATATTTGTATGCACCGCATACACTTGGAAGAAGATGCAAAGACCTCAAGGGAGGCACAACGTCGATTAAATCCAAATATGAAGGACGTTGTAATGAAGGAGGTGGTGAAGTTACTAGATGCGGGAATTATTTACCCCATCTCAAATAGCAAGTGGGTTAGTCCCACTCAAGTGGTTCCAAAGAAGTTCGGTATTACGGTGCAACCAAATGATAAGGGTGAATTAGTTCCCCAACGCACCACCACGGGATGGAGAGTGTGCATAGATTATCAAAAATTAAATTCAGCCACTCGGAAAGATCACTTCCCCCTCCCATTTATTGATCAAATCTTGGAGAGATTAGCCGAGCAAAGTTTTTATTGCTTCTTAGATGGATATTCTGGCTATAATCAGGTTGCTATAGACCCGAGGGACCAAGAGAAAACCACCTTTACATGTCCTTTCGGCACATTTGCTTATAGACGCATGCCCTTTGGGTTGTGCAACGCACCGGTGACTTTTCAACGGTGTATGATATCTATCTTTTTGGATATGGTGGAAAAATTCTTGAAAGTGTTCATGGATGATTTTTTCGTGTTTGGGCCTTCATTTGAATCATGTCTCCAAAATCTATCCCGTGTTCTCAAACGATGTCAAGAGACCAACCTAATTCTTAGTTGGGAAAAGAGCCATTTTATGGTGCTAGAGGGTATTGTCCTAGGGTACATTGTGTCTAAGAGAGGAATCGAGGTTGACAAAGCCAATGTTGAGCTTATTTCCAAACTTCCTCCACCATCAACGGTGAGAGAGATTCGTTCATTCCTTGGGCATGCGGGCTTTTATCGCCGTTTCATCAAAGACTTTAGCAAGATCTCTCGGCCTTTGTGCCACCTTCTTGAAAAGAATCTTGCTTTACCTTTGATGAAACGTGCCTTAGCGCTTTTGAAAAACTCTGCACCATGCTTACAACTGCTCCAATTCTTATCCCTCCAAATTGGGCTCTCCCATTTGAGATCATGTGTGATGCATCTGATTATGCCATGGGTGCGGTCTTAGGGCAACGAGTAGACAAATTACCACATGTCATCTACTACGCAAGTAAAACCCTTTTCGAGGCTCAAATCAATTATACCACAACAGAAAAGGAGTTACTTGCGGTAGTATTTGCCTTGGACAAATTTTGAGCTTATTTATTAGGTTCTAAGGTCATTGTCTATTCAGACCATGCTGCCCTCCGGCATCTTTTGGCCAAAAAGGACACCAAGCCTAGGTTGATCCGATGGATACTCTTGTTGCAAGAGTTCAATTTTGAGATCAGAGACAAAAAGGGAACTGAAAATGTGGTGGCTGACCACCTCTCTAAAATTCTTATTGAATCCCTCCATAACTCCATTCCAGTTTATGAATCCTTCCTGGATGAACAACTCTTTGTCATTTCTCAAGAGAGTATCCCTTGGTATGCGGATGTTGTTAACTACTTGGCAACCGGTAAAATACCATCTTCTTGGACCAAGCAAGAGAATGATCATTTTTTCTCCCAATCACGATAATATTATTGGGACGATCCTCAATTGTTCAAATATTGCCCTGATCAAATAATTCAAAAGTGTGTACCCAACAGTGAATTCCAAAGCATTCTCAAATTTTGTCATATACACTCACTTGTGGGGGACACTTTAGTGCTAAGAAAACCGCATCAAAAATTCTTCAATGTGGATTTTTCTAGCCAACACTTCATCAGGATGCATATTCATTCTGCCGCTCTTGTGAGCGATATCAGCGCCTTGGCGCGATGTCTCAGAAGGACATGATGCCTCTTAACCCTATTCTTATCATTGAGATCTTTGATGTGTGGGGCATTGACTTCATGGGACCATTTCCACCCTCTACTGGTCATGAGTACATACTTGTGGCGGTGGACTACGTGTCTAAATGGATAGAGGCCGTTGCTACGAAAACCAATGATCACGCAGTCGTGGTTAAGTTCATTCAAGCGAATATCTTTAGCCAGTTTGGTACACCTCGAGCCCTTATCAGTGACGGAGGTAAACATTTCTGTAACCGGTTCCTTCGAACCTTGCTTACCAAATACTCTGTCACACACAAAGTAGCAACCCCATACCATCCTCAAACTAGTGGCCAAGTAGAGGTATCCAATAGGGAGATTAAGAACATTCTTGAGAAGACCGTTCGGCCTAACCGGAAAGATTGGTCATTGCGACTAAATGATGCATTATAGGCATACTGAACTGCGTATAAGACTCCCATTGGAATGTCACCTTACCAGTTGGTTTATGGCAAAGGGTGCCATCTTTCGATTAAATTGGAGCTTAAAGCTATGTGGGCCACCAAAACTTTCAATTTTGACATGTAAACGGCCAGATCTAATCGAAAGCTTCAATTAAATGAATTGGAAGAATTGCGACATGATGCGTATGAGAATGCTAAAATCTATAAGGAAAAGTCCAAAGCATTTCATGATCGTAATATTCGAGTCAAAACATTTTCTCTGGGCTAAAAAGTATGGTTGTACAACTCATGCCTCCATTTGTTTCCCGGAAAACTTCGCTCTCGTTGGGATGGTCCATTTTTGATTAATTTCGTCGCTCCCTACGGAGTGGTGGAATTGAAGGACTTGAAAGACGGATCGTTGTTCAAAGTAAACGGGCAGTGCTTAAAAGTGTGCGTGGATGATCAAGTTACCACCGAATACGTGGATGTCGTCACTTTGACGGATCCCGTATATTTTGACTCGTGAGCCGATTCGGACATCATGCCATAGACGTGTAAGGTGGCGCGGCCATGGTAGCTATCATGCTTCCATGATGTCCCTTTAATCCAAGGTAAATTTTGTATCTAAGCAATTTAGTATCTAAGTCCCATAAATCTAAGTCCATGAAAGCATAGCTCAAGCTGACTGTTTTTGACCATCTCGATTGATCGAAGCAGAGATCTCGATCAATCGAGATTTCGATTGATTGAGATTTTGGTCTCGATTGATCGAAATAATGCAGAGAGTTTGCCAATTCCAAAGTCCCGAGAGGTAGTATTCTTCGATAGCACTTCGATAGGTCCTCGATCGATCAAAATTTTGATTGATCGAAGTTGATCTCGATTGATCGAAGAAGGATCTCGATTGATCGAAGAAGGAATCTCGATTGATCGAAGTTGATCTCGATTGATCGAAGTAGGATTTTGATTGATCAAAATCTCGATTGATCGAGATGTACATCTCGATCAATCGAGATTGACGCGATGCCTGCACGTGAGCCGAATACTTATTTAAACCGTTGGGTTTCCCTCTCATTTCAAAAGACCATCTGACTTCCTTCTCTTCTCCAAGCAAGCCAGAGCTTCCCCAAGCACCGTCCCACACTTGATTTACCATTCCCGACCATCCACCGCTATTCGCCGTAGTCCGAGACCTCCGCGAGCACGCACACGCTCATCTTTTCGCGACAGTGAGTTGGGTCTTAATCTTTTTATGCCGATCATCATCTTCACCTTGAGGTAAGTGATGCATGGCTATATTTTGCTTACTTTCTCGCTATTTTTGTTAGTTTCTCGACGTAATAAGCATAGACCGGTGATGTTGGGTGGAATGGTGCATTCGCTATGTTCATAATGGGATTTTGCTGGTTTCGGGGGTAGAAATGCATGTATGGGTGAGATATTGCATTATTTTTGTTTCGAATGCTTAATGTACGGTTTGCAAACGTGGACCCATCATTTCGGTTGCATCCGTTTATGCTACCTCATTGAGAGCGAATTTTTGAATACATGTGTCAGCGCCATAGACTAGAACCTCGTTTTAATTTTTAGTTTAGCATTTCTCTTATTTTCTTTTTATTTATGTACTTTTGGAATAAGTGCAGACTGTTCCGAGACTATGGCGAGAGTGAAGAATGCCGCCGGTGCTGTTCGAGATGTGCCTGGGAGAGCCTTCCGGACTCGAAAGTTTCACCCGGAGCAGATATTTGAGCTGAGAGAGTTCGAGGTGCGTTCCAACAGCTCGTGGGCTGTAGCAGAGCTCAGGCGTCGCCTTGACCGGTTATGTGTGCCTCCCACTGATGTGGCACACGAGTGCTTGGTGCAAGCCTTTTAAGAGCATATGACCTATTCTTGCACCGCGCTAGACACATTGGAGACGGTCGTGGGTGGCACGACAATCACTATCACGTCGAGCCAGATTGCACAGATGTTCGGCATCCCTCACCAGCAGCCTCCAGATATGGTTGACCAGGACGGTCGATCGATCTACAAGGCCGAGCTTCCAGCAGACACGACACTGTTCTCCATCGTGATGGACATGTGTGGCGGGGCGTTTACCACGCCCAGTCACAACTGCACGTCCAAATCGATGTGCCCGAGTAGACTATGGTTCCTAGACACCGTTCTCATCAAGAACGCGTGTCCTCTACAGCATGTGGTTGAGCGTAGAGGTGACCTCCTTCGTTGCCTTTACGCTTTCCACACGGGCACGTGGTTTTCTGTCCCGTCGCTGATATGGGGGCAGATGTTCAAGATCTGGGATGGCCTTGTCAACAAGAGGATGAGGCAAGCAGCGAGTTGGCGACTTCCCTTTCCTTTCCTCGTCGCCGCTGTTCTGAGCCGTGCCAGTATACCAGTCAGTGATACTGACATTCGGTTGGCACCGCCCACCCACTTCACACCTACTCAGTGAGAGAGGGTGAGGTGACACTTGGAGCGACAGGACCACCAGGGCGATCCACCAGAGGATGTAGACATGGATGCCCCTGTGGAGATAGATGAGGGTGAGATTGCAGAGGGTGCGTCATCTGATGAGGAGATGGAGGAGGATGAGATGGATATTGCTATAGAGCGGCATGACATCCTAGCGACTGGCTATTCCTGTCTGGCAGCTGACGTTGAGCGGCTCCAGCAGGGTTTTGAGGAGCACGTCCAGGTGACGCAGAGTCAGCTGGAGGGCATTAGATCGGACATTTCATCTCTGGCACAGGGTCAGAGGGTGATTTTAGACGAGTTTTGGGCCTTCCAACTGGACCTGCGGTTCCTGTTTGCAGGACGAGCTTCCACCTCCACCTCTACTCCCACCGAGCCACCGCCACCACCACCCGCCCTCGAGTAGATCTATCTAGTTGCACTTTCTGTTTTACTTTATGTATTTTTCTTTCTTTATTTTTGATAGGCTATGTTGGCCATCTTAGTTTTTGTGTATTCCATATCCATGTACCCTTTGTACTGAAACTTATGTTCACATATATAGAATACAGTTATCCTTTCTTTTATCCCATGTGTTATATTTTCTGTCTTTATTTTTACTTTCTGCTCATATCAATGCTCTCTCCCTACTTTGACTATGTACGTAGTACCACTTGCCTAATTGTTATATGCGATTCAGTTGATGATTTCCGTTTATTACCGCCTGGTTTCAATTCCCGATACTGTTGAGATTGCTTCAATGCAGTATGGCGTTAATAAAGAAAGGCAGCCCTTTTGCATGCTATACGTTAGTGTGCCTGGATAGTCAATATCTTATCGCATAGACCTCTTAGTCAATTGGGAAACACCAGTTCAGAGTCTGGGATGTGCATTGATCTCGGCCTTATCCGCTTGTTCTTAATTCTTTTATTATGTTCTTTTTATCTACTTTTTGTTCCATTTAATGCTCGTGGTATCTAGTTGGTGTTCCGTGCAGGTTTTTCTCATTTCCAGCATGACCGCCAGTATTGGAATGCCATTTTTGTCGCGTTCTACAATTCCGGTAAATTCTTTCCTTGTTCTTCTTGTCTAAACATTGAGGGCAATGTTGCGTCTAAGTTTGGGGGTGCGGTATGCTATACCACTTGCATATGCATGCAATGTTCAGTCTTTGTATTGATTGTCATTGTAGAGCAAGTTTCTTTTCTTGATATTTTTGCATGCTTGCTATGATGTCTTGCTTTTTAAAAGAAGATCATTCGAATAAATGTCCGAGGTAAATGCAGCAGGTAGTTAAGAACTTTAACATTGTAAATACCCGCACTTTTGCAAGCTATATAATAGGCTAGAACGGTCTACATTTTGGTCCAAATATGAGCACGTACAGTTCTTGCCCTAAATTTGTCCTTAACCGCACAAATTCGCACACATGCATTTTTAAAATGTGGGGTATAAGTCTGAGGGAGAATTTTATAAATTTCTGTTTTTATTCGAACAACTTAAAGAATAAGTTCTTTCGGTTGTTGTAAAAAAAAAACATTATAAAATAAATGCAATAAGCCTTCTCACTCAATAAACTGGATTTCTATGCCTCAAAGCAGGGAGTATTCGCGTATAAGTGTGCAAGGTTGAGCAATAATAAGCGGGTGGCTTGCTTAAGCTCATCGCCTTGTAAGCTCAGTTATTAAGTCCGAGGGGTGCTTCTTCACCAAATGCCCTAAAACCAATTGGTGTGGGAGTCATTGGCCCAATGCCGCTACATGGGCTTACAAGAAAACAAAAAGAGCTAAGCATTGCACGGTCAGTCGCACATGAGCAATCATGAATGTTTTGTGATAATGAACAACAGTGTTGAACCGTTTCAATGAGTTTTTCTTTTAAAAGCAGATTTGTTCTCATTCTTCTCCAAATATGACAAAAATCACGCGCTAGAATGCATGTTCACTTTTCAAAGAGGATTTTTGGGTCGGGATCGGTATGTTTGTTCAGACTGGCCATCATGTGGGGATCGTCGTTTATTTATAGCTTGTGAAAGTCCATTTTTGCTAATGACTGCATAGTTCTGTAATACTTGTTGCATTTGCCAAACGTGAAATGAACGGATGATCGCCCTTTATCTAGTTGATGACTGAGCATGATTAAATTTTTGTATAAGATAGTTAATTTCATTTTTATAATATTGCATTGCTAAGGGACTAGCAATATGTAAGTTTGGGGGTGTGATAAGTGTCACGCCCCGGAATCCAGACCGCCAGGACTCCCCCGGACCGACCCGATCCCCAGGTCGCGAACCCTTTTACTCAACCTCACACTATAAGCCACCTGATCATACAATCTCAATTTCCAATTATTTTTACGAAAATCGGGCATGACCCATTCTAAATGATCAACTCCTGGCATATCACACCTGCTTTACAGTTCATATGGACACTTCTGGGCACGTGTCCCCCCCAGCATTTATATCTGAACAATAAAAATTGACACTTCTGGGCGCGTGTCCCCCCAGCATTTATATCTGAACAATAAAAATTGACACTTCTGGGCACGTGTCCCCCCAGCATTTCTACAACATGCATAATATAATCAAAAATATACATGTATCAGTCCTTGAATGTCCGTATTATATACATACATCACATGAATGAAATACATCTAAAGGGATTGGCTCAACATAATCACTTCATACATCTAATCCAAATGTACAACATTCATCTACTACCCTGAACATAAATTAGATTCTAAGGAATCTAATTACTACCTCTGCAACTGGTGCTATCAGTTTCCCCAACTGACTCCTTAATCGGCAATACCTGCAAAACCTGGGAAGGGGTGAGATCAAAGGCCCAACAAGGTATGTAGAACCATACTATCATCGCAGCAGCAGGTCGATCCTCACATATTCTCAAAAATATACATGCACTTAAATATATCACAATATTTAAAGTCATGCCCCTCCTAGCATACATGAACTAACAATGCATATGGCAGTTTTAGCACTTATGAACATTTAAATCAACTATACATGACTTATGAAAATCATTTACAACATGTTCAAAAGCAATACACATCCAGCATTCATATGTATAGAAAACATATACGAACAGAAGCATTTACATGAACAATGTAAATCAAATACCACATCACCTACTCAACAAGATCGATAGAGTCATTCATGAACGCACATTAAATCGCTACATGTTTACATGATATGTATACATGCTTTTTACCCGTAAACAATCACGTTTTTCAAAATCATGCGTGATGCTTTCCACCTCAAAGCATATACATAGATATATATGTATATATATATATATATATATATATATCAAATTGACAGTCACATTTCGTATATATAACACACGCCACAAATTTCCAAAAATCACTTCAATGGGGACTAGCTTATCACTCCATCCATAGTAAGGGTCTCTTCGGCACCCAAACTCTGCTTACGCTTCTCGGTTCACTATTCCGACGGATGCGCCATCCGCTTGGCCAAGTTTTGGGTCTTTCACCCTAGGGGTCATCCCCTTATCTTAATTTTCAATGTTGTCACGCCCCAAAAACTTGCTTTTTCAAATAGTGCACATAATCACATCGATGCACTTATCCACACCAAGAATGCATTTTCATCAAATCAATGCATTTTCTTTTCACCTCAAGATTATAACCATGTCATCACACTCATATCATGGAAATCGTCATGCTTATGCATTTTTCAAGAAAGTCATATCTTTCATGCATAAATCTATAAACACCACATTTTCACGTTTTCACCAATGAACACACTTTTCACCGAACTCATTCATAGTCACATTTACACATACACAACATATACAAGTCACATCCTGCATATAATCACATGTACATGTATATTAGCATAAATATAATCATGCTTTCATTCCAATCATGTATTTACTACGAGCACCCAACATGCATTCTTACAACCATATGCAATCATGCAAATATATATGTATATGTACATCATGTCACTCATATAGGTAGTAAAAACATACATAACACTTCACATATTTCATGCTTTCTAATGCCCTTCTATGCTATAATCAATTTAGTATGCATTTCTACTACTGCACCAAATATATAACCACATATATACTTACGTATACTCAACTCATGCATAAAAATCATATATACATGCAAGGCAACATCTAGCTAAATTATACGGCATTTGAGTTTAACAATGCTCTTACCCTCCAAACCCACACATATATATATATCTACCCACGTATATATATCCTCACATCCCACGTATATATATATATATATATATATATATATATATATATATAAACACCTTTATATATATACATATGCACCTATATATATGCAGACGCCACATATGACTAAATTAAGCACATATGTAAAATTAATCAGCATAATTAAAATATACATAGAGATAGAGGCAAGAATCAACTTGCCTTAGGTCCCGCTTTTTCTATGCCCGCGCCTGCCAAGCGGCCTATTTCCATGCTCGACCCGGTCCTGTGTCGAAGTCCATACGAACAATTCCATCGGGCCACTTCATTTTCCTTTTTAATTTCCATGCTTGGTCCAATTTAATTAGGCCCAAGAATAATCACAACTATCTTCAACCCAATCAATTTGCCCAAACCCAATTTAGCAGTCCATACATACATATTTAACTTGGGATCAAATACCAAGCCAAATTCATGGTTGTCCACACAAGGCCCAAATATCATCAATTACCAACTCACTTGGTTTATACAGTTGCCACCAACAGCAACAGCTACCGGCCGACCCACCTAGTCACACCACCATGTACAAACCCATGGCTTCACCTAACCCATCAATAACCCAACCGAGTTCACCTTCCTACTACACCCACCCGTGAGCACCACACCCACGACTAGCCCAAGGAAGCCCAGTCGTGAACTGACCCACGACCACACAATCGAAACCCATTACCACAATCAAACACCCACTCAACCAATCTTCAACCTCAGCCATGGCTATCCCGCGAAGAAGGACCCAACCCTGTACAACCCAGCTGTTGCCAACCTCAAAGGAACGAACCAAAACTCACCAGAACCACCGTTGAAGACTAGCCATGAGAACCCAGTCGGAGACCCAACACAAACCAGCGACCGAACCCAGCCGTCGGACAGCTGCCACCGTGAAATTGAAGGCTCTCCACCCCCGACAGTCTCCTCCAACCGCCAGCAACCACCGCTCCACAGCCGTGAACCAGAACCCCCTGCCGGAAATGACCACCGCTGCTCGTCGCACCAGCCGAGAAACAGCCTTCAGTTGAGCCAAACAAGGCCCAACCGTGTCTCCACCACCGTCGCCGCCGCAAGCCACCTCCACCGTGAGCGGTTGGCAGCCCCCAGTCACCGCCGCCGGTGCTCCTCCTCTCTCACGACTCCCGATCTCCCTTCCTCGGTTTCTCTCTCTCTCTCCCCGACTTCTCCTTCTCTCTCTTTCTTTCTTTTTCTTTTCTTCTTTTTCTTCTTTTCTCTTTCTTTTCTCTTTTTCTCTTTTCTTTCTTTCTTCTCTCCTCTCGGCTGACCACTTCTTCTCCACCCATTTCTTGTCCTCTTTTCTTACTTATTATACACCACACATTATACACATACTTGTAATCATACAAGTGCACCCACATTTCTTCACAATTGCATATGAGCACACCCTATATTTATAATTTAATATAAATATAGGCACCATATATATATATATATATACATATACATATACATACACTTTCCATTAGCATAGAAATCTTTATATCCACGCCCTTTCGAATTTAATTTATTCGAAAAAAATCAATTCCGGTCAAAATTCACCCGGAACGGGCCAACAAATTCCAGTCCTTACAACCTCCCCTCCTTCAAGGAATTTCGTCCTCGAAATTAGCATAGTCATGGTCTTTCCAAAACCAATCCTTACCAGACGTCATTCTCGCCAATAAGCGTCACTTTCTCTCTTCACATACCCTAGGCGCTACACTTGCAACACCTAACTCATAACACCCAAGTCTGGCACAATCAGTGCATCTCGACTGCCGTAAGGCACTATAACCACTTCCGTGACATGGCTGAGTGATTCCTAAGCCCATGTACGGTTCACTCATGAAATCCTCCGAAGCACTTGCTTCCTAAAGTCCACAGTTTCTACCTCAAGACCTATCCAGCCCATCTCTACCTCTAGTCTAAGGCAACACCTTTGACTAATCATACCAATCACTCACAGTGATACTTCCCTATAATCCGGGATCATCAATACTCAAAGTCATTCTTTTTTAATATCCACATGACTTTCAATTCCTGGCATACCATTCCTGGGCTTAGTCTAATACCCTGGGCATCATCACAACGCAAACCATATCAATCCAGTGCACATCACAAGCGCGCTCACCAGCAAGGCACATAACAGTGCACCTGCCGATACAAACCACATAAGCAGTGTATTTGCCGCAGCAAGCCACATAACTCTACCCAGTCCCATAGACCACAACCCACTGGAATCCCATGCCAAGTCTAGGATCTTACATCCCACTAATTTCACACTCTCATTACTCAAGAGAACTATTTCCCATTTCCATCGTTCACACCAAGGAATCAGTTGACAATTAGAGAGAATTCCTTTCATATTAGCACTTCACTTTAGACAACCCTTACCAATGAAAGTTTGAGGTCACCTACGGTAACCAAACAACAACCATACAGTGGCCGCTGCCCACTGCATCTACATATCCACTGCGTCCACCTCTCCCCTTCATGGTAAGAAACTATCCTCACTTCAGACACCATATGTCAGGATCCTCATCCATTATCAACTTATCCTTCTCTTAACATCATATCCACACTTTGATCCAACTGCATCAATCATGCGCATATCACAGTACCCTACTAAGGTCAAGGCACATGAGGAGTGCACCGGTCCAAAACAAATCATCCAGTCCTGTCCATTTTCATGGACTACATTCCGTTGGCATTTAGTGCCAAGATTAGGGTTCTACATGCCCTTAGCTTCACAATCTCATTTCCTAAGGAATTAATCCAACTTACCCGTCCATTGATCCTAACGGACGTCTTCGACTTCCCGGGTATTTATCCATTCCTTTCCAGCATCTCACTTGAGACCCCAAGATCCTGACTGCTTCGCCTAGGACCCCACAAATCCTTCCATGCATCACTATTGCATTAATCAGCATCTAAGCATTACGATGCATCGCCAATGCATCGTCAAAGTCATCACATGTCCTCTGACTCCAAGAATTAGGTCAATTCCGAGTCCTCATCTGACTATCTCAATAACACTCCTTAGACATATCCTGTCTAGAATCTCAGTATCCCAATACCACCAATATCCTTAGATAATTAACTGACCTCTAGTCCTCAATAATCGTGCGAGAGTGCAACGCAAATTTGGACTACCAAACTCTCAGTCTAGAAAGTCCTAAGGCAAATCATGCCCTTCTTCACCCACACTAGACTCTTACTCCAAAGTCTATCACAACATGTCTATTTCAACATCACTGTTCGTTCAACTCCAAACCTCTAGCTAGGTTTGCCAATTCTCAAGACTGAAATTTCTAGGTGACTACATGTCACTACTAGCCAGGTGACGCCAAATGTAACACAAAAAGGATAATGCACAGTCACATGAATCACGTATAGCACATAGCATATAACATACAACATGTTAATCAAGTAAACACGTACCATGCATGATATGAAATATGATGCATCAAATCAAATCAAAACCTTAGCCCTCGGACTAACACTAGGAAAGTACCCCTGACCATACACGGTCTCAATACTTCCTCTACCTGAGCAAGTGTGAAACACGGCCCAGTCCTCCTACTACACACATACTAGAACACAAAATCTAGAGCGGTTCAAACCAACCTACTCTCATCCTCTGTACTCATTGGTAAACACCTACCAATCCATGTACATCTATAGTCTCAGGTAGCAACCTTGACTATCTACACCAGTCACCTTCAGTGACATCTCCCCATTATCGAGAATTCTTTATCCATCGTCATCCGGAAGAAACAACTCAACGTCTACAAGAGCCAGCGTATTGTAAGAGAAGCACTAATCCAAGAAAAATGTCTAGCTAGGCCACTTTTCTCAGTTAGCCCAACTCCGGCAATATGCCTTCCTTGTATCCCATCTCAATCCCAATTGCCAACCTCGGCAATACACTTACCAACAACAAATCATAAGCCCCTAAGTGTCTGTAAGGACTTAAGCACTCACAATTTTCTTTTCGGTTTCTCTTCATTGCTCACTAACAGGACTTAATCACCAATTCACAGGTCTAAACTCAACCAATTATGGGAGTTATTACCAATTGAATTCGATTTCATACCAACACTTTGATCTCTCATTTGGATTGCCCAAACCGAGCAAGTCATTCCACTACCATCCATAGGTAATCAAGCCTATCATTTAGACAACTACCAACCATTGCCTATCTCCAAATCAACATGTGATTTGACCCTCTGTCCTTAGGTATTCGAACCTATGACTTTGATACCCTAGGTTTTCAAACCTAATACTTTAACAGCAATCCAGAGTTCCTCAAATCCTCAACCCTTACACGTCGCCCCTAGGTATTCCAACCTAGTGCTCTGACAGACACCATTCTGGCATCAGGTACATAATCCAATATTCTCAAACCATACACGTGATATGTCCATTCCCTTCGTCCCTAGGTATTCCAACCTAGAGCTCTGATACCATGTTGTTGGTATCAGACACTTGATCTAATCCTCATAATCCCAAACCTGATCCGACCATCACCCGTCGTCCCTAGGTATTCTGACCTAGAGCTCTGATACCATGTTGTCACGCCCCAGAATTCGGACCGCCAGGACTCCCCCGGACCGACCCGATCCCCAGGTCGCGAACCCTTTTACTCAACCTCACACTATAAGCCACCTGATCATACAATCTCAATTTCCAATTATTTTTACGAAAATTGGGCATGACCCATTCTAAATGATCAACTCCTGGCATATCACACCTGCTTTACAGTTCATATGGACACTTCTGGGCACGTGTCCCCCCCAGCATTTATATCTAAACAATAAAAATTGACACTTCTGGGCACGTGTCCCCCCAGCATTTCTACAACATGCATAATATAATCAAAAATATACATGTATCAGTCCTTGAATGTCCGTATTATATACATACATCACATGAATGAAATACATCTAAAGGGATTGGCTCAACATAATCACTTCATACATCTAATCCAAATGTACAACATTCATCTACTACCCTGAACATAAATTAGATTCGACGGAATCTAATTACTACCTCTGCAACTGGTGCTATCAGTTTCCCCAACTGACTCCTTAATCGGCAATACCTGCAAAACCTGGGAAGGGGTGAGCTCAAAGGCCCAACAAGGTATGTAGAACCATA
This sequence comes from Cornus controversa, assembly GCA_026545225.1. NCBI lineage: Eukaryota > Viridiplantae > Streptophyta > Magnoliopsida > Cornales > Cornaceae > Cornus > Cornus controversa. The sequence goes on along the minus strand of CM048845.1, from coordinate 34,724,984 downwards.
CTATCATCGCAGCAGCAGGTCGATCCTCACATATTCTCAAAAATATACATGCACTTAAATGTATCACAATATTTAAAGTCATGCCCCTCCTAGCATACATGAACTAACAATGCACATGGCAGTTTTAGCACTTATGAACATTTAAATCAACTATACATGACTTATGAAAATCATTTACAACATGTTCAAAAGCAATACACATCCAGCATTCATATGTATAGAAAACATATACGAACAGAAGCATTTACATGAACAATGTAAATCAAATACCACATCACCTACTCAACAAGATCGATAGAGTCATTCATAGACGCACATTAAATCGCTACATGTCTACATGATATGTATACATGCTTTTTACCCGTAAACAATCACGTTTTTCAAAATCATGCGTGATGCTTTCCACCTCAATGCATATACATAGATATATATGTATATATATATATATATCAAATTGACAGTCACATTTTGTATATATAACACACGCCACAAATTTCCGAAAATCACTTCAATGGGGACTAGCTTATCACTCCATCCATAGTAAGGGTCTCTTCGGCACCCAAACTCTGCTTACGCTTCTCGGTTCACTATTCCGACGGATGCGCCATCCGCTTGGCCAAGTTTTGGGTCTTTCACCCTAGGGGTCATCCCCTTATCTTAATTTTCAATGTTGTCACGCCCCAAAAACTCGCTTTTTCAAATAGTGCACATAATCACATCAATGCACTTATCCACACCAAGAATGCATTTTCATCAAATCAATGCATTTTCTTTTCACCTCAAGATTATCATCATGTCATCACACTCATATCATGGAAATCGTCATGCTTATGCATTTTTCAAGAAAGTCATATCTTTCATGCATAAATCTATAAACACCACATTTTCACATTTTCACCAATGAACACACTTTTCACCGAAGTCATTCATAGTCACATTTACACATACACAACATATACAAGTCACATCCTGCATATAATCACATGTACATGTATATTAGCATAAATATAATCATGCTTTCATTCCAATCATGTATTTACTACGAGCACCCAACATGCATTCTTACAACCATACGCAATCACGCAAATATATATGTATATGTATATCATGTCACTCATATAGGTAGTAAAAACATACATAACACTTCACATATTTCATGCTTTCTAATGCCCTTCTATGCTATAATCAATTTAGCATGCATTTCTACTACTGCACCAAATATATAACCACATATATACTTACGTATACTCAACTCATGCATAAAAATCATATATACATGCAAGGCAACATCTAGCTAAATATACATATATAATTTAGCTTACTTTACATGGCTCAATCCCTAATTATGCATATAACAATGCAAATTGGCATTTGAGTATAACAATGCTCTTACCCTCCAAGCCCACACATATATATATATCTACCCACGTATATATATCCTCACATCCCACGTATATATATATATATATATATATATATATATAAACACCTTTATATATATACATATGCACCTATATATATGCAGACGCCACATATGACTAAATTAAGCACATATGTAAAATTAATCAGCATAATTAAAATATACATAGAGATAGAGGCAAGAATCAACTTGCCTTAGGTCCCGCTTTTTCTATGCCCGCGCCTGCCAAGCGGCCTATTTCCATGCTCGACCCGGTCCTGTGTCGAAGTCCATACGAACAATTCCATCGGGCCACTTCATTTTCCTTTTTAATTTCCATGCTTGGTCCAATTTAATTAGGCCCAAGAATAATCACAACTATCTTCAACCCAATCAATTTGCCCAAACCCAATTTAGCAGTCCATACATACATATTTAACTTGGGATCAAATACCAAGCCAAATTCATGGTTGTCCACACAAGGCCCAAATATCATCAATTACCAACTCACTTGGTTTATACAGTTGCCACCAACAGCAACAGCTACCGGCCGACCCACCTAGTCACACCACCATGTACAAACCCATGGCTTCACCTAACCCATCAATAACCCAACCGAGTTCACCTTCCTACTACACCCACCCGTGAGCACCACACCCACGACTAGCCCAAGGAAGCCCAGTCGTGAACTGACCCACGACCACACAATCGAAACCCATTACCACAATCAAACACCCACTCAACCAATCTTCAACCTCAGCCATGGCTATCCCGCGAAGAAGGACCCAACCCTGTACAACCCAGCTGTTGCCAACCTCAAAGTAATGAACCAAAACTCACCGGAACCACCGTTGAAGACCAGCCATGAGAACCCAGTCGGAGACCCAACACAAACCAGCGACCGAACCCAGCCGTCGGACAGCTGCCACCGTGAAATTGAAGGCTCTCCACCCCCGACAGTCTCCTCCAACCGCCAGCAACCACCGCTCCACAGCCGTGAACCAGAACCCCCTGCCGGAAATGACCACCGCTGCTCGTCGCACCAGCCGAGAAACCGCCTTCAGTTGAGCCAAACACGGCCCACCGTGTCTCCACCACCGTCGCCGCCGCAAGCCACCTCCACCGTGAGCGGTTGGCAGCCCCCAGTCACCGCCGCCGGTGCTCCTCCTCTCTCACGACTCCCGATCTCCCTTCCTCGATTTCTCTCTCTCTCTCCCCGACTTCTCCTTCTCTCTCTTTCTTTCTTTTTCTTTTCTTCTTTTTCTTCTTTTCTCTTTCTTTTCTCTTTTTCTCTTTTCTTTCTTTCTTCTCTCCTCTCGGCTGACCACTTCTTCTCCACCCATTTCTTATCCTCTTTTCTTACTTATTATACACCACACATTATACACATACTTGTAATCATACAAGTGCACCCACATTTCTTCACAATTGCATATGAGCCCACCCTATATTTATAATTTAATATAAATATAGGCACCATATATATATATATATATACATATACATATACATACACTTTCCATTAGCATAGAAATCTTTATATCCACGCCCTTTCGAATTTAATTTATTCGAAAAAAATCAATTCCGGTCAAAATTCACCCGGAACGGGCCAACAAATTCCAGTCCTTACAACCTCCCCTCCTTCAAGGAATTTCGTCCTCGAAATTAGCATAGTCATGGTCTTTCCAAAACCAATCCTTACCAGACGTCATTCTCGCCAATAAGCGTCACTTTCTCTCTTCACATACCCTAGGCGCTACACTTGCAACACCTAACTCATAACACCCAAGTCTGGCACAATCAGTGCATCTCGACTGCCGTAAGGCACTATAACCACTTCCGTGACATGGCTGAGTGATTCCTAAGCCCATGTACGGTTCACTCATGAAATCCTCCGAAGCACTTGCTTCCTAAAGTCCACAGTTTCTACCTCAAGACCTATCCAGCCCATCTCTACCTCTAGTCTAAGGCAACACCTTTGACTAATCATACCAATCACTCACAGTGATACTTCCCTATAATCCGGGATCATCAATACTCAAAGTCATTCTTTTTTAATATCCACATGACTTTCAATTCCTGGCATACCATTCCTGGGCTTAGTCTAATACCCTGGGCATCATCACAACGCAAACCATATCAATCCAGTGCACATCACAAGCGCGCTCACCAGCAAGGCACATAACAGTGCACCTGCCGATACAAACCACATAAGCAGTGTATTTGCCGCAGCAAGCCACATAACTCTACCCAGTCCCATAGACCACAACCCACTGGAATCCCATGCCAAGTCTAGGATCTTACATCCCACTAATTTCACACTCTCATTACTCAAGAGAACTATTTCCCATTTCCATCGTTCACACCAAGGAATCAGTTGACAATTAGAGAGAATTCCTTTCATATTAGCACTTCACTTTAGACAACCCTTACCAATGAAAGTTTGAGGTCACCTACGGTAACCAAACAACAACCATACAGTGGCCGCTGCCCACTGCATCTACATATCCACTGCGTCCACCTCTCCCCTTCATGGTAAGAAACTATCCTCACTTCAGACACCATATGTCAGGATCCTCATCCATTATCAACTTATCCTTCTCTTAACATCATATCCACACTTTGATCCAACTGCATCAATCATGCGCATATCACAGTACCCTACTAAGGTCAAGGCACATGAGGAGTGCACCGGTCCAAAACAAATCATCCAGTCCTGTCCATTTTCATGGACTACATTCCGTTGGCATTTAGTGCCAAGATTAGGGTTCTACATGCCCTTAGCTTCACAATCTCATTTCCTAAGGAATTAATCCAACTTACCCGTCCATTGATCCTAACGGACGTCTTCGACTTCCCGGGTATTTATCCATTCCTTTCCAGCATCTCACTTGAGACCCCAAGATCCTGACTGCTTCGCCTAGGACCCCACAAATCCTTCCATGCATCACTATTGCATTAATCAGCATCTAAGCATTACGATGCATCGCCAATGCATCGTCAAAGTCATCACATGTCCTCTGACTCCAAGAATTAGGTCAATTCCGAGTCCTCATCTGACTATCTCAATAACACTCCTTAGACATATCCTGTCTAGAATCTCAGTATCCCAATACCACCAATATCCTTAGATAATTAACTGACCTCTAGTCCTCAATAATCGTGCGAGAGTGCAACGCAAATTTGGACTACCAAACTCTCAGTCTAGAAAGTCCTAAGGCAAATCATGCCCTTCTTCACCCACACTAGACTCTTACTCCAAAGTCTATCACAACATGTCTATTTCAACATCACTGTTCGTTCAACTCCAAACCTCTAGCTAGGTTTGCCAATTCTCAAGACTGAAATTTCTAGGTGACTACATGTCACTACTAGCCAGGTGACGCCAAATGTAACACAAAAAGGATAATGCACAGTCACATGAATCACGTATAGCACATAGCATATAACATACAACATGTTAATCAAGTAAACACGTACCATGCATGATATGAAATATGATGCATCAAATCAAATCAAAACCTTAGCCCTCGGACTAACACTAGGAAAGTACCCCTGACCATACACGGTCTCAATACTTCCTCTACCTGAGCAAGTGTGAAACACGGCCCAGTCCTCCTACTACACACATACTAGAACACAAAATCTAGAGCGGTTCAAACCAACCTACTCTCATCCTCTGTACTCATTGGTAAACACCTACCAATCCATGTACATCTATAGTCTCAGGTAGCAACCTTGACTATCTACACCAGTCACCTTCAGTGACATCTCCCCATTATCGAGAATTCTTTATCCATCGTCATCCGGAAGAAACAACTCAACGTCTACAAGAGCCAGCGTATTGTAAGAGAAGCACTAATCCAAGAAAAATGTCTAGCTAGGCCACTTTTCTCAGTTAGCCCAACTCCGGCAATATGCCTTCCTTGTATCCCATCTCAATCCCAATTGCCAACCTCGGCAATACACTTACCAACAACAAATCATAAGCCCCTAAGTGTCTGTAAGGACTTAAGCACTCACAATTTTCTTTTCGGTTTCTCTTCATTGCTCACTAACAGGACTTAATCACCAATTCACAGGTCTAAACTCAACCAATTATGGGAGTTATTACCAATTGAATTCGATTTCATACCAACACTTTGATCTCTCATTTGGATTGCCCAAACCGAGCAAGTCATTCCACTACCATCCATAGGTAATCAAGCCTATCATTTAGACAACTACCAACCATTGCCTATCTCCAAATCAACATGTGATTTGACCCTCTGTCCTTAGGTATTCGAACCTATGACTTTGATACCCTAGGTTTTCAAACCTAATACTTTAACAGCAATCCAGAGTTCCTCAAATCCTCAACCCTTACACGTCGCCCCTAGGTATTCCAACCTAGTGCTCTGACAGACACCATTCTGGCATCAGGTACATAATCCAATATTCTCAAACCATACACGTGATATGTCCATTCCCTTCGTCCCTAGGTATTCCAACCTAGAGCTCTGATACCATGTTGTTGGTATCAGACACTTGATCTAATCCTCATAATCCCAAACCTGATCCGACCATCACCCGTCGTCCCTAGGTATTCTGACCTAGAGCTCTGATACCATGTTGTCACGCCCCAGAATTCGGACCGCCAGGACTCCCCCGGACCGACCCGATCCCCAGGTCGCGAACCCTTTTACTCAACCTCACACTATAAGCCACCTGATCATACAATCTCAATTTCCAATTATTTTTACGAAAATTGGGCATGACCCATTCTAAATGATCAACTCCTGGCATATCACACCTGCTTTACAGTTCATATGGACACTTCTGGGCACGTGTCCCCCCCAGCATTTATATCTAAACAATAAAAATTGACACTTCTGGGCACGTGTCCCCCCAGCATTTCTACAACATGCATAATATAATCAAAAATATACATGTATCAGTCCTTGAATGTCCGTATTATATACATACATCACATGAATGAAATACATCTAAAGGGATTGGCTCAACATAATCACTTCATACATCTAATCCAAATGTACAACATTCATCTACTACCCTGAACATAAATTAGATTCTAAGGAATCTAATTACTACCTCTGCAACTGGTGCTATCAGTTTCCCCAACTGACTCCTTAATCGGCAATACCTGCAAAACCTGGGAAGGGGTGAGCTCAAAGGCCCAACAAGGTATGTAGAACCATACTATCATCGCAGCAGCAGGTCGATCCTCACATATTCTCAAAAATATACATGCACTTAAATATATCACAATATTTAAAGTCATGCCCCTCCTAGCATACATGAACTAACAATGCACATGGCAGTTTTAGCACTTATGAACATTTAAATCAACTATACATGACTTATGAAAATCATTTACAACATGTTCAAAAGCAATACACATCCAGCATTCATATGTATAGAAAACATATACGAACAGAAGCATTTACATGAACAATGTAAATCAAATACCACATCACCTACTCAACAAGATCGATAGAGTCATTCATAGACGCACATTAAATCGCTACATGTCTACATGATATGTATACATGCTTTTTACCCGTAAACAATCACGTTTTTCAAAATCATGCGTGATGCTTTCCACCTCAATGCATATACATAGATATATATGTATGTATATATATATATATATCAAATTGACAGTCACATTTTGTATATATAACACACGCCACAAATTTCCGAAAATCACTTCAATGGGGACTAGCTTATCACTCCATCCATAGTAAGGGTCTCTTCGGCACCCAAACTCTGCTTACGCTTCTCGGTTCACTATTCCGACGGATGCGCCATCCGCTTGGCCAAGTTTTGGGTCTTTCACCCTAGGGGTCATCCCCTTATCTTAATTTTCAATGTTGTCACGCCCCAAAAACTCGCTTTTTCAAATAGTGCACATAATCACATCAATGCACTTATCCACACCAAGAATGCATTTTCATCAAATCAATGCATTTTCTTTTCACCTCAAGATTATCACCATGTCATCACACTCATATCATGGAAATCGTCATGCTTATGCATTTTTCAAGAAAGTCATATCTTTCATGCATAAATCTATAAACACCACATTTTCACATTTTCACCAATGAACACACTTTTCACCGAAGTCATTCATAGTCACATTTACACATACACAACATATACAAGTCACATCCTGCATATAATCACATGTACATGTATATTAGCATAAATATAATCATGCTTTCATTCCAATCATGTATTTACTACGAGCACCCAACATGCATTCTTACAACCATATGCAATCACGCAAATATATATGTATATGTATATCATGTCACTCATATAGGTAGTAAAAACATACATAACACTTCACATATTTCATGCTTTCTAATGCCCTTCTATGCTATAATCAATTTAGCATGCATTTCTACTACTGCACCAAATATATAACCACATATATACTTACGTATACTCAACTCATGCATAAAAATCATATATACATGCAAGGCAACATCTAGCTAAATATACATATATAATTTAGCTTACTTTACATGGCTCAATCCCTAATTATGCATATAACAATGCAAATTGGCATTTGAGTATAACAATGCTCTTACCCTCCAAGCCCACACATATATATATATCTACCCACGTATATATATCCTCACATCCCACGTATATATATATATATATATATATATATATATAAACACCTTTATATATATACATATGCACCTATATATATGCAGACGCCACATATGACTAAATTAAGCACATATGTAAAATTAATCAGCATAATTAAAATATACATAGAGATAGAGGCAAGAATCAACTTGCCTTAGGTCCCGCTTTTTCTATGCCCGCGCCTGCCAAGCGGCCTATTTCCATGCTCGACCCGGTCCTGTGTCGAAGTCCATACGAACAATTCCATCGGGCCACTTCATTTTCCTTTTTAATTTCCATGCTTGGTCCAATTTAATTAGGCCCAAGAATAATCACAACTATCTTCAACCCAATCAATTTGCCCAAACCCAATTTAGCAGTCCATACATACATATTTAACTTGGGATCAAATACCAAGCCAAATTCATGGTTGTCCACACAAGGCCCAAATATCATCAATTACCAACTCACTTGGTTTATACAGTTGCCACCAACAGCAACAGCTACCGGCCGACCCACCTAGTCACACCACCATGTACAAACCCATGGCTTCACCTAACCCATCAATAACCCAACCGAGTTCACCTTCCTACTACACCCACCCGTGAGCACCACACCCAGGACTAGCCCAAGGAAGCCCAGTCGTGAACTGACCCACGACCACACAATCGAAACCCATTACCACAATCAAACACCCACTCAACCAATCTTCAACCTCAGCCATGGCTATCCCGCGAAGAAGGACCCAACCCTGTACAACCCAGCTGTTGCCAACCTCAAAGGAACGAACCAAAACTCACCGGAACCACCGTTGAAGACCAGCCATGAGAACCCAGTCGGAGACCCAACACAAACCAGCGACCGAACCCAGCCGTCGGACAGCTGCCACCGTGAAATTGAAGGCTCTCCACCCCCGACAGTCTCCTCCAACCGCCAGCAACCACCGCTCCACAGCCGTGAACCAGAACCCCCTGCCGGAAATGACCACCGCTGCTCGTCGCACCAGCCGAGAAACCGCCTTCAGTTGAGCCAAACACGGCCCACCGTGTCTCCACCACCGTCGCCGCCGCAAGCCACCTCCACCGTGAGCGGTTGGCAGCCCCCAGTCACCGCCGCCGGTGCTCCTCCTCTCTCACGACTCCCGATCTCCCTTCCTCGGTTTCTCTCTCTCTCTCCCCGACTTCTCCTTCTCTCTCTTTCTTTCTTTTTCTTTTCTTCTTTTTCTTCTTTTCTTTCTTTTCTCTTTTTCTCTTTTCTTTCTTTCTTCTCTCCTCTCGGCTGACCACTTCTTCTCCACCCATTTCTTATCCTCTTTTCTTACTTATTATACACCACACATTATACACATACTTGTAATCATACAAGTGCACCCACATTTCTTCACAATTGCATATGAGCCCACCCTATATTTATAATTTAATATAAATATAGGCACCATATATATATATATATATACATATACATATACATACACTTTCCATTAGCATAGAAATCTTTATATCCACGCCCTTTCGAATTTAATTTATTCGAAAAAAATCAATTCCGGTCAAAATTCACCCGGAACGGGCCAACAAATTCCAGTCCTTACAACCTCCCCTCCTTCAAGGAATTTCGTCCTCGAAATTAGCATAGTCATGGTCTTTCCAAAACCAATCCTTACCAGACGTCATTCTCGCCAATAAGCGTCACTTTCTCTCTTCACATACCCTAGGCGCTACACTTGCAACACCTAACTCATAACACCCAAGTCTGGCACAATCAGTGCATCTCGACTGCCGTAAGGCACTATAACCACTTCCGTGACATGGCTGAGTGATTCCTAAGCCCATGTACGGTTCACTCATGAAATCCTCCGAAGCACTTGCTTCCTAAAGTCCACAGTTTCTACCTCAAGACCTATCCAGCCCATCTCTACCTCTAGTCTAAGGCAACACCTTTGACTAATCATACCAATCACTCACAGTGATACTTCCCTATAATCCGGGATCATCAATACTCAAAGTCATTCTTTTTTAATATCCACATGACTTTCAATTCCTGGCATACCATTCCTGGGCTTAGTCTAATACCCTGGGCATCATCACAACGCAAACCATATCAATCCAGTGCACATCACAAGCGCGCTCACCAGCAAGGCACATAACAGTGCACCTGCCGATACAAACCACATAAGCAGTGTATTTGCCGCAGCAAGCCACATAACTCTACCCAGTCCCATAGACCACAACCCACTGGAATCCCATGCCAAGTCTAGGATCTTACATCCCACTAATTTCACACTCTCATTACTCAAGAGAACTATTTCCCATTTCCATCGTTCACACCAAGGAATCAGTTGACAATTAGAGAGAATTCCTTTCATATTAGCACTTCACTTTAGACAACCCTTACCAATGAAAGTTTGAGGTCACCTACGGTAACCAAACAACAACCATACAGTGGCCGCTGCCCACTGCATCTACATATCCACTGCGTCCACCTCTCCCCTTCATGGTAAGAAACTATCCTCACTTCAGACACCATATGTCAGGATCCTCATCCATTATCAACTTATCCTTCTCTTAACATCATATCCACACTTTGATCCAACTGCATCAATCATGCGCATATCACAGTACCCTACTAAGGTCAAGGCACATGAGGAGTGCACCGGTCCAAAACAAATCATCCAGTCCTGTCCATTTTCATGGACTACATTCCGTTGGCATTTAGTGCCAAGATTAGGGTTCTACATGCCCTTAGCTTCACAATCTCATTTCCTAAGGAATTAATCCAACTTACCCGTCCATTGATCCTAACGGACGTCTTCGACTTCCCGGGTATTTATCCATTCCTTTCCAGCATCTCACTTGAGACCCCAAGATCCTGACTGCTTCGCCTAGGACCCCACAAATCCTTCCATGCATCACTATTGCATTAATCAGCATCTAAGCATTACGATGCATCGCCAATGCATCGTCAAAGTCATCACATGTCCTCTGACTCCAAGAATTAGGTCAATTCCGAGTCCTCATCTGACTATCTCAATAACACTCCTTAGACATATCCTGTCTAGAATCTCAGTATCCCAATACCACCAATATCCTTAGATAATTAACTGACCTCTAGTCCTCAATAATCGTGCGAGAGTGCAACGCAAATTTGGACTACCAAACTCTCAGTCTAGAAAGTCCTAAGGCAAATCATGCCCTTCTTCACCCACACTAGACTCTTACTCCAAAGTCTATCACAACATGTCTATTTCAACATCACTGTTCGTTCAACTCCAAACCTCTAGCTAGGTTTGCCAATTCTCAAGACTGAAATTTCTAGGTGACTACATGTCACTACTAGCCAGGTGACGCCAAATGTAACACAAAAAGGATAATGCACAGTCACATGAATCACGTATAGCACATAGCATATAACATACAACATGTTAATCAAGTAAACACGTACCATGCATGATATGAAATATGATGCATCAAATCAAATCAAAACCTTAGCCCTCGGACTAACACTAGGAAAGTACCCCTGACCATACACGGTCTCAATACTTCCTCTACCTGAGCAAGTGTGAAACACGGCCTAGTCCTCCTACTACACACATACTAGAACACAAAATCTAGAGCGGTTCAAACCAACCTACTCTCATCCTCTGTACTCATTGGTAAACACCTACCAATCCATGTACATCTATAGTCTCAGGTAGCAACCTTGACTATCTACACCAGTCACCTTCAGTGACATCTCCCCATTATCGAGAATTCTTTATCCATCGTCATCCGGAAGAAATAACTCAACGTCTACAAGAGCCAGCGTATTGTAAGAGAAGCACTAATCCAAGAAAAATGTCTAGCTAGGCCACTTTTCTCAGTTAGCCCAACTCCGGCAATATGCCTTCCTTGTATCCCATCTCAATCCCAATTGCCAACCTCGGTAATACACTTACCAACAACAAATCATAAGCCCCTAAGTGTCTGTAAGGACTTAAGCACTCACAATTTTCTTTTCGGTTTCTCTTCATTGCTCACTAACAGGACTTAATCACCAATTCACAGGTCTAAACTCAACCAATTATGGGAGTTATTACCAATTGAATTCGATTTCATACCAACACTTTGATCTCTCATTTGGATTGCCCAAACCGAGCAAGTCATTCCACTACCATCCATAGGTAATCAAGCCTATCATTTAGACAACTACCAACCATTGCCTATCTCCAAATCAACATGTGATTTGACCCTCTGTCCTTAGGTATTCGAACCTATGACTTTGATACCCTAGGTTTTCAAACCTAATACTTTAACAGCAATCCAGAGTTCCTCAAATCCTCAACCCTTACACGTCGCCCCTAGGTATTCCAACCTAGTGCTCTGACAGACACCATTCTGGCATCAGGTACATAATCCAATATTCTCAAACCATACACGTGATATGTCCATTCCCTTCGTCCCTAGGTATTCCAACCTAGAGCTCTGATACCATGTTGTTGGTATCAGACACTTGATCTAATCCTCATAATCCCAAACCTGATCCGACCATCACCCGTCGTCCCTAGGTATTCTGACCTAGAGCTCTGATACCATGTTGTCACGCCCCAGAATTCGGACCGCCAGGACTCCCCCGGACCGACCCGATCCCCAGGTCGCGAACCCTTTTACTCAACCTCACACTATAAGCCACCTGATCATACAATCTCAATTTCCAATTATTTTTACGAAAATTGGGCATGACCCATTCTAAATGATCAACTCCTGGCATATCACACCTGCTTTACAGTTCATATGGACACTTCTGGGCACGTGTCCCCCCCAGCATTTATATCTAAACAATAAAAATTGACACTTCTGGGCACGTGTCCCCCCAGCATTTCTACAACATGCATAATAAAATCAAAAATATACATGTATCAGTCCTTGAATGTCCGTATTATATACATACATCACATGAATGAAATACATCTAAAGGGATTGGCTCAACATAATCACTTCATACATCTAATCCAAATGTACAACATTCATCTACTACCCTGAACATAAATTAGATTCTAAGGAATCTAATTACTACCTCTGCAACTGGTGCTATCAGTTTCCCCAACTGACTCCTTAATCGGCAATACCTGCAAAACCTGGGAAGGGGTGAGCTCAAAGGCCCAACAAGGTATGTAGAACCATACTATCATCGCAGCAGCAGGTCGATCCTCACATATTCTCAAAAATATACATGCCCTTAAATATATCACAATATTTAAAGTCATGCCCCTCCTAGCATACATGAACTAACAATGCACATGGCAGTTTTAGCACTTATGAACATTTAAATCAACTATACATGACTTATGAAAATTATTTACAACATGTTCAAAAGCAATACACATCCAGCATTCATATGTATAGAAAACATATACGAACAGAAGCATTTACATGAACAATGTAAATCAAATACCACATCACCTACTCAACAAGATCGATAGAGTCATTCATAGACGCACATTAAATCGCTACATGTCTACATGATATGTATACATGCTTTTTACCCGTAAACAATCACGTTTTTCAAAATCATGCGTGATGCTTTCCACCTCAATGCATATACATAGATATATATGTATGTATATATATATATATATCAAATTGACAGTCACATTTTGTATATATAACACACGCCACAAATTTCCGAAAATCACTTCAATGGGGACTAGCTTATCACTCCATCCATAGTAAGGGTCTCTTCGGCACCCAAACTCTGCTTACGCTTCTCGGTTCACTATTCCGACGGATGCGCCATCCGCTTGGCCAAGTTTTGGGTCTTTCACCCTAGGGGTCATCCCCTTATCTTAATTTTCAATGTTGTCACGCCCCAAAAACTCGCTTTTTCAAATAGTGCACATAATCACATCAATGCACTTATCCACACCAAGAATGCATTTTCATCAAATCAATGCATTTTCTTTTCACCTCAAGATTATCACCATGTCATCACACTCATATCATGGAAATCGTCATGCTTATGCATTTTTCAAGAAAGTCATATCTTTCATGCATAAATCTATAAACACCACATTTTCACATTTTCACCAATGAACACACTTTTCACCGAAGTCATTCATAGTCACATTTACACATACACAACATATACAAGTCACATCCTGCATATAATCACATGTACATGTATATTAGCATAAATATAATCATGCTTTCATTCCAATCATGTATTTACTACGAGCACCCAACATGAATTCTTACAACCATATGCAATCACGCAAATATATATGTATATGTATATCATGTCACTCATATAGGTAGTAAAAACATACATAACACTTCACATATTTCATGCTTTCTAATGCCCTTCTATGCTATAATCAATTTAGCATGCATTTCTACTACTGCACCAAATATATAACCACATATATACTTACGTATACTCAACTCATGCATAAAAATCATATATACATGCAAGGCAACATCTAGCTAAATATACATATATAATTTAGCTTACTTTACATGGCTCAATCCCTAATTATGCATATAACAATGCAAATTGGCATTTGAGTATAACAATGCTCTTACCCTCCAAGCCCACACATATATATATATCTACCCACGTATATATATCCTCACATCCCACGTATATATATATATATATATATATATATAAACACCTTTATATATATACATATGCACCTATATATATGCAGACGCCACATATGACTAAATTAAGCACATATGTAAAATTAATCAGCATAATTAAAATATACATAGAGATAGAGGCAAGAATCAACTTGCCTTAGGTCCCGCTTTTTCTATGCCCGCGCCTGCCAAGCGGCCTATTTCCATGCTCGACCCGGTCCTGTGTCGAAGTCCATACGAACAATTCCATCGGGCCACTTCATTTTCCTTTTTAATTTCCATGCTTGGTCCAATTTAATTAGGCCCAAGAATAATCACAACTATCTTCAACCCAATCAATTTGCCCAAACCCAATTTAGCAGTCCATACATACATATTTAACTTGGGATCAAATACCAAGCCAAATTCATGGTTGTCCACACAAGGCCCAAATATCATCAATTACCAACTCACTTGGTTTATACAGTTGCCACCAACAGCAACAGCTACCGGCCGACCCACCTAGTCACACCACCATGTACAAACCCATGGCTTCACCTAACCCATCAATAACCCAACCGAGTTCACCTTCCTACTACACCCACCCGTGAGCACCACACCCACGACTAGCCCAAGGAAGCCCAGTCGTGAACTGACCCACGACCACACAATCGAAACCCATTACCACAATCAAACACCCACTCAACCAATCTTCAACCTCAGCCATGGCTGTCCCGCGAAGAAGGACCCAACCCTGTACAACCCAGCTGTTGCCAACCTCAAAGGAACGAACCGAAACTCGCCGGAACCACCGTTGAAGACCAGCCATAAGAACCCAGTCGGAGACCCAACACAAACCAGCGACCGAACCCAACCGTCGGACAGCTGCCATCGTGAAATTGAAGGCTCTCCACCCCCGACAGTCTCCTCCAATCGCCAGCAACCATCGCTCCACAGCCGTGAACCAGAACCCCCTGCCAGAAATGACCACCGCTGCTCGTCGCACCAGCCGAGAAACCGCCTTCAGCTGTGCCAAACACGGCCCAACCGTGTCTCCACCACCATCGCCGCCGCAAGCCACCTCCACCGTGAGCGGTCGGCAGCCCCCAGTCACCGCCGCCGGTGCTCCTCCTCTCTCACGACTCCCGATCTCCCTTCCTCGGTTTCTCTCTCTCTCTCCCCGACTTCTCCTTCTCTCTCTTTCTTTCTTTTTCTTTTCTTCTTTTTCTTCTTTTCTCTTTCTTTTCTCTTTTTCTCTGTTCTTTCTTTCTTCTCTCCTCTCGGCTGACCACTTCTTCTCCACCCATTTCTTATCCACTTTTCTTACTTATTATACACCACACATTATACACATACTTGTAATCATACAAGTGCACCCACATTTCTTCACAATTGCATATGAGCCCACCCTATATTTATAATTTAATATAAATATAGGCACCATATATATATATATATATATATATAGATATATATATATATACATATACATATACATACATTTTCCATTAGCATAGAAATCTTTATATCCACGCCCTTTCGAATTTAATTTATTCGAAAAAAATCAATTCTGGTCAAAATTCACCCGGAACGGGCCAACAAATTCCAGTCCTTACAATAAGTGTTCAATTTTATGCATTTGAACCCTCTTTATTGCATATGTTAGTCCCGTTTCTACATTTACCGAGATATGTTTACGGTATTTTTGTAATTTTGATGTATTGCAGGTCTTGTAGGAAAAGGAGCAAAATTTTAGGCTTTTTGCAGCTGAAGAGAAAAGTCAGATTTGCAGCCAAGGCATCTCGATCAATCGAGATGTTGATCTCGATCAATCGAGATCTCGATTGATCGAGATCTCACTTCGATTGATCGAAATCTCGATCAATCGAGATCTCACTTCGATTGATCGAGATTCTGCAGAGCCACTTGCCCACTTGCTCACCTGCTTTCCCACTTGCTACAAAATCCCCCTTTTTGCACGACTTAGCGGGATTGTCTGACTTGAACAAGACCTTTGGGGACCTTCTTGACATAGTTGGTATATATATTGATATATATATATATTTATGGTGGGCCCTAAGGTTGAAAAGGTAGCCATAAAGCACACAAAGAAGCCATTTCTCACAATCTCTCATACACATCAGAATACACAAGGAGAGACATTCGGGAGAGGAGAAGAAGGAGCTGAACCAGACCTTGAAGCTCCATTTTCTTCATCAATGGAAGAGTTCAAGGCAACCATGAGCAACTAACTTCTATACTAGGGTGTTGTTGAAGCCTCTAGCCATGTAAACTTGTTCATTTTTGTAGCATTTTGGGATTTGTAATTAAATGTTGATTATCTAGTCTAGTGACAATGTACACTTATACATTTCTCTTATATATTCATTTGAAGTGGAGTTTATTCTTGTCTTAGATTAGATTTTGTCATATGAATGCACAACATTTGCATATTCCACAAGAATTGCAAATGATGGCTAGGTAATGGTACTTTAAATGAATGTGTAGTGCTTGCTTGTATAAACCATGCCAAGATAAAGTAGTTTGGATGCATGTAGGTTCACTTAGAGAGTAGGGTAATTAGGTAGTTAGTTAGGTTGAAGAGCTATGCTTGTTGAAGATGGATTATGATAGGTTGACACACACATTAATCTTTTGATATGTCATTGAGGTCACAAGCCTAATGACATTGTTAGGCATTTAATTTATGAATCCCATGCTTGCTACACTTATGAACATATGAATGGCTAGTGGTAGAAACCACCCCTAGTTCTCTCTCCCAACCTTTACTCTTTAAATTTATTGTTATTATATTCATGCAATAGTTTTATAAACAAAAACTCAAAACCTTGTTTTTAGGATTAAAGTGGAAGTAATCTTTCTTTAAGACAATTACGACTAGTCCTCGTGGGATCGATACCCTCTATATAGAACCGTATCTATAAAGATTCGTGCTCTTGCGAGTGGTTAAATTATATTTTGATAAAAGGAGCAAAAATAAGCTTACAATATAATTCAAGTTCCAACCACATCACTAACTCATTATTTTAAAACCTCATATGCTTTTTCAATTTCATCATGTGACTGAATTGCGTCAACAATCTTCACCTTATGACTAAACAGCTTACACGACTAAACCAAATGAGTAATTAGCTTTGTAGCTAAACCACTACGTGACTAAACCAACATGATTGACCAAGGCTGAACCATAAGATTAATGATCTGATTAGAGGTTTTTACTCCTCAAGGATCCACCCATCTATGGCTTTAAAAATAGACTTAAAAAAGGCTTATGACTCTATGTCATGGCTTTTTCTCTTCAAATTTCTACAAGCTTTTGGTTTTGGCAACAAGTGGATCAGCTGGTTAAAGGAATGTCTCACCTCCTCCAGGTTCTACATTATTGTAAATGGCTCCCCAGCTTGTTATTTTCAACCCCAATGAGGCCTGAGACAAGGGTGTCCTCTCTCCCCTTTACTCTTTACCCTCATTACTGAAGTTTTCTCCTCTATGGTGCAGACAAAAGTGGATATGGGAAATGTTGTAAATTGGTTCAACAAGCTGGTATATCCTTTTCGCAATGCTTTTATGCAGATGATCTTATTTTAACCTCCAAATCCGAGTTAAGTTCTTCTAGAAGTATTGGCAATCTATTACATCAATTCTAAGCCATGTCTAGTGTCTCTGTAAACAATTCCAAAAGTTAATTTTTTTTTATCAAAATTTATCAAAAGAAAGAGATCTATAATTAGGATGCTACAGATGAGAATGGGGAAGCTTCCAATGACTTTTTTGGGTTTACCTATGACTAATAAAGATCTGAAACATTGTGATTGCAATCCTCTTCTTGATAAATTTTATGCTGTAATTAATAGTTGGAGGTCTCTAAACCTATCTCTAGTTGGTAGAGTGGAATTAATTAGATCTGTCATTTACTCTTTTATTCAATACTGGTGTTCTACTTGTAAGCTGCCAGCTTCTACTGTTGCAACCATGGAAATGATGATTAAATCATTTATTTGGGGAAGTAGAGAGAATAATAAGAAACTCCATCTATTAAATTGGAATATGGTTACCAAATCTAAATTTGAAGGAGGTTTTGGCCTCAGAAAAATTGTAGACATTGAGAAAGCTGCAAAATGTTTGATGCTTTGGGACTTCATTCAAGGAAAAGGGAAAGGATAGAGCTTGGGTTGTGTCACGCCCCAATTTTTGACTCCCAAAAATTAGTAGTGACGTCCATCCATTAAGCCCCAACAGACCATTTCAACACCTCAAACACCGCGGAAGCATAGTTCACATGCATACAATATATACATGCAATGTAGACCTAACCAACCTCAATGGGCCCCACATGTACCCCCATTCACTTGTCTATCTGTTAGCCATTCCCCACAGATTACGATTGATCGACGTTGAATGTTGCGCATTCTAACCTCTTAATTTATATATTTTATTCTCTTAGTGATAGATTATTTTGTTATTTTACTTTGTTTTAGTGTTTTCTGTATTTTCAGGGCCTTAATGATTATTTCAGTTAAAATCGTGATTTTGGGCTTTTAAAGATGACATGCAAGATGGTTAGATGAAGCCTACATCAAAGGGATCCATTGAACTCCATATTTTAACTCAAATCAGCCCAAGGAAGAGGTCCAAGAGAATTACAGCTGCTTAAGAAGGTTTCGGGCCTGAAGCCCAAATCTGCGCATAATACAGTCTTAATCCCGTTTTGGAAAATAGACCAGAAGTCTTATTTCTGAGTCTCAAATCGACATAATTCTTGCTTAGGGTTGAACAAAATTCGATTCTGCACACTTTTGTATTTCACGGAAATTCCGTGAATCGGACTTCTAGTGGGTCAAAAGTTGGGCCGAAATCAGCAGGAAAAACCCACCTGATTAGTGCTGCGGGAAAACCTAATTAATTCCTAATTGGATTAGGACTTTGATGTATTCTCTTGGCTATTTAAAGTGACAAATTAGGGCTGTATTGAGGAGGCTTGGCAGCAGCTTGGAAGAGCTTTTGGAATAGAGAATCATTGGAGAACAAGGCGTATCATGAGCGGCTAGTTCAGCCACCAGGGTTTTTATGTAGCCCTAACTAAACATCACTGGTTTGATTGTTCTAATTATTGGGGATTTTTATATTCATTCATAGATTGTGTAATTTAGAGGATTCTTCTTATAGAATTGAGCAATAAAAGTCTTATAAATTCAGTTTCAATGATTTCTTATCTTGTCTTAGATACTTGATTATTGTTATTGAACTCGTCCCTCTTGTTTTCTGTGATCATGAGAGTGATTATTACACAATGGTTTTCACTGAATATATCATTAAAAGCTTTGATGGATTATGCCTAGAGAAGATGAACCATACTGCACCCTAGATTAGAGTAGTTAGGCAGATGGCCCATGCCAATCGAAGATAGTCCATGACTTAGCCTTAATCATATGTTATCTTCTTGACGGATGGAGGTGAGCTTGTAGCCACCGACACCACTTATGCATGATATGATGCCCCATAGTTAGTTCAATTGACCATTGATTGTGAAGTTAGTGGTGAAATCAATTACCCTAGATTTATCTTATATTCTCTACACTCCTTAGTTTTTCTTGCTTTTGTTCAATTGCTTCATTAGTTAATTTAGAATTAAAAATTAGAATTTATTTCTTTTAAATTTAATTAGAATTAGTCCTAACAATTCAACTCAGTCAGACCACAGTCCCTGAGGTACGATACCCCTTTCGATAGCCCTATTCTGCAAGGAATTCGTTCTATTGCGAAATGTGGAAATTTTTAATTGATATACTTTTTGAGTCACACTCACACACGAATCAACGATACATCGTAATCATGTTTACGATGTATCATAGTTTTGATGCATCGATCATATTGCAAAACATGAAGCTAAACTCTCAGGAGTTGGATCCCAAATCCTCTGCAACTTTACGATGCATCGTCTTGAGTGTTACGAGGCATCGCTAGATTTTGATGCATCGTAACGGGGATTGCGATGCATCATAACCCTTCGACTGATACTTCTACAAAAAATTATGCGGCTTCACACTTAGCCCATTTGGCCCTCAAATCTCAATCTATTTCTCTTGAATCAGCTATATAACATTGAAATCATATACCAATACTATAACATCATATACATAGTTCAAATTATCCATTTGGATCACTATAATCTCACAATCCTTATGTATTTCTTACAATATTGTAGATGTTCTTACATAGATCCACAAATTATCCTCATATACTTATATACATGAATTCCAAATGAAACATAAGTTATATATATATGAATGTAACTACAACATCTACATAATCCTCATGCCACAAGCTAGCATGGATAACCGAATATACAATCCATACATAAAATATCAAAACATCTCAAAACATGCTCCTATGAGCTCCGAGTAACTAATCAAGTCCTTCCCATCCATCCTTAATGCCTTACCTGCAAAATATTGGGGGGGGGGGGGAGGGGTGAGCAACTCAACGGCTCAGTAGGAATTCCCCAACCCACCTATGACCCGACACTGACCTACATGTCGCTACTCTACATGGCATACCAATGACCTCATGCTAACTAACTCAATGCAAACTATGAATGAATGCATTCAACACATGTATTATGCTTAACAAGTTAGTCACATAAGCATACAAGACCTATGCACTCTCTCGGTCCTAATTCGATACCCAACATGATTGGTTAACTCTGAAGATCATGTGACCTTGAACCCTTCTGATAATAACTATATGATTGGGACAACTCCGAAGGATTATACAACCTTGGCAATACATCAGTTTGCCAAAATGTGAGTGGACAACTCTGAGACTCATTTGTTATGGACATACTCCAATTCTAGGCCTTGTCCTTGGTATGACGGGACCACTCCGAGGGTTATGCCTAGTTGGTGATTATAGCACTCTCATTACATGGTTAAACCACTCGGAAGCCCTATGCACATTACCTTACACCATTTTTCCGTAACCTCTCATATATGCAATTTAAGTATATATAACTCATAGCATATTATTTTCATAGTCATTCATGCTTTAATCATGTCTAGCATGCATTTCATCATTCTATACCACATATAATCACATATATCACAAAACATGCATATCACTCACATATGCCTACAATTCATAACCTAGCATATATTGCTCATGCTTCACCAAATGCACACACTTGCTATATGTATCTAGCATGCATTCAATCCTAATACATCTCCATAACCAACATATAACTACATATTTGCTTCAAGTCGTGCATACTAACCACATATGCATACAATACATCAAATAGAAAAACATGCTTTGATTTCATATACATTGCATGCATAATATCACATTTTATCACATATCATATAATGAATGACTTTAGCATGTATAATTTTACAACGTAGAGAGAAAAGGGAAATTCGCCCAACTCCCACCACTCACCCATATATGCTAACACAATTCACACAATCCCAACCTCACTAATACCCTAGAATCGATGACTAAGAGTGAAAGAACACCCCTACCTCAAGTTTGGAGCCTTCCTCTAGTAATCCCTAGAATCAGAACACTTTGAGTCCCTCCAAGTCACAGTTTCTTTCCGTAAAACTATAGATCGGGACAAGGAGAATACACTTTCCTTTTTGGATGAAGCCCGAATCCAAACTTCACTCACCCTCAAATTTTGGAACTCTCTAATGGGAGACTTTGAACCCACCAATGTGTAGAGGAAGAAGAGGGGAGCAAGCTCCAAATCTCACCCTAAGATGCTCAAAACCAAGGAAGGAGGTTGGAGAAGAAGGAGAACATGAGAGAGCATTAATAGAAGATTTTGTATCTCTATACATTCTGCCCCAGCCATATACATAGAGTGTATTGACACCTCACCAAGTGAAAAATAACTATTTTGCACTTAAGTCACTTAATGTAACTTCTAGACCTCCGTTTTTGATTTGGAAAGCTCCTACGATCTCGAAATCACTTCCTTAACTTATTAAATATTTTGTTAAGTCCAAATTCAAAAATAAATATTTTTTAGAAAATTTTCGAAATCTCGGGCCCACCCGGGACTGCGTCCCGAGGCCCCGTTGACAAAAAAAGTCAAACTTCTCCAAATGTTTCAAAAACTTTCAAAAACCTCTAATCAACTTTCTAAACCTATTTTTCACTCTCAAAAAATCCATAATATCATTTGAAATACATTTATGGTAAAAATGATGAAAAATCTGAAAACAGTCAAATTTATTTCCGGTCTCTACAAGTTTCTTGATTTAAAACTTTGAAGCTCCATTTCCTTTCTATATGATCTTGTACTCCTACAACCAATCAACCTATATTCTAGAAGAAAATCTTGGATACCGAGGAGATTTTAGCTGCTAATTTTTAATTTAAAGTGGGAAGTGGCAATTTCATCAAGTTATTCTTGGATCCTTGGTGGAATGGTTAAGCTCTCATTCATGCTTTTGGGCATAGAATTGTTAGAAAATTTGATTTACCTAGAGATTCAAATATCAGTGTTTTTATTCAAAATGGTACATAGGTGAAACTTCAATTCTTAGCCACTGATGTTGAAAACGTGTGGCATCTGATATCTCAGACTCAAATTTGTCAAGGCAATGATCAAATTACATGGAAACATAGAGTAGCCTACTTTAAATCTTTTTGGGAGTCATGTAGAGCCCATTTTTCTAAGAAACCTTGGGCCCATTTTAATGTGGAATGACAGTAGACTTGTTGCTTGTTTAACAACTAATTTGATGATTTTGAATAAACTCTCTTCTTTGTATAATTTGCAGAACAAAGGTATTGTTCTAGTGGCTGTGTGTCACAATTGTATAGCCAGTGATGAGGTTGAACATCTTTTTTTTCAAATGTGTTTATGTTTAAGAATTATGGAATTGGTTTAATAATCTGCTGCAATAGAATTGGAGGGATGTGACCTCCTTTGATCTTCTAATCCAGTGGTTCCTCAATAACTCTAAAAGGAAATCCATTAGAAGTAAGTTCTTGAGATATTTATTTACCACCACAGTGTGGAACATTTGGTCGAACAGGAATCAAGCTTTGCATAATGCTTCTCAGGTGGCTATGAAAATCATTTGGGAAATAACTAATTTGTTGGGATTGCAATTTCAAGACATTGTGAATGGTTTGGTGGCTTAAGTTTGTAGTTTTAATAGTTTTTTCTTCCTTTGATTATTATATTGTGGGGTGGTCCTGTGTTCTAGACTGGCTTGCTCCTTTGAATGTGTTTTTCTTTTTGTTCCTTTTTTTGCTGGCTGGTTTTTGGAAGTGGGTGTTTCTAAGATGTATAGTTGTTTTTAGAAGGGTGTGCCCCTCTAATTGCTTGTATTTTGTTGTTTCTGGTTAATAAAATTTTGCTTAGGAAAAAAAAAATAGTGTAGGTGCAGAATAGTTGCCATCACATTTAGAAGAAATTTCTATATGTTTTTCTTATTCCAAAAGCGATCCCTTTCTTATTCACTTTCCCCCCTTATATAATTGTATGGATACATTAATTGTGCCTGTAGTTATTCAACCCTTCTCGTGTGCGTGATTGTACTCATGAAATTCTGCCTTGGTTTATTACAAGAATTTAATGTCTGGTTCTGTAATTAAATGGAAAATTTAGATCT
This sequence comes from Cornus controversa, assembly GCA_026545225.1. Classification (NCBI taxonomy): domain Eukaryota; kingdom Viridiplantae; phylum Streptophyta; class Magnoliopsida; order Cornales; family Cornaceae; genus Cornus; species Cornus controversa. The sequence continues at coordinate 34,700,703 of CM048845.1, read as the reverse complement.
TACCTTGTGGCTTCGCTATCTTGCGATGGACGACCTGGAAGGTGGCCCATCATTTGTGACTTGGCTACAATGTGTTCTCTGAGCTATTATTTCCATGTGTCGTCCCATGTCGAGTATTTTCCCTCGTCACACTTGCCCCTAAAAACACCTTTCAATTTTAGTTGAATTTGAAAGGGTTTTTTTTTTATCATAAATCACACTTCATCTAGTTTGCCTAATGATGTTTGGGCTTCATGCCCCTGGTAGCCTTCGCAATGTCACCTCTCCATAAACGCCCATCTTTTTCTAGTGTTTTCTTCAACTATTTTTTGGTCGTTTCAGGGCATTATCATTTTCGAATAATTCTTATCCTTTTGTGGCTTACTTCTTAAGGTTAGTGCTCTTTTCCCCTTTCTTTCTCCTCTCTTAGGTATGGATAGGATGAAGGGAGTTGAAATTATTGATGAATTTGGACCACTGGAAACCTACCAGTCCATTAACGAATTTTTAAATGAGGGTGAGGGTCATTCGATACCTCTAAGGGACCTTTCTGCTGTCAAACTTAATCGCCACTCCTCCCTTAGGGCAGTCAGTTCCAAAAGATTAGAGTTCTTCAAAAGATTAGGACTCTAGTGAGTTTGGGAAAATTCAGAATAGACTGTGAAGTCCTGGCTGATGTTACCCTCAGAAACTATCCTCTCAATCTTGACTTCTGATATGGGGACGGTCTAAGCAAGGATGACATGTTTTTCTTGACTAGGCATTTTTCTGCTTTTTGATTTCCTCTTCACCCTTTTTATCATCTTGTCCTTAATCAGCTGTACCTGACCCCTCTACAAGTAAACCCTAATTTCTTTAGGGTTATTTCTAGTGTCCTTGCTCTCAGCCATACCCGATGGCTCGAATTAGGGTTCGATGACCTCCTTCTTTGCTATCAAGTTTGCGCTACAAAGAATGAGAGTAATCGCTTCCATTTCTTCTCCCGAACGGGCAGGTCACTCTGCACCGGCCATTCCTCTTCAGACAAGGGTTTGAAGGCTCAGCTTGTGGTTGTTGGGGGGAAGTGGAAATTCGATTCCTTTGATAAATTTCCCATTTCTTAGAAATTTGGTGGATTAGGTATCCCTTCCTTTGGTTATCCCTTGGACCTTCATTGTAACTGTGTTATATGTGATGTTTTGCTTTTTAACCAAATCTAAAATTTTGTTGGTGCAGTTAGGGAGGGACCTTCTTCCTCGGTCTGAGTTGGTGGCTCGTCTGAAGACACTCAAGGATAAGGTGTGGAGCAATACTCCAAAGTCTCTTATCTTGCTCGATACTAAGACACTTAAAACTATCTCAGAGGAAGCTTTCGGCCCAAAGATGAAGCTCCCAAAAACTACCTGTACAAAGGCCAAGAAACAGCCTGAGAAGCAAAACAAACTTAGCTCCCCACCGACTGAATGGGAGATGGAAATAGTCGTTGCTCTGCGAAAAAGACATGTTGAGGAGGAGGCAGCGGAGAAGTCACGGCCAACAGAAGTGATAGAAATTGAGACTGTTCCTCCTCCTAAGTCCCAGAAGGTCGCAGTTTCGGATTCCCCTTCTACCCCAAGACCCATGGGGCCTCCAACTACTGGGGTTAATATTTTGGGATCCGATATCCCTATATCCTCTATAGTAGAGCCCTAGATCCACCGGATGGTGAAAGCTATTGGCATGCCCCTTTCGGTAGAGGACTCTTTTGCTCAAAAAGAGGGAGGCCATGAAGGCATTCCTGAAGGAGATGTGGCCTCCCAAAGATGCAAAGATGATAGTAGATATGTTCATGGGACGCCTACTGGATACTTGTCTAGACTTGGCTCTAAGGATGAGATGATGTTTATTTCTTACATGTATTCCTCTTTTTGTATATTTCTTTAACGCTTTATTGTGTCTATATATAACATGTTTGGCGTAATAACGATGTGCAAGTTGGTCGAGCAGGCGATTGTCAAGGTGAAGAAAGCTGATGTCCAGACGAGGAGGGCTGAGGCTGATTTCCAAGCTGCCATGCATGAAATCAACAGTGAGAAGGTGAATTCCAAAGCTCTATTACTTGAAAATGAGCAGCTCAAGTTCCAATTGGAGGAACTTGCCAAGGAGAAGGAAGTGGCTGAGGTGCAGAGAGCTTTAGCTGAGTGTAGAGCCTCTGAATCTAAGCTAAACGTTTAATCCCTCTAGGATAGGTGGCTAAAGTTGGAGAGAGGGGATAAGGCATTGTTCAATAGACTGTCATGTACGGTCTAGATTAGGAACGTTGAGGCTTACCGTCAGGGAATTGAGGATACAACAGCACCCGAAAGTGACCGATCCTATCCAGATAGTCCGACTGATAATGGTCGTGAGATAGGTCTGGCTGGACCTCCATATTAGGATCCCAACGAAGGGGACGAGGAGAAGGAAATCTCAGAGATATTCGAAGATGCTGCTGAGCCCAATGAGGCTAAGGCCCCAGAGCGTGCAAAATCAGCTGTCGGCTAACCCTACCCCTTCAGCGGGCATCTCATGACTTCTTCCTCTTTTTACAATTTTCTTAATTTTCACTTCTTTATGAGAGTATTTTTGTAACTTTGAAATGAATTTCAATGAAAGATGGTATTTTTCTTCATAATTGAGTATTCTTGTTACCTTTTAGTTTATCAAGAATTCATTTGACAGTTAGGTTCATAACCATCACCATAATATTCTTAATAAAAACGATTGATATCGGTCCAGTGGTTAAACTTTAAGCGATTGCTTAGTCAATTAAGTTAGGGTGGCCATCTCTTAGTCAATTTATTTGGCTCTCAAAGCCTTGGCATTCGGCTGGTCATGCTTTAGGCAATTTCATTTATTAGTGACGCTTGGCTAGCCATACCGATGTCCTTTTCTACATACCTGGTGTTGGCTGGTCATGCCTTAGCTGATTTTATTCATTTGTAACGCTCGGCTAGCCATGTGGAGGTCTTTTTACTCATACCTGGCATTTGGTTGGTCATGCCTTAGCTGATTTCATTCGTTTGTGATGCTCGACTAACCATGCAGAGGTCTTTATTCATACCTGGCGTTCAGCTGGTCATGCCTTACCAATTTCATTCATTTGTGACACTCAGTTAGTCATGCCAATGTCTCTTTATTTGTACTTGGCGTTCGGCTGGTCATGCCTTAGCCAATTCATTCATTTGTGACGCTTAGCTAGCCATACCGAGGTATCTTTATTCATACCTGGCATTCGACTGGTCATGCCTTAGCCAATTTCATTCTTTTGTGATGCTCGGCTAGCCATGACAAGTTCTCTTTATTCGTACCTGGTGTTCAGCTGGTCATGCCTTAGCTAATTTTGTTCATTTGTGACGCTTGGCTAGCCATCCCGAGGTCTCTTTATTCGTACCAAAAATGGGCAAGATAGTGTGTAAAGACCGGAATTATTTTGACCGGTTCTGAGTGATTTTGGACCGGACCGATTTTTTTTTAATAAATTAAAATTCGAAAAGATGTTGTATATATATATATATATATATATATAGAATTATATATATATATATGAAGATGGAGGATATAGTTATATATATATATGGGAATATGTATATATTTTGTTACATGATGAGAGTGTATATATATATATATATGCACATGGTGGGTCCATATGTAATTATAGATAAGTAAAGAGGGACCTTTATATTTATATAGGTAAGTGTGGGAAAATGCATGTGAATACATGTATTGTGTGATGTTATGTATATATATATAGATAATGTATATATATGTGGAGGAGGATAAGTAGAGAAAAAGTGTGGACCAAAATGAAAGGAGAAGAGACCACATGGGTCAGCCGAAAGAAAAAGAAAAGAAAAGAAAGAAAGAGAGAGAAGGAGAAGTCGGGGAGAGAGAGAAAGAGAAATCGAGGAAGGAGAGATCGGGAGATCGAGAGAGAGGAGCCGCGACGGCAGCGGATGGGGTCGATTCCGGTGGCCCTAGTAGCGGCGATAAGGGCCGTTTCTGGCAGAGGTGTCGCCGATGGGTCCTTCTGGCAGTGGAGCTCACGGGGTGGCTCGGTTCAGCTGGGTTGTTCGCGAAGGGGAGCTTCGGCTGGTTTGACGGGTGGTCCGACCATGGGGGTTCGGCTGTGATGTTCGGACGGGTGGTCCATGGCGGCGTGACCGAAGGTAGATGGTGGTAGCGATTGGGGTTTGATCGGTCGTGTATGGTGGTCCGATTTGGAGCCTCGATAGATGACCGACAAAGGCTCGGGGTGGGTCTTCTCGGCGCTACGATGACCAGGTGAGTGATGGGTTCTACTTGGTTGTTTCCGGTGGGGTTGGTGCCTGGAGTTGCTTGTTTGGGGTCTGTTTGGATTTGGCTGGTGCTCGGGCCGTGTTGGGCTATTTCGGTGAGCTCCGACGATGACTAGCGATGATGGCTCACGGTTGCTGGGTCAGGTTAGGCTAATAGTGGGTTTTTGGGTGGCTGGACGTGGCCACCGAAGGTGGTTTAGGCTGAGTTTTTGGATGATTCTGGCAAGGCTTTGTTGGGCTTCGGCTGATGTGAGCTTAGTTGGTGGGCCTTCTTGGTTTGATTCGATTATGGTCAGTGTTGCAATGGTTGATTTTGAGTTGAGTTTGGTTAGTCTTCATAGGCTAGCCACGGTTTGATGGGTTCATGGCAGCAGGTGGTGTTTTTCCGACTTTGGGTTGAGCATGGTGGGTTTGGTGGTTGAGTGGACAGCCTGTGGTGGCTGAAATTGGTTTGGGGGTTGTGACTCCCATGGAGGTTCGACCATGGTGATGGGTTGGCTTGCTTGCGGTTTAGACTTAGGTCCCGCTCTCGACTGGTCCGTGCTTGCAAATCGGCCTGTCTCCAAGCCCGATCCAGTCCTGTGTCGAAGTCCACACGAACAACCTATCGGACCACTTCGTTTCTTTTTAATCTCCATTCTTGGACCATTTTAAATATGGTAGTCCAAACATAGTCTAATTGGAACCAATTTCAAGGTCCAATTATACAAGCCCAATATCAAAGCCCAATTTCAATGATCCCACTCATGTATACAAATCTAATTAGATGTGCAACTGGCAGCCTAACCAACACCAACCACCCATGGTTGCACTCAGCCATGTGTAGATGTTGCATACGTGCGGGATGTGAGGATATATATATATATATGTGTGTGTGTATATATATATGCGTGGGTTTGGGGAGCGATGACATGCTAAATCGTGATATGCATGTGCAGTATTGATTGAGATCATGTAAAAAGTATGCTAAATTACGTACATGTTTAGCTATGTGTTGTCTTGTATGCATATGTGGCTCTTATGCATGATGTTAAATATATGTATGTGATTATATATATCGGTGCAGTGATAGAAATGCATGCTAAGTATGAATATTACTTTTAGCGGACATTTGCAAAGCATGATTATGATATGCTAGGAGTACTATATGTTCTTAATACATATATGGTGACGGAATATATATGTGTTTATATATATTGTGATTAGAATGCATGTTGGCTACTCGTGGTAATTACATGCATTGACTGTGAGCATGGTTATATTTATGCTAGTACATGTGCATATGTAATGTATATGCATGATTTGACATATACGTGATTATATGTGGGCTTATGTGAGTTAAATGCATACTATCTTTATATATCAAATGTATGCATTGGTTATAGCATGATCAAAAATGTGTTAAGTTGAAGTTGTTTGCATATATGAGGTATTATGCGGGTTTTGAACATATATGTGCTATATGTGTTAGAATGTGATGAAAAGCGTGCTAAATACTTCTTTTTAGTGTTCATAAGCATGGGTTGAAGCATGAAAGTATTATGCTGTGTATATATGCATCCATATTGCATATATAGGAGGAAAATGACACATACGTGGTTATATGTGGGTTTAGGTAGAAAGGAATGCATGCTATGTACCTTAATACTAGCTAATGCATTGGGATAGCATAAAATAAAATGCTGGATTACGTATGCATCCATATTGCATACATGGGAGGTTGCGGGAAAATTAACGCAAAAAGAGGTGCACGAGACTTTGGAGTAGTCCAACCGTGTCACGAGAAGTGGTATAACTATCCACTACGTATGGCCCTCGAAGTGGACCCGCCATATGAAGGCTTTATGCGTAGAATCGGAGTGTGTCCAACATTAGTGAGTTTCGGAGTTGCCCCCTCACAATTTGGCAAACCAATATATTGCCATCGGAGTGTATCCATCAAGTATGGCCCTCGGAGTGGACCCGCCCTGCTAAGGCTTAAAGCCTAAAAATTAGAGTATGTCCAATGAATGTGAGCCTCGGAGCTGTCCCCTCACATAATGGCAATCCTATACATTGCCAGGGTAGAATGACCTTTCGGAGTGGTCCAGGTCATAGGATGGTTATCGGAGTTATCCTAGGTCACATGATCCTCGGAGCGGGGCAATCATGTGGGGTATCGGATGAGGGCCGAAAGTGAGAGTATATGCAAGCCTAGATGCTTGTATTATGTATCGGATTATGACCGTGGAAGGTGAAAATACCTTTATGCTTATGTGTTTAACTGTTAAGCATGTTTTTCTGTTTAAATGCATCTATATTGCATTTGAGATGTGCTACTTGATGAGTAGGAGATGTGGTAGTTGATTTACATCGTTTATGTAAATGTGTTGACATATATGTTCTATATACATATTGATGCTGAATGTTTACTACTTTCAAGCATGTTGAAAATGATTTCTAAAATCATGTGTAGTGGATTTTGTATGTTCATATGTGCTAGAATAGCCATATACATCATTGGTTTATGCATGCTAGGTGGGGCATGGTCTTAAATATTGTGATATATTTAAGTGCATGTATATTTTTGAGAATATGTGAGGATCGACCTGCTGCAGCGGTGATAGTATGGTTCTACATACCTTGTTGGGCCTTTGAGCTCACCCCCTCCCAGGTTTTGCAGGTATTGCTGGTTTTGGAGTTAGTTAGGGGACTGACAGCACCAGTTGCAGAGGTAGTATCTAGATTCCTTAGAATCTAATGTATGTCCAGGATAGTGGATAGATAGATGCTTTACATTTGGATTAAATGTATAAAGCGATTTATGTTGATTCAGTTCCTTCAGTTGTATTTTATTCATGTGATGTATGTATATAATACAGACATTCAAGGACTGAGACATGTATATTTATGATTATATCATGCATATTGTAGAAATGTTGGGGGGACACGTGCCCAGAAGTGTCCATTTTTATTGTTAGATATAGATGCTGGGGGGACACGTGCCCAGAAGTGTCCATATGAATTGTAAAGCAGGTATAACATGCCAAGAGCTGATTATTTAGAATGGGTCATGCCTAATTTTGGTGAAAATAATAGGAAATTGAGATGGTGTGATCAGGTGATGGTTATGTCGTGAGGGTGATCTCACGGGGTTCACACCTCGATTTTTGGGCCTCGGGAATCGGGGCGTGACAGGATGGTATCAGAGCTCTAGGTTGGAATACCTAGGGATGACGGGTGATGGACATATCATGTGTATGGTCGAGAAGGTTGGATTATGTACCTAATACTAGAATGCTATGAGAGCACTAGGTTGGAATACCAAGGGGCGACGGGTAAGGGTAGAGGATTTGAGGAACTCTGGATTGCTATTAAAGCATTAGGTTTAAAAACCTAGGGTATCAAAGTCGTAGGTTCGAATACCTAAGGACGGATGGTCAAATCACGTGATGGTTTGGAGATAGGCAATGGTTGGTAGTTGTCTAAGTGATAGGATTGATTATCTATGGGTGATAGTGGAATGACTTGCTCGGTTTGAGCAATCCTAATGAAAGATCAAAGTGTTGGTATAAAATTGAATTCAGTTGGTATAACTCCCGGAGTTGGTTGAGTTTAGACCTTTAATTTGGTGATTAAGTCTCATTAGTGAGCAACGAATAGATGCCGCAAGGGATGTTATGAGTATTTAAGTCCTTAGAGATACTTAGGGACTTATGAGATTGGTAAATGTATTGCCGAGGATGGCAATTGAGATTGAAAGAGGATACAAGGAAGGCATGTTGCCGGAGTTGGGCTAACTGGGAAAAGTGGCCTGGCCAGACATTTTTCTTGGATTATAATTTCTCTTACAATACGCTGCCTCTTGTGGATGTTGAGTTGTTTCGTCTGGATGACGACAGATAAAGAATTCCCAATAGTAGGGATATGTCACTGAAAGTGGTTGGTATTGATAGTCAAGGTTGCTACCTGAGACTATAGATGTGGATATATTGGTAGGTGATTACCAATGAGTATAGAGGATGAGAGTAGGTTGGTGTGAACCACTCTAGATTTTGTGTTCTAGTATGCGTGTGTACTAGGGGAACTGGGCTGTGTTTCACACTTGCTCAGGCAGAGGAAGTACCAGGACCGTGTATGGTCAGGGGTATTTTCCTAGTATTAGCCCAAGGGCTAGGGTATTGATTTATGCATCATATGTCATATCATGCATGGTATGTGTTTATTTGGTTAGCATGTTGTGTGTTATATGCTATGTGGTATATATGATTCATGTAACTGAGCATTGCACTTTAGTATTTCATTTTGTGTTGCATGGCTAGTAGTGACATGAAGTCACCTAGCGATTTCAATTTTGGGGATTGGTAAACCTGGGTAGAAGTTTGAACCCGAGTGGACTATGATGTTGAAATAGACATGTAGTTATAGACTTTGAGAGTATGAGTCTGGAATTGTTGAGAAAGGTGTGATTTACCTTGTAGTTTTCCAAACCAAGAGTTTGATGATTCAGATTTGCATTGCAGTCATTGCACAACGATGAGGACTCAGAATTGACCTAATTCTTGGAGTCAGCGGACATGTGATGACTTTGACTGTAGAGACCGGAACCAAATTTGACCGGTTTTCAAAAATTTTCATCATTTTCGCTATAAATGCGTTTCGAATGATGTTTTGGATGTTTCGAGAGTGGAAAACATGTTTGGAAACATGTTATGAGGTTTTTGGAAGTTTTCGAAAAATTTGGAGAAGTTTGACTTTTTGGTCAAACCGGGGCCGGGATGCGACTTAAGTGGGCCCGGGGAATCCGAAAAATTTCCGGAAATATTTATTTTTGGATATGGACTAAACGAAATATTTAGAGTGTTAAGGAAGTGATTTTGAGTCCAACGGAGTTTTCGAGAATTAATTCGGAGGTCGGGAAGGTACTTTAAGTGGCCGGGGGCAAAACGGTCATTTCGCGCCCCTAGGACTGGAATAAATATCCCAGGGAGATCTGAGATCTCATTTCTCACGGTTCTCTCTCTCTCTAAACATTTCCCTCTTCATCCCTCCACCTTCTCTCTACATTTCGGGTGCATTCGGCTTGGATTCGTGATTCGCCGAAGAAGGAAAGAGTGTAGAGGACGGCTAGGGCTTCGGTTTGAACCAAACAAACTTGTGTTTCGGCAAGGTGGAACCTGCTGGAAATTTTGATAAGTGCTTGGAAGGTCTTCAATCTTGAGGTAGGGGTGTTCCTTCTCTTCTAGTTGTCGATCCTAGGGTTTTGGGCGGTTAGGAGAGGTGTTCGGTTGAGTTTGTATGTGAGAGAGATGGGCAAGGGGCTGAATTTTTATATTTCCTCTTCCCTTGTGATTATGCATGCTTGATAGATCCACCTTGATGAATGTATGATGTGTGGGCTGAATATGTGCAAAGTGTGCAAAATGAGAGCATGATTAGCTATATTGTGTATTATATGCATATGTAGGTTATGTGTATTTTGGGGTGCAATCATATGATTATATGTTGGTTGTGTGTGTGTAAAAATGTTGAATGCATGCTAGGTTATTTTATAGTAAGTGTGTGCATCGTTGAAGCATGATCAAAATATGCTAGGTTGTGGTTTGTAGGCATATGAGAGTGATATGCATGCCTTATGACATATATGTGACCATGTGTTGTTTTGAATGTTAGAATGCATGCTAGGCTTGTTATAGCATTGATATGCATTGAAAAACATGATATATGAATGAGTGCATTCATACTTGGATTGTATGTTGTCGTGTGCATGAAAGCATTTTACATGCCATGTAGTGAGGGACATGTAGGTCGGTGTCGGGTCGGCACCTAGGAGGGGAGGGGCATTCCTACTGAGCCGCAGTGTTGCTCACCCCGCTCCCCCAAACATTTTTTTTCAGGTAAGAAGCCGAGAATGGATAAAAAGAGCTTGCTTCCTTACTTGGAGCATTTTGGTGCATTTTGGGGATCTTTTGAGATATATGTATGGACTATGTTTTTGGCTATCCATGCCGGCATGTGGCATGTGGATTATGTTGATTTATAGTTACATTCACGGTATATGTAACTTGTATATTCATTTGAATCCTTATGTGTATGGTTTCATGGATTTTATATGAATTTGGAGCTTAAATGGATGAATGTATCCTTTTTGTCTTTTATATCTTGAACTCTTGGATATGAAGGTTTTGAAGAGTGGATTTATATTGGAATCACGGTTGTAGGATTTTGATGTATGAGTTAGGTTGTATGTATGAGTTGATGAATATGATCTTTAGAAAATGAGGATGGTTTATGCACTTGAATTTTATGTGCATTGAGAATTTAGGATGAGTTTTCTATGATTATACAAGATTTGAGATTCAAATGTGTAGGTTGATGTGTGAGTATGATATTATATCATTGCGGGATGATTTATATGTTTTATGAATGATCCAAGGTGATTTGGTTGAGATTTGAGTTCAAATGGATCTTGTATAGGTGTTTTGGAGTTGCTGGGAAGTGCATTTCGATCAATCGAAATGTCCATTTCGATTGATCGAAACTCCCATTTCGATTGATCGAAATGGTTGCGAAATCTGAGTGTCTTTGAGGTCCAGAATGGGGTAATTTCGATCAATCGAAGTCCCCATTTCGATTGATCGAAATATTGCAGGTCCAAAGTACCGAGAGGCTGTTTTCTTCGATTGATGGGGTCAAAATCTCAATTAATCGAGATGGATTTTTGGTTTCTCTATCCAATGGTGTAAGCGTCAGTTTCAGATTCCAAACATAAAAGGTTTTGAGGCTCGAAAGTGAGTGATTCTCAAAAGAGTGGCCAAGTAAATTGCCACTAAGGTGTATGATTTGATGTAGGGCCCATGGGGATTGGTTGAGGAGTGGTTGTGTGCATTTATATGCAACACTTAAGTTAAGCTTCCGCTGAAAATGAGTGTAATGAGGGTTCATTGGGTTTAAATGGACAGTTAACCTCCGGTCTTCCGAGAGTGGGGAAATCGGGGTGTTATGGCATGGTATTGGTAATAGATACTATTGCATGAGTGTGCTTGAGATAGTTTATGGGGTTGAGTGAATGGGTTCACACTCGGGATTCGGGGTCAGTTCGGGGAAGTCCCGGCGGTCCGGGTTCCGGGGCGTGACAACATGGTATCGATGATCCCGGATTATAGGGAAGTATCACTGTGAGTGATTGGTATGATTAGTCAAAGGTGTTGCATTAGACTAGTGATAGAGATGGACTGGATAGGTCTTGAGGTAGAGACTGTGGACTCTACGAAGCAAGTGCTTCGGAGGACTTTGTGAGTGAACCGTACATGGGCTTAGGAGTCACTCAGCCATGTCACGGAAGTGGTTATATTGCCTTACGACAGTTGAGACACACTGGTTGTGCAAGACTTGAGAGTTATGAGTTAGGTGTTGCAAGTGTAGCGCCGAGGGTATGTGGAGAGAGAAAGTGACGATCGTTGGAGAGAATGATGTCCGGTATGGAATGATTTTGAAAAGACCATGACTATGCTAATTTCGAGGATGAAATTCCTTGAAGGAGGGGAGGTTGTAAGGACCAGAATTATTTTGACCAGTTCTGAGTGATTTTTTTCCGGACCAATTTTTTTTCGAATAAATTAAAATTTAAAAAGATGTTGTATATATATATATATATATATATATATATATATGAAGATGGAGGATATAGTTATATATATATATATGGGAATATGTATATATTTTGTTACATGATAAGAGTGTGTATATATATATATATGCACATGGTGGGTCCATATGTAATTATAAATAAGTAAAGAGGGACCTTTATATTTATATAGGTAAGTGTGGGAAAATGCATGTGAATTCATTTATTGTGTGATGTTATGTATATATATATAAATAATGTATATATATGTGGAGGAGGATAAGTAGAGAAAAAGTGTGGACCAAAATGAAAGGAGAAGAGACCACATGGGTCAGCCAAAAGAAAAAGAAAATAAAAGAAAGAAAGAGAGAGAAGGAGAAGTCGGGGAGAGAGAGAAAGAGAAACCGAGGAAGGAGAGATCAGGAGATCGAGAGAGAGGAGCCGTGATGGCGACGAATGGGGTCGGTTCCGGCGGCCCTAGTAGTGGCGGCAGGGGCCGTTTCTGGTAGAGGTGTCGCCGATGGGTCCCTCCGACAGTGGAGCTCACGGTGTGGCTCAGTTCGGCTGGGTTGTTCACGAAGGGGAGCTTCGGCTGGTTCGATGGGTGGTCCGACCATGGGGGTTCGGCTGTGATGTTCGGACGGGTGGTCCGTGGTGGCGTGATCGAAGGTAGATGGTGGTAGCGATTGGGGTTTGATCGGCCATGTATGGTGGTCTGATTTGGAGCCTCGATAGATGACCGACAAAGGCTCGGGGTGGGTCCTATCGGCGCTACGACGACCAGGTGAGTGATGGGTTCTCCTTGTTTATTTTCAGTGGGGTTGGTGCCGGGAGTGGCTTGTTTGGGGTCTGTTTGGATTTGGCTGGTGCTCGGGCCGTGCTGGGCTGTTTCGGTGAGCTCCGGTAGTGACTAGTGGTGATGGCTCACAGTTGCTGGGTCAGGTTGGGTTAATAGTGGGTTTTTGGGTGGCTGGACGTGGCCGCCAAAGGTGGTTTAGGCTGGGTTTTTGGATGATTCCGGTGAGGATTTGTTGGGCTTCGGCTGATGTGAGCTTAGCTGGTGGGCCTTCTTGGTTTGATTCGATTATGGTCAGTGTTGTAATGGTTAATTTTGAGTTGAGTTTGGTTAGTCTTCATGGGCTAGCCACGGTTTGATGGGTTCATGGCAGCAGGTGGTTGGTGTTTGATGGTTGGTGAGTGATGGGTTCGGTGGTTGAGTGGACAGCCTGTGGTGGCTGAAATTGGTTTGGGGGTTGCGACTCCCATGGAGGTTCGGCCATGGTGATGGGTTGGCTTGCTTGCGGTTTAGACTGATGGCCACAATTATGGCTATGGCTGAGTGCAACCATGGGTGGTTGGTGTTGGTTAGGCTGCCAGTTGCACATCTAATTAGATTTGTATACATGAGTGGGATCATTGAAATTGGAATTTGATATTGGGCTTGTATAATTGGACCTTGAAATTGGTTCCAATTGGACTATGTTTGGACTACCATATTTAAAATGGTCCAAGAATGGAGATTAAAAAGAAACGAAGTGGTCCGATAGGTTGTTCGTGTGGACTTCGACACAGGACTGGATCAGGCTTGGAGACAGGCCGATTTGCAGGCACGGACCGGTCGAGAGCGGGACCTAAGGCAAGTTGATTCTTGTCTCTATCTCTTACAAATACTTTTGCTATGTTGATTAATTTACCTATGTCCCTTAATTTGATCATAGGTGGTATATATATATATATGTGTAGATGTTGCATACGTGCGGGATGTGAGGATATATATATATGTGTGTGTATATATATATATATGTGTGGGTTTGGGGAGCGATGACATGCTAAATTAAATCGCTTAATTGCATCGTGATATGCATGTGCAGTATTGATTGAGATCATGTAAAAAGTATGCTAAATTACGTACATGTTTAGCTATGTGTTGTCTTGTATGCATATGTGGCTCCTATACATGATGTTAAATATATGTATGTGATTATATATATCGGTGCAGTGATAGAAATGCATGCTAAGTATGAATATTACTTTTAGCGGGCATTTGCAAAGCATGCTTAGGATATGCTAGGAGTACTATATGTTCTTAATACATATATGGTGACGGAATATATATGTGTTTATATATATTGTGATTAGAATGCATGTTGGCTACTCGTGGTAATTACATGCATTGACTGTGAGCATGGTTATATTTATGCTAGTACATGTGCATATGTAATGTATATGCATGATTTGACATATATGTGATTATATGTGGGCTTATGTGAGTTAAATGCATACTGTCTTTATATATCAAATGTATGCATTGGTTATAGCATGATCAAAAATGTGTTAAGTTGAAGTTGTTTGCATATATGACGTATTATGCGGGTTTTGAACATATATGTGCTATATGTGTTAGAATGTGATAAAAAGCATGCTAAATACTTCTTTTTAGTGTTCATAAGCATGGGTTGAAGCATGAAAATATTATGCTGTGTATATATGCATCCATATTGCATGTATAGGACGGAAATGACACATACGTGGTTATATGTGGGTTTAGGTAGAAAGGAATGCATGCTATGTACCTTAATACTAGCTAGTGCATTGGGATAGCATAAAATAAAATGCTGGATTACGTATGCATCCATATTGCATACATGGGAGGTTGCGGGAAAATTAACGCAAAAAGAGGTGCACGGGACTTCGGAGTGGTCCAACCGTGTCACGAGAAGTGGTATAACTATCCACTACGTATGGCCCTCGGAGTGGACCCGCCATACGAAGGCTTTATGCCTAGAATCAGAGTGTGTCCAACATTAGTAAGTTTCAGAGTTGCCCCCTCACAATTTGGCAAACCAATATATTGCCATCGGAGTGTGTCCAACAAGTATGGCCCTCGGAGTGGACCCACCATGCTAAGGCTTAAAGCCTGAAAATCGGAGTATGTCCAATGAATGTGAGCCTCGGAGCTGTCCCCTCACATAATGGCAATCCTATACATTGCCAGGGTAGAATGACCTTTCGGAGTGGTCCAGGTCATAGGATGGTTATCGGAGTTGTCCTAGGTCACATGATCCTCGGAGCGGGCCAATCATGTGGGGTATCGGATGAGGGCCGAGAGTGAGAGTATATGCAAGCCTAGATGCTTGTATTATGTGTCGGATTATGACCGTGGAAGGTGAAAATACCTTTATGCTTATGTGTTTAACTGTTAAGCATGTTTTTCTGTTTAAATGCATCTATATTGCATTTGAGATGTGCTACTTGACGAGTAGGAGATGTGGTAGTTGATTTACATCGTTTATGTAAATGTGTTGACATATATGTTCTATATACATATTGATGCTGAATGTTTACTACTTTCAAGCATGTTGAAAATGATTTCTAAAATCATGTGTAGTGGATTTTGTATGTTTATATGTGCTAGAGTGATAGGCGTTGAATGTTACGCATTCTAGCCTCTTAACTTATGTATTTTATTCTCTTAGTGATAGATTATTTTGTGATTTTACTTTGTTTTAGTGTTTTCTGTATTTTCAGGGCCTTAATGATTATTTCAGTTAAAACCGTGCTTTTGGGTTTTTAAAGAAGACATCCAAGATGGTGAGATGAAGCCTACATCAAGGAGATTCACTCAACCATTTATTTCAACTCAAATCAGCCCAAGAAAGAGGTCCAAGAGAATTACAGCTGCTTAAGAAGGTTTCGGGCCTGAAGCCCAAATCTGCGCATAATGCAGTCTTAATCCCGTTTTGGAAAACGGACCAGAAGTCTTATTTCTGAGCCTCAAATTGACATTCCTTTCGCGTTGGGTTGAACGAAATTGGATTCTGCACACTTTTGTATTTCACGAAAATTCCGTAAAACGGACTTCTAGTGGGTCAAAGGTCGGGCCGAAGTCAGCAGGAAAAACCCACCTGATTAGTGCTGCGGGAAACCCTAATTTATTCCTAATTGGATTAGGACTTTGGTGTATTCTCTTGGGGGAATAAAGTGAGGACTTGGAGGCTGAATTGAGGAGCTTACAGAGAGCTTACACAGAGATTGGAGAGTCTGAGGGGGCTGAAGAGAACAGAAACATATTGCAGAGCCATTGGAGAACGAAGTCATACGCGTAATTCAGAAAGATGATGTCTTCTTCCTCAACAGTTGAAGCTTCTTCTTCTACCATGAGCGGCTAGTTCATCCACTAGGGTTTTGATGTAGCCCTAACAAAGCATCAATGATTTGATTGTTTTAATTATTGGGGACCTTTATATACATGCATAGATTGTGTAGTTGTGAGGATTCTTATTAAAGAATTGAGCAATAAAAGTCTTGTAAATTAAATCTCAATGATTTCTTATCTTGTCTTAGATATTTAGTTGTTGTTATTGAACTCAATCTCTTTTATTTTCTGTGATCATGAGAGAGATTATTACACAATGGTAATCACTGAATATATTGTTATGAGCTTTGATGGATTATGCCTAGAGAAGATGAACCATACTGCACCCTAGATTAGAGTAGTTAGGCAGATGGCCCATGCCAATCGAAGATAGTCCATGGCTTAGCCTTAATCATATGTTATCTTCTTGACGGATGAAGGTGAGCTTGTAGCCACCGACACCACTTATGCATGATGTAATTCCCCTATAGTTGATTCAATTGACCATTGATTGTGGAGTTAGTGGTGAAGTCAAACACCCTAGGTTTCTCTCTTATTATCTTCACTATCTTGTTTACTTTGATTTATTTTATTTTATCTTTTTAATTAGTTTAAAAATCAGAATTCTTTTCTTATAAATTTAATTAGAATTAGTTCCGTATTCCAACTCGTCAGAACATAATCCCTGAGGTACGATACCCATTCCTTTCGATAGCCTATTCTGCAAAGAATTCGTTCTATTGCGAAGTGTGGAAATTTTTAATTGGTATACTTTTTGAGTCACACTCACACACGAATCAATTTTTGGCGCCGTTGCCGGGGATTATCTATTTGATTGATTGGATTTTACAGAATTAGTTTTAATTGGATTTTTAGTTTAGGAAATTTTTATATTTTTTTTTTAATTTTGTTTTTGTTTTCTTTTCAGGTGCTTTTGGCAAATATATGCAAGGTCGTCGTTCTGTGGCTGATCCTTTGATACCTCTTGATCCTGAGCCTGAACGTACTCTTAGACAACAGAGGAACAACCCTGTTGATACAATTGTGCAAGAGGAAGAATTAATTGAAGACATGGCGGAAGAAAGGAATAACAACCTTGTTCCTAATGCTGATGGAGAAAGAGCTAGATTGCTGAGGGACTACTATATTCCTGAGACATATACCTCGCCAGCATAACTCAAGCTGACTGTTTTTGAGCATTTCGATTGATCGAAACCAGGATCTCGATCAATCGAGATTTCGATTGATCGAGATCTCATTTTCGATTGATCGAAAAATTGCAGAGATTTGCCAAGTCCAAAGTCCCGAGAGGTAGTATTCTTCGATTGCACTTCGATAGGTTTTCGATCCATCGAACATTTCGATTGATCGAAATGGGATTTCGATTGATCGAAATAAAATTTTGATTGAATGAATTAAATGTTCGATTGATCGAAGTAAAAGGGTGATTCAGTGAAGGAATTTTCGATTGATCGAAGAGACAATTTCGATTGATCGAAGCAAGATTTCGATCAATCGAAATCTCGATTGATCGAAATGCACATCTCGATCAATCGAAATGCACGCGGAGCCTGCACGTGAGCCGAAAATCTATTTAAACCGTTGGCCTTCCCTCCCAGTTTAAAAGACCATCCGAATTCTTCTCTCCCTCCGTGCGATCCAAACCTTCTCCAAGCACTTCCGAGCCCGATCTACCATTCTCGATCATCCGCCGCCGTCCGACGCAGTCCGACGCCGCCGCTAGCACGTGCGCGATCTTCTCTTCGCGGCTGTGCGTGGAGTTTTTTTCGGTTGAGCCGTTCATCTTCTTCCTCACGAGGTAAGTGATGCATGGCTACTTTTTGTTTACTTTCTCGCCATTTTTGATAGTTTTACGGCGTAATAAACATAGTTAGATCATGTTGGGGTGGATGGGTGCGATTGCGATATCGATAGCGAGATTTTGTGGGTTTCAGGGGGTAGGAATTCATGTAGGAGTGAGATTTGGCATTCTCTTCGTTTCAAACGCTTAGTGTATGGTGTGTAACCGTGGCACCTTCGTTTCGGTTGCATCCGTTCACATTGCCTCTTCGAGAGCGACTTTTTGCATTCTTGTCAGTGCCATGGACTAGGACTTCATTTTCTTTTATTATTATTCTTTTAGTTTATTCGTAGTTTAGCTATCTTCTTAATTATCTTTTATTTACATAATTTTTGGGATCAAGTGCAGACTGTTCCGAGGCTATGGCGAGGGTGAAGAACGCCGCCGGTTCTGTTCGCGACGTGCCCGGGCGAGCCTTCCGGTCTCGGAAGTTCCACCCGAAGCAGATTTTTGACTTAGCCGCATTTGAGACGCGTCCCGACACTACGTGGACTATTGCCGAGCTCAGGAGGCGTCGCCTCGACCGACTATGTGTGCCTCCTACTGACGTGGCACACGAGCGCTTAGTGCAGGTCTTCTATGAGCGCATGACCTACTCCTGCACAGCGCCGGATACACTAGAGACGGTCGTGGGCACCGTCACGATTACGATTACGCCGAGCCGGATTGCGCATATGCTCGGCATCCCTCACCAGCAGCCACCGAACATGGTTGGCCCGGGCGGTCAACCACTTTACAGTGTCGCACTCCCAGCAGACACGACGTTGTTCTCGATCGTGATGGACATGTGTGGCGGGGCGTTTACCACGTCCAGTCACAACTGCACGTCCAAATCGATGTGCCCGAGCAGATATTGGTTCCTAGACACCGTTCTCCTCAAGAACGCGTGTCCGCTGCAGCACGTGGCTGAGCGCAGGGGCGACCTCCTCCGTTGCCTCTATGCTTTCCACACGGGCGCTTGGTTTTCTGTCCCATCACTGATCTGGGGGCAGATGCACAAAGTCTGGGATGGCCTCGTCAACAAGAGGAAAAGGAGAGCAGCGAGTTGGCGGCTTCCCTTCCCTTTCCTGATCGCCGCTTTTCTCAACAGTGCCAGTATTCCGGTCAGTCAGACTGATGTCCGGTTGGCACCGCCCACCCGCTTCACATCTACTCAGTGGGAGCGGGTGAGGCGACACTTAGAGCGACAGGACCACCAGGGTGATCCACCAGACGATGTCGATATGGATGCCCCGGTGGAGGCGGATGAGGGCGAGCCAGCAGAGGCTGAGTCAGAGGACGAGGAGATGGAGGAGGAGGAGATGGATGTCGCTGCAGAGCGGCATGATATCTTAGCGACGGGCTATTCCTGCCTGGCGGCTGACGTAGAGCGGCTCCAGCAG
This sequence comes from Cornus controversa, assembly GCA_026545225.1. Lineage (NCBI taxonomy): Eukaryota > Viridiplantae > Streptophyta > Magnoliopsida > Cornales > Cornaceae > Cornus > Cornus controversa. The sequence goes on along the minus strand of CM048845.1, from coordinate 34,681,445 downwards.
AGTTTTGACGAGCACGTCCAGGTGACGCAGAGTCAGTTGGCAGGTATTCGGACGGACATTTCTTCTCTGGCACAGGGCCAGAGAGCGATCTTAGACGAGTTCCGAGCCTTCCGGCAGGACCTGCAGTTCCTGTTCGCAGGTCGAGCCTCCACCTCCACTTCTGCTCCCACCGAGCCACCACCACCACCCGCCCTCGAGTAGCTGCATTTTATTCATCTTTTCTGCTTTATTTTCTGTATTTTCCTTTCTTTATTTTTCATAGGCCATGTTGGCCATGTTTAGTTTCTTTTTGAGTATTCCACCTGCATGTACACTTGTACTGAAACTCATTTTCATTTATATGGAATACATTTATATTTGCTTTTCTGCCATGTATTATCTTTACTGTGTTTATTTTTGCTTTCTGTCAATCTACTTGTTCTCTATACTTTGACTATGTATGTAGTACCACTTGTCTAATTGTTATATGCGATTCAGTTGATGATTTCCATTTATTACTGCCTGGTTTTAATTCCCAATACTGTTGAGATTGCTTCAACACAGTATGGCGGTAATAAAGAAAGGCAGCCCCTTTGCGTGCTATACGTTAGCGTGCCTGGATAGTCAATATCTTGTCGCATAGACCTCTTAGACAATTGGGAAACACCAGTTCAGACCCTTAGATATACAGTGATATTGGCATTATCTGTTTGCGTATAATTCTTTCATTTATGTTCTATTTATCTACTTTTTGTTCCTTTTAATGCTCGTGGTATCCAGTTGGTGTTCCGTGCAGGTTTTCCTTATTTACACGATGACCGCTGCTGTGGAATACCATTTTTGTCACCTTCTGCCATCCCGGTAACTTCCTTCCTTATTCTTCTTGTCCAAACATTGAGGACCATGTTGCATATAAGTTTGGGGGTGCGGTATGCTATACCACTTGCATATGCATGCAATGTTCAGTCGTTATATTGAGTGTCATTGTAGAGCAGTTTTCTTTTTCTTGATATTTTTGCATGCTTGCTATGATGTCTGGCTTTTTAAAGGAAGATCATTTGAATAAATGTCCGAGGTAAATGCAATAGGTAGTTAAGAACTTTAACATTGTAAATACCCGCACTTTTGCAAGCTATACAGTAGGCTAGAACGGTCTACATTTTTGTCCAAATTCGAGCACGTACGATTCTTGCCCTACATTTGTCCTTAACCGCACAAATTCGCACACATGCATTTTAAACTGTGGGGTATAAGTCTGATGGAGAATTTTGTAAATTTCTATTTTTATCTGAACAACTTAAAGAATAAGTTCTTCTGGTTGTTGTAAAAAAAAAAAAAAGAAATAAAAAGAGAAAAATATGCAATAAGCCTTCTCACTAAATAAATCGGATTTCTATGCCTCAAAGCAGGGAATATTCGCGTATAAGTGTGTAAGGTTGAGCAATAATAAGCGGGTGGCTTGCTTACGCTCATCGCCTTGTAAGCTCGGTCATTAAGTCCGAGGGGTGCTTCTTCACCTAATGCCCTAAAATCAATTGGTTTGGGAGTCATTGGCCCAACGCCGCTACATGGGCTTGCAAGAAAGCAAAAAGAGCTAAGCATTGCACGGTCATCCGCGCATGAGCAATCATGAATGTTTTGTGATAATGAACAGCCGAGTCGAGCATTTTCAATGAGTTTTTCTCTTAAAAACAGATTTGTTCGTTTTTCTTCTCCAAATATGACAAAAGCCGCACGTTAGAATGCATGTTCACTTTTCAAAGAGGATTTTGGGGCTGGAATGGTTATAGTTGTTCGGACTGGCGATTATGTGGGGACTGTCGTTCATTTATAGCTTATGAAAGTCCATTTTTGCTAATGACCACATAGTTCTGTAATACTTGTTGCATTTGCCAAATGTGAAATGAACGGATGAGCGCCCTTTATCTAGTTGATGACTGAGCATGATTAAACTTTTGTATAAGATAGTTGATTTCATTTTTGTAATATTGTTTTGCTAAGGGACTAGCAATATGTAAGTTTGGGGGTGTGATAAGTGTTCAATTCTATGCATTTGAACCCTCTTTATTGCATACGTTGGTTCCGTTTTTGCGTTTACCGAGATATATTTACGGTATTTTTGTGTTTTTGATGTTTTGCAGGTATTAGAGTAAATGGAGCAAAGTTGGAAGCTTTCTGCAATCAAGAGAAGAAATCAGGAAATGCAGCCAAGGCATCTCGATCAATCGAGATGTTGATTTCGATTAATCGAAATCTCGATTGATCGAGATCTCATTTTGAATGATCGAAATCTCGATCAATCGAGATTCAATTTTGATCAATCGAAATTCTGCAGAGCCCACTTGGCCACTTGCTCACCTGCTCTCCCACTTGCAACAAAATCCCCCTTTTTGCACGACTTAGGGGATTATCTGACTTGAACAAGACTCTTGGGGGCCTTATTAATGCAATATATATATATAGTGATATATATATATATATGGTGGGCCCCAAGGTTGAAAAAGGAGGCCATAAAGCACAAAATGAGGCCATATCACACATATCTCTCAAGCAACATCAGAACAAAAAAGAGAGACCTTTGGGAGAGGAAGAGAAAGAGCTGAACCAGACCAAGAAGCTTCATTCTTTTCATCAATGGAATGGTGCAAGGCAACCATGAGCAACTAACTCTTCTACTAGGGTGTTGGTTTCAACCCCTAGCCGTGTAAACTTGTTCATCTTTGTAGCTCTTGGGATTTATACTTAAATGTTGATTATTTAGCCTAGTGATTATGTACACAAATACATCTCTTTTATATATTCATTTGATATGGAATTTATTCTTGTCTTAGAGTAAATTTTGTTACTTGAATGAACAACATTTGCATATTCCACAAGAAGTGCAAATGATGGCTAGATAATGGTATTTAATTGAATATGTGATGTTAATTTGTATAGACCATGCCAAGACAAGGTAGTTTGGATGCATGTAGTGTTCACTTAGAGAGTAGAGTAATTAGGTAGTTAGTTAGGTTGAAGAGCTATGCTTGTTGAAGATGGATTATGATAGGTTAGCACACACATTGATCTTTTGATATGTCATTGAGGTCACAAGCCTAATGACATTGTTAGGCATTTAATTAATAAATCCCATGCTTGCTACACTTATGAACATGTGAATGGCTAGTGGTGGAAACCAACCCTAGTTCTCTCTCCCAACTTTAAACTCTTTAATTTTCTTGTCATTTCATTCATGCAATAGTTTTTAAACACAAAACCAAAAATCTGTTTTTAGAATTAAAGTAGAATTAATCTTCCCGTAAGACAATTGCGACTAGTCCTCGTGGGATCGATACCCTCTATATAGAACCTTATCTACAAAGATTCGTGCTCTTGCGAGTGGTTAAATTATATTTTGATAAAAAGGGCAAAATTAAGCTTACAATATAATTTAGTTCCGACCACATCAATAACCAAGTAGCTATGGATCCAGAAGATCAAGAGAAGACCACTTTCACTTGTCCCTTTGGTACTTTTGCGTATCGTCGTATGCCTTTTGGATTATGTAATGCTCGGGCTACATTCCAAAGGTGTATGATGGCCATCTTTTCTGACATGGTGGAAAAATTCTTGGAGGTGTTTATGGATGACTTCTCTGTTTTTGGATCATCTTTTGAACATTGTTTGAGCAATTTATCACTTGTCCTTCAAAGGTGCCGAGAACGGAATCTGGTACTTAGTTGGGAGAAGAGCCACTTTATGGTGAAAGAAGGTATTGTATTGGGCCATATTGTTTCAGAAAGGGGCATTGAAGTTGATAAAGCAAAGATCGATCTAATTGCAACTCTGCCTCATCCAACTTCGGTAAGGCAAGTTCGATCTTTCTTAGGTCATGCCGGGTTCTATAGAAGATTCATCAAGGATTTTAGTAAAGTGGCTAGACCATTATGCCATTTGTTATCTAAAGATGTTCCCTTTATCTTTGATGAAGATTGTGTGAAAGCTTTTGAAAAGCTTCGGTCTCTGTTATCCTCTGCACCAATTATGCAGTCTCCAAAATGGGCTATACCTTTTGAAATCATGTGTGATGCCTCTGATTATGCAGTGGGAGCCGTGTTGGGACAGAGAGAAGAGAAACGACCACATGTCATCTACTATGCTAGTAAGACTCTCTCTGATGCCCAACTCAATTATACAACCACAGAGAAAGAGCTTCTAGCTGTAGTGTTTGCCTTGGACAAATTTCGTTCTTATTTATTGGGGTCCAAGGTGGTTGTCTACTCTGATCATGCAGCATTGAGACACTTATTGGCAAAGAAAGAAACCAAACCGCGTCTTATTCGGTGGATTTTATTGCTGCAAGAATTTGATTTGGAAATAAAAGACAAAAAGGGGACAGAGAATGTGGTATCAGATCATTTATCTCGAATCGAGTCTGAGCCGGTATTCGGTGCATTACCTATTCGAGACTCATTCCCGGATGAGCAATTGTTTGAAACTACTTTGATGGAGGTTAATGGCCAAAGGTTGAAGCATTGTGTGGAAGGATGTGTGCCAAGAAGAGACGTGGAGTCCGTCGACTTGACGGATCCCGTGTATCCGACTTAATCCCTTCGGAGAGTCAATCGTCTCCTACGGACGTTAAATTGTAGGTTTTGTATGTATTTCTATACTTTATTTCCCTTAGTTTTCTTTAATTTTAATTTTTAGTTTTAGTTTTCTTAGGTTTTTCTTCAATTCTAGTTGCGTTTTAATGTTTTTTCTTTGAGTTTTTGATGTATAAGTTGCTTCCGGAGGATGCCAAGAGGTGTACCGAGGTATTTGGACTCAAGACGGGTGAAAAATCGTGCTCTCGGTCGACCTTGGGCGATGGAGACTCAAAATTATCAAGGTTCGGTCGACCTTGGGCGATGGAGGGTCCAACAAGCATCCAGGAGGGGGATCGATCGCCCCTTGGTTTTTCAAGAGATCACCCACCAGTAGGTGGGCGATCGATCGCCCATCCTTGGGGGGATCGATCGCCTAGGCCCATTGAAGGGCTGCCCGAATTTTTAAGGCCTATAAAGGCCACCTCTCATCCTTTGTTGCTACCACTTGCATCCTAGACCTCTTTGAACTCCAATTCAAGTCCTACATCATCCGGAAAACTAATTTCTTCAATTAGTGATTATTATACAAGAATTCAACATTGATCAACATCAACTTCAACATCAAATTGGATCAAAAATCACTAGTTCTCAAAGGAAGCTCACACTTTTTCAAGTTCAACATCCAAGTAAGTGAAGTTTTTCTTTGAAGAAATTGTTCAAATCTTTTTGAGGGCTTTTGAAGACCAAGTTTGGGGGATCAATTTGGTGCAATTACTTGTTCGATTTGGGTGCAAAAATTGCCGACAAAAAGGAGGTTGAAGGTTACAAAAGAATTGTGCACACCAAGTGTTCGATTTAATTCCTCAACCACACTTTTTCTACTTCTATGGCACCAAAGAAAGCAAGTCACCAAGGTGCGTCAAGTTCCCGTAATCCTCGCCGAGCGAGGCATGATCCGACCACAGGTTCTTCACGATCTCGCCGAGACGGTATTCAAGAGAGATGGCATCCAAGGGCGTTGAATTATGAAACAACGTTTGACATAGCCGAACTTTATGGTATGTTTCCCGAGACACGATGGGGGATTTCCGACATCCGTTGTCGTCGGTCGGCATCCATTTTTGTTCGACTCTCATCTACCATTTACCCGAGGCTTGTCAAGGTATTTTATCAGAACTTAATGCCGAAACCTGATGAGCGGGATGTGCTTACTTCTTCCGTAGATGGAACAATAGTTCGAGTGGACATGTCATCCATTGCCATTGCCATGGGTTGTCCTCATGAATGCCCAGCTGATTTATCTCATATCTATACTCCTTTACCCGACGAGTTGTCGGTGGGCAATGTGGTTGCACGATTGTGTGCCAACCAATTTTCTGGGCCGAAAAGGAATGCAGCTTCAAAGTCTTCAATGCCAAATCATTTATGGTTCCTTGACGCTGTGCTACTCAAGAATGTATGTCCAATTGGACATAAAACCGAAAGACGTCAAGAGTTCCTCAGAGCCTTATATGCTATACATTTTGGGCATTGGCTGTCATTCCCACAGATTGTCTGGGGCCAGATGGAGAAATTCTATTCCAAAGTTGTGGCCAAGGCACCAGACAGTGCAAGTGACTGGGAGTTTCCATTCCCTACTATTATTCACCAGTTGCTTGTAGCACAGGGGTATGCAGTCCATGAGGACGAGCTTGCCTTTCCACGTGATCTTCATTATGGCACACATGACTGGAACCTGAGTCGATCTCATATGCACCAGAGAGTCATAGCGGCGCCTGGTGAGGTATCTCGGTTGGCCCAGGGAGGAGAGCATGTAGATATACCATCACCGGTGGACGGTCCAGAAGAGATGGAGGCAGAGGAAGAGGAAGTGCATGCACAGGCTGGTGGCCATGATTATCAATATTTAGAAGGGCAGATTGCTGGGTTGACAGCCCAGTTTGGCACCTTACAGACAGAGGTCTCCACACAGTTTGGTGCAATGAGAGCAGAGATGGCGGATCACTTTCATGACACTCGCCAAGAGCAACTAGAGATGAGGAGGATGATGCGTGCACTGATGCGCCAAACAAACTTGGATCCAGATGCTCAGTCACCACCATATCCTTGACAGGAAGGTAACCATCTTTTGTATTTTATTTTATTTTTAGCTTTTATTTTTCTCTTTATTTTTCTTTTTGTAGTTAGATTTTTATTATTAGAATAAAAAAATAAATAAAATAAAAAAATGGAAAAATGAAAAAATATTTTATTTTCGGATTTTTCTCTTTCATATTTATTTTCACCCATACTATTTTCACTTGATCTTTGGGGTATAGTGGTTTGTTTTGATAGGTTTTAACATCCAAGTTTGGGGGTGTGCTTGCATTGCCTTCGTACTTGTGATGTACTCTATTTTCTTTCCACTACTCCATGATCCCGGTAATATCGTTCTTACTCTTCTCTTTGCTTTGATTGATAGTACATTGAGGACAATGTACAGTTTAAGTTTGGGGGTGAGGCGATGCCTATTTGTGTACTTTATTGCAATATGGGGGAAAATTTGTGTGAAATTCTTTTTGTATTAGGATTTTATTTTATTTTATTTTCTTAGTTTGTTTCTTTATTTTCTTTTTGTTTTATTTTTAGATAGAATGTTTTGACATCATTCAAGAGATTAATACCTTATGTAGGTGCTTAACTTGCAATTTTTTAGTAGGTTTTAAATCTTTGGAAACTGTGATTTAAATTAAGTGGTTTGAATCATGGTTTGCAATAACATGTTTTGAAGTGATTAATTTTAGTTTCCTTACATGCACAAACACACTAGCATAATCTTATGGGGTATAAACTTTGGTTTTGAGTTATTGAGTTACATATGCTTGATATTAATTAGTATCTCTTGAGAATGAGTACCGACGATGTGTTATACTTGACTTCAATGAAAAAAGAAAAAAAAAGAGAAAGAAAAAAATGATGAATAAGCAATCAATTTGATCCTTTTCATGAGTAACCGGGCCTCTATGCCTCAGGAAGCACGGAGTGTTCGCGTCAAAAGTGAAAGGGTGAGAAAAGATGAGCATTGGTTGTCTTGATTTGTAGCCTGACTGATTCGAGTAATTAGGTCTTCAGGGTATCTTAAAGCCTAGTGCCCTAAAGCCATCTGGTTTGGGAGTCACTGACTGAAAGCTTGCTACATGGATCTTTCAGAAAGCTTAATAGATCAAGACATTGCACAACCAATAAAGCAATGGAAAAAAAGGAATGATGAAAAAAAAAATGAAAAGTCATGTATTCATGTTTGGAAGTATGATTTCAATAAGGGGAGCTAGTGAGTTGAAGGTGTATGTGCCTTAATATATTCAGAGCTTGGTTATGCCACATGAGATGACTGCTAGTTCACTTTACAAAAGGGAGCTAGAGTTGATTATTTTGAGATATGTTGATGTGAATTATGTATGGGGACCATTGCTTTGAATTGTGGAATTTGAAAGTTTGAAACTATTCTTGAATGCAAGTTTGTAACTATGTATTGTAATCTTCTTCTTGAATTAATGTTGAAACAAAATTTTGAATGTTTGTGGGTAACATTTCTGGAAACCCTCACGAGACTATACTCGTCCACTAGGGGGAACCTAGGGGTTTAAAGGCTTGTTGCATATGCTAAATGCAATCGTTTCTCCCACGAAAGTGGAGTTAGGTAGTTTAGTTAGTGTTTAGTAGTTTCTTTGTTTTAGTTTTGTTTTATTCTATTGCTAAGGGACTAGCAATATGTAAGTTTGGGGGTGTGATAGGCGTTGAATGTTACGCATTCTAGCCTCTTAACTTATGTATTTTATTCTCTTAGTGATAGATTATTTTGTGATTTTACTTTGTTTTAGTGTTTTCTGTATTTTCAGGGCCTTAATGATTATTTCAGTTAAAACCGTGCTTTTGGGTTTTTAAAGAAGACATCCAAGATGGTGAGATGAAGCCTACATCAAGGAGATTCACTCAACCATTTATTTCAACTCAAATCAGCCCAAGAAAGAGGTCCAAGAGAATTACAGCTACTTAAGAAGGTTTCGGGCCTGAAGCCCAAATCTGCGCATAATGCAGTCTTAATCCCGTTTTGGAAAACGGACCAGAAGTCTTATTTATGAGCCTCAAATAGACATTAGTTTTGAGCGGGGTTGAACGAAATTTGATTCTGCACACTTTTGTATTTCACGAAAATTCCGTAAAATGGACTTCTAGTGGGTCAAAAGTCGGGCCGAAGTCAGCAAGAAAAACCTACCTGATTAGTGCTGCGGGAAACCCTAATTTATTCCTAATTGGATTAGGACTTTGGTGTATTCTCTTGGGGAATAAAGTGAGGACTTGGAGGCTAAATTGAGGAGCTTACAGAGAGCTTACATAGAGATTGGAGAGTCTGAGAGGGCTGAAGAGAACATAAACATATTGCAGAGCCATTGGAGAACGAAGTCATACGCGTAATTCAGAAAGATGATGTCTTCTTCCTCAACAGTTGAAGCTTCTTCTTCTACCATGAGCGGCTAGTTCATCCACTAGGGTTTTGATGTAGCCCTAACAAAGCATCAATGATTTGATTGTTTTAATTATTGGGGACCTTTATATACATGCATAGATTGTGTAGTTGTGAGGATTCTTATTAAGGAATTGAGCAATAAAAGTCTTGTAAATTCAATCTCAATGATTTCTTATCTTGTCTTTGATATTTAGTTGTTGTTATTGAACTCAATCTCTTTTATTTTCTGTGATCATGAGAGAGATTATTACACAATGGTAATCACTGAATATATTGTTATGAGCTTTGATGGATTATGCCTAGAGAAGATGAACCATACTGCACCCTAGATTAGAGTAGTTAGGCAGATGGCCCATGCCAATCGAAGATAGTCCATGGCTTAGCCTTAATCATATGTTATCTTCTTGACGGATGAAGGTGAGCTTGTAGCCACCGACACCACTTATGCATGATGTAATTCCCCTATAGTTGATTCAATTGACCATTGATTGTGGAGTTAGTGGTGAAGTCAAACACCCTAGGTTTCTCTCTTATTATCTTCACTATCTTGTTTACTTTGATTTATTTTATTTTATCTTTTTAATTAGTTTAAAAATCAGAATTCTTTTCTTATAAATTTAATTAGAATTAGTTCCGTATTCCAACTCGTCAGAACATAATCCCTGAGGTACGATACCCATTCCTTTCGATAGCCCTATTCTGCAAGGAATTCGTTCTATTGCGAAGTGTGGAAATTTTTAATTAGTATACTTTTTGAGTCACACTCACACACGAATCATAGAGTAGCCATATACATCATTGGTTTATGCATGCTAAGTGGGGCATGGTCTTAAATATTGTGATATATTTAAGTGCATGTATATTTTTGAGAATATGTGAGGATCGACCTGCTGCAGCGGTGATAGTATGGTTCTACATACCTTGTTGGGCCTTTGAGCTCACCCCCTCCCAGGTTTTGCAGCTATTGCTGGTTTTGGCGTTAGTTAGGGGACTGACAGCACCGGTTCCAGAGGTAGTATCTAGATTCCTTAGAATCTAATGTATGTCCAGGATAGTGGATAGATAGATACTTACATTTGGATTAAATGTATAAAGCGATTTATGTTGATTCAGTTCCTTCAGTTGTATTTTATTCATGTGATGTATGTATATAATACGGACATTCAAGGACTGAGACATGTATATTTATGATTATATCATGCATGTTGTAGAAATGCTGAGGGGACACGTGCCCAGAAGTGTCCATTTTTATTGTTAGATATAGATGCTGGGGGGACACGTGCCCAGAAGTGTCCATATGAATTGTAAAGCAGGTATAACATGCCAAGAGCTAATTATTTAGAATGGGTCATGCCCAATTTTGGTGAAAATAATAGGAAATTGAGATGGTGTGATCAGGTGATGGTTATGTCGTGAGGGTGATCTCATGGGGTTCACACCTCGGTTTCTGGGCCTCGGGAATCGGGGCGTGACACAGTGGCATTGTGTAGTGGATTCTGCTTTGCTGCACAATCCCGCTACCTTTCTTTATTGCTGGTGGAATTTATTATATTAATTTAAGAGAAGGCTTTCAATAATTCGATGTGGGACATGATTCGATATGGGATTTTGTGAACTTTACTGAATTAAAGGTTCTGGGGTTCATACATAGTACCTTTTCAAATGCATTGTGTTCCAAGGCTTTTGAACTATGGCCCCTCCGTCGTGAACCCTTTGTAGTCTGTAAGCTCCCTTTTCAATGACCTTGATTATCTCAAATAGGCCTTCCCATCTTGCGGCCAATTTCCCTGCATTTATTTCTTTGGTGTTGCTGGTTACCTTACACAGAAACCAATCTCCTTGTTCGAACGATCGGGGTTTGACCTTTTTGTTATAAGCCCTGCGAAGGCTCTGTTGGTTTGCTACCATTTTGATCTGTCCAGCTTCTCTCTTTTCCTCAAACAGTTCTAAATTGTGCTCGATCTGAAGGTTATTTTCTTGCTCATCAAACGACTCGATTCTTAAGGCAGAGACTCCGCGCTTGACTAGAACCACTGCCTCCATTCTGTACATTATACTGAAAGGGTTTTTTCCAGTCGATCAGCGAGGAGTGGTTCGGTAGGCCCAAAGTACGTTCAGCAACTCTTCTAGCCAGCGACCTCTCCTATCTTCTAGCTTTTTTTAGATGTTCTCAAAGATGATCCTGTTTGTGATCTCAGCCTACCCGTTCCCTTGTGGGTATGATATTGAGGAAAGTTTTTGGTTTATCCCATACTTCGTAAAAACCCATTGAATGAACTAGTTGTCCAGATTTTTCCTATTCTCCATGATTACCGATGCAGGGATGCCAAAACGGCATATGATGTTATTCTAGATGAAATTTTCAATTTGCGAATGAGTTACTGTGGCGTATGCCTCTACTTCCACCCATTGGGTGAAATAATCTATAGCTAGGAGGATGTATTTATTTTTCTGTGCAGTGATCAGCAAAGGGCTAACCATGTCCATTCCCCATTGGGTGAAAGGCCATGGGCTGGTTATTGGGTTTAGGTTTCCTGGCAGTTAGTGTAATAGTTGAGTGTGTTTTTGGCACTTAACACAATTTCTGGAATACTCTGTTGCGTCATGCACCATGTACGGCCAAAAGTACCCCAACGTAAGAGCTTTGTGAGCTAATGAAATTCCACCCAAATGGTTCCCGCAAACCCCTTCGTGTATTTCCTTCAGGACTCTGGTTGCTTCTGTTAGTGTTAGGCATCGGAGCAATAGTCCCGAATATGATCTCCTATAGAGGCGATCATTAACAATGGTGTATTTGGCCGCTTTCATCTTTAGCTTTTTTGACTTTCCTTTCCATTCGGGAAGGATCCCATTCTTTAGGTATACCTTGATCGGGTCCATCCAGCTCGGCTCTCTCAGGATGGCGAACACCTCCAGTGGTTTGGAAACGCTTGGTTCATTTAATTGTTCTATAGAGGGTACCTTGGTCAAGGATTCGTCTGCATAGGAGGCCGAACAAGCTAACTGGTCAGCCACTTCATTCCTCTCGCGGTGCATGGTCAAGCCTTACTTCATGAAATTCTTTTAGACTCTCAGACACCGCTTCTCGATAGGTGTTCATCTTATCTTCTTTCGCCTGGTATTCTCCGTTGACTTAATTCACAACTAACTGGGAATCGCTAAAGATGGACAACTTCCTTATTTGCAAAAACTTTGCTAGCCGGAGCCCTGCAAGGAGAGCCTTGTATTATGCTACATTGTTAAAGGCTTCAAAATCAAATCTTACTGCATGATGCAGGGCAGTCCCATCTGGGGTCCTAACCTCAATCCCAGCCCCCGATCCTATTTGACTTGATGATCCGTCAACATACACCTCCCACGTAGGGTAATTCTCCTCTTCACCTTCTGGTTCATCACACTCTAACAAGAATTTGTCCAACACTTGACATTTTCTGGCCGTTCTAGGCTCAAAATGGATGTCCTAAACATTGAGGTCCATGGCCCACTTCATCAATATCCCAGTCAGGTCTAGTTTGCTGAGGATTGTCTTGAGTGGCAAGTTCGTTGAAATAATTATCGAGTGGGACTCGAAGTAGTGCCTCAAATTTTTCTTTGCATGTACGAAGGCCAAGATCAGCTTTTCTACTTTTGAATATCTATTTTTTTTGTCCGTTATTATCTTGCTGGAATAATACACTAGTTGCTGCCTCTGATCCTCTTCCTGGACCAATGCGACAGACGTAGATACCTTTGACACTGCTAGGTATAGATACAATTTCTCATCGGACTTCGGGATCGAAAGGATTGGTGCTGAGGTCATATATTCCTTCAATTTTCTTAACGCTTCTGTCTGGTCTGTTCCCTATATATCTAATTTTTTCTTTCTAATGGCATTGAAGAAAGGTTTGCATATGTCCGAAAGGCGGGATATGAATTGACTAAGAGCAGCAATTTGGCCTATTAGTACTTGCACTTCTTGATGAGTTTTTAGTTCTAAAATTTGGATCAGTGTCGATGCTTGTGACAGACTCATCTGTATTTCAGTTTTGCTGACCATATGGCCAAGGAACTGTCCCGATGAAACTCCGAACAAGCACTTCATTGGATTTAACTTTACTTGGTGGTTTTTAGGGGTTTTGAATATCTCTTGCAGATGTTGTAGGTCATCCTGCCACCTTTTGCTTTTGACCACTATGTCATTAATATAGGCTTCCACGATTTCTCCAATCTGGTTCTTGAAGACTCAGTTGATCATCCGCTAGTACGTTGCCCCTGCGTTTTTCAATCTGTAGGGCATTACCTTATATTAATAAATCCTCCCTTTGGTGATGAATGAAGTCTTCTTTTCATCTCTTGGGTTTATCGGGATCTGGTTGTAGCCCGAGTAGGTGTCCAAGAAGGTCAATCATTCGTACCAGGCGAAGGCGTCTACCATCTAATCTATTTTTAGAAGGTGGTAGCTATCTTTCGGACATGCTTTGTTCAGGTTAGTGAAGTTGATGCACACTCTCCACTCCCCATTTTTCTTCTTCACCACCACTACATTCGAGAGCCATTCCGGGTACCTTACTTCTCTGATGAGACCTGCCTGAAGCAAACGGCCGACTTCTTCAATGATTATCCTATTTCTTTCCAGGGTGAACTTCCTCTATTTATGCTTAATGGGGATAGTGGTGGGCTTCACATTCAGAGAGTGCTCTACCAGATTTGGGTCTATGCCAGGAATGTCGAGATGACTCCAAGCAAATACGTCTCTGTTTCTTCTTAGTACGTCGATCAATTCGTCTCTCTCTTTCCCCTGCAGAAACATCCCGATTTGTGTACTTTTACTTTCTCCTGGATTTTCAAGTTGAACCACCTGGAGTGGTTCTATGGGATAAGCTATGCTTTTGGTTTATTTCTCCTCAGATGTGTCTGGCCTCTATAATTACTATTGGGCATCTGTCTTATTTCCCTCTCCCTTCTTTGGCATGCATTTGACTGCGAGCGAGTAGCATTCTTTTGCTGCTACTTGATCACCAAGGAGGTCCACTGTCCCCTTCTCGTTAGGGGTTAGACACCTCATCACTTGGTGCAGGGTCAATAGCACTCTGTGCATCTTGTGGATGCATCCCCTTCCAATAATGAGGTTGTACGACGAATGGACATCGACTATTACAAATTATTCTCTAAGTGTTATCTGTGCGGTGATTACGAATAATGATATTGTTCCTATGGGGTATCTCTTTTTCCGTCGAACCCTACAAGTGGGCCCTCGGCATGCTTAATTTGATCATTTTTTATCCATATTTGCTTGTAAATGTAGAGACCGTGACCAAATTTGGTCAGTTTTGCATTTTTCGCATTGTAATTGCCATAAATGCATTTTGAGTGGTGTTTAACATGTTTTGAGTGTGGGGAACATGTTTTGGAAGTGTTTTAAAAGTTTTGGAAAGTTTTTGGGAGATTTGGAGAAGTTTGACTTTTTAGTCAAATCGGGGTGTGACTTAAGTGGGCCTAAAAATCCAAAAAAAATCTAAAAATATTTATTTTTGAGAATGGAAGTAATTTCGAGACCGTAGGAGTTCTCGAAATCGAAAACGGAGTTCGAAAAGGTACGTTAAGTGGCCCGGGGGCGTTTTGGTCTTGTTGCACCCTAAATGCTTTTAAAACATATGGATGAGAGAGTCACATCCATTTCTAACAGATCTCTCTCTTAACCTTTCCGTCTTCTCATCTCTTCTTCTCTTTAGATTTCAAAAGCCTTCGAGCATGATTCAAGCTCTACCGAAGAAGGGAGACATATAAGGGACAACTAGGGTTTCAGTTTGAACTGAACATCTTCGAGGATCAGCAAGGTTGACATTGCTGGGATTTTGATAAGTGCTTGGAAGGCCTTCATTTTTGAGGTAAGGGTTCTCTTTCTCATTTACTTATCGATTCTAGGGTTTTGGGTGAAGCGGTGAGAGCTAAGGGTGTGTATTGCATGTTTTAAAGATGTAAGAGAGGTGGGATAAGGTGTTTTTTCTTTTTATCTTGAGTCTCTTGTATGCAATAGTTGTGTATCTCCTTGTATGCATGATGTGAGGGAAAAGTGCATGAAAATGTGGGAGAATGAAAGCATATATGCTTATGTGCTTAATGTGGTGTACATGTGTAATTATGTGCAAATATGGGACATGTATGTGTTATATGTTGTCTTATGAGTTAAATGCATGCTATCTTGTTATAGAAAATGTATGCAATGGTAAAACATGACAAAAGTGTGCTTAAATGGGACTTATGTTCATATTTGTATAATATGCTAGGTTTTACATGTTTAAGTAAATATATGTGTGGTTTCGTGGAGATGAAAATGCATGCTATGTATTCTACTAATTAGCTTATGCATTGTGAAGTGTGAATGTTGAATACTTGATTATTATATGTTTAAAATGCATATATGGGCCCTTGTGAGGAAATGGGAAAATGTGGTCAATAATAGGTGTTAGTGATTTGGGTCAATTATGCTAGGTGGCGGTGCTGACATGGACTAACCACCTTGAGCCACCCAATGATTCGGTGACGGTGCTGATACGGACTAATCACCTTGAATCCAATTATGCTCAGTGGTGGTGTTGATATGGACTAACCACTTTGAGCCACCTAAACTCGGTGATAGTGCTGATATGGTCTAATCACCTTGAGTAAGCAAATATTTGGTGACGGTGCTGATATAGTGATATGGACTAATCACCAATGGACAAACCAAAATATTATCCCAAAAATATAACATTGGCGGAGTATGTCAAAACCGTGAGACGGCTGTGGGAGGTGTCCTAGGTTACATGGTTGGTCAAAAACCATGTTAGGGTATCGAGTTGAGTCCGAGAGAGGGATAAACGTATGATTAATGCTTTCATTTGAATTATGAAGAATACTATGTGTTTATCCACTCTTATATATATGCATTGCTTGTGAATGAACATGGTATATGTTGGATGATACATGTAATGTAGTGACATGCATTTATGTAGGTCGTATTGAGGCGGCACTTAGGTGGGTTGGGGTATATTAACTGAGCTATAGGTGCTTACCCCTTTATGCTAAACTCTTTTACAGATAAGGCATCGATGACATATAGGACTTAAGTGTCCAAGTGAAACTCTTGTAATATTTTAATACATTTTGGATATTGTATATTTTGTGGCTATCCATGCCGGCTTGTGGCATGGGATATTTCTCTTTGAGTTGTAGTTACATTTTGGACAAATATAACTTGTGTGTATGCTTAGACTATGAGCTTGTTAAATATGATAAGATAATGGACTTGTTTATGTAATACTGGTTGAGAGCATCTAGTTTCATTTGATGGACTAAAATAGTTGTTGGATAGTTTCATTTTTGGATAAAATGTGTTTATGAGTGAGAATGACTCATATTGGTGCATGATTTGATTATGAGCATAATTTAAGACTTTTGAATGATGAAACTCCTTTTTATATGATTTTGAGGTTGTTGGAATGAATTATGTTGGTAGAAATGACCTATAAGGTTAAAAAGGACAATTTGCAAAGTTTCAGCTTTTGGGAAGTTCGATGCATTGAAGCATCCAGTTTGATGCATCAAAGTCTCTAGTTCGATGCATCGAAAAACCTGCAGGATTTTTAAAATGTAAAAGTCCCGAGAGCTGTTTTTGGACGATACTTGTTGGATGCATCGAAGCTTCGATGCATCGAACTCATCACTTCGATGGATCGAAGTCACTTTTTACAGCATACCCTCAAAATAGCCCCAAACTTAAAATGGGCATAACTTATTCATTTTAAATTGGAATTGAGTGTCGTTTTTTTTTAAATTAAGTATTTTTGGACCTTCTTTCTAATGGGTTAAGTATCACACTCAAATTACAAATACATAAGAAGTTAGGGTTCAAAAGCTTAGCGGTTTATAGATGTGAATTGGGCGGAACATCTATTATTCACCCTCGGTTCCTAGGATCTGGAATTGGGGCATGAAAAATGTGGTATCAGATTTTGATATCAAGGTGGGAGTAGTGTTGGAATAGTTCATGTGGTTAAGCGAACGGGTTGACACTTGAGATTTTGGTCAGTTTAGGGGAGTCCCGGAGGTCCGAATTTTGGGGCGTGATAGTAAACCTCAAGTGTCATTATATTAGCACTTGATCCTACATCAATGAGTGATAAGTAATGAATATTGCATATTCAATGCCCTTAAAATTATATGAATTAGTGTCTTAGTAATATTTATTTCATATTTTTATTAATAATTTTAATATTTTTATGATTGCAGGTGATTAAGGGTAATTCTGATTAGGAATGGTGAAATCGGGCTACAAATGGTGCTCATTTAGTTATCACTGAAGCTTGGCCCATTAGAGATATGTTTATATTGAAGATCCAAACTAAATGGACTAAAGAAAAGGGCTGGAAATGAATTTAATTGAAGAAAAGGAGCACGGGCCCATTCGCATAGAAGATTGGGCCAATTCAGGCCTAAAAAGTCCTGGACCCGTGTTGGTATTCAGACCATAACTCCGTACACGATTGTCAAAACGACCCAAACTCCGCGTGGGTTGAAGGAAATTCAATTCTGCACAATTTCATATTTCACGAAAATTTCCTAAAACGGACGTTTTCATCAACTTTCTGCCCTATTTGCGCAGCTGCCACTTTTTGGGCGCAAATGCCACTTTGTGAGGAGCAAGTGCCATTTTATTATGCGCACTTGCCACTTTGGGTAGGCCAGGTGTCCCGTTGGTTTGTTTTCGCAAAGTAAAAACAAGAAAACGAAGAAAAACTAGGGTATTCTGGAAGAGGAGGAACACAGAGAGAAATACAGAGGCGATTCGTGACGATACGGACAAGAGGATGGCGATTTCACAATCGTTCAAGCTTGGACATCCGATCATGAGCGGCTAAACACTATTCCGGGGAAGTGACGTAACCCTAACCTGTCTTTCAATGTTTTAAGTTGTATACTAATTTGGGAATAAATTACTTTGTGCATTGATTGTATAACCGAGACATAAACAATAGCTGTGCTATTGCTTTCAATTTGAATGTATTGATTCATTGCACATTTATTATTGTTCTTGTAGAATGAATTTAAATTTGCAATGATTAGGGTTTGTTCTTTTCAACTTCTGTGATTTTGTTAAGACAGGTTATACAATAGTTTTCACATATCGTTCAATTTAGATTTTTGATAATTCGTACCGAGCAAAGATGGGTTATAACATCATTAATTAGTCAGTTGTATAGGCCATGCTAAGCGAAGACGAGTTATGCTTAATTGAATGTTGAACGAATTCCCTTGATAGAATTGAATTAGGCTTGTAGCCATTTTTTTCTGAATGCATAGAGTAACGTCCCAATTTAGTACAATTGTCATTGTTAGAGGGTTAGTGGTGAAGTCAGTTCCCAGGATCTTCTCTTCCTGATTAAATTTCATAACAACAATTTATAAAAACCTTTAATTTTCTCAATTAATTTCAAGATCAAACATCAACAATTTGTTTCCAATTATTTTAGAATTAATTCAAAGACTGAGTAACATAACAATTCAACCTTGCAAGTCCTTGAGGTTCGACACCCTCTATATAGCCCTGTCCTACGAGGACTCGTTCTATTGCGAGTGGTTAAGTATAATTGAAATCACATCAATTCTTGATGGCCCTGTCCTACATCAATGAGTATTCTCTTTATTCAGAAGTTTGTTATCAGCAAGCTGACCACTAGTAGATCCTCATGAGGGAGCTGTACCCTCATTAGGTCTGGATCCCCAAACGTGATTTGAGCGCCGGTCCTCTTGTTTTGGACCAAGTTGATCTCTCTCATCTTCTGTAGTCTCCTTACCTGCTGGAGGTAGGATTTGCCCATATATTGATCCTCCCGAGTTGGGTAACCATGTATGGTGTTGATCGTTCTTACTGGGTTCAAGTTTTGATTTCCTTTGTGCTCCGTGATACATGGGAGAGATATGGTGATTTGCTTAGAAAGTGCCCTCATCATGATATTCCTAAGTGGCAACTTGTACAATTTTTTTATGATGGGTTGATTGAGTCGTATAGGCAAATGGTAGATGCATCTTGTGGGGGTATGTTCATGCTTAAGAATGAGGATGAGGCATGGACATTGTTTGTGAATTTGAGTGAAAATTCTACACAACATGATTCTGCAAGTCGAGTTCAAACAAATAGTTCTCGTAAGACTGTAGGAATATTTGAAATAGGCAAATCACTCGATGTCTCCACCAAAGTGGATGAATTATCGAGAAAAGTAGATCAACTCATGGCAGCTAGTCCATCCCTAAACAATCCAATCCCTCAGTCCCAAGGGCTAGTCCCTAGGTCAAGTTTTCAGTCTAGTCATCAAGCTACTCATCCTTCTTCCAATTTTGTGCCTCAGAATCAATATTATCATCAAACTTCTCAATCTCCACCTTGGAGTTCAGCGTTTGAGGATAAAGTATTAGCGGCATTAGATAAACTTGACGCTCACACTCAATTACTCGAAGCTAATACTCAATTACTTCATTCTCACTCTCAATCCATATCCAAGTTAGAGGCTCAAATGGGGCAGCTAGTTAACACTTTGAATCGTAGAGAGGAAGGAAAATTGCCAAGTCAACCAATAACTAATCCTAGAGGGCAATATGCAATTGATGATGTTACAGCCAATGGTCATCACTATGAGCATGTTCAGGCTGTTACCACTTTGAGGAGTAGGAAAATGATAGATAATAAGGTGGAAGAAAAGAGGGAGGTTGAAAGTGAAGTAGGAAAGAGTCCTAATCTAGATTTTGAAGTTAGTAAGGCAACATATTCTACACCTATTCCAACTTTTGAGCCCAAAGCTCCATTCCCTACACGTCTCCAAGAGGTGGCACCTTTTGGGAAAGAAGGGGAGAAAGTGCAAGATATGATGGAAATTTTTAAACAAGTAAAAATAAATCTTCCTCTCCTTGATGCTATAAAACAAATCCCAGCATATGCAAAATTTTTGAAAGATTTATGCACTCAAAAGCGTAATTCAAGGGGTAGTGTCCCAAAGAAAATCTTTCTCACTGAGCAAGTAAGCTCGATTATTCAGCATAACACTCCCCCTAAGTTCAAAGATCCAGGTGCTCCTACTATTTCTTGTATTATTGGTGTTCATGAGGTTGATAGAGCACTCCTTGACTTAGGAGCTAGTGTTAATCTGTTACCTTACTCGGTGTATTTGCAATTAGGGTTGGGTGAGCTTCAACCTACGTCAGTTATGTTGCAACTTGCTGATCGATCTATGAAGCAACCACGTGGTATAATTGAAGATGTCATAATTAAGGTGGATAAGTTCTATTTTCCTGTGGATTTCATTGTTCTTGACACAGAACTTATCCCTAACCCAAAGAAATCTATTCCAGTGATTCTTGGTCGTCCTTTCTTAGCCACGGCTAATGCAAATATTAATTGTCGTACTGGAGCCATGGATATTTCTTTTGGGAACATGAAAGTGAAATTGAATATCTTTAATGCCACTCCGCATTCCCCTGATGAGTCAGAGTGCTTTGTTTTAGATGTCATAGAGGAGTCTGTTGTGGAATCAGTTCCCCCTATCTTGCCTAAAGACTCTTTAGATATTTGTTTGACTCATTTTGGTTGTGAGAGCTTTGATGTAGGGCAACATATTAGTGAAAGTACTTCCTTACTGCATGCCACCAGTTTAGGTTCTCCACCATTCAAAGAATCTAAAGAGTTTGCACCCTTACTTTTAATTAGGCTTCCCATTCCTTCCTTAGAATTGCCCTTTCAATTTGAGTTGAAGCCTTTACCAAATAAACTCGAATATGCATTATTAGGATTTAATGACACTTTTTCAGTTTTTAATGCACCTAATATGTCTACCAACCAAGAGAGTGAGCTTTTAAGTGTGCTTAATGAGCATAAGGAGACGATAAGATGGCGTATATCGGATTTAAAAGGGGACTAGGATAGATTTGAGTTTACGTCTAACCTAGACGTTAAACTTGGCTCCTTGGGGGTATTTTGTATCCCCGTGTATGTTAGATATTTAGTGTTTTTGGTAGTTTCGTAGGATTTATTTTATTTTATTTTATTTTATTTTATTATTATTATTTATTAATTTTTTTAGTGATTTTGTGTTTTTGTTCATTGTGTAAAAGAAAAAAAAGAAAAAAAATTTGTCGTCCGTTCTCTGACTATGTATGTAGTACCAAATATCTATTTTGTCATATGTTTGATAAAGTTGATGATTTCCGTTTTTTAGAGTCTGGTTTCAATACCCAATACTGTCGAGATTGCTTCAACACAGTATGACTTTACTAAAGAAAGGCAGCCCCTTTGTACTCTATACGTTAGAGTATCTGGATAATCAATATCTTATCACATATGCATCTTGGAAATTGGGAACCACCAGTTCAGAGAATGACGACACACACAAAAAAAAAAAATTTCGTTACTTGTTTTCTCCATGTTCGTTCTTTATATTTCTTATTATGAACCCATTCATTTCACTTGGCTTGTATAGTGGTGTCTTTTGACAGGATGTTGCAACAAAGTTTGGGGGGATACACCATTGTTAACTTCCAGCTACTGGTTTGCCATCTGTCCACTCCCCTATTCATGGTAATATCGTTCTGACTCTCATCTATATTTTTCTCCTTGTACATTGAGGACACTGTACCATTCAAGTTGGGGGTAAGGCGAGACATTTCTTGTGTTTTAAATATGAAGGTGAAATAGTGGCACGTTTTAGACATTTTTTATTTTATTTTATTTTTATTGATTTTTAGGAATTGTTTGGTAATTTCTTTTGATAGGTTGTTTTGTTTTAACATCAATCAAGAGTTTAATACTTTATGTAGGTTCTTGACTTGAAATTGTAGAGTATGTGTAAAATTTCTAGAAACTATGGTTTGAATGCAGTGGTTTAAGTCGTTATTTGCATTGACATGACTTGGAGTGGTTGACTCTGGTTCTTTTCACAATTCACACGCACACTAGTAGAGTTAGTGGGGTTTCTACTTAGCTTTGAGTATCAATTATATGTGCTGAATATAAGTCGGTATCCCTTGAGAATAAACACTTTAAACATGCTACACTAAAAAAAAAAAAATAAATAAATAAATAATAAATAAAATAAAATAAAATAAAATTTAAAAGAATAATCCTATGGTTTGTGGCCGTTTTGGTTCGAGTTATTAGGTCCCTCGAGGTATCTTGAAACCTGGTGCCCTAAAGCCATTTGGTTTGGGAGTCATAGGCTGAAAGCTCGTTACATGGACCAATTCGAAAGCCTAATAAACCTAGGCATTGCGTTATTGGTTAGTCTATGGTTTGTGGCCGTTTTGATTCGAGTTATTAGGTCCCTCGAGGTATCTTGAAACCTGGTGCCCTAAAGCCATTTGGTTTGGGAGTCACAGGCTGAAAGCTCGCTACATGGATCAATTCGAAAGCCTAATAAACCTGGGCATTGCACAACCATAAAAAATAAAAATAAAAAATAATAATAATAATAATAATAATAATACTAAAAAAAAAAAAAATTGCATGTGTTCATGTTTTGAGTAATACATTCAATAAGGGGATCCAATAAATTGAAGGGACTTGTAATTGCTCACTCAAGGCCGGGTTAAAACACATTGATGAATGCTAGTTCACTTTTCATGAGGGGGCTAGAGTTAGTTTCTTTGAGTTGTGATTGATGTAAATTTTGGGTGAGAACCATTGTTTTGAATTATGAGGTTTAGGGATTTGAAAGTATTATTCAATGCAAGTCTTTTAACTACATTTTGTAATCTTTGTCTTGATTAATATTTGAAATAGGAATTTTGGCATGTTTGTGGGTAACATCTCTGGAAACCCTCACGAGACTTCACTCGTCCACTAGGGGTAACCTAGGGGTTTAAAAGGCTTGTTGCATATGCTAAATGCAATCGGATCTCCCACGAAAGAGGAAGTAGTTTAGTTGTTTTATTTCATTTTTAGTTGTGTATTGCTAAGAGACTAGCAATATATAAGTTTGGGGGTGTGATAAGTAATGAATATTGCATATTCAATGCCCTTAAAATTATATGAATTAGTGTCTTAGTAATATTTATTTCATATTTTTATTAATAATTTTAATATTTTTATGATTGCAGGTGATTAAGGGTAATTCTGATTAGGAATGGTGAAATCGGGCTACAAATGGTGCTCATTTAGTTATCACTGAAGCTTGGCCCATTAGAGATATGTTTATATTGAAGATCCAAACTAAATGGACTAAAGAAAAGGGCTGGAAATGAATTTAATTGAAGAAAAGGAGCACGGGCCCATTCGCATAGAAGATTGGGCCAATTCAGGCCTAAAAAGTCCTGGACCCGTGTTGGTATTCAGACCATAACTCCGTACACGATTGTCAAAACGACCCAAACTCCGCGTGGGTTGAAGGAAATTCAATTCTGCACAATTTCATATTTCACGAAAATTTCCTAAAACGGACGTTTTCATCAACTTTCTGCCCTATTTGCGCAGCTGCCACTTTTTGAGCGCAAATGCCACTTTGTGAGGAGCAAGTGCCATTTTATTATGCGCACTTGCCACTTTGGGTAGGCCAGGTGTCCCGTTGGTTTGTTTTCGCAAAGTAAAAACAAGAAAACGAAGAAAAACTAGGGTATTCTGGAAGAGGAGGAACACAGAGAGAAATACAGAGGCGATTCGTGACGATACGGACAAGAGGATGGCGATTTCACAATCGTTCAAGCTTGGACATCCGATCATGAGCGGCTAAACACTATTCCGGGGAAGTGACGTAACCCTAACCTGTCTTTCAATGTTTTAAGTTGTATACTAATTTGGGAATAAATTACTTTGTGCATTGATTGTATAACCGAGACATAAACAATAGCTGTGCTATTGCTTTCAATTTGAATGTATTGATTCATTGCACATTTATTATTGTTCTTGTAGAATGAATTTAAATTTGCAATGATTAGGGTTTGTTCTTTTCAACTTCTGTGATTTTGTTAAGACAGGTTATACAATAGTTTTCACATATCGTTCAATTTAGATTTTTGATAATTCGTACCGAGCAAAGATGGGTTATAACATCATTAATTAGTCAGTTGTATAGGCCATGCTAAGCGAAGACGAGTTATGCTTAATTGAATGTTGAACGAATTCCCTTGATAGAATTGAATTAGGCTTGTAGCCATTTTTTTCTGAATGCATAGAGTAACGTCCCAATTTAGTACAATTGTCATTGTTAGAGGGTTAGTGGTGAAGTCAGTTCCCAGGATCTTCTCTTCCTGATTAAATTTCATAACAACAATTTATAAAAACCTTTAATTTTCTCAATTAATTTCAAGATCAAACATCAACAATTTGTTTCCAATTATTTTAGAATTAATTCAAAGACTGAGTAACATAACAATTCAACCTTGCAAGTCCTTGAGGTTCGACACCCTCTATATAGCCCTGTCCTACGAGGACTCGTTCTATTGCGAGTGGTTAAGTATAATTGAAATCACATCAATTCTTGATGGCCCTGTCCTACATCAATGAGTATTCTCTTTATTCAGAAGTTTGTTATCAGCAAGCTGACCACTAGTAGATCCTCATGAGGGAGCTGTACCCTCATTAGGTCTGGATCCCCAAACGTGATTTGAGCGCCGGTCCTCTTGTTTTGGACCAAGTTGATCTCTCTCATCTTCTGTAGTCTCCTTACCTGCTGGAGGTAGGATTTGCCCATATATTGATCCTCCCGAGTTGGGTAACCATGTATGGTGTTGATCGTTCTTACTGGGTTCAAGTTTTGATTTCCTTTGTGCTCCGGGATATGGTGTTCGGTCTGATCGGGAAGGTTTTTTGTTATGTATTCGATCAGCCCAACTTTGGCTATGATCGCCTCCGTCTGGCCCCTAAGATTCTTGCACTCATTAGTGGTGTGTCCGTAATCATGGTGGAATGTGCAATGCTTGCTTCTATCCCTATGCTCGGCTGGGATCCATATGGATGGTGGTGCCCGGAATATGCCTCAGCTCTTGTTTTCTTGGTATAGTCTGGCCAGGGTGTACTTCAAAGGGGTATTCTTCTCCTTGAACCTGGGTCACTTCTCTAGTTTTGGTGGGACAGGGGGAGTTCTGCTCTGCCCCTTTGGTTTGTTCCATCTTTGGATTGAGTGCCAACGCTTACCAGGGCTGATCTCTGCTGATGAAGTGCCTCGTCTTCCTCGAGGCTGAGATATCCTTGTGCCTTTGCGTTTAGATCTCCTACAGTTTTGGGTTTTTTTTTTTACTAAAGATGAATGGAACTTGGAGCCAGGGATACCTTGAAGGCTTCTACCGTTGCAGCTTGGTCAAACCTGTCGATAAGGGACATTTCTAGATTGAATTTAATCATAAAGAATTTTAGGATCTCCCCCTTCGTCTGTCTTATGGTGAAAAAGGAAGAGATGGTTTTCTTCAGTCTCCGATTGCCGATGTACTGAGCAATGAATAGTTTGCACAATTTTGTGAAGTTGGGGATCATGCCCAATGGCTGTTGCTTGAACCAAGTTAGAGCAGCTCTAGCCAGGCTAGTCAAAAAGAGTTTGCACATGAGGTTCTTATCTTCCGTATGTAGTGTCATCCTTTGCTGCACGTGGAAGAGATGGTCTACGGGATCGGTTGTCCCGTCAAAGGTGATGAAGCTTGGGAGTACGAACTTCCTTGGGTTCGGGGACTTCCTTATTTCTTCTGTGAAAGGGGATTGCACTACTTTGCTAGTTACCTGAGTCGCTAGATCTGCTGGAGTTTTGTTCTTCAGATCTTTGATGTCGGCATTGACCTTCTCCACTCAGTCGGCAATTTCATCGAACTGAATGTTCGATCTGATAACATGTATAGTGACCGGAACAAAATTTGATCGATTTTCAAAATTTTCATCATTTTCACTATAAATGCGTTTTGAATGATATTTTGGATGTTTCGAGAGTGGGAAACATGTTTGGAAACATGTTATGAGATTTTTGGAAGTTTTCGGAAAATTTGGAGAAGTTTGACTTTTTAGTCAAATGGGGGTGAAAGGCGTTGAATGTTACGCATTCTAGCCTCTTAACTTATGTATTTTATTTTCTTAGTGATAGATTATTTTGTGATTTTACTTCGTTTTAGTGTTTTCTGTATTTTGAAGGCCTTAATGATTATTTCAGTTAAAACCAAGTTTTTGGGCTTTTAAAGAAGACATCCAAGATGGTTAGATGAAGCCTACATCAAGGAGAATCATTCAACCATTTATTTTAACTCAAATCAGCCCAAGGAAGAGGTCCAAGAGAATTACAACTGCTTAAGAAGGTTTCGGGCCTGAAGCCCAAATCTGTGCATAATACAGTCTTAATCCCATTTTGGAAAATGAACCAGAAGTCTTATTTACGAGCCTCAAATCGACATTATTTTCGCGTAAGGTTGAACGAAATTTGAGTCTGCACACTTTTGTATTTCACAAAAATTCCGTAAATCGGACTTCTAGTGGGTCAAACGTTGGCCCGAAGTCAGCAGGAAAAGCCCACCTGATTAGTGCTGCGGGAAACCCTAATTTATTCCTAATTGGATTAGGACTTTGGTGTATTCTCTTGGGGAATAAAGTGAAGAATAAGAGGCTGAGTTGGGGAGATTACAGAGAGATATACAGGGAGATTGGAGAGTCTGAGAGGGCTGAGAAGAAAACAGAAACATATTTGCAGAGCCATTGGAGAACGAAGTCATACGCATAATTCATGAAGATGATGCCTTCTTCCTCAACAGTTGAAGCTTCTTCTTCTACCATGAGCGGCTAGTTCATCCACTAGGGTTTTGATGTAGCCCTAACAAAGCATCAATGATTTGATTATTTTAATTATTGGGGACCTTTATATACATGCATAGATTGTGTAATTCAGAGGATTCTTATTATAAAATTGAGCAATAAAAGTCTTGTAAATTCAATCTCAATGATTTCTTATCTTGTCTTAGATATTTAGTTGTTGTTATTGAACTCAATCTCTCTTGTTTTCTGTGATTATGAGAGCGATTATTACACAATGGTAATCACTAAATATATTGTTAAGAGCTTTGATGGATTATGCCTAGAGAAGATGAACCATACTGCACCCTAGATTAGAGTAGTTAGGCAGATGGCCCATGCCAATCGAAGATAGTCCATGGCTTAGCCTTAATCATATGTAATCTTCTTGACGGATGAAGGTGAGCTTGTAGCCACCGACACCACTTATGCATGATGTAATTCCCCTATAGTTGATTCAATTGACCATTAATTGTGGAGTTAGTAGTGAAGTCAAACACCCTAGATTTCTCTCGTATTATCTTCACTATCTGTTTAATTTGATTTATTTTATTTTATCTTTTTAATTAATTTAGTTTAAAAATAAGAATTCTTTTCTTATAAATTTAATTAGAATTAGTTCCATATTCCAACTCATCAGACCATAATCCCTGAGGTACGATACCTATTTCGATAGCCCTATTCTGCAAGGAATTCGTTCTATTGCGAAGTGTGAAAAATTTTAATTGATATACTTTTTGAGTCACACTCACACACGAATCAGGGGGCCCGAGACGCGATCCAGATGGGCCCGGGAAATTCAAAAAATTCTGGAAAAATAATTATTTTTTATATTGGCTTAAACGAAATGTTTAGAAAGGTAAGGAAGCGATTTTGAGACCGTAGGAGTTTTCAAAATTGAAACGGAGCCTAGGAAGGTATGTTAAGTGACTTGGGGGCATTTTGGTCATTTGGCACCCCAGATATTATAAATATCTAGGGCTAAGATATCTTAGCCATTTCTCATGACTCTCTCTCTCTCTAAATCTCTCCCACTTTATCCCTCCACCTTCTCTCTACATTTTGGGTGCATTCGGCTTGGATTCGTGATTCACCGAAGAAGGAAAGTGTGTAGGGAACGGTTAGGGCTTCGGTTTGAACCAAAAAAATACAAGTTTTGGCAAGGTAGACATTGCTATAAATCTTGGGAAGTGCTTGGACAACCTTTATTTTTGAGATAGGGGTTCTTCTTCTCTTCTATTTGTCGATTCTAGGGTTTCGGGTGAAGAGGTGAAGTATAGGGTGTGTTTTGCATATATAAGAGTGATGACTTGTATATTCATTCGAACCTTGTATGTGTAACCAATGAAGTTAGTGTATAGATATTGTCAATGTATGCAATGATATATGCATTTTGATAGAAATGTTTGAGGATGGTGAGATCATAATGATCCAAATGTGTGATTTGGAGTTTGTGGGTGATGATATATCATGTATAGATGATCTTAATGTTGAGGGAATGGTCTTAGGTGGTTAGAATGAGATTTGGACCCAAAATGGACAAAATGTGAAGTTGCAAGTAATTCTGCCGAGTGCAATTTCGATTGTGCGAAATGGCAATTTCGCACAATCGAAATTTCTTAATGTGTTCGAACATTAAACAGGCATAACTTTTTCGTTTTAGATCGGAATTGAGTGTGGTTTTTTTTGAAATTATGTATTTTTGAATTCTATATCCAATGGTGTAAGATTCAGTCTCATATTCTAATCATACAGGTAGTTGACTCCCGAAATTGTATAAATTGTGAGAATAATAGGTTCATTGCTTGACTCGGAGTGGAACTAATGGTGCTATAACATTCCATTGATGATTTGAGATGTGCGTCTCATGAAATGACATTAATTAATGAATTTAATATTGTATGGATGACTCCAGGTGATTAGAGTGAGGGTTGGGAATAAAAAAGACTAAGTTGTGAGATAGCAAAAATTCTCCATAGAGAGAATTTTGATCGTGCGAAATAACTATTTCGCATAATCGAAGTTTTTTATTGTGCGAAATGGTTGTTTTGCACAATCGACAAAATGCAGGCATTGGAGGATGAAAAGTCCCAAGAGGGTTGATATTTTGATACTACTTCGCAAACATCTTGATTATGCGAAGCACTTCGATTGTGCGAAAGTTAGGTTTTGCACAATCAAAGTTTTGATTATGCGAAATGCAGTTTTCAATTGTGCAAAAATAGGAACTAGCAACTAGTGTTGTGCAAGTGTGGCCAAGTGTGGGGCCTTAGCTAAGGTTGATGTTGGGGTATGCATAGACATACATGTGTAGATATTTAAGCTTCCGCAAGTGTAAGGTGTTGATTTGAGGTGATGGACCTTCCACATATGGGTATCATCTGTTTTCATTGATAATGCAATGTGTGACAACTGACAATAACACGAGTGGTAGGATAGTAATATTTCTCCTTTAATGCAATGTGTGACAAGGAGTCTTGTTAAGTAAGAGAGTTGTAGGTTGGTAAAACAGGTGAGGAGTTGTAGTCCTTCACGCCTCAACCACTTCCTTTAATCAATGATCTCTAACCTCATTTTTTTTCTTAATTTATTTTTGTGAGAAAAAGTTTAAAACACATGCACACATTCACAATTATCAAATTTAAATCCCCTGCAAAGGAAAACTACTAATGTTAATGAAATACGCTCACAAAATTTCGCGCATGAGGTGGTCAGAGTCATACACAAAACCTGAGAAATATTAACAACTGATAGCAACAAGCATAGAATACAAAAGACAGACTAAAATAAATTCTAAAAGCTGAACAGAAAATTCTATTGAATTGAAATAACTAATAAACAACTAAAAAAAAAGTGTCTGGTAATACAAGTTGGAAGTCCCGTAACCCAATGACCTTTTAACAAAGAAAAAAAAAAACAAGAGTTTAAACTCTAATTTAAAATCGATAACCAAAGTCTCCAAAATTTTCATGTTTTTAATTCTTAAAGAAGGAGACAAATTCCTACCCTGAAACTAACGAGAAGAGATGTCTGTCACAACCAACCCTAAAACTCTATCCTCGCGGGAGAACCTGTCTGGGAACTGAAATATAAACAAAATGGGTTAAACTCACGACCAAGTTCTATCTACTACATTCCAATCAGAGAACCAATATACATACTCTCATTATGAGGGACACAAGAGATAAATATAGGTGTAAACATACATGTTATTTTTTATTCAGTCCATGTTTTCGAAGATAAAAATCCTCTTATACATTATCCCAACAAACCCTTATCATTCAACAATGAACCAATTCTTTAAGTTCAAAATAAAGAAACATATGCATGCATTTTATTAAATCTAGGCAATCTTGACATGCCAAAAATATGATGTATAGATACCTTATTAAGTATTGACAATCTTGACACATCTGGCAATCTTGACATGCCAAATATGATGTACAAATACCTTATTAGGTATTGGCGATCCTGACACGCTTGACAATTCTGACATACCAAATATGATGTATAAATACCTTATTAAGTATTGACAATCTTGACATGCCTTGGCAATCCTTACATGCCTCCTTCCCAATATGAAACATAAAATAAAAACAAGGTGCATCATGATTTTAATTTGCACAAACAAAGTGATTTATGTTATCCGATATGCAATTATCACCACAAGTAACTATAATCAAGTATTTCAGGACATTTATAACCTCAAAGGAAAATACATTCATGTAAATCAAATAATACAATTATCCACTTTAGAAGCAAACACTCAATCAAACCTCCAATTTATCTAAACATTCAAGGGAGTCAAAACCTAACTCAAATTTAAGTTCTCGGGCCTATTCTATTCCTAAAACCGTGTTTAAACATTCTAAATTTTTTTTGATATTCTTGGGAATTTAAAAGAAATATTTCTAATAAAAGACAAATAAAGCACAGACACAAGCATACTTATACAACCGATACAGCCTCAAGGGAAACTCCTTTTCTCTTGAAATTTAAAACGCAGGTGCATTTTAATCCTATAAAGTTATCTGAATGTTTTTAGAATTTTATGAAATTTTTAAATATTTTCAAAAAATAAAAGAAGGTGAAAACCCAGCGTTTAGACACTTTAAAAATAAAATGAACTCCAAGGGAAGGTCATTTTGAGATGAAAATTTAAACCCAAGTGAATTTAACCTCCAAAAAGTTATAGTAAAAAATTGGGAATTTTTGGAAATTTTCAAGTATTTTCTAAAATAAAAGAAGGTGAAAAATCCAATTGTTAGACACTTTAAAAATCCATTTAAAAAGAAGGGAAAATCATTTTAACATGAAATTTAAACTCCAAGCTCCATAAAACCCCAGGAAGTTGACATAAAATTTTGGGAATTTTTGAAATTATGAAAGTATTTTCTAAAATAAAAAAATGTGAAAAACCCAACTTTTAGACATTGTAAAAATCAATTTAAAAATAAGGGAAAATCAGTTCGACATGAAATTTAAAACCCAAGCTCCTTAAACCCCCAGAAAGTTGACATAAAATTTTAGAAATTTTTGGAATTATAAAATTATTTTCTAAAATAAAAGAAGGTGAAAACCCAATTTTTAGACACTTTAAAAATCAATTGCACTACAAGGGGAGCTTATTTTGACATGAAAATTTAAAATCAAGATCATTTAACATCCAGGAAGTTACAGTAAAAATTTGGAAATTTTTGGAAGCATTTAATTATTTTTAAAAAATTATTTTTTAAAATTTCAATCCCCAGCCTGCGCGCACTATTCATGCGCGCAGGAAGCGCCTTTCCGGCCACTTCCCAGCCTCCGTTCGACCCAAATTTTATACCGATCTTCTCCTCTCATTGTAAGCTATCTATTGGTACCAAAAGCCCCATCAAAAACTTCCTGAAATGAAAACCCTCAATTCACAACTTCTAAGGTTCTTCAACAAATTTTAAAAAATTTAAATTTAAATTCCTCCATGATCCATTCCCAAATGATCAAGGGTAAATTTAATCTAGCAAGAACCACTCAATAAACAACAAATTGCTACAATAAACGTCCACAAATTTAAACTTAACATATCATTATATTCATCATATACATGTATGCATGTATCTATATGTGTGTTAATAAATAATCAACACCAATCCTCAATTGCCAATTTAATTTCACAAACATCATAATCCACAGAAAAAAATCAGATTTATAAAAATCAATTTTATACCAAAATGAAAGATAAAAAAAAATGCAACAAACAATTGACACATTACAGGATTTAGTCTATGTATACATATTCAAAGGGGAAGAGAAGAATCGAACTTGCGTCCTCGATGATTCAAAACCCGTCCACACGATCGCTCCTTCTCTCTGTCCTCTCTTTCATCTACACTCTGAGTTTCTGTGTGTAAGCTAACGACAAAAACGCTAATCCCCTCTTTTCTTTTCTTTTATACTTTTTTTTTCAGAAAACTAATAAAATTAAAAGGAAAAATTAATAAAACAAACCATAACCCATCAAAAATAACTACACCTAGCCCAACCATTTCAGCCCAACTCAACCCAGATTCCTCCCTAGCCCAATCCAGAATTAAAATAAAGAAAACACAAAGACCCAATCCAAATAAAATAAAATGAAATAAAATAAAAATAAAGTAAATTACACCACAATATTTAAAGCACTCAAAGAATTGAATCCAACCAATAAAGCAATTCCATTTAACTAATAAAAGAAATAAAGCATTGAAATTAAAATTAAAAGACCTCCAAAATTATAAGGTATTACAGTTAAACTCTAGAATCTTTTTTCAAACTACGATATTGACCGTTTATATTTCTACAGGTGTATTGTATTTGTAAAAGAAATGGCATTATTATATTTAATTTTATTAACAAGAGAATCAAACATTTATGACTTTAAGACACTTTGTTATTTTTTTATTATTATTATTTTTGCGTGTCTAGTCTATTTTTTTCTTCTTCTTTTTTTTCGAATTAGGCTCTCTCTCTCTCACCCCCACACATTTCACATATGATCTATGACACTCTACTCTGTCACACTCGCTCTATGTCTTTTTCTTTTTTATAATTTTGAATTAGGACTTTAATTTAGTAACAATATCAAGAGCTCCCTCTCATGACTAGTCATGAGATCTCTTTGTTGATTGTTTGATTGAGACATTTATGAAAAAATACATTTGATATATTTGAATTTTCACATATCTTAAAAGGGATAATACTTGGATCCTGCCCTGGCAGCACCAACTTCATTCTCCCTGCTTATATGAACCAATAGAATTAAAACAACTATTCAAAACTTTTTTTTTTACGATGGATATTATTCATCTTCTTGTGGGTTAAACGGAAAGTTCTTCGTTTATTACATTTTTTTTGTCTCTTCAACTCCCATCTACACACTCATTGGTCAACAAAAGCAGGGAGAATGAAGTTGGTGCTGCCAAGGCAGGACCCAAGCATTATCCTCTTAAAAGTGTTTCAATCGAGTATTTAATAAAAGAGAGTTCATGACTCCTGTTACGAGAGGATTCTCTTGATAGATTTATTTATTATTATTATTATTTCCTTGTATCAAATTAATGGGTGTTGAGTTGTCACTTGTTTTTGCCTTAGACTTGGGTCGAATTATCACGAGGCTACTTCTAAGGCAGCACTCTTGGAGACAAATTTTTTGACTCGCTTTTGTCTTGTAGGTCTTGGACTCGAATTCTAATCTCTATTGTAACTTGGTATATAAAGATGCTAAAGTTCGTATTGTTCATAAAGAACAATGAAAAGTAAAAACCAAAATAGAGAATGAGAGAGAGAAAAAGGGTGTTGGGGTTAAGGCTTGGGAGATTTGTAATATTCTTTCTGCTTGACATAATAAAAAAAACTTTATCATTCTTCATCA
The DNA here is from genome assembly GCA_026545225.1 of Cornus controversa. Taxonomy (NCBI): domain Eukaryota; kingdom Viridiplantae; phylum Streptophyta; class Magnoliopsida; order Cornales; family Cornaceae; genus Cornus; species Cornus controversa. The sequence goes on along the minus strand of CM048845.1, from coordinate 34,647,738 downwards.
TTGACATAGGTTATAAGTTGAACTTAAAACTCTGTGTTTCTGTATGGTGTGATTTAGGTTTTCTATTATTGTTTGATCATATTATGCATTGTCGGTGTATCACACTAATGGATCTATCTAATGATTCCAAAAAATCTGAATACATTATGTTAAATAACTCAAATATTTTGCAAACACCATTATTTTCATTTAATTTTATCAAAAATATTATTTAAATAATTAATACAAGAATGGATCTTTAGATCAAAAGCAAGGATTGGAGAAAAACAATAATGACGGATGCAGGTCGTGGTCAGGGTGCTGAATCACACATGAATATTGTCGTTGGCGGGGCCTACACATTATCAGATCTAGGCTGAATCGATTCAGAAAGCAATTTTTCATAAAATACACCAACATGTAAGGCATATTTTTTTTACGTCATTAAAGGGATAGCTTGCAAGTTGGAAGTCAATTGCTCAAATGAATTCTGCTACACCACATATTATTAATATGTCAGAATGGATCATAAATGAGTTGGACATTAGATGAGAGAGCTACATTGACCCGTCAATCTGCATACATTTTTTTAATATAATATAATATATATATATATATATACTATTTGCATATATAATAAATATATGATATTTTCAATTGTGATTATTACTTGGTGTCATGATAAAACTTGAGCTCATAGTGTGGCACTAGACTACTTGAAGAATATTTTAAAAGACTAAACATCTTTTAAGCAAATAACAAATCTAAAATTAACAAGTGTTTATATATTTTATTTGTGTGTAAATAAATACACACAATTTTTTATTGGATATTAAGTGCACTTCAATTTGATAGGATGTAATATAAATGTCACATTTGAGTGTCTAGTATTTAAAAAATAGAAAATTGTTGCAATTTATCTCATAAAGGCATGAATTGACATAAAAAAAAAATTTGCAACAGACGTGAAACCCACTCTCAAAAATCCAATTCGAGTTATGGTAAACAAATTTGGAGCATAAACTCTCAAACTCGAACTCAGTTATCAAGTCAATAAAAAATTTATTTAATTTACTAATAAATGTCTCATATGATATATATACACACACACACATATGTGTACGTATGTGTGGAAGGCAAGTCATCATATTATATACATCAGATTGGATTGTTTCAATTCATGTAGCAATCTCAATGATTTCCAAGTGGTAGCCAAAGACAATGCAAAGATTTTATCAAATTGCATTATAACCTTAATGAACCAAATGGCGTGCCCACTAGCCATGTGAAATGACATATCTATATTACATTTAAGTACTGTGTTTGAATCTCCCTCCAAAAAAAAAATCACGATCTAACAGTCAACAATGCTTAAAAAAATCAATTTTACGATTCAAAATATCTATACCTATCTACGATCTAAAATAACTCTCACTATCTACGATATAACAGTCACGATTCTCCCACTACATTCACCCCTAAATTAACATACACATCCACCTATCCTTATGCCCCCCACTACATTCAGACATAAATTCATATAAACATCTAACTACCATTGCACCCCTACATTGTTTAGATGAAATCAACTTTTATTTCAGTCCAACAACTTTTTTTATAATGTTGTGGGCACAGGCAATACACTTGTCTATATTGCATTTAAGCATTGTGTTTGAATCTCCCTAAAAAAAATCAGAATTTAACATTAAAAAATGCTTTAAAAAATTGATCTTACAGTTCAAAATATCTATGTCTATCTACGGTCTAAAATAACTCTCTCTATCATCAATCTAACGACCATGATTCACTCACTATATTCACACCTTCACGTACACTCCACCTATCCTCACACCCCTAAAATAATTCAGTCCAACTATTTTTGTTTTTGTTGTAGGCACGGATAATATGCTAGTATACATATAAGAGAGAGTGTGTTTAATTTATGAATTTTTGGAATCATTTACAAGAGAGAGAGTTGATAGGCGTTGAATGTTACGCATTCTAGCCTCTTAACTTATGTATTTTATTCTCTTAGTAGTAGATTATTTTGTTATTTTACTTCATTTTAGTGTTTTCTGTATTTTAAGGGCCTTAATGATTACTTCAGTTAAAATCATGATTTTGGGCTTTTAAAGAAGACATCCAAGATGGTTAGATGAAGCCTACATCAAGGGGATTCATTCAACCATTTATTTCAACTCAGATCAACCCAAGGAAGAGGTCCAAGAGAATTGCAGCTGCTTAAGAAGGTTTCGGGCCTGAAGCCCAAATCTGCGCATAATACAGTCTTAATCACGTTTTAGAAAATGGATTAGAAGTCTTATTTCTGAGCCTCAAATCGACTTAATTTTAGCGTGGGATTGAACGAAATTTGATTCTGCACACTTTTGTATTTCACAAAAATTCTGTGAATCGGACTTCTAGTGGGTCAAAAGTTGGGCCGAAAGTCGGCAGGAAAAACCCACCTGATTAGTGCTGCGGGAAAACCTAATTAATTCCTAATTGGATTAGGACTTTGGTGTATTCTCTTGGGGCATAAAGTGAAGACTTGGGGGCTGAGTTGGGGGGCGGATTACAGAGATTGGAGAGTCTAAGAGGGCTGAGGACAAAACATAAGACATAGTTGCAGAGCCATTGGAGATCGAAGTCATACGCGTAATTCATGAAGATGATGTCTTCTTCCTCAATAGTTGAAGCTTCTTCTTCTACCATGAGCGGCTAGTTGATCCACTAGGATTTTGATGTAGTCCTAACAAAGCATCAATGGTTTGATTATTTTAATTATTGGGGACCTTTATATACATGCATAGATTGTGTAATTTAGAGGATTCTTATTATAGAATTAAGCAATAAAAGTCTTGTAAATTCAGTTTCAATGATTTCTTATCTTGTCTTAGATATTTAGTTATTTTTATTGAACTAAATCTCTCTTATTTTCTGTGATTATGAGAGCGATTATTATACAATGGTAATCACTGAATATATCATTAAAAGCTTTAATGGATTATGCCTAGAGAAGATGAACCATACTGTACCCTAGATTAAAGTAGTTAGGCAGATGGCCCATGCCAATCGAAGATAGTCCTTGACTTAGCCTTAATCATGTGTTATCTTCTTGACGGATGAAGGTGAGCTTGTAGCCACCAACACCACTTTTGCATGATGCAATCCCACATAGTTGATTCAATTGACCATTGATTATGGAGTTAGTGGTGAAGTCAAATACCCTAGATTTCTCTCATATTATCTTCACTTTCTATTTACTTTGATTTATTTTATTTTACTTTTTAATTAGTTTAAAAAGCAGAATTCTTTTCTTTTAAATTTAATTAGAATTAATTCTATATTCTAACTCATCAGACCATAATCCCAGAGGTTCGATACCCCTTTCGATAGCCCTATTTTGCAAGGAATTCGTTTTATTGCGAAGTGTGGAAATTTTTAATTGATATACTTTTTGAGTCACGCTCACACACGAATCAATTTTTGGCGCCGTTGCCGGGGATTATCTATTTGATTGATTGGATTGTACAGAATTAATTTTAATTGAATTTTTAGTTTAGGATTTTTTTTTATATTTTGCTTTTAATTTTGTTTTTGTTTTATTTCATATACTAATTTGTATTATTTTTTTAGATTTTTTATTTTGCTATTAATTTGTATTATTTTATTTTTGTTTTCTTTTGAGGGATTTCAATCACCATACCATTGAGCAAGAGGAAGAGATTATTGACATCATGGCTGGTGTGCATGATAATAATGAGGACAATAATATTGTGCCTAATGCTGTCGTGGAGAGGGCGAGACTTCATAGAGATTATTATGTCCCAGAGACATATAATTCACCAACTGAATTTCAACTGCCTAATGTCACAACACAGAGCTATGAGATCAAGCCCAGTATCATTCAGATGTTGCCATCCTACTTCGGGCTAACTGATGAAGATCCGTACAAGCACTTAGATGATTTTATAGAAGTTTGCTCAACAACAAAAATTCATAACTTGTCTGAAGATGCTTTCAGGATGCGACTCTTTCCATTCTCTCTAAAGGAGAAGGCCAAGTATTGGTTCATATCTCTACCGGCATGCTCTATCACTACATGGACTCAAATGCAAAGTGAGTTCTTGAAGAAATATTTTCCAATAGGGAAGACCAATCAATTCAGACGTGCTATCACTGGTTTCTCTCAATTTGAGGGGGAATAATTTTATGAGACATGGGAGAGATTCAAGGACCTTCTTAGGAAGTGTCCTCATCACCAAGTTCTAAATTGGCAGTTAGTGCAGTGTTTCTATGAGGGGGCTAACAGAGAGTAACAAACAGATGGTGGATGCATCATGTGGGGGTACTTTCATGTTAAAAAGCGAAGATGAAGCATGGACTTTGTTCGAGAACCTTAGTGACAATTCCTTACAACGTGTGTCTTCATCTCGTTCGAGCAGACCATCCAATACAAGGAGGATAACTGATATTTTTGATATTGGGTCTAGAGATGCTATGTCTACCATTGTGGATGTTGTGGCACAAAGAATGGTGCAACTCATGGCAACTGGTCAAGTTTCTAATCCATCTTCAGTAATTCAGCCCACTTTTCAGCCTCAAAACTATGTGCCTCCACAACTATATGAAGCACAAGTTCCTATGCCACCAAAGAGTTTAGCTCTTGAAGATAAGATGATGCTTGCCCTAGCAAAACTTGATAAGCGTGACTCGATTGCTCAAGTACTTCAATCCACTGCTCAATTGGTACATTCTCACTCTCAATCAATTACCAAACTGAAATCTCAGTTTGGACAACTTGCCAATGCCTTGAGTAAAAGAGAAGAGGAGAAGCTACCAAGTCAACCCATTGCCAATCTTAGAGGGATGCATGATTCTTTGAGCAACCCACATCTTGAGGAGGTTCAAGCCATCACCACTTTGAGAAGTGGAAAAGAAATTGATAACAAGGTGGGGGAGAAGAAGAATGATCAAGAAGAGGTGCTCATGAGTCCAATTGCTAAAAATTTATATGAGCCCAAGGCTCCTTTCCCACAACGTTTATAAGAAACATCCAAGTTGGGGAAACAAGGGGACAAGTTGCATAACATAATGGAGGTGTTTCGACAAGTGAAGATTAATATACCACTCCTTGATGCCATCAAACAGATTCCTCCTTATGCCAAATTCTTGAAAGACTTGTGCACTCAGAAAAGGAGATCAATGAGCCATGTTCCAAAGAGAGTCATGCTTCCATAACAAGTGAGCTCTATTATCCAGCATTGCGCTCCTCCAAAGTACAAAGATCCAGGAGTTCCAACTATTTCATGCATTATTGGAAAACATCAAGTGAAAAAAGTTCTTCTGGATTTAAGTGCAAGTGTGAATTTATTGCCTTACTCGGTTTACCTACAGTTGGGTTTAGGAGAATTGAAGCCTACCACGGTGGTTTTCCAGTTTGCGGATAGATCAACCAAACGACCTCATGGGATCATTGAAGATGTCATCATTAAGGTGGATAAATTCTATTTCCCAATGGACTTCATTGTTCTAGATACCGAGCCAGTGCATAATCCGAAGAGACTGATCGGCGTTGAATGTTACGCATTCTAGCCTCTTAACTTATGTATTTTATTCTCTTAGTGATAGAGTATTTTGTGATTTTACTTTGTTTTAGTGTTTTCTGTATTTTCAGGACCTTAATGATTATTTCAGTTAAAACCGTGATTTTGGGCTTTTAAAGATGAAATGCAAGATGGTTAGATGAAGCCTACATCAAAGGGATCCATTCAAATATATATTTCAACTCAAATCAGTCCAAGGAAGAGGTCCAAGAGAATTACAGCTGCTTAAGAAGGTTTCGGGCCTGAAGCCCAAATCTGCGCATAATACAGTCTTAATCCCATTTTGGAAAATGGACCAGAAGTCTTATTTCTGAGTCTCAAATGGACATAATGCTCGCACAAGATTGAACGAAATTTGATTCTGCACACTTTTGTATTTCACGAAAATTTCGTAAATCGGACTTCTAGTGGGTCAAAAGTTGGGCCGAAGTCAGCAGGAAAAACCCACCTGATTAGTGCTGCGGGAAAACCTAATTAATTCCTAATTGGATTAGGACTTTGATGTATTCTCTTGGCTATTTAAAGTGACTAATTAGGGCTGTATTGAGGAGGCTTGGCAGCAGCTTTGAAGAGCTTTTGGAGTGGAGAATCATTGGAGAACAAGGCGTATCATGAGCGGCTAGTTCAGCCACCAGGGTTCTGATGGAGCCCTAACTAAACATCACTGGTTTGATTGTTCTAATTATTGGGGATTTTTGTATTCATTCATAGATTGTGTAATTTAGAGGATTCTTATTATAGAATTGAGCAATAAAAGTCTTATAAATTCAGTTTCAATGATTTCTTATCTTGTCTTAGATATTTGATTGTTGTTATTGAACTCGTCCCTCTTGTTTTCTGTGATCATGAGAGTGATTATTACACAATGGTTTTCACTGAATATATCATTAAAAGCTTTGATGGATTATGCCTAGAGAAGATGAACCATACTGCACCCTAGATTAGAGTAGTTAGGCAGATGGCCCATGCCAATCGAAGATAGTCCATGACTTAGCCTTAATCATATGTTATCTTCTTGACGGATGGAGGTGAGCTTGTAGCCACCGACACCACTTATGCATGATATGATGCCCCATAGTTAGTTCAATTGACCATTGATTGTGAAGTTAGTGGTGAAATCAATTACCCTAGACTTATCTTATATTCTCTACACTCCTTAGTTTTTCTTGTTTTTGTTCAATTGCTTCATTAGTTAATTTAGAATTAAAAATCAAAATTTATTTCTTTTAAATTTAATTAGAATTGGTCCTAACAATTCAACTCAATCAGACCACAGTCCTTGAGGTTCGACACCCCTTCCTTTCGATAGCCCTATTCTGCAAGTAATTCGTTCTATTGCGAAGTGTGGTAATTTTTAATTGATATACTTTTTGAGTCACACTCACACACGAATCAATTTTTGGTGCCGTTGCCGGGGATCGAACCCAGGTCACCCGCGTGATAGGCGGGAATACTCACCACTATACTACAACCTCAGAACTATGTGCCTTCACAATTATATCAAGAACAAGTTCCTATGGCACAGAGGTATTCAGCCATTGAGGACAAGATGACAATTGTCCTAGAAAAACTTGAGAAGCCTGACTCTATTGTTGAGATGGTGGAAGCTACTATAGCAACACTTCAATCCACTATTCAACTGGTTCACTCTCACTCTCAGTCAATTGCCAAACTAGAATCTCAGTTTGGACAACTTGTCAATACCTTGAGTAGAAGAGAGGAGGGGAAACTACCAAGCCAACTAGTTGCTAACCCAAGAGAGGTTCATGTCCTCGACAATATTTCTTCTTTAAGCAACCCACACCTTGAACAATTTCAAGCCATCACCACTCTTAGAAGTGGAGAAATAAGTGACAACAAGGTGGGGGAGAAGAAGCGTGATGAAGAAGAGGTGCCAAAGAGTCCAAATGTTGAAATTTCTCATGAGCCTAAGGTGAACTTAAATACTTTTAATGTCATTCAACATCCTCTAGATGAGAGTGATTGTTTCTTCATGGATGGCTTTGATGATTATGTTGAAGAAGTTGATCCGGTTGCTCTATCACATGATGTTGAGAAGCCCATTGAGGGGGTGAATGATTTACTTGATGTAGTGGCCATGAAAAATACTCCACCTTGGAGGATTCCGATTGAGCCATTGCCTATTCTTTCTAGCACTCCTCCGATGCCATCATTAGAGTCTCCTCCACGAGTTGAATTGAAACATCTTCCGTCAAGGCAAAGAGATGTATTTTTTGAAGCCAATGAGACCATTCCGGTAACTTTGAGTTCGACACAAGGAGGTGAGGATCATATGAGGGGGACGAAGTTAAATCTCCTCAAGAGATGTGGCATTGGGTGAACTCTCAATTGAAGTCGATGATCGTCGCCTACGGACGTTAAATTGTAGGGGTTGTATGTATTTCTATCCTTTTAATTTCTTTAGTTTTCTTTCTTTTAATTATTAGTTCATGTTTTCTTAGTTTTTCTTTCAATATTAGGTGTGTTTAGTGTATTTTCTTTGAGGTTTTGATGTCTTAGTTGCTTCCGAGGGATACCGGGAGGTGTGTCGGGGTATTTGGACCCAAAACAGGCGAAAAAAGGCCCTCTCGGTCGACCTTGAGCGATAGAGACTTCAAAAGTACCCTTCCCGGTCGATCTTGGGCGATGGACAGCCCAGTTCGGATCAGTAGGGGCGATCGATCGCCCCCCTGTAGGGGGATCGATCGCCCGAAAAAAAAAAAATTAAAAAAAAAAAAATTTGAAAATTTTGTTCCCAGGTGGGCGATCGGTCGCCCACATTCTGGGGGATCGATCGCTCGAAAAAAAAAAAAATAATAATTAAAAATTACAAAAAAAAAAAAAAAAAAAATTTTTTTTTCTCTTTTTCCCCTCTCCTTTGTATTCAATGCCTTTTGATCATTTTAATTTATTTTATTTATTTATTTTTATTTTTCTTTCCCTATTTTCACTTGGTCTTGGCGTTTAGTGGTTGTTTTGACAGGTTGTAACATCCAAGTTTGGGGGTGTGCTTGCATTGCCTTCATGCTAGTGGTGTGCTCTATTTTCTTGCCACTCATTCTCCAGATTTCTGGTAACATCGTTCTTACTCTTCTCTTTGCTTTGATTGATAGTACATTGAGGACAATGTACAGTTTAAGTTTGGGGGTGAGGCGATGCCTATTTATGTGCTTATTGCATATGGGGGAAAATTTGTGAAATTCTTCTTGTATTAGGATTTTATTTTATTTTATTTTCTTAGTTTGTTTTTTATTTTATTTTATTTTATTTTGTTTTTAGATAGAATGTTTTGACATTATTTAAGGGATTAATACCTTATGTAGGTGCTTAACTTGCAATTTTTGAGTATGTTCTAAATTTTTGAAAACTATGGTTTGAATTATGTGATTTTAATCATGGTTTGCAATAACATGTTTTGGAGTGATTAATTTTAGTTTCCTTACATGCACAAACACACTAGCATAGTCTTATGGGGTCTAAACTTTGGTTTGAGTTATTGAGTTACATATGTTTGATATTAATTAGTATCTCTTGAGAATGAGTACCGATGATGTGTTTACTTGACTTCAATGAAAAAGAAAAAAAGAAAAGAAAAAAAAATGTGATGAATAAACAAATCAATTTAATCCTTTTCATGAGTAACCGGGCCTCTATGCCTCAGGAAGCACGGAGTGTTCGCGTCAAAAGTGAAAGGGTGAGAAAAGATGAGCATTGGTCGTCTTGATTTGTAGCCTGACTGATTCGAGTAATTAGGTCTTCAAGGTATCTTAAAGCCTAGTGCCCTAAAGCCGTCTGGTTTGGGAGACACTGACTGAAAGCTTGCTACATGGATCTTTCAGAAAGCTTAATAGATCAAGACATTGCACAACCAATAAAGCAATGAAAAAAAAAGAATGATGAAAAAAAAAATGGAAAAGTCATGTATTCATGTTTGGAAGTATGATTTCAATAAGGGGAGCTAGTGAGTTGAAGGGGTATGTGCCTTACTATATTCAGAGCTTGGTTATGCTACATGAGATGATTGCTAGTTCACTTTACACGAGGGAGCTAGAGTTGATTATTTTGAGATATGTTGATGTGAATTATGCATGGGGACCATTGCTTTGAATTATGGAATTTGAAAGTTTGGAATTATTCCTGAATGCAAGTTTGTAACTATATATTGTAATCTTCTTCTTGAATTAATGTTGAAACAGAATTTTGAATGTTTGTGGGTAACATTTCTGGAAACCCTCACGAGACTATACTCGTCCACTAGGGGGAACCTAGGGGTTTAAAGGCTTGTTGCATATGCTAAATGCAATCGTTTCTCCCACGAAAGTGGAGTTGGATAGTTTAGTTAGTATTTATTAGTTTCCTTTGTTTTAGTTTTTTTTTTATTCTATTGCTAAGGGACTAGCAATATGTAAGTTTGGGGGTGTGATCGGCGTTGAATGTTACGCATTCTAGCCTCTTAACTTATGTATTTTATTCTCTTAGTGATAGAGTATTTTGTGATTTTACTTTGTTTTAGTGTTTTCTGTATTTTCAGGACCTTAATGATTATTTCAGTTAAAACCGTGATTTTGGGCTTTTAAAGATGAAATGTAAGATGGTTAGATGAAGCCTACATCAAAGGGATCCATTCAAATATATATTTCAACTCAAATCAGCCCAAGGAAGAGGTCCAAGAGAATTACAGTTGCTTAAGAAGGTTTCGGGCCTGAAGCCCAAATCTGCGCATAATACAGTCTTAATCCCATTTTAGAAAATGGACCAGAAGTCTTATTTCTGAGTCTCAAATGGACATAATTCTCACATAAGAATGAACGAAATTTGATTCTTCACACTTTTGTATTTCACGAAAATTTCGTAAATCGGACTTCTAGTGGGTCAAAAGTTGGGCCGAAGTCAGCAGGAAAAACCCACCTGATTAGTGCTGCGGGAAAACCTAATTAATTCCTAATTGGATTAGGACTTTGATGTATTCTCTTGGCTATTTAAAGTGACCAATTAGGGCTGTATTGAGGAGGCTTGGCAGCAGCTTTGAAGAGCTTTTGGAGTGGAGAATCATTGGAGAACAAGGCGTATCATGAGCGGCTAGTTTAGCCACCAGGGTTCTGATGGAGCCCTAACTAAACATCACTGGTTTGATTATTCTAATTATTGGGGATTTTTGTATTCATTCATAGATTGTGTAATTTAGAGGATTCTTATTATAGAATTGAGCAATAAAAGTCTTATAAATTCAGTTTCAATGATTTCTTATCTTGTCTTAGATACTTGATTGTTGTTATTGAACTCGTCCCTCTTGTTTTCTGTGATCATGAGAGTGATTATTACACAATGGTTTTCACTGAATATATCATTAAAAGCTTTGATGGATTATGCCTAGAGAAGATGAACCATACTGCACCCTAGATTAGAGTAGTTAGGCAGATGGCCCATGCCAATCGAAGATAGTCCATGACTTAGCCTTAATCATATGTTATCTTCTTGACGGATGGAGGTGAGCTTGTAGCCACCGACACCACTTATGCATGATATGATGCCCCATAGTTAGTTCAATTGACCATTGATTGTGAAGTTAGTGGTGAAATCAATTACCCTAGACTTATCTTATATTCTCTACACTCCTTAGTTTTTCTTGTTTTTGTTCAATTGCTTCATTAGTTAATTTAGAATTAAAAATCAAAATTTATTTCTTTTAAATTTAATTAGAATTAGTCCTAACAATTCAACTCAATCAGACCACAGTCCTTGAGGTTCGACACCCCTTCCTTTCGATAGCCCTATTTTGCAAGGAATTCGTTCTATTGCGAAGTGTGGTAATTTTTAATTGATATACTTTTTGAGTCACACTCACACACGAATCAGAGACACATTCTAGTCATCCTTGGTCATCCGTTTCTAGCTACTGCTAATGCTCGTATTAATTGTAGAGCGGGGATCATAGATATATCATTTGGCAACATGAAGGTAAAATTGAATATTTTTAATGCCATTGAACATCCTCCAGATGAGAGTGAGTGTTTCTTCATGGATGACATTGATGATTGGTTGGAAGAAATTACTTCGTTTGCTCCATCTCAAGATATTGAAAAGTCCATTGAGGGGGTGAATGTCATATTTGATGTAGTGGCCATGAAAGATAAGCCACCTCGGAGGATTCTGCTTGAGCCACTTCTCCCTATTTCTAACACTCCTTCAATGCCATTATTAGAGTCTTCTCCATGGGTAAAATTGAAACATCTTCCGTTAAGGCGAATAGATGTGTTTTTCGAACCCAATGAGACCATTCCGGTCACTTTGAGTTTGGCACAAGGAAGTGAGGATTATATAGAGGGGATGATGTTAAATCTCCCCAAGCGATGTGGCAATGGGTGAACTTTCAATTGAAGTCGATGACCGTCGCCTACGGACGTTAAATTGTAGGGGTTGTATGTATTTTTATTCTTTAAAATTTCTTTAGTTTTATTTCTTTTAATTTTTAGTTCATGTTTTCTTAGTTTTTCTTTCAATATTAGGTGTGTTTTAATGTATTTTCTTTGAGGTGTTGATGTCTTAGTTGCTTCCGAGGGATGTCGGGAGGTGTGTCGGGGTATTTGGACCCAAAATAGGCAAAAAAAGGCCCTCTCGGTCGACCTTGGGCGATAGACACTCTTAAAAATGACCTTGCGGTCGACCTTGGGCGATAGACACTCTTAAAAATGACCTTGCGGTCGACCTTGGGAGATAGAAAGCCCAGTTCGGATCAGAAGGGGCGATCGATCGCCCCCCTACCGGGGGATCGATCGCCCGGGCAAAAAAAAATAAAAAAATTTTTTTTTTTTGAAAAATTTTCTCCCTGGTGGGCGACCGATCGCCCGAAAAAAAAAATTAATTAAATTTTTTTTTCTCTTTTTCCCCTCTCATTTGTATTCAATGACTTTGATCATTTTATCATATTTTATTTTATTTTATTTATTTCTTTTTATTCATATTTCCCCTATTTTCACTTGGTCTTGGTGTTTTGTGGTTGTTTTAACAAGTTGTAACATCCAAGTTTGGGGGAGTGCTTGCGTTGCCTTCTTACAATTTGGTGTGCTCTATTTTCTTGCCAGTACTTCGAATTCCTGGTAATATCGTTCTTACTCTTCTCTATGCTTCGATTGGGTGTACATTGAGGACAATGTACAATTTAAGTTTGGGGGTAAGGCGATGCCTTATTTATGTGCTTTATTGCATATGGGGGAAAATTTTGTGAAATTCTTCTTGTTTTAGGATTTTTTTGTTTTATTTTCTTAGTTTATTTTATTTTATTTTGTTTTTTTTTAGATAGAATGTTTTGACATTATTCAAGGGATTAGTACCTTATGTAGGTGCTTAACTTGCAATTTTTTAGTATGTTTTAAATTCTTGGAAACTATGGTTTAAATTAAGTGGTTTTAATCATAATTTGCATTGACATGTTTTGGGGTAATTGATTTTAGTTTCCTTACATGCACAAACACACTAGCATAGTCTTGTGGGGTATACACTTTGATTTTGAGTTATTGAGTTACATATGCTTGATATTGATTAGTATCTCTTTAAAATGAGTACCGATGATGTGTTTACTTGACTTTAATGAAAAAAAAAAGAAAAAAAAAAGAGAAAAAATATGTGATGAATAAGCAAATCAATTTGATCATTTTCATGAGTAACCGGGCCTCTATGCCTGAGGAAGCACGGAGTGTTCGCGTCAAAAGTGAAAGGGTGAGAAAAGATAAGCATTGGTTGTCTTGATTTGTAGCCTGACTGATTCGAGTAATTAGGTTCTTCGGGGTATCTTAAAGCCTACTGCCCTAAAGCCATCTAGTTTGGGAGTCACTGACTGAAAGCTTGCTACATGGATCTTTCAGAAAGCTTAATAAATCAAGACATTGCACAACCAATGAAGCAATGAAAAAAAAAGAATGAAAAAAAATGGAAAAGTCTTGTATTCATGTTTGGAAGTATGATTTCAATAAGTAGAGCTAGTGAGTTGAAGGGATATGTGCCTTAATATATTCAGAGCTGGGTTATGCTACATGAGATTACTGCTAGTTCACTTTACACGAGGAAGCTAGAGTTAGTTGCTTTGAGATATGTTGATGTGAATTATGTGTGGGGACCATTGCTTTGAATTATGGAATTTGAAAGTTTGAAATTATTCTTGAATGCAAGTTTGTAACTATATATTGTAATCTTCTTCTTGAATTAATGTTGAAATAGAATTTTGAATCTTTGTGGGTAACATTTCTGGAAACCCTCACGAGACTATACTCGTCCACTAGGGGGAACCTAGGGCTTTAAAGGCTTGTTGCATATGCTAAATGCAATCGTTTCTCCCACGAAAGTGGAGTTGGGTAGTTTAGTTAGTGTTTAGTAATTTCTTTCTTTTAGTTTTGTTTTATTATATTGCTAAGGGACTAGCAATATGTAAGTTTGGGGGTGTGATAGGCGTTGAATGTTACGCATTCTAGCCTCTTAACTTATGTATTTTATTCTCTTAGTAGTAGATTATTTTATTATTTTACTTCGTTTTAGTGTTTTCTGTATTTTCAGGGCCTTAATGATTATTTCAGTTAAAACCATGATTTTGGGCTTTTAAAGAAGACATCCAAAATGGTTAGATGAAGCCTAGATCAAGGGGATTCATTCAACCATTTATTTCAACTCAAATCAGCCTAAGGAAGAGGTCCAAGAGAATTGCAGCTGCTTAAGAAGGTTTCAGGCCTGAAGCGCAAATCTGCGCATAATAAAATCTTAATCACGTTTTGAAAAATGCACCAGAAGTCTGGGGTTAAGCGAAATTTGATTCTGTACACTTTTGTATTTCACGAAAATTTCGTGAATCGGACTTCTAGTGGGTCAAAAGTTGGGCCGAACGTCAGCAGGAAAAACCCACCTAATTAGTGCTGCAGGAAAACCTATTAGGACTTTGGTGTATTCTCTTGGGGCATAAAGTGAAGACTTGGGGGCTGAGTTGGGGGGGGGATTATAGAGATTGGAGAGTCTGAGAGGGCTGAGGACAAAACATAAGACATAATTGTAGAGCCATTGGAGAACGAAGTCATACGCGTAATTTATGAAGATGATGTCTTCTTCCTCAATAGTTGAAGCTTCTTCTTTCACCTAGAGTTTCGGATTGATCTTATACCCAGTACGACACCTATCTCTATCGCACCATATCGGATAGCATCGGCGGAGTTGGTGGAATTAAAGCGCCAATTGGATGATTTGAAAGCCAAAGGCTTCATTAGATTGAGTGCATCACCATGGGGAGCACTGGTGTTGTTTGCGAAGAAGAAAGATGGTTCCTTGAGGTTGCGTATTGATTACCGAAAGTTAAACCACGTAACAATCAAGAATAAGTATCCGTTGCCGATGATAGATGACCTATTTGATTAATTGAAAGGAGCTCGATACTTCTCTATGATTGATTTAAGGTTGGTATATTGCCAATTGAGGGTGAAGGATGAGGATATTCATAAAATGGCTTTTCGTACGCGATATGGACACTATGAGTTCTTTGTAATGCCATTTGGTTTGACCAATGCACCAGTAGCATTTATGGACTTGATGAGCCGTGCATTCGATGAGTACCTTGATACTTTTGTGGTGGTATTTGTAGATGATATACTCGTGTACTTATCTTCGAAGGAGGAGCATGAGTTTCACTTGAGGACAATTTTGCAAAACCTTAGAGAGCACCAATTGTACGCCAAGTATAAGAATTTCGAGTTTTGGCTCCAAGAGGTGAAATTTCTTGGACATGTTATTTCTGGAGGTGGAGTTTTACTTGATCCATCTAAATTTGAGGCCATGATGAGTTGGGAGTGTCCGAAGAGTGTCTTTGAGATTCAGAGTTTTCTTGGTTTGGTAGGCTACTATAGAAGGTTTGTGAAGGACTTTTTTAGTATTGCAGCTCCTATGACATGACTCACTCGTAAGGGTGTGAAGTTTGTGTGGAATGAAGCATATGAGTTAGCTTTTCGTGAATTGAAGAAGAGGTTGACTACGACTCCTATTTTGGTGATAGCCGAGCATGGCTTGGGGTATGTGACTCACTGTGATACTTTGGGGAACGGACTAGGTTGTGTGTTGATGCAATGTGATGGAGTAATTTCTTACAGGTCTAGACAATTAACGACTCATGAGCATAATATCCTATGTATGACCTAGAGCTAGCAGCAGTGATCGTTGCCTTAAAATGGTGGAGACACTACTTGTATGGTGAGAAATTTGAAGTGTATTTAGATCACAAGAGTCTCAAGTACCTTTTCTCCCAAAAGGACTTGAACATGAGACAGAGGCGATGGGTTGAATACATAGAGGATTACAATTTTAATTTGTAATACCATTCGGGAAAAGCAAACGTAGTGGCAGATGCATTGAGCAGGAAGTCTCAAGGGACTCTAACTAGCATAACCATTTAGGAGTTGAAGATTTCTCAAAGTTGGGATTGTATTTCAGCGATGATAGTGAACCAGCTATGTTCCTTAGCTTGGTAGCTCAACCTATGCTTGTGAGCAAGGTGATCGAAGTATAGAAGAACGATAGTGAGTTGGAGTCTATTCACTCATAGATTGTTAGTGATACAACAGTGAGAGATTGGGCCTTGCATTTCGATGGAGGTCTACGATTCAGAGGGTTGATGGCAGTTCCTTCTAAGTGTCGTGATGATGTACTATGAGAATTCCATCATTCTTGTTTGCAGTTTATCCTGGTGGGACCAAAATGTACCACAATGTGAGACGCCAATATTGGTAGTAAGGTATGAAGAAGGATGTAGCACAATTTGTGGCTAGATGCCTTACTGGTCAGCAAATAAAGGTAGAACACCAAAAACTAGCTGGGTTATTGCAACCATTATCAGTGGCGGAGTGGAAATGGGAACATATTACCATAGATTTTATAACGAGTCTTTCGAGATCAAATAAGGCAATGATACGATTTGGGTAGTTGTGGACAGGTTGACCAAAATAGCTTACTTTTTGCCTCTGAGGCTGAATGATGATGTGAGGAGGCTCAGTAAGTAATATGTGGAGCATATTGTGAAATTACATTGGGTTCCAGTATCTATTGCATTGGATAAGGATCCACGGTTCACTTCGAGATTTTGGCAGGAATTCTAGATGGTATTAGACACCGAATTACTTTTTATCACAACATTCCATCCTCAAACTGATGGATATTTGGAGCGTACTATTCAGATATTAGAGGACATGCTTTGTGCTTATTTTCTTGATTTTGGTGGTGGTTGGGATGACCATTTGCCACTTGTGGAGTTTGTGTACAACAACAGTTATCAGGCCAGTATTGAGATGGCACCATTTGAGGCATTGTACAGCAAACCTTGTAAATCTCTAATTTGCTGGACTGAGGTAGGCGAGACCACAACCTTGGGACCAGATATTGTACATGAGACTACAGAAAAGATTAAGTTGATTAGGCAACGATTGTTGACAGCTCAAAGTCGATAGAAGAGCTATGTCGATCGGAGGAGGAGACTGTTACCTTTTGAGGTGGGAAACCATGTGTTTCTAAGGGTTTCACCACAAAAGGATTAATGCGCTTTGGGCGAATGTGGCAAGTTGTCGCTGAGATACATTGGACCATTTGAGATCCTTAAGTGTGTTAGTGAGGTGGCCTACAGATTGGCTTTGCCACCACAGTTGGAAAAGGTTCACAACGTATTCCATGTATCGATATTGAGAAAATATGATCCTGATCCATCACATGTTCTGAGTTGGGTAGATGTTGAGGTTGATGAGGATGTCACCTATGAGGAGAGACCAGTTCAGATTCTTGATACTAGAGAGCAAGTTCTAAGGGGTAAGACCATTCCATTGGTCAAAATTTTGTGACATCACCACAATGTTGAGGAGGCTACTTGGGAGTGAGAGTAGAAAGTTCGTTCTAAGTATCCAAACTTGTTTCTTACAGGTATGACCTGATTTCGGGGAGAAAATCCTTTCAAGTTAGGTAGGTTGTAAGAACCATGACCACTTTTGCCAGGTTTTTTGTCATTTTCATTTAATTATCATATTAGTGTTTTAAATGATTGTTTATGTATTTTAAATGTGAAATACATGTTTAGATTACATATCTAAGGTTTGGGGAAGTTTGAAAGCGTTTGCCAAAAGTTGACTTTTTAGGGTCCGGTCAACCCAAGGGCGCAGGCCCCGTGAGCCCAAAAAATTTAAAATTATCAGAATGATTCCAAATTTGGAGGGTAACTTAAATAAAATATTTGACACACTATGAAATTGATTTTGTGTCAATCGGAGTTACGAAACTCTGAAAATGAGCTCGGGAAGGTTTAGTGAAAAAGTTGTGGCATACTTGTAAATAAGTGTATGTCATTTTGCTATAAATAGCAAAGGAGAGCACCCAGCCCTATTTTCTTCTTCCCTCAGCCGTGAGCAACATTAGATATATACACATATATAGCAACTTATTCTTCTTCCATTCTTCATCAATTTAGAGAGACTTCGGGTGGGAATTGGAGATTTACATTGTAGTGGAAGCTACAAATACATCCCGAAGGTAGCCTTTTCCTTTTGTCTTAGATATTCAGCAAATTTTCATTTTTTTTCATGCTGAATAAAAACATAATTTTTTTCATTGACTTTTTTTATTGATCATTTAAGCTTTCAATGCTACTCATACAATATACTCTAGTCAACTTCACATTAGTTTTCAATCAATTTTATCAGAGTTGGACTAGTGCACAAATTGTATGGACTTAGAACATTTACCTCTAAAAATATATAAATACAGCACATTGGTCATCAATGTTTAGATCATAAAATCAAGTACTTCATTCATTGACAAACTAAGTGTCCCAAATATGCATTGACAAATCATAGTGAAATTAAAAAGAAATATAAAGAATTCACATTATTTCTCATAAAAAACATAATTCTCATAATCTCACATGATTATTACTAAAAATAGACAAAAATCTATCCTAACCTAAAAGATATGGTCCAATGGAAAATAAATAATGAACATAAGCTCAATCCATGACCATCAAAGTCCTAAATGACTCAAGGGGTTTTGCACCCAAAGACCTATTAGGAATAAATTCCATTGTATCAACAGGCACAAACTTCTCCAAATCTTCTTTTTTCATCCATATAGTTTTAACATGCAATTTATCATGAAAGAATTGTGGAGACACAAAAACATTCTTCTTTTTATTTGAATTCTTTTTACCTTGAGAATTTTTGGGTTTGTTCTAATAATGTGGCTTTTTAGCATGAACCCTATTCTTAGCAAAAGAATTATGCATATAAAAATCAGAATTAGAATGTCTTCTCTTTTTATAGCAATAGTGTTGACTATGTCCGTTCTTACCACAAAAAGAACAATAAACCACATTGGACACAACATTAGCATGCACAGACTCAACGTGAGACTTAGGTTTGGGTTCAGACACAATCAAATTCTTAGGTTTAACAAAAACAATTTTCCCCTTAGATGATTACCCTACAAAATCTAATCCAGTTTTCTCTCCTATAGGCTTACCAACACTAATCACGCTATCAAGCTTAATCTGCCCAGAAGTAAAAGTAACTAATTTCTCTTGTAATTTTCTCAATTCAGGCTCAAGAAAATTAATTTTAGCAATAAGAACATCTTTAGTAGAAATAGCTTGACTTATCTCACTTTCGAGAAACTTGACTTTGCCTTGAAGATTCAGAATTTCTATTTTACTTTCTTTAATCAACTTCACTTGATCTTCATTCTTTTTCTTCAAAGTCTCTTTCTCAGATTTTTCTTGCTTCAGCTTCTCATATTTTTATTATAAGCTTCCAGTAATTTCTCAAAGAGTTCTGGCAGCTTGCTTTCACATGGCTCCACATCAGACTGCTCAACATCTGAATCATCAGACCCTACTTGATTGAGAGTAGTGTATATCTCTGTTTCACCTACATCAGAAGAAGAATCATTAGCAGTATCACCATTCAATAAAGCAAGAAAAGAAAGAGAATCATTCTCAATAGAAGAATCACTATCAGAGTTAGAAGATTCAGACTTAGAAATAATAGCTTTCATAACTTTTTTTTTGAAATTTTCTTTGCACTAAAGCTATTTTTCTTAGGACTTGGACATTGATTAGATGTATGACCTTTACCACCACATGTCCAACAAGTAAGTTCAGTCTCCCTAGAGTCATCTTATTTCTCTTTCCTTTCCTTACCTTTAGATGATGAGCTTTGATTCCGGAATTTAGAAGGATTTCCTTTTCTCAAATTTTTACCTTTTTCATATTCAAGAATCTTTCTAAATTTCCTAGCCACGAGTGCAACATCATTATCTGAATCATATTCAAACCTTTCAATTTTTTCAACTTCAGATTTTGCAAAATTTGAACCATTTGACAAACTTGAAGACTTTGAAGTCTTTGAGGTTTCTAAAGCCAATTTTTTTTATTTCTGAAGCTTTGGATATTTCATCTCAAAAGTTTGAATTGATCCAACTAATTCAGCCACCTCCATTGAATCTACATCTCTGCTCTCATCTAAGGTTTCCAACTTAGCTTGGAACTTATCAGGCAATGATCTCATGATTTTTCTAATAATCTAAAAAGATGGAATTTTTTCACTAATGTTAGTACTACTTTGAACAATATCATTAAGCCTAGAATAAAAATCAGAAAACATCTCAACTTCATCCATTCTAATTGTTTCAAATTTAGTGGCAAGCATTTGTAATTTAGATCTCCTTACCTTGGTGGTACCCTCATGAGTTACCTGTAAAATATTTCATGCTTCTTTCGAAGTGGAACAAGTAGAGATTCTAGCAAATTTAGAAGTAACAACAGAATTAAATATAGCATATAAACCCTTGTTGTTATTATTAGCATATTCATGTTCAGCATTAGACCATGTTGCTTTATCCTTCTCTACAGTCACAACAGCATCACCATCACTAGTGGTAGTGGTAAGAATTTGATAGCCATTCTCTACAGCCATCCAAACTCTCTCTCCTTGAGATTTTAAAAAGGCTTTCATACGAGACTTTCAGAAAGTATAATTTGAACCATCAAACAAAGGAGTTCACTGAATTGATCCACCCTCTTTCATACTAGATTCCATAATGATTTTTGAAAATAAAAATAAAATTTGATTTTAAAGATACTGCGCAAGGAACTACTCACAAATTAGAGAACACTGCTCTGATACCAATTGTGAGTTGCGCGGTGCGGAAACGGTTGCGAAAAATATTTTAGAACCTAGAGGGGGGTGAATAGGATCACTTGCTCATTTGCTTAATTTTTAATTAATTCAATTTTAAGTCCAATTAATCAAAAAATTAAAGCAAGCAAATAAATAAAGTGCAAGTAAAGAAAAGAATGCACCAGATATACGTGGAAACCCAAGGCGGGAAGAACCAAAATACTCATCAAGTATTTCGTTCCCTTCGTAGTGCAATATGGTCACCTTTCTTCCTCAGCAAGCAAGCAAGCAAAGAACCATCAATCTAATGTTCTGATCAGTAAATAGATTTGATGCAGTCTTTGAGCAGCTAATCAGAAGGAGAACACCATCCTAAATATCACTCGTGAAGTATGGATGTGTGTTCTTAAAAATATATAGCCCTAATTATATTGTATACACTTTCTCTCTCTAAAAATATTAATTTTCCAAGGCTTTTTCTTCACCAAATTGTAGAGAAAATATAAATACATATATATAGGCAAGGAAGTTCTAATTCTACTTCGAAAAGAAATTGAATACCAAAATAGAACTTTCCTAGAAGTTTCAAACCCAATAGGAATCAGAATTTGCGTCAAAAATTGTTTCCTATTTGGAACAGGCTAAGTGGGATCGGTGCCAAATATTCAGTGGGACCTTGTAAAAACCTGCAGAAACTAAACTTTCGAGAAATTTTGGACCGGTCCTAAATATTGGGGACCGGTCCTACTTTGAAAAACCCTAAATATTTTTATTGAAACCTTGGTTTTTTAAAATAGGCTCAGAAATAAAAAGTGCAGAGTGTCCTCACCATACCTACCTATACTATATGGTGTTCTAACTGATTTGTCTGCATCCATGCAGTTTAATATCAGCTCGTAGTTGTCGATGATTGATAGAAAGAGTAATACAAAAATTATAACTCGATCACTCAAGTTTTGATCATCGAAATATGCCAATTACAAATTTATATCTCACAAAAAAAATATTCCAAGGTCTGGGCTATTTCATATTTATAGATCTAACTCTCTCTTTAAAATTCACCACTTCATCTTTCTCCCTTCTCTCTAGATTTTAGGTCACTTGAGGTGTGATTTGTAAGCTCCTGAAGAAGGTAAATGTGTAGAGGGCATCGAGGATTTTGGTTTGAATCGAACAAAGTTTGCATTTTGTGAAGTTAAGAAATATGTTATTTCTCAAAGTTGAATTCAAAGCTCAAGATTTGAGGTAGGGGTGCTAGACTCATCTTTATTTTCATTCTATAAGTCCATATTATTGTGACATGAAAGATAGGTTGAGATTTCTTGAGCTAGGGTTTGGTGTAAGTATTTATATATATGAAAATGTGATTTATGCATATATATAAGTCTAACATGTTAGTGAGGGCTTATATACGTCGCATATGTGATATTGAGAGTGTATACTAATTATTGAAATTGTGTTCATTTGATAAAAATGTATAAATTTGAGTTTTTATGTAGAATGTTGCATGAAATATATGATTTTCTTGAAAATTGCATAAACATGATGATTTTCATGAGGTGAGTGAAAGAACATTATTACATGTTTGATTTCAGAAATAAAATGCATTGATTTGATAAAAATGTATTTCATTGTATAGGATATGTGCATTATGTGATAACATTCACTATGTGACAAATTTTGGGGCAGGAGTGTAAGAACTAAGATAAGGGCATGGATCCCTGTGGTGAAAGACCCAAAACTTGGCCAAGCAGGTGTCGCATCCGTCAGAATAGTGAACTGAGAAGCGTAAGCAGAGTTTGGGTGCCAATAGGACCCTTACTATGATTTGATAAGAGCGCCCCTTTGAATTGATTTTTGGAATTTTGTGGCATGAGTTATACATTGAATTGTGACTTGTTCAATTTTCTACATGTATGTATACATTGGAATATGAAGCATCACGCATGATTTATAAAACATAATTGTTTATGGGTAAAGAACATGGATATTGGTTATGTAGACATGTAATGATTTCATATGCATCCATGCATGGCTACCTGAGTTAAAGTAGAGTTGGGTGGATCATTCCTACTGAGTCAGAGAGGATAAGCTCACCCCATATTTATATAAACTTTTCAGATAAGGCACTAATGGAGGATGAAGCATGAATAGCTCAATGGACCTTGTTGAGTTCCATTTTTGGACTTTTGACCCTTTGAGATGTAAATAGATGTCCATGCTGGTTTGTGGCATGTGGACTATGTTAATGATGTTATATTTACATTTGATTTATGTTAATACATTCTAGTTTCAAATGTAATGATCATATATAGATCGTATATGATTTGATTTGTGGGTTTTGAATAGAAGAAGTTGGTTTTGATTCCATTATGTATAAATTCTTGGATATGATTATTGGAGATGTAGATTCATACCTAGAATGATGTATGATATTATTTTTATCATTTGTACATGTTGTGGGTGATGTTTTGACGATTTTTAGGCTTTTTTAGAGTAGTTTTGGAGCCTATAAGTTGGGAATTTCAACTACTAGGTAGTAGGTGTCAATACTTATTATGATACATGTTCGATGCATTGAAAGTTCGATGGATTGAACTTGCCATTTCGATGCATCGAAGTTACTTTTCACACCATGCTTCGAAATCTGTCCAAATTTGAATCGGACATAACTTCTTCGTTTTAATTCGAAATTGAGTGAGTTTTTTTGAAATCGAGTATTTTTGAATCCTCTATCCAATGGCATAGGTTTTAGATTTAGATTCCATTCACATAGGGTCATATGTTCAAAAAGCTACAGGCCACCTCTAGTTGGCTATGCAAGTGTGGCTTAGTTTAGGCCCATAGCAGTTGGTTAAGGTTGAGATATGTATGGAAAATTTTATATGCTTACTTATTTGATGTGACATGCTAATTTGAAGTAATTTAGCATGTTAAGTATGCATGGAGTGAATTGGTCCAATACATTCATGCACGAATTCTAAGTATCTTATTGACATCTATATAGAAGGATGCCACCAAGAAGAGCTCGTGAAAGGACACCGAAAGTGGTCCCTATGGGAGGAGAGCAATTATGTGCGACATGGTCACTGATAGGCATTGAATGTTACGCATTCTAGCCTCTTAACTTATGTATTTTATTCTCTTAGTGATAGATTATTTTGTTATTTTACATCGTTTTAGTGTTTTCTGTATTTTCAGGGCCTTAATAATTATTTCAGTTAAAACCATGATTTTGGGCTTTTAAAGAAGACATCCAAGATGCTTAGATGAAGCCTACATCAAGGAGATTCATTCAACCATTTATTTCAACTCAAATCAGCCCAAGGAAGAGGTCCAAGAGAATTGCAGCTGCTTAAGAAGGTTTCGGGCCTGAAGCCCAAATCTGCGCATAATACAGTCTTAATCCCATTTTGGAAAATGGACCAGAAGTCTTACTTTCGGGCCTCAAATTGACTTAAATTTCTTTAAAGATTCAAAGAAATGTGATTCTGCACACTTTTGTATTTCACAAAAATTCCGTGAATCGGACTTATAGTGGGTCAAAAGTTGGGCCGAACATCAGCAGGAAAAACCCACCTGATTAGTGCTACGGGAAAACCTAATTAATTCCTAATTGGATTAAAACTTTGGTGGGAAAACCTAATTAATTCCTAATTGGATTAAAAGTTTGGTGTATTCTCTTGGGGCATAAAGTGAAGACTTGGAGGCTGAGTTTAGGGGGGAGATTATAGAGATTAGAGAGTCTGAGAGGGCTAAGAAGAGAATAGAAACATACTTTGTAGAGTCATTGGAGAACGAAGTCATACGAATAATTCATGAAGATGATGCCTTCTTCCTCAGCAGTTGAAGCTTTTTCTTCTACCATGAGCGGCTAGTTCATCCACTAGGGTTTTGATGTAACCTAACAAAGCATCAATGGTTTGATTGTTTTAATTATTGGGGACCTTTATATACATGCATAGATTGTGTAATTTAGAGGATTCTTATTATAGAATTGAGCAATAAAAGTCTTGTAAATTCAGTTTCAATGATTTTTTATCTTGTCTTAGATATTTAGTTGTTGTGATTGAACTCAATCTCTCTTATTTTCTATGATCATGAGAGCGATTATTACACAATGGTAATCACTGAGTATATCATTAAAAGCTTTGATGGATTATGCCTAGAGAAGATGAACCATACTGCACCCTAGATTAAAGTAGTTAGGCAGATGGCCCATGCCAATTGAAGATAGTCCATGACTTAGCCTTAATCATATGTTATCTTCTTGACAGATGAAGGTGAGCTTGTAACCACCGACACCACTTATGCATGATGTAATTCCCCATAGTTGATTCAATGGACCATTGATTGTGGAGTTAGTGGTGAAGTCGAATACCCTAGATTTCTCTCATATTATCTTCACTTTCTATTTCCTTTGATTTATTTTATTTTACTTTTTAATTAGTTTAGTTTAAAAATCAGAATTCTTTTCTCTTAAATTTAATTAGAATTAATTCCGTATTCCAACTCATCAGACCATAATCCCTGAGGTATGATACTCCTTTCGATAGCCCTATTCTGCAAGGAATTCATTCTATTGCGAAGTGTGGAAATTTTTAATTGATATACTTTTTGAGTCACACTCACACATGAATCAGTCACTACCATGAGGCAAATTGTAAGGAAAATGCAATATGAAACTCAAGAGGTGACACAAGCTCCATCAAGAGCAGTTCCTCCTGGCTGAATGATAATGGCATTGGGGCACATCAAGAAACATAACCCACTTACCTACTCAGGGGGATCCGATCCCATGGGGCAGAGAACTAGTTAGATCAGATTATCAAGCTTCTTACTATGCTTAAAATAGAGGAAGACTTGAGGGTGAAAGTGGTCACTCATTATCTAATAGATGACGCCAGTCGTTGGTGGAAATTTATCGGAGATTACCATCACACTAAGGCGATGGATTAGGACATGTTTCAAGTACTCTTCCTTGAGAACTACTTTCCAGTGATGGTGAAGGTTAACATGATAAGAGAGTTTTTTAACTTAACCCAGGGTATGATGACGGTAATGGAATATGAGACCAAATTCACGTCTTTGGCTCAATTTGAGAAGGAAATGATTTCAACAGAGGAGTTGAAGATCAAGCAGTTTATTTGGGGTCTCTGACCTTATTTACAAGATAGAGTTGGAATTATGGGTCTGACCAACTATTTAGTAATGGTGGAGAGGGCATTTGTAGCCGAGGGGTTCGACAATGACCACCTAAAGATAAGGGAAGCGAAGAATCAAACTAGGAGTACGGGTTCCCTTCTAGATAATTATGCTAGAAAGAAGCGAAGGGATGATAGGTCATCCTCACAGGAACAACAGAGTCAATCAATAGCATTCGTGCCTATACCTACTGGATCCATCTGATCTAGGGTGGTTCGCTTTAACTATCATAAGCCCGGACACAGAATGGCTAAGTGTACGCAAGGATAGATTCCTTCAGCAATAGAGAAGAAGTGCTTCCATTGTAATCAAGTGGGAGATATGAGTTAGGATTGTCTACAGAAGAAAGGTGCACAAGGTGGGATTGGTTCACAACATCGTCCTCTGCAGCCTGCTACTTTGCAGTCAGGTTATAGGCTATTTCCATCACTATAGATAGTGCCATCAGTTCAAAGTTTGTGGGCACCAGCTAGATGAGTCATGTCTAGCACTCCTAGGCAGCAGTTTGCACATCAGGGCATGGGACAATAGGACCGTGTCTTTACTCTTGTTCCAAGAGAGACCTCGACAAGACCGTTAGTGGTCTGAGGTATATGTCTTATATCTAGCTCGTGGGCTAGGGTTTTAGTGGATTTGGGTGCATCACATTCATTCATATTATATGTATTTGCTTGTGCCTTGGGGTTAGAGGTGTCATCTTTGGACTCGGTTCTATCTATTAATACACTAGTTGGTGGTAGAGTAATCTTGATTGATGTGTGTTAATTGTACGAGATTGAAATTTTGGGACATTAACTAGTGTTTGATTTCATTCTTCTCGATATGTCTAGTTTTGATGTGATATTGGGTATGGATTGGCTATCGACCTATAGGGCCAACATTGATTGTCATCGGGGGAGAGTGACCTTGTATATACTAGACAGTGTTAGTATTTGTTTTGTGGGAGAGAGGGATGACTTCTACTTGTCATCTTCGTGTGATTCTGGTGAACAGAAAAGGTTTGGACATTGTAAATACTCTTACATGCGGTGGTGTCTCAATCACTTCATTCAAGACTTGCCTATCCCTAAATATGTTGATCCAGAAAGACCAAGGATAGAAGTTATTGCTCCCGAGAGAGAAACCACACCTCATAAAAAGATCATAAAAAAATGATAGTGAGCGTACTTACTGATGGTGATGATGGGACACTTGGAGAATTTTTTTCGTGTAGTATGTGAGTTTATGGATGTATTTTCGAGGGACTTGACACAATTGCCTCCAAAATGGGAAGTGGAGTTTGTGATAGATCTTACTTCAGGTACCGCGCCTATTTCCATGGCACCGTACCGAATGGCACCGGCTGAGTTGAAAGAGCTAAAGGACTAATTGTAAGAGCTACTTAATAAGGGATTTGTACATCCTAGTACTTCACCTTGGGGAGCTCTAGTTCTTTTTGCTAAGAAGAAGGACGGGTCTTTGCGGCTTTGCATTGACTATCAAAAGTTGAACTGGGCAGCGACTAAGAATAAGTATCCCCTGCCAAGTATAGATGACTTGTTCGATCAACTTAAAGGTTAGAGATGTTTCTCAAAGATACACTTGAGATCAGGCTACTATCAGTGGGGATTAAAGAGGCAGACATTCAGAAAATCACTTTTCGCACACGATACGGATATTATGAGCTTTTGGTGATGCCATTTGGTTGACGAATGCATCGATAGCATTCATGGACTTAATGAATCGAGTGTTCAATGCTTATCTGGACAAGTTTGTAGTGGTGTTCGTTGATGACCTCCTAGTGTACTCGTCTTCAAAAGAGGAGCATGAGGGTCACTTGAGGATCATGTTGCAGCTTCTAAGAAAACATCAATTATATGCCATGTATGAGAAATGTGAGTTTTGGCTAGTGGAGGTGAAATTCCTTAGGCATGTTATGTCCAAATAAGGAATTTTTGTAGATCCATCTAAGATAAAGGCGGTGGTGAGTTGGGAAAGACCTAAGAGCGTATTTGAGATACGTAGTTTCTTGGGATTGGCCGGATACTATAGGAGGTTTGTGAAATACTTTTCAAGGTTAGCACGACCAATGACTAAGCTTGCCCAAAAAGGAGTGAAGTTTGTGTGGAATGATGCTTGCGAGCATGCATTCTTGGAATTGAAAAGTTGGTTGACTTCGGGTCCAATTTTGATCATTCCAGAACGTGGGTTGGGGTAGACGATTTATTCTGTCGCTTTACAACTTGGTTACGGATGTGTGCTAATACAAACTGAATGAGTAGTGGCATATGGTTCAAGGCAATTGAAGATGTACGAACAAAATTACCTGACACATGACTTGGAATTGGCAGCAGTGATCTTTGCACTTAAGGTGTCGAGGTACTATTTGTATGGCGAGAAGTTTGAAGTGGTCTCAGACCATAACAGTCTCAAATACATTTTCTCACAAAAAGATTTGAATATGAGACAACGAAGGTGGATGGAATATATGGAAGACTATGACTTCGACTTGCAATATCATCTGGGAAAGGCCAATGTGGTAGCGGATGCATTGAGTAGGAAGTCACATGGTAGCTTAGCAAGCTTAGCCATACGGGAGTGGAATATGATTAAAGATATCTCAGAAATGGGATTATATTTTTGTGAGGATGATGGACTGGTGATGTTATTTACTCTTATTACTCAACCAACCATAGTGGGTCGAGTAATTGAAGAGTAGATAAAGGATAACGAGGTTGAAGCTATTCGCACATAGATTTCAGGTGGCGAAGTAGTGGAAGGATGGACAATTCACTCAGATGAGAGCATGAGATTTGAAGGGAAGATGTTTGTTCCCTTAGCTTGTCTGGATGAGATCCTAAAAGAGTTTCGCAATTCGAGACTAGCAGTACATCCAGGTGGTACCAAGATGTACCATAACCTATGCCGATACTATTGGTGGAAGGGTATCAAGAAGGACGTAACTATGTTGGTGGCAAGATGCCTCACTTGTCAACAAGTGAAGGCTGAACATCAGAGACCGACAAGGATTATACAACCATTGCCTGTGGCTATGCAAAAATGGGAGCATGTCAGTATGGACTTTGTGACAGGATTTCCATGGTCTAGGAAGAGTCACGACGCAGTTTGGGTTATCGTTGACAGGTTAATAAAAGTGGCTCACTTTATTCCTATTAGAGTGACCGATGATGTGGATACTCTCAATACATTGAGCAGATCCTTAGACTTCATGACGTGCCAATTTCTATTGTTTTAGATAGAGACCTATGATTTACTTCTAGGTTTTGGCAGAGTTTACAACCAGCACTAGACACAGACCTTCATTTTAGTACAGCTTTCTACCCTCAGATGGATGGTTAGTCTGAACGTACTATACAGATTCTTGAGGATATGCTGCGATCATGTGTGTTTGACCTTCAGGGTAGTTGGGAGGATCACCTTCTTTTGGTAGAGTTTGCATACAATAATAGCTATCAGGCTAGTATTGAGATGGCTCCATTCGAGGCTTTGTATGGTATACCGTGTAGGTCTCCTATCTATTGGACAAAGGTCGAAGAGACAGTTTCTTTGGGATCAGATTTAGTTCGAGAGACTATAGAGAAGATGAAGGTAATCCGACAAAGATTGCTTATGGCTCAGAGTCATCAGAAGAGTTATGCCGATAGAAAGCGGTAACCTTTGGCATTTGAAGTGAGGGATCATATCTTTTTGAAAGTCTCACCACGGATAGGTTTAATGAGGTTTGGTCTAGTGGCAAGATAACACCACGATTTATTAGACCATTTGAGATTTTGGATTAGGTTGGAGAGGTTCCTCATCACTTGGCATTGCCATTGTAATTGTCAAGTGTGCACAACACTTTCCATGTGTCTATGTTGAGGGAGTATGAACCAGACCCTTCACATGTACTCGATTGAGCAGACCTTGAGGTGGAGGAGGATGTGTCATATGAAGAGAGGTTGATACATATTCTAGACGCTAGAGAGCAAGTGCTTCGGGGCAAGACCATTTTATTGGTTAAGGTGTTTTGGAGGCATCGTGGGGTGGAAGAGGCTACATGGGAGCGAGAATAAGAAGTCCGCTCAAAGTATCTCGAGTTGTTCATGACATGAGGTATATTCTAATTTCAAGGACAACATTCCTATAAGGTTGGGAGGTTGTAAAGACCGTGCCTAATTTTGGTCGATTTTTTAAATTTTTATCATTTATTACTTTAAATGCATTTTAAATGATATTTAACATGTTTTGAATGTGGAGAACATGTTTAGAGGGTTGGATCATGGTTTTAGGAAGTATTGAGAACTTTTGAAAAAGTTTGACTTTTTGGTCAACGGGAGCCCCGAGATGAGGTTAAATGGGTCAGGGAAATCTGGAAAATTTTATTTTTAACTATGAATTAAAAGAAATATTTAGAGTATTAATGAAGCAATTTCGAGTCCAACGGAGTTTTCGAAGTTGAAAACGGAGGTCGGGAGAATACGTTAAGGGGCCTAGGGCAAAATGGTCTTTCCGTGCCCCTAGAAGTGAAATAAATATTCCAAGGTCTTAGATATTTAATATTTATAGATATCACTCTCTCTCTAAAAGTCACCCCTTCATCACTCTCCCTTCTCTCTAGATTTTAGGTCACTTGAGGTGTGATTTGTAAGATCCCAAAGAAGGAAAGTGTGTAGAGGGCATCGAGGGCTTTGGTTTGAACCGAACAAAGTTCGCATTTCATGAATTTGAAAAGTTGCGATTTCTCAAAGTTGGATTCAAAGCTTAAGATTCAAGATAGAGGTGCTAGACTCATTTTTACTTTGATTTTGGAGGTCCTTTTTATTGTGACATGAAAGATAAGTTGAGATTTATTGAGCTATAGTTTGGTGTAAGTATTTATATATATGAAAATGTGATTTATGCATATATATATATATATATATATATATATATATATGTCTAACATGTTAGTGAGGGCTTATATACATCGCATATGTGATATTGAGACTGTATGCTAATTGTTGAAATTGTGTTCATTTGATAAAAATGTATAAATCTGAGTTTTTATATAGAATGTTGCATGAAAGATACAATTTTCTTGAAAATTGCATAAACATGATGATTTTCATGAGGTGAGTGAAATAACATTATGACATGTTTGATTTCAGAAATAAAATGCATTGATTTGATAAAATGCATTTCATTGCATGAGATATGTGCATTATGTGACACATTTTGGGGTAGGAGTGTAAGAACTAAGATAAGGGCATGGATCCCTATGGTGAAAGACCCAAAACTTGGCAAGCAGGTTTCGCATCCGTCCGAATAGTGAACCGAGAAGCATAAGCAAAGTTTGGGTGCCAATAGGACCCTTACTATTGATTTTGTCATGCCCTAGAACCCGGGCCGCCGAGACTTCCCCGGACCGACCCGAATCCCGAGGGTGAACCCATTCACTAAGCCCTAATGGACCATCGTAACCTTTCTTCACCACAAGAGCCTAGTCACCCACTTGTAATTACCTATGCACAAGTCAATATCACCTAACCTCAATGGCCTCAACCATACAACCATTCAATTGGTTCTATCCCTCAAAAATGAATACATAAATCCTTATGAGTTAATAATCAATGTCTAAAAATGAAGCCATTAGAAAGAGGGTTTAAAAATACACAATTTCAAAAAAAGGATCATCAAAATCCGATTTGAAACGAATGAGATATGCCTCTTTGAAGTTGGACAAAACACTATTTGAATAGTGCATGCTGTAAAAGGGGGATCGATCGCCCAAGGTCGATCGAGGCCTTTTACAGGGGTGATCGATCGCCGTAAAAGAGGGGGATCGATCATCGTAAATCCCAGGTGAAATTCTGTAACACTAGATTAGCCAAAACTTCATCCCAACTTCAAATTCGAATATCTTACAATCCGTAAGTCCGTTTGACGTAAAATTTGGCATGGATTATGCTCAACATGTCTAGTTTCTAACCCAACTTGAATCATCTAAAAATACCAACCAAAACTTGAGTTATACTCAAATAAATGGGTGTAGGTCAGATTTCCAACCCCTGTGATGTGGCTAAACTTGAATTATATTGTAAGCTTATTTTTGCCCCTTTTATCAAAATATAATTTAACCACTCGCAAGAGCACGAATCTTTGTAGATACGGTTCTATATAGAGGGTATCGATCCCACGAGGACTAGTCGTAATTCTCTTAAAGAAAGATTAACTCCACTTTAATCCTAAAAACAAGGTTTTTGAGTTTTGTTTGTAAAACTATTGCATGAATGTAAAAACAGTAAATGCAAAGAGTTTAAAAGTTGGGAGAGAGAACTAGGGGTGGTTTCCACCACTAGCCATTCACATGTTCATAAGTGTAGCAAGCTTGGGATTCATAAATTAAATGCCTAACAATGTCATTAGGCTTGTGACCTCAATGACATATCAAAAGATTAATGTGAGCACCAACCTATCATAATCCATCTTCAACAAGCATAGTTCTTCAACCTAACTAATTACTCTACTTTCTAAGTGAACCTACATGCATCCAAACTACCTTATCTTGGCATGGTTTATACAATCAAGCACACCACATACATTTAAAGCACCATTACTTAGCCATCATTTGCCCTTCTTGTGGAAGAAACAAATGTTGTGCATTCACAAGATAGATTCTACTCTAAGACAAGAATAAAACCAAAATCAAATGAATATATAAAAGAGATGTATTAGTGTACATGGTCACTAGGCTAAATAATCAACATTTAAGAACAAATTCCAAAATGCTACAACAATGAACAAGTTTACATGGCTAGGGGCTTCAACAACACCCTAGTATAGAAGTTAGTTGCTTATGGCTGCTTTGCACTCTTCCATTAATGGAGAAAATGAAGCTTCTTGGTCTGGTTCAGCTCCTTCTTCCCCTCTCCCGAATGTCTCTCCCTCTATTCTGATGTGTGTTGAGAGATGTGAGAAAATGGCCTCTTATTGTGCTTTATGGCCTCCTTTTCAACCTCAGGGCCCACCATAAATATATATATATATCAATATATATACCAATTATATCAAGAAGGTCCCCAAGGGTCTTGTTCAAGTCAGACAATCCCTCTAAGTCGTGCAAAAAGGGGGATTTTGTTACAAGTGGGAGAGTAGGTGAGCAAGTGGGCAAGTGGCTCTGCAGAATCTCGATCAATCGAGATTGGAATCTCGATTGATCGAGATTTCGATCAATTGAAATCAAGATCTTGATCAATCGAGATTTTGATTAATCGAGATCAACATCTCGATTGATCGAGATGCCTTAGCTTTAATTCTGACTTTTGCTCTTCAACTGCAAATGGCCTCAAACTTTGCTCCTTTTGCTACAAGACCTGCAATACATCAAAAACACAAAAACACCGTAAACATATGTCGGTAAACGTAGAAATGGGACTAACATATGCAATAAAGAGGGTTCAAATGCAAAGAATTGAACACTTATCACACCCCCAAACTTACATATTGTTAGTCCCTTAGCAATGCAATATTACAAAAATGAAATTAATTATCTTATACAAAAATTTAATCATGCTCAGTCATCAACTAGATAAAGGGCGATCATCCGTTCATTTCACATTTGGCAAATGCAACAAGTATTACAGAACTATGCGGTCATTAGCAAAAATGGACTTTCACAAGCTATAAATAAACGACGGTCCCCACATAATGGCCAGTCCAAACAAACATACCGATTCCGACCCCAAAATCCTCTTTGAAAAGTGAACATGCATTCTAACACGTGGCTTTGTCATATTTGGAGAAGAATAAGAACAAATCTACTTTTAAAAGAAAAACTCATTGAAACGGTTCGACACTATTGTTCATTATCACAAAACATTAATGATTGGTCATGTGCAGATGATCGTGCAATGCTTAGCTCTTTTTGCTTTCTTGCAAGCCCATGTAGCGGCATTGGGCCAATGACTCCCAAACCAATTGGTTTTAGGGCATTAGGTGAAGAAGCACCCCTCGGACTTAATAACCGAGCTTACAAGGCGATGAGCTTAAGCAAGCCACCCGCATATTATTGCTCAACCTTGCACACTTATACACGAACACTCCATGCTTAATGAGGCCAAGAGATCCAGTTTATTAAGTGAGAAGGCTTATTGCAAATTTTTCTCTTTTTCTCTTTTTTTTTTACAACAACCGGAAGAACTTAATCTTTAAGTTGTTCGAATAAAAACAGAAATTTTAAAAAAATTCTCCATCAGACTTATACCCCACAATTTAAATTGTATGTGTGCGAATTTGTGTGGTTAAGGACAAATTTAGGGCAAGAACTGAACGTGCTCATATTTGGACAAAAATGTAGACCGTTCTAGCCTATTACATAGCTTGCAAAAGTGCGGGTATTTACAATGTTAAAGTTCTTAACTACCTGCTGCATTTACCTCGGACATTTATTCTAATGATCTTCCTTTAAAAAGCAAGACATCATAGCAAGCATGCAAAAATATCAAGAAAAGAACTTTGCTCTACAATGACAATCAATACAAAGACTGAACATTGCATGCATATGCAAGTGGTATAGCATACCGCACCCCCAAACTTAGATGCAACGTTGTCCTCAATGTTTGGACAAGGAGAACAAGGAAAGAATTTATCGGGATTGCAGAACGTGACAAAAATGGCATTCCAATACCGGCGGTCATCCTGGAAATGAGAAAAACCTGCACGGAACACCAACTAGATACCATGAGCATTAAATGGAACAAAAAGTAGATAAAAAGAACATAATCAAAGAATTATGGACAAGCGGATAAGGCCGAGATCAGTGCACATCCAAGACTCTGAACTGGTGTTTCCCAATTGACTAAGAGGTCTATGCGATAAGATATTGACTATCCAGGCAAGCTAACGTATAACATGCAAAGGGGCTGCCTTTCTTTATTAACGCCATACTAGATTGAAGCAATCTCAACAGTATCGGGAATTGAAACCAGGCGGTAATAAACATAAATCATCAACTGAATCGCATATAACAATTAGGCAAGTGGTACTACATACATAGTCAAAGTAGAGAGAGAGCATTGATATTGGCAGAAAGTAAAAATAAAGACAGAAAATATAACACAGGGTATAAAAGAAAGGATAACTGCATTCCATATATATGAAAATGAATTTCAGTACAAAGTGTACATGCATGCGGAATACACAAAAACTAACATGGCCAACATGGCCTATCAAAAATAAAGAAAGAAAAATACAGAAAGTAAAGCAGACAATCTGAATAGATACAGCTAGTCTAGGGCGGGTGGTGGTGGTGGCGGCTCGGTGGGAGGAGTAGAGGTGGAGGTGGAAGCTCGGCCGGCAAACAGGAACTGCAGGTCTTGCCGGAAGGCCCGAAACTCATCTAGAATCGCCCTCTGACCCTGTGCCAGAGATGTAATGTTCGATCTAATGCCCTCCAGCTGACTCTGCGTCACTTGGACGTGCTCCTCAAAACCCTGCTGGAGCCGCTCAACGTCAGCTGCCAGACAGGAGTAGCCAGTCCCTAGGATGTCATGCCGCTCTGTGGCGATGTCCATCTCCTCCTCCTCCATCTCCTCATCAGATGACTCACCCTCTACAGGCGCACCCTCATCTATCTCCACTAGGCATCCATGTCTACATCCTCTGGTGGATCGCCTTGGTGGTCCTGTCGCTCCAAGTGTCACCTCACCCTCTCCCATTGAGTAGGTGTGAAGCGGGTGGGCGGTGCCAACTGAATGTTAGTATCACTGACCGGTATATTGGCACGGCTCATGAAAGCGGCGATGAGGAAAGGAAAGGGAAGCCGCCAACTCGCTGCTCGCCTCATCCTCTTATTGACAAGGCCGTCCCAGATCTTGAACATCTGCCCCCATATCAGCGACGGGACAAAAAACCACATGTCTGTGTGGAAAGCATAAAGGCAACGGAAGAGGTCGCCTCTGCGCTCTGCCACGTGCTGCAGAGGACACGCGTTCTTGATGAGAACGGTGTCCAGGAACCATAATCTACTCGGGCATATCGATTTGGACGTGCAGTTGTGATTGGGCGTGGTAAACGCCCCACCACACATGTCCATCACGATGGAGAACAGTGTCGTGTCTGCTGGCAGCTAGGCCCTGTAAATTGATCGTCCGTCATGGTCAACCATATCTGGAGGCTGATGGTGAGGAATGCCAAGCATCTGTGCAATCCGGCTCAGCGTGATAGTGATTGTTGTGCAGCCCACGACCGTTTCTAATGTGTCTGGTGTTGTGCAGGAATAGCTCATACACTCATAAAAGGCCTACACCAAGCGCTCATGTGCCACATCGGTGGGAGGCACAACTAGTCGGTCGAGGCGATGCCTCCTAAGCTCTGCTACAGCCCACGAGCTATCGGTACGCATCTCGAACTCTCTCAGCTCAAATATCTGCTCTGGGTGAAACTTCCGTGCCAAGAAGGCTCGCCCGGGCACATCTCTAACAGCACCGGGTGCATTCTTCACCCTCGCCATGATGTCGGAACAGTCTGCACTTTACTCCAGAAATTACGTAAATAAAAAGAAAATAAAATGAATGCTAAAATAAGAATGAAAAAATGAAAAATGCGGTTATAGTCCATGGTGCCGACACATGCATTCCAAGGCATATAGATGCACTCCTACCCCCGAAACCCGTAAAATCCCATTATGAACATAGCGAATGCACCATTCCACCCAACATCATCGGTCTATGCTTATTACACCGAGAAACTAACAAAAATTGTGGTAAAGTAAGAAAAATAAATCCATGCATCACTTACCTCAAGGTGAAGATGATGATCGGCACAAAAAGATGAAGTCCCAACACGCAGCTGATAAGTGTTCAATTCTACACATTTGAACCCTCTTTATTGCATATGTTAGTTCCATTTTTGCGTTTACCGAGATATGTTTACGGTATTTTTGTATTTTTGATGTATTGCAGGTATTAGAGTAAATGGAGCAAAGTTTGAAGCTATTTGCAGCTGAAGAGAAAAAGTCAGAATTGCAGCCAAAGGCATCTCGATCAATCGAGATGTTGATCTCGATCAATCGAGATCTCGATTGATCGAGATCTCATTTTGATTGATCGAAATCTCGATCAATCGAGATTCAATCTCGATTTATCGAGATTCTGCAGAACCCACTTAGCCACTTGCTCACCTGCTTTCCCACTTGCAACAAAATCCCCCTTTTTGCACGACTTAGGGGGATTGTCTGACTTGAACAAGACCCTTGGGGACCTTTTTGATACAAGGGATATATATAGTCAAATATATATATATATATGGTGGGCCCCAAGTTTGAAAAGAAAGCCAAAAAGCATAAAAAGGGCCATATCTCTCATATCTCATATATCTCTCAACATACGTCAAACCATCCAAGGAGAGACCTTCGGGAAAGGAAGAAGAGGAGCTGAACCAGACCAAGAAGCTTCACTTTCTTCATCAATGGAAGGGTGCAAGGCTGCCATGACCAACTAACTCCTCTACTAGGGTGTGGTTGACACACCTAGCCATGTAAACTTGTTCATTTTGTAGCACTTGGGGATTTGTAGTTAAATGTTGATTATTTAGCCTAGTGAATATGTACACAAATACATTTCTTATATATATTCATTTGATTTGGAATTTATTCTTGTCTTAGAGTAGATTTTGTCACTTGAATGCACAACATTTGCATATTCCACAAGAAGTGCAAATGATGGCTAGATAATGGTGTTTAAATGAATGTGTGATGTTTGCTTGTATAGACCATGCCAAGACAAGGTAGTTTGGATGCATGTAGGGTTCACTTAGAGAGTAGGGTAATTAGGTATTTAGTTAGGTTGAAGAGCTATGCTTGTTGAAGATGGATTATGATAGGTTAGCACACACATTGATCTTTTGATATGTCATTGAGGTCACAAGCCTAATGACATTGTTAGGCATTTAATTAATGAATCCCATGCTTGCTACACTTATGAACATGTGAATGGCTAGTGGTGGAAACCAACCCCTAGCTCTCTCTCCCAACTCAACTCTTTAATTTTATTGTCATTTCATTCATGCAATAGATTATAAACAAAAAATTCCAAAAACCTATTTTTAGAATTAAAGTAGAATTAATCTTTCTTTAAGACAATTGCGACTAGTCCTCGTGGGATCGATACCCTCTATATAGAACCTTATCTACAAAGATTCGTGCTCTTGCGAGTGGTTAAATTATATTTTGATAAAAAGGGCAAAAATTAAGCTTACAATTTAATCCGAGTTTAGCCACATCAGCAGCCGCGAAGAGATGAGCGCGCGCATGCTCGCGGAGATCTCAGACTACGGCGAATGGCGCTAGATGGTCGGGAATGGTAGATCAAGGGTGGGATGGTGCTCAGGGAGGATTTGGATCGCTCGGAGAAGAGGAGGAAGTCGGATGGTCTTGGGAAGATTCGTTGAAATGAGAGGGAAGCCCAACGGTTTAAATAAGAAATCGGCTCACGTGTAGGCATCGTGTAAATCTCGATTGATCGAGATGTACATCTCGATCAATCAAGATTTCGATCAATTGAAATTTGGACTTCGATCAATCGAGATCCTACTTCGATCAATCGAAATTTCGATTGATCGAGGACCTATCGAAGTGCTATCGAAGAATACTACCTCTCGGAACTTTAGACTTGGCAAACTCTCTGCATTATTTTGATCAATCGAGACCAAAATCTCGATCAATTGAAATTTTGATTAATCAAGATCTATGCTTTGATCAATCGAGATGCTCAAAAACAGTCAGCTTGAGTTATACTTCATGGAATTGGACTTATGGGACTTAGATACTAAATTGCTTAGATACAAAATTTACGTTGGATAAAAGGGACATCATGGAAGCATGATAGCTACCATGGCCGCGCCACCTTACACGTCTATGGCGTGACGTCCGAATCGGCTCACGAGTCAAAATACACGGGATCCATCAAAGTGACGACATCCGCATATTCTGTGGTAACTTGGTCATCCACGCACAATTTTAAGCGTTGCTCGTTCACTTTGAACAACGATCCGTCTTTCAAGTCCTTCAATTCCATCGCTCCGTGGGGAGCAACGGAATTAACCAAAAATGGACCATCCCAATGGGAGCAAAGTTTTCCGGGAAACAAATGGAGGCGTGAGTTGTACAACCATACTTTTTTGCCTGGAGAAAATGTTCTGACTCGAATATTACGATCATGAAAGGCTTTTGACTTTGCCTTATAGAATTTAGCATTCTCATACGCGTCATGTCGCAATTCTTCCAATTCATTTAATTGAAGCTTTCGATTAGATCCAGCCACTTGCATGTCAAAATTGAAAGTTTTGGTGGCCCACATAGCTTTATGCTCCAATTCAACCAGAAGATGGCACGCTTTGCCATAAACCAACCGGTAAGGTGACATTCCAATGGGAGTCTTATAAGCAGTTCGGTAAGCCCATAATGCATCATTCAGTTGCAGTGACCAATCTTTCCGGTCAGGCCGAACTGTTTTCTCAAGAATGTTCTTAATCTCCCTATTGGATACCTCCACTTGACCACTAGTTTGAGGATGGTATGGGGTGGCTACTTTGTGTGTGACAGAGTATTTGGTAAGCAAGGTTCGAAGGAACTGGTTACAGAAATGTTTACCTCCGTCACTGATGAGGGCCCGAGGTGTACCAAACTGGCTAAAGATATTTGCTTGAATGAACTTAACCACGATTGCGTGATCATTGGTTTTGGTAGCAACGGCCTCTATCCATTTAGATACGTAATCCACCGCCACAAGTATGTACTCATGACCAGTAGAGGGTGGAAAAGGTCCCATGAAGTCAATGCCCCACACATCAAATATCTCAATAATAAGAATAGGGTTAAGAGGCATCATGTCCTTCCAAGACATCGCGCCAAGGTGCTGACATTACTCACAAGAGCGGCAGAATGAATATGCATCCCGATGAAGAGTTGGCCAGAAAAACCCGCATTGAAGAATTTTGGTTGCGGTTTTCTTAGCACTAAAGTGTCCCCCACAAGCGAGTGTATGACAAAATTTGAGAATGCTTTGGAATTCACTGTTGGGTACACACTTTCGGATTATTTGATGGGGGCAATATTTGAACAATTGAGGATCGTTCCAATAATATGATCGTGATTGGGAGAAAAAATGATCCTTCTCTTGCTTGGTCCAAAAAGACGGTATTTTGCCAGTTGCCAAATAGTTGACAATGTTCGCATACCAAGGGATACTCTCTTGAGAAATGACAAAGAGTTGTTCATCCGGGAACGATTCACAAACTGGAATGGAGTCATGAAGGGATTCAACAAGAATTCTAGATAGGTGGTCAGCTACCACATTTTTGGTTCCCTTTTTGTCTCTAATCTCAAAATTAAACTCTTGCAACAAGAGTATCCATCGGATCAATCTAGGCTTTGTGTCCTTTTTGGCCAAAAGATGCCAGAGGGCAGCATGGTCCGAATAGACAATGACCTTAGAACCTAATAGATAAGCTCGAAATTTATCCAAGGCAAATACTACCGCAAGCAACTCCTTTTCCGTTGTGGTATAATTGATTTGAGCCTCGAAAAGGGTTTTACTTGCATAGTAGATGACATGTGGAAATTTGTCTACTCGTTGCCCTAAAACTGCACCCATGGCGTAATCAGATGCATCACACATGATCTCAAATAGGAGAGTCCAATTTGGAGGGATGAGAATTGGAGCAGTTGTAAGCATGGTGCGGAGTTTTTCAAAAGCGTTAAGGCACGCTTCATCAAAAGGTAAAGCAAGACTCTTTTTCAAGAAGGCGACACAAAGGCCGGGAGATCTTGCTAAAGTCTTTGATGAAACGGCGATAAAAGCCCGCATGCCCAAGGAATGAACGAATCTCTCTCACCGTTGATGGTGGAGGAAGTTTGGAAATGAGTTCAACCTTGGCTTTGTGAACCTCGATTCCTCTCTTAGACACAATGTGCCCTAGGACAATACCCTCTTGAACCATAAAATGGCTCTTTTCCTAACTGAGGATTAGATTGGTTTCTTGACATCGTTTGAGAACACGGGATAGATTTTGGAGACATGATTCAAATGAAGGCCCAAACATGGAAACATCATCCATGAAAACTTCCAAGAATTTTTCCACAATATCTGAAAAGATAGACATTATACACCGTTGAAAAGTCGTCGGTGCATTGCACAACCCAAAGGGCATGTGTCTATAAGCAAATGTGCCGAAAGGACATGTAAAGGTGGTTTTCTCTTGGTCCCTCGGGTCTATAGCAACTTGATTATAGCCAAAATATCCATTTAAGAAGCAATAAAAACTTTGCCCGGTTAATCTCTCCAAGATTTGATCAATAAATGGGAGGGGGAAGTGATTTTTCCGAGTTGCCGAATTTAATTTCCGATAATCTATGCACACTCTCCATCCTGTGGTGGTGCGTTGGGGAACTAATTCACCCTTATCATTTGGTTGCACCATAATACCAGACTTCTTTGGAACCACTTGAGTGGGACTAACCCACTTGCTATCTGAGATGGGGAAATAATTCCCGCATCTAGTAACTTCACCACCTCCTTCATTACAATGTCCTTCATATTTGGATTTAATCGATGTTGCGCCTCTCTTGAGGTCTTTGCATCTTCTTCCAAGTGTATGCGGTGCATACAAATAGAAGGATCTATTCCCTTAAGATCTGTCACACTCCATCCTATTGCTTCCTTGTGCTCTTTTAGCACTTTTAGGAGTTCCATCTCTTGATCATTGGTGAGATTGGAAGCAGTAATGACTGGAAGGGTCTCATTAGTGCCCAAGAAAACATACTTGAGTGTAGCCGGTAGAGGCTTGAGCTCAAGTTGTGGTGGGGAAATTAAAGAAGGAGTTTGGGAAGTTTTGGACAAAGGAGGCAAGGGTTCTCTCGGAACTCTCCATTTAGGCAAATCTATGACAGTAGTGACATCGAGCATTGAATTGACTTCACAAATGGATTGCTCAATGTCAAAATCATCACAGTTGAAATGATTTAGGCATGCCTCTAAAGGATTCTTAGAAAGAATAGAAGGAAGTGCTTCTTGAACAAGGTCTTCCACTACATCAACACAAAAGCACTCACTTTCGTCGTCAGATGTGTGGTGAGAAGCATTAAAGATGTTCAAATGGACTGTCATATTCCCGAAAGAGATGTCCATCACTCCGGTACAGCAATTAACACAAGCATTTGCCGTGGCCAATAATGGACGACCTAGAATGATAGGAATATGTCGATTTGGATTTTGAACCGGTTCCGTGTCAAGGACTATGAAGTCCACCGAAAAGTAGAATTTGTCCACTTGAATGATTACATCCTCAATGATGCCACGTGGTTGCTTCACCGAGCGGTCGGCAAGTTGCAACACAACTGTGGTAGGCTTAAGTTCCCCCAAACCTAGTTGTTGGTAAACTGAGAATGGGAGCAAATTGACACTAGCCCCTAAATCAAGAAGTGCCTTTTCAAAAGATTGATTTCTGATGGTGCATGATATGGTTGGAGCACCAGGATCTTTGAATTTAGGAGGGGCTTGGTGTTGGAAAATGGAGCTTATGTGCTCAGCTAGGAGGACTTTCTTAGGAGCATTATTCCTAGATTTGCACTTTTGAGTGCACAAGTCTTTTAAGAATTTAGCATAGGAGGGAATTTGCCAGATAGCATCAAGGAGAGGGAGATTGATCTTTACTTGTTTGAAGATCTCCATCATGTCTTGAATTTTCTCTCCTTGCTTCCCAAAATGAGAAGGTTCCTTCAATCTTTGAGGAAAAGAAACCAGAGGTTCAAAGGAGGTGTCAAGGTTTGGACTAGATGACGACACAACTTCACTTGCCTTTCCTTTCGGATTTAGTGAGATGTTGGTCACATTTGGATTTAATTGGGATTCTTTTGGATTTTTGGATTGCTCTTGGAATTCCTTTTTCTCTTCTTCCCCTACCTTGGAATTGATGATTTTACCACTCCTTAAGGTGGTGATTGATTGAACTTGCTCTGGAGGAGCGTTACAAGATGAAGATGATGGATCCTCAATCACATGAACACCCTTAGGATTCGCCACTGGTTGACTCGGCAACTTACCTTCCTCTCTTCTATTCAAGGCATTAGCTAGTTGCCCGATTTGAGCTTCTAACCTAGCCATAGATTGAGCATTAGCTTCAAGCTTAGAGATTGATTGAGAGTGAGTTTGCAATAAGCGGGTATTGGCCTCAAGATTGCTTATCACTCTTTCTTCAAAGCCTTGGCTTCTCGGAGGAGGTGGTGGTTGTTGGTAATTAGGTCTTTGATGGTAAGGTTAAGGATTTGGCCTATATTAAGGCTGTTGAGATTGAGAATTAAAGGAATTTTGCCCTTGGAAAGAGGGACTTGATTCTTGAGATTTTCATGAAAAAGCCAGATGATTCTTGT
The DNA here is from genome assembly GCA_026545225.1 of Cornus controversa. NCBI lineage: Eukaryota > Viridiplantae > Streptophyta > Magnoliopsida > Cornales > Cornaceae > Cornus > Cornus controversa. Next base: position 34,604,392 of record CM048845.1, on the reverse strand, counting down.
AACCAGGATTGTACGTATTTGAATATGGATCATTCATCTGTTTAGAGTACAAGGCATTCGCTTGCTCTTGAGCATAATCAGGAGATTGCCCGACAATAGGACAATCTCGCACAAAATGTGAAGTGCTATAGCAAAACGAACACACTTCCTGATTTTGAACAGGTTGGCTTGGAGTAAGCAGCCCATTTTTCATGATTAGGTCCATTTTTCAGGATAAGGCTTCTATTTGCATGGCAACCTCATCCACCCTTGAAATCTCATGCACTCCTCTACAAGGTTGGGTGGATTTTCCTTTTCTAGTGGAGGAGCGTTGAGCTGAATTATTGCTTAGGGTTTGAAAAAGTTTCCATGCCTCATCGGGGCTTTTCAAAAGGTATCCTCCTCCACAAGCGAAGTGTATCATTTGCCTATGTTGCTCACTCACCCCATCATAAAAACTTTGCACTAGCTGACATTTTGGGATAGCATGATGCGGACAAGATTTAAGAACATCTTTTAATCTCTCCCACGTCTTATGAAATTGTTCTTGATCAATTTGGGTGAATTCGGTGATTGCTCGACGAATATCACTTGTTTTTACCATTGGGAAGTATTTTTTAAAGAACTCTATTTGCATCTCCGCCCAAGAATGGATTGAGTTAGGTTCTAGGGAATTGAACCAACTTCTAGCTTTATCTTTTAGGGAGAATGGAAACATACGCAGCTTTAGATCATCCTCCATAAAGTGTGGTACCCTATTGGTAGAACACACAGAAAGGAAGTAATCTAAATGCCAGTATGGATCCTCATTAGGGAGACCATAGAAGCTATTAAGAAGATTGATGGTGGAGGACATTATTTGGAATTGATTTGCCGCTACATTTAGAAATTGAATACATGAAGGTACTTCAAATGTAGTCGGAAGATAAAAGTCCATAAGCAACTCTCCTTGAGGAGGAGGAGGTGGAGGTTGTTGTTCATGATTAAAATGAGGTAGACCGGGAGGTTGTCTCTCATTTGGGTGCATGTTTCAGTCCTAGGCAATATAGGGTCTCTAGAGGTTCCTCTACGTTGTCTAAGTGTTCTTTCAAGTTCAAAATTACACGGAAGCAACGGAAGTGACAAGGACCGTCTACCTAGCATGCATTAATAGTAGAACAACACCTCAATACGCAAAATAAACAATAATATATACACAAAAAAAATGAATGAACTCAAACCCACTAATTTTAGACTTTATACTCACAAAGGGTTGCAACTTTAATCCTTTTAGATGCCCGCTATGTGATATACCTAAAATCAAGAAATTTGAGAAATAAGAACAAGATACTACAAAAAAAAAGAATGAAAGAATTTCTAGCCTAAGAATTAAACCAGATTTAATCTTTCAATGGCGACAATTAAACCGTAGTCCCCGGCAACGGCGCCAAAATTTTGATGTGGCTAAACTTGAATTATATTGTAAGCTTATTTTTTCCCCTTTTATCAAAATATAATTTAACCACTCGCAAGAGCACGAATCTTTGTAGATACGGTTCTATATAGAGGGTATCGATCCCACGAGGACTAGTCGTAATTCTCTTAAAGAAAGATTAACTCCACTTTAATCCTAAAAACAAGGTTTTTGAGTTTTGTTTGTAAAACTATTGCATGAATGTAAAAACAGTAAATGCAAAGAGTTTAAAAGTTGGGAGAGAGAACTAGGGGTGGTTTCCACCACTAGCCATTCACATGTTCATAAGTGTAGCAAGCTTGGGATTCATAAATTAAATGCCTAACAATGTCATTAGGCTTGTGACCTCAATGACATATCAAAAGATTAATGTGAGCACCAACCTATCATAATCCATCTTCAACAAGCATAGTTCTTCAACCTAACTAATTACTCTACTTTCTAAGTGAACCTACATGCATCCAAACTACCTTATCTTGGCATGGTTTATACAAGCAAGCACACCACATACATTTAAAGCACCATTACTTAGCCATCATTTGCCCTTCTTGTGGAAGAAACAAATGTTGTGCATTCACAAGATAGATTCTACTCTAAGACAAGAATAAAACCAAAATCAAATGAATATATAAAAGAGATGTATTAGTGTACATGGTCACTAGGCTAAATAATCATTTAAGAACAAATCCCAAAATGCTACAACAATGAACAAGTTTACATGGCTAGGGGCTTCAACAACACCCTAGTATAGAAGTTAGTTGCTCATGGCTGCCTTGCACTCTTCCATTGATGGAGAAAATGAAGCTTCTTGGTCTGGTTCAGCTCCTTCTTCCCCTCTCCCGAATGTCTCTCCCTCTATTCTGATGTGTGTTGAGAGATGTGAGAAAATGGCCTCTTTTTGTGCTTTATGGCCTCCTTTTCAACCTCGGGGCCCACCATAAATATATATATATATATCAATATATATACCAACTATATCAAGAAGGTCCCCAAGGGTCTTGTTCAAGTCAGACAATCCCTCTAAGTCGTGCAAAAAGGGGGATTTTGTTGCAAGTGGGAGAGTAGGTGAGCAAGTGGGCAAGTGGCTCTGCAGAATCTCGATCAATCGAGATTGGAATCTCGATTGATTGAGATTTCGATCAATCGAAATCAAGATCTCGATCAATCAAGATTTTGATTAATCGAGATCAACAGCTCGATTGATCGAGATGCCTTAGCTTTAATTTTGACTTTTGCTCTTCAACTGCAAATGGCCTCAAACTTTGCTCCTTTTGCTACAAGACCTGCAATACATCAAAAACACAAAAATACCATAAACATATCTCAGTAAACATAGAAACGGGACTAACATATGCAATAAAGAGGGTTCAAATGCCTAGAATTGAACACTTATCACCTTGCACCAAAACATACATATCTTTCTCAATTTAAATCAAAACAAGGCCCATGACCTATCAAAATGAAGCTAACACAATTATCTTTCCATAAACATATATAATATACAAAATCACAAGTCAAAAATCACATACACCAAAAATCATATTTGAGTGCATGAAACTGTAAAGCATGAATGATACGTGTTCACACAAGAATCTTAGATTTTTTGAGTTAAACATCCCTACCTCAAATTGGAAGAGCTTCCAATTGAATTTTCCCAAATCTCACCCAAAAGATCAATCTTCTCCAAAAAATGATTTTGGACCGATCAATCTCAAGCTCTCAACGCGTAGATCGTTTCTTCCTTCTTCGGCGAACTCAGATTCTCACCCGAAGCCCCTCAAAATTCATGAAGAAAGGAAGAAGATGAAGATGCTATGTATATATATGTATAGATGCTTATACGGCTGGGAGAAGAGAGTGAGAATGGCTGAGTTCTCATGGTTATTTATAGCCTAAATGACCTACACATAATTACAAGTATGCCATCACCATTTCACTAAACCTTCCCGGGCTCATTTTTTAGAGTTCTGTAACTCTGATTGACACGAAATCGATTCCGTTGTACATAAAATATTTTATTTAAGCTACCCTCAAAATTTGAGGTCATTCCGAAACTTTCAGATTTTCTGGGCCCATGGGGCCCGCGCCCCTAGGTTGACCGGACCCGAAAAAATCAACTTTTGTCAAACGCTCTAAAAACTTCTCCAAACCTTAAATAAGTTATCCAAACATGCATTTTATATTTAAAACACATATACAATCATTTAATGTCGTAATATGATAATTAAATGGAAATTCAAGAAAATCGGCCAAAAATGGTCACAGTCCTTACAACCTACCCAACTTAAAAGGATTTCATCCCCGAAATCAGAACGCACCTGGAGGAAATAAGTCGGGATACTTAGAACGAACTTCCTACTCCCGTTCCCACGTAGCCTCCTCAACATTGTGATGATGCCACAAAACCTTGACCAAAGGAATGGTCTTACCCCTCAGAACTTGCTCCCTAGTATCAAGAATATGTACCAGTCTCTCCTCATAGGTGACGTCCTCATCGACTTCAACATCCACCCAACTTAAAACATGTGATGGATTAGGTTCGTATTTCCTCAACATGGAATACATTGTGAACCTTCTCCAATTGTGGAGGCAAAGCCAACCTATTGGTGATAATTTGCCACTCCGCCCAAAGCACATTAACCCTTTTCATAGTGAAACTCTTAGGAACACATGGTCCCCCACCTCAAAGGATAACGGTCTCCTCCTCCGATCGGCATAGCTCTTTTGTCGACTCTAAGCTGTTAACAGTCGCTGCCTAATCAACTTCATCTTTTCTGTAGTCTCATGCACGATGTCTAGTCTTAAGGCTGTAGTCTCGCCCACCTCAGTCCACAAACTGGAGATCTATAAGGTCTACCGTACAATGCCTCAAATGGTGCCATCTCAATACTGGGCTGATAACTATTGTTGTACGCAAACTCCACAAGTGGCAAATGATCCTCCCAACCACCACCAAAATCAAGTATACAAGCACGAAGCATATCTTCCAATATCTGTATAGTACGCTCTGACTGTCCGTTAGTCTGGGGATGGAATGCTGTGCTAAAATGCAACTCAGTGTCCAACACCGTCTGGAATCCCTACCAAAATCTTGAAGTGAACCGTGGATCCCTATCTGACACAATGGATACTGGGTCCCCATGTAATCTCACAATCTGCTCTACATACTATTTGCTAAGTCTCCTCACATCATCATTCAATCTCATAGGCAAGAAGTGATCTGTTTTGGTCAATCTATCCATAACAACCAAAATTATATCATTGCCCTTGTTCGATCTCGAAAGACTCGTAATAAAATCCATGGTGATATCTTCTCATTTCCACTCCGACACTGGTAATGGTTGCAACAATCCAGGCAGCTTTTGATGTTCCGCCTTCACTTGCTGACAAGTAAGACATCTCGCTAAAAACTGTGCCACATCTTTCTTCATACCTCACCACCAATATTGGTGCCTCACATTGTGAAACATTTTGGTACCACCAGGATGAACTGCAAAACAAGAATGATGAAATTCCCGTAATACGTCATCATGACAATCCAAAGGAACTATCATCAATCCTCTGAATCGTAAACCCCCATCAGAATGTAAGGTCCAGCCCGCTACTGTAGTACCACCAACGATCTGTGAGCGAATAGACTCTAACTCACTATCTTTCTTCTGTGCCTCAATCACATTACTCACAAGCATTGGTTAGGCTACCAGGCTAAACAACGTAGCTGGCTCACTATCATCACTGAAATATAATCCCAACTCTGAGAAATCTTCCATCATTTTCCATTCTCGAATGGCTATGCTAGCAAGAGTCCCATGAGACTTTTTGTTCAATGCATCTGCCACCACATTTGCTTTACCTAGATGGTATTGTAAATCAAAATTATAGTCCTCCATGTACTCAACCCATCTCCTCTGCCTCATGTTCAAGTCCTTTTGGGAGAAAAGGTACTTGAGACTCTTGTGATCTGAATAAACCTCGAATTTCTCACCATACAAGTAGAGTCTCCACCCTTTCAAGGCGAAGATCACCGCTGCTAACTCTAGATCATGCGTAGGATAGTTGTGCTCATGAGTTTTTAATTATCTAGACCCATAAGCAACTACTCCATCACATTGCATCAACACACAACCTAGTTCGCTCCCTGAAGCATCACAATAAATCACATAGCCCAAGCCACGCTCGGGTATCACCAATATAGGAGCTGTAGTTAACTGCTTCTTCAATCCACGAAAAGCCAACTCACATGCTTCATCCTATGCAAATTTCACACCCTTACGAATGAGTCATGTCATAGGTGCTATAATACTAGAGAAGTCCTTCACAAACCTCCTATAGTAGCCTGCCAACCCAAGAAAACTCTGAATCTCGAAGACACTCTTCGGACTCTCCCAACTCATCACGGCCTCAATCTTAGATGGGTCTATTGAGACTCCACCTTCGAAAACAACATGCCCAAGGAATTTCACCTCTTGGAGCCAAAACTCACACTTTTTGTACTTAGCGTACAATCGGTTATCTCTAAGGATCTGCAAAACTGTCCTCAAGTGCAACTCATGCTCTTCCTCCGAAGATGAGTACACAAGTATATCATCCACAAACACTACTACAAAAGTATCAAGGTACTCATGAAATGCATGGTTCATCAGGTCCATAAATGTCGCCGGTGCATTAGTTAAACCGAATGGCATTACAAGGAATTTATAATGTCCATAACATGTATGGAAAGCCATTTTATGAATATCGTCCTCCTTCACCCTCAATTGATAATAACCTGACCTTAAGTCAATTTTTGAGAAGTAGTGAGCTCCCTTGAATTGATCAAATAGGTCGTCTATCCTCAGTAATGGATACTTATTCTTGATTGTCACATGATTCAACTTTTGGTAATCAATGCACAATCTCAAAGCACCATCTTTCTTCTTAGCAAATAACACCGGTGCTCCCCACGGTGACACACTCGATCTAATGAAACCTTTAGCTTTCAAATCGTCCAATTGGCATTTTAATTCTACCAACTCTACCGGTGCCATCCGATATGGTGCCATAGAAATGGGTGCCATACCGGGTATAAGATCAATCCCAAACTCTACCTCTCTCTTGGGAGGCAAACCTGTCAAATCCTCTAGAAAGACATCCACAAACTCACACACCACTATTGGATATACCTCTCCCGGAATCTCCTCCCTCTCGGCCATAAGACTAGCCAAGATAAAATTGTGTCACTCACGACTGTTAATGCCATAACATGATGAAGCATAGGAGTCACTCCGATCTCCCACAAAACAAAAGTAATCGCCCCCAGGCATACAAATCGTCACTCTCCCTCTAAAATAATCAATGGTCGCATGAAACTCCGACAACCAATCCATTTCAAGGATGATATCAAAACTACTCATGTCTAGGAGAATGAAATTGAATTCAAGTATCCTCCCAGCTATCTCAATAGCACATCCCCGACATACTCTATCAAGGATCACCGTACCGCCCATAGGCGTATCAACACAAACTGCCCTACCTAATAGACAAGTTTCTAACCCCACTACACGTGCAAATGATGCAGCAATAAATGAATAAGATGTACCAGAATTAATCAGTACACGTGCCCAAGAACTATATACTGGAAATATACCTCTAACCACTGAGGGTCCTATTGAGGTGTCTACGGGTGTCATTGCATAAACCCTACCCTGTGCCCTCTGATCATGTGCTCCACCAGCCCGAACACCTGACTATTGTGTGGATGCACTAGGGGTAAATCCCCTCACTGGTCTTGCACTCTGTGCAGACATAGCTGGCTGTGGTGGAAGCATAGTTCTGTGGCTTGACTATGCAGTTGCGGTCTGAGCTGGTCTTTGCTAAGCACTTTGTCCACTCCTAGCATACCCACTCTGGTGAGGGCACTCCCTCCTCATGTGCCCCTGTTGTCCACAACCAAAACATGTCATTGTGCTAGGCTGTAGCATAGGATAATTTATCTTGATGTGTCCTGGTTGCTTACACTGGTAACACACCCTCTCTGGTCTAGCAGTTGTCAAAGGCAAGGGAATAGTTGGGGTAGAACATGCCATAGGCTGTCCCACTGAACCCACCGAATGAGAAGGACCACCTTTGAATTTCTTCCTTGCATGTCCCTCTGAAGCCACTGTCAAAGCCTTGCTTTGCCTCGATGCCTTTCTCTTTTCTTGCCTATCTTTTACTTCAACTTTTGTCATCAAGGCCTTCTCTACCGCCTCGACATATACTTTCAATCCCAGAATTGACACATATGGCCTCACCGAATGATGAAGGCCATTAATGAACCTCCATGTCTTCTCCTCTTCATCTCTCATCACTTCGGGTGCGAAGCGTGAAAGGGAAATAAACTTGTTCTCATACTCGGTCACGGTCATACCGTCATGAACAAGTTCTTCAAACTCCTTCCTCAAGGCCCTCCTCTTTGGTTTAGGAAAGTAATACTCAAGGAATAGAGTCTTGAACTCTTCCCAATGCATCATTTCAACATCATATCGGTCACTACTGACTTCCACCAAAGTTCTGCTCCACCCAAAAATAAGTATGTGGCAAGAATGACTTTCATGCCATCATTGGGCGTAGACATCATCTTCAAGTGGTTCTCTACTTGTTCCAACCAATTGTCCGCTATCAACGGATCTGAACATCCCTCAAAGCTACGAGGCATCAACTTCGTAAATCGTGTGATGAATTTGAACCTCCTTTCAGCCTCATTTTCTACCCGTTGCTACACTTCATTGGCGGATGTCCTAACAAAATCGCAGAGTGCCGCGGTCATGTTAACAACCAAACGATCCCCCTCGGGAACACCACCCCCAACTCCTCCTCCACGACGTCTAGGTGGCATGTTTCTATCAATTCAAGAAATGATTCAACACAACAAGTTATCACATGTTTTGTGTTCAACATGATCAACCATTTCACAACATAACCACATTTTATCATTTGTATACGTAACATATAAACATGCTTTACAAAACACATTTAATCACCTAAACATGTTCTCAAGTCAACACATATCACATGTTATCACATAACACATTTTCATTTCAACACATAACATACATTACATGTTATCACATAAGCACTCATCATGTTATCACGTAAGCACATTTCACATGCACATAAGTTCTCATATCAACTAGGTCGTGTCTACACACATTCTTAGGTTATCAAACCTAAGATCCTAACCTGTCATGAAACTACAAGTAACCCATCCATTACCCATCACCCCTAGGTATTCGACCTAGTGCTCTGATACCATTCTGTCACGCCCCGGAACCCGGACCACCGGGACTCCCCCGAACTGACCCAAATCCCAAGGGTGAACCCGTTCACTAAGCCCTAATGGACCATCATAACCTTTCATCACCACAAGAGCCTAGTCACCCACTTGTAATTACCTATGCACAAGTCAACATCACCTAACCTCAATGGCCTCAACCATACAACCATTCAATTGGTTCTATCCCTCAGAAACGAATACATAACTCCTTATTAATTAATAATCAATGTCTAAAAATAAAACCATTAGAAAGAGGGTTTAAAAATATATAATTTCAAAAAAAGAATCATCGAAATTCGATTTGAAACGAAGGAGATATGCCTCTTTGAAGTTGGACAAAACACTATTTGAATAGTGCATGCTGTAAAAGGGGGATCGATCGCCCAAGGTCGACCGAGGCCTTTTACAGGGGTGATCGATCACCGTAAAAGAGGGGGATCGATCGCCGTAAATCCTAGGAAAAATTCTACAACACTAGGTTAGCTAAAACTTCATCCCAACTTCAAATTTGAATATCTCACAATCCGTAAGTCCGTTTGACGTAAAATTTGGCATTGATTATCCTCAACATGTCTAGTTTCTAACCCGAACTTGAATCATCTAAAAATACTAACCAAAACTTGAGTTATACTCAAATCAATAGGTGTAGGTCTAATTTCCAACCCTTGCACCAAAACATACAAATCTTTCTCAATTTAAATCGAAACAAGGCCCATGACCTATCAAAATGAAGCTAACACAATTATCTTTCCATAAACATATATAATGTACAAAATCACAAGTCAGAAATCACATACACCAAAAATCATATTTGAGTGCATGAAACCGTAAAGCATGAATGATACGTGTTCTCGGAATACAAATGATCTTTACATATTCATCTCGTGCATATGATCCACAATCTGGACATGCATTCCAACAAAACAACAAAAAATCTTTAAAAAGATCAAAACCGCTCCACGCCAATGTACTATTGGGGAGACTCCATCACCTCCTTTCCATTTCCTGAAAAATGTTAATCCTCATGGGATGAGCAACCACAAGCTCAGTAGAAACATTTAAAATATAATTCCACCAATTTCGTGAATACCACATAACCACACATTTGCATTTAACATATTGAAAATTTATGCACACAACACAACCATATCACAAACAAGGTAGAATGCAACATGATATGCACAACTCCCTCATCCTTCCCACATATTGGTCTCCAATTCCCATGGACAACCAATCCCACCTATAGAGGGTTACCTTTACCAGAATACCTCTTGAGGGTTACCTTTACTAGAATACCTCACTACACATCAATCCATGAGGGTACCTTGACCGGAATACCTCACGAGGGTTACCTTTACCGGAATACCTCGCCGTTTTACCGAATGAATTCCACCATTCACATGTATTACCTCCCTCACCATACCAATGCCCACAATTTTATCAAATGTACATTCATAATTTGCAACCAATAAGGCATCTAACAATCACACTTAATCAATTTCCCATTTAGGCATCATATGCATTTACAATGAACATGCTTCACACCTCTACATTTCACACAACCACACATCCTTCACAATATTTTTAGAGCAATTTATCAAACACATGAAAGTCACCCTCACAATTATACATGAATCCACCAACATAATTTCACAAATCAATCCCAACATGCTCATAAATTTTTCTAACGCATTTATAAGCATACAATCATATCAACCAACATTATGAGCACATTTCATGATATAAAATAGCATGCTTGAACATTGAGGAGCACCTTTTTACTCCACATAACCAATTGGTTGTCATGGACAACCAATATACTCACAAGAATCCCAAATTTTATGAGTTAAACATCTTTACCTCAAATTGGAAGAGCTTCCAATTGAATTTCCCCAAATCTCACCCAAAAGATCAACCTTCTCCAAAAAATGATCTTGGACCGATCAATCTCAAGCTCTCAACGCGTAGATCATTTTTTCCTTCTTTGGCGAATTCAAATTCTCACCCGAAGCCCCTCAAAATTCATGAAGAAATGAAGAAGATGAAGATGCTATGTATATATATGTATAGATGCTTATATAGCTGGGAGAAGAGAGTGAGAATGGCTGAGTTCTCATGGTTATTTATAACCTAAATGACCTACACATAATTACAAGTATGCCATCACCTTTTCACTAAACCTTCCTGGCCTCATTTTTCAGAGTTTCGTAACTCCGATTGATATGAAATTGATTCCATTGCACGTAAAATATTTTATTTAAGCTACCCTCAAAATTTGAGGTCATTCCTAGACTTTTGGATTTTCTGGGCTCGCGCCCCTACGTTGACCGGACCCAAAAAAGTCAACTTTTGTCAAACGCTTCAAAAACTTTTTCAAACCTTAAATAAGTTATCTAAACATGCATTTTATATTTAAAACACATATACAATCATTTAATGTCTTAATATGATAATTAAATAGAAATTCAAGAAAATCGACCAAAAATGGTCACGGTCCTTACAGATTTGATAAGCGCGCCCCTTTGAATTGATTTTTGGACTTATGTGGCATGAGTTATACATTGAATTGTGACTTGTTCAATTTTCTACATGTATGTATACATTGGAATGTGAAGCATCACGCATGATTTATAAAACATGATTGTTTATGGGTAAAGAGCATAGATGTTAGTCATGTAGACATGTAATGATTTCATATGCATCCATGCATGGCTGCCTGAGTTAGAGTAGAGTTGGGTGGATCATTCCTACTGAGCGAGAGAGGATAAGCTCACCCCTTATTTAGATAAACTTTTCATATAAGACACTAATGGAGGATGAAGCATAAATAGCTCAATGGACCTTGTTGAGTTCCATTTTTGGACTTTTGACCATTTTGATATGTAAGTAGATGTCCATGTCGGTTTGTGGCATGTGGACTATGTTAATGATGTAATATTTACAATTGATTTATGTTGATTCACTCTAGTTTCAAATGGAATGATCATATATGGATCATATATGATTTGATTTGTGGGTTTTGAATGAAAGAAGTTGGTTTTGATTACATTATGTATAAATTATTGGATATGATTGTTGGAGATGTAGATTCATTCTTAGAAAGATGTATGATAATGTTTTTATCATTTGTGTATGTTGTGGGTGATGTTTTGATGATTTTTAGGCCTTTTGAGAGAGTTTTGGAGCCTATAAGTTGGGAATTTCAACTACTAGGCAGCAAGTGTCGATACTTGTTACTATACATGTTCGATGCATCAAAATCTCGATTGATCGAACTTGCTATTTCAATGCATCAAAGTTACTTTTCACAGCATGCTCTGAAATCTGCCCAAATTTGAATCAGGCATAACTTCTTCTTTTAAAATTAAAATTGAGTGTGATTTGTTTTGAAATTGAGTATTTTTGAATCCCCTATCCAATGGCATAAGTTACAAATTTAGATTCCATTCACACAAGGACATATGTCCGAAAAGCTGCAAGCCACCTCTAGTTGGTTATGCAAGTGTGGCATGGTTTAGGCCCGTAGCAGTTAGTTAAGGTTGAGATATGTATATCCATGTGCAGGTATACATTTAAGCTTCCTCATTTGTATGGAATTGTTGTGAGGTGATAACACTGTTCACCCTCGAATTCTAAGAGAACCGAAAATCAGCGCGTGACATTCAGGATCCATTATTGGAAGTGAACTTGGGAATGACCGTTGATCCTCAGCCTACATACATTAGTACTCTTCTCGAACCTCAATACCAGGATGAGATGATCGAGCTACTAAAGTTGTTCAAAGATTACTTTGCATGGACCTATAAGGGAATGCCAGGTTGTCAAGAGAATTAGTAGATCACAAGTTACCCGTCAGGGAGGGCTATAGACCGTACAAGCAGCCGCCAAGGAGAATGTCCCAAGAGGTAGTTTCTAAAGTAAAAAAAGAAACAGAAAGACTGATTCGTGTGTGAGTGCATCTCAAATTATAATTACCACACTTCACAATAGAATGAATCCCTTGCAGAATAGGGCTATCGAAAGGGGTGTCGAACCTCAGGGATTATGGTCTGATGAGTTGGAATACGGAATTAATTCTAATTAAATTTAAGAGAAAAAAATTCTGATTTTAATATTAAAACTAATTAAAAAGAAAAATAAAATAAATCAAAGGAAATAGAAAGTGAAGATAATATGAGAGAAATCTAGGGTATTTGACTTCACCACTAACTCCATAATCAATGGTCAATTGAATTAACTATGGGGAATTACATCATGCATAAGTGGTGTTGGTGGCTACAAGCTCACCTTCATCCGTCAAGAAGATAACATATGATTAAGGCTAAGTCATGGACTATCTTCGATTGGCATAGGCCATCTACCTAACTACTCTAATCTAAGGTGCAGTATAGTTCATCTTCTCTAAGACAAGATAAGAAATGATTGAAACTGAATTTACAAGACTTTTATTGCTCAATTCTATAATAAGAATCCTCTAAATTACATAATCTATGCATGTATATAAAGGTCCCCATAATTAAAATAATCAAACCATTGATGCTTTGTTAGGGCTACATCAAAACCCTAGTGGATGAACTAGCCGCTCATGGTAGAAGAAGAAGCTTCAACAGTTGAGGAAGAAGGCATCATCTTCATGAATTATGCGTATGACTTCGTTCTCCAATGGCTCTGCAAAGTATGTCTTCTGTTCTATCCAAAGCTCTCTCAGACTCTCCAATCTCTCCAAATCTCTCCCAACTCAGCCTCCAATTCTTCACTTTATGTCCCAAGAGAATACACCAAAGTCCTAATCCAATTAAGAATTAATTAGGTTTTCCCGCAGCACTAATCAGGTGGGTTTTTCCTACTGACGTTCGGCCCGACTTTTGACCCACTCAAAATCCGATTCACAGAATTTTTGTGAAATAGAAAAGTATGCAGAATCGAATTTCGTTCAACCTTCGCGTAAATTAAGTCAATTTGAGGCTCAAAAATAACACTTCTGCTCCATTTTCCAAAACGGGATTAAGACTATATTATGCGCAGATTTGGGCTTCAGGCCCAAAACCTTCTTAAGCAGCTGTAATTCTCTCAGACCTCTTCTTTGGGCTGATTTGAGTTGAAATAAATGGTTGAATGGATCTCCTTGATGTAGGCCTCATCTAACCATGTTGGATGTCTTCTTTAAAAGCCCAAAATCATGGTTTTAACTGAGATAATCATTAAGGCCCTGAAAATACAGAAAACACTAAAACGAAGTAAAATAACAAAATAATCTATCACTAAGAGAATAAAATACATAAGTTAAGAGGCTACAATGCATAACATTCAACGTCTATGACATCCCCAAACTTACATTTTGCTAGTCCCTTAACAATAGAATAAAATAAGACTAAAACAAAGAAACTACTAAACACTAACTAAACCATCCAACTCCACTTTCGTGGGAGAAACGATTGCATTTAGCATATGCAAGAAGCCTTTAAACCCCTAAGTTCCCCCTAGTGGACGAGTATAGTCTTGTGAGAGTTTCCAGAAATGTTACCCACAAACATTCAAAAGTTTGTTTCAACATTAATTCAAGAAGAAAATTACAATACATAGTTACAAACTTGCATTCAAGAATAATTTCAAACTTTCAAATTTCACAATTCAAAGCAATGGTCCCCATGCATAATTCACATCAACATACCCCTTCAACTCACTAGCTCCCCTTATTAAAATCATACTTCCAAACATGAATACATGACTTCTTTTTTCCATTTTTTTTTCAATTTTTTTCAATTGCTTTATTGGTTGTGCAATGTCTTGATCTATTAAGCTTTTTGAAATATCCATGTAGCAAGCTTTCAGTCAGTAACTCCCAAACCAGATGGCTTTAGGGTACTAGGCTTTAAGATATTCCGAAGAACCTAATTACTCGAATCAATCAGGCTACAAATCAAGACAACCAATGCTCATCTTTTCTCACCCCTTCAATTTTGACGCGAACAATCTGTGCTTCCTGAGGCATAGAGGCCCGGTTACTCATGAAAAGGATCAAATTGATTTGCTATTCAACACATATTTTTTCTTTTTTTCTCTTTTTTTTTCATTGAAGTTAAGTAAACACATCATCGGTACTCATTCTCAAGAGATACTGATTAATATCAAGCATATGTAACTCAATAACTGAAAACCAAAGTTTATACCCCACAAAATTACGCTAGTGTGTCTGTGCATGTAAAGAAACTAAAACTAATCACCCCAAGCCATGTCTATGCAAACCATGATTAAAACTACTTAATTCAAACCATAGTTTCCAAAAATTTAAAACAAACTCAAAAATTACAAGTTACGCACCTACATAAGGTATTAATCCCTTAAATAATGTCAAAACATTCTATCTAAAAACAAAACAAAATAAAATGAAAAAAAATAAATTAAGAAAATAAAATAAACAAAAATCCTAAAACAAAAAGAATTTCACAAAAATTTACTCCCATAATGCAATAAAACACATAAATAAGGCATCGCCTCACCCCCAAACTTAAACTATACATTGTCCTCAATGTACACCCAATCAAAGCAAAGAGAAGAGTAAGAACGATATTACCAGGACCATGGAGTAGTGGCAAGAAAATAGAGCACACCAATGGTCTGAAGGTAATGCAAGCACTCCCCCAAACTTGGATGTTACAACCTGTCAAAACAAACCACTATACCCCAAGGACCAATGATAAGTAATGAATATTGCATATTCAATATCCCTAAATTATATGAATTAGTGTCTTAGTAATATTTCTTTCATATTTTTATTAATAATTTTAATCTTTTTATAATTTCAGGTGATAAAGGGTAATTCTGATTAATAATGGTGAAATCGGATTACAAATGGTACTCATTTAGTTATCACTGAAGCTTGACCCAAGAGAGATATGTCTATCTTGAAGATCCAAAATAAATGGACTGAAGAAATGGGCTGCAAATAAATTTAAATAAAGGAAAGGAGTACGGGCCCATTCGCATTGAAGATTGGGCCAATTCAGGCCTAAAAAGTCCTGGACCCGTGTTGGTATTCAGACCATAACTACGTACACAATTGTCAAACTGACCCAAACTCCATGAAAGTTAAAGGAAATTCAATTCTGCACAATTTCATATTTCACAAAAATTTTCTAAAACGGACGTTTTCATCAACTTTCTGCCCTATTTGCGCAGCTGCCATTTTTTGGGCGCAAATGCCAATTTGTGAGGAGCAAGTGCCATCTTATTATGCGCACTTGCCACTTTGGGAAGGCCAGGTGTCTTGTTGGTTTGGTTTCGCAAAGTAAAAATGATGAAACGAAGAAAACTAGGGTATTCTAGAGGGGAAAGCAGAGAGAGATATACAGAGGCGATTCGTGACGATACGGGTAAGACGATGGCGACTTCATCATCGTTCAAGCCTGGACCTCCGATCATGAGCGGCTAAACACCATTCCGGGGAAGTGATGTAACCCTAACCTGTCTTTCAATGTTTTAGTTTGTATAATAATTTGGGACTTATTTATTTTGTGCATTGATTGTATAACCAAGACATAAACAACAGTTGTACTGTTAGTTTTAATTTGAATGGATTATTTCATTACATATTTAATTTTGTTCTTGTAGAATGAATGCAAGTTTGCAGTGATTAGGGTTTAGTTCTTTTTAACTTCTGTGATTTTGTTAAGACAGGTTATACAATAGTTTTCATATATCATTCAATTTAGAGTTTTTATAATTCGTACTAAGCGAAGATGGGTTATCATATCATTAGTTAGTCTGATGTATAGGCCATGCTAAGCGAAGACAAGTTATGCTTAATTGTATGTTGAATGAATCCTCTTGATAGAACTGAATTTGGCTTGTAGCCATTCTTTTCTGAATGCATAGATTAAACATCCCAAATTAGTACAATTGTCATTGTCAGAAGGTTAGTGGTGAAGTCAATTCCCAGGACCCTCTCTCTAGTGTTTACCATTTATTTATGTTGTATTTCATTTCATTTAATTTCAGCACCTTAGAATTAAAAACAAAACAAATTCTTTTTCAATTAAATTAGACAAGATCTTGATAGCTTAACAATGAAACCAACGCAGTCTCTGTGGGTTCGACCCCTACTCACCACTTTACTAATTTTAGTAGAGTATTTGTAGGTTTTTATAAATTCTCTATTGTCGAGGTGTAAAACAACGACGACACTATTACATATTATTTTATCGCGTTTTGCACGTCGAACAAAATGGCGCCGTTGCCGGGGACTGCGATCATGATTGTGTTGTTAAGTTTAAAGATTAAGTCTATTTTAATTATAATTTTGGACTTGTATATATTCTATTTTAATTTATTTTAGGTGTTTTGTGTGTTTGAATATAGGTACAAGAGCTACTACACAAGTGGAAAGAAGTTGAAATTTCAGGACCTCTTGTGAGTTTTTGTGTTTTAGTTCATTCACTTATGTTTAGGATTGTTAGTTTCTTTTAATTTTGATTTTTTTTTTAAAACATTTCATTTCAGTATGAGTATCCTTCAGAGGAATGTTTTGATCAATTTGGTTGTGATATGGAGAATGTGAGTGAAAATTCAATGGATGTGTTCAAAAAATTAGATATATTATCATGGAGATTGGACCAATTTATGCCCTTTAGTCATGCTCCTACTACTCACTTGTCCATACTGTTCGAAGTGCAAAACGAGATAAAATAATATGGAATAATGTCGTAGTTGTTTTACACCTCGACAAAAGAGAATTTATAAAACCCTACAAATACTCTACTAAAATTAGTAAAGTGGTGAGTAGGGGTCGAACCCACAGAGACTGCGTTGGTTTCGTTGTTAAGCTGTCAAGACCTTATCTAATTTAATTCAAAAATAATTTATTTTGTTTTTAACTTAAGTTACTGAAATTAAATAACATAAATAAATGATGGATACTGGAGATAGAGGGTCCTGGGAATTGACTTCACCACTAACCTTCTGACAATGAAAGTTGTACTAATTTGGGACGTTTAATCTATGCATTCAGAAAAGAATGGCTACAAGCCAAATTCAGTTCTATCAAAAGGATTCATTCAACATACAATTAAGCATAACTCGTCTTCGCTAAGCATGGCCTATACATCTGACTAACTAATGATATGATAACCCATCTTCGCTTAGTACGAATTATAAAAACTCTAAATTGAATGATCTATGAAAACTATTGTATAACTTGTCTTAACAAAATCACAGAAGTTGAAAAGAACTAAACCCTAATCACTGCAAACATGCATTCATTCTACAAGAACAAAAGTAAATATGCAATGAAATAATCCATTCAAATTAAAACTAACAGCACAGCTCTTGTTTATGTCTTGGTTATACAATCAATGCACAAAATAAATAATTCCCAAATTAATATACAAACTAAAACATTGAAAGACAGGTTAGGGTTACATCACTTCCCCGGAATGGTGTTTAGCCACTCATGATCGGAGGTCCAGGCTTGAACGATGATGAAGTTGTCGTCGTCTTGCCCGTATCGTCACGAATCGCCTCTGTATATCTCTCTCTGCTTCCCCCTCCAGAATACCCTAGTTTCCTCCGTTTCATCGTTTTTACTTTGCGAAACCAAACCAACGGGACACCTGGCCTTCCCAAAGTGGCAAGTGCACATAAGAAAATGGGACTTGCTCCTCACAAAGTGGCATTTGTGCCCAAAAAGTGGCAGCTGCGCAAATAGGGCAGAAAGTTGATGAAAACGTCCGTTTTAGGAAATTTTCGTGAAATATGAAATTGTGCAGAATTGCATTTCCTTCAACCCTTGCAGAGTTTGGTACCATATCAAAGACTTCTGAAGGCAGACTTTATTCGAGTAGCTAGGTATGTGGAATGGATTTCTAATATGGTACCAGTGATTAAAAAGAACCAGAAGCCGAGGGTATGTATTGATTTCAGAAACCTAAATCAATCCACCTTGAAAGATGAGTATCCCATGCTAGTGGCCGACCAGTTGATAGATTCGACCATAAAAAATGAAATCATGTATTTCATGGATAGCCATTCAGGTTATAATCAAATATATATATCAAAAGCAAACATAGCTAAAATAGCTTTCAGATGCCCAAGGTCGATTGGGACGTTTGAATGGGTGGTCATGTCTTCTAGATTGAAAAACACTAGGGCTACATACCAAAAGGTGATGAATGTTGTATTCCATGACATGATAGACTGATTCATGGAAGTTTATGTAGATGATGTAGTGATAAAGTCGTCAGCTAAAGGGCAACATTTGGCACATCTTAGTGCTGTTATCGTGAGAATGCAGGCCCATAACTTAAAGATGAAACCTATCAAGTGTGCTTTTGGAGTGTCTGCTGGGAACTTCCTGGGTTTTTTAATACATCAACGTGGGATAGAGGTTGATAAAAACAAAACCAGAGCAATCATGAACGTCGTGGCACCTACGAACAAAAAGCAGCTCCAGAGATTCATCAGTCAAGTAAACTTTCTATGATGATTTATTTCTAACTGTAATGGGAAAATCCACACCTTTTCTCCATTGTTGAAGCTAAAAACTCAGGAGGACTTCGTATAGAATGAAAAGCATCAGCAGACATTTGATAGAATAAAGGAGCACCTGGCCAACCCACCCATAGTTATGCCTCCACAGAAAAGATGGCTAATGAAGCTTTATTTAGCATTGACTGAAGAATTGATCAGAAGTATGTTGGCCCAGGATAATGAAGTGGGAAGTGAACAGGCCATTTATTATTTAAGTAGAGTCCTTTCCTCGGTCGAATGTAGATATACATCGATTGAGAAGTTGTGTTTGGTGTTGTATTTTTTGCTATAAAACTGAGTGTATACATGCTTCCAGTGGTGGTCTACGTAATTTGTCAGATGAATCTAATTAGATATATGTTGTCACGACCTTTGATTATAGGCCAAACCAGCAAGTGGTCACTAGCCTTGATGAAATTCAGCCTTATTCATATCCCTTAGAAGTCAGTCAACGGAAGGGCATTGACTGAATTCCTAGCAGACCATCCTTCAATAGAGATCAACCCTTATGTGTCCGATGAACTAGAAATGGCCGCCCTGTTTATGAGACCTTGGACATTGATGTTTGATGGGTCTAGTACCAATGATGGCGCTGGGGCTGGGATAACAATTATTTCCCCAAAATGAAGGAAAATAACCTTCTCTTTCTTCTTAGACTTCAAGTGCTCTAATAACCAAGTAGAATACGAGGCGGTGATCATTGACCAAGAGATCCTACTAGAGATGTCAGTCAAAGATGTACACATAGTAGGTGATTCAAACTTGGTAATCAGCCAAATATTCGAAGACTTCTGATGCCTAGCTTGGTAGTTGAGGCCATTTCCTTCCTTGGTTGTTCAGTTAGTAGAACAGTTCGAATTTGTGAAACTAGAATATCAGCCAAGGGAATTCAACAAGGAGGCAAACGATCTGGCTGAGATCGCTTCAGAAGTAAGGGTTTCAGAAGGTTTGGCTGAGAGACTAATCAAGGTTTCACGAAGGATCCTCCCATTAACCGAAGCAAGAAACAAAACCATGGCTGATACATTAGTGATTGATGTCGACCCCTTAGAAGATGCTGATTGGAGGCATTCTTTGGTCGATTTATTAAAAAACCAAATCGGCCAATTGATAGAAAAATCATAAGAAAGGCCGTGAGGTATTTATTACTAGTTGACAAGTTGTACAAGAAAAGTGCAGAAGAAGAACTTTTGCTCCAGTATATCAGCAAGACAAAATCTTTGAGAATTCTAGCGAAAGTCCACGAAGGAACCTGTGGAGCTCATCAAGCAGGGGTAAAAATGCGTTGGCCAATAAGATGATACGGGTATTATTGGCGAGGAGTCTTGAAAGATTGTATAGAATATGCCAAAGGCTATGATGTTTGCCTAAGGCATGGGCCGATTTAAAGAGTCCCAGCCGAAGAGATGCAAATGATTATCAAACTTTGGTTGTTCAGGGGATGGGCCATGGATCTCATTGGCAAAATCAACCCACCATCATCAGGAAGACACCATTGGATTATTGTGGCCACAGATTACTTCATAAAATATGTAAAGGTTGTAGCTTATCAATCAGTAGACTAGTGGGTGGTGATTGATTTTATCAAAAAACATATCTTCCATCACTTCGGCCTCCCAGAGTCAATTGTGGCCGAGAATGGAATCATTTTTAGAGCAATGGAAGTGTTGGCCTATGGGGACAAAATGAAGGTCAAGATGGTGACATCAACGCCTTATTACGCCCAGGGTAACGGTCAGGTAGAAGCTTCAAACAAAGTGCTTATTGGAATCATAGAGAGAATGATTGAGGAAAAACCTAGGGTGTGGCATGAGTCATTATCAGAAGCCCTATGGGCCTATAGAAATTCCAACAAAACAAGTACAGGCGTTACTCTCTACTTGTTGACCTTTGGCCATGACGTTATTCTTCTTGTGGAACTAAATGTTTGATCCACCCGAGTGGCGTTGCAACAGAACTTACAGCCGACCGATTACAATCTTGCTATGTTAATTGAGTTAGAAGATCTGGATGATATACAATTGGATGCTTTAGATCATCTCAAGGCTCACAAACGAAAAGTGATGAAGGCTTATAACAAGAGGGTGAGGCCGAAGTCATTTACTGAGGGTGATTTAGTATGGAAAGTAACTTTACTGATGGGAAAGCATGATCGAGCTTATGGTAAGTGGTCTCCAAATTGGGATGGACCGTACCTGATTCATCAGGTGGTGAGTAAATGAGCATACAAGTTAAAAGACTTGGATGGGAAGTGCATCCTAGGCCAATCAACGGAATCTATCTAAAGGAATATCGATCAACGATATTTGAGAGACTGGCCAAAGATTAGGCTGTCCGATCAGTTCAAGAATGCCAAGCAAAAGATTCATTAGAGTAATATAGGTTTGCAAATTGTGTTTTTTCCTTTCTTTTTCTTTTTTCTTTGTCTTCTCTTTTTCTCCCTTTCTTTTATGTTCTTTTGTTTGACTTAGATTTACCTTTGATAAAGTTTTGAATAATAAGCCAAAAGGAAGCCTGGTTGATTGTTCATCAATTACAAAATACAAAAGCACCAATAGCTTAAATAACAAAAGAGATTACAAAGCATTAAATTTAAGTTTCATGTTCACCCAGAAGAGTTTGTTTTGTTGTAGAGCAAGCTCAGCTAGGACCTTGCTTTTTTGTAGCTCAGGGAGCTGAGCCTTGAGGGCAATGTGCTAAGAAGCTAGCTAATCTTTCTTTTCTAGCAAAGTACTAGCTCTTGAAGAAACATCAGCCCTAGCAGCCTTGACCCAATCAAGCTCCGCTATTAGGTGTTCTTCTTCTTTTCTGAGCTCTTCATTCAAATGGTTGAGCTTTCTAAATTTTGTAGCTATCTCCAGGATTTGAGCACCTAATTCCTTCTTCGCCTGAGATTGTTATTCAAAAAAGGAAACAACATGAATGGCAACATAAATGGACTTAACTATGGCAGGAAGCTATACTTGTAGGGACGTAACGGCGGCCTGCATAACCAAAGAGAGGTTCCCATGAAGGTTGATAGTGGCTAGCAAGGCTGAGATCTTAGGAGCTAAAAAAGGCAGGTCCAAAAGATCTCGTTCGAAGATCTCCTTGAGAGCTTCCTTTGCTTTTATAAAGGTCTATGCAGAATGAGTGGATTCAGTGGGAAGGGGAGCACTGGTGGAGGAGTTGTCCATTGAAACTGAGGTGACTAGTGACTGGAGATAATTCTTCATGGCAGAAAAAAAACCACCGGCAGGACGGGAAGGGAATGACTGAACTTGCCTTTGATAAGAAACAAAAGTGAGTAAGTGAATTAAAGAACAAGAAAAAACTCGAGAGAACTCAGGGTAAATACATACTTCCTTGATAGGAGTAGGGGACTCAACCATATTTCTGGAGGTGGAAGTTGCTGGTTGGGCTAGGTGATTCGTGTGTGAGTGCGTCTGATAGGCATTGAATGTTATGCATTCTAGCCTCTTAACTTATGTATTTTATTCTCTTAGTGATAGATTATTTTGTGATTTTACTTTGTTTTAGTATTTTCTGTATTTTCAGGGCCTTAATGATTATTTTAGTTAAAACCAAGCTTTCGGGCTTTTAAGGAAGACATCTAAGATGGTGAGATGAAGCCTACATCAAGGAGAATCATTCAACCATTTATTTTAACTCAAATCAGCCCAAGGAAGAGGTCCAAGAGAATTATAGCTGCTAAAGAAGGTTTTGGGCCTGAAGCCCAAATCTGCGCATAATACAGTCTTAATCCCGTTTTGGAAAACGGACCATAAGTCTTATTTCCGAGCCTCCAATCGACATTATTTTTTCTTAGGGTTGAACGAAATTCGATTCTGCACACTTTTGTATTTCACGAAAATTTCGTAAATCGGACTTCTAGTGGGTCAAAAGTTGGGCCGAAGTCAGCAGGAAAAACCCACCTGATTAGTGCTGCGGGAAACCCTAATTTATTCCTAATTGGATTAAGACTTTGGTGTATTCTCTTGGGGAATAAAGTGAAGAATAAGGGGCTGAATTAGAAAGAGATTAGCCAGAGAGAACAGAGCTTGGAGAGTCTGAGAGGGCTGAGAAGATAACAGAAACATATTTGCAGAGCCATTGGAGAACGAAGTCATACGCAGAAGTCATGAAGATGATGCCTTCTTCCTCAACAGTTGAAGCTTCTTCTTCTACCATGAGCGGCTAGTTCATCCACTAGGGTTTTGATGTAGCCTTAACAAAGCATCAATGGTTTGATTGTTTTAATTATTGGGGACCTTTATATACATGCATAGATTATGTAATTCAGAGGATTCTTATTATAGAATTGAGCAATAAAAGTCTTGTAAATTCAATCTCAATGATTTCTTATCTTGTATTAGATATTTAGTTGTTGTTATTGAACTCAATCTCTCTTATTTTCTGTGATTATGAGAGCTATTATTACACAATGGTAATCACTGAATATATTGTTAAGAACTTTGATGGATTATGCCTAGAGAAGATGAACCATACTGCACCCTAGATTAGAGTAGTTAGGCAGATGGCCCATGCCAATCGAAGATAGTCCATGGCTTAGCCTTAATCATATGTTATCTTCTTGACGGATGAAGGTGAGCTTGTAGCCACCGACATTACTTATGCATGATGTATTTCCCCTATAATTGATTTAATTGACCATTGATTGTGGAGTTAGTGGTGAAGTCAAACACCCTAGATTTCTCTCATATTATCCTTACTTTCTATTTACTTTGATTTATTTTATTTTATCTTTTTAATTAGTTTAAAAATCAAAATTCTTTTCTTTATAAATTTAATTAGAATTAATTCAGTATTCCAACTCATCAGACCATAATCCCTGAGCTACGATACCCCTTTCGATAGCCCTATTCTGCAAGGAATTCGTTCTATTGCGAAATGTGAAAAATTTTAATTGATATACTTTTTGAGTCACACTCACACACGAATCAATTTTTGGCGCCGTTGCCGGGGATTATCTATTTGATTGATTGGATTTTACAGAATTAGTTTTAATTGGATTTTTAGTTTAGGAAATTTTTATATTTTATTTTTAATTTTGTTTTTGTTTTCTTTTCAGGTGCTTTTGGCTAATATATGCAAGGTCGTCGTTCTGTAGCTGATCCTTTGATACCTCTTGATCCTGAGCCTGAACGTACTCTTAGACAACAGAGGAACATCCCTGTTGATACCATTGTGCAAGAGGAAGAAATAATTGAAGACATGGCAGAAGAGAGGAATAACAACCTTGTTCCTAATGCTGATGGAGAAAAAGCTAGATTGCTGAGGGACTACTATGTTCCTGAGACATATACCTCACCAGTAGGTTTTCAACTGCCCAATGTCATAGCACAGAATTATGAGATCAAGTCCAGCATTATTCAGATGCTGCCATCCTATTTTGGGCTGACTCAAGAAGACCCTTATAAGCATCTGGATGACTTCATTGAAGTGTGCTCAACTACAAAAATTCACAACTTCTCTGAAGATGCTTTCAGAATGAGACTTTTTCCATTCTCCTTGAAAGACAAAGCAAACTATTGGTTCAATTCTTTACCGGCTAGTTCTATCACGACTTGGACTCAGATGCAACATGAGTTTCTCAAGAAGTATTTTTCGATAGGGAAGACCAATCAGTTCAGACGTGCTATCACTGGTTTCTCCCAACATGAGGGGGAACAATTTTATGAGACATGGGAAAGAGTCAAGGACCTTCTAAGGAAGTGTCCCCATCATCAAGTTCCTAAGTGGCAATTAGTGCAGAGTTTTCATGAAGGGCTGACAGAAGCCAACAGACAGATGGTTGATGCATCTTGTGGAGGTACTTTTATGTTGAAGAGTGAAGAAGAGGCATGGACCTTATTTGAAAATCTTAGTGACAACTCTCTACAACATGTGTCCTCTTCTCGTTCTAGCAGACCTGCCACTACAAGGAAGACTGATGGGATTTTTGAGGTTGGTGCTTCAGAAGCTATGCCAACCGACATTGATTTAATTGCACAGAAGGTAGCAGCAATTATGGCTGCCAATCAAACTCCTTTTGCTTCAAATTCTACATTGCTAGGCCCTTGTGATTTTTGCTCTAGTCCTATGCATAATGTGAGCAATTATCCTTTGGTGGGGCAATTTTCTGATATTCAACATGAGCAAGTCCAAGCTACTTTCACTGGACCAATGAATCCTCCACGAGGTAATACTTACAATCCCACATGGAGGAATCACCCTGGTTTTTCTTATAGTAATCAAGGGGCAGCAATGCAACCATCATATCAACCTAGGACTTTTGTGCCTCAACAGTAATATCAAACACAAAGTCCTATGGCCCAAAGAATTTCTGCTATTGAAGACAAGCTGACACTTACCTTGTCTAAATTTGACAAGCTTGATTCTCTTATAGAGACAGTGCAAGCTACTGCAGCAACAGTACAATCTATAGTTCAGCTAGTGCACTCGCATTCTCAATCCATTGCCAAACTGGAATCTCAGTTTGGACAACTTGCTACTTCATTGAGTAGAAGAGAAGAAGGGAAGCTCCCTAGTCAACCAATTACTAATCCAAGAGGGATGCAAGCTTCCACAAGCAACCCACACCATGAGCAAGTCCAAGCTATTACCACTTTGAGAAGTGGGAAAATAATTGACAATAAGGTGGGTGAGAAGAAAGAAGAAGAAAAAGTGACCACAAGTCCAAATGCTGAAATTCCTTATGAGCCCAAGGCTCCTTTCCCACAATGTTTTCTAGAAGCATCTAAATTGGGGAAGCAAGGGGACAAGTTGCATGACATGATGGAGGTGTTTCGACAAGTGAAGATTAATTTGCCACTCCTTGATGCCATCAAGAAAATTCCCCCTTATGCTAAATTTTTGAAGGACTTGTGCACTCAGAAAAGGCGTTCTAAAAGCCATGTACCAAAGAAAGTGATGCTGCCACAACAAGTAAGTTCGATAATTCAGCAGTGTACTCCTCCCAAGTACAAAGATCCTGGTGCTCCAACTATCTCATGCATTATTGGGGAGCACCATGTGGATAAAGCTCTTCTTGATTTGGGTGCAAGTGTGAATTTGCTACCCTATTCAGTCTACTTACAATTGGGCTTGGGAGAATTGAAGCCTACCTCGGTGGTATTACAATTTGTAGACAAATCAACAAAGTAGCCCCGAGGAATCATAGAAGATGTGCTCATTAAAGTGGACAAGTTCTACTTTCCAGTTGATTTCATTGTACTTGACACTGAGCCGGTTCACAATCCGAAGAGGCACATTCCAGTGATCCTTGGTCGACCTTTCTTAGCTACTGCTGATGCTTGCATAAATTGTAGGTCGGGGATCATGGATATTTTGTTTGGCAACATGAATGTCAAGCTTAATGTGTTCAATGCTATCCAACACCCTCTAGATCAGAGTGATGTGTTCTGCATGGATGATATTGATGAATGTGTAGAGGAATTTATTTCATCCTCTATATCTCAAAACTCCCTGGAGGTATGTAAGTCTCTTTATGACTTTGAGAGCATTAATGATGAAGGGTTGTGTGAAGAAGTGCATACTATGCTGGAAGTGGATGCTATTCAGAATACTCCACCATGGAGAATTCCAATTGAGCCACTACCTTCTCTCTCTAGCACTCCCTTAGTGCCTTCATTGGAGTCCCCTCCAGAATTAGAGTTGAAGCCTTTGCCTGACAAATTGAAGTATGTATTCTTGGGGGCACAGAAAATTCTTCCTGTTATAATTGCCTCTGATCTGATAGAAATTCAAGAGAAGAGCTTAGTAGAGATTTTATACCAACATCGTGAAGTAATTGGATGGAGTGTTGCTGATCTTAAGGGCATTGATCCCTCAATTTGCATGCACAAAATTCATCTGGAAGAAGGATGTAAGCCAACCAGAGAGGCACAGAGGCGACTGAACCCCAACATAAAAGAGGTGGTAAAGAAAGAAGTTGTCAAGTTACTTGATACAGGAATCATTTATCCAATTTCTGACAGCACATGGGTGAGTCCGACACAAGTGGTTCCTAAGAAGTCTGACCTTACCATTGTCCCTAACTCTATGGGAGAGCTTGTTCCACAACGTACTGCCACAGGTTGGCGTGTGTGCATTGATTACAGAAAGCTCAATTCTAGGACAAGGAAGGATCACTTCCCTCTTCCCTTCATTGATCAAATACTTGAAAGGTTAGCTGGTCAGAGCTATTATTGTTTTCTGGATGGCTACTCTGGTTACAACCAAGTGGCTATGAATCCAGAAGATCAAGAGAAGACCACTTTCACTTGTCCCTTTGGTACTTTTGCGTATTGTCGTATGCCTTTTGGATTATGTAATGCTCCGGCGACATTCCAGAGGTATATGATGGCCATCTTTTCTGACATAGTGGAAAAATTCTTGGAGGTGTTCATGGATGACTTCTCTGTTTTTGGATCATCCTTTGAACACTGTTTGAGCAATTTATCACTTGTGCTTCAAAGGTGCCGAGAACGGAATTTGGTACTTAGTTGGGAGAAGAGCCATTTTATGGTGAAAGAATGTATTGTATTGGGCCATATTGTTTCAGAGAGAGGCATTGAAGTTGATAAAGCAAAGATTGACTTAATTGCAACTCTGCCTCATCCAACTTCGGTAAGGCAAGTTCGATCTTTCTTAGGCCATAATGGGTTCTATAGAAGATTTATCAAGGATTTCAGTAAAGTTGCTCAACCATTGTGCCATTTATTATCTAAAGATATTCCCTTTATCTTTGATGAAGATTGTGTGCAAGCTTTTGAAAAGCTTCAGTCTCTGTTATCTTCTGCACCAATTATGCAATCGCCAAAATGGGCTCTACCTTTTGAAATCATGTGTGATGCCTTTGATTATGCAGTGGGAGTAGTGTTGGGACAAAGAGTAGAGAAACGGCCATATGTCATCTATTACGCTAGTAAGACTCTCTCTGATGCCCAACTCAATTATACAACCACAGAAAAAGAGCTTCTAGCCGTAGTGTTTGCCTTGGACAAGTTTTGTTCTTATTTACTGGGGTCCAAGGTGGTTGTCTACTCTGATCATGCAGCATTGAGACACTTATTGGCAAAGAAAGAAACCAACCCACGTCTTATTTGATGGATTTTATTGCTGCAAGAATTTGATTTGGAGATAAAAAACAAAAAGTAGACAGAGAATGTGGTTGCGGATCATTTATCTCAGATTGAGTTTGAGCCGGTGATCGATGCATTACCTATTCGAGACTCATTCCCGGATGAGCAATTGTTTGGAATTGGTTTGATGAAAGTAAATGGCCAAAGGTTGAAGCATTGTGTGGAAGGATGTGTGCCAAAAAGAGACGTAGAGTCCGTCGACTTGACGGATCCCGTCTATCCGACTTAATCCCTTCGGAGAGTCAATCGTCTCCTACGGACGTTAAATTGTAGGTTCTGTATGTATTTCTATACTTTATTTCCTTTAGTTTTCTTTAATTTTAATTTTTAGTTTTAGTTTTCTTAATTTTTTCTTCAATTCTAGTTGCGTTTTAATATTTTTTCTTTGAGTTTTTGATGTATAAGTTGCTTCCGGAGGATGCCAAGAGGTGTACCAAGGTATTTGGACTCAAGACGGGTGAAAAATCATGCTCTCGGTCGACCTTGGGCGATGGAGACTCAAAATTATCAAGTCTCGGTCGAACTTGGGCGATGGAGGGTCAAACAGGCCTCCAGGAGGGGGATCGATCGCCCCAATTGAGGGGGATCGATCGCCCCTTAATATTTTTCAAGGATGACCACCACCAGTTGGGCGATCGATCGCCCATGGCTGGGGGGATCGATAACTTGGGCTGGCCGAGAATCCTCCTTATATATGGACACCCACTCCTCCTTTGTTGCTACCACTTGCATCCTAGACCTCTTTGAGCTCCAATTCAAGTCCTACTTCAACCAAAAAATTAATTTCTTCAATTAGTGAGTATTAAACAAGAATTCAACATTGATCATCATCAACTTCAACATCAAATTGGATCAAAAATCACTAGTTCTCAAAGGAAGCTCTCACTTTTTCAACATTGATCATCAAAGTAAGTGAAGATTTTCTTTGAAGAAATTGTTCAAATCTTTTTGAGGGCTTTTGAAGACCAAGTTTGGGGGATCAATTTGGTGTAATTACTTGTTCGATTTGGGTGGAAAAATTGCCGAAAAGAGGAGGTTGAAGGTTTCAAGTTAATTGTGCACGCCAAGTGTTCGATTTAACTCCTCAACAACACTTTTTCTATTTCTATGGCACCAAAGAGAGCAAGTCACCAAGGTGCTTCAAGTTCACGTACTCCTCGCCGAGCAAGGCATGATCCGACCACAGGTTCTTCACGATCTCGCTGAGAAGGTATTCAAGAGAGATGGCATCCAAGGGCGTTGAATTTTGAAACCACGTTTGACATAACCGAACCTTATGGTATGTTTCCCGAGACACGATGGGGGATTTTCGACATCCGTCGTCGTCGGTCAGCATTCATTTTTGTTCCACTCTCGTCTACTATTTACCTGAGGCTTATCAAGGTATTTTATCAGAACTTAATGCCGACACCTAATGAGCGGGATGTGCTTACTTCTTCCATAGATGGAACAATAGTTCGAGTGGACATGTCATCCATTGCCATTGCCATGGGTTGTCCTCATGAGTGCCCAGATGATTTATCTCATATCTATACTCCTTTACCCGACGAGTTGTCAGTGGGTAATGTGGTTGCACGTTTGTGTGCCAACCAATTTTCCGGGCTGAAAAGGAATGCAGCTTCAAAGTTTTCAATGCCAAATCATTTATGGTTCGTTGATGCTGTGCTACTCAAGAATGTATGTCCAATTGGACATAAAACCGAGAGACGTCAAGAGTTCCTCAGATCATTATATGCCATACATTTTGGGCATTGGCTGTCATTCCCACAGATTGTCTGGGGCCAAATGGAGAAGTTCTATTCCAAGGTAGTGGCCAAGGCACCAGACAGTGCAAGTGACTGGGAGTTTCCATTCCCTACTATTATTCACCAGTTGCTTGTGGCACAGGGGTATGCAGTCCATGAGGACGAGCTTGCCTTTCCACATGATCTTCATTATGGCACGCATGACTGAAACTTGAGCCGATCTCATATGCACCAGAGAGTCATAGCGGCGCCTGGTGAGGTATCTCGGTTGGCCCAGGGAGGAGAGCATATAGATATACCACCACCAGTGGAAGATCTAGAGGAGATGGAGGCAGAGGAAGAGGAGGTGCATGCACAGGCTGGTGGCCATGATTATCAGTATTTAGAGGGGCAGATTGCTGGGTTGACAGCCCAGTTTGGCATCCTACAGACAGAGGTATCCACACAGTTTGGAGCAATGAGAACTGAGATGGTGGATCACTTTCGTGACACTCGCCAAGAGCAACTAGAGATGAGGAGGATGATGCGTGCACTGATGCGCTAGGCCAACTTGGATCCGGATGCTCAGTCACCACCACACCCTTGATAGTAAAGTAACCATCTTTTGTATTTTATTTTATTTTTAGTTTTTCTTTTCGTTTTAATTTTATTTTTCTTTCTGTAGTTAGATTTTTTTTTAAATATAAAAAAAAAAAATTTTGAAAAATGGAAAAAAATATTTTATTTTTTTTAGGATTTTTCTCTTTCATATTTATTTTCACCCATACTATTTCACTTGATCTTTGGGGTATAGTGGTTTGTTTTGATAGGTTTTAACATCCAAGTTTGGGGGAGTGCTTTCATTGCCTTCATGCTAGTGATGTACTCTATTTTTTCTTTCCACTACTCCGGATTTCTGGTAACATCGTTCTTACTCTTCTCTTTGCTTTGATTGATAGTACATTGAGGACAATGTACAGTTTAAGTTTGGGGGTGAGGCGATGCCTATTTTTGTGCTTTATTGCAATATGGGGGAAATTTGTGTGAAATTCTTCGTGTATTAGGATTTTATTTTATTTTATTTTCTTAGTTTGTTTTTATTTTCTTTTGTTTTGTTTTTAGATAGAATGTTTTGACATTATTCAAAGGATTAATACCTTATGTAGGTGCATAACTTGCAATTTTTGAGTATGTTTTAAATTTTTGGAAACTATGGTTTAAATTATGTGGTTTTAATCATGGTTTGCTTTAACATGTTTTGGGTTGATTAATTTTAGTTTCCTTACATGCACAGACACACTAGCATAGTCTTATGGGGTATAAACTTTGGTTTTGAGTTATTAAGTTACATATGCTTGATAGTAATTAGTATCTCTTGAGAATGAGTACCGATAATGTGTTTTACTTGAAAGCAATGAAAAAAAAAAGAGAAAAAAAAAAGAAAAAAAAAAGGTGATGAATAAGCAAATCAATTTGATCCTTTTTATGAGTAACCGGGCCTCTATGCCTCAGGAAGCACAGAGTGTTCGCGTCAAAAGTGAAAGGGTGAGAAAAGATGAGCATTGGTGGTCTTGATTTCTAGCCTGATTGATTCGAGTAATTAGGTCTTCAGGGTATCTTTAAGCCTAGTGCCCTAAAGCCATCTGATTTGGGAGTCACTGACTGAAAGCTTGCTACATGGATCTTTCAGAAAGCTTAATAGATCAAGACATTGCACAACCAATAAAGCAATGAAAAAAATGAATTGGAAAAAATAAAAAAAATTAAAAAAAAGTCATGTATGCATGTTGGGAAGTATGATTTCAATAAGGGGAGCTAGTGAGTTGAAGGGGTATGTGCCTTAATATATTCAGAGCTTGGTTATGCCACATGATATGATTGTTAGTTCACTTTACACGAGGGAGCTAGAGTTTATTATTTTGAGATATGTTGATGTGAATTATGCATGAGGACCATTGATTTGAATTGTAGAATTTGAAAGTTTGAAATTATTCTTGAATGCAAGTTTGTAACTATATATTGTAATCTTCTTCTTGGATTAATGTTGAAACATAATTTTGAATGTTTGTGGGTAACATTTCTGGAAACCCTCACGAGACTATACTCGTCCACTAGGGGGAACCTAGGGTTTAAAGGCTTGTTACATATGCTAAATGCAATCGTTTCTCCCACGAAAATGGAGTTGGGTAGTTTAGTTAGTGTTTAGTAGTTTCTTTGTTTTAGTTTTGTTTTATTCTATTGCTAAGGGACTAGCAATATGTAAGTTTGGGGGTGTGATAGGCGTTGAATGTTACACATTCTAGCCTCTTAACTTATGTATTTTATTCTCTTAGTGATAGATTATTTTGTGATTTTACTTTGTTTTAGTGTTTTCTGTATTTTTAGGGCCTTAATGATTATTTCTGTTAAAACCAAGCTTTTGGGCTTTTAAAGAAGACATCCAAGATGGTGAGATGAAGCCTACATCAAGGAGAATCATTCAACCACTTATTTTAGCTTAAATCAGCCCAAGGAAGAGGTCCAAGAGAATTATAGCTGCTTAAGAAGGTTTCGGGCCTGAAGCCCAAATTTGCGCATTATACAGTCTTAATCCCGTTTTGGAAAATGGACCAGAAGTCTTATTTTTGAGCCTGAAATCGACATTATTTTCTTGTAAGGCTGAACGAAATTCGATTCTGCACACTTTTGTATTTCACAAAAATTCCGTAAATCGGACTTCTAGTGGGTCAAAAGTTGGGCCAAAGTCAGCAGGAAAAACCCACCTGATTAGTGCTGCGGGAAATCCTAATTTATTCCTAATTGGATTAGGACTTTGGTGTATTCTCTTGGGGAATAAAGTGAAGAATAAGGGGCTGAATTAGAAAGAGATTAGCCAGAGAGAACAGAGCTTGGAGAGTCTGAGAGGGCTGAGAAGATAACAGAAACATATTTGCAGAGCCATTGGAGAACGAAGTCATACGCAGAAGTCATGAAGATGATACCTTCTTCCTCAACAGTTGAAGCTTCTTCTTCTACCATGAGCGGCTAGTTCATCCACTAGGGTTTTGATGTAGCCCTAACAAAGCATCAATGGTTTGATTGTTTTAATTATTGGGGACCTTTATATACATGCATAGATTGTGTAATTCAGAGAATTCTTATTATAGAATTGAGCAATAAAAGTCTTGTAAATTCAATCTCAATAATTTCTTATCTTGTCTTAGATATTTAGTTATTGTTATTGAACTCAATCTCTCTTGTTTTCTGTGATCATGAGAGAGATTATTACACAATGGTAATCACTGAATATATTGTTAAGAACTTTGATGGATTATGCCTTGAAAAGATGAACCATACTGCACCCTAGATTAGAGTAGTTAGGCAGATGGCCCATGCCAATCGAAGATAGTCCATGGCTTAGCCTTAATCATATGTTATCTTCTTGACGGATGAAGGTGAACTTGTAGCCACCGACACCACTTATGCATGATGTATTTCCCCTATAATTGATTTAATTGACCATTGATTGTGGAGTTAGTGGTGAAGTCAAACACCCTAGATTTCTCTCATATTATCCTTACTTTCTATTTACTTTGATTTATTTTATTTTATCTTTTTAATTAGTTTAAAAATCAGAATTCTTTTCTTTATAAATTTAATTAGAATTAATTCAGTATTCCAACTTATCAGACCATAATCCCTGAGGTACGATACACCTTTCGATAGCCCTATTCTGCAAGGAATTCGTTCTATTGCGAAGTGTGGAAAATTTTAATTGATATACTTTTTGAGTCACACTCACACACGAATCAGCGTCTCAAATAATAATTATCACATTTCGCAATAGAACGAATTCTTTGCAAAATAGGGCTATCGAAAGGGGTGTCAAACCTCAGGGATTATGGTCTGATGAGTTGGAATACGGAATTAATTCTAATTAAATTTAAGAGAAAAGAATTCTAATTTTTAATATTAAACTAATTAAAAAGTGAAATGATGTGGTCGGAACTAAATTATATTGTAAGCTCAATTTTTCCCTTTTTATCAAAATATAATTTAACCACTCGCAAGAGCACGAATCTTTGTAGATAAGGTTCTATATAGAGGGTATCGATCCCACGAGGACTAGTCGCAATTGTCTTAAAGGAAGATTAATTACACTTTAATTCTAAAAACAGGTTTTTGAATTTGTGTTTATCAACTATTGCATGAATGAAATGACAAGAAAAGTAAAGAGTTTAAAGTTGGGAGAGAGAACTAGGGTTGGTTTCCACCACTAGCCGTTCACATGTTCATAAGTGTAGCAAGCATGGGATTCATTAATTAAATGCCTAACAATGTCATTAGGCTTGTCACCTCAATGACATATCAAAAGATCAATGTGTGTGCTAACCTATCATAATCCATCTTCAACAAGCATAACTCTTCAACCTAACTAACTACCTAATTACTCTACTCTCTAAGTGAACACTACATGCATCCAAACTACCTTGTCTTGGCATAGTCTATACAAACTAACATCACACATTCATTTAAACACCATCATCTAGCCATCATTTGCACTTCTTGTGGAATATGCAAATGTTGTGCATTCAAGTGACAAAATCTACTCTAAGACAAGAATAAATTCCATATCAAATGAATATATATAAGAGATGTATTTGTGTACATAATCACTAGGCTAAATAATCAACATTTAATTACAAATCCCAAGAGCTACAAAGATAAACAAGTTTACATGGCTAGGGGTTGAAACCAACACCCTAGTAGAAGAGTTTAGTTGCTCATGGTTGCCTTGCACCCTTCCATTGATGAAGAAAGTGAAGCTTCTTGGTCTGGTTCAGCTTCTCCTCTTCCTCTCCCGAAGGTCTCTCTTGAAGTCTTCTCATGTGTGTTGAGAGATATATGAGATATGGCCTCATTTTGTGCTTTATGGCCTCCTTTTCCAACCTTGGGGCCCACCATATATATATATATATATCACTATATATATCTATTGCATTAATAAGGCCCCCAAGAGTCTTATTCAAGTCAGACAATCCCCCTAAGTCGTGCAAAAAGGGGGATTTTGTTGCAAGTGGGAGAGCAGGTGAGCAAGTGGCCAAGTGGGTTCTGCAGAATCTCGATTGATCGAGATTTCGATCAATCGAAATGAGATCTCGATCAATCGAGATTTTGATTAATTGAGATCAACATCTCGATTGATCGAGATGCCTTTGGCTGTATTTTCTGATTTCTTCTCTTGACTGCAGAAAGCTTCAAACTTTGCTCCATTTACTCCAATACCTGCAAAACATCAAAAACACAAAAATACCGTAAACATATCTCGGTAGACGCAAAAACGGAACTAACATATGCAATAAAGAGGGTTCAAATGCATAGAATTGAACACTTATCATGAAATAAAATAAATCAAATGAAAATAAAAAGTGTGAATAATATGAGATAAATCTAGGGTATTTGACTTCACCACTAACTCCACAATCAATGGTCAATTGAATCAACTATGGAGAATTACATCATGCATAAGTGGTGTCGGTGGCTACAATCTCACCTTCATCCATCAAGAAGATAACATATGATTAAGGCTAAGTCATGGACTATCTTCGATTGGCATGGGCCATCTGCCTAACTACTCTAATCTAGGGTGCAGTATGGTTCATCTTCTCTAGGCATAATCCATCAAAGCTTTTAATGATATATTCAGTGATTACCATTGTGTAATAATCGCTCTTATGATTACAAAAAATAAGAGAGATTGAGTTCAATAACAACAACTAAATATCTAAGACAAGATAAGAAATCATTGAAATTGAATTTACAAGACTTTTATTGCTCAATTCAATAATAAGAATCCTATAAATTACACAATCTATGCATGTCTATTAAGGTCCCGAATAATTAAAACAATCAAACCATTGATGCTTTGTTAGGGCTACATCAAAACCCTAGTGGATGAACTAGCCGCTCATGGTAAAAGAAGAAGCTTCAACGGTTGAGAAGAAGGCATCATCTTCATGAATTATGCGTATGACATCGTTCTCCACTGGCTCTGCAAAGTATGTCTTCTGTTCTATCCAAAGCTCTCTCAGACTCTCCAATCTCTCCCCAACTCAGCCTCCAATCCTTCACTTTATGCCCCAAGAGAATACACCAAAGTCCTAATCCAATTAGGAATTAATTAGGTTTTCCCGCAGCACTAATCAGGTGGGTTTTTTTTGCTGACGTTCAGCCCAACTTTTGACCAACAAGAAGTCCGATTCACGAAACTTTTGTGAAGTATAAAAGTGTGCAGAATCAAATTTCGTTGAACATACGTAGGAATTAAGTCAATTTGAGGCTCGAAAATAACACTTCTGGTCCATTTTCCAAAACTGGATTAATACTGTATTAAACGCGGATTTGGGCTTCAGGCCCGAAACCTTCTTAAGCAATTGTAATTCTCTTGGACCTCTTCTTTGGGCTGATTTGAGTTGAAATAAATGGTTGAATGGATCTCCTTGATGTAGGCTTCATCTAACCATCTTGCATGTAATCTTTAAAAGCTAAAAATCATAGTTTTAACTAAAATAATCATTAAGGCCCTAAAATACAGAAAAAAGTAAAACGAAGTAAAATACCAAAATAATCTATCACTAAGAGAATAAAATACATAAGTTAAGAGGATAGAATGCGTAACATTCAACGACTATCACATCCCCAAACTTACATATTGCTAGTCCCTTAACAATAGAATAAAATAAAACTAAAACAAAAGTAACTACTAACACTAACTAAACTACCCAACTCCACTTTCATGGGATAAACGATTGCATTTAGCATATGCAACAAGCCTTTAAACCCCTAGGTTCCCCCTAGTGGATGAGTATAGTCTCGTGAGGGTTTCCAGAAATGTTACCCACAAATATTCAAAATTATGTTTCAACATTAATTCAAGAAGAAGATTACAATACATAGTTACAAACTTGCATTCATGAATAATTCCAAACATTCAAATTCTATAATTCAAAACAATGGTCCCCACACATAATTCACATCAACATACCTCAAAATAACCAACTCTAGTTTCCTCGTGTAAAGTGAACTAACAGTCATCTCATATAGCATAACCCAGCTCTGAATATATTAAGGCACATACCCCTTCAACCCACTAGCTCCCCTTATTGAAATCATACTTCCAAATAAGAAGACATGACTTTTTCATTTTTTTTTCATCATTCTCTTTTTTTCATTGCTTTATTGGTTGTGCAATGTCTTGATCTATTAAGCTTTCTGAAAGATCCATGTAGCAAGCTTTCAGTCAGTGACTCCCAAACCAGATGGCTTTAGGGCACTAGACTTTAAGATACCCCGAAGAACCTAATTACTCGAATCAATCAGGCTACAAATTAAGACAACCAATGCTCATCTTTTCTCACCCTTTCACTTTTGACGCGAATATTCCGTGCTTCCTGAGGCATAGAGGCCTGGTTACTCATGAAAATGATCAAATTGATTTGCTTATTCAACATATTTTTTTTCTCTTTTTTTTCTTTTTCATTGAAGTCAAGTAAACACATCATCGGTACTCATTCTCAAGAGATACTAATTAATATCAAGCATATGTAACTCAATAACTCAGAGCATAAGTTTACACCCCACAAGACTATGCTAGTGTGTCTATGCATGTGAGGAAATTAAAACTAATTACTCCAAAGCATGTCAATGCAAACCATGATTAAAACCACATAATTCAAATCACAATTTTCAAAAATTTAAAACATACTCAAAAATTGCAAGTTACGTACCTACATAAGGTATTAATCCCCTGAATAATGTAAAAACATTCTATCTAAAAACAAAACAAAAGAAAATAAAAAAAAATTAAGAAAATAAAATAAACAAAAATCCTAAAACAAGAAGAATTTCACAAAAATTTCCCCCATATTGTAATAAAGCACAAAACTAGGCATCGCCTCACCCCCAAACTTAAATTGTACATTGTCCTCAATGTACTATCAATCAAAGCAAAGAGAAGAGTAAGAACGATGTTACCAGAAAATCGGAGTAGTGGCAAGAAAATATAGTAAACCAATGGCATGAAGGTAATGCAAGCACCCCCCCCCAACTTGGATATTATAACCTGTCAAAACAAACCATAATACCCCAAAGATCAAGTGAAATAGTATGGGTGAAAATATATATGAAAATAAAAAAATCCTAAAAATAAATTTTTATTTTTTTTTAAATAATAAGAAAAATCTAACTACAGAAAGAAAAATAAAGCTAAAAATAAAAATAAAAACTAAGAATAAAATAAAATACAAAAGAGAGTTACCTTCCAGTTAAGGATGTGGTGGTGACTGAGCATCCGGATCCAAGTTCGCCTGGCGCATCAGTGCACGCAGCATCCATCTCATCTCTAGTTGATCCTGGCGAGTCTCATGAAAGTGATCCACCATCTCAGTCTGCATAGCTCCAAACTGTGTGGAAACCTCTATCTGTAGGGTGCCAAACTGGGCAGTCAACCCAGCAATCTGCCCCTCTAAATAATGATAATCATGGCCACCAGCTTGTGCATGGACATTCTCTTCTTCTGCTTCCATCTCCTCTGGAGCTTCCACCGGTGGTGGTATATCTACAAGTTCCCCTCCCTGAGCCAATCGAGACATTTCACCTAGCACAGCTATGACTCTTTGATGCATATGAGATCGGCTCAAATTCCAGTCATGTGTACCATAATGAATATCACGGGGAAAAGCAAGCTCATCCTTATGGACTGCATATCCCTGTGCAATAAGCAACTAATGTATGATAGTAGGGAATGGAAACTCCCAATCACTTGCACTGTCCAGTGCCTTGGCCACAACCTTGGAATAGAATTTTTTAATCTGGCCCCAAACAATCTGTGGGAATGACAGTCAATGTCCAAAATGTATAGCATATAAAGATCTAAGGAACTCTTGACGTCTCTCAGTTTTATATCCAATGGGACATCTACAGCATCAAAGAACCATAAATGATTTGGCATAGAAGACTTTAAAGCTGCATTTTGCTTTAGCCTAGAGAATTGGTTAGCACACAAACGTGCAACCAAGTTACCCACCGAAAAATCATCGGGTAGAGGAGTATAGATATTAGTTAAATCATCTGGGCACTCATGAGGATAGCCCATGGCAATAGCAATGGATGACATATCAACCTGAACTAATGTTCCATCTACTGAAGAAATAAGCACACCCTGGTCTTCAGGTTTCGGCATTAAGTTCTGATAAAAGACCTTGACAAGCCTCGGGTAGATAGTGGAACAAAAATTGAAGCCAGCTGACGATGACGGATGTCAAAAATCCCTCATCGTGTCTCGGGAAACACAACATATAGTTCAGCGATGTCAAACGTTGTTTCAAAATTCAAGGCCCTTGGATGCCATCTCTCATGAATTCCATCTCGGCGAGATCTTGAGGAAACGAGTGTTGGATCATGTCCTGCTCGGCGAGGATTGTGCGAGCTTGAAGCACCTTGGAGAATTGCTCTCTTTGGTGCAATAGAAATAGAAAAAGTTTAGTTGAGGAATTAAATCAAACACATGGTGTACACAATAAAAGTTTATCCTTCAACCTCTTCTTTCGGTAATTTTTCCACCCCAAATTGAACATTTCAATGCACCAATTATGTCCCCCAAACTTGGTCTTCAAAAGCCCTCAAAAATATTGGCACAATTTTGCAAAAGAAAAACTTCGCTTACTTTGATGTAGAACTTAAAAAAGTAAGAGTTTTCTTGAGAACTAGTGATGATCAATCCAAATTTGATGTTGATGTTGATGATGATCAATGTTGAATACTTGTTTAAGAATCACCAATTGAAGAAAATATATTCTCGGTTGAAGTAGGACTCAAATTGGAGCTCAAAGATGTCAAGGAAGCAAGTAGTAGCAAGTAGATGAGAGAGGGGAGTTATTTATAACCCAAAATTTCGAGCAGCCCCTTCATGGGCCTGGGTGATTGATCCCCCCAGCAATGGGTGATTGATCACCCACCTACTGGTGGGTTTCCCTTGAAAAAATCAAGGGGCGATCGATCCCCCTTCTATTTGCCTGTTTGACCCTCTATTGCCCAAGGTCAACTAGGACATGTATTTCTGGAGTCTCTATCGCCCAAGGTCGACTGAGAGCTCATTTTTTCACCCGTCTTGAGTCCAAATACCTCGATACACCTCTTGGCATCCTTCGGAAGCAACTTATACATCCAAACTCAAAGAAAACACATCAAAACACAACTAATATTGAAAGAGAACTTAAGAAAACTAAAATTAAAAATCAAAATCAAAGAAAACTAAAGAAATTAAAGGATAAAAATATATACAAATCCTACAATTTAACGTCCATAGGAGACGATCAACTCTCCGAAGGGATTAAGTCGGATAGACGGGATCCGTCAAGTCGACGGACTCCACGTCTCTTTTTGGCACAAATCCTTCCACACAATGCTTCAATGTTTGCCCATTAACTTTTATCAAAGTATTATCTCAAAAGCTTCAAATTTTCACAGCACCATGAGGAAAAATCGAAATCACCTGGAATGGTCCATCCCACCTTGAACGCAATTTTTTGGGAAACAACCGAAGCTTTGAATTGAAGCGCCACACTTGATCACCTGGAGAGAAGGACTTCCGTGAGATATGTCGATCATGGAACGCATTCGTCCTCTCTTTGTAAATTCATGAACTTTCATAAGGATCACGTCTGAATTCTTTTAATTCATTCAATTGCAACTTTCTTTCTTCTCCAGCTCTTTTTGCATCGAAATTGAATTTTTGGATTGCCCAAAGTACCTTGTACTCCATCTCAACTGGAACATGACATACTTTTCCATACACCAACCGATATGGTGACATACCAATAGGAGTCTTGTAAGCAGTCCGATATGCCCAAAGTGCCTCACTTAGTCGTAATGACCAATCTCTTCTATTCGATCTTACTATCTTTTCAAGAATATGCTTGAGTTCTCGATTGGATAGCTCTACTTGCCCACTTGCCTGAGGATGGTAAGGCATTGCCACCTTATGCATCACTGAATACTTAGCAAGCAAACTTCTCAAAAATTTATTGTAAAAGTGAGAACCACCATCATTGATCAAGGCTCAAGGAA
Organism: Cornus controversa; assembly: GCA_026545225.1. Taxonomy (NCBI): domain Eukaryota; kingdom Viridiplantae; phylum Streptophyta; class Magnoliopsida; order Cornales; family Cornaceae; genus Cornus; species Cornus controversa. The sequence goes on along the minus strand of CM048845.1, from coordinate 34,563,187 downwards.
TTCTGAATTGACTACGAATATTCTCATGCATAAACTTGATTACCACCTTGTGGTCATTGGTTCAAGTTGCAATGGCCTCCACCCATTTGGAGACATAATCCACACTAACCAGAATGTACTCGTAGCCAAAAGAGGGTGGAAAGGGTCCCATGAAATCAATTCCCCAAACATTAAAAATTTCAACCACCAGAATGGGGCTCATTGGCATCATATCTCGCCTTGACATTGAACCCAATCTTTGACAACGATCACAAGCTTTACAGAAAACATATGCATCATGAAATAGAGAAGGCCAAAAGAATCCACATTGAAGTACCTTTGCTTCTGTCTTCCTTGCACTAAAGTGGCCTCCACATGCTAACGTCTGGCAGAACTTGAGAATATCTTAAAACTCATGGTCCGGGACACACCGCCGAATAATCTGATCTAGACAATATTTAAATAACTCTGGATCCTCCCAAAAGTAATGATGAACTTTAAAGAAGAATCTATCACGCTCTCGCTTGATCCAGTCTCGTGGCACTTTTTCCATGGCTAAATATTTCGCAATATCTTTATACCATGGTGTGGAGTTGTCGGATACTCCAACTAATTTCTTACTCTGAAATGAATTAGATGGTGTAGTATATACCGAATTTACCACAATGGTAGAAAATTGATCTTCGAACATATTCTATTTTTCTTGCACCTTTATTTCATCTGTAGATTCAGACACATCTGCATAATTCATGAAGAAAACATTTGTCTGATCTGGAGGATTCTCAACAGCATTGAAAATATTAAGCTTAACCTTCATGTTTCCAAATGAGATATCCATGATCCCCGACCTACAATTTATGCAACCATCAGCAGTAGCTAAGAAAGGTCTACCAAAGATCACGAGAATGTGCCTATTTGGGTTATGAACTGGCTCAGTGTCAAGTACAATAAAATCAACAGGAGAGTAGAACTTGTCCACTTTAATGAGCACATCTTCAATGATTCCTCGGGGTTGCTTTGTATCTTAATTGTAACACCACCGAGGTAGGCTTCAATTCTCCCAAGCCCAATTATAAGCATAGTGAATAGGGTAGCAAATTCATACTTGCACCCAAATCAAGAAGAGCTTTATCAACATGGTGCTCCCCAATGATGCATGAGATAGTTGGGGCACCAGGATCTTTGTACTTAGGAGGAGTGAACTGCTGAATTATAAAACTCACTTGTTGTGGCAGCATCACTTTCTTTGGCACATGACTTTTAGAACACCTTTTTTGAATGCACAAGCCCTTCAAGAATTTAGCAAAAGGAGTAATTTGCTTGATGGCATCAAGGAGTGGCAAATTAATCTTCACTTGTCAAAACACCTCCATCATGTCATGCAGCTTGTCCCCTTGCTTCCCCAATTTAGATGCTTCAAGGAAAGGTTGTGGGAAAAGAGCCTTGGGCTCATAAGGAATTTCAGCACTTGGACTTGTGGTCACTTTTTCTTCTTATTTCTTCTCACCCACCTTATTATCAATTATTTTCCCACTCCTCAAAGTGGTAATGGCTTGAACTTGCTCATGGTGTGGGTTGCTTATGGAAGCTTGCAGCCCTCTTAGATTAGCAACTGGTTGACTAGGGAACTTCCCTTCTTCCCTTCTACTCGATGAAGTAGCAAGCTGTCCAAACTGAGATTCTAGTTTGGCAAAGGATTGAGAATGAGAGTGCACTAACTGAACTGTAGATTGTACTGTTGCTGCAGTAGCTTGCACTGTCTCTATCAGAGAATCAAGTTTACCAAACTTTGATAAGGTAAGTGTCAGCTTGTCTTCAATAGTAGAAATTCTCTGTGCTATAGGAACTTGTGTTTGATATTGCTGTTGAGGTACAAAATTCTTAGGTTGATACGATGGTTGCATTGCTGCCTCTTGGTTACTATAAGAAAAACCAAGATGATTCCTCCATGTAGGATTGTAAGTATTACCTCGTGGAGGATTCATTGGTCAAGTGAATGTAGCTTAGACTTGCTCATGTTGAATCTCAAAAAATTACCCCATTGAAGGACAATTACTCATATTATGCATAGGACTAGAGCCAAATTCACAAGGGCCTAGCAATGAAGGATTTGAAGTAGAAGGAGTTTGATTGGCAGCCATAATTGCTACTACCTTCTGTGCAATTAAATCAATATCAGTTGGCATAGCTTCTAAAGCACCAACCTCAAAAATCCTATCAGTCTTCCTTGTAGTGGCAGGTCTGCTAGAACGAGTAGAGGACACATGTTGTAGAGAGTTGTCACTAAGATTTTCAAACAAGGTCCATGCCTCTTCTTCACTCTTCAACATAAAAGTACCTCCACAAGACACATCAACCATCTGTCTGTTGGCTTCTGTCAGCCCTTCATGAAAACTCTACACTAGTTGCCACTTAGGAACTTGATGATGAGGACACTTCCTAAAAAGGTCCTTGAATCTTTCCCATGTCTCATAAAATTATTCCCCCTCATGTTGGGAGAAACCAGTGATAGCACGTCTGAACTGACTGGTCTTCCCTATCGGAAAATACTTCTTGAGAAATTCATTTTGCATTTGAGTCCAAGTCATAATAGAACCTGCCAGTAGAGAATTGAACCAATATTTTGCTTTATCTTTCAGGGAGAATGGAAAAAGTCTCATTCTGAAAGCATCTTCAGAGAAGTTGTGAATTTTGGTAGTTGAGCACACTTCAATGAATTCGTCTAGATGCTTGTAAGGGTCTTCTTGAGTCAGCCCAAAATAAGATGGTAGCATCTGAATAATGCTGGACTTGATCTCATAATTTTGTGCTGTGACACTGGATAGTTGAAAACCAGCTGGTGAGGTATATGTCTCAGGAACATAGTAGTCCCTAAGCAATCTAGCCCTTTTCTCTAGCAACATTAGGAATAAGATTGTCATTCCTTTCTTCCTCCATGTCTTCAACTAATTCTTCCTCTTGCACAATGGTATCAACAGGGATGTTCCTCTGTTGTCTAAGATTACGTTCAGGCTCTGGATCAAGAGGTATCAAAGGATCAGCCACAGAACGACGAACTTGCATATATTAATGAAAAACACCTGAAAAGAAAACAAAAATAAATTTAAAACAAAATATAAAAATTTCCTCAACTAAAAATCCAATTAAAATTAATTCTGTAAAATCCAATCAATCAAATAGATAATCCCTAGCAACGGCGCCAAAAATTGATTCGTGTGTGAGTTCGTCTCAAATTATAATTACCACACTTCGTAATATAACGAATTATTTGCAGAATAGGGCTATCGAAAGGGGTGTCGAACCTTAGGGATTATGGTCTGATGAGTTGGAACACGGAATTAATTCTAATTAAATTTAAGAGAAAAGAATTCTGATTTTTAAAATTAAACTAATTAAAAAGTGAAATAAAATAAATCAAAGAAAAATAGAAAGTTTGAATAATATGAGATAAATCTAGGGTATTTGACTTCACCACTAACTCCACAATCAATGGTCAATTAAATCAACTATGGGGGATTATATCATGGATAAGTGGAGTCGGTGGCTACAAGCTCACCTTCATCCGTTAAGAAGATAACATATAATTAAGGCTAAGTCGTGGACTATCTTCGATTGGCATGGGCCATCTGCCTAACTACTCTAATCTCGGGTGCAGTATGGTTCATCATCTCTAGGCATAATCCATCAAAGCTTTTAATGATATATTCAGTGATTACCATTGTGTAATAATCGCTCTCATGATCACAGAAAATAAGAGAGATTGAGTTCAATAACAACAACTAAATATCTAAGACAAGATAAGAAATCATTGAAATTGAATTTACAAGACTTTTATTGCTCAATTCTATAATAAGAATCATCTAAATTACACAATCTATGCATGTATATAACGGTCCCCAATAATTAAAGCAATCAAACCATTGATGCTTTGTTAGGGCTACATCAAAACCCTAGTGGATGAACTAGCCTCTCATGGTAGAAGAAGAAGCTTCAACGGTTGAGGAAGAAGGCATCATCTTCATGAATTATGCGTATGACTTTGTTCTCCACTAGTTCTACAAAGTATGTCTTCTGTTCTGTCCAAAACTCTCTCAGACTATCCAATCTCTCCCCAACTCAGCCTTCAATCCTTCACTTTATGCCCCAAGAGAATATACCAAAGTCCTAATCCAATTAGAAATTAATTAGGTTTTCCCGCAGCACTAATCAGGTGGGCTTTTTTTGCTGACATTCAGCCCAACTTTTGACCCACTAGAAGTCCGATTCACGGAATTTTTGTGAAGTACAAAAGTGTGCAGAATCAAATTTCATTCAACATACGTAGGAATTAAGTTGATTTGAGGCTCAAAAATAACACTTCTGGTCCATTTTCCAAAACTGGATTAAGAATGTATTAAACGCGGATTTGGGCTTCAGGCCCGAAACCTTCTTAAGTAGCTGCAATTCTGTTGGACCTCTTCTTTGGGCTGATTTGAGTTGAAATAAATGGTTGAATGGATCTCCTTGATGTAGGCTTCATCTAACCATCTTGCATATAATCTTTAAAAGCTCAAAATCATAGTTTTAACTAAAATAATCATTAAGGCCCTAAAATACAAAAAACAGTAAAATGAAGTAAAATAACAAAATAATCTATCACTAAGAGAATAAAATACATAAGTTAAGAGGCTAGAATGCGTAACATTCAACGCCTATCACCAGGGGATTCATGTTTTTATCCAAGGGGCTACTCTTCTCCAAAACTTTAGGAGAGGGGTCGATCTGCCTTGCTTCAGGAGATTGATGTTGGAGCACGACCTTAGGATCGACCTACAAAAACAATAATGAGAGGGAGATAAAATCAATAAATTAGGTAAGCAAAGAGAAGGAACTACCTGTGGAAGAGAGCCCAACTTTCTTTTACTTCTCTTGATATGAGGTTCATTATCAGAATCTGATGCTGGACCCAGGGATGGATCTGAGATGAGCTTGGTACCTTTCAGTGAACCTTTGGCAGTGGTTTTCTTTCTTTTGGGCTGAAACAGAAGATAGTGTTAGGGTACCCAGTAGGGAAAATGAATAGAATAGAGTTTGAAGGTTACCTTAGGTGGAAGAGGTCGTGAAGTCTCAACTGCTGGCTGGGGCTGGCTTTGGATTTCCTCGTCTTGGGGATCCGCCTTAGCCATAAGGTCAATTGGTTGATTGCTCAGGGTATGATTGGAAGATTGTGCTACGAAAGAACAAAGTCAGATTAAGAAAGGCAAGTCAGAGTTAAGAGTGAACGAAAGATCATGGAGCTACCTTGCTTAAACTTTGACCTAGTTCTGGTGGCTATGGGGGTGCCAGCAGTAAGAGGCACTAAGGCACTCTTGGTGGGAGTTTTTATATCCTTTTTGGGCGAAGGAATAGGAGATGTATAATATCCTTGAGAGCTGACAGCCAAAAATTTAAAGAAGTTGGTAAGACGCTGGAAGAAGATAGACTCATCGACGTCCAAGGCTGAAGTAATATGGGAAGCCCACCAAGTGTTAAAAGAAGGATCGGCATGGGGTTGAGGAATGAAGGTTTGAAACCAAGACCGATCAGCTGCATTATTATTTTTAGCTGATACATCTAAGACATATCAATCCTCTTGACACCTAACCATAAAAGGTCGAGTTGTATGAAAAGTACGGAGTCAAATGAATTGATTGTACAAGGCCAAATTGCCTTACAAGTTAAGCCAGGTTGTAGGACTCCACCCCTACTCTACTATTTGGAGAATACAGAGGGGCAGTATTGTAATGAAGGTCTTGGCCTAGCAAAAAAATTGGCCCAGGAAGCATTGTATTCATCCAGCTCCCGTTTGGTGGAAGAGCTTGTGGGAGGTTAGAGCTAGGTTGGAGTCTGAGGGAGGTCTGAGAATGGAAGAAACTGCGAGGCCGAACATTTGCGATAGTGAAGGAAAAACCTGACACAATCACTGAACGATTGGGCCTTGGGTAAGGCCGATTCATACAAAAAAGAGACCAAGGAATCACTGGTTGATGGAGAAATTACTAGGCTAAGTTCGGGGAAGTAAGCCCTCAGCCAAATCTGGAATAACCAAAAGGGGCCCCCTGATCGAACATAATGGGTTGTGGTAAGGTCATAGAGACCTCTATAAAGGTAGTATAGAACAAAAGGGGCCAGAGCAAGGGTTTTTCCTTTAGCTAGAGCAAGGGCAATCTCGATTACATCCTTCATCACTTGTAGGGCCGGTACACCAAGGAGAAATTTATTCAACCAATAAAGAAGGAATGTGATGTGCTCACCATCACTAATAGGCCCAGAAGTCTTTCTAGTGGCCATCAGAAAAGGGTGATAGGAAGAGATGGTGGCTTTGTTGCCTGAGGTTTTTGGTGGGTAGTGGAAGGACATCGTTGATTCAGGGAGAAGGGAACTAACTTCAATGCTCATTTTCTTGAGCCCAGTTAACATACAAATGTCTTGGACGGTTGGAGAAATCATTTTATAAGGCAGATGGAGGGAATTTGTTTTAATCGACTAGAATATAGTAGCCAAACAAATAAGATACTTTTCTTGGATCATGGGCATGGTGCTAAGCTGGATGGCGTCATAAATGCTCAAGTTTTCCATAGTTTCCCTTTCTCAATAGAAACTCAATCTACCTAGGCATTCCAGTCCGAATTAATCGAATTCTAGTTCTTGAGTTGGTATTGAGTCACTAGGGTTCGTTTATCGTCAACAGGCTTTGAAGCATGAGATATTTCTCGGCCAAAGGGTAGAAGGACGAGATATCGGAAGGCATTTCCTCCATGAAGGCAGGGCCTAACCCTTTGGAACCATTGGAGCGGTCGACAAGAATGTCTAGATAGAGTTGGCTGAGGGCGGTGGCATTGACAGTCACCTCAACATGTTTAAAGTTAGAAGTAGGATCGTTAGAAGGAAGTGATAGGTCAGTGGATTTGGGGGCCATGGAATCAGAGAAAGCAGGAAGTGAGTTAGGGTTTATTGCTGGAAGGAAGCGGCAGAGTTTGTAAGGAAGAAAGGAGAATAGTCGAGTTTAAATAAGGGGCGCTCAAGATTCAAGAAAGGATGAGTATTATAGGCATTAATGTCAAGCGTGCGGCTGATGGATAGGGATAAAGTAATATTTAAATTCAAAATTCCTTGGGATTCGCATGGTAAAGCAGAAAAACCACCCCAAAATTTTAATTTTGGGGGGGGGGGGCAATTGTTGGCACCAAAACTTGGCCCCACTTGGCAGTAAGTATAAAAGTTGTTATAATGAGGTTGATGACGAGGTTTTCTGGGAATAAAACTATAAGGGGCCAAAAAATGAGTTAAAGATATCCTAACAGAAGTGATCAACGCCTACTAAAATAGGTGCATAGCTATTTGTTCGCACAGTATATCTATACGGGTGTATATACATATATATATATAGGTGAACGTATATAAAGATTGCCTAATCGTACAGATAACCGCAAGGAGGTTACGAAGAATGGGGCTTCATATTATGATAAGCTAATAAAGGGACTCTTATGAATTTCACTTACATTAAAAGACTAAGCTGAACATGGACTCTAGAATGATTATATGTACTGGTGGACTCTTCATAGAGAAGGACTCCAATATTTTAGTTACATGAGGAAAAGGAAAGACTGCATGGATAACTTTGGGCAGAGTATGGACTCTTGTATGAAGAGGTTGATGAACTACCAATAATATTTTATTTGTTATTTCATTTTTATTATTATCTTGTACCCTAGGATTAAATACAGGTGATGTATCATTTCTTCTATAAATAAATGAACAAAACTCTGTATTAAGAGTTCTCAACAACCATAACAAAATAATTGCATTATGTGCAATCTATCTCTCTTATAATATTCTTTCAGAATATTGCTCTTCTTCTTATTCTATCTACTTCTCCCTTAATTTTCTTTCTCTCGACCTCCTCTAATCCGTCAGTCGGTCTATCTCTCCCTCCTTCTATCTCCCTCCGTCTATCTCCCTCCTTCTACCTCCCTCCTTCTACAATTCAGTCTCGCAATTCTTTGCGCACGGTTAAAAGTCCTCTTAATTAAGGCAAGGAAAGAACTTATTAAGGAGATTCATATTCTCTCTCCCTAACCGATCGCCTGATCCAAGGAAGCTTGCAAAGGAGATACTTGTGTTCTACCAAGTTATTTACCTTGAGCCTACACTACGGTTTTGGCACACCTTCAATCAATCGGCCAACTTGGCTGATCGATTTATAACCGAACAATGTGTCTAGTCTATTCTTTTCTATTTATTTATTTTTGAATTAGGCACACTCTCTCTCTCTCACCCCAACACATTTCACACATGATCTATCACACCATTCACACTCTACTCTATCTTACTCACTCTATGTCTTTTTTTTTTTTTATAAATTTGAATTAGGACTTGAATTTAATAACAATATCAAGATTTCCCTCTCATGACCAGTTATGAGATCTCTTTGTTGATCATTTGATCGAGACATTTATGAAAAAATAGATTTGATAAATTTGACTTTTCACATGTCTTAGAAGTGTTTCAGTGGAGTAATTAACAAAAGAGAGTTCATGACTCTTGTTGTGAGAGGATTCTCTTCATAGATTTATTTTTTTATTTTCCCTTGCATCAAATTAATAGGTGTTGAGTTGTCACCTGTTTTCGCTTTGGACTTGGGTCGAATTATCACTAGACTACTTCCAAGGCAGCACTCCTGGAGACAAATTTTTTGACTCGCTTTTGTCATGTCGGTCTTGGACCCGAATTCTAATCTCTATTGTAACTTGATATATAAAGGTGCTAGAGTTTGTATAGTTCACAAACAACAATGGAAAGTGAAAACCAAAATAGAGAATGAGAGAGAGAAAAAGGGTGTTGGAGTGAAGGCTTGAGAGATTTGTAATATTCTTTCTTCTTCGCAAAATAAAAATACTCCGTCGTTCTTCATCATTGACATGGTTTATAAGTTGAACTTAAAACTTTGTGGTTTCTGTATGGTGTGATTTAGGTTTTCTATTTTTGTTTGATCATATTATGCATTATCGGTGTGTCGTAATAATGGGTCTATTTAGTGATTTCAAAAAAATCTGAACACATTATTATGTTAAATAATTCAAGTAAATTGCAAACACCATTATTTTCATTTAATTTGATCAAATATATTATCTAAATAATTATTACATGAATGGATCTTTAGATCAAAAGCAAGGATTGGAGAAAGAAAAATAATGACGTCAGATGCTGGTCAGGCCACTGAATCACACACAAATAGTGTCGTTGGTGGGGCCTACACATTATGAGTGACTGGTCAATGCTGAATCTGTCCAAAAAGAAATTTTGTAAAATACACCAACATGTAAGGTCATCCACTGTGGCTTGGCCAAAAGTGGTTCTCCAAATTTAAATTTCAGCTAGCCACGTCAGCTTTTAGCCAAAGCCACCCACATTGAGGATCTCTAAATTTTGACTCCACAATAGTTTCTCCAAATTTTCACTACCCACACAATTAAATAATCTTTCACAATTAAATTAATCTAAAATTTTATGGATATATATATCTATATATATATATATATGTTAAAGTTTTTCATACTCTGTTAACTTGAAAATTTCATAATTTTTTCATCTTAAGTCAAAAAATAGCCTAAGTGGTACTCAAATTAAAACTCTCAAAATTATCTTTTTAACAGAAATGGTTTCATCAAAAAATTCAATTTGAAGTGAAACTTATTAAATTTTAAGTGAATGATACACACACACATATATATATATACACACATGACATAAAGGCCGAGACAAAAAAATATTTTAAAATTTTTAAGCTTTGCTATATGCTTCACCTAATCCAGCGAACTTCTTAGCCAAGTTCCCTGGGGACCCTCAAATTTAGCCAGACCATTGGCTGGAATATTGACATTTTGCTTCGCCAAACCCATGTCTGGTGAAGCCACAGTGAATGCTCTAAGACATTTTTTTTTTACGTCATTGAAGGGATGGCTTGTAAGTTGCAAGTCAATTGCTCAAATGACTTCTACTCCACCACATATGCTTTCGCAAAGTTATCTTTTTGTTTTTTTCATTTAGAATTCAATTCGTAAAATACACCATGTAAGGCATATTTTTTCTACGTCATTACAGGGATGGCTTGCCTACATATGCTTTCGCAAAGTTAACTTTTTGTCATTTTCACTTAGAATTCAATTTGTTAAATACACCAACATGTAGGACATATTTTTCTACGTCATTAAAGGGTTGGCTTGCAAGTTGCAAGTCAATTGCTCAAATGACTTCTGCTCCACCACATATTATTAATATGTTATAACAGATTGTAATATCCGTGATTTTGAGGTTACGTTATTTTAATTTTGGATTTTTCTAATTGTTTAAATAGTTGATTGAGTGTTTTAAATATTATATGTTTTACTTGTTTAAATTTTTATGGAGTGTTTTAAATGTTAAATGTTTTAGGGTGTTTTATTTTATTTATATTTTTAGGTTGGACCATACTTTTATATTTTTCTGTTATTATTTTTAAATTCTTTTTCGGATTGGACTAGGGAGAGTTTGGGTGGATTATTTGAATTTGGGCTATGTTTGAATTGGATTATGTTGTATTATAATTGTTTGAGGTTAGAGCTAGGTATATATATGTAATATCCCAATCAAAAAAAAAAAATTTGAATTTGAATTATCAGATTTGTTGCGAGAAAATCTGAAAGTCAAATTTAAATTTGAAACCTATCCTACCCCAACTACGGGGATATCGATGTTATAAAATTATATATATATTTTTATATAGTCAGAAGATATTATTTTTACAAAAAGAAAGAGTTCAACTCAACCTCAAAGACTGATAAACGTTGAACCTCTGCAGTAGTCGGAAGGAGAAACTGTGGGTTCAACAGTAGCCGGGAGGAGAAACGGTGATCGAAGAATTGCATAGAGAGAGTCGGTGATTGGAATAGCGATAACAGGCAAGTCGATTCATTTTATATATTTATATATAACTGAGACTTGTCATTTAATTATAGGTTTAGAATTTTTAATCATGTTGACACCTTAGGATTACATTTAATGTATTGATCACATGAGTTTTTCTAAAGTATAAATTAATTACTAGATTAAATATGAGATCTAGTGTTTAAATATCGATAAACTGTGAATAGGGAAAACCTTCTCAATATATATGCACCCATAGGAATAAATCACGTGTTTGAAATAACAATATTGTGGATTTTAAATTGTTGTTGAGTTCTGTGTAAAAGAACGTGTGAAATTGATGTTGATTGCACAATATATGAACTGTTATTAGGTTCTGTGTAAAAACATATGAATATGATGTTGGGCAGTTATAAATATTGAAGGTTACGCGTTGAAATAAATGTTATGGATTTAGTGGATTTATTTATCGTTATCAGTGGTGGAGAATGAGATTCACAGTAGTTAGTGCAGTTATTCCAGTAATGTATATATAATTATTCATGTAAAGTGTTGTTTAGTGGAATTTGGATTACTGAGTAAAAGTGTTGTTTAGTGGAATCTGTTGAACGAATGTGTTGTTTAGTAGAATCTGGATTATTGAACTAATGTAACGAATGTGTTGTTTAGTGTAATCTGGATTTCAGAACGAATGTGTTGTTTAGTGGAATCTGGATTTCAGAACGAAGGTGTTGTTTAGTGGAATCTGAACGATTGATATATTGGGGTAGGTATAATATAAGTGTTTAAACGTAGCAAGATATATATATTTGCATAACTCATATATATATATATATATATAACTTAGAATACAGTAACGTGTTTTAGGGTCAGTTTTATTGGTAAATAAATAGGACGTATAATAGTGGAATCAGTGTTGTTCTGTATATTTAGTTTAGGACAGTGGCACGGTGGAACTAATGTTCTGTATATTTACTTTAGGATAGTGGCGTGGGTGTTCTGTATATTTAGTTTAGGACAGTGGCACTGGGAACCAGTGTTCTCTATATTTACCTTAGGAAAGTGGAGCGGTGTAACCCTATATTTACTTTAAGGTAGTGGTTGTACATTGATTTGATTATATCTAGGACGGTGGACATATGTGTATTGAAATGTGACAATTGGGTTTGATAAAGCTTAATGGTTTAGCTTCTGTAATGTTAGTTGTTATTTTTAGAGGCTAAGAGTGACACTCAAAGTGGGTTATACATTTGTGAGTGAAATGAGTTACCAACAGAACTAGTTATTTAAGGAATGTGTTTACCAACCTGATATTTCTAGTATCCAGACAGTTCTTGTATACTATTCTGGACAATTTATTGTATAGAAAAGAGACTTATTTATTTATTTATTTTGGTTTCTTGTATGCAAGCCAAAAGTTTTAACTAAATTTTAATTAATGAAAATTAGAGGAAAATAGTAAAAATATTTCTAAAATTATGAAAATTCCAAAATAATGTATTTCAGTTTAATTAACTCAAATTTGCTGAAAAATGTGAAATTACATTAAAGTTTGTAATGGATAATGGTGAGTAGTCGAGGAGTAGTCTGGGACTATTCTTATGATGACTTTGTTAGGTAAGGTCAGGGACCTACCTATCGGGAGTGCACTACCCTTTTGTTATGGCCATTGGGCTCAGCATGCCCTTATTATGTGGACGTGGTCCGGGACCATCTGGGTGAGTAGACGTATAACCGAGCCACATGTGTGTTTTCGGTAGTCCGGGACTATGCGATGCACACCATTGATTGGAGGGGAGCCTGGGGCTCATGTGAGATAAGTAAAATTTTAATATAAGTTAATCAAGATGGTTAACAAGTTATGTGTGAAATTGTGGAAATTGTGTTCTGTTGTATGTTTTGGTAATTATGATATATGAGAATTTATGACCTGAGATGAATATATATAATTAATGTATTTTGATGAGTTACTTTTATATATGAAAATATAAGGTGAATCGATTTGCTGAGCAGAGAATGTGTTTAGCAAACCCTTGTTGAGCTTGTGAGCTCACTCCTTAACAATTTTCGGGTACACGTTGATTGGAACGTGATGGAGTCATGTGAGCTGGATGGAGATGATTTTGCTGTTTTCCTACTTCTTTGTACTTCAATAAAGTTGATATGAACTTTTGTAATAATGTTGAGGATTTTTATTGATTGTATTAGATGATGCTACATTTGTTTTGTAGTTATTTATGTTTTCAATAAAATTCTTCTTTGGAGAGTTATAATATGTTGTGTGAGGTAGTTGTTGTTGCAAATCACGCACTTTATTTAAGTATAGAACCAGTGTTTCTATTATTTAAATTTAGGGGCGTGACAATATATCTATTATTATTTTTTCTTTTTATTTTGTTTTAGTATTTTTTTTTCAAAACAAAAAAAATATATATATATATATAGTATAGAGAGAGAGAAGTAGGGGGCTCTCGCATCGAGTTAAGGATTTTGTGAATGAAGGGAAGAAATTAGTGACGGCAGAATAATTCTAGTGAGAGAAAATAATCCTAGAGAGAGAGAGAAACCGAATGAGGGAGGGCTGGTTTGGCTCATGGTGGTAGATGGTGATGGTGGCCGTATGGGTATAAGCGGCTGCCATAGTAGTGGGTTTGCATGGTGGTTGCTTGGCAATAGTTATGGTGGTCCGATGAAGCTGCTGGTGGGTTTCCTGGTGCGCGCAGAAGGTGGTGGCAGCGGTGGAGTTGCTGAGTGATTTGTGGTACTTGATGATGGTGGTTGCAGGTTGCGGCTGGCCGTGGGTCTTTTATGGCTAGCGGCTGGCTGTGGCATGATGAAGCTACAGGGCAGCGGGTTGGTGAAGTAATATTCATGGTGATGTGGTTGCCAGCTTGGTACAGGGCCGGCCCTGGGCCTAGGCGGCCCAGGCGGTCGCCTAGGGCCCCAAAATTTTTTAATTTTTTGAGGGCCCCCAGCCCACTAGATGTTATTTAAAAAAAATATATAGTAACTAATAGCCCAATACACTAGTCTGAGCCAATAACAAAGTGGGCCTCATTTAAAAAAATGATAATGGTCCAATACAATGGTCCGGGCCTCATTTAAAAAATAAATAAATAAATTACTACTAACTATTTGTTTTAGGCATTTTTTTTTTAAAACTCCTTCCCAATACACTAGTCTGGGCAATAACAAAGTGGGTCTCATTTAAAAAATAATGATAATGGTCCAATACAATGGTCTGGGCCTCATTTTTAAAAAAATAAAAATAAATTACTAATAACTATTTGTCTTAGATATTTTTTTTTTTTAGAACTCCTTTTCTTTTATTCTTCTATTTTCACAACGGCAATGCAACGACTTTCCTTTGGGGATTGTGAGCACTTTAATTAATAATTTTGCAACTCAAAATGCGAGACGATTACATCACATTTACTTTGATATGAATTTCAATTTTGATTTTTGTGACTAAAGTGTGTTGAATATTTCTTTTAATTTTTTTATGTAAACTGGATCGTGCTATTTATAAAGCACCAAGATCAGGATTTTTTTTTCAATATTAATTTATTTTATTTGTTTATTGTCTCATTTTAATAAAAATTTTGCACTCCTATAGAATTTATCGGCACGTGAAAATTTAGGTAGAAAGGGCCCCATTTGAAAGTCCGCCTAGGGCCTCTCAACATTTTTCGAATCTCAGGGCCGGCCCTGGCTTGGTAGTTAGGTGCATGACTACAAATCGCTTGGCAGTAGGTTGTGTTGTGGTTCATGGTGAATGATGGGTTTGGTGGCTCACCGTGAAGAGTACAGTTGGTTTGAATGAGATGATGGTTCGTAGTGATGCTGTCATGGTGTTGTGCATGGCTCAGTTATGTGGCGGCACCATTAGTGTGGCTGCGGGCTTGAGGCTTGTGGTGAAAGGTGGCTGCACAGGTGGTTTACGGTTTGAAGGTTGATGGTTTGGGTTGGGCCACAACTTTAGTTTAGCTTTAAAGTAGACCCATTAAATATGGGTCTATACATAACGACCTTGCCTGCTCCAGTGATGATAGCACTTGGACTGGAGCATTGGGCTTGGAGTATTTCATAAATTGGGTTGATATGAAAATTCAACGAGCCTAGGTTTGGCAAACTAGATCAAATTGGATTTGAATTTGGGCTTAAAAAATTAATTGGGTTTGGTATTTAGAATTGGGCTTGTTTAATTAAATGGGCTTGTTAAATTGGACTAGGTCAGAATTATAAATATTCCCAGTAGCAATTTATAATGAAATGGGTTGATTGTTTGGGTCTGGTTATCACATTGGACTGGGCTGAAATATGGGCTTTGGATTTCTGGATTGGCAATGGACTTACAGGCTTCCGGATAAAAACCTGAGCTAAGTTGATACTTGCTCTTTTCTCCTATTCGCGCATATTTAATTTATGTAAAATTATATATCTGTGTATACGAGATTGATTGTGTAAATTATATATATATATATATTTATTTATTTATTTATATTGGTGATTGTGAAAATGTCGGTTTAAATTGCTTTATTTAAATTTATGTATGGCAATTTTTT
Organism: Cornus controversa; assembly: GCA_026545225.1. Taxonomy (NCBI): domain Eukaryota; kingdom Viridiplantae; phylum Streptophyta; class Magnoliopsida; order Cornales; family Cornaceae; genus Cornus; species Cornus controversa. The sequence goes on along the minus strand of CM048845.1, from coordinate 34,547,720 downwards.
ATGTGGAATGTGAATATTAAGTATAATTGTGCTGTGATTTATTTCGTGGTTGTTGATGGTTCAGTGCTTTTGTTGCGTTATTTTTATGTGCACAAAAGGTTGATGTGTATGTGTGTACTTATTAATTTTTTTGTGCAATTAAAAGTGTGCTTGTTAATAAATTGGTGCATTTAATTTGTGACATTATATGTGTACGAATTGTACGTGTTTATTTGTACTTTATGGGATGTTTTTGTGTATTTAAATGTTAAATGTTACATAATTAAATTGTAATATTTGATTGTATTATTTATTTAAATATAAATTAAATTATTTTGAGATTATGACGTAAATGTCAACTTGCTGAAGCAATGAAAGATTGTTCAGCATATCCTTGTTGAGCTTTGAGCTCACCCCCTCCCAAACTTTGTAGGTTATGCCATTAACATAGGGACAATTACTGAACTTGGTAGTACCGGTTGAAGAGGTAGCGGTTGAACCATTAGAGTTTATTTTGGTTAATTAGATATTTATTTTCTGCTCAATATATGAGACAGATTATTCTTATTGAGAAAATTTGTAAGAAAAAATTATATTTAACATTTCCTTTCGACATAAGAATTTTGTACAAGACTTATGTATTTCAAGAACTGAGCGGGCTGCACTCACCCGTCAATTTGCATACATTTTTTAATATATATATATATATATATATATATATATATATATATATACTATTTGCATATATAATAAATATATGATTTTTCCAATTGTGATTATTACTTGGTGCCATGATAAAACTTGAGCTCATAGTGTGGCACTAGACTACTTGAATATTTTAAAAGACTAAACATCTTTTAAGTAAATAACATATCTAAAATTAACAAGTGTTTATATATTTTATTCGTGTGTAAATAAATACACATATTATTTTTATTGGATATTAAGTGCACTTTGATTTGATAGGATGTAATATAAATGTAACATTTGAGTGTCTAGTAGTTAAAAAATAGAAAACTATTGGGATGTATCTCATAAAGGCATGAATTGAGCTAAAAAAAATTTGCAATGGAGGTGAAACTCACTCTCAAAAATCCAATTCGAGTTATGGTAAACAAATTTGGAGTACTATTTTAGCATAAACTCTCAAACTTGAACTCAGTTATCAAGTCAATAAAAACTTTATTTAATTTACCAATAAATGACTCATATATATATATATAGACACACACACGCACACACATGTATTCGTACGAATGTGTGGAAGCCGAGTCATCATATTATATACATCAGATTGCATTGTTTTAATTCATGTAGCAATCTCATTGATTTACAAGTGGCAGCCAAAGACAAAGCAAAGATTTTATCCAATTGCACTGTGACTCTGATGAACCAAATGGCATGCCCACTAGCCACATCAAATGACATATCTATATTACATTTAAGCATTGTGTTTGAATCTTCCTAAAAAAAATATAACGATTTAATGGTAAAAAATGCTTAAAAATTCAATCTTACGGTTCAAAATATATATACCTATCTACGGTCTAAAATAACTCTCTCTCTATCTACGATCTAACGGTCATAATTCACACCTAAATTAACATACACATCCACTTATCCTCACACCCCCCACTACACTCACACCTAAATTCACATACACATCCACCTACCCTTATACCCCTACATCGTTTATATAAAATCAACTTTTATTTTAGTCCAATAATTTTTTAAATAATGTCGTGGGCATAGGCAATACGCTAGTCTTTATTGCATTTAAACATTGTGTTTGAATCTCCCTAAAAAAATCACAATTTAACGTTCAAAAATGCTTAAAAAAATTGATCTTACAGTTCAAAATATTTATACGTATCTACGGTCTAAAATCCTCTCTAATATCGATCTAACGGTCACAATTTATCCATTACATTCACACCTAAATTTACATACACTTCACCTATCCTCACACCCCTAAAATGATTCAGTCTAACTATTTTTTTTAAAGTGTCGTAGGCACGGACAATAGCAAGAATATGAGTATGAATAATAATATAATATATTAATATATATTCAACAGGTTAGCCAATATCCAAAATACCATAAATCTAACAATAAAAAAAACAAATTATACAAATACTTCAATTAGTTATGAAGCAATTAACGTGTCATTGGGTTCAAAACTACTAGTAGAACCTTGCACATTATTCATTTTTCTAATAACGAATAATAAATTTAAATACAAAACACCAAACAAAACAACATGACTTTATGTTACATAAAGTTCTATTGGCCTTTTATTTATATATTTTTTGTTTCCAAATTTATTATTTAGGAACTTTTTGAACTATTTTTTATTTTTCTGAATTTTTATTTAGAAAAAACTACATTTGTAGAGAAAAGAACATAATGATCATATTAAAAGGTATATATGTCATTATAGTTATTTCAGGGGTCAAGTTGTCAATTATTAGAAGATAAGAGACTGAAATACTCAAAAAAATATTTGAGTCTTTTTGTAACTTTTTAAAATTACAAAATATACCCTGTCATGTCCTCCATGTGTCCTTACTGCATCCCCCGTATGTTAAAAAAATAAAAAATTTCAGAACACTTTTAAAGTGTCCCACATAGTTATTTTCTTTTTCACACATTACTGAGCTTTGAAATATCTTTATTATTACTTTACGTGGATGAACTACCACAATATTATAGGTATGCAATATATAGGACTGCCGATATGTACAGGTGTGGCCTGCTGGTATTTTTCATCCTTTTAAAGTAAAGGTAAAGCAAGAATATGGACATATAGGGTGTGTTCACTAACCAGAATATTTCTTGTTTTTCTTTTTCTGTTCTCTAAAAAGGTAAAAACAGGAACAAAAAATATGTTTATTAAAATGTTTTTGTTCTCTATAAAAAATATATATTTCTCATTTTTGTTAACGAATGAGGAAACAAAAAAATTTTTTTTTATCTTATTTCTCTATTGTAGCACTGAGAATATTTCTAAACTACTGTAGCGGAGCCTCTTCTATTATTTTCACTGCTGAACTCATCTCTTTTCATGGTCTCTTCCTCTCTGCTTCTCTCTTCTCACCGGCCCATCTCTGTGGACGACAACGACTCAACAAGGGACGACAACCAGCCGAGAGTTGCAGATCTGTTATTTCTTGGAAAGGTACGTGTGTTCTCTCTTCTCTATTTTTTTCTCTCTTTCTCTCTCATCTATTCCAATGTTCAAAGTCCCAGATCTATGAATCTGGGACAGTTTTGGTGCTTTGGACCCCTTTTCTTTTATCCATTAGCATTTCGAATCCATGGAATACATCATTTATTGACTCTTTTTATACACACTCGTAAGAGAAGAAAGATGAATGATCTGATCTCTCTTTTCTCTTCTCTTTTTGTGGGTTTCGCGGAAGCTATCATAAAAATAACTAATTCTCTGTCCCTTCTGTAGATAGGCATGAGGAATAAGGATATGGTTAAGCAACTAGCAACTAGTTTGAATAGTTTCTGTTGATTTGTTTCCTCTATTCTTCTGATGTGGACTATCATAGGTACAATGAATTGATATATCTTTCTCTTGTGTTGATTTCAAACGCCTTATGTTCAGAATTTTAAAATATATCAATATGTAATAGGGGATTCAATAAATCTTATACATATGCAGTGCTATTAATTATCTAAAGAAAAGCCCTGTAGCCATGAGGTAGAGAATTTAACAAGTGTAAGATGATGATGGTGATGTCTCAGCCCACTACCCTATTTTTGAGTACCCTGGGTTTGGATAGATTAGGTGCCCTTTGCCCTGGGGTAGAGTTAGTTGAGAATTTGGTGTATGTATAGATATCATCTGATGAAGCAAGAATTTGACTTAGTGTTATCGATGATCCCCTTGTCATCCACTTTCTAGTAGATTTGTTGGTAGGATTCTTATGGCACAATATATATATGTTGGTAGGATTCAAAAAATTTCATCATTTTCGCTATGAATGCGTTTTGAATGATGTTTTGAGTGTTTTGAGAGTGGGAAACACGTTTGGAAACATGTTATGAGGTTTTTGAAAATTTTTGAAAGATTTGGAGAAGTTTTACTTTTTGGTCAAACTGGGGCCCGGGATGCGGTCCGAGTGGGCCTAAAAATTCAAAAATTTTAGAAAATAATTATTTTTGAGATTGAATGTAATAAAAATTTTAATGAGTTAAGGAAGTGATTTCAAGACCGTAGGAGTTTTCAAAATCGAAAACGGAGCCCGGGAAGGTACGTTAAGTGACTTAGGGGCAAAGAGGTAATTTACTCTTGGTGAGGTGGCCTATATAAGTATGTATATTGCTGGGGTAGAGATGTTAAATACGGATTTCTGCCATGGGAGCTCCTATTTCTTCCCCAAGCTTCTCCCTTGGTTTTCATCACCTTGTAGTGCGATTTTGGGCTTGTCTCAAGAGAGAAAGCTTCTCCTCTCTCCTTCCTCTATACGTTGGTGGGTTCAAAGTCTCCCAAATGTGAGTTTCCAAAAAATTGATAGTTTCTAAAGTGTGTATTTGGACTTAGTCTGATAGGCGTTGAATGTTACGCATTCTAGCCTCTTAACTTATGTATTTTATTCTCTTAGTGATAGATTATTTTATGATTTTACTTTATTTTAGTGTTTTCTGTATTTTCAGGGCCTTAATGATTATTTCAGTTAAAACCGTGATTTTGGGCTTTTAAAGATGACATGCAAGATGGTTGGATGAAGCCTACATCAAAGGGATCCATTGAACTCCATATTTTAACTCAACTCAGCCCAAGAAAGAGGTCCAAGAGAATTACAGCTGCTTAAGAAGGTTTCGGGCAATCTGTGCATAATGCAGTCTTAATCCCGTTTTGGAAAACGGACCAGAAGTCTTATTTTCGAGCCTCAAATTGACATTATTTTCTCGTAAGGTTGAACGAAATTTGATTCTGCACACTTTTGTATTTCACGAAAATTCCGTAAATCAGACTTCTAGTGGGTCAAAAGTCGGGCCGAAGGCAGCAGGAAAAACCCACCTGATTAGTGCTGCGGGAAACCCTAATTAATTCCTAATTGGATTAGGACTTTGGTATATTCTCTTGGAGAATAAAGTGAAGACTTGGAGGCTGAATTGGGAGAGCTTACACAGAGATTGGAGAGTCTGAGAGGGCTGAAGAGAACAGAAACATATTGCAGAGCCATTGGAGAACGAAGTCATACGCGTAATTCAGAAAGATGATGTCTTCTTCCTCAACAGTTGAAGCTTCTTCTTCTACCATGAGCGGCTAGTTCATCCACTAGGGTTTTGATGTAGCCCTAACAAAGCATCAATGGTTTGATTGTTTTAATTATTGGGGACCTTTATATACATGCATAGATTGTGTAATTGTGAGGATTCTTATTAAGGAATTGAGCAATAAAAGTCTTATAAATTCAATCTCAATGATTTCTTATCTTGTCTTAGATATTTAGTTGTTGTTATTAAACTCAATCTCTCTTATTTTCTGTGATCATGAGAGAGATTATTACACAATGGTAATCACTGAATATATTGTTATGAGCTTTGATGGATTATGCCTAGAGAAGATGAACCATACTACACCCTAGATTAGAGTAGTTAGGCAGATGGCCCATGCCAATCGAAGATAGTCCATGGCTTAGCCTTAATCATATGTTATCTTCTTGACGGATGAAGGTGAGCTTGTAGCCACCGACACCACTTATGCATGATGTAATTCCCCTATAGTTGATTCAATTGACCATTGATTGTGGAGTTAGTGGTGAAGTCAAACACCCTAGATTTCTCTCCTATTATCTTCACTATCTTATTTATCTTTGATTTATTTTATTTTACTTTTTCATTAATTTAGTTTAAAAAATCAGAATTCTTTTCTTATAAATTTAATTAGAATTAATTCCGTATTCCAACTCATCAGACCATAATCCCTGAGGTACGATACCCCTTTCGATAGCCCTATTCTGCAAGGAATTCGTTCTATTGCGAAGTGTGGAAATTTTTAATTGGTATACTTTTTGAGTCACACTCACACACGAATCATAGTCCAAGAAGGAAAGAGTGTTCACCTTATCCCGATCTACAGTCCTACGGAAAGAAGTTGTATTTTTGAGGAACTTGAAGTTTGGTGGATTCTAGGGTTTGCTAGGAAGGGCTCCAAACTTGAGGTAGGGGTGTATCTCATTCCTTTCATCGATTCTCTAGGGTTTCTGTCATAAATGGTCGTGTTAGCATGGTTTAGGAAGATAGAAGGTCATTTTCTTGATTTCCTTTGATGTTTAAACATGCTAAGAATATTCTTGTATGATTTTTGTGATGTATATGAAACATGTTAGTTTTATAGATATTAAAGTTAACTCATGTGCATATATGTGGGATATGGTGTTTTTGACATGTATAAACATTATGCATGAGATTTGGTGAAAATGACATGCTAGGTTACTTAATTATGCTTTGCATATGTTTTATGTGTTTAGTTGAGAAGCATGAGGCTCATTAGGTTTACTTGAGCCATGATTGGAATTATGTGCACTTTTGAATGCCATATGTTTGAATAAATACATCAAAAGAGTAGTTTTTCCATGTTAATGCATTCAGTGATAATTATGGATGGAATGGTATCCAATGTGGTATGTATGTACTTACCTCGTGTAGGTTATTCTTGGTGAAAAGTGAGATGAGTGTTCGAATTGGAATGATTGTTGAATGAGTTGAATTATGAGAATGGATGCACACGGATGGTGATGAGTTTATGACCCCAATTGGCGGATTGAAATTGTAGGAAAAATGGATTCCTCCCTTTCAATTGGCAGTTTTCAATTGAAGAAAAACTATAGTGACAATCTTAAGGTTGACGGGTGTCAACATGTGATTATCTTGACGATTGTGAAAACCTTGGGTTATGAGGTTGAAAGGATTTCGGTTGTAGCATTTAGAGAATCGTGGAGTTGACTACTTGGAGTTAGATTGAGTTGATTCATGAATTATGAATTCATGTTAAGATTGTGGTTTGTGAAATTGACAGGTATACTGTGTTGTTTCGTGTTTTTTATGGTTGAGTGAGTAATTGTTATTTGTTACATTGTTGCCTTGTTGATAGCATGAGTGTTTGAGCATGCCATGTAGCATAGGGATGACATGATGCATATCATGTAGTTCGGCGTCGAGTCGATGCTTAGGTGGGTTTGGCCATCTCTACTAAGCCGCAGTGGTGCTCATCCCTTTCTCTCCAAACATTTTTACAGGTAAAGCACCAATGGAAGATGAGGCATCATTGACTAGGTGGACTCTTGAAGTTCTCATGAGTTTTGACCTTTTGATATGTGGATTGATGCGCATATGGACTATGTTATTGATGTTAAATTTACATTTGATTTATGTTGATGCACTCTAGTTTCAAATGTAACGATCATATATGGATGCAATGTGATATGTGGGTTTTGAATGGGAGAATGATAGTTTTGATTCCATTATGTGTAAATTCTTGGATATGATTGTTGGAGATGTAAATTCATGCTTAGATTGATACATCATGATGATTTATCATTTGTGGATGCTCAGAATGTTATTTGGATGATGAAATAGCAATTGTAGATGTTTTGAAATGTTTATATATGAGTTTTGGAGTTAGTTTTGAGATAAAGGAGACTAAAAGAGGTTCCCATGTGAAAATAATCGACTTTCTCTTCAAAAGAAGCCGACTATTTTATCCAGCAGCTTTTAGAACATTCTGGGAAAGCAAGATAGTCAACTTTCCTTTTTGGGACAGAAGACTATCTTACTACTTTAGAAATCTCATTTTTTTGAAAATTAGCGTTTTGTACTTTCTGAGAAGGCAAGATAGTCGACTTTTCTTTTTGGGACAGAAGTGTATTTTACTACCCTATAAATCTCATTTTTTTAGAAATCAGCATTTTGCACTTTCTGGGAGGGAAAGATAGTCGAGTGTTTATTTTTTGACATTTCTGGAAGGGTAAGACAGAAGACTATCTTACTGCTCCAGATTTTCAAATTCTTGAATTAGGCATAAATTGGTTGTTTCAAACTCGAATTAAGTGATTCTATTTTTGAAATTGATTCTTTTTGAACCCTCTTTCCAATGGTGTAAGTTTCAAGTTCAAATTCCTCTCACATATAGAGTTGAGTTCAAAAACTTGGTTGTTACATGTATAGTTCCATTGGAAGGGGTATTGATGTGTACATGCCAATGTAATGACATAAGTTTGAAAGCTTCCGCATTGAGTTTGAGAATTGTGAGATGATTTGATAAAGGGAGAACCCAGTCACCCTTGGTTTCCAGAGAGTGAGAATTTGATGTGTGTTTGTTTGAGATTAAAGACTTTTACTTGAGATTTGTATTGGATATACAACTTGTGTAGTATCATTTGATGCTTACATGTTTAGAATAAGCATATGATTTCAGGTGACTTGATTTGAGATTTAAGTGTCTTCTTGTTGACTATATAGCAAAATGTCACCACGGTGATTTCACGAAGGGGCAAATACAGTTCATAAGAGGTCTTCGACCCTATTTGCGAGATAGAGTTGGAATCTTGGTCTTGACAAGCTATGCTGCAGTGGTGGAAAGAGCACTAATAGTAGAAGAGCTTAGAAATTATAAAAAGAGGGTACAGGATGAGAAAAGGTGTGATTCTTCTAAGAGTCAGCCGAAGAAGATACAAAAAATGGTCATTATCGATCGGTACGATTAGTGGGACAGCAGATAACACATTCAGTGCCTACGACTTCCATATCAGTACAGTTGATTGGGTCAAGGAGAGTCTGTCATCATTGTTAGTAGCTGGGTCGCTATAAGTCTGAGTGTTCTAGCATACATTTGGTGCCAGCAGATAGGCAGATTTGTTTTTGTTGTCATCAAACTGGTCATATGAAAGTGGATTGTCCTCAAGGACAGGGTGCATGGGGTAGGACGGAGTCTCTAAGCCACACCAATCAATTTTTGGTAAGTCAACTTGACTCAGTGGCAATGCCGCCACCCTCACCAGTGCAGTCTACTCAGGTTTTGTGAACAAGTATGAGGAACCTTCCTAGTGGTTCATGACAGCAGTCCAGGTATCAAAGGACTCATTCACAATGATTATGGTATATCAATGATCTCTGGTTTATAAGTTATAACAATGATTTATGCAATTATACTAAGTTGCATGTCATAAGTTTCTGCTACGTGAGTTTTGTTATGAGATTAATAGAGCATATATTCGAAAGGCATGCTTTTGGTTTAAGCATAGTCGTCATAACATGCCTTGTATCTAGAATGTTTTAATGTACATTGCGTATCTGATTTCAGTATCTTAGTTTTGAGGACTTAATGAGTCAAATAGAGGTTTTAAATAGGTTGATTCATGAGACTTGAGATGTGTGAGTTATACTAGACTTAGGTTCTGTGAACCTAGGTCTAGTGGAGAAGGGTTGAGACATTTGATGTTTTCCATCCAGAGATTTTTGAGAATGGATTAGACTTTAATATATTAGTCCTTATATGTGTTAGGAACTTAATATATCTAGTCCATTAGCTTTGTACCAGAATGGATAGTTGGGACTGAGAGTAAGAGGGACAATAAAGGCATGTTGTCGGGGTTGGACTAGCGAGAAGAAACGGCCTAGCTAGCCATTTCTCTTCAATTAGTACTTCTCTTACAATGTGTTAGGTCCAAGTAATTACAAAATTGATTTGATGAGTATTGGTGAAAAAGAAAATGAAGTCTGAATGTTATGAGTATGGCAAGTTTTGCTCATAAATGGGTGTATGATTGAGATTTTGATGACAAGAATAGGTTAGTTTAATCCGCTCTTGAGGTTCTGAGTTCTTATACAAGATATAGTACTTAAGGGAACATGTGTGATTCCTAAAAGGTTATAGACTTTGGGATGATTATTGTGGTGCTGTCATTTAGACTCATCTTTGTCTACTTACACATCAATTAGAGGATCGGTCTCATGTGGACACAGTTTTGTCTTCTGACCCATCCATTGTTGAGATTCTTGTCATTTAGGCACAGTTTTGTCTATTAACAAGGTGGTGGTGACTTTGGGTATAGTTTTGTCCATTGTCCCATTTGAGTGGTGTTATCGCTTACACGCAGTTTTGTCTATTGACACATCAGTTGAGATTCTTGTCATTTAGGCGTAGTTTTGTCTATTGACAAGGTAATGGTGAATCTGGGCGCAGTTTTGTCCATTGTCCCATTTGAGTGGTGTTGTCGCTTAGATGTAGTTTTGTCTATTGACACCTCAATTGAGATTCTCGTCATTTAGGTACAGTTTTGTCTATTGACAAGGTGGTGGTGACTCTGGGCGTAGTTTTGTCCATTGTCCCATTAGAGTGGTGTTGTCACTTAGACACAGTTTTGTCTATTGACGCATTAGTTGAGATTTTTTTCATTTAAGCGTAGTTTTGTCTATTGACAAGGTGGTGGTGACTCTAGGCGTAGTTTTGTCCATTGTCCCATTTGAGTGCTTTTGTAGCTTAGACTTAGTTTTTCCTATTGACACATCAATTGAGATTATTGTCATTTAGGCGCAGTTTTGTCTATTGACAAGGTGGTGGTGACTCTGGGCGCAGTTTTGTCCATTGTCCCATTTGAGTGGTGTTGTCGCTTAGACACAGTTTTGTCTATTAACACATCAATTGAGATTCTTGTCATTTAGGCGCAATTTTGTCTATTGACAAGGTGGTGGTGACTCTGGGCGTAGTTTTGTCCATTGTGCCATTTGAGTGGTTTTGTCACTTCGACGTAATTTTTCCTATTGACACCTCAATTGAGATTATTGTCATTTAGGCACAGTTTTGTCTATTGACAAGGTGGTGGTGACTCTGGGCGCATTTTTGTCCATTGTCCCATTTGAGTGGTGTTGTCACTTAGACGCAAATTCGTCTATTGGCACACCAATTGAGGATCAGAGTCGTAAGGACACAGTTTTGTCTATCGACCCAATCATTGTCATTTAGATGCAGTTTTATCTATTGACATGAGTGATGGAGACCCTGGACTTAGTTTTGTCCATTGTCACATTTGTGGTTAGTGTCGTCGCTTAGACACAGATTTGTCTTTTGGCACATCAGTGGTGGGGGACGCTGTCACGCCCCCAAATTTAAATACCTGAAACCCTAGTCCAGTACTTGAATTTGGTGTGCGACCTGAAACACAACGTCCATCATATCGTACATTCATCCAAAAATTTACATATTACAATCAAAATGTGATCGTATAGATCATCTATTACAAAAACTTTATCTGGAGACCTTATCCCTCATCCTGAGAGTCAACGATGTACAACAAAAATAATTACATGCTAAGAAATTTACATGTAAACAGCCTCCACCGTCCTGTACCGCTCTTCCATTCACTCGGTACCTGAAAAATAAAATAGAGTGAGCTCAACAAGCTCAGTAAGAATTGCAAAACACTATCATTGCTCAACAAATTGACCTTGCCTTAAATTCCTACATATAAGGACATGTACAACAATCTTTGTTGATTTCATTCACAAGTTTTCTTTCTTATGATAATTAAACGCTAGTTAATTATCATATTCACAATTAGTTCACACATAGGAACCGTGTTATCAGCAATTCCTTATTAAGCTAATCATCTCGATTAACTTAACATAACCTCAAAGTGAGCCCCGGGCTCCCCTCTAATAGATGGCATGCTTAGCCAACAACTGGTGCGCATCACATAGTCCCGGACTAAGGAAGCTCGCACATGTGGCTGGGCTTGTACGTCTACTCACCCAGATGGTCCCGGACCACGTCCACACAATAAGGGCACGCTCCGCCCAATGGCCATAACAAAAGGGTTGTACACACCCTATAGGTAGGTCCCTGACCATACCTCACAAATTCTTTAGAAATTTTTATCTCATTTCCACACATTCAAGCTTTTAGGATTTACTAAATACTTTTGACATTTAATAAATCAAATCGTTCTCCTAATGTGATCACTAACCACATTAACTAATCATGTTGAACCAAGGTTTCCAACCAAGGTTATCTCAGTTATTTTGATGATAACAAAACATTGTGAGTGTTAGGATTTAATGTCTACTTGAGTTTGTGCTTAAACAGGTTACGTTGTAACAAGACTCAAAGTAAGACAAGAGGATCAATGGCACATTGCAAAGGTATCCAAAGCTCACATTGATCATGCCCATCTATGTTCAAAAGCTCATATCAAGGACATGAGAAAAGGATGAAGGCAATAATATCAAAGAAAGAAGACTTCACCCAATGCACATCAAGATCAATGAAAATATTGAAGATTGGGTAGTTTAGTCTTGGTGAGTGTATAGGTAATCTTTGTAAAGTTACTTTGATATACTCACTTGAAAGCTCTAGGACAAATGCATATCATTCATATAATTCATAAGTCCTTATAGCATAAGCAATAGGCCATGAACTTCATTTATAACATCATGAGGCCTTTACTAAGGTTGAGTTAGTTCAAGCTTTCATAAGCTTTGGAAGAACTCAATTATTAAGCCATATCTAGGACCATGTATTTCACTCATATCATTTGGAATGGTCTATAGGAATTAGAGCAATAAGACTTGGATCAAATTGATTCATAAGGAATTTTTTGACTTGAGTTGGTATAAACGTTTTATATCTTTTGAAAAACTCAATTCCATGATAGGACCATGTTTTCACACTCATATCATTTCTTGGTCACTAAAATTCATGAAAAAGGTCTTGATCTTTACATTTTGACATCCTAAGACCATATATGCTCATAAGTCCTAACCTTTGCTTTGAAATTTGACTCTTTAAAGGTTAGAGAACTTTGAGGCACCTCAAACTTGACTTTGAGTCACCTCAAACTCACTTTGAGCCACCTCAAAGTTACAGAAAGAATCAGAGCATTTGAGAAGGCTTTTTGAGGCGCCTCAAACTCATTTCGAGCCACCTCAAACTCACTTTGAGCCACCTCAAACTCATTTCGAGCCACCTCAAAGTTTATGAGACGTCTCAAACTCACTTTGAGGCACCTCAAAGATGCTGGATCTGAATCTAACGGCTTGTTCAGATCATTTAATGCTCCCAACAATCCCCAACAACTTTAAAACGGCCATATCTCTTAAAGGGGCTATAAATACACCTTGTATGTGTATTTTTCCAGATGTGAGAGTCCACTACACCCATAGTTGATCATCCATTGTTGGTTGAATCTATCCTTAAGCTTAGAATTCATATTCTATAGAGATAGTCACCACACTTGACCATATTCTTCCAAAGATCAAATTCATATGTGGTATTTCATTCATCATTCTAGAGTTGAGCTTTATATTGATTCATCAATTGTAACTCTAGATTTGAGAGAGCTTTGAATTTGTATATCTTGTCTATTTGAGAGACACTCATTGTACACAAATTTCTTATTCTTGAGAGAAGAAGACCAAGATGTTCTCTTGGCATGGGTAGCTTGAAGAAGCTTGTAAAGGTTCATTCTCTACCTTAAAAGGAGAAGGATTGGGTAGCGCTCTCCACTTTTAAGAGTGAGCAATGGTTATCTCTTAACCATCAAAAGAGGGATGAAGTCCAAGTCATGAGCTTGGCAAAGAAGTCTTGATGAGGTTGTCATTGAGCAAGGAAGACCAAGTCATGAGCTTGGCAAAGAAGTCTTGGTGAGGTTTTCATTGAGCAAGGAAGCCCAAGCGTTGGACTTAGCAATTGTAAAGGTTTGCTTTCCACCCTTAAGGGAAGCTTCATAGTGGATACCTCAAGATGAGCTCTTGAGGCATGGACGTAGGCCGGAGTTGCCGAACCATATAAATATCGTGGTGTTGCTTGGTTTGCATTTCTCTAACCTTTAACTCCTTTACTTAATAGCATTTTATATATTTAATTTCATAATGCTTTATATATGAATGCTATGAGTTTATATGCTTTAATTCATATGAGGAGGATGGGATGAATGCTTGGAGTAAGTTTCACACCATGTGTTTGATGAAATGTCTTTATGAGCTTTAATTCCATTTTAGCATTGATAGACATATATTCAATTAGCTCATTTCATTCCTTATCCAATGAACCATTTTATGAATGAATGAGTAGCACTCCAAGTGCTTGACTAATTGCCTATGTAAGTTGTACTTCTTATATCATATCCATAGGTAATTGATCAAGTATCATTTTGATAGCATTTATTGTATGATTGTTTATTTAATGAATATTGTTTAAATGCTTCATATGAGGAGGATGGGATGTATGCTTGGAGGATATTTGGTTGAGTTGTGGAATTGATTGTATTGTAAATTGATTGAGTATTTATTTGATTACCTTTTTGCCAATCAATTTACATATAATGTGTTTGATAAAAAGCTCAACCAACATTTCCACACACTTCAAGCATAATATGTTGCACTTGCATGAACACTTCATTTGTTGTATCCACTAGATCAATTAAGTGCATTATAGATAGAGCATTCTCATTCCCACTTTGTTGAATACATAAGTTTATCAAGTGTTTGACAAAATTCCAAACAAGCCTACTTTTGTCAAAATGAGCTTTAGCGAAAAAGTTTCATCGTTTGCCTATTGTCCCTATTCACCCCCCCCCCCTCTAGGGACAATTCTTGGGTAACAAATCACTTTAAGATTTCACCACTTAAATCTTTTCTAAACTTAATTATTTTAGCATAATTAATTTCATTATGCCAAAATGTATCACTCTACGATTTTTCACAATTTTTAGAGCTTAAAGGATATTTTTTTCCTAATTCACTCTAAATAAAAGAAAACAAGCATTATTTACTAACATAAAAATCTTTTATAATTTATTTAAATGCTTTTCACATTTAATAAATTAAATGAGCGAAATGTATGCGTTCACAAGGCTTAAAAAGTCACTAATCGAAACTTTAATCCTTAGGACCATCTAATTCTACATAACAAGCTCTATTGCTCTAAAACAAATGATTTCATAAATTTTCGTAATTTATGGAGCATTCGAGAATTTTTCTCTGGAACCAACTATTCTAGCATAATTAGCTCTAATATGCATAAACGAAGAAATTCAAAAATTAAACGTAATTATGGCACACAAAACATTTTTATCATCTAAAACATTTTCCTCCAAGTTTTAGTTTCAACCCAAAAGGAAATTCTTTAGATTCCTTTTAAATGACATTGGGCCATTTCTTAATTGTGGCTCAGTCCGATGTCAAACCAACCATTTATTTCTTTAAAAAAAATTATTGGGCCTACTCTTAATTTCGGCCCAATCCAGTTCACCAAACAATACCCCATGTTTGAACCATGGTAATACACTGCCCAATTTTAAGCCCATTGAATCAAGCAATACCTTAAGCTAGCCAGCCCAAATCAACTGGCCACAATCCAACCCAACATGCTAGCCCACTAATTAATCCACACTTGAACATCCAGCAACCTCATCCAGCTCCATGGCCGAAACTTAACCGGCCACCATCTCCACCACCCAACCTAACCACCATTGTGGCTGCCAAGGAAAAACCCACTTCCTTCTATGGCCGAAACCATGCAAGGCTCTCTCCTCACAACACCACCTAGCTGCACAAGAAGGACCCAATTCTGGCCATCTTGCCTTCACCCTCTTCAACCATAATTGAAGTCATAGCCAAAAACCACTAGGAAAGAACCAGCCATGAAACTCACCATAAACCACCACCATTTGCCGAGCCACCCACCATATTCTTTGGCCGATTTCGACCACCCCGAACTACCGCCATGGCTGCCCCGCACTCCTCTTCCAGCAGCACCCTTCTGAAGACCCATTTTCAGCCGTGACCATCATCCAATTAAGCTACCACCAACTACCCAGCTATTATTAGCTGATCACCCACACATTAAACCATGCACAAATGCTCCAACAGCCGAAACCCAACTGCCAAACTTCAGCTGCTACCTACTGCCACGCCGGTATCATCCACAACACTACCTCTTTCTAGAATAAATTAATACTCCATCAACACATGCAATAACCTACTGCTGCACTCGTATTATGCAAGAAACTATTGATGTAGTCATATTGTGCAACAACCTACTGGTGGTCAAATTAATAAACCCAAAACATAACTTGTGACAATCAAACAAAGGTTAGAATTATGCTATATTTAACTAGATCATACTTTAGGACTATATAAATTTATATAATCATGCATAGACCCAATCTCATACTCTAATCTAGCAAAATCTAAAATCTCAATCGAACATATTAACTTCAAAAGCTATAAAACTTTAAATCATATATACATATATATCTATATATATATATATATATATATATATAGAAATACAAAGATGAGGTTCAACTTGCCTCAATGAAGATTTTCTTCTCTTCTTCTTCTTCTCTTTCTTTCTCTTCTTCTTCTTCTTCTCTTCTTTTTCTTCTTCTTCTCTCTATTTCTCTCTCTATTCTGCAGACCCACTTTCTTTCCCTTTTTCTTGTTTCTATCGGACAGCCTTTGCTTTCCTATATATATATGATACTTCATATAATATAATACCAACACTACACAGCCCCAATCCTCCACTAAAATACACCCAAGTGTAACATACATCTTATATATGCTTCATGCTCTTTACACGTGCCTAGGTTCTCTTTCTTCTGATTCCTTTAACATAGGTCAAAGCTTCCTTTAGAAGCTTTGACATCCTCTGCCACTTACATTTTAAAGCTTCACTCACAAGACTAGTACATATAGTATATATATATATATATATATGCATATATATATATACACATATCCATCATTACACTTCTATCCCCACATGGTCCAAAAATCACCTTTGAATCCTAATGAGATGAAGACAAAAGGAAACATAATTCAAGGGTGTTACAGACGCAGTTTTGTCTATTGGCCCACCTGTTGTTGATTGGTTATCATCACTATAGACGTAGTTTTGTCTGTGAATACAACCCTGGATATTGTGATTTTCATTTAGGGGCAGTTAGGCCCATTTGACACACCTGGTGTGTGCTTGTTGTCATTAAGATGCAGCTTTGTCTGTTAACACACTTGTTGAGGTGAGATCTTCACCATGAGAGACAGTTTAGCCTATAGATGTATCATCATGGGTAGCGAGACCCTGAGAGATTGAGTTTTAATTGACATATGGGATTTGATTCCATTTTGAGACATGACTAGTTTAAATGTCATAAGAGGATAACAGTGAGAATACTATTGGTTTGTCTTGATTAGTTGTTAATTGAGGAAAATAGGTGATATGTGTGCAACAGAATTTTCTACAAACTTTTTTTTTCTGTGAACCATACCTTGTGGTTCCAGTGAGAATGAAAAGATCCATGGATCAGTTATGAGACTAAGAGAGTAATGATTCCAGATATTTTAGAAAAATGTGATCGAACTAGTTGAAGATTAAGTTAATAATTCTTAGGAAACGTTGGCCTTAGGCCACGTGTGAGTTGTGTAAGTTGGATTATGAACATGGTATTATCCGGTGAGGAATTGGAAATTGTAATTCAAGGAGGACGAATTACTAGAAAGTGGGTTGATTGGAAAGTGAATTGGTTATAGTTTTTCTTCCTAAACTTAGTTTCGGAGATAATTGTGGTTGTGGTGGTTATAGTGTGGTGTTTGTACTACAATTTTGGAGATGTCTAGATATCGGTTGAAGTGTTCCATCAGTTGAAAATTTCGTAGAACGTAGAGTGAAGTGTGGGATATGATAACTAGAACCTAGATGACTAAGGAAGGAAAGCCGTGTGTCAGATACCGGCGAGTTATGACTACTGACAGTGATAAAAGGAAGATAGAGAACTTCACTTAATGTTTATTGAGAGCACTCTGGGGATTCATAGTATGAGGCTAATTTTGTGGACGAAATTATTTAAAGGTGAGGAAGTTGTAGAGACCGGAACCAAATTTGACCGATTTCCAAAAAAATTTATCATTTTCGCTACGAATTCATTTTGAATGATATTTTGAGCGAGAGTGGGAAACACGTTTGGAACCATGTTATGAGGTTTTTGAAAGTTTTTGGAAGATTTGAAAAAGTTTAACTTTTTGGTTAAATCGAGGCCCAGGATGTGGTCTGAGTGGGCCCGAAAATCTGAAAAATTCAAAAAAATAATTATGTTTTAGATTGGACATAATAAAATATTTAATGAGTTAAGGAAGTGATTTTGAGACTGTAAAAATTTTCAAAATTGAAAACGGTGCCCAGGAAGGTACATTAAGTGACTTAGGATCAAAGAGGTAATTTACTCTTGGTGAGGTGGCCTATATAAGCGTATATATTGTTGTGGCCAAGGTGATACAAATAGATTTCTGCCACAGGAGCTCCTCCTTCTTCCCCAAGCTTCTCCCTTGGTTTTCATCACCTTGTAGTGTGATTTTGGTATTGTCTCAAGAGAGAAAGCTTCTCTTCTCTCCTTCCTCTATACGTTGGTGGGTTCAAGGTCTCTTAAATGTGAGTTCCAAAAAATTGATAGTTTCTAAAGTGTGTATTTAGACTTAGTCCAAGAAGGAAAGAGTGTTCACCTTGTCCTGATATACGGTCCTATGGAAAAAAGTTGCATTTTGGAGGAACTTGAAGTTTGGTGGATTCTAGGGTTTGCTTAGGAAGGACTCCAAACTTGAGGCAGGGTGTCTTCTCCTTCCTCTCATCGATTCTCTAAGGTTTCTGTGATATATGGTAGTGTTAGCATGGTTTAGGAAGATAGAAGGTCTTTTCTTGATTTCCTTCAATGTTTAAACATGCTAAGAATATTACTTGTATGATTTATGTGATGTATATTCATGTTAGTCTTATACATGTTAAAGTTAACTCATGTGCATATATGTGAGATATGGTGTATTTGACATGTATAAACATTATGCATGAGATTTGGTGAAAATGACATGCTAGGTATAGCTTAATTGTGCTTTGCATATGTTGTATGTGTTTTATTGAGAAGCGTGAGGCTCATTAGGTTTACTTGAGCCATAATTGGAATTATGTGCACTTTTGAATGCCATATGTTTGAATAAATACATCAAAAAGAGTAGTTTTTCTATGTTAATGCATTCGGTGATAATTATGGATGGAATGGTATGCAATGTGGTATGTGTGTACTTACCTCGTGTAGGTTATTCTTGAGGGAAAGTGAGATGAGTGTTGGGATTGGAATGATTGTTGAATGGTGAGAATGGATGAACTCGGATGGTGATGAGTTTATGACTCCAATTGGCGGATTTCAATTATTAGAAAAATGGATTCCTCTCTTTCAATTGGCTGTTTTCAATTGAAGAGAAACTATAGTGACAATCTTAAGGTTGACGGGTGTCAACATGTGATGATCTTAACGGTTGTGAAAACCTTGGGTTATGAGGTTGAAAGGATTTCGGTTGTGACATTTAGTGAATCGTGGAGTTAACTACTTGGAGTTAGATTGAGTTGATTCATGAATTGTGAATTCATGTTAAGATTGTGGTTTGTGAAATTGATGGGCATATAATGTTGTTTTATGTTATGTATGGTTGAGTGAGTAACTGCATGTAATGATCATATATGGATCATATGTGATATGTGGGTTTTGAATGGGAGAATATTGGTTTTGATTCCATTATGTGTAAATTCTTGGATTTTATTGTTGGAGATGTAAATTCATGCTTAGAATGATGTATCATGATGATTTATCATTTGTGGATGCTCACAATGTTATTTGGATGATGAAATAGCGCTTGTAGATTTTTAGAAATATTTATATTTGAGTTTTGGAGTTAGTTTTGAGATAAAGGAGAGTAAAAGAGGTTCTCAGGTGAAAATAGTTGACTTTCTCTTCAAAAGAAGCCGATTGTTTTATCCAGAAGCTTTTAGAACATTCTGGGAAGGCAAGATAGTCGGCTTTCCTTTTTGGGACAGAAGACTATCTTACTGCTCTAGAAATCTCATTTTTCTGAAAATCAGCATTTTGCACTTTCTGGGAAAGCAAGATAGTCGACTTTCCTTTTTGGGACAGAAGACTATTTTACTGCCCTAGAAATCTCATTTTTCTGGAAATCAACATTTTGCACTTTTTGGGAAGAAAAGATAGTCGACTGTTTATTTTTTGACATTTCTGGAAAGGTAATATAGAAGACTATCTTACTGCTCCAGATTTTCAAGTTCTTGAATTAGGCATAAATTGGTTGTTTCAAACCCGAATTAAGTGATTCTATTTTTGAAATTGACTCTTTTTGAACCCTCTTTCCAATGGTGTAAGTTTTAAGTTCAAATTCCACTCACATATAGAGTTAAGATCCAAAACTTGGTTGGTACATGTATAGTCCCATTGTAAAGGGTATTGATGTGTACACGCCAATGTAACGACATAAGTTTGAAAACTTCCGCATTGAATTTGAGAATTGTGAGATGATTTGATAAAGGGAGAACCCAATCACCCTTGGTTTCCGGAGAACAAAAATTAGGGTGTGACAACTTGGTATCAGAGCAAGGTACCATTGTGGTTGGAGTATGGATGATAAGCGTGAGTCACCCTTGGTTTCTAGAGAACAAAAATCAAGGTGTGACAACTTGGTATCAGAGCTCTAGGTCAGAATACCTAGGGATGATGGGTAGTGGTCAGATCACGTATAGGTTGTGAGGATTAGATCAATTAATGCACTAGGTTAGAATACCTAGGGACGATGAGAAAAGGTTGAACCACATTTTGGTATTGAAGGGCATTAGATTCGAAAACCTAAGGATGAAGGATGAAATCGAATCACGTGGTTGATTGAAATTTTGTATTGACATAGGGCTTGTCGAAGCCATAGACTTGATTACCTTGGACAAAGAGTGAGAATTGATGTGTGTTTGTTTGAGGTTAAAGACTTTTACTTGAGATTTGTATTGGATATACAACTTGTGTAGTATCATTTGATACTTACATGTTTAGAATAAGTATATGGTTTTGGATGACTTGATTTGAGGTTTAAGTGTCTTCTTGTTGTCTATATAGCAAAATGCCACCACAGAGAGTTCGTGAAGGGGCAAATACAATCCCTATGAGTGGAGAGCAAGTTATGCATGACATGGTTGCGACCATGCAACAAATTGCTAGGGAAACACAAGAGGAGACTCATGCTCGACCTAGAGCAGCTCCTAGTAGGATGATGTTAACATTAGGGTATGTCAAGAAGCATGATCCGCCATCGTATACCAGAGGGTCTGACCCTATGGTGGCTGAGAATTGGATAGATGAGATGGTTGAACTCCTTACCGCACTTGAGTTAGAGGAGAACTTGAAGGTGAAAGTGGTCACCCATTATCTTAAGGGTGGGGCCAAACGTTGGTGGAAGTCCAATGGGAATCATCATGATATTGAAGTAATGAACTGGAATATGTTCGAAGCGTTATTCTTCGAGAAATACTTTTCGGTAACGGTGAAGGACAGTATGATGAGAGAGTTCTTCAAGTTGACACAAGAAATGATGAAAGTAATGGAGTATGAGACTAGGTTTACCTCTTTAGATCAATTTGTGAAAGAGATGATTCCAACGGAAGAGCTAAAGATCAAATAGTTTATCAGAGGTCTCTGACCCTATTTGTAAGATAGAGTTGGAATTTTGGGCTTGACAAGCTATGCTACAGTGGTGCAAAGAGCACTAATAGCAGAAGAGCTTAGTAATGATAATCAGAGGGTACAGGATGAGAAAATGTGTGATTCTTCTAAGAGTTAGCCAAAAAAGAAACAGAAAATGGTCCTTATCGATCGGTAGGATTAGTGGGATAGCAGATGACACATTCAGTGCCTATGACTTCCATGTCAGTACTGTGAATCGGGTTAAGGAGAATGTGTCATCATTGTCAGTAGCTGGGTCCCTATAAGTCTGAGTGTCCCAACATATATTTGGTGCCTGCAGATAGGCAGATTTGTTATTGTTGTCATCAGACTGGTCATATAAAAGTGGAATGTCCTCAAGGACAGGGTGCATGGGGTAGGACGGAGTCTCTCAACCACACCAATCAGTTTTTGGTTAGTCAACTTGACTCAGTGGCAATGTCGCCACCCCCACCAGTGCAGTCTACTCAGGTTTTGTGAACAAGTATGAGGAACCTTCCTTGTGGTTCAGGACAACATTCCAGGTATTAGAGGACTCATCCACAGTGATTAAGGTATATCAGTGATCTCTAGTTTATGAGTTATAACTATGATTTATGCAATTATACTAAGTTGCATGTCATAAGTTTTTGCTACGTGAGTTATGTTATGAGATTAATAGAGCAAGAGGAGTGTATATATTTGGAAGGCATGCTCTTGGTTGAAGCATAGTTGTCATAACATGCCTTTTATCTAGAATGTTTTAACGTACATTGCATATCTGATTTCAGTATCTTAGTATTGAGGACTTAATTAGTCAAATAGAGGTTTTAAATAGGTTGATTCATGAGACTTGAGATGTGTGAGTTATACTAGACTTAGGTTCTGTGAACCTATGGCTAGTGGAGAAGGGTTGAGATAGTTGATATTTTTCATATAGAGATTTTTGAGAATGGATTAGATTTTAATATATTAGTCCTTATATGTGTCAGGAACTTAATATATCTAGTCCATTAGCTTTGTACCAGAATGGATAGTTAGGATTGAGAGTAAAAGGGATAAGAAAGACATGTTGTAGGGGTTGGACTAGCAAGAAAAAATGGCCTGGCCAGCCATTTCTCTTCGATTAGTACATCTCTTACAATGTGTTAGGTCCAAGTAGTTATAGAATTGATTCAATGAGTGTTGGTGCAAAAGAAAATGAAGTCTGAATGTTGTGAGTATGACAAGTTTTGCTCATTACTGGGTGTATGATTGAGATTTTGATGGCAAGAGTAGGTTAGTTTAAACCGCTCTTGAGGTTGTGAGTTCTTGTACAAGATCTGGCACTTAAGGGAACATTTGAGATTCCTGGAAGGTTACAGACTTTGGGATGATCATTGTGGTGCTATCATTTAGACGCAGTTTTGTCTACTGACACATCAATTGGAGGATCGGTCACATGTGGACGTAGTTTTGTCTATTAACCCATCCATTGTTGAAAGTCTTTTCATTTAGGGGTAGTTTTGTCTATTGATAAGGTGGTGGTGACTTTGGGCGCAGTTTTATCCATTATCCCATTTGAGTGGTGTTGTCGCTTAGACGTAGTTTTGTTTATTGACACATCAGTTGAGATTCTTGTCATTTAGGTGCAGTTTTGTCTATTGACAAGGTGGTGGTGACTTTGGGTGCAGTTTTGCCTATTGTCCCATTTCAGTGATGTTGTCGCTTAGACATAGTTTTGTCTATTGACATATCAATTGAGATTTTTGTCATTTAGGCTCAGTTTTGTCTATTGACAAGTTGGTGGTGACTCTGGGCGCAGTTTTGTCCATTGTCCCATTTGAGTGGTGTTGTCACTTAGACACAGATTTGTCTATTGGCACACCAATTGAGGATCGTAGTTGTAGGGATACAGTTTTGTCTATCGACCGAATCATTGTCATTTAGGCGCAGTTTTGTCTATTGCCATGAGTGATGGTGATCCTGGACGCAGTTTTGTCCACTGTCACATTTGTGGTTGGTGTTGTTACTTAGACGCAGATTTGTCTATTGGCACACCAGTGGTGGGGGACGCAGTTTTGTCTATTGGCCCACCTATTTTTGATTCGTTGTCATCACTATAGACGCAGTTTTGTTTGTGGACACAACCCTAGATATTGTGATTTTCATTGAGGGGCAGTTAGGCCCATTTGACACACCTGGTGTGTGCTTGTTGTCATTAAGGCGCAACTTTGTCTATTGACACATTTGTTGAGGTGAG
Source organism: Cornus controversa (assembly GCA_026545225.1). Lineage (NCBI taxonomy): Eukaryota > Viridiplantae > Streptophyta > Magnoliopsida > Cornales > Cornaceae > Cornus > Cornus controversa. The sequence continues at coordinate 34,523,957 of CM048845.1, read as the reverse complement.
ATTTTCACCATGAGAGACAGTTTAGCCTATAGATGTATCATCATGGGTAGCGAGACCTTGAGAGATTGAGTTTTAATTGACATATGGGATTTGATTCCATTTTGGGACATAACTAGTTTAAATGTCATGAGAGGATAATGGTGAGAATACTATTGGTTTGTCTTGATTAGTTGTTAACTGAGGAAAGTAGGTGATATGTGTGCAGCATAAATTTCTACAAACTTTGTTTTCTGTGAACCGTACCTTGTGGTTCCAGTGAGAATGAAAAGATCCATGGATCAGTTATGAGACTAAGAGAGTAATGATTCCATACATTTTAGAAAAATGTGATCAAACTAGTTAAAGATTAAGTTAATAATCATTAGGAAACGTTGGCCTTAGGCCACGTGTGAGATGTGTAAGTTGGATTATGAACATGGTATTATCCGGTGAGGAATTGAAAATTGTAATTCAAAGAGGATGAATTACTAGAAAGTGGGTTGATTGGAAAGTGAATTGGTTATAGTTTTTCTTCCTGAACTTAGTTTCAGAGATAATTGTGGTTGTGGTAGTTACAATGTGGTGATTGTAATACAATTTTGGAGATGTCTGGATATCAGTTTAAGTGTACCATCAGTTGAAAATTTCATAGAACGTAGAGTGAAGTGTGTGATGTGATAACCAAAACCTAGATGATTAAGGAAGTAAAGTCGGTGTCAGATACCTATAACTACTTCCAGTGATAAATGGAAGATAGAGAAAGTCACTTAAGGTTTATTGAGATCACTCTGGGGATTCCGAGTATGAGGCTAATTTTGTGGGCAAAATTCTTTAAAGGTGGGGAGGTTGTAGAGACCGGAACCAAATTTGACCGATTTTTAAAAAAATTCATCATTTTCACTATGAATACATTTTGAATGATGTTCTGAGTGTTTCAAGAGTGGAAAACACGTTTGGAAACATGTGATGAGGTTTTTGAAAGTTTTTAGAAGATTTGGAGAAGTTTGAATTTTTGGTCAAATCGGGGCCGAGATGCGGTCTGGGTGGGCCCGAAAATTTGAAAAATTCTAGAAAATAATTATTTTTGAGATTGAACATAAAGAAATGTTTAATGAGTTAAGGAAGTGATTTCGAGACCGTTGGAGTTTTCAAAATCAAAAACGGAGCCCGAGAAGGTATGTTAAGTGACTTAAGGGCAAATAGGTAATTTACTCTTGGTGAGTTGGCCTATATAATCATGTCTATTGCTGCAGTAGAGGTGATACATACAGATTTCTGTCGTGGGAGCTCCTCCTTCTTCCCCAAGCTTTTTCCTTGGTTTTCATCACCTTGTAGTGTCATTTTGGGCTTGTCTCAAGAGAGAAAGCTTCTCCTCTCTCTTTCCTCTATACGTCGGTGGGTTCAAGGTCTCCCAAATGTGAGTTTCAAAAAATTGATAGTTTCTAAAGTGCGTATTTGGACTTAGTCCAAGAAGGCAAGAGTGTTCACCTTGTCCCGATCTACAGTCCTACGGAAAGAAGTTTCATTTTGGAGGAACTTGAAGTTTCGTGGATTCTAGGGTTTGCTAGGAAGGACTCCAAACTTGAGGTGGGGGTGTCTTCTCCTTCCTTTCATCGATTCTCTAGGATTTTTGTGATATATGGTAGTGTTAGCATGGTTTAGGAAGATAGAAGGTCTTTTTCTTGATTTCCTTTGATGTTTAAACAGGTTAAGAATGTTCTTTGTATGATTTATGTGATGTATATGAAACACGTTAGTCTTATACATGTTAAAGTTAACTCATGTGCATATATGTGAGATATGGTATTTTTGACATGTATAAACATTATGCATAAGATTTGGTGAAAATGACATGCTAGGTATAGCTTAATTGTGCTTTGCATATGTTGTATGTGTTTATTTGAGAAGCATGAGGCTCATTAGGTTTACTTGAGCCATGATTGAAATTATGTGCACTTTTGAATGCCATGTATTTGAATAAATACATCAAAAGAGTAGTTTTTCCATGTTAATGCATTCGGTGATAATTATGGATGGAATGGTATGCAATGTGGTATGTGTGTACTTACCTCGTGTAGGTTATTCTTGGCAGAAAGTGAGATGAGTGCTGGAATTAGAATGATTCTTGAATGAGTTGAATTATGAAAATGGATGCACACGGATGGTGATGAGTTTATGACCCCAATTGGCGAATTCCAATTGTTGGAAAAATGGATTCCTCTATTTCAATTGGCAGTTTTCAATTGAAGATAAACTATAGTGACAATCTGAAGGTTGACGGGTGTCAACATGTTATGATCTTGACGGTTGTGAAAACCTTGGGTTATGAGGTTGAAAGGATTTCGATTGTGACAGTTAGAGAATCGTAGAGTTGACTACTCGGAGTTAGATTGAGTTGATTCATGAATTGTGAATTCATGTTAAGATTGTGGTTTGTGAAATTGACGGGCATATTGTGTTGTTTCATGTTATGTATGGTTGAGTGAGTAATTGTTATTTGTTAAATTATTGGCTTGTTGATAGCATGAGTGTTTGAGCATGCCATGTAGCATAGGGATGATATGATGCATATCATGTAGGTCGGCGTCGAGTCGATGCTTAGGTGGGTTTGGTCATCTCTACTGAGCCGCAGTGATGCTCATCCCTTTCTCCTTAAACATTTTTACAGGTAAAACACCAATGGAAGATGAGGCATGATTGACTAGGTGGACTTTTGAAGTTCTCTTGAGTTTTGACCTTTTGATATGTGAATTGATGCCCATTCCGATTTGTGGCATGTTGACTATGTTAATGATGTTAAATTTACATTTGATTTATGTTGATGTACTCTAGTTTCAAATATAATGATCATATACGGATCATCTGTGATATGTGGGTTTTGAATGGGAGAATGTTGGTTTTGATTCCATTATGTGTAAATTCTTGGATATGATTGTTAAACATGTAAATTCATGCTTAGAATGATGTATCATGATGATTTATCATTTGTGGATGCTCAAAATGTTATTTGGATGATGAAATAGCAATTGTAGATGTTTGGAAATGTTTATATATGAGTTTTGGAGTTAGTTTGAGATAAAGGAGACTAAAAGAGGTTCCCAGGTGAAAATAGTCGACTTTCTCTTTAAAAGAAGTCAACTGTTTTATCCAGAAGCTTTTAGAACATTTTGGGAAGGCAAGATAGTTGACTTTCCTTTTTGGGACAGAAAACTATCTTACTGTTCTAGAAATTTCATTTTTCTGAAAATCAGCATTTTGCACTTTCTGGGAAGGCAAGATAGTCGACTTTCCTTTTTGGGACAGAAGACTATTTTACTGCCCTAGAAATCCCATTTTTCTGGAAATCAGCATTTTGCACTTTTTGGGAGGGAAATATAGTCGACTGTTTATTTTTTGACATTTCTGAAAGGGTAAGACAGAAGACTATCTTACTGCTCCAGATTTTCAAATTCGTGAATTAGGCGTAACTTTGTTGTTTCAAACCCGAAGTAAGTGATTCTTTTTATGAAATTGATTCTTTTTGAACCCTCTTTTCAATGGTATAAGTTTCAAGTTTAAATTTCACTCACATATAGAGTTGAGTTCTGAAACATGGTTCTTACATGTATAGTCCCATTGTAAGGGGTATTGATGTGTACACGCCAATGTAATGACATAAGTTTGAAAGCTTTCGCATTGAGTTTGAGAATTGTGAGATGATTTGATAAAGGGAGAACCCAGTCGCCCTTGGTTTCAAGAGAATGAAAATCAGGGCGTGACATCTTGGTATCAGAGCACGGTACCATTGTGGTTAGAGTATGGATGATAAGTGCGAGTCACCCTTGGTTTTCTGAGAACGAAAATCAGGGCGTGACATATACACACACATTAGTGGGATCTTTGAGCATGCATTGCTACCTATTTTATTAGACACTATATATACATTGCTGTGATTTTCATAACTTATTTTTACTAAACGATGACATACTATAAATCTATAATGTGGCAAAGTTTCAATGCAAATGGTTTCTGTCCAATTACTTAAATATCAATCCCAGAAGAACTCTATAAAATTATATCTCAATTCTTGCAAAATCCAAAAATGTAATGCTAATATCTGTCAAATAACTATTATGATATAATTAATTCCATATATATATATATATGTGTGTGTGTGTGTGTGTGTGTGTGTGTAATGCTAAAATGTCCTAAAACAAGAAGCTAATTTTAAATGTGAAATCAACTAGATTGGCTGTGTTTAGAAATTACGCCCTCTATATGCGTTGCTTGTGGTTGTTATTAAATGCATATGATAGCACATGTTTTATTTTGTGGGAAAATGTAAGAGACCAAACACCACTATTGTGGGGAAAAAAAATTCATCCTGTCCAAGAACTATTTCTTGTGGCAAGTTATTTGACTATTGTTTCTTGAGAGCCACATTGGGTCAATTTGTTATGGCTGAGAAAGAAGTATATATATTAAAACTAGAACAGGGACTAGAGGGGTGGGTTGGTAGTGGTAAAGAAATCGCAGTTGTTTTGTTTTAATCTTAGTCACATAATCCTTTTAAATAGTGTCACTCTCGCACTCCTTTTAAATGGTGATTATAGTTCATAACTCTGTCTCAAGAAAGCATTTCTTTGTATCTACTTCATTGTTGACAGGTTCTGCTTTTGAACATATCAATTTGCCTTCCATTTCACATGATTGTTAGCACTCTTGTATTGTGATTTTTTCATATTAAAATCGCATATCAATAGCATAGATAAATCATTTGCTAAGTATGATATAAATTTCAGCTAGATGATATGAACATTGTAAAGAAATGATACATTGAGCCCAAATGCAAATCCTGCTCTAAACATCCTTTGCTTGAGTAATTAAGTACATTTTTTTATTAATATATGATCTGATGCCTTTATATTCCTGTGAAGCTATCTAATAATCAATTATACAAGGGATTGAAGCTGTCTAATAATCAATTATACAAGTGATTGAAGTTGTCTAATAATCAATTTTAGACATCAAGAAACATAAGGAAGCAACAACCTGGTAGAACTTGCTTCATAAAATGGCAACATTTTCTTATGAACATTTCAGCATAAACTTAGCAATGTTCAGTGACAAAAGAAAGATAAAAAATCAAACAAAACTTGGAGTCTTACCAAAAATCATTCCAAGTTAAGATATTAAAGATGTCTTCCTTTCATTGTACTTCTAGGGAATTAAATGGAGCATTACCAAGAAACTGTTTTCAAACGAAGAAAAATAGGCCGACTATTGTAGTTTACAAAAAGAAAGAAAGGAAATCGATTCATGCTGGTAGGATGAGTCATTACCTTTATGACCAATTACAGGATGAGTCATTACATAGAGAATATATATATATATATATATATATATATATATATATATATTAAGAATAGTCTATACATTAGTTTTTTTTTATATCTAACTAAATTAGTCTATATATTATTAGCTTCTGCAAGTCTTTCTAGTATTTTATCAAGGAAACTCCCATCAAAAAGAAAAGTATGAAAATGTGGTTTCATTTGAGTCTTGTTTCTATATTTGTTATAGTTTGTGAAGATAAATTTTATCCATTCTTAAAGGTTAGCTTTTTTAAAATAAAGTATATTGTTCTTGTAATACCCCGCTCCAACTCATGGTATGATATTGTCCGCTTTGGGCCTGAGCCTGCACGGTTTTATTCTTGAATTTTATCCCAAAAGGCCTCATACCATTTGAAGAGAACATACTACATATAAGCACATCTCCTTTTTCACACCCAGGCGATGTGGGATTGAGCACCTGTACCCTGTCAGTGTGGTAGCTCAGCCTAGTGTCTGTCTTCGCACCCGCCCACTCACACCCGTCCACAAGGGTTACTACAATCCACCCCCCTACGAGGCCCGACGCCCTCGTCGACACACTTACTTCCGGCTGGGTTCAGGCTCTGATACCAACTGTAATACCCCGCTCCAACACATGGTATGATATTGTCCACTTTGGGCCTGAGCCCGCACGGTTTTGTTCTTGAATTTTATCCCAAAAGGCCTCATACCATTTGAAGAGAACATATTACATATAAGCACATCTCCTTTTCCACACCCAGACAATGTGGGATTGAGCACCCTGTACCCTGTCAGTGTGGTAGCTCAGCCTAGTGTCTGTCTTCGCACCCGCCCACTCACACCCGTCCACAAGGGTTACTACAGTTCTTTTTTTTTAGTTGTATTGTGAAATTGATAAAAATATATTACAAATGTAAAACTGTGTTGGAGCAATTGATGGAACACACATCCACGCAAATGTTGCATCAGCAGAGCAAATTCCTTATCGTGGGAGGAAGTCAAATACAACACAAAACGTTTTGGCCGTTTGTTTTTTTGACATGCGATTTTCTTATGTATTGGCTGGATGGGAAGGTAGTGTAAATGACTCAAGAGTTTTAATGGAGACTATCTTTAATCCTGTTATGCAATTTCCAATACCACCTGAAGGTAATCATGTTGTAAGGTTATTTTTGTTTATATGAAAATTTTATATTAATGTGTAGTAATATTTTGTGACATGTAAGTACTACCTTGTTGATTCTGGATAGGCTAATATGTCAATGTTCCTAGCACCTTATCGTGGTGTTTGGTATCATTTACAAGACTATAGAGGACGTAAAGGACAAGTATGAGGTCCTAAAGAGTTATTCAACTATAGACACTCATCACTTAGAAATGTCATTGAACGTTGTTTTGGTGAACTTAAGAAACGTTTTCCCATTCTTCAGTTGATGCCCAATTATGATGTAGAGGTATAAGCACAAATCATGATGGCTTGTTGCACAATTCATAATTTCATTCGTGATGAAGCACATTTAGATCGTTTATTTAGTGAATATGAAAATGAGAATGTCAGGCCTGAAGAAGAAGAATTAGCAAGTACCTCTACACCTCATATTCCAGCGGATGTAAGAGTTACTCAAGATCAAATATGACTGATGAATGAAATTCGTGATTAAATCACAAATGAGTTGTGGAACAACTTTCATAGAGAATGATTCATAGTGTTATCATGACTTTAAAGTGGATGTTGTATTTTATGTTCATTATTGGGTATTGTTAGAATTTGTGACTTTAAATTGGATATTGTATTTTATTATCATGTATTGTTAGAATTTATAACTTTAATATTGTTTGTTATGGTATTGGTTCTTAGTAAAATCTTAAAAATTCATAAGCTAACAACTGAGAGGTTTGATTAATGAAAGCTCCAAGATATGTGCTTTATATAAAGGTAGTTGAAGGTCAATTTGAGTAATTTTTTTTTATTTGAAAAATATTGAGTTGACTAGTTGCAAATTGTATTTTTTAATGTGATTGAAGGTTAGTTTTTAATAGATGAATTAAAAATAAATTTGTGTAACAAATGTGTTATTAAACACTGTTTTTGTTTTCAAAAATGTAAAAATATCATGTATTAATGAATGCTATTTATGTTTTTTGTTTCCACTAAAAAAAAATAGAAATATATTTCTGTTTTCTTTCAAGCACAAAAATAAAAAACATTTTCGTTAGTAAACGCACCCATTGCTTCGTTAGAAATTTTTTTCCTTTATTTTATACATTTATTTTTGTGAACTTTTACAAAACACTCTTCTTATTTCTTCTTATTTCTTTACTTTTGTTTTTGTGGTAAAGTGATTTTATATATCCAACTCTTATTTATTTATTTTTAATTTTTGCAAATTATTCTAATATACTTTATTTGTTTGCTATGTAAATATAAAACTTTCATAACTAAATTGTTGAGGATTACGGAATATGTGTTTTACTAAATATATGTATTTTGGTATTTTATTCCTAACTCGATTTAGTATTAATAATTTAATCAATTGTTTTGATTCATTTTGATTTAAATATGCTTACAATCATTTCAATTGAATATCTGATTATTATGTATTACGGAATATGTGTTTTACTAATTATTTTCTAATGAAATTATTTGTTCGCGTGGGTGGGCCTCTGATTTTTTTAAGTTATGCAATTATTTCAGCTTTTTCCGACTGACCGTGTCAAATCAGCGTCATTTCGCCGAAGCTACAATATTTCTTTTCTACATTGACTCCGTAGATGCCAGTCAATCCTAGCTGGTAGGAATTGGTCCTTATTTTCCCTTCTCGTGTTTCCTTGTTTACGTTCGTTTTTGAATTACAATGACTCTTTCATCTGATTCTCTACTCTCCATCTGTAATCTACCAATTTCTGCTCTCTCCCCCACTCGTTTGCTTAACCTTTCGTTTGCTTGCTTTTCTATTGTGCCGCCCTTCGCTTCTGATCATTGTTGCTTACTTTTCTTTTTGAATTGGTTCTCTCTTAGCTTTGAATCTGCATCTCTCTTACATATGAATTTGTATCTCTCTTCTTTTCTGAATCTCCTTGTAGACCTCCACTTTTCTTTATCTTTCTCTTTCACTTGTTTTTAAGTCAAAAAATCAAACTTGGTGTGTTGCTGGATTTCAGACACCTTACTAGCGCCATCCAACCAAATTCGTAAGCTAGAGGTACCACTCTTAGCTCTCTCCATTTGTTTTGTAATATATTTTCTATTGCTTGCTTATTAAATATTTAAAAAAAAAAAGAAACTTAAGAATTGGTTGTTTAATTATAAAAAAAAAAAAAAAAAAAATCTTGTGTACTGCTTGCTTAATTATTAAAAAAAAAAAACTTCTGTATTGCATCATCTCTTTTTTTTTTTTCTCAATTCTTCTTCTAGCTTTTAAATTTGGTTCTCTCTCTCTCTCTGAACTCGAACCTCTATCTCTGCAATATCTAGTAATTTCACCCTCTTGTCTTTTCTGCAAAATTTGAGTAAGCTCACTCTCTCTAGTGAATCTTCACTTTTCTTCACTTGTTTCTCATTCAAAATCAGACTTGCTGTGTTGGTTGAAAAAAGCTAGATAGGTAGCTAGCTAGTGAGTTGAAAATGGAGGTTGTTAACACTATTGTGGGAAAAATGTTAGAGCCAATGATACACCGTTTGTTCAAATTCACTTGGCGTCAAATTGGTTATGTGGTTCACTACAAAGAGAATATCAAGAATTTTGAAGATGAAGTTCAGAAACTCAGAGACTGTATGGAGAGGCTCCAAGAAGATGTCAAAATGGCCTTGGACAATGGGATGGAAGTGGAGAAAGATGTTTCGAAGTGGGTGGAGGAAGTACAGTCCGAAGAAGTGACGAAACTGTTGCAATACAAAGAAAACTTCTGTTGTCTTGATGTTAGCTCAAGGCATCAGATTGGTAGGGAAGCAAAAAAGAAGTTGATGGTTGTTACCGGCCTAAAAGATGAAGGTTATAAGTTTCCGAGAGTTGCACATCCTTCTCGTCTCACTGATATTTGGTATTCATCAAGCACAAATTTTGAGCAATTTGAATCGAGAAAATCAGTTTTTAAGGAGATCATGGAGGCATTGAAACATGACAGTATTTACAAAATTGGGATATATGGAATGCCAGGTGTTGGTAAGACGACAATGGTGGAAGAAGTTGGAAACCAAGCTGGAAAAGTTCTTTTTGATGAGGTCATAATGGCAGTTTTCTCCCAAAATCCAGATCTGAGAAAAATCCAAGGAAAACTTGCAGACTGTTTAAATTTGAAACTAGATAAAGAGACTGAAGAAGGGAGAGCGGGTGAATTATGCAATAGAATGAAGAATGGGAGAAAAATCCTTGTAATATTGGATGACCTTTGGGGTGATCAATTAACACTGAAAAAAATAGGAATTCCAGATCATGTAGATAATAGCAAGGGCTGCAAAATTTTGTTGACCTCTCGAAGGCTAGAAGTGTGCAAACGGATGGGGTTTGAAAATAACTTCACAATTGGGCTCCTATTGGAACCTGAAGCTTGGCAACTATTCAAGAGAAAGGTTGGAGATTATATTGAAGATGATCGGGAAATGTTTTCTATTGCAGGAAAAGTGTGTAGAGAATGTGATTGTTTGCCTTTGGCAATTCTTGCAGTTGGAGGAGCACTAAAGGATGAGAAAGAAAAGCATGTGTGGGATGATGCACTTGAAAGACTCAAAAATTTTCAGGGAGATAAAATTGAGGGACTGAATGAAAATTTGTATTCACGCATAGAGTGGAGCTACAACTATCTAAAGCAGCCAAATTTGCAATCATGCTTTTTGCATTGTTGTTTATTTCTAGAAGATGCTGAGATTTCTATTGACAACAACTTGGTGATGTATGGAATGGGAACGGGATTTCTGCGAGACGCGGATACTATGAAAAAGGCAAGAGACAGAGCACATACGTTGGTTCAAACCCTCAAGAAATCTTATTTATTGTTGGAAGGTAAAAATGAAAACTTTGTCAAAATGCATGATGTAATTCGAGATGTTGCCATATTAATTGCATCAAAAGATCCAAATATGTTCATGGTAAAAGATAACGTTAAAGTTTGGCCAGAGAAAGATGATTATAAATGTTGCAAAACAATCTCATTAAGGGCTTCCCCCAATGTTCGTCAGCTTCCCGATCAGTTAGATTGTCGACGACTACGCACCTTAATCTTGAGATGCAGCTCCCGTAATTGTTCACTAAAACTCCCAACTAGCTTTTTTGAAGGGATGGAACAACTTCAAGTTTTGGATTTGTATCATATTAAACTATTACCATTATCACTTTCAAATCTAGTTAATCTTCGAATGTTGCATCTGTGCTATTGCGAGTTGGTGGACCTATCTTTCCTCAAGAAATTAGAAAACCTTGAGATACTAAGGGTTGTCGATGATCTCCAACATGAATGGATGGTTTTAGAAATAGGACAGTTGACTCATCTACGTGTGTTGGATTTGAGAGACTGTAATCGGAATGCTATAACTTTTCCGTCGGGTGTCCTATCATGTTTATCCGACCTCGAAGAATTGTACCTTCCGTTTCGATTTGATAAATGGAATTGTAAAGGCAATGCAAGAATTGTTGAGCTACATTCTTTGACTAGCTTAACCACTTTACATATTCGTATACCAGACCGTTTCATCTTACTATCCAAGGATTGCCTTCCTAGCTTTAAATTGTTGACGAGATATCGAATTTTCATTGGGACTATTTCTAGGTTTGAAGGTTATTTTGAGTCGTTTTGGGAAAGAAAGATCTTTGGACTCGCAGGTATTCCTTTAAATGTTGAGCTTAACTTTTTGATGGAGAATGCTGAAGTACTATATTTTGTTGAAATGAAAGGTTTAAAGAAGGTCCTTCATGACAGAGAAGGAGAGTGGTTTTTTGACTTGAAGTATCTGAAAGTTGAGGAATGTGATGACATGGAGCATTTACTTGGAAAACCTTATGGACCATATCCATTAGGTTCTTTCGGTAAACTAAGTGTATTAAATGTTGAATGTTGTAGATTAATCAAGTATCTCTTCTCCCCTTCCACTGCAAGAGGTCTTCCAAAACTGCAGAAGCTCGACATTAGAAATTGTGAGATGGTGGAAGAAATAGTTGGAGGTGATGAGGAAGTCATGGATAATATTATATTTCATCAGTTAAAGGAAATGCGGTTAGAGTTTCTGCCAAACCTCAGAAGCATCATCTCCAATACGAAGAAGACATCAACTACAAAGGGCAACCCTTCCACCATTAAACAAGCTCTCTTTAATGAAAAGGTATGCTCTATCTATATATTTTTTGGTGAACACCTTTAGTTGATTCCTGAAATTGTTTGCCGACGTATTAAGCCATCAAAGTTATAGAAAACCAAAATTAACAACAAAGATGGGCTAACAATTTTGATACAAGATGAGGTAAAACCAAAATTAAGAATTTTTTTTTTTAGATTTAAGGGTTCCAAAACTATATATATGCGTATATACATCTTAGTTGTTATTCTGATGGGGCTTTGGACAAACACTCCTTTTCTTTTTATTGTTACTGTCAAAATTATTACCATTATTGTTATCATTTCTTTTTTTTTTGAGTAAAACTCATTGTTAATTTTATCAGGCTGCACCTTCTCTTGTTGGATTGTGGACAAATTAGATTGGAAAAAATATATATACATATTGAAACATTTTTTTTTCTTTCAGTTTTTTGTTGTACTATTTGAATCACAGGCCCCCCTTGCAAGAACTGAGAACCAAAATATAGGTATTTATATATAAGGGCATGACAAAGGAATCAGGCTGTACTATACTGTAGGTAAGAAAGACAAATATAGCATTGATCTATCCTTGTATGTAGGGCTCAATTCCTATTTAAAGAAAAAAGGAAAAGAAATAGAAAAAAAAAATTACAAAAATCTTTTCTCAAGTTGTGCTATAGTTTTTTATTATAAATAGTGGAGTATCTTCTTTTGTTAAAGAATTTTTGGACTTGATCATGTGTTCAAAAATCTTAGCGTTAAGTGGGTTCAAAAGACCTAGAAGGCAAACAATATATGCATATGTAATACATGTTAATTTATTTAACACAATTTAATATAATGAACCACAGGTTATTTGTCCTGTCTTGAAGAAATTGTACATTAGAGAATTGAATAGCATTACAGCTATATGGGACAAGCAATCACTCCCAGTCCAGGAAGCGGAAGATACCTTTGAGCATCTCCAAGAATTATATGTAAAAGATTGCGAGAAGATGGAAGAAATAGTCACATTCGAGAAGATGGAAGCAAATGATGAAATTGTTGTGTTCGCTCAGTTAAAGATTATGAAACTGAGAAAGTTGCCAAACTGGAAATGTTTCTGCTGCAGTTGTGGTTTTGAAAAAGAAAAAACATCGGAGGAAGGCATTCCCCAAATACAAGCTCTTTTCAATCACAAGGTACGAATATATATGTCCTGAAAAAGAAAAAAACATTAGCTTATTGACAGTTGTGAAATCCCAAATCATGCGAGAGCATGGAGGCAAGACACGTCAATCACAACATCGCATTTCTTTCTATAGAATCTAAATTCTCTATAGAATGAAAAGTTAATAACAAATGGATTTCAATACTTTATTGTTTATCTCTGTTGCTTGGCGTACTGAGTGATTTTTCTCTAGGATGCATTTCCAATGTTGGAGGAACTGGAAACCGATGGCCTCTCAGAATATATCCATAGACCTCTTAGAAAATATCAGACTGTGCATGGTAAATTTTCTTTCTACCCTCTCAGATATTAGGCGTGGCTATATTCCATCGAGCTCCTGGAGCAAAGTAAGACTCTTGACAGTGTCTGACTACAATAAATTAGTAAATGTTCTTCCTACCATGCTACAGAGGATTGAGATTGTTGAAGGACTCACTCTGTCATCTTGGTCATCATTACAAGTTGTAGTTGACGTCTTCAACCTTGAAGGACTTAATGCCATAGAAAGACAGGGATTTCTAGTCTTTTGCAACAACCTAACAAATTTGTCAATTACTTTTTGCGACAGCCTGAGATATTTATTCTCAGTCTCAATAGCAACAGCTCTGACGCAACTTGAGAGTCTGAGAATTGAAAGCTGTTTAAAATATGCATAATTTGAAAGTTTCATAACGAAGCTTTCAGTTTTTATTTTTCAGTTCAAGTTTTTATTTTTAATTTTTTTATAAAATGCAATAAATAAAAATTTTGATTTCTCAGTCTCAATAGCAACAGCTCTAACGCAACTTGAGAGTTTGAGAATTGAAAGCTGCTTAAAATATGCATAATTTGAAAGTTTCATAACGAAGCTTTCAGTTTTTATTTTTCAGTTCAAATTTTTATTTTTGAATTTTTTATAAAATGCAATAAATAAAAATTTTGGTTGCTCAATAATATAATACAATAAATTAAAATTTTATACAAAACAAGAATAAAAAATTTGAAAATACAATAAATAAAAATAATATAATATAAATAAAATACAATAAATACAAAATTATAAGTCAATAAGAATAAAAAACTTTTATAAAATACAATAAATAAATAAATAAATAATATATATATATATATCTATAATAATAATAACATATATATAAAATATATATAAGAAAAAAAATCCAATAAAAAAGAGTTATACATATAAATAGAATTATATATAATATAAAAATATAAAAGGAAATAAAACGAGTATATATAATAATATATGACAATTACCAAAAACATGTAAATAGTTAGAATTTATGAGAATTACCAAAAACATGCAAATGCATTAAAATGAATTTTTAATTAAAATAAACTAAAACAAAGTCATAAAATATGTATTATCACATTTTTGTTGGTTAAAATGAGTTGAAACCATATTACTCAGACACAATTTTTAGTCAAAGATACTACTATTTTTTTTTTAAACTTAATTTTGGGTTTACCAAACATATTTTTATATTTGTGCTTTCAAATTTTCAATAGCATATAACGTTACCAAACGTATTTTGTATGATCAAAATGCGCTTTAAATGAAGAAATTATCCTCAACACCTAAATAATGAATTTGCCTCAATTCTGAGTCTTAAGATGTTTTAACTATCCCACTCAATAAAATAAATCTAGTGAGTGTTTTAATCTTCTCCTCTGCCCCACCAAGAAAAAAAAGAGTTCTGCTTCATTTCTTAATTTCTATTTCCATTCCAGGCTTCCTTTTCTTCGTTGTTACTTACATTCGATTTGTCGTGTGTCTATAACACATTGGCCTTGCTTCTAACCGTGTTCCTTTTTTGCTTTAGTGTGGATGAACACTCAGTTATATATGTTGTAATACCCCGCTCCAACACACGATATGATATTGTCCGCTTTGGGCCTGAGCCTGCACGGTTTTGCTATTGGATTTTACCCCAAAAGGCCTCATACCATTTTGAAGAGAACATACTACATATAAGCACATCCTCTTTTCCACACCCAGGCGATGTGGGATTGAGCACCCTGTACCCTGTCAGTGTGGTAGCTCAGTCCAGTGTCTGTCTTCGCACCCGCCCACTCACACCCGTCCACAAGGGTTACTACAATCCACCCCCCTACGAGGCCCGACGTCCTCGTCGGCACACTTCCGGCTAGGTTCAGGCTCTGATACCAACTGTAATACCCCGCTCCAACACATGGTATGATATTGTCCGCTTTGGGCTTGAGCCCGCACGGTTTTGCTCTTGGGTTTTACCCCAAAAGGCCTCATACCATTTGAAGAGAACATACTACATATAAGCACATCCCCTTTTTCACACCCAGGCGATGTGGGATTAAGCACCCTGTACCCTGTCAATGTAGTAGCTCAGCCCAATGTCTATCTTCGCACCCGCCCACTCACACCCGTCCACAAGGGTTACTACAATTCACCCCCTACGAGGCCCGACGTCCTCGTCGGCACACTTTCGGCTAGGTTCAGGCTTTGATACCAACTATAATACCCCGCTCCAACACATGGTATGATATTGTCCTCTTTGGGCCTAAGCCCGCATGATTTTGCTCTTGGGTTTTATCCCAAAAGGCCTCATACCATTTAAAGAGAACATACTACATATAAGCACATCCCCTTTTCCACACCCAGGCGATGTGGGATTAAGCACCCTGTACCCTGTCAGTGTGGTAGCTCAACCCAGTGTCTATCTTCGCACCAGCCCACTCACACCCGTCCACAAGGGTTTACTACATATGTTGCTTAAAACTATTGAGCTAGTTGAAATGCTAAGTATTGTTTCAATTATTAAAAATTATTGATTGTGGCTGTAATTGATAAACTATCTTCTAATATATATATATATATATATATATATATATACACTAGCGTATTTGTAGTAACCCTTGTGGACGGGTGTGAGTGGGCGGGTGCATAGACAGACACTGGGCTGAGCTCTACCACACCGACAGGGTACAAGGTGCTCAATCCCACATCGCCTGGGTGTGGAAAAAGGGATGTGCTTATATGTAGTATGTTCTCTTTAAATGGTATGAGGCCTTTTGGGATAAAACCCAAGAGCAAAACCATGCGGGCTTAAGCCCAAAGAGGACAATATCATACCATGTGTTGGAGCGGGGTATTATAGTTGGTATCAGAGCCTGAACCTAGCCGGAAGTGTGCCAACGAGGACGTCAGGCCTCGTAGGGGGGTGAATTGTAGTAACCCTTGTGGACGGGTGTGAGTGGGCGGGTGCGAAGATAGACATTGGGCTGAGCTACCACATTGACAGGGTACAGGGTGCTTAATCCCACATCGCCTGGGTGTGGAAAAGGGGATGTGCTTATATGTAGTATGTTCTCTTCAAATGGTATGAGGCCTTTTGGGGTAAACCCAATAGCAAAACCGTGCGGGCTATGGCCCAAAGCGGACAATATCATAGCATGTGTTGGAGCGGGGTATTACAGTATTGTCCGTGCCTATGACATTATAAAACAAAAAATTATTGGATTGCACATGCCTACGACACTATAAAATAAAAAATTTGTTGGACTGAAATAGAAGTTAATTTCATATAATCAACATGCCAATAAACAAATGTTTACAAAACATCATTTGCATTAACTCTTGATTACAGGAAAAGAATGACCATGCATCATCACTTTTTCTTATCATTATCTTTCTTCTTCTTTTTCTCTGACTTCTTCAAAGATGAAGCATAAATTTTCTTCACTACTGAAAAGAATATTCTCGCGTCAACATGAATACACTTCACCTTCAAAAAAGGACTATGCACAACAATCTAAAAAATATATATATTTTATTATTAACATTGGTAAAATATAATAATTTAGAGTAAACACAAAATTGAATAACCTCGTTACTTCCCCCAATTGCGTAGTGAAGATGAGTTGATATGTTGGATCTTTCTTGCAGTAGCATCCCAGTCCTACAAAGTTATATTGGATTACACACTTTGATTAGAACACTATAATAGAACCTCTGGAAAGACAATATTTGTAATAGAATACAGCCGGCCATCTGAAAGAAGGATACTTGTACATTTAGAACTGGTGCATCTAGACATTGCAACATATAACTGCCCCATGACTAAATACTGGTGTGCACAAATCAACCCCAACCAATTGAACATACTATCATTGAGATTTATTCATGATCATTGCATAGGCCACATTCAATGCATATATCTATTTCTAAGTTTATCAATTCGTCAAACACTTTAAATTAATATGATAATCCTCATCACTATATATCCCACAGCTCAAAATGATGTGGCTAAACTCGAATTATATTGTAAGCTTAATTTTGCCATTTTTATCAAAATATAATTTAACCACTCGCAAGAGCACGAATCTTTGTAGATACGGTTCTATATAGAGGGTATCGATCCCACGAGGACTAGTCGCAATTGTCTTAAAGAAAGATTAATTCCACTTTAATCCTAAAACAGGGTTTTGAATTTTTGTTTATAAAACTATTGCATGAATGAAATAACAATAAAATTAAAGGGTAAAGGATGGAAGAGAGAACTAGGGTTGGTTTCCACCACTAGCCATTCACATGTTCATAAGTGTAGCAAGCATGGGATTCATTAATTAAATGCCTAACAATGTCATTAGGCTTGTGACCTCAATGACATATCAAAAGATCAATGTGTTTGTCCACCTATCATAATCCATCTTCAATAAGCATAACTCTTCAACCTAACTAACTATCTAATTACCCTACTCTCTAAGTGAACCTACATGCATCCAAACTACCTTATCTTGGCATGGTTTATACAAACAAATACAACACATTCATTTAAACACCATTATCTAGCCATCATTTGCACTTCTTGTGGAATATGCAAATGTTGTGCATTCACATGAAAGAATCTACTCTAAGACAAGAATAAACTCAACATCAAATAAATATATAAAAGAAATGTATTAGTGTACATGGTCACTAGGCTAAATAATCAATAATTAATTACAAATCCCAAGTGCTACAAAAATGAACATGTTTACATGGCTAGGGGCTTCAACAACACCCTAGTATAGAAGTTAGTTGCTCATGGTTGCCTTGCGCTCTTCCATTGATGAAGAAGATGAAGCTTCTTGGTCTGGTTCAGTTTCTCGGTCTGGTTCAGCTTCTCCTCTTCCTCTCCCGAAGGTCTCTCCTTGGATAATCTGAAGTGTGTTGAGAGATATGAGAGATATGTGGCTTCTTTGTGCTTTAAGGCTCCTTTTTCAACCTTGGGGCCTACCATATATATATATATATCAATATATACACCCTTTATATCAAGAAGGTTCCCAAGGGTCTTGTTCAAGTCAGACAATCCCCCTAAGTCGTGCAAAAAGGGGGATTTTGTTGCAAGTGGGAGAGCAAGTGGGCAAGTGCCTTCTATAGAATCTCGATCAATCGAGATTGGATCTCGATTGATCGAGATTTCGATCAATCGAAATGAGATCTCGATCAATCGAGATCTCGATTGATCGAGATCATCATCTTGATTGATCGAGATGCCTTGGCAGCAATTTTTAACTTTTCTCTTCAGCTGCAACAAGCCTCAAACTTTGCTTCTTTCGCTACAAGTCCTGTAATACATCAAAAACACAAGAATACCGTAAACATATCTCAGTAAACGTAGAAACGGAACTAACATATGCAATAAAGAGGGTTCAAATCCATAGAATTGAACACTTATCAAAAAACATAACATATTATTTATTTATTCTTTTCCCCTCACTTTTTGCTCTTTGTTTACATCACTTTATCTCTATATCACTATCTCAATCATTTTCTTTTCTTTTCTCTCTCCTCTAATCACTCTCCCACTCATTCTTGAAGCTCCAGCCAAGGGAGAGAGAAGGAAAAATATAATATTCATTTACACATATCTCTCTCTCCAATATTTCTCTCTCTAATTTTTTAATCTTTATTTATTAAAAAATAATAAAGTAAATATTTTTATTAATCAATATATAGAGCATCAATTGTAGTTGGAAGATTGATTGAAAACTATGAGCAGTGCTGCAAAAAGTTAAACCAGTTGGCATATGTAAGGATAAAATTGACAGAGATAAAATTAGTTAATAGTAACATATATAATTGAGCCTAAATCAAATCAATATTGGGCATTTGTGAGATTTCAAACTTTATAGATTAAAGAAAACATGACACATGCTGGCCGATAGCTTACACTTAATTTCTTGATTTGAATTTCTAGAACAGAATCGCTTTGATTGATGCTGACAAAAAAAATAATAAACTGCCAACTCCAATACGCTTCTTTATTTACATAACACATCACATAACATACACAGACAGACTCAATCTACCATTTTAAATTCATCTAAATAGAGTCTTTACATAAAGATTGAAGCTTATTAAGAAGATATATAACTAACATATTGATCCCACAGCTGAATTATAGGCAAATAAATTCTGCAAAGAAAAAATTCATTCACGTGAAATGCATCCATTTGTATAAGGCTCGGCATAGGAACTTCGGTGGCGGCGACACTCTTGATGGCAGAGACGACCATCATCATCACCAAGTTTAAGAAACAAGTAGAAATGCTAAGGTAGCGAGAGGGGTGAGGGCGATGGGGATGAAGATGGTGGCGTGGAACATGGGGCTCGGTTCAGGAGCTTCAATGGCGGCAATGCTCCAGATGGTGGGGGCAGCCATCATCATCACCACTATAGCAACAAATCACATGGTGAAGTAGCTATGGGTGGTCGGTGAAGATGACCGAGGTTGGTGGTAGTAGTGATCGGTATGGCCGTGGTGATTGTAATTTCACGGTGAAAAAATAAGTTGATTGATGGTGGAGAAGGTGGCAGTTAGCTTTGACTGGTGGATTGGTTAGTGGTGATTGATGGGTCTTCTCTTTCCATGGTAATCGGTAGTAGGTAGGCCGATCTTGGGTGGAAGGTGGTGGCTCACAGTTGAGCTTGTGCCTGCTTTAATGGAGCCTCCGATTTGGTCTAGCCATGTTGGCTTTGCATTCTTTTCGGCTATTCTGGTTGAGAACGATGGAGCACAGGCTACTCCAATGGTGGCCCCGCATGGTGTTATCGATGATGAGAAGATATCTCGGCAGTGACAGTGGGTCTTTTGTTTACGCAGGTGCTTGCTTCAATTCCGGTGAAGAAGTTTCAATTGTGGGTCCTGCATGGCAGCTCCATTGGTGGCCAGAAATGGTGGCTTTGGGTTGCTCACGGTGGAATCTTCGATGTTGATGAAGGTGGCAATGGTCCTACTTTGGTGGAGATGATGAAATTGATGTTTGTGGAAGTAGTGAGTCTTCTGTAGGGAGACTCATTTAGGGCTGCTCTCAGCAATGGTGTCTTCACCGCACATGGTAGAGCACCACCAAAGAGAGACCCAAAAGCTTCACCCATGCAAACAAATGCACAGTCATGATGGATGGACCTCCAAGCTCCAGCCACTACCGACAACACGGCGTTATCGGTGGGGAGAGAGATGAGAGGAGAGAGAAAAGAAATAAATGAAATGAATGACTGGGAGAGTGATATAGAGATAGAGTGAGAGTAGGTGAAAGTTTAAATTTGAATTTAGTTAGTTCAAGGTTTAAATTTGAATTTTGGTGGGAGTGAATGGTGAACATTAGATCGTAGATAGGAAGAGTAATTTTAAACCGTAGATAGGCATAGATATTTGAACCGTAAGATTGATTTTTTAAGCATTTTTAACCGTTAGCTGATGAATTTTTTTGGGTGAGAAATTCAAACACTAACCTTAAATGTAATATAGATACATTGAAAGCCATCTTTAATTGAAATTTCTCTTGTGATGTAAGTTTTTACAAGGAAAGTTCACGTTGTATGGTCATGGTATATATATCAAAGCTAGGGGTGGCAAAATAGGCGGGTTGGGCGAATTTGGACCGAGTTAAATATGGGTAGGTCAAATTTGGTTTGTGACCCATATTCAGCCTTTTCGTAGTGGGTCAAATATGTATGGGTTAAACATGGGTCGAGTCAATCCACCAACCCATATTTAACCTAACTAAAAATTTGAGATATGAAGGACAAATAAAAACAAAATTAAAATAAAATAAAGGGAAATCTAAAGTCTCCAAACAGTTCCTTAATACATAAAGTCATGTACAACATCCTATTACATTGGAAGATAATGTTAAATACATTTTTACTGATCAACCTGGATCTAGATAAATGAATCGACCTGATCCAGATTGATCAGGTAAATCCATATCTAGAATAAACGGGTTGACCAGATCCAGATTGGTGACTCAAAAAACATATCAACCCAAACTCACCTAACTCAATTCTCTTTCTCTCTCTCTCTCCGAATGATTGTTTTTATAAAATAATAAAATTTCTAATTGATAACCCTTTTCTATAATTTAACATGCCAACATATCAAACCCAAAAGTCCAAATTTGTATATATCCAAATGCATATTCGGTTAGGGTCAAACCCGACCCGATTAAAAAATTAGTGACCCAACTTTGTTAAAAAATGTACGAATAAAAATACAAACCCATATTAACTGTGCGAGCTAAGTTGAAACGAAAAACCTACTTGATCACTTAAATCTAGACCTAGCAAGCAGGTGGGTTGGGTGTGTTTGGACCTGTTGGGTTTGGAACATCATTAATCTAAAATTAAACAGCCGTTACTTTGTTGTTTACTTTTATATTAATGATGTTTTGTCGATTATTTTTTTTTTTTACTTGCAAACAGTTATAATTTTGTAAATAAGTACATCCTATTTTTAAGGAGACATTTTTATTTCAAACACTAAAGTATTTGAAGTGATGTGGTTTTGGATACTTTCAAAATGGTTTTATTAGTTGTTTTCAATTATAGTCGTTAGATCAAATCCAATGACTAATATTAGATTAGTGTATATGGAGCAACTCCTGTATATATTATATAACTAAAAAGGTTATCCAACTTTTAACATTATTTTGTGCAAAAGTGGCTAATTTTAAACTCAAAATAAAAATGAATATATATAAATGGCACCAGCCTACTAACTACTGCAAAAGAAAATATCTTGACGACTATATTATATATTTAAATTGTAAACAATATTAACTCTCTATTTTACACATTCAATATAACTTGCTTAAACTTAAAAAAATAAAATTGACTTTCTATATTTTTGTAAACTTTTTTATTTTTATTTTAGGTATGTAACACACTCGTTCACAATTATCCCCTAATTAAGAAACCCGAGCCCTCAATCCTCTAGGAATGTATACTCATTGAGTAATTACACAATAATTAACACACACACACACATATATATAACCACCTGTGCATAAAACATATATATATATGTACAAAAATATTATCTTACTCATTGGTGAGTAATAAATTCTTCTGCACCATGTATGGTAACCATTGGATATGATTGTAATGATTTTTGGAAATTATCTTTTTTACGCTTAGATCATATCCAACAATTACTATACTTGATGTGTAAAAAATTTCTTCCTTACCAGTGAACAAGAGATCATTACTCTACATATGTATATGCTATACACACATGTATATGAATATGAGTAGTGATCTCTTGCTCTTCGATAAACAAGAGATTTTATCTACACTTTTTATAGTGATTGTTGGTTTTAATCTAATGGTCACATTCCAAACACACTCATCTCCATTTCAAAATAAAAAAACTACCTCCTCTCTATTTTATATCTACTAAATTAATGTTATCAAATCCTTAGCCATTGTAAAATAATGTAATTACCAAAATTTTTTTTGGATATTTTCAAACCTCCTATGTCAAATTACTAATTCTGTATCTTTGTCGAACCAATTTAAAATTAAAAATTTCAAGCTGAAAATATAAATATAAATAAAACGAGTATATATAATAATATATGACAATTACCAAAAACATGTAAATAGTTCGAATTTATGACAATTACCAAAAACATGCAAATGCATAAAAATGATTTTTTAAATAAAATAAACTAAAATAAAGTCATAAAAAATATAATTTCAAATGAAATAATATACATAAAATATGTATTATCACATTTTTGTTGGTTAAAATGAGTTGGAACCATATTACTCAAACACAATTTTTAGTCAAAGATACTATATATATATATATATATATATATATATATTTGAAAATTAATTTTGGGTTTACCAAACATATTTTTAAATTTGTGCTTTCAAAATTTTAATATGACGTTACCAAATGTATTTTACTTTTCACAGAAATAGTAGCACAACAACTTTTCAGATTTCTTTTTTTAGAAATCAGAAAATGGAATCTGATAGCTTTACGAAACAACCCCTTAGGAACTACTTGCAAAGTAAGTTAGACATTTATATATGGGTTAATTTCATAAAATCTCCATATACTATAAACATATGTCATATAACCCCTTGTACCAACTAAGCCTCAATAAACCCTCTTGACCTATAGAAAAACTCATCAACTTACCCCATCCACATTAGTTTGCCTAAACCCATAACGACAAAAATATTATGTGAGTGTCATGTGGAAAGCTTGAATCTTTGTATGACCAAATTGCACTTTAAATGAAGAAATTACCCTTAACGATCCATCCTTAATTTTTTTAACATTACTCAACGATCATCTTCTTCTTCCTCTTATATCTCTATTATCTCTCCTCTCATTCTCATTCCTCCATCATCGACACCTCCGAACAAATCCCCTCTCTCTTCCGTAACTAAACTCTCTTTCTCTCTCTCTCTTCACTTTTATGAATCCAAGAAAATCAGCATGTTTTGCATTCCCATATCAAGTTTTGTCCACTGTGTTTACAACATATAAGCTTTTTGAAGTGGAATAGCTTCAATATTTGCAATCATTAAATGAAATTTGTCTTTCTTGTATTAAAAATGAAGAGCCGAGTTTGCATATTTATTCAGACAAAGAGTCGGTTTTATGTGACAATGAGATTCAAAATAAAGAGGAGAATATTATTTTAGATGATGAACCTGAGATAGTTGGTTTGATGAATATAATTGAATTCGTGAAAAAAAAATAATGTTTTGTTTTAGGTTCTTCAATTTTTCTTCCTAATATTGTAAGTTTTGCTGGCAAATACAATCACACAATTGTGGACACAAAGATTTATAGAGGAAAACCCCAGGGTGGGGATAAAAAAACCTCTTCAAACTAAGCTCCACTATGTCTGAAAGGGTAGTACAGTAATCTTCCAATCACTCTCTCACTCACCCAACTCACCACATAATCACTCTAGCTCTCAACCCAGTTCACAACCTCCCTAGGCCTAAACCACTCTCACCAATTCTCACAACAGCTTTTCCGCTCTCAACCTAGCCCAGACTTCCCAAACCTAAGCTATCTTTCACCAATCTCACCACAATCACTCACACTGCCCCTGTCTAAAGTATCCCTATACTTGGACTATATGATGTGATTTCAATTATACTTAACCACTCGCAATAGAACGAGTCCTCGTAGGACAGGGCTATATAGAGGGTGTCGAACCTCAAGGACTTGCAAGGTTGAATTGTTATGTTACTCAGTCTTTGAATTAATTCTAAAATAATTGGAAAACAATTGTTGATGTTTGATCGTGAAATTAATTGAGCAAATTAAAGCTTTTAATTAATTGGTATTATGAAATTTAATTAGGAAGAGAAGGTCCTGGGAACTGACTTCACCACTAACCCTCTAACAATGATAATTGTACTAATTTGGGACGTTTACTCTATGCATTCAGAAAAGAATGGCTACAAGCCCAATTCAATTCTATCAAGAGAATTCGTTCAACATTCAATTAAGCATAACTCGTCTTCGCTTAGCATGGCCTATACATCTGACTAATTAATGATGTTATAACCCATCTTTGCTTAGTACGAATTATCAAAAAATCTAAATTGAACGATATGTGAAAACTATTGTATAACCTGTCTTAACAAAATCGCAGAAGTTGAAAAGAGCAAACCCTAATCATTGCAAATTTAGATCCATTTTACAAGAACAAGAATAAACATGCAATGAATCAATACATTCAATTTGAAAGCAATAGCACAGCTATTGTTTACGTCTCGGTTATACAATCAATGCATACAGTAAATCATTCCCAAATTAGTATACAACTTAAAACATTGAAAGATAGGTTAGGGTTACGTCACTTCCCCGGAATGGTGTTTAGCCACTCATGATCAGATGTCCAAGCTTGAACGATGATGAAATCGCCATCGTCTTGTCCGTATCGTCACGAATCGCCTCTGTATTTCTCTTTGTGTTCCTCCCTTCTCCGAATACCCTAGTTTTTCTTCGTTTCGTCGTTTTTACTTTGCGAAAACAAACCAACGGGACACCTGGCCTTCCCAAAGTGGCAAGTGCGCATAAGAAAATGGCACTTGCTCCTCACAAAATGGCATTTGCGCCCAAAAAGTGGCAGCTGCGCAAATAGGGCAGAAAGTTGATGAAAAAGTCCATTTTAGGAAATTTTCGTGAAATATGAAATTGTGCAGAATTGAATTTCCTTCAACCCACGCGGAGTTTGGGTCGTTTTGACAATCGGGTACGGAGATATGGTCTGAATACCAAAATGGGTCCAAGACTTTTTAGGCCTGAATTGGCCCAATCTTCAATGTCAGTAGGCCTAACACCATCTGTAGCCCAATTGCACCATTATTAATTAGAATTACTCTTAATCACCTGAAATTCTGAAAAGATTAAAATTATTAATAAAAATACGAAATAAATATTACTAAGACACTAATTCATATAATTTTAAGGGCATTGAATATGCAATATTTATTACTTATCACACCCCCAAACTTACATATTGCTAGTCTCTTAGCAATACACAACTAAAAATGAAATAAAACACTAAACTATTTCCTCTTTCGTGGGAGATCCGATTGCATTTAGCATATGCAACAAGCCTTTTAAACCCCTAGGTTACCCCTAGTGGACGAGTAAAGTCTCGTGAGGGTTTCCAGAGATGTTACCCACAAACATGCCAACATTTCTGTTTCAAACATTAATCAAGACGAAAACTACAAAATGTAGTTAAAAGACTTGCATTCAAGAATACTTTCAAATCCCTAAACCTCATAATTCAAAACAATGGTTCTCACCCAAAATTTACATCAATCACAACTCAAAGAAACTAACTCTAGCCCCCTCATGAAAAGTGAACTAGCATTCATCAATATGGTTTAACCCAGCCTTGAGTGAGCAATTACAAGTCCCTTCAATTTATTGGATCCCCTTATTGAATGTATCACTCAAAACTTGAACACATGAAAATTTTTTTTTTATTATTATTAATTTTTTTTTTATGGTTGTGCAATGCCTAGGTTTATTAGGCTTTCGAATTGATCCATGTAGCGAGCTTTCAGCCTGTGACTCCCAAACCAAATGGCTTTAGGGCACCAGGTTTCAAGATACCTCGAGGGACCTAATAACTCGAATCAAAACGGCCACAAACCATAGACTAACCAATAACGCAATGCCTAGGTTTATTAGGCTTTCGAATTGGTCCATGTAGCGAGCTTTCAGCCTGCGACTCCCAAACCAAATGGCTTTAGGGCACCAGGTTTCAAGATACCTCGAGGGACCTAATAACTCGAACCAAAACGGCCACAAACCATAGGATTATTATTTTAATTTTTTTTTTTTATTTTCTTTTTATATATTTTTTTTATTTTTACAAGTGTAGCATGTTTAAAATGTTTATTCTCAAGGGATACCAACTTATATTCAGCACACATAATTGATACTCAAAGCCAAGTACAAACCCCACTAACTCTACTAGTGTGCGTGTGAATTGTGAAAAGAACCAGAGTCAACCACTCCAAGTCATGTCAATGCAAATAACGACTTAAACCACTGCATTCAAATTATAGTTTTTAGAAATTTTACACATACTCTACAATTTCAAGTCAAGAACCTACATAAAGTATTAAACTCTTGATTGATGTTAAAACAAAACAACCTATAAAAAGAAACTACCAAACAATTCCTAAAAATCAATTCAAAAAAAAAAATGTCTAAAACATGCCACTATTTCACCTTCATATTTAAAACACAAGAAATGTATCGCCTTACCCCCAAACTTGAATGGTACAGTGTCCTCAATGTACAAGGAGAAAAAACATAGATGAGAGTCAGAACAATATTACCATGAATAGGGGCGTGGACAGATGGCAAACCAGTAGCTGGAAGTTAACAATGATGTTTCTCCCCAAACTTGGGTGCAACATCCTGTCAAAAGACACCACTATACAAGCCAAGTGAAATAAATGGGTTCATAATAAGAAAAATAAAGAACGAACATGGAAAAAAAACAACAAAATTTTTTTTTTATTTTTTTTTATTTTTATGTGTGTCGTCATTCTCTGAACTGGTGGTTCCCAATTTCCAAGATGCATATGTGATAAGATATTGATTATCCAGATACTCTAACGTATAGAGTACAAAGGGGCTGCCTTTCTTTAGTAAAGCCATACTGTGTTAAAGCAATCTCGACAGTATTGGGTATTGAAACCAGACTCTAAAAAACGAAAATCATCAACTTTATCAAACATATGACAAAATAGATACTTGGTACTACATACATAGTCAGAGAACGGACGACAAATTTTTTTTCTTTTTTTTCTTTTACACAATGAACAAAAACACAAAATCACTAAAAAAAATTAATAAATAATAAAAATAAAATAAAATAAAATAAATCCTACGAAACTACCAAAAACACTAAATATCTAACATACACGGGGATACAAAATACCCCCAAGGAGCCAAGTTTAACGTCTAGGTTAGACGTAAACTCAAATCTATCCTAGTCCCCTTTTAAATCCGATATACGCCATCTTATCGTCTCCTTATGCTCATTAAGCACACTTAAAAGCTCACTCTCTTGGTTGGTAGACATATTAGGTGCATTAAAAACTGAAAAAGTGTCATTAAATCCTAATAATGCATATTCGAGTTTATTTGGTAAAGGCTTCAACTCAAATTGAAAGAGCAATTCTAAGGAAGGAATGGGAAGCGTAGTTAAAAGTAAGGGTGCAAACTCTTTAGATTCTTTGAATGGTGGAGAACCTAAACTGGTGGCATGCAGTAAGGAAGTACTTTCACTAATATGTTGCCCTACATCAAAGCTCTCACAACCAAAATGAGTCAAACAAATATCTAAAGAGTCTTTAGGCAAGATAGGGGGAACTGATTCCACAACAGACTCCTCTATGACATCTAAAACAAAGCACTCTGACTCATCAGGGGAATGCGGAGTGGCATTAAAGATATTCAATTTCACTTTCATGTTCCCAAAAGAAATATCCATGGCTCCAGTACGACAATTAATATTTGCATTAGCCGTGGCTAAGAAAGGACGACCAAGAATCACTGGAATAGATTTCTTTGGGTTAGGGACAAGTTCTGTGTCAAGAACAATGAAATCCACAGGAAAATAGAACTTATCCACCTTAATTATGACATCTTCAATTATACCACGTGGTTGCTTCATAGATCGATCAGCAAGTTGCAACATAACTGACGTGGGTTGAAGCTCACCCAACCCTAATTGCAAATACACCGAGTAAGGTAACAGATTAACACTAGCTCCTAAGTCAAGGAGTGCTCTATCAACCTCATGAACACCAATAATACAAGAAATAGTAGGAGCACCTGGATCTTTGAACTTAAGGGGAGTGTTATGCTGAATAATCGAGCTTACTTGCTCAGTAAGAAAGATTTTCTTTGGGACACTACCCCTTGAATTACGCTTTTGAGTGCATAAATCTTTCAAAAATTTTGCATATGCTGGGATTTGTTTTATAGCATCAAGGAGAGGAAGATTTATTTTTACTTGTTTAAAAATTTCCATCATATCTTGCACTTTCTCCCCTTCTTTCCCAAAAGGTGCCACCTCTTGGAGACGTGTAGGGAATGGAGCTTTGGGCTCAAAAGTTGGAATAGGTGTAGAATGTGTTGCTTTACTAACTTCAAAATCTAGATTAGGACTCTTTCCTACTTCACTTTCAACCTCCCTCTTTTCTTCCACCTTATTATCTATCATTTTCCTACTCCTCAAAGTGGTAACAGCCTGAACATGCTCATAGTGATGACCATTGGCTGTAACATCATCAATTGCATATTGCCCTCTAGGATTAGTTATTGGTTGACTTGGCAATTTTCCTTCCTCTCTACGATTCAAAGTGTAAACTAGCTGCCCCATTTGAGCCTCTAACTTGGATATGGATTGAGAGTGAGAATGAAGTAATTGAGTATTAGCTTCGAGTAATTGAGTGTGAGCGTCAAGTTTATCTAATGCCGCTAATACTTTATCTTCAAACGCTGAACTCCAAGGTGGAGATTGAGAAGTTTGATGATAATATTGATTCTGAGGCACAAAATTGGAAGAAGGATGAGTAGCTTGATGACTAGACTGAAAACTTGACCTAGGGACTAGCCCTTGGGACTGAGGGATTGGATTGTTTAGGGATGGACTAGCTGCCATGAGTTGATCTACTTTTCTCGATAATTCATCCACTTTGGTGGAGACATCGAGTGATTTGCCTATTTCAAAAATTCCTACAGTCTTACGAGAACTATTTGTTTGAACTCGACTTGCAGAATCATGCTGTGTAGAATTTTCACTCAAATTCACAAACAATGTCCATGCCTCATCCTCATTCTTAAGCATGAACATACCCCCACAAGATGCATCTACCATTTGCCTATACGACTCAATCAGCCCATCATAAAAAAATTGTACAAGTTGCCACTTAGGAATATCATGATGAGGGCACTTTCTAAGCAAATCACCATATCTCTCCCATGTATCATGGAATTGCTCCCCTTCTATTTGAGAAAAACTGGTAATGGATCGCCTCATTTGATTTGTTTTCCCTATTGGAAAGTATTTCTTGAGGAACTCTTGTTGCAGTTGTGCCCAAGAGGTGATCGTATTCGGTGTTAATGAATTCCACCAGTTTTTAGCTTTATCTTTTAGAGAGAATGGGAAGAGACGCATCCGTAAAGCATCATCAGAAAAATTCTGAATTTTAACAGTTGAACAAACTTCTAAGAAGTCATCAAGATGTTTATACGGATCCTCATTATTAAGTCCATAAAAAGATGGGAGCATTTGTATAACGCTAGACTTAATCTCATAATTTACTGCTGTGACATTAGGCAATTGCATGCAGGATGGGGATGTATATGCCCCAGGAGCGAAATGCTCCTTAAGGGCTCGAGGATTGTGCTCAGCCATATTTTCAGTCTCAATCTCAACCTCAGATGAATGTTCTTCCTCTAAGTCTTGGGCCCTAATTTCTCCCCTATGTTGATGTAAGGTTCTTTCAAGTTCAGGGTTATATGAGACTATTGGTGTGTCTAGAGACCGACGACCCAACATATACCACAAGGACTAAGAATTAAAAAAAAATTAATTAAATAAATAAATGAACAAATAACTAAATAAAATAAATAAGAAAGAAACTAAAATAAAATATAAATAAATAAATAAAATAAAATAATAACAAATGAAAGCAAAAGTACTAACTAGAATAATCAAGCACAAGTAATTTGAATATGAAAAGCTCACAGAGATTTATGATTAATTCCACTCCTCTATTCACGGCTCGTAACCAAAAGCACCTGTACTCGAAAAATAAATAAATAAATAAAACGAAATAGATCAGAAAAGAATAAAGAAAAATCCTAACTTAACAATTAAATTAAAACTAATCTTAAGACTAGGCACCAAAATGATTCAAGCAAGTCCCCGGCAACGGCGCCAAAAATTGATGTGATTTCAATTATACTTAACCACTCGCAATAGAACGAGTCCTCGTAGGACAGGGCTATATAGAGGGTGTCGAACCTCAAGGACTTGCAAGGTTGAATTGTTATGTTACTCAGTCTTTGAATTAATTCTAAAATAATTGGAAAACAATTGTTGATGTTTGATCGTGAAATTAATTGAGCAAATTAAAGCTTTTAATTAATTGGTATTATGAAATTTAATTAGGAAGAGAAGGTCCTGGGAACTGACTTCACCACTAACCCTCTAACAATGATAATTGTACTAATTTGGGACGTTTACTCTATGCATTCAGAAAAGAATGGCTACAAGCCCAATTCAATTCTATCAAGAGAATTCGTTCAACATTCAATTAAGCATAACTCGTCTTCGCTTAGCATGGCCTATACATCTAACTAATTAATGATGTTATAACCCATCTTTGCTTAGTACGAATTATCAAAAAATCTAAATTGAACGATATGTGAAAACTATTGTATAACCTGTCTTAACAAAATCGCAGAAGTTGAAAAGAGCAAACCCTAATCATTGCAAATTTAGATCCATTTTACAAGAACAAGAATAAAAATGCAATGAATCAATACATTCAATTTGAAAGCAATAGCACAGCTATTGTTTACGTCTCGGTTATACAATCAATGCATACAGTAAATCATTCCCAAATTAGTATACAACTTAAAACATTGAAAGATAGGTTAGGGTTACGTCACTTCCCCGGAATGGTGTTTAGCCACTCATGATCAGATGTCCAAGCTTGAACGATGATGAAATCGCCATCGTCTTGTCTGTATCGTCACGAATCGCCTCTGTATTTCTCTCTGTGTTCCTCCTTTCTCCGAATACCCTAGTTTTTCTTCGTTTCGTCATTTTTAATTTGCGAAAACAAACCAATGGGACACCTGGCCTTCCCAAAGTGGCAAGTGCGCATAAGAAAATGGCACTTGCTCCTCACAAAATGGCATTTGCGCCCAAAAAGTGGCAGCTGCGAAAATAGGGCAGAAAGTTGATGAAAACGTCCGTTTTAGGAAATTTTCGTGAAATATGAAATTGTGCAGAATTGAATTTCCTTCAACCTACGCTGAGTTTGGGTCGTTTTGACAATCGGGTACGGAGATATGGTCTGAATACCAAAACGGGTCCAAGACTTTTTAGGCCTGAATTGGCCCAATCTTCAATGTCAATAGGCCTAACACCATCTGTAGCCCAATTGCACCATTATTAATTAGAATTACTCTTAATCACCTGAAATTCTGAAAAGATTAAAATTATTAATAAAAATACGAAATAAATATTACTAAGACACTAATTCATATAATTTTAAGGGCATTGAATATGCAATATTTATTACTTATCACTATACATAGTGAATGCGGAGTCAGTTCGAGGTAGTAAACAACAAGTATTCAAGCTTTGATAGTAGGTCTTCAAGGCCTAGCTTAATGATGAAATAGCCAGTGGATCTCTTCGCAGATAATGACACTGGAATTTCTTCAAAGACAGGCTTCAATGCAAATCACAGAATGATGCTTGCATTTTTTTAAAGATAGGCTTCAGTTTGAATAATTCTGAATGAAGTTTCCAAGGACTTGTAAACCACTGCTCTAATTATGAATCTCCTTCTTAGCAAGCTTCCATTTGGCTTGGTACATTCACTTTAAACAATAGTCTTGGCATTACTTGTCTTGATACTTGTTCTTAAACTCAAACACAACTGTAACTGGAGTAAAAGTTAGTAGCATAAACAGTTCAAAACATAGATAGCATAGATACTATATAAATCTCAGAAACAACATTTTTAGAACATCAAATCAGCAATTCCAAGCGAACAAATCAGCAAAATATAATTCCAAATCAGAAATATCAAATCCAAATCATCAGTATCAATTCCAAATCAGTAGATTTAATTCCAAATCAACAGAGTTAATTACAAATCAGCAGAGTCAATTCCAAATCAATAGATTTTCAGATTTATCAAATACACAAAACATGAACAACAAAATTTGGATTTAGCAAAATACTCAAAACAGGATCAACATGTTCAGATTCTACAATATATCAAAGTAGAGATAGTTGTGTTTTGAATTCAGCAAGTGCACAAAACATCACTAAATAAGTCACAAAACAGCACTATATAAGTCACAAAATAGCATTATATAAGTTCCAAATCAGCAATAATTAAGCTCTCAAAACAGCAGCAATTGTTTTCCAAAATCAGCAACTAGAGATTTCCAAGACAACAACATCAGCACTCTAAACATCAGCATCAACATTTAACTTTAGCAAATTATCAAAAGAAAGTTCAGCTTCAGCACTTTGGACTCTTAGGATAGCACATCAATTCAGCAAAAAACAGATCATAAACCATAGTTTCTTCAACTTAAAATTTTCAGCCAAATGGATTTTCACAAAATAAATTTCAACAACTTCAAATCAAAAATATAGAAATTAAGAATCAACCGATTACAAACAAGCCTAGTTATTGTTTGAGTAAACAGTGCACGTTCTAACTTTAGAGAGATGAAGTAGGAAAATGTATACCTGACTCGAGCTGAGAGGTTGAATTAAATAAGACTCACAGTTCAGAATGCCCAGACAGAGTATGTAGACTTGTTGAGGGTGGCTTCATTATTACTCATGATGTGAAGAATAGACCCTCAAGAAATGAAGAACAGACCCTCAAGATGTGATGAATAGAACCTCAAGAAGTGAAGAACAGACCCTTGCAATGTGTTGAACGATCTAGAGCTTAAGCCCTTCAATGAATGATTCATGATCTTTTCAGCAAACAATTTACTTGCACAAGCTGTATTTCACTCAAAAGCTCTCTCATACTCTGATTAAGCCAATCGTCTCTCTCTTAGCTCTATTGCCATTTTTATCTATCTCGCCTCTCACTTTCTTTTTTTTCAATTTTTTGGCTGGCCACTTAATGAAGTGAGAAAGATGATCTATATACATCATCTTTCTTCTTTTCCATTTTATTTTAATTTTATATCAAAATCACCTTTTTGAATTAAAGAGAAACCTTAGCAACCAATCTTTCCCAATATGCCCCTGCACTATTGTTGCCCTAGCAATAAATTCCAAATAGCTATTCTTAAAGAATTTTATGAAAATGCCCCTACAATTTGTTAGTGCATATACATTGAAAAAATATAATAGGACAAGACAATTAATTAAATCATAAAATTAAAGCCAGTAAATGCATTTAATGTAAAATAACACTAATGCCCCTACAGATTCTTTTGACATTAAAACTTGGGAAACATGTTCATAGGCTTCCCGGACCATCTGATAGCTTTGAGAGAACTTAACAACTTGTCTTCAAAAGCTGAATTCTTAGGAGCCTAAGCAGGATATTGTTGTGAAGGCATATAATTCTAAGGAGAATTGAACACTTGAGTGCTAGGCTAAAAAGTAGGCTGATTTGCTATCCTATGAACTTGTGTAGTTTGATTCCCTATTCCTTGAGCTCTCTATGAGAAATTTGGGTGATTACTCTATCCAGGATTGTAAGTGTTAGAATATGAATTATTCACCGGTCTAGAAAATGTTGCTTGCACTTGCTTTTGTGGAACATCAACAAACTGCCCAATTAAAGGAAAACTATTCACATGGTGCATAGGACTAGAACAAAAAGCACATGGCTCAAACATAGGAGAATTCGAAGATAGATTAGGAACATGACCAGCCGCAATGAGCTGCACCACTCTTTGCACCACAACATCTACATTAGTAAACACGACATTCGCAGAACCAATCTCAAAAATTCCATCAACCTTCCTCGTGTTAGAATTAGACAGTTTGCTCGAATGAGAGGAAGAAACATGTTGTAAAGTTCTTGAACAATGTCCATGCTTCTTCTTCACTTTTTAACATAAAAGTGCCTCCACATGAGGCATCCACCATTTGTCGGTTACCCTCAGTTAACCCTTCATGTAAACACTACACTAGCTGCCACTTTGGTACTTGATAGTGAGGACACTTCCTAGAAGGTCCTTGAATCTCTCCCATGTCTCATAAAATTGTTCCCCCTCAGTCTGAGAGAAACTAGTGATAGCTCGCCTGAATTGATTGGTATAATTCCCTATCAGAAAGTACTTCAAAAACTCATGTTACATTTGAGTCCATGAAATAATATAACCCAATGCTAGGGAATTGAACCAATACCTGACCTTGTCCTCCAAAGAAAATGGAAAGAGACGCATTCGGAAAGCATCTTCTGAAAAGTTGTGAATTTTAGCTGTAGTACTGCACACTTCTATGAATTCATCCAAGTGCTTGTATGGGTCCTCATGACTTAGCCCAAAGTAAGACGAAAGCATCTGCATAATACTTGACTTGATCTCATAATTCTGTGATGTGACATTAGACAACTGAATACAAGATGGCAAATTGTAAATTTTTGGAACATAGTAATCTCTGAGTAAACGGGCCCTCTCCATAACATCAGTCTTATCGTTTGACATGGTATCAACGCACTGTTCCTTCTGCACAACTGGATCACTAGGAACACTCTTAAGCTATCTGAGAGTACATTCAAGCTCTGGGTCATATGATATCAAAGGATAAGACAAAGAGCCGAGTATATGATGAGTGAAGTACCTAAAAAGAAAAGAAAATAAAATAAAATAAATCAGTAATAAAATATATAAATTCCTAAAATAAAAATCCAATTATAACTAATTTTAAAAATCTAAATAACGTAATAAAAATTAGTCCCCAGCAACGATGCCAAAAATTGATCGTGCTTAAATAGTTACTAATTAAAATATCACTTCGCAATTGTACGTGTAATGCCTCACCCTATCCTGACATAATATTGTTCACTTTTGGCTCCCCTGAACTACAGACTTCCCAGGGGGTCACCCATCCTGGTACTATTCCTAACTAAGCATGCTTAATTATGGAGTTCTGATGGGTTCACGGCTATCACGACTTTAAAATGCATTGTGTCATAGAAAGGTGATAAATATACATATAACATTTTTCCATTCCACACCCAGGTGATGTGGGATTGAGTACCCTATAGCTTGTTAGTGTGGTAGTTCACCCAGTTTCACACACTAGTCTACAAGGGTCACCACAGTACGAATTCTTGTAGGATAGGGCTTTTGAAAATGTGTCGAACCTCAACGACTGAGTATTACGATTATACTTGAATTATAAAATTAATTCTGACTAAATTAATAAAAGAGTATTGCTGATTTTTACTTCTAACTTTAACTAAGTAAAAATAATTCAACTGGAAGCAAGTAAATCTAGTGAGTGAAGATACGGATGAGATGAGACTATGGTTTTTGACTTCACCGCTAACCTCGCAATTAATGGACAATTGAACCAATTATAAGGAGTTATATCATGCATATGTTTTGGTGGCTACAAGCCCACATTCAATAACAAGAAAGATAATATATGAACAAAGCTAAGTATGAACTATCTTCAATTAGAATGCGTTATCTACCTATTTACTCTACTATAGGGTGTCGGATAATCCATCTTTTTTAGGCATAATTCGTCAAAATTTTAATGATATATTCAATTAATACTATTATGTCATTATCACTTTCATAATCATAGAAAATAAGAGAAACTGAGTTCAATCACAATAACTAAATATCTAAGACAAGATAAAAAATCATTGAAATTGAATTTAAAATTTATAGATCAATTCTCAAGATAATCCTCTAAATTACACAATATATGCATAGATATAAAAATTCCCAATAATTTGAACAATCAAATCATTGATGCTTAGTTAGGGCTACATCAAAACCCTAGTGATAGAATTAGTCGCTCATGGTGGAAGAAGACATCTCCACGGTTGAGGAAGAAGACATCATCTCCATGGAAGTAGTGCTAATCCTTTTTCTCCAATATTTCTTCACTCCCAAAGCTCTTTAAAACTTTAGCCAAAGGTTCCCAAAGCATCCCTAATTCGCCACTTTTATATGCCGAGAGAGAACATGAAGTTTCCAAACCAAAATAGGAGACTTAGGGTTTTCACACAGCCCTATTCAGGTGGTTTTTTCTACTTAACTTTGGTTATCTTTTGATGTAGTAGATGTCCATTTCATGAAATTTTCCTGAAATGCAAAAAGATCCAGAATTGAATTTCGTTTAACTTACATGAAGTTTGGGTAGTTTTGATAGTTGAATAAGGAGTTACGATCAAATTATCAAAATAGGTTCAGAACTTTCCTTTTTGCATAATTGGAATTCAACCCATAATTTTCCTAAGTAATTACACTCCTTTAAGGCCTCTTCCTTAAGTTGTTTTGAATTGAAATATTACCTTGACTTAGTCCAACTGATGTAGACTTCTTTTAATCCTCTTAAATATCATCTTTAAAAGTTCAAAAATTATGACTTGAGTGAATTTACTATTAAAGACCTTATAATAAGAAAAACACTAAAACAAAGTAAAATCACAATTAATTTATTACTAAAAGAATAAAATATGAAAATTAAGAAGCTAGAATGCGTAACATTCAATACCTATCAGGCACACACATATTCATTGAATGATTTAGGATGTTGCTTTCTACTTGATCAATCATTCGAAGACTGTTTCAGATATTTCTTATTGATCAAGTCACTGATTTGTTTGGTTTCTTCTCAACTATTCGTTGGTGAGGAAGGAGAAGATAATTGCATTACGAAGGGGTCATAATATTCATGAAGTGTTCTTATTTTTCAAGTTACCCTTCTACAAGGATTGTGACATTAGCCTAAAGTTCCCATCAATTGAACATGGAGTCGTAAGAGTAAGTCTGAGGCGTTCAACATCAAATTCTTGTCAGAGTGGAATGGGTGTGACTCTGGGACAGAGGTTGTTAAACTTTGCTTGAATGATAGTGGATTTGTTTCTCCGAGACAATAGCCTCACCCATGATTTTTTCCCTTTCCAGATTTTCTATGTATATCGGGTGGTATTATGCACTTTACTTTATTTATATATTTTATGTGATTGTTTAATTTTTATTGAACTTACAATCAAATTAATCTAAAAAATTAAGCAAACGAACAAGTAAACCTAGTCACCCTCTCTCTAGATTTTAAACAAGTTTTCGCAAACTAACTTCTCTCCAGATATCGCCACCACATGAAACCTTCCACCTAATGACTTTAATCCCACTTTCTTCCTTAGCTTTTCACTAACAAAATTATAAGAACTGCTAAAATCAATAAGAACAAAACTACTACATGTCTCAAATTGCCCTTGACTCTTATGGTTTCTGTTGCACGAGTTCCACTAATGGTATGAAGTGAGATGTCTATCCTCTAAGCAATTTGGTCATCAAGCTCTTGGTCTTCTTCGCACAAGTAAGACAACTTGATTACAAATGATAATATAGTTTATCTAATGGCCTAAACATCAATTTGAATTGAAATATCCTGAACAAATTTCACGCATGAGGTGGCCAGTCTCACATAAAACGTAAGGGATACTTACAACTGATAGCAAACAAGCATAGAATACAAGAACAAAAGAGAAAGAAATTATAAATGCTGAAAGGAAAGTCTAACTGGAATAATAATAAATAATGTTAAATACATAATTCCAATCTGATCGATACAACTTGGAAGTCCCATAACTCAAGGACCCCTTAACCAAAAAGATTAAAAGTAAAATATTTTATGAAAAGATCTAAGTCTCTACACTAAAGTCTGGTAAGGATCGAGTAGATGACCACCACGCTCTACGAACTCCATGCTCTAACCTCGTGGTAGAAACTGCCTAGAACCTGAAATATCAACAAAGTGGGTTAAACCCACGAGTAAGTTATCTCTACTACAACCCAATCAGAAAACTAGTAAACCTACCCTTTATATGAGGGACAACCAATATATATGATTATATACAAGCCATTCCTTATTTATCTCATGTTTCAAAAATATAAGTCATCCTATATACCATCCCAATTCAACCCATATCACATAAATTTCGAACATATTTTCTAAGTTCAAACCAGAGGCATAAAATATAATACCCTATTAATCTAGGCAATCCTAACATGCCTCCTATACTATCTTCCAATATCTTATTAGGTATTGGCAACTTGACATGCCCCCTGGTAATCCTTACATGCCTCCCTAGATACCTTATTAGGTATTGGCAATCTTGACATGCCCCTTGGCAATCCTTACAAGCCTCTACAACTAACCTGTTAAACCAAAACAAAAGACCTAACCTACTTATCACATTAATTTAGCCTAACAGAAATTCAATCACCACAATAAAACAACTCGTACACAATTAAACTAATATCAAATATCATGAACAGTTATGAGTTCAAAGAATACAATTAAGGAAGGAAGAAAAATACAACCACCAATTATATGAGCAAGCACACAACCAAACCTCCAATGTACCTAAATCATCGAGGGAGTCTAAACCCAGCTCTTAATCTAGGTTTCTGGGCCTATTCCGTTCCTAAGAACCCTATTGAATTATTTTGGAATTTTTTGCAAATTTTGAAAATTCATAACAACCTAAAGCAAAGGAAGAATTTAAAAAATTCTCACTTTGAAGCACACTTTTTAAAACTAGTTCTATAACAAAGGAAAATTATTTCGTTTTGAAATTTAAAATACATGCCTATTCTGACCCAAACAAATTAGAAAAAAAAAAGTTTGGAAATTTTCTCGAAATTTTTTGATAATTTTAAAAATATTTCCAAGATAAAAGGAAATAAAAATCTAGTTTTGTAGCACACTTTTTATAGAAAAAAAAAAGTTTGGAAATTTTCTCGAAATTTTTTGATAATTTTAAAAATATTTCCAAAATAAAAGGAAATAAAAATCTAGTTTTGTCGCACACTTTTTATACTACTTAAACCATAAGGGAACCCCATTTTGACCTGATATTTAAAACCCAAGTGCATTCTGTCCCCAAGAGATCACCAAAATTTTCTAAAATTTTTTTGGAATTTTAAAAATATTTTCCAAATGGAAGAAGATGAAAACCCAATTTTGAGACATAGTTTTAAAATTGATTTAACCATGAGGGAAGCTCATTCTACTTGAAATTTAAAACCCAAGTGTATTATGTCCCTAAAAGGTTGCCCAAATTTTTTTAGAATTTTATGAAATTTAAAAATTATTTTTCCAATTTTGCTAAATTGAAAACAAAATTTAAAATTACCCAGGACTAGGCCCAAAGTTGGCCCAGAGGTGGGCCCCGGCAAGTGGGGCCCCATGTCGCAGTCTCCAATGCTGGCCAGTGACATGCACCCCCATGCACCGGCAGTGCGCGTGGAGGGTGCTACCCCCACCATCTTTTTTTCCTTTTTTTTTTCTTCTTCTTCTTTTCTTTCCTACAACAAAATGTATCAACAATGGTGCCGGAACTTTCTGGCCATTATTTGGCCACTTTCGGGCACTGAATCACGCGTATGAATATACCATTGAACTCGTCTCAATTTAAGCTACACATTGGTACCAAATTCATGCCCTCTCATGACTTAAATAAAAAACACCCAATTTCAAGTTTTAAAAATCTAAAATTTCAAACTCAAATTCCCGTCAATCTACCTAACGGTTTGCAACCAAAATTTCAAGGATCATTCTAGGAAGCAAGATCTATGATGTGGCTAAACTCGGATTATATTGTAAGCTTAATTTTGCCCTTTTTATCAAAATATAATTTAACCACTCGCAAGAGCACGAATCTTTGTAGATAAGGTTCTATATAGAGGGTATCGATCCCACGAGGACTAGTAGCAATTGTGTTAAAGGAAGATTAACTTTACTTTAATCCTAAAAAACAAGTTTTTGAACTAGGGTTAGTTTCCACCACTAGCCATTCACATGTTCATAAGTGTAGCAAACATGGGATTCATTAATTAAATGCCTAACAATGTCATTAGGCTTGAGACCTCAATGACATATCAAAAGATCAATGTGTGTGCTAATCTATCATAATCCATATTCAACAAGCATAGCTCTTCAACCTAACTAACTACCTAATTACCCTACTCACTAAGTGAACCCTACATGTATCCAAACTACCTTGTCTTGGCATGGTCTATACAAGCAAACATCACACATTCATTTAAACACCATTATCTAGCCTTCATTTGCACTTCTTGTGGAATATGCAAACGTTGTGCATTCAAATGACAAAATCTACTCTAAGATAAGAATAAACTCCATATCAAATGAATATATATAAGAAATGTATTTGTGTACATGATCACTAGGCTAAATAATCAACATTTAATTATAAATCCCAAGTGCTACAAAAAGGAACAAGTTTACATGGCTAGGGGTTGAAACCAACACCCTAGTAGAAGAGTTAGTTGCTCATGGCAGCCTTGCACCCTTCCATTGATGAAGAAAGTGAAGCTTCTTGGTCTGGTTCAGCTCCTCTTCTTCCTCTCCCGAAGGTCTCTCCTTGGATGGTCTGATGTGTGTTGAGAGATATGGCCCTTTTTGTGCTTTTTGGCTTTCTTTTCAACCTTGGCGGCCCACCATATATATATATATGACTATATATGTCCTTTGTATCAAGAAGGTCCCCAAGGGTCTTGTTCAAGTCAGACAATCCCCTTAAGTCGTGCAAAAAAGGGGATTTTGTTGCAAGTGGGAGAGCAGGTGAGCAAGTGAGCAAGTGGGTTCTGCAGAATCTCGATCAATCGAGATTGGATCTCGATTGATCGAGATTTCGATTAATCGAAATGAGATCTCGATCAATCGAGATTTCGATTAATCGAGATCAATATCTCGATTGATCGAGATGCCTTTGGCTGCAAATTCTGATTTTTTTCTCTTGAACTTCAAAAAGCCTCAAACTTTGCTCCATTTACTCCAAGACCTGCAATACATCAAAAACACAAAAATACCGTAAACATATCTCGGTAAACGCAAAGACGAAACTAACATAAGCAATAAAGAGGGTTCAAATGCATAGAATTGAACACTTATCACACCCCCAAACTTACATATTGCTAGTCCCTTAGCAATACGATATTACAAAAATGAAATTAACTATCTTGTACAAAAGTTTAGTCATGCTCAGTCATCAACTAGATAAAGGGCGATCATCCGTTCATTTCACAGTTGGCAAAGGCAACAAGTATTACAGAACTATGTGGTCATTAGCAAAAATGGACTTGCACAAGCTATAAATAAACGACTGTCCCCACATAATGGCCAGTCTGAACAAACATATCAATCCCGACCCCAAAATCCTCTTTGAAAAGTGAACATGCATTCTAACGCGCGGCTTTTGTCATATTTGGAGAAGAAAATGAACAAATCTGTTTTTAAGAGAAAAACTCATTGAAAACGCTCGACACCGCTGTTCATTATCGCAAAACATTCATGATTGCTCATGTGCGGATGACCATGCAATGCTTAGCTCTTTTTGCTTTCATGTAAGCCCATGTAGCGGCATTGGGCCAATGACTCCCAAACCAATTGGCTTTAGGGCATTAGGTGAAGAAACACCCCTCGGACTTAATAACCGAGCTTACAAGGCGATGAGCTTAAGCAAGCCACCCGCTTATTATTGCTCAACCTTGCACACTTATACGCGAATATTCCCTGCTTTGAGGCATAGAAATCCAGTTTATTGAGTGAGAAGGCTTATTGCAAATTTTTCTCTTTTTCTCTCTCTCTTTTTTTTTTTACAACAACCGGAAGAACATATTCTTTAAGCTATTCGGATAAAAATAGAAATTTACAAAATTCTCCCTCAGACTTATACCCCACAGTTTAAAATGCATGTGTGTGAATTTGTGCGGTTAAGGACAAATTTAGGGCAAGAACTATACGTGTTCAAATTTAGACAAAAATGTAGACCGTTCTAGCCTACTATATAGCTTGCAAAAGTGCGGGTATTTACAATGTTAAAGTTCTTAACTACCTGCTGCATTTACCTCGGACATTTTTTCAAATGATTTGCCTTTAAAAAGCACGACATCATGGCAAATATGCAAAAATATCAAGGAGAAAAAGAAAAAAAAAACATGCTCTACAATGACAATCAATATAAGACTGAACATTGCATGCATATGCAAGTGGTATAGCATACCGCACACCTAAACTTATATGCAACATTGTCCTCAATGTTTGGACAAGAAGAATAAGGAAAGAAGTTACCGGGATTACAGAATGCGACAAAAATGGTATTCCACCGTAGCGGTCATCCTGCAGATAAGAAAAACCTGCACAGAACACCAACTGGATACCACGAGCATTAAAAGGAACAAAAGTATATGAAAAGAGCAGAATAAAATAAGTATGCACAAAGAGACACTGCCAAAACACTACATATCAAAGAGTCTGAACTGGTGTTTCCCAATTGTCTAAGAGGTCTATGCGATAAGATATTGACTATCCAGGCACGCTAACGTATAGCATGCAAAGGGGCTACCTTTCTTTATTACCGCCATACTGCGTTGAAGCAATCTCAACAGTATTGGGAATTTAAACCAGGCGGTAATAAACGAAAATCATCAACTGAATTGCATATAACAATTAGGCAAGTGGTACTACATACATAGTCAAAGTATAGAGAACAGATATATTGACAGAAAGCAAAAATAAAGACAGTAAAGATACGACATGATATAAAAGAAAAGAAAACTGTATTCCATAAATATATAAAAGGAGTTCAGTACAAATCGTACATGCATCTAGAACACTCATAAAAAAAAACTAAACATAAAAGAAAACATGGCCAACATGGCCTATCAAACAAAAAGAAAGAAAAAGAAATACAGAAATTAAAACAGAAAAGACACATAAAAGCAGCTACTCGAGGGCGGGTGGTGGTGGTGGTGGCTCGGTGGGAGCAGAAGTGGAGGTGGAAGCTCGTCCTGCAAACAGGAACTGCAGGTCCTGCCGGAAGGCTCGGAACTTGTCGAGAAACACCCTCTGACCCTGTGCCAGAGAAGAAATGTCCGAACGAATGCCCTCCAGCTGACGCTGCGTCACCTGGACGTGCTCGTCAAAACCCTGCTGGAGCCGCTCAACATCAGCTGCCAGGCAGGAATAGCTGGTCACCAGGATGTCGTGCCGCTCTGCAGCAATATCCATCTCCTCATCCTCCATCTCCTCGTCCTCAGACCTATCCCCTATAAGCTCTCCCTACTCCATCTCCACCGGGGCATCCATATCTACATCATCTGGGGATCGCCCTGGTGGTCCTGTCGCTCTAAGTGTCGCCTCACCCGCTCCCACTGAGAAGATGTGAAGCGGGTGGGCGGTGCCAACTGGATGTCAGTATCACTGACCGGTATACTAGCACTACTGAGAAAAGCTGCGACCAGGAAAGGAAAGGGAAGCCGCCAGCTCGCTGCTTGCCTCATCCTCTTATTGACGAGGCCATCCTAGACTTTGAATATCTGCCCCCAAATCAGTGATGGGACAGAAACCCACATGCCCATGTGGAAAGAATAAAGGCAACGGAGGAGGTCGCTGATTCATGTGTGAGTGTGACTCAAAAAGTATATCAATTAAAAATTACCACACTTCCCAATAGAACGAATTCCTTGTAGAATAGGGCTATCGAAAGGAATGGGTATCGAACCTCAAGGACTGTGGTCTGACTGTGTTGGATATAAGGAATTAATTCTAATTAAATTTAAAAGAAGTAAATTCTGATTTTTAAAACTAAATTAACTAATGAAGCAATTGAACAAAAGCAAGAAAAACTGAGGAGTGTAGAGAATATAAGATAAGTCTAGGGTAATTGATTTCACCACTAACTTCACAATCAATGGTCAATTGAACTAACTATGGGGCATCATATCATGCATAAGTGGTGTCGGTGGCTACAAGCTCACCTCTATCCGTCCAGAAGATAACATATAATTAAGGCTAAGTCATGGACTATCTTCGATTGGCATGGGCCATTTGCCTAACTACTCTACTCTAGGGTGCAGCATGGTTCATCTTCTCTAGGCATAATCCATCAAAGCTTTTAATGATATATTCAGTGAAAACCATTGTGTAATAATCACTCTCATGATCACAGAAAACAAGAGGGACGAGTTCAATAACAACAATCAAATATCTAAGACAAGATAAGAAATCATTGAAACTGAATTTATAAGACTTTTATTGCTCAATTCTATCATAAGAATCCTCTAAATTACACAATCTATGAATGAATACAAAAATTCCCAATAATTAGAATAATCATACCAGTGATGTTTAGTTAGGGCTCCATCAAAACCCTGGTGGCTGAACTAGCCGCTCATGATACGCCTTGTTCTCCAATGATTCTCTATTCCAAAAGTTCTTCAAAGCTGCTGCCAAGCCTTCCTATACAGCCCCAATTTGTCACTTTAAATAGCCAAGGGAATACATCAAAGTCCTAA
The DNA here is from genome assembly GCA_026545225.1 of Cornus controversa. NCBI lineage: Eukaryota > Viridiplantae > Streptophyta > Magnoliopsida > Cornales > Cornaceae > Cornus > Cornus controversa. The sequence goes on along the minus strand of CM048845.1, from coordinate 34,479,018 downwards.
TCCAATTAGGAATAAATTAGGGTTTCCCGCAGCACTAATCAGGTGGGTTTTTCCTACTGAATTCGGCCCAACTTTTGACCCACTAGAAGTCCGATTTACGAAATTTTCGTGAAATACAAAAGTGTGCAGAATCAAATTTCTTTCAACCATTCGTGAGAATTATGTCGATTTGAGGCTCAGAAATAAGACTTCTGATCCGTTTTCCAAAACGGGATTAAGACTGTATTATGCGCAAATTTGGGCTTCAGGCCCGAAACCTTCTTAAGCAGCTGTAATTCTCTTCGACCTATTCGTTGGGCTGATTTGAGTTGAAATAAATGGTGGAATGGATCTCATTGATGTAGGCTTCATTTAACCATCTTGCATGTAATCTTGAAAAGCCCAAAATCACGGTTTTAACTGAAATAATCATTAAGGCCCTGAAAATACAGAAAACACTAAAACGAAGTAAAATCACACAATAATCTATCACTAAGAGAATAAAATACATAAGTTAAGAGGCTAGAATGCGTAACATTCAACGCCTATCACACCCCCAAACTTTCATATTGCTAGTCCCTTAGCAATAGAATAAAAGAAAACTAAAACAAAAGAAAACTACTAAACACTAACTAAACTACCTAACTCCACTTTCGTGGGAGAAACGATTGCATTTAGCATATGCAACAAGCCTTTAAACCCCTAGGTTCCCCCTAGTGGACGAGTATAGTCTCGTGAGGGTTTTCAGAAATGTTACCCACAAACATTCAAAATTCTGTTTCAACATTAATTCAAGAAGAAGATTACAATATATAGTTACAAACTTGCATTCAAGAATAATTTCAAACTTTCAAATTCCACAATTCAAAGCAATGGTCCCCACACATAATTCACATCAACATATCTCAAAATAATTAACTCTAGCTCCCTCGTGTAAAGTGAACTAGCAGTCATCTCATGTAGCATAACTCAGCTCTGAATATATTAAGACACATACCCCTTCAACTCACTAGCTCCCCTTATTGAACTCATACTTCCCAACATGCATACATGACTTTTTCATTTTTTTTCTTTTTTCATTGCTTTATTGGTTGTGCAATGTCTTGATCTATTAAGCTTTCTGAAAGATCCATGTAGCAAGCTTTCAGTCAGTGACTCCCAAACCAGATGGCTTTAGGGTACTAGGCTTTAAGATACCCCGAAGAACCTAATTACTCGAATCAGTCAGGCTACAAATCAAGACAACCAATGCTCATCTTTTCTCACCCTTTCACTTTTGACGCGAACACTCCGTGCTTCTTGAGGCATAGAGGCCCGGTTACTCATGAAAAGGATCAAATTGATTTGCTTATTCATCACTTTTTTTTTCTTTTTTTTTTCTTTTCTTTTTCACTGAAGTCAAGTAAAACACATTATCGGTACTCATTCTCAAGAGATACTAATTAATATCAAGCATATGTAACTCAATAACTCAAACCAAAGTTTATACCCCATAAGACTATGCTAGTGTGTTTGTGCATGTAAGGAAACTAAAATCTAATTACTCCAAAACATGTTATTGCAAACCATGATTAAAACCACATAATTTAAACCACAGTTTTTAAAAATTTAAAACATACTCAAAAATTGCAAGTTATGCACCTATATAAGGTATTAATCCTTTGAATAATGTCAAAACATTCTATCTAAAAATAAAACAAAATAAAATAAAATAAACAAACTAAGAAAATAAAATAAAATAAAATCCTAATACAAGAAGAATTTCACACAAATTTCCTCCCATATTGCAATAAAGCACAAAAATAGGCATCGCCTCACCCCCAAACTTAAACTGTACATTGTCCTCAATGTACTATTAATCAAAGCATAGAGAGGAGTAAGAACGATAATACCAGGAATCCGGAGAATGAGTGGCAAGAAAATAGAGCATACTAAGTTGTATGAAGGCAATGAAAGCACACCCCCAAACTTGGATGTTACAACCTGTCAAAATAAACCACTATACCCCAAAAACCAAGTGAAATAGTATGGGTGAAAATAAATATGAAATAATTTTTCTTTTTTTTTTTGAAACTAAAAAAAAAAAAAATGAAAAATAAAATAAAGAAAATAAAATTAAAAATAAAAATAAAAATACAAAAGATAGTTACCTCCGAAAAAATCAAGGAGAAGGTGGTGCCGAAGCATCTAAGTCATGGCCGGAATGGAGCATCAAAATCAACCAAGTAGCCCATATTCAATGTGTAATGTCCTCCCCCAAACTTGTAGCACAAAACCTCTCAAATAAATTCAACCAATTTTTCAAACAAAGTCTACTTCCTTGTGAAGAAGAAACTTGAGAAAATTGATCATTTAATGAGGATGGAGAAAAATAGATTGGAATGGATGATGATGGTGATGAATGATGATGATCAAGTAGTGTTATGAAAGATTTTTAGAGTGTATTTTGATGTTGGAGAGGCACAAAGAGTTATCAAAACATGAAATTTTGGGTTAGAGGAAGTAGAAGGCTTTGAAATTGAAGCAAAACGGATCAGCTGGGGCTTCCTAGGCTGGGTGATCGATCCCCCTACGGCTGGGCGATCGATCGCCCAGCTGTTGCTGATGATCCTTTACAAAATTCAAGGGGCGATCGATCCCCCTTGGGCTGGGCGATCGATCGCCCCAGCTGATGGTCCTTGGGCGTCTATCGCCCAAGGTCGACCAAGAGTGCAATTTTTGGAGGGTCCATCGCCCAAGGTCGACCGAGACCTCTTTTTTTTCACCCGTCTTGAGTCCAAATACCTCGATACACCTCTTGGCATCCTTCGAAAGCAACTTACACATCAAAAACTCAAAAAAACACATTAAAACACAACTAATAATGAAAGAAAAACAAAGAAAAACATAAACTAAAAATAAAAATAAAATAAAATAAAAATAAAAATAAAAGAAAAGTAAAGAAATTAAAGGAAAGAAATACATACAAATCCTACAATTTAACGTCCGTAGGAGACGGTTATCGACTTCAATTGAAAGTTCACCCAACGCCACATCTCTTGAGGAGATTTAATTTTGTCCCTCCTATATGATCCTCACCTCCTTGTGTCGAACTCAAAGTAACCGGAATGGTGTCATTGGCTTCAAAAAACACATCTCTCTCCCTTGACGGAACATGTTTCATTTTTTCCCATGGAGGAGACTCTAATGATGGCATTGAAGGAGTGCTAGAAAGAATAGGCAATGGCTCAATCGGAATCCTCCAAGGTGGAGTATTTTTCATGACCACTACATCAAGTAAATTATTCACCCCCTCAATGGACTTCTCAACATCATGTGATAGAGCAACCGGATCAACTTCTTCAACATAATCATTTAAGTCATCCATGAAGAAACAATCACTCTCATCTTGAGGATGTTGAATGGCATTAAAAGTATTCAACTTCACCTTAGGCTCATGAGAAATTTTAGCATTAGGACTCTTGAACACTTCTTCTTTTTCTTCTTCATTCTCTCCCACCTTTTTATCATTTAATTTCTCACTTCTCAAACTAGTGATGGCTTGAATCTGAACATGGTGTGGGTTACTTGAAGAAGAAATATTGTCGAGGACATGAACCCCTCTTGGGTTGGCAACTGGTTGGCTTGGTAGTTTCTCCTCTTCTCTTTTACTCACGGCATTGACAAGTTGTTCAAACTGAGATTCCAATTTGGCAATCGATTGAGAATGAGAATGAGAATGAACCAGTTGAGTTGTGGATTGAATTGTTGCTGCAGTAGCTTGCACTATCTCTATAATAGAGTCAAGCATCTCAAGTTTTTCTAGGACAATTGTCATCTTGTCCTCAATGGCTGAATACCTCTGTGCCATAGGAACTTGTTCTTGATATAATTGTGAAGGCACATAGTTCTGGGGTTGAAAAGTGGGCTGAATTGCTGCCCCTTGCTCTTGTGGAAAATAAAAAAATTCCCCAAGTGAAGGACAATTATTGACATGGTGCATATGACTTGAGCAAAAATCACATGGCTCAAAAATAGAAGGATATGAAGATTGATTAGGCACTTGACCAACCGCCATAAGTTGCACCACTCTCTGTGCCACAGCATCCACAATGGTAGACATAGCAACTGAAGAACCACCCTCAAAAATACTATCTGATAGGCGTTGAATGTTACGCATTCTAGCCTCTTAACTTATGTATTTTATTCTCTTAGTGATAGATTATTTTGTGATTTTACTTTGTTTTAGTGTTTTCTGTATTTTCAGGGCCTTAATGATTATTTCAGTTAAAACCGTGCTTTTGGGTTTTTAAAGAAGACATCCAAGATGGTGAGATGAAGCCTACAGCAAGGAGATTCACTCAACTATTTATTGCAACTCAAATCAGCCCAAGAAAGAGGTCCAAGAGAAGTACAGCTGCTTAAGAAGGTTTCGGGCCTGAAGCCCAAATCTGCGCATAATGCAGTCTTAATCCCGTTTTGGAAAATGGACATGAAGTCTTATTTCTGAGCCTCAAATCGACATTATTTTCTCGTTGGGTTGAACGAAATTTGATTCTGCACACTTTTGTATTTCACGAAAATTCCGTAAAACGGACTTCTAGTGGGTCAAAAGTCAGGCCGAAGTCAGCAGGAAAAACCCACCTGATTAGTGCTGCGGGAAACCCTAATTTATTCCTAATTGGATTAGGACTTTGGTGTATTCTCTTGGGGGATAAAGTGAAGACTTGGAGGCTGAATTGGGAGAGCTTACATAGAGATTGGAGAGTCTGAGAGGGCTGAGAAGAGAACAGAAACACATTGCAGAGCCATTGGAGAACGAAGTCATACGCGTAATTCAGAAAGATGATGTCTTCTTCCTCAACAGTTGAAGCTTCTTCTTCTACCATGAGCGGCTAGTTCATCCACTAGGGTTTTGATGTAGCCCAAACAAAGCATCAATGGTTTGATTGTTTTAATTATTGGGGACCTTTATATACATGCATAGATTGTGTAATTGTGAGGATTCTTATTAAGGAATTGAGCAATAAAAGTCTTGTAAATTCAATCTCAATGATTTCTTATCTTGTCTTAGATATTTAGTTGTTGTTATTGAACTCAATCTCTCTTGTTTTCTGTGATCATGAGAAAGATTATTACACAATGGTAATCACTGAATATATTGTTATGAGCTTTGATGGATTATGCCTAGAGAAGATGAACCATACTGCACCCTAGATTAGAGTAGTTAGGCAGATGGCCCATGCCAATCGAAGATAGTCCATGGCTTAGCCTTAATCATATGTTATCTTCTTGACGGATGAAGGTGAGCTTGTAGCCACCGACACCACTTATGCATGATGTAATTCCCCTATAGTTGATTCAATTGACCATTGATTGTGGAGTTAGTGGTGAAGTCAAACACCCTAGGTTTCTCTCCTATTATCTTCACTATCTTGTTTACTTTGATTTATTTTATTTTATCTTTTTAATTAGTTAAAAATCAGAATTCTTTTCTTATAAATTTAATTAGAATTAGTTCTGTGTTCCAACTCATCAGAACATAATCCCTGAGGTACGATACCCATTCATTTCGATAGCCCTATTCTGCAAGGAATTCGTTCTATTGCGAAGTGTGGAAATTTTAATTGATATACTTTTTGAGTCACACTCACACACGAATCAATTTTTGGCGCCGTTGCCGGGGATTATCTATTTGATTGATTGGATTTTACAGAATTAGTTTTAATTGGATTTTTAGTTTAGGAAATTTTTATATTTTATTTTTAATTTTGTTTTTGTTTTCTTTTCAGGTGCTTTTAGTAATATATGCAAGGTCATCGTTCTGTGGCTGATCCTTTGATACCTCTTGATCCTGAGCCTGAACGTACTCTTAGACAACAGAGGAACATCCCTGTTGATGCCATTGTGCAAGAGGAAGAAATAATTGAAAACATGGCAGAAGAGAGGAATAATAACCTTGTTCCTAATGCTGATGGAGAAAGAGCTAGATTGCTTAGGGACTATTATGTTCCTGAGACATATACCTCGCCAGCAGGTTTTCAACTGCCCAATGTCACAGCACAGAATTATGAGATCAAGTCCAGCATTATTCAGATGCTACCATCTTATTTTTGGCTGACTCAAGAAGACCCTTACAAGCATCTGGATGACTTCATTGAAGTGTGCTCAACTACAAAAATTCACAACTTCTCTGAAGATGCCTTCAGAATGAGACTTTTTCCATTCTCTCTGAAAGACAAAGCAAAGTATTGGTTCAACTCTCTACCGGCTGGTTCTATCACGACTTGGACTCAGATGCAACATGAGTTTCTCAAGAAGTATTTTCCGATAGGGAAGACCAATCAGTTCAGACGTGCTATCACTGGTTTCTCCCAACATGAGGGGGAACAATTTTATGAGACATGGGAAAGATTCAAGGACCTTCTTAGGAAGTGTCCCCATCATCAAGTTCCTAAGTGGCAACTAGTGCAGAGTTTTCATGAAGGGCTCACAGAAGCCAACAGACAGATGGTTGATGCGTCATGTGGAGGTACTTTTATGTTGAAGAGTGAAGAAGAGGCATGGACCCTATTTGAAAATCTTAGTGACAACTCTCTACAACATGTGTCCTCTACTCGTTCTAGTAGACCTACCACTACCAGGAAGACTGATGGGATTTTTGAGGTTGGTGCTTCAGAAGCTATGCCAACTGATATTGATTTAATTGCACAGAAGGTAGCAGCAATTATGGCTGCCAATCAAACTCCTTCTGCTTCAAATTCTTCATTGCTAGGCCCTTGTGAATTTTGCTCTAGTCCTATGCATAATATAAGCAATTGTCCTTCAATGGGGCAATTTTCTGATATTCAACATGAGCAAGTTCAAGCCACTTTCACTGGACCAATGAATCCTCCACGAGGTAATACTTACAATCCCACATGGAGGAATCATCCTGGTTTTTCTTACAGTAACCAAGGGGCAGCAATGCAACCGTCATATCAACCTAGGACTTTTGTGCCTCAACAGCAATATCAAACACAAAGTCCTATGGCCCAAAGAATTTCTGCTATTGAAGACAAGCTGACTCTTACCTTGTCTAAATTTGACAAGCTTGATTCTCTTATAGAAACAGTGCAAGCTACTGCAGCAACAGTACAATCTACAGTTCAGCTAGTGCACTCGCATTCTCAATCCATTGCCAAACTGGAATCTCAGTTTGGACAGCTTGCTACTTCATTGAGTAGAAGAGAAGAAGGGAAGCTCCCTAGTCAACCAATTGCTAATCCAAGAGGGATGCAAGCTTCCACAAGCAACCCACACCATGAGCAAGTTCAAGCCATTACCACTTTGAGAAGTGGGAAAATAATTGACAATAAGGTGGGTGAAAAGAAAGAAGAAGAAAAAATCACAAGTCCAAGTGCTGAAATTCCTTATGAGCCCAAGGCTCCTTTCCCACAACGTTTTCTCGAAGCATCCAAATTGGGGAAGCAAGGGGATAAGCTGCATGACATGATGGAGGTGTTTCGCCAAGTGAAGATTAATTTGCCACTCCTTGATACCATCAAGCAAATTCCTCCTTATGCAAAATTTTTGAAGGACTTGTGCACTCAGAAAAGGCGTTCTAAAAGCCATGTGCCAAAGAAAGTAATGCTGCCACAACAAGTAAGTTCAATAATTCAGCAGTGTACTCCTCCCAAGTACAAAGATCCTGGTGCTCCAACTATCTCATGCATTATTGGGGAGCACCATGTGGATAAAGCTCTTCTTGATTTGGGTGCAAGTGTGAATTTGCTACCTTATTCAGTTTACTTACAATTGGGCTTGGGAGAATTGAAGCCTACCTCGGTGGTATTACAATTTGCAGACAGATCAACAAAGCAACCCCGAGGAATCATAGAAGATGTGCTCATTAAAGTGGACAAGTTCTACTTTCCTGTTGATTTCATTATACTTGACACTGAGCCGGTTCACAATCCGAAGAGGCACATTCCTGTGATCCTTGGTCGACCTTTCTTAGCTACTGCTGATGCTTGCATAAATTGTAGGTCAGGGATCATGGATATTTCCTTTGGCAACATGAAGGTTAAGCTTAATGTGTTCAATGCCATCCAACACCCTCCAGATCAGATTGATGTGTTCTGCATGGATGATATTGATGAATGTGTGGAGGAATTTGTCTCATCCTCTATATCTCGAAACTCCCTGGAGGTATGTAAGTCTTTTTATGACTTTGAGAACATTAATGATGAAGGGTTGTGTGAAGAAATGCATGCTATGCTGGAAGTGGATGTTATTCAGAATACTCCACCATGGAGAATTCCAATTGAGCCACTACCTTTTCTCTCTAGCACTCCCTTAGTGCCTTCATTGGAGTCCCCTCCAGAATTAGAGTTGAAGCCTTTGCCTGACAAATTGAAGTATGTATTCTTGGGGGCACAGAAAACTCTTCCTGTTATAATTGCCTCTGATCTGACAGAAATTCAAGAGAAGAGCTTAGTAGAGGTTTTATACCAACATCGGGAAGCAATTGGATGGAGTGTTGCTGATCTTAAGGGCATTGATCCCTCAGTTTGCATGCACAAAATCCATTTGGAAGAAGGATGTAAGCCAACCAGAGAGGCACAGAGGCGGTTGAACCCCAACATGAAGGAGGTGGTAAAGAAAGAGGTTGTCAAGTTACTTGATGCAGGAATCATTTATCCAATTTCTGACAGCACATGGGTGAGTCCGACACAAGTGGTTCCAAAGAAATCTGGTCTTACCATTGTCCCTAACTCCATGGGAGAGCTTGTTCCACAACGTACTGCCACAGGTTGGCGTGTTTGCATTGATTACAGAAAGCTCAATTCTATGACAAGGAAGGATCACTTCCCTCTTCCATTCATTGATCAAATACTTGAAAGGTTAGCTGGTCAGAGCTATTATTGCTTTCTGGATGGCTACTCTGGTTATAACCAAGTAGCTATGGATCCAGAAGATCAAGAGAAGACCACTTTCACTTGTCCCTTTGGTACTTTTGCGTATCGTCGTATGCCTTTTGGATTATGTAATGCTCCGGCTACATTCCAAAGGTGTATGATGGCCATCTTTTCTGACATGGTGGAAAAATTCTTGGAGGTGTTTATGGATGATTTCTCTGTTTTTGGATCATCTTTTGAACATTGTTTGAGCAATTTATCACTTGTGCTTCAGAGGTGTCGAGAACGGAATCTGGTACTTAGTTGGGAGAAGAGCCATTTTATGGTGAAAGAGGGTATTGTATTGGGCCATATTGTTTCAGAGAGGGGCATTGAAGTTGATAAAGCAAAGATCGACCTAATTGCAACTTTGCCTCATCCAACTTCGGTAAGGCAAGTTCGATCTTTCTTAGGCCATGCCGGGTTCTATAGAAGATTCATCAAGGATTTCAGTAAAGTAGCTCGACCATTGTGCCATCTGTTATCTAAAGATGTTCCCTTTATCTTTGATGAAGATTGTGTGAAAGCTTTTGAAAAGCTTCGATCTCTGTTATCCTCTGCACCAATTATGCAGTCTCCAAAATGGGCTATACCTTTTGAAATCATGTGTGATGCCTCTGATTATGCAGTAGGAGCCGTGTTGGGACAGAGAGAAGAGAAACTACCACATGTCATCTACTACGCTAGTAAGACTCTCTCTGATGCCCAACTCAATTATACAACCACAGAGAAAGAGCTTCTAGCTGTAGTGTTTGCCTTGGACAAGTTTCGTTCTTATCTATTGGGGTCCAAGGTGGTTGTCTATTCTGATCATACAGCGTTGAGACATTTATTGGCAAAGAAAGAAACCAAACCGCGTCTTATTCGGTGGATTTTATTGCTGCAAGAATTTGATTTGGAGATAAAAGACAAAAAGGGGACGGAGAATGTGGTTGCAGATCATTTATCTAGAATCGAGTTTGAGCCGGTAATCGATGCACTACCTATTCGAGACTCATTCCCGGATGAGCAATTGTTTGAAATCAATTTGATGAAAGTTAATGGCCAAAGGTTGAAACATTGTGTGGAAGGATGTGTGCCAAGAAGAGACGTGGAGTCCGTCGACTTGACGGATCCCGTCTATCCGACTTAATCCCTTCGGAGAGTCAATCGTCTCTTACGGACGTTAAATTGTAAGTTTTGTATGTATTTCTATCCTTGATTTCTTTTAGTTTTCTTTAATTTTAATTTTTGATTTTAGTTTTCTTAAGTTTTTCTTCAATTCTAGTTGCGTTTTAATGTTTTTTCTTTGAGTTTTTGATGGATAAGTTGCTTCCGGAGGATGCCAAGAGGTGTACCGAGGTATTCGGACTCAAGACGGGTGAAAAATCGTGCTCTCGGTCGACCTTGGGCGATGGAGACTCAAAAATATCAAGTCTCGGTCGACCTTGGGCGATGGAGGGTCCAGCAGGGCATCAGAAGGGGGATCGATCGCCCCATTTAAGGGGGATCGATTGCCCCATTGTTTTTCAAGAAATCACCCACCAGCAGGTGGGCGATCGATCGCCCATCCTTGGGGGGATCGATCGCCCAAGCCCATGTCTGGGCTGGCCGAATATTTTTGCTATAAATGGACTCCTTATCCTCCTATGTTGCTACTACTTGCATCCTAAGCCTCTTTGAACACCAATTCAAGTCCTATATCATCCGGAAAACTAATTTCTTCAATTAGTGATTATTATACAAGGTTTCCACATTGATCAACATCAACTTCAACATCAAAGTGGATCAAAAATCACTAGTTCTCAAAGGAAGCTCACACTTTTTCAAGTTCAACATCAAAGTAAGTGAAGTTTTTCCTTGAAGAAATTGTTCAAATCTTTTTGAGGGCTTTTGAAGACCAAGTTTGGGGGATCAATTTGGTGCAATTACTTGTTCGATTTGGGTGGAAAAATTGCCGGAAAAAGGAGGTTGAAGGTTACAAAAGAATTGTACACACCAAGTGTTCGATTTAATTCCTCAACTACACTTTTTCTACTTCTATGGCACCAAAGAGAGCAAGTCACCAAGATGCTTCAAGTTCACGTAATCCTCGCCGAGCGAGGAATGATCCGACCACAGGTTCTTCACGATCTCGCCGAGACGGTATTCAAGAGAGATGGCATCCAAGGGCGTTGAACTATGAAACAACGTTTGACATAGCCGAACTTTATGGTATGTTTTCCGAGACACGATGGGGGATTTCCGACATCCGTCGTCGTCGGTCGGCATCCATTTTTGTTCCACTCTCATCTACTATTTACCCGAGGCTTGTCAAGGTATTTTATCAAAACTTAATACCAAAACCTGATGAGCGGGATGTGCTTACTTCTTCCGTAGATGGAACAATAGTTCGAGTGGACATGTCATCCATTGCCATTGCCATGGGTTGTCCTCATGAATGCCCAGCTGATCTATCTCATATCTACACTCCTTTACCCGACGAGTTGTCGGTGGGCAATGTGGTTGCACGATTGTGTGCCAACCAATTTTCTGGGCCGAAAAGGAATGCAGCTTCAAAGTCTTCAATGCCAAATCATTTATGGTTCCTTGACGCTGTGCTACTCAAGAATGTATGTCCAATTGGACATAAAACCGAAAGACGTCAAGAGTTCCTCAGAGCCTTATATGCCATACATTTTGGGCATTGGCTGTCATTCCCACAGATTGTCTGGGACCAGATGGAGAAATTCTATTCCAAGGTTGTGGCCAAGGTACCAGACAGTGCAAGTGACTGGGAGTTTCCATTCCCTACTATTATTCACCAGTTGCTTGTATCACAGGAGTATGCAGTCCACGAGGACGAGCTTGCCTTTCCACATGACCTTCATTATGGCACGCATGACTGGAACTTGAGTCGATCTCATATGCACCAGAGAGTCATAGCGGTGCCTGGTGAAGTATCTCGGTTGGCCCAAGGAGGAGAGCATGTAGATGTACCACCACCGGTAGATGATCCAGAGGAGATGGAGGCAGAGGAAGAGGAAGTGCATGCACAGGCTGGTGGCCATGATTATCAATACTTAGAAGGGCAGATTGCTGGGTTGACAGCCTAGTTTGGCACCTTACAGATAGAGGTCTCCACACAGTTTGGTGCAATGAGAGCAGAGATGGCGGATCACTTTCGTGACACTCGCCAAGAGCAACTAGAGATGATGAGGATGATGCGTGCCCTGATGCGCCAAGCAAACTTAGATCCGGATGCTCAGTCACCACCACATCCTTGACAGGAAGGTAACCATCTTTTGTATATTATTTTATTTTTAGTTTTTATTTTTTTTTTTATTTTTCTTTTTGTAGTTAGATTTTTATTATGAAAAAAAATTGAAAAATGAAATAAAAAAATATTTTATTTATTTATTTATTTATTTTTTTTTTTAGGATTTTTCTCTTTCATATTTATTTTCACCCATATTATTTTCACTTGATCTTTGGGGTATAGTGGTTGTTTTGACAGATTGAAACATCCAAGTTTGGGGGTGTGCTTGCATTGCCTTCGTGCTCGTGATGTACTCTATTTTCTTTCCACTACTCTATGGTCCTGGTAACATCGTTCTTACTCTTCTCTTTGCTTTGATTGATAGTACATTGAGGACAACGTACAGTTTAAGTTTGGGGGTGAGGCGATGCCTATTTTTGTGCTTTATTGCATATGGGGAAAATTTGTGTGAAATTCTTTTGTATTAGGATTTTATTTTTATTTTATTTTCTTAATTTGTTTTTTATTTTATTTTGTTTTATTTTTAGATAGTATGTTTTGACATGATTCAAAGGATTAGTACCTTATGTAGGTGCATAACTTGCAATTTTTGAGTATGTTTGAAATTTTTGAAAACTGTGGTTTAAATTAAGTGGTTTGAATCATGGTTTGCAATAACATGTTTTGAAGTGATTAATTTTAGTTTCCTTACATGCACAAACACACTAGCATAGTCTTGTGGGGTATAAACCTATGTTTTGAGTTATTGAGTTACATATGCTTGATATTAATTAGTATCTCTTGAGAATGAGTACCGATGATGTGTTATACTTGACTTCAATGAAAAAAAAAAGAAAAAGAAAGAAAAAAAAAAAGGTGATGAATAAGCAAATCAATTTGATCCTTTTCATGAGTAACCGGGCCTCTATGCCTCAGGAAGCACGGAGTGTTCGCGTCAAAAGTGAAAGGGTGAGAAAAGATGAGCATTGGTTGTCTTGATTTGTAGCCTGACTGATTCGAGTAATTAGGTCTTCAGGGTATCTTAAAGCCTAGTGCCCTAAAGCCATCTGGTTTGGGAGTCACTGACTGAAAGCTTGCTACATGGATCTTTTAGAAAGCTTAATAGATCAAGACATTGCACAACCAATAAAGCAATGAAAAAAAAAAGAATTGGAAAAAAAAAATGAAAAAGTCATCTATGCATGTTGGGAAGTATGAGTTCAATAAGGGGAGCTAGTGAGTTGAAAGGGTATGTGCCTTAATATATTCAGAGCTTGGTTATGCTACATGAGATGACTGCTAGTTCACTTTACACGAGGGAGCTAGAGTCGATTACTTTGATATATGTTGATGTGAATTATGCATGGGGACCATTGATTTGAATTATAGAATTTGAAAGTTTGAAATTATTCTTGAATGCAAGTTTTTAACTATATATTGTAATCTTCTTCTTGAATTAATGTTGAAACAGAATTTTGAATGTTTGTGGGTAACATTTCTGGAAACCCTCACGAGACTATACTCGTCCACTAGGGGGAACCTAGGGGTTTAAAGGCTTCTTGCATATGCTAAATGCAATCGTTTCTCCCACGAAAGTGGAGTTGGGTAGTTTAGTTAATATTTAGTAGTTTCTTTTGTTTTAATTTTGTTTTATTCTATTGCTAAGGGACTAGCAATATGTAAGTTTGGGGGTGTGATCGGCGTTGAATGTTACGCATTCTAGCCTCTTAACTTATGTATTTTATTCTCTTAGTGATAGATTATTTTGTGATTTTACTTTGTTTTAGTGTTTTCTGTATTTTCAGGACCTTAATGATTATTTCAGTTAAAACCAGGATTTTGGACTTTTAAAGAAGACATCCAAGATGGTGAGATGAAGCCTACATCAAGGAGATTCACTCAACCATTTATTTCAACTCAAATCAGCCCAAGGAAGAGGTCCAAGAGAATTACAGCAGCTTAAGAAGGTTTCGGGCCTGAAGCCCAAATCTGCGCATAATGCAGTCTTAATCCCGTTTTGGAAAACGGACCAGAAGTCTTATTTTCGAGCCTCAAATCGACATTATTTTCAAGCGGGGTTGAACGAAATTTGATTCTGCACACTTTTGTATTTCACGAAAATTCCGTGAATCGGACTTCTAGTGGGTCAAAAGTCGGGCCGAAGTCAGCAGGAAAAACCCACCTGATTAGTGCTGCGGGAAACCCTAATTAATTCCTAATTGGATTAGGACTTTGGTGAATTCTCCTGGGGAATAAAAGGAAGACTTGGAGGCTGAAGTGTGAGAGCTTACACAGAGATTGGAGAGTCTGAGAGGGTTGAAGATAACAGAAACATATTGCAGAGCCATTGGAGAACGAAGTCATACGCGTAATTCAGAAAGATGATGTCTTCTTCCTCAACAGTTGAAGCTTCTTCTTCTACCATGAGCGGCTAGTTCATCCACTAGGGTTTTGCTGTAGCCCTAACAAAGCATCAATGGTTTGATTGTTTTAATTATTGGGGACCTTTATATACATGCATAGATTGTGTAATTGTGAGGATTCTTATCAATGAATTGAGCAATAAAAGTCTTGTAAATTCAATCTCAATGATTTCTTATCTTGTCTTAGATATTTAGTTGTTGTTATTGAACTCAATCTCTTTTGTTTTCTGTGATCATGAGAGAGATTATTACACAATGGTAATCACTGAATATATTGTTATGAGCTTTGATGGATTATGCCTAGAGAAGATGAACCATACTGCACCCTAGATTAGAGTAGTTAGGCAGATGGCCCATGCCAATCGAAGATAGTCCATGGCTTAGCCTTAATCATATGTTATCTTCTTGACGGATGAAGGTGAGCTTGTAGCCACCGACACCACTTATGCATGATGTAATTCCCCTATAGTTGATTCAATTGACCATTGATTGTGGAGTTAGTGGTGAAGTCAAACACCCTAGGTTTCTCTCCTATTATCTTCACTATCTTGTTTACTTTGATTTATTTTATTTTATCTTTTTAATTAGTTAAAAATCAGAATTCTTTTCTTATAAATTTAATTAGAATTAGTTCTGTGTTCCAACTCATCAGAACATAATCCCTGAGGTACGATACCCATTCATTTCGATAGCCCTATTCTGCAAGGAATTCGTTCTATTGCGAAGTGTGGAAATTTTAATTGATATACTTTTTGAGTCACACTCACACACGAATCAGCCAACTAGAGAGGCACAGAGGCGATTGAACCCCAACATGAAGGAGGTGGTAAAGAAAGAGGTTGTCAAGTTACTTGATGCAGGAATCATTTATCCAATTTCTGACAGCACATGGGTGAGTCCGACATAAGTGGTTCCAAAGAAATCTGGTCTTACCATTGTCCCTAACTCCGTGGAAGAGCTTGTTCCACAACGTACTACCACAGGTTGGCGTGTTTGCATTGATTACAGAAAGCTCAATTCTATGACAAGGAAGGATCACTTCCCTCTTCCATTCATTGATCAAATACTTGAAAGATTAGCTGGTCAGAGCTATTATTGCTTTCTGGATGGCTACTCTGGTTATAACCAAGTAGCTATGGATCCAGAAGATCAAGAGAAGACCACTTTCACTTGTCCCTTTGGTACTTTTGCGTATCGTCGTATGCCTTTTGGATTATGTAATGCTCCGGCTACATTCCAAAGGTGTATGATGGCCATCTTTTCTGACATGGTGGAAAAATTCTTGGAGGTGTTTATGGATGACTTCTCTGTTTTTGGATCATCTTTTGAACATTGTTTGAGCAATTTATCACTTGTGCTTCAAAGGTGCCGAGAATGGAATCTGCTACTTAGTTGGGAGAAGAGCCACTTTATGGTGAAAGAAGGTATTGTATTGGGCCATATTGTTTCAGAGAGGGGCATTGAAGTTGATAAAGCAAAGATCAATCTAATTGCAACTCTGCCTCATCCAACTTCGGTAAGGCAAGTTCGATCTTTCTTAGGCCATGCCGGGTTTTATAGAAGATTCATCAAGGATTTCAGTAAAGTGGCTCGACCATTATGCCATTTGTTATCTAAAGATGTTCCCTTTATCTTTGATGAAGATTGTGTGAAAGCTTTTGAAAAGCTTCGGTCTCTGTTATCCTCTGCACCAATTATGCAGTCTCCAAAATGGGCTATACCTTTTGAAATCATGTGTGATGCCTCTGATTATGCAGTAGGAGCCGTGTTGGGACAGAGAGAAGAGAAAGGACCACATGTCATCTACTATGCTAGTAAGACTCTCTCTGATGCCCAACTCAATTATACAACCACAGAGAAAGAGCTTCTAGCTGTAGTGTTTTCCTTGGACAAATTTTGTTCTTATTTATTGGGGTCCAAGGTGGTTGTCTACTCTGATCATGCAGCATTGAGACACTTATTGGCAAAGAAAGAAACCAAACCGCGTCTTATTCGGTGGATTTTATTGCTGCAAGAATTTGATTTGAAAATAAAAGACAAAAAGGGGACGGAGAATGTGGTAGCGGATCACTTATCTCGAATCGAGTCTGAGCCGGTATTCGGTGCATTACCTATTCGAGACTCATTCCCGGATGAGCAATTGTTTGAAACTACTTTGATGAAGGTTAATGGCCAAAGGTTGAAACATTGTGTGGAAGGATGTGTGCCAAGAAGAGACATGGAGTCCGTCGACTTGACGGATCCCGTCTATCCGACTTAATCCCTTCGGAGAGTCAATCGTCTCCTACGGACGTTAAATTGTAGGTTTTGTATGTATTTCTATCCTTTAATTTCTTTAGTTTTCTTTGATTCTAAGTTTTAGTTTTAGTTTTCTTACTTTTTCTTTCAATTCTAGTTGCGTTTTAATGTTTTTTCTTTGAGTTTTTGATGTATAAGTTGCTTTCGGAGGATGCCAAGAGGTGTACCGAGGTATTTGGACTCAAGACGGGTGAAAAATCGTGCTCTCGGTCGACCTTGGGCGATGGAGACTCAAAATTATCAAGGTTCGGTCGACCTTGGGCGATGGAGGGTCCAACAGGCATCCAGGGGGGGATCGATCGCCCCATTTGAGGGGGATCGATCGCCCCATGGTTTTTCAAGAGATCACCCACCAGCAGGTGGGCGATCGATCGCCCATCCAAGGGGGGATCGATCGCCCAGGCCCATTGAAGGGCTGCCCGAATTTTTAAGGCCTATAAAGGCCACCTCTCATCCTTTGTTACTACCACTTGCATCCTAGACCTCTTTGAACTCTAATTCAAGTCCTACATCATCCGAAAAACTAATTTCTTCAATTAGTGATTATTATACAAGAATTCAACATTGATCAACATCAACTTCAACATCAAATTGGATCAAAAATCACTAGTTCTCAAAGGAAGCTCACACTTTTTCAAGTTCAACATCAAAGTAAGTGAAGTTTTTCCTTGAAGAAATTGTTCAAATCTTTTTGAGGGCTTTTGAAGACCAAGTTTGGGGGATCAATTTGGTGCAATTACTTGTTCAATTTGTGTAATACCCCAGAAAATTTAGGTGTCAATTTAATCTCTTTACATTATTACTTTATTTTATTAATTCATGAGAAATGTTTTTTTTTTTTTTATATAGATTATCATTGTAGTTGAGTTGCTTGTCTTTTATACATGCATATTGTCATTTTTGTGAATTGGTATAAATTGTGTATTATTTTATTTAAATGTTTTGGGTTGGGCTAGGGAGGAATTTGGGCTAGGATGAGTGGGCTAAGGTTATGTTTAAAATGATGGGCCTAGGGTTATAATAATATTACTATTGCTATATTTATTATTATTATTAATTTGATTTTTATTAGTTTTAGGAAGAAAAAAAAAATAAGTAAATAAAAGAATTTTTAAAACAAAAAGGAAAAGAAAAGAAGAAGAAATTAGGGTTTGCCGTTGTTTTACGCACAGAACCAAAAGAGAGAAAACGAAAGAGAGAAGGGAGTGACGATCGGGTGAACAAGTTAATTCGTCAGGAAAAAGGCAAGTTTAATTCTTCTCTTCCCCCTTGAATCCGTATGCATAGTCTAGGTTTGAGCATTTATTTATATTAAAAATTTGTAGTTAATTGCATGTTTATATTTTTCTGTTATTGATAAATTTCGTGAGATTAACTATGATGATTGTATGTAGATTTAATTGATTTTGTTCATATAAGGTTATATGCATATGTGTTCATGTATATGTATGTTGTGTTAAGGAAGAAATCATTCATTTATGCAATTTGTAAGAAATAATTGTTTAAATGTGAACCTACTGTGTTGGAATTAAATTGTAAACAACTCTAAATCCTTAGGAAAATAGATCGTGAATTATTGGGTTTTAAATTTTTGAATTTTGCGAAGAACCCTAGAACTTGTGAATTGGGGGTTTTTGATTCGGGCTGTTTCGGATGGGGCTTTTTGTACCAATACGTAAACGGCGTCGAGAGGAGAAGAACAGCGCAAAAATGGAGGCGAACGGTGGCCGGAGGAGGCCGGACCGTCGCCGGGAAGTCACCGGCAGCGCGTTGTGCGCGCTGCTGGGCGCGCTGGGGAAGAAGCCCCAGCGCAGGGGCTTCCCCACGCGCCTGGCCGGCGCGTGCCGGCGCGTGGGGCCGGTGCCGACGCCGGCCGGCGCCGGGAAAAGTACTTTTGGGCCCACTTGCGGGGGCCCACCCCTGGGTCCACTTTGGGCCCATTCCGATATATTTTAATATTTTTTTTTAATTTTTGAAATTTTTGGAAAAACTTGAAAATTTGAAAAATCATTTTTTAAAAATACTTTCAAGATTCCAAAAATTCTGAAAATTTTACTGTATGATCTTGGAGGTTAAATACACTTAATTTTAAATTTTCAACTCAAAACACTTTTCCCTTGTTGTCCAATTAATTTTTAAAAGTACCCAAAAGCTGTCTTTTACCCTTTTTGTAATTTTAGAAAATACTTTTACAACTCCAAAAATTCCCAAATTTTTACTGTAACTCTCTAGAGGTTAAATACACTTGGGTTTAAAGTTTCAACTCAAAATGATCTTTCCTTGTTGTTCAATTGAATTTTAAAGTGTCCAAAAGCTGGGTTTTTCACTTTCTGTAATTTTAGAAAATACTTCTGAAATTCCAAAAATTCCCAAAATTTTTCTATAACTGTTTAGAGATTAAATGACCTTGGGTTTAAATTTTCACCTCGATTTGAGCTTTCCTTGGTGTTCAATTAATTTTTAAAGTGCCTAAAAGTTGGATTTTCACCTTCTTTGGTTTATTTAAAAATGTTTTAAATTTCAGAAAATTCCAGAATATTTTCTTAGTGTTCTTAGAAGTGAAATAGGCCCAGAAACCTAGATAAAAGTAAGTTTAGATCCCCGCGGAGATTTGAGGGCATTGGAGATTGGTTTGAGGAAGTGTTCCCTCTAATGGGTGTTATGTTATTTTGATTTAATCAATTGTGCTTATTATATATATAAATGCACATGGGATACTTTATTTAGGTTCACTTGTGAATGATTTGTCATATAGGGATAATTGCATAGCTGATAATTCAAATTGGTAGTCTGTGCAAATTAAAAGTCATAATACATCTTGTTTATTTATTATTTCATATTGGGAATGCATTTGTAATTTTTATTTGGCATGTAAGGATTGCCCGGCGTGTCAGGATCGCCCATACCTAATAAGGTATCTATATTTTTATTTGGCATGTAAGGATTGCCCGGCGTGTCAGGATCGCCCATCCCTATTAATGTATTCATGCATCATAATCAACATATCATGATTGCATAGATTTCATAAAATACATACATGTGTATCTTGATTTGTGAACATAAAGAAGGGGATCGTTTTTATATTGTAAGGGTTGTTGAGGAAATATATGAGATGATTTGTATCTTTAAAAGTATGAACTGAATAAGGAATAAACTGAGGGGTTGAACGTATATTTATCTATTGTGTCCCTCACATTTAGGGTATGTATATTGATTCTCTGATTGGGATGTAGTAGATAGAACTTGCTCGTGGGTTTAACCCACTTTGTTGATATTTCAGGTCCCAAGCAGTTTCCCCCGCGAGGATAGAGTACTAGGGTTGGACTGTGACAGACATCTATTCTCACCAGTCTCAGGGTAGGAATCTACTTTTTTCTTCAGGAATAAAACTATGAACTCATTTAGAGGTTTTGGTTTTGGATTTTAATTTAAGTGTTGAACTTTTATTTCTTTTTGGTTAAGGGGTCCTTGGGTTACGGGACTTCCAAATTGTATTACCAAAATTTAATGATTTATTTATCAATTATTTTCAATTCAATGGGATTTCTGTTCAGCTTTTAGCAATTGTTCTATTTCTGTCTTTTGTATCTATGCTTGTTGCTATCAGTGGTTAATATTCCTCAGGTTTTGTGTATGAGACTGGCCACCTCATGCGCAAAATTTTCTGGGGGGTATTTCAATTTGGGTGGAAAAATTGCCGAAAAAAGGAGGTTGAAGGATACAAAAGAATTGTGCACACTAAGTGTTCGATTTAATTCCTCAACCACACTTTTTCTATTTCTATGGCACCAAAGAGAGCAAGTCACCAAGATGCTTCAAGTTCACGTAATCCTCGCCGAGCGAGGCATGATCCGACCACAGGTTCTTCACGATCTCGCCGAGACGGTATTCAAGAGAGATGGCATCCAAGGGCGTTGAATTTCGAAACAATGTTTGACATAGCCGAGCATTATGGTATGTTTTCTGAGACACGGTGGGGGATTTCCGACATCCGTCGTCGTCGGTCGGCATCCATTTTTGTTCCACTCTCATCTACCATTTACCCGAGGCTTGTCAAGGTATTTTATCAGAACTTAATGCTGAAACCTGATGAGCGGGATGTGCTTACTTCTTCCGTAGATGGAACAATAGTTCGAGTGGACATGTCATCCATTGCCATTGCCATGGGTTATCCTCATGAATGCCCAGCTGATTTATCTCATATCTATACTCCTCTACCCGACGAGTTGTCGGTAGGCAATGTGGTTGCACGATTGTGTGCCAACCAATTTTCCAGGCCGAAAAGGAATGCAGCTTCAAAGTCTTCAATGCCAAATCATTTATGGTTCCTTGACGCTGTGCTACTCAAGAATGTATGTCCAATTGGAAATAAAACCGAAAGACGTCAAGAGTTCCTCAGAGCCTTATATGCTATACATTTTGGGCATTGGCTGTCATTCCCACAGATTGTCTGGGGCCAGATGGAGAAATTATATTCCAAAGTTGTGGCCAAGGCACCAGACAGTGCTAGTGACTGGGAGTTTCCATTCCCTACTATTATTCACCAGTTGCTTGTGTCACAGGGGTATGCAGTCCATGAGGACGAGCTTGCCTTTCCACGTGATCTTCATTATGGCACGCATGATTGGAACCTGAGTCGATCTCATATGCACCAGAGAGTCATAGCGACGCCTGGTGAGGTATCTCGGTTGGCCCAGGGAGGAGAGCATGTAGATATACCACCACCGGTGGACGGTCCAGAAGAGATGGAGGCAGAGGAAGAGGAAGTGCATGCACAGGCTGGTGGCCATGATTATCAATATTTAGAAGGGCAGATTGCTGGGTTGACAGCCTAGTTTGGCACCTTACAGACAAAGGTCTCCACACAGTTTGGTGCAATGAGAACAGAGATGGCGGATCACTTTCGTGACACTCGCCAAGAGCAACTAGAGATGAGGAGGATGATGCGTGCACTGATGCGCCAAGCAAACTTAGATCCAGATGCTCAGTCACCACCACATCCTTGACAGGAAGGTAACCATCTTTTGTATTTTATTTTATTTTTAGCTTTTATTTTTCTCCTTATTTTTCTTTTTGTAGTTAGATTTTTATTATCAATAAAAAAAATAAAAAAAATAATAAAAAAAAAATGAAAAAATGAAAAAATATTTTATTTTAGGATTTTTCTCTTTCATATTTATTTTCACCCATACTATTTTCACTTGATCTTTGGGGTATAGTGGTTTGTTTTGACAGGTTTTAACATCCAAGTTTGGGGGTGTGCTTGCATTGCCTTCGTACTCGTGATGTACTCTATTTTCTTTCCACTACTCCATGATCCCGGTAATATCGTTCTTACTCTTCTCTTTGCTTTGATTGATAGTCCATTGAGGACAATGTACAGTTTAAGTTTGGGGGTGAGGCGATGCCTATTTATGTGCTTTATTGCATATGGGGGAAATTTGTGTGAAATTCTTTTGTATTAGGATTTTATTTTATTTTATTTTCTTAGTTTGTTTCTTTATTTTATTTTGTTTTATTTTTAGATAGAATGTTTTGACATCATTCAAGGGATTAATACCTTATGTAGGTGCTTAACTTGCAATTTTTGAGTAGGTTTTAAATCTTTGGAAACTATGATTTAAATTAAGTGGTTTTAATCATGGTTTGCAATAACATGTTTTGAAGTGATTAATTTTAGTTTCCTTACATGCACAAACACACTAGCATAATCTTATGGGGTATAAACTATGGTTTTGAGTTATTGAGTTACATATGCTTCATATTAATTAGTATCTCTTGAGAATGAGTACCAATGATGTGTTTTACTTGACTTCAATAAAAAAAAAAAAAGATGAAAAAAGAAAAAAAATGATGAATAAGCAATCAATTTGATCCTTTTTATGAGTAACCGGGCCTCTATGCCTCAGGAAGCACGGAGTGTTCGCGTCAAAAGTGAAAAGGTGAGAAAAGATGAGCATTGGTTGTCTTGAATTGTAGCCTGACTGATTCGAGTAATTAGGTCTTCGGAGTATCTTAAAGCCTAGTGCCCTAAAGCCATCTGGTTTGGGAGTCACTGACTGAAAGCTTGCTACATGGATCTTTCAGAAAGCTTAATAGATCAAGACATTGCACAACCAATAAAGAAATGAAAAAAAAAAGGAATGATGAAAAAAAAAAGAAAAAAAAAGTCATGTATTCATGTTTGGAAGTATGATTTCAATAAGGGGAGCTAGTGAGTAGAAGGGGTATGTGCCTTAATATATTCAGAGCTGAGTTATGCTACATGAGATGACTACTAGTTCACTTTACACGAGGGAGCTAGAGTTGATTATTTTGAGATATGTTGATGTGAATTATGTATGGGGACCATTGCTTTGAATTATAGAATTTGAAAGTTTGAAATTATCCTTGAATGCAAGTTTGTAACTATATATTGTAATCTTCTTCTTGAATTAATGTTGAAACAGAATTTTGAATGTTTGTGGGTAACATTTCTGGAAACCCTCACGAGACTATACTCGTCCACTAGGGGGAACCTAGGGGTTTAAAGGCTTGTTGCATATGCTAAATGCAATCGTTTCTCCCACGAAAGTGGAGTTTGGATAGTTTAGTTAGTGTTTAGCAGTTTCTTTGTTTTAGTTTTGTTTTATTTTATTGCTAAGGGACTAGCAATATGTAAGTTTGGGGGTGTGATAGGCGTTGAATGTTACGCATTCTAGTCTCTTAACTTATGTATTTTATTCTCTTAGTGATAGATTATTTTGTGATTTTACTTTGTTTTAGTGTTTTTTGTATTTTCAGGGCCTTAATGATTATTTCAGTTAAAATCGTGCTTTTGGGTTTTTAAAGAAGACATTCAAGATGGTGAGATGAAGCCTACATCAAGGAGATTTACTCAACCATTTATTTCAACTCAAATCAGCCCAAGAAAGAGGTCCAAGAAAAGTACAGCTGCTTAAGAAGGTTTCGGGCCTAAAGCCCAAATCTGCGCATAATGCAGTCTTAATCCCGTTTTGGAAAACGGACCAGAAGTCTTATTTCTGAGCCTCAAATCGACATTATTTTCGCGAAGGGTTGAACGAAATTTGATTCTGCACACTTTTGTATTTCACGAAAATTTTGTAAAACGGACTTCTAGTGGGTCAAAAGTCAGGCCGAAGTCAGCAGGAAAAACCCACCTGATTAGTGCTACGGGAAACCCTAATTTATTCCTAATTGGATTAGGACTTTGGTGTATTCTCTTGGGGGATAAAGCGAAGACTTGGAGGCTGAATTGGGAGAGCTTACACAGAGATTGGAGAGTCTGAGAGGGCTGAGAAGAGAACAGAAACATATTGCAGAGCCATTGGAGAACGAAGTCATACGCGTAATTCAGAAAGATGATGTCTTCTTCCTCAACAATTGAAGCTTCTTCTTCTACCATGAGCGGCTAGTTCATCCACTAGGGTTTTGATGTAGCCCTAACAAAGCATCAATGGTTTGATTGTTTTAATTATTGGGGACCTTTATATACATGCATAGATTGTGTAATTGTGAGGATTCTTATTAAGGAATTGGGCAATAAAAGTCTTGTAAATTCAATCTCAATGATTTCTTATCTTGTCTTAGATATTTAGTTGTTGTTATTGAACTCAATCTCTCTTATTTTCTGTGATCATGAGAAAGATTATTACACAATGGTAATCACTGAATATATTGTTATGAGCTTTGATGGATTATGCCTAGAGAAGATGAACCATACTGCACCCTAGATTAGAGTAGTTAGGCAGATGGCCCATGCCAATCGAAGATAGTCCATGGCTTAGCCTTAATCATATGTTATCTTCTTGACGGATGAAGGTGAGCTTGTAGCCACCGACACCACTTATGCATGATGTAATTCCCCTATAGTTGATTCAATTGACCATTGATTGTGGAGTTAGTGGTGAGGTCAAACACCCTAGGTTTCTCTCCTATTATCTTCACTATCTTGTTTACTTTGATTTATTTTATTTTATCTTTTTAATTAGTTTAAAAATCAAAATTCGTTTCTTATAAATTTAATTAGAATTAGTTCCGTATTCCAACTTATCAGACCATAATCCCTGAGGTACGATACCCCTTTCGATAGCCCTATTCTGCAAGGAATTCGTTCTATTGCGAAGTGTGGAAATTTTTAATTGGTATACTTTTTGAGTCACACTCACACACGAATCACTATCAACCTTCCTTGAATGGGTTGGTCTGCTTGAATGAGATGAAGACACATGTTGTAAAGAATTGTCACTGAGGTTCTCGAACAAAGTCCAAGCTTCCTCTTCACTTTTTAACATAAAAGTGCCCCCACATGATGCATCTACCATCTGTCTATTACCTTCAGTTAGCCCTTCATAGAAACACTGCACTAACTGCCACATTGGAACTTGATGATGAGGACACTTCCTAAGAAGGTCCTTGAATCTCTCCCATTTCTCAAAAAATTGTTCCCCTTCAAATTGAGAGAAACCAATGATAGCTCGTCTGAATTGATTGGTCCTCCCTATCGAAAAATATTTTTTCAAGAACTCACTTTGCATTTGAGTCCATGTAGTGATAGAGCTCGCCGGTAGAGATCTGAACCAATACTTGGCCTTCTCCTTTAGAGAGAATGGAAAGAGTCGCGTCCGAAAGCATCTTCTGAGAAGTTATGAATTTTTGTTAATGAGCAAACTTCTGAAACTTCATCCAAGTGCTTGTACGGATCCTCATGAGTCAACCCAAAATAGGATGGCAACATATGAATGATATTGGACTTGATCTCATAGTTCTGTGCAGTGACATTAGGCAATTGAAAATCAGCTGGTGAATTATAAGTCTCTGGGACATAGTAGTCTCTGATCAATCTCGCTTTTTCCACAACAGCATTAGGCGCAATATTGTTGTCCTCATTATTACCACGCACACCATCCATGATATCAATATTCTCTTCCTCTTGCTCAATGGAATGGTGATTGAAGTACCGGAAAAGAAAAAAAAAATAAACAAAATAAAATAAAATAGATTAGTAGCAAAAATAAAAATTCTAAACTAAAAAAAAAACAAATAAAAAAAATTAAAACAAAACAAATTAGTACTACAAAAGAAAAATAAATAAATAAAAACAAAGAAAAAAATAATAAAAATAAAATAAAAATAACATAAAAAAAATAAAAAAAATTCCTAAACTAAAAATCCAATTAGAACTAATTCTAAAAATCCAAACAATCAAATAGACAATCCCCGGCAACGGCGCCAAAAATTGATTCGTGTGTGAGTGTGACTCAAAAAGTATATCAATTAAAAATTACCACACTTCGCAATAGAATGAATTCCTTGTAGAATAGGGCTATCGAAAGGAATGGGTATCGAACCTCAAGGACTATGGTCTGACTGTGTTGGATATAAGGAATTAATTCTAATTAAATTTAAAAGAAGTAAATTCTGATTTTTAAAACTAAATTAACTAATGAAGCAATTGAACAAAAGCAAGAAAAACTGAGGAGTGTAGAGAATATAAGATAAGTCTAGGGTAATTGATTTCACCACTAACTTCACAATCAATGGTCAATTGAACTAACTATGGGGCATCATATCATGCATAAGTGGTGTCGGTGGCTACAAGCTCACCTCTATCCGTCCAGAAGATAACATATAATTAAGGCTAAGTCATGGACTATCTTCGATTGGCACGGGCCATCTGCCTAACTACTCTACTCTAGGGTGCAGCATGGTTCATCTTCTCTAGGCATAATCCATCAAAGCTTTTAATGATATATTCAGTGAAAACCATTGTGTAATAATCACTCTCATGATCACAGAAAACAAGAGGGACGAGTTCAATAACAACAATCAAATATCTAAGACAAGATAAGAAATCATTGAAACTGAATTTATAAGACTTTTATTGCTCAATTCTATCATAAGAATCCTCTAAATTACACAATCTATGAATGAATACAAAAATTCCCAATAATTAGAACAATCAAACCAGTGATGTTTAGTTAGGGCTCCATCAAAACCCTGGTGGCTGAACTAGCCGCTCATGATACGCCTTGTTCTCCAATGATTCTCTATTCCAAAAGCTCTTCAAAGCTGCTGCCAAGCCTTCCTATACAGCCCCAATTTGTCACTTTAAATAGCCAAGGGAATACATCAAAGTCCTAATCCAATTAGGAATAAATTAGGGTTTCCCGCAGCACTAATCAGGTGGGTTTTTCCTGCTGACTTCGGTCCAACTTTTGACCCACTAGAAGTCCGATTTACGGAATTTTTGTGAAATACAAAAGTGTGCAGAATCAAATTTCGTTCAATCATACGTGAGAATTATGTCGATTTGAGGCTCAAAAATAAGACTTCTGATCCGTTTTCCAAAACGGGATTAAGACTGTATTATGCGCAAATTTGGGCTTCAGGCCCGAAACCTTCTTAAGCAGCTGTAATTCTCTTGGACCTATTCGTTGGGCTGATTTGAGTTGAAATAAATGGTGGAATGGATCTCATTGATGTAGGCTTCATTTAACCATCTTGCATGTAATCTTGAAAAGCCCAAAATCACGGTTTTAACTAAAATAATCATTAAGGCCCTGAAAATACAGAAAACACTAAAACGAAGTAAAATCACACAATAATCTATCACTAAGAGAATAAAATACATAAGTTAAGAGGCTAGAATGCGTAACATTCAACGCCTATCAGTCACCCCTACGCTCGGCCATGTGCTGCAGGGGACACGCGTTCTTGATGAAAACGGTGTCCAAGAACCACATCCTGCTCGGGGACATCGATTTGGACGTGCAGTTGTGACTGGACGTGGTAAATGCCCCGCCACACATGTCCATCACGATGGAGAACAGTGTCATGTCTGCTGGAAGTGCGGCCCTAAAAAACGGTCGATCGTCCTGGTCAACCATGTCTGGCGGCTGCTGGTGAGGAATGCCGAGCATATGCGCAATCCGGCTCGGCGTAATCATAATAGTCGTGGTGCCCACGACCGCCTCTAATGTGTCCGGTGCTGTGCAGGAGTAGGTCATGCGCTCGTAGAAGACCTGCACTAAGCGCTCGTGTGCCACATCAGTGGGAGGCACACATAGGCGGTCGAGGCGACGCCTCCTGAGCTCGGCGACAGTCCACACAGTGTCGGGATGACTCTCGAACTCACCCAGGGTGAAAATCTTCTCCGAGTGAAACTTCTGAGACCGGAAGACTCGCCCAGGCACGTCTCTAACTGCGCCGGGTGCATTCTTCACCCTCGCCATGATCTCGGAGCGGTCTGCACTTTATTCCAAAAATTACGTAAATGCAAGATAAAATGAGAGAAATTCTAAACTAAGAATAAACTAAAAGAAGAAAACTGAAAATGAGGTCCTAGTCCATGATGCTGACAAGAAGTCAAAAAGTCGCTCTCAAGGAGACAGCGCGAGCGGATGCAACCGAAACGAAGGGTCGTGGTTGCAAACCATGCAAAAAGCATTTGAAATAGAGAGAATGCAATATCTTATCCCTACATGAATTCCTACCCCCCCCCCCGAAACTCAAAAAATCCCATGATGAATATCGCAAGTGCACCAATCCAACCCAACATCATCTATCTAAGTTTATTATGCCGTAGAACTATCAAAAATAATGAGAAAGTATGCACAATGTAACCATGCATCACTTACCTCAAGGTGAAGATGATGATCGGTACCAAAAGATGAAGACCCGCTCGCAACCGCGAAGAGAAGAGCGCGCGAGTGATAGCGGCGGTCTCGGATGATGTTGAACGGTGGTGGATGCTCGGTGATGGAAGATCACGTGTGGAATGGTGCTTGGAGATGCTCTGGATCGCTCAGAGAGAAGGAAGAAGTCGGATGGTCTTTTGAAATGAGAGGGAAGCCCAACGGTTTTAAATAAGAGTTCGGCTCACGTGCAGGCATCGCGTGCATCTCGATTAATCGAGATGTACATCTCGATTGATCGAGATTTCGATTAATCGAAATCCAACTTCGATCAATCGAGATTAGCTTCGATCGATCGAGATCTCTCCTTTGATTAATCAAAATTTTATTTCGATCAATCGAGAATTTACTTCGATCAATCGAAATGTCATTTCGATCAATCGAAATTTTGATCGATCGAAGACCTATCGAAGTGCTATCGAAGAATACTACCTCTCGGGACTTTGGATTTGGCAAACTCTCTGCTATTTTTTGATCAATCGAGACTGAAATCTCAATCAATCAAAATCTCGATTGATCGAGATCCTGGTTTCGATCAATTGAGATGCTCAAAAATAGCCAGCTTAAGTTATGCTTCAGGGACTTGGATTTTTGGGAATTAGATACTAAGTTGCTGAGACACAAACTTTACTTTGGATTAAAGGGACATCATGGAAGAATGATAGCTACCACGGCTATGCCACCTACACATCTATGGCATGACGTTCGGATCAGCTCACGAGTCAAAATATACGGGATTCGTCAAAGTGACGACATCCACGTATTCGGTGGTAACTTGGTCATCCACGCATACTTTTAAGCGCTGCCCGTTTACTTTAAACAACGAGCCATCTTTCAAGTCCTTTAATTCCACCGCTCTGTGGGGAGCGACGGAATTAACCAAAAACGTAGGAAAGGGCTCTCTTGGAACTCTCCATTTAGGCAAATCCATGACAGTATTGACATCGAGCATTGAGTTGACTTCACTTATAGATTGCTCAATGTCCTGGATTTTCTCTCCTTGCTTTCCAAAATGAGAAGGTTCCTTCAATCTTTGAGGAAAAGGAATCAGAGGTTCAAAAGAAGTGTCAAGATTTGGAATTGATGACGACACAACTTCACTTGCCTTTCCTTTTGGATTTAATGGGATGTTATTCACATTTGGATTTGAAGGAAACACTTTTGGATTTAAATGGGATTCTTTTGGATTTGCGGATTGCTCATTGAATTCCTTCTTCTCTTCCTCCCCTACCTTGGAATTCATGATTTTACCACTC
This sequence comes from Cornus controversa, assembly GCA_026545225.1. Taxonomy (NCBI): domain Eukaryota; kingdom Viridiplantae; phylum Streptophyta; class Magnoliopsida; order Cornales; family Cornaceae; genus Cornus; species Cornus controversa. The sequence goes on along the minus strand of CM048845.1, from coordinate 34,449,231 downwards.
CTTAAGGTGGTGATTGATTGCACCTGCTCCGGAGGAGCATTACAAGATGAAGATGATGGATCCTCAATCATGTGAACACCCTTAGGATTTGCCACCGGTTGACTCGGTAACTTACCTTCCTCCCTTCTATTCAAGGTATTAGCTAGTTGCCCGATTTGAGCTTCTAACCTAGCCATAGATTGGGCATTAGCTTCAAGCTTAGCGATTGATTGAGAATGAATTTGCAATAAGCGGATATTAGCCTCAAGATTGCTTATCACTCTTTCTTCAAAGCCTTGGCTTCTCGGAGGAGGTGGTGGTTGTTGGTAATTGGATCTTTGATGGTAAGGTTGAGGATTCGGCCTATAGTGAGGCTATTGAGATTGGGAATTAAAAGAATTTTGCCCTTGAAAAGAGGGACTTGGTTCTTGAGGTTTCCATGAAAAAGCCGGATGGTTCTTGTAACTAGGATTGTACGTGTTTGAATATGGATCATTCATTTGTTTGGAGTACAAGGCATTCGCTTACTCTTGAGCATAATCGGGAGATTGCCCGGCAATAGGACAATCTCGCAAGAAATGTGAAGTACTATAGCAAAACGAACAACCTTCCTGATTTTGAACAGGTTGGCTTGGAGTAGGCAGCCCATTTTTCATGATTAAATCCATTTTTCGGGATAGGGCTTCTACTTGCATGACAACCTCATCTACCCGTGAAATTTTATGCACTCCTCTACAAGGTTGGCTGGCCTTCCCTTTCCTAGTGGAGGAACGTTGAGCTGAATTATTGCTTAGGGTTTGAAAAAGTTTCCATGCCTCATCGGGGCTTTTCAAAAGGTATCCACCCCCACACGCGGAGTCTATCAGTTGTCTATGTTGCTCACTCACCCCATCATAAAAGCTTTGCACTAGCTGCCATTTTAGGACAGCATGATGCGGACAAGATTTAAGAAGGTCTTTTAATCTCTCCCACGTCTCATGCAATTGTTCTTGGTCAATTTGGGTGAATCCAGTGATGGCTCTCCGAATATCACTCGTCTTTCCCATTGGGAAGTATTTTTTTAAAAACTCGATTTGCATCTCCGCCCAAGAATGGATTGAGTTAGGTTCTAAAGAATTGAACCAACTTCTAGCTTTATCTTTTAGGGAGAAGGGGAACATACGCAGCTTTAGATCATCCTCCGTAAAGTGTGGTACACAAATAGTGGAACACACAGAAACGAAGTAATCTAAGTGCCAGTATGGATCCTCATTAGGGAGACCATGGAAGCTATTAAGAAGATTGATGGTGGAGGACTTTATTTCGAATTGATTTGCTGCTACATCCGGAAATTGGATACATGAAGGTACTTCAAATGTAGTCGGAAGGTAAAAGTCCATAAGCAACTCTCCTTGAGGAGGTGGAGGTGGAGGTGGTTGTTTATGATTAAAAGGAGGTAGTCCGGGTGGTTGTCTTTCATTTGGATCCATGTTTTCAGTCCTAGGCAATATAGGGTCCCTAAAGGTTCCTCTACGTTGTCTAAGTGTTCTTTCAAGTTCAATGTTACACGGAAGCAATGGAAGTGACAAGGACCGTCTACCTAGCATGCATTAATAGTAGAACAATACCTCAATACTCAAAATAAATAAATAAAACAATAATATATACAAAAAAAATGAAAGAACTCAAACCTACTAATTTTAGACTTTATACTCACAAAGGGTTCCAACTTTGATCCTCTTAGATGCCCACTAAGTGGTATACCTAAAATCAAGAAATTTGAGCAATAAGAACAAAATATATACAAAAAGAATGAAAGAATTTCTAGCCTAAGAATTAAACCAGATTTAATTTTTCAATGGCGACAATTACACCGTAGTCCCCGGCAACGGCGCCAAAATTTTGATGTGGCTAAACTCGGATTATATTGTAAGCTTAATTTTGCCCTTTTTATCAAAATATAATTTAACCACTTGCAAGAGCACGAATCTTTGTAGATAAGATTCTATATAGAGGGTATCGATCCCACGAGGACTAGTAGCAATTGTCTTAAAGGAATATTAACTCTACTTTAATCCTAAAAAATAAGTTTTTGAATTTTTGTTTATCAACTATTGCATGAATATAATGACAATAAAATTAAAGAGTAAAGGATGGGAGAGAGAACTAGGGTTGGTTTCCACCACTAGCCATTCACATGTTCATAAGTGTAGCCAACATGGGATTCATTAATTAAATGCCTAACAATGTCATTAGGCTTGTGACCTCAATGACATATCAAAAGATCAATGTGTGTGCTAACCTATCATAATCCATCTTCAACAAGCATAGCTCTTCAACCTAACTAACTACCTAATTACCCTACTCACTAAGTGAACCCTACATGTATCCAAACTACCTTGTCTTGGCATGGTCTATACAAGCAAACATCACACATTCATTTAAACACCATTATCTAGCCATCATTTGCACTTCTTGTGGAATATGCAAACGTTGTGCATTCAAATGACAAAATCTACTCTAAGACAAGAATAAACTCCATATCAAATGAATATATATAAGAAATATATTTGTGTACATGATCACTAGGCTAAATAATCAACATTTAATTATAAATCCCAAGTGCTACAAAAAGGAACAAGTTTACATGGCTAGGGGTTGAAACCAACACCCTAGTAGAAGAGTTAGTTGCTCATGGCAGCCTTGCACCCTTCCATTGATGAAGAAAGTGAAGCTTCTTGGTCTGGTTCAGCTCCTCTTCTTCCTCTCCCGAAGGTCTCTCCTTGGATGGTCTGATGTGTGTTAAGAGATATGTGAGATATGAGAGATATGGCCCTTTTTGTGCTTTTTGGCTTTCTTTTCAACCTTGGGGGCCCACCATATATATATATATATATATATGACTATATATGTCCTTTGTATCAAGAAGGTCCCCAAGGGTCTTGTTAAAGTCAGACAATCCCCTTAAGTCGTGCAAAAAAGGGGATTTTGTTGCAAGTGGGAGTACAGGTGATCAAGTGGCCAAGTGGGTTCTGCAGAATCTCGATCAATCGAGATTGGATCTCGATTGATCGAGATTTCGATTAATCAAAATGAGATCTCGATCAATCGAGATTTTGATTAATCGAGATCAACATCTCGATTGATCGAGATGCCTTTGGCTGCAAATTCTGATTTTTTTCTCTTGAACTGCAAAAAGCCTCGAACTTTGCTCCATTTACTCCAAGACCTGCAATACATCAAAAACACAAAAATACCGTAAACATATCTCGGTAAACGCAAAGACAGAACTAACATAAGCAATAAAGAGGGTTCAAATGCATAGAATTGAACACTTATCAATCTATCTATTGATCGGAACACAAACCCTCAAAAATGATGAACACAGTAAACCCAATTTCATGTTTGTACATACATACATATATATATATATATATACACCCGCCTATCCAATCATATATACATGTTCGAACTTGCCTTTTTGACGAACAAGAACTCGTCTCAATGAATCGCTCATTCTTTCCCTTCTCTCTTGCGTCTATACTTTTTCGGTCTCTGTACGTGTAAACAACAGAAACCCTAACCCAGTTTTCTTTTAATTTTATTTTAGTTTTCTTTCTAGAAAACTAAAATAAAAATTCCTAATTATATAAATAAATATAAAATACTTAGCCCACCTATAAATAAATAAATAAATATATATATATATATATATATATATCTAGACCAACCCAACAGTCTAGCCCCATCTCATAAAATTTAAAAATTAAAGAACATGAACCTTATTCTAAAATTAAGAAAAAATAAAGAAAAAAATACCAAGACCCAGTTCAAATAAAATAAAATAAAAATAAAGTAAACTATACCACAATATTTAAAGCACTCAAAGAATTTAATCCAACCAATAAAGCAATTCAATTTAACTAATAAAAGAAAAAAACATTTAAATTAAAATTAACAGACCTCCAAAATTATGGGGTATTACATTCTTCTCTCCTAAAAAGAGGAATTATGTCATTGAAATTCACCCCATACCTGAAAAAAAAAGCTCAGGATACTTTGCTTTTATTTCATCCTCCCTTTCCCAAGTGGACTCTACCTCATTATGGTGGCTCCACTGAATTTGAACTAACAAAATGGTCTTATAACGACAAACCTGGTCCCTACGGTCAAGAATACAACAATGCTGCTCCACATATGTTGCATCTGGCTGCAATTCAATCTCTCTAACCTCAATGTGCTGGTAAGTATCCTCATCTCTAAGGAATTTTTGCAGTGTAGAGACATGAAAGACATTGCGCACCCTGTGTATAGTGTCTGGTAACGCCAATCTATACGCTACCGCCCCAACCCCATTGGTAATCATAAAAGGACCTACAAAATGAGGTGCTAATTTTCCCTTTCTCCCAAATCGCATTATTCCTCTCATGGGAGAAATCTTGAGTAAAACCTGCCCCACCTTGAACTCTAATGCCTAAGTTCTTCAGTTAGCATAACTTTTCTGTCTACTCTGCACAGTCCTTATATGGTCTCCAATAAGAGCAACTTTCTCAGAGGTGTCCTTGATGAATTCAGGACCCAGGACCCAAGAATCTGCTCTCTCCAACATCCATCCAACATATTAGCAACTTACATGGGCGCCCATACAAAGTCTCGAATGGTGCCATACCAATAGTCTTTTGAGAACTATTGTTATATGCAAACTCAACTAGCGGAAAGTAACTCTCCCAATTACCTTTGAAGTCGAGTACACATGCTCGCAACATATCCTCCAAAATCTAATTAACCCTCTCAGTCTGACCATCGGTCTAAGGGTGATAGGTTGTATTGTGATGCAGAGCTATACGTATAGCCTGCTGACAACTCTCCCAAAACCCTGATACAAAATTTGGATCCCTATCTGATATAATGAACAAAGGCACACCATGAAGCTTCACTATCTCTGCAATGTAAAGTTGCTCTAAGGTGTAAATCGAGCGTACGAGCAAAAAATGGGATGATTTTGTCAACCAATCCACTATCACATAAATAGTATTATGATTCCATTTTGAGGTGGGAAGTCCCACAATGAAGTCCATGGAGATGCTCTCCCACTTCCACTTTGGTATAGGCAGTGGCTACAAAGATCACGACGGTCTCTAGTGATCAATCTTGATCATCTGACATGTGTTACACTTAGAGATAAATATTGCAATGTCCCTCTCCATACCTGCCCACCAAAACTGTCATTTCATATCTTGGTACATCTTATCCCCTCTTGAGTGTACCAAAAACTGAGAACCGTGTGCCCCACTCATCACTACCCTCATCAAGTCGTCATTGTGAGGGACCACTAATCACCCCTTGTACCTAAGTCCTCCATCTGTACCCACTGTATAGAACGGTACCTCTCCAGATTTCAACTCAGCCACCTTTCCTATGCATTATAGGTCAGTAAGCTGATTTGTAACTACCCTCCGTATGATAGCAGGTGTAACCACTACACATGCTACAAAGGTATCAACCAAGGCATCAATACAGTTCAAGTCATTCCACTCTACTTTGAATAGGGCAGAAAGACTGGCATAGTGTTGGCGACTAAGTGAATCAGCTACTATGTTCATTTTCCCTAGGTGGTGTTAAATGGAAAAATAATAATCTTTCACGAACTCCAACCACCTACGTTGTCTCATATTCAGCTCTTTCTGTGAGAATAGATACTGCAAGCTCTTGTGGTCACTAAACAATCTGAAGGTTTCACCCAAGAGGTAATGCCTCCAAATTCTCAAAGTAAAAACCATGGCTGCCAACTCCAAATCATGAGTCCGGTAATTAAGCTTGTGAGGTTTAAGATTACGTGAAGCATAAGATATTGACCTCTCCTCCTGTATCAACACACATCCCAGACCCTATAATGACGTATTAATGAATGCCAAGTACTCAATGTCGCTTTCGGGAGTAGCTAGGACTGGTGCAGTAGTCAATCTGGTCTTCAACTCCTCTAACGCCGCCTGACAAGAGTCATCTCAAACAAAAGACACACCTTTTTAGTGAGATGGGTGAGCGGGCCAACAATCTTAGAGAAGCCCTATATAAATTGACTATAATAACCAACCAACCCAAGAAAGCTACAAATCTTTGAAGGTGAGGTGGGTTGTCCCCACTCTAAAACCACTGACACTTTACTTGGATCGACTTTTATCCCTTTCTCTGATACTATATAACCCAAGAACTTCACCTCCCTTTGCTAGAAATCACACTTCTCAAACTTTGCATATAGTTGAGGATCTCTCAGTGTCTGTAGAACGATACAAAGATGTCTGGCATGATCCTCCTCTATCCTAGAATAAACCAGAATGTTATCTATGAAAACAATAACAAACTGATCTAAATATACTTTGAACACTCTATTCATCAAATCCATGAAGATAACTAGGGCATTTGTTAACCCGAAAGGCATAACCCGAAACTCATACGACCCATATCTAGTAAGGAAGGCTGTCTTCAGTACATCATGCTCCCTAACTCGAAGTTGATGATACCCAGATCTCACATCTATCTTCGAGAAGTAGGTGGCTCCCTTTAGCTGATCGAACAGATCATCAATCCTAGGCAACGGGTATTTATTGTGGGTTGTGACCTTATTGAATTCCCTATAGTCAATACAAAGGCGAAGAAACCCATCTTTCTTTTTCACAAACAACACTGGTGCTCCTTATGGTGAAGTACTCCTACGAATAAATTTTTGATTGAGAAGTTGTTGAATTTGATCCTTCAGCTCCCTTATTTCCATAGGCGCCATTCTATATGGGGCCCTAGTAATAGGTTTGGTGCCTAGAGCTAAATCTATCATGAAGTCTATCCCACGACTCGGTGGTAACCCTGGGATCTCTTGAAACACATCCTGAAAGTCTCGTACCACTAGACTAAAATCTAAAAAAATTGTAGTTCCTTTTGGAGACTCCTCACTAATAAAGAACAGGTGCGTACTAGACCGTCTATTTGATTATGGCATAACAATCAAATACATCTCCTGAGCCAGTATAGAAAAAATAATTGCCTTATCATAGTAATGTGATAACCAATCCATCCTGAGTATGACATCATATGATTTCATATCCAAGACCAATAGGTCTGCCAAGAACCTAAGTCTGCCAATGTCTATAGTGACCTGACTACAACATTCCTGTAAAATCGTACTAATCCCCAATGGTTTAGCTATAGTAAGTGGAGAACTACACGGCTGGGTAAGTATAAATAAGATCCTAACAGACAACTAAGACATATAAAATGAGATGCCCCATTATCAAATAAAAATGTGACCCAAGTTATCATTTATTGGAACCCTACCTTCGATCACCCGAGGAGTCTACACATCATATGGTATGATGTTGTAGACCCTCCCATAGTGCATTTATTGAACATATTACCCTGTTATTTCCATTTTTCTTTTCCACTATCTGACTAGCTGAGTATCTATCATTTTGTTTCTCCCCCTGTCCTTTTCTGTAATCCTTCTTTATCTGACAGTGCTGCAAGGCAGCATCAACACCCAATAATAAGTGGAATAAACTAGATTACCCAGAATGACCTATCAAGTAGACCAAATCAAACCATTCACAAAATAGATCATTTTCTTCTCTTCAATGTTCACCTCCTCAAGTGCAAACAAAGATAAGTTGGTGAACTCTTGCTCATTCCCTACGACTGCCCTGTCCCTCTGTTGTAAGTCCAAGAACTCCCTCTCGTGAAAGAATTCCAAATCCTCTCCCAATTGTTAAGCTGCTCCACTATATATCATTTTGCATTTTGTTTAGTACTGTTACTTATTTGTGTAGTATATATATATATATATGTGGTCTCTTTAGTGGCCTATTATAGTTGTATGTGGGTCTTGCTTATGACCAGTATCTTGTAACATTTAGTTTTTTACTACTAAAGTAATATCATGATATATGGTTGTTCAACTATGAAAAGAGAAAAGATGAGGAAACAACAAACTTATGACCTGTGTGCACTAAGTGTATATATATTTCGTATATGGAAGAAAGGAAACATGTGACATGTGTGCACTAAGTGTGTATATATATTTCATGTATGGAAGAAAGGAAGACAATGGAGTCTTCTAGGTTTCAATAATTTCATTTAGATAAATTATATATGATATAGATTGGAGTGTCAAGCTAAGACAGTCAAGTGAGAGCAAGAAAATAGGTGTTGGATCTACTGTAGAAAATTATATTTTTAAAACATGATTTCTTTATATACTTATATATATAAGAGAGTGGATATTAAGGAGGTTGATGCTTTTGATGTACTTTATGATTAAGAATTGAAAATAATGAACAACTATGACTCTAAGGATGAAGCTGGGCTGAAATAGTAAGCTTTGTGTTGGCTCTACTATACGTAATAGAGGAAGAGTTGGAAAAGAGAACCCATTTTGGATTCTCCATGTATGTGTTGTGCTCACTTGCGGCTTAAGTGAATGAGGGAGAGTGTGGCTCACCCAAATGTCAGTTTGAGTCTAATTTTGGTCTATGGTGTGTTTTCTCAGGTCTGATTTTATGAGTTAGGAATCGAGTCAGTCAGAAACAAAGAAAGTAATAGTTTATGATTCTAGTTTAGAGAGAACTAGGGGAAAATACTTGAATGCTCCATAAATTAAATAAAATTCTGAATTCATATGTTTTAACATAATAGAACTTGTTATGTTGAAATAGTTGGTCCTAAGGATTAAAACCCAACATGTGACATTAAGCATAATGAAAGCATACAACTCGGTCATTTAGTTTATTAAATGTCAAAAGCATTTAATAAATTATAAAAGATTATATGTTGGTATAAAGAACGCTTGATTTCCTTTTATTTCAATTTAGAGAAAATTGGAGAAAAATATCCTTTAAGCACTAAACAAATTATGAAAAATCCTAGAGTTGTAAATTTAGGCATAATAAACTTAATTACACTAAAATAATTAAGTTTAGAAAAGATTTAAGTGGTGAAATCCCAAAGTGATTAATTAATGTGATTAGTGATCACATTAAAAGAACGATTTGATTTATTTAAATGTTAAAAGCATTTGGTAAATCTTAAAAGCATGTGATGAAACAAGAGGGGGAGGGGGTGAATAGGTTCTTCAATTTTTCTTTCTAATATTGCAAGTTTGGCTAGCGCATGCAATCACACAATTATGGACACACAGATTTATAGAGGAAAACCCCAAGGTGGGGGAAAAACCTCTTCGAACTAAGCTCCACTATGTCTAAAAGGCTAGTATAGTAATTCTCTCAATCACTCTCTCACTCACCCAACTCACAACATAGTTCACTCCAGCACTCATCCAGTTCACAGCCTCCATAGACCTGAACCACTCTCACCAAATCTCATAACAACTTTTCCACTCTCAATCCCAACTTAGGCATCCCAAAGCCCAAGCTATATCACCTCAATCTCACCACAATCACTCACACTCCCCCTGTCCAAAGTATCACTATACTTGGACTATACATAGTGATAGTTGAGTTTGTTCAATATCTTGAGTAGCGGCAAAGTCTTCAAGCTTTGTATGTTGGTCTTCAAAGGTTGATCTTCAAACTCTGATAGTTAGTCTTCAAGGTCTAGTATGATAATGAGATAGTCAATTGTCTTCTTGGCAAATCGTGACACTTGAACTTCTTCTAAAATAGGTCTTCAATTAGTACGCCTTTGAGTGTAGTTTCAAAGACTTTGTAGAAACCCACTCTTTTAATGAGTCTTATTCTCAACTTCTTGAATAACCATCAGTCTTAGTATTCACATCAGATAATGGTCCATGTAGTTTTTAGTCTTCATACTTGTTCTTAAAAATGGACACAACTGCAAATAGATCACAAACCAGCAAGTATAAGGTCAAAAATCAGATTAAATTTAAATAATTATGAATCTTAAGAATAGGTTCAGCACAAAGCAGATTTACTAATTTATAGTTTTAGAAAACACAGCATAGCACTATGGAATTCAGATAACAGCTTCTGAACTATCAGACTTCAGAAATCAATGCTCAGGAAATAGAGATTTTAGAAAACATATTCAGGATTGCATATTTCATAAAACAAAACTCAGCAAATAGTTTCCAATAACACAGATTCAACAAATGATTTTGAGAAAAAATAGATTCAGTAAAACATTTCGAGCAGTCAAAGATTCAACAAAAGCTTTTCAGCACAAACAAATTCAAATTCAATAAATGTTTTCGGCAAACAAAGACCGAGTGTGTTTGCTAAGTGATGCTGAACTCATAAATATTGGTGTGTCTGTGAATGTGTAGAGAGAATTTCATAAAGAAATATCAAATACCCAAATTAGATGAAGATCATATGGCAGACCAGACTCTCACAGGTCAAGGGTTAAAGCTCAAGCAAGACAAAATTTACATAGGTTCTATATATATATATATATGTGTGTGTGTGTATGTATGTATATAGATATAATCAGAGATAGTTTTAAGTGTTGAGAAATATACCTTATTCGAGCTTGAAATTCACTAAAAAAACTCACTATTCAGAAGAGATGAAAGCCAAACACGAAAGAATCGTTGAAGACAACTCCATAAAAGCTGATCTCTCTAAAAATCCCAAACCCTTGAAGCATTTCACATTGTTGTAGGAGATTGGTCGGCCATGGGAGCCATCTGGAAGCATCTCATGATTTTCTCTGTCACATTCTCTATTTCTCTCAATTTCTCTAACTCTCAGCGCCAACCTTTTTTCTTTCCCCTTTCACACCGTGTCTCTCTCTATCTAAGTTGCCACACCCTCTTCACCACTCACACACCAGACATCTTTCTCGCTCAAAACTCTCATCCACCCACTATTTTGCTCACTTTCCTATTTTCGGCTCTACCCTGAATTAGCTTATCTTTTCCATTTATATCACAAGAATGTTTTTCCAACACTTTTCTTAAACCAGCTACTAGATTGTATCTTCCGCCATCTGAGCCGTATATTTTTTATATAAAAAAAACCTCTTTAAAATGATGGAAACCCTAGAACATTATTTTCTGAAAACGTCCCTGCACCTAATTTGACCTTCTTTTAAAGAAAAAGACAAAATTGCTCCTGTAATTTCGTTAGTGCATAACATGGAAGATCATAAAAAAATAGGACAATTAATAAATTCATAAAATTATGTGAAATGACACTAATGCCCTTACAGATCCTTTTGACATCAAAACTTGGCCAAACATGCTCATGGGCTTCCTGGACCATCAATCTCCCCCTTTTGCCTTTTAATGTAAAAAGCCTACCTAATTACCCTAACTTTTTTCTTCCCCTTTTTGACAATGAAAGTCAAAAGGGCAGTGAAACAGAAAGCTAGTGAGGAGGAAGGGTGAGACCCAAGGCAGTGCGTAGAGTCTTAAATCTGGTCAGAGGCAAAGGTTTGGTCATAATATCTACTAATTGTGTCTCCATATTGATATACTCAATAAGTATATTTCCTTTTTACACATTGTCCCTTAGGAAGTGATACTTGATGTCTATGTGTTTGCTTCTATTATGTAATGTGTGATTTTTGCTAATGGCAATTACACTTTGATTATCATAAAAAATGGTAGTGGAGGTAGAAAATTCAATGCCTAGATCTGTGAGTGTGGTTCTCATCCAAAATGCTTGAAAGCAAGCTTGTGTAGCTAAAATGTATTTAGCTTCTGAGGTGGAGAGAGACACAGAAGCTTGCTTCTTGCTAAGTGATGAAATCACATTATTTGCAAACATATAACAACATCTTGAGGTGCTGTTTCTATCAATTTGTGAACAACCCCAATCGGCATCGGAGAAGGCAACAAGAAACAACACTAAAGAGGGGGTATAATGTAATCTAAGTCTAGTGGTGCCTTTAATATATCTAAGGATCCTTTTGATAGGTTTCAAATGTGAGACTCTAAGATCACTCTAAAATCTAGCCACTAAAGTAACTGCAAACATGATGTCAGCCCTTGATGCAGTAAGGTATAGAAGACTTCCTATCATGGACCGGTAAAGTGTATTATCAATAGGGTCCATGGTACACTCTTTGGACAATTTTATGGTGACACACATGGGCGTAGACATTGGTTTAGAATCATCCATGTTAAATATTTTCAAATTTTCTTTTGCATATTTCTCTTGAGATATGAATATACCTTTAGCATGTTGAATGATTTGAAGTCCTAATAAGTATTTCAAAGTGCCTAACATGGACATCTCAAACTTAGAATGCATGAGTGTAGCAAATTGTGTGGTTTGACTCGAGTGTGAACCACAAAACATGATATCATCCACATAGGTTTGCAAAATTAAAAATTTTGAGTTGAAATGCCTCACATAGAGTGTGACATCGGCCTTTCGTCTTTGGAAAACTTGTTTAATAAGAAAGGAGTGGAGTTTATCATACCATGCGCTTGGAGCTTGCTTGGGTCTATAGAGCACTTTTCTGAGTTTGAGAACATGTGGATGCTTTGTATTGACAAATCCTTCAGGTTACTTAATGTATACTTCCTCTGATCGATCACCATTTAGAAAATTTGGCTTAACATCCATCTGATAGACCATTACTCGCTTATAGCATGCAAAGGAGAGAAGCATTCAGATGGACTCTAATTGAGCAATTGGAGTAAAGGTCTTGTTATTGTCCAATTCGATGATTTGAACAAATCCTTTATAGACTAATCAAGCTTTATTTCTGATGATTGTCCCTTTTTTATCCATCTTGTTGTGGTAGATCCATTTGGAGCCAATAACATTCTTATTGTTTGGCTTGGGCACGAGAATCCAGGTATCATTCTTCTCAATTTGACGTAGTTCTTCTTGCATCGCTATTATCCAATTAGGGCCATCTTTTGTTCTGGAGTAGTTCTTTGGTTCAATGGAGGATAACATAACAAAGTGACTATACTCATCCTCAGCTACCAGTGCTACTGCCTTCTTCTTAGCTCTTCTGAGAGCCATTCTTTCATTGTTATCGAGAATATTTTCTTGCTAGACTTCTTTTTGAAGATTCGGATATCGAGGTTTTCTTCTTTCTTCTTCAACGGTAGTGGATGAGCTAGGTTGCTCATTTTCCTTTTCAACTTCTGAAGGAATAACTTCTTTGAAGTCTTCCTTTGGAGTGGTGCCTTCTTCATCAATCTTTACATGAATGGATTCCACCATTTTCTTGGTTCTCAAATTGTAACATCTGTAGGCTTTGCTCTTTGTTGAATATCCCAAAAAGATGCCTTCATTAGCTATTGTGTCAAACTTTCCCAGATTATCATGGTTGTTGTAGATGAAGCATTTACTTCCAAAATTTTTGAAGTAATGCATAGTTACATGCCTCCCAAACCACAAGTCAAAATGTGTCTTTGTCAAATTTGATGTTAGAAGAGCTCTGTTGATAATGTAGACTGCTATGTTTACCGCTTCTATTCAAAAATCCTTGGATAGATTCTTCTCAAACAGAAGTGTTCAACTCATTTCTTGAACTGTTCTATTTCTTCTTTTAACTACCCCATTTTGTTGAGGTGTTTTAACTACTGAGAATTCTTTCTTAATTCCCTTTGAGTCACAATAATCATTGGATTCTTTCATGATGAACACTATTCCAAAATTATATTTAAGTCTCTTGACCCTGTAACTTTTCTCATTTTTAACAAGGTTAACAAACTTTTTGAAATGAATTATAACTTCAGTTTTTTTGAACTGTTCTGTTTCTTCTTTTAACTACCCCATTTTGTTGAGGTGTTTTAACTACTGAGAATGATTTCTTAATTCCCTTTGAGTCACAATAATCACTGGATTCTTTCATGATGAACTATATTCCAAAATCATATTTAAGTCTCTAGACCCTGTAACTTTTCTCATTTTCAACAAGGTTAACAAACTTTTTGAAATGAATTATAGCTTCAGATTTTTCTTTCAAAAAATAAATCCAAGTCATTCTACTATAATCATCACTGACAAGCATAAAGCACTTGTTATAACCAATACTTGTGGTCCTCATGGGTCCACACAAATCTATATGCACAATATCAAGTGGTTGAGAGATATTCACTTCCTTTGTGTTAAAAGAGATTTTTGTCTGCTTACCTTGTTGACAAGCATTGCATATTTGATTTTCATTCTGAGACAAATTTGGAAGACCTCTAAAAAACTTATGCTTGATAAGATTCTTTATGTTCTTGGAATACACATGCCCTAACCTTTTATGCCTAAGTGTTGAATTTTCCATGTTAGTGAAATTGCAAACAGTGTGTGAGAAGTCTTCATGAATAGTGTAGACATTTCCTAGAGCTCTACATGCAGCAAAAAGAGTTTTACCGGATTGTTTATCAATAACTTTGCAGTTTTCTTTATCAAAATTTACTAAGTTACCAGTGTCACATAATTGACTCACACTCAACAAGTTATGCTTTAAACCCACTACATAGAGCACATCACTTAGCATAGACATTTCTTTGGTTTCAAGTATTATGTCTTTTACTACAATTTTGCCTTTCTTATTATCTCCAAAAATAATAGAACCACCATCAAAATTTTCAATGTTAGCAAATTTGGTCTTATCTCCTGTCATGTGTCCAGAACAATCACTATCAACATACCTCTTGGTATTGACATTACAAGCTTTCAAAGTAGTGTAGACAAGCATGCTTACAGACTTCAATTTCTTAGAAATTTATCCACATCATTTTAGTTTTAATCAACCCTTTTGAAGTTATAAATACTCTGTGCAAGTCTAGATATGTCTTTCTAACATACATGGGTTTTAGCTTCACATAATTGGGACATGCAATTCTAGCATATGCATTCTTAATCCTAGATTAATGATAAGTATTATATAGAATTTCATATTTTGGTCTACTAGTTGTATCAACAACAGGATATGATGCATATATATTACCATTCATAGCTTTAACAAAGGTTATGTGGGATTTGTTTGTTATCACTTGAGTAGCTTTATCATCAAAGCCAATACCTGTTTTGTCCAATTACTTTGTAGACTTTCCCAAATCTCATGCATCTTTTGAGATCTCTCCTCAAGAAATGAACTCAGTTCTAGTTTGCACCTTTTGACGCTCTAATTTGATTCTTGAGTCCTGTATTTTGTTAGATAGCACAAAGTAAGTGAAATGGCATATAAGGTAGACACTTTTACCCTTAAATGATTCATAAGCAACTCTTTTGTCTTTTGTAGCTCGAAGTTCACCCTCTTCAATTATTTCTTTTGTTCACTACACTTCTGTGCCAACCTTTCACATTTTGCCAGGACTTTTCATCAACATCGGGTTCTTTTTCACTTTCAGAACTTGAACTTGTCACATCTAATTTTTGTAAGGCCATAAACAAGCATGCCTCTTCATCATTCTCATCAGATGATTCTTGTTGTTTCTTTTCTGTGCTTGAATCCTAACCCATGTGGAATGACTTTTTCTTTCCCTTCCCTTTGTATTGCAGAGTACCAAACTTCTTATGTTTTTGTTTCTTGGAAGTAGTTAGACAATTAGCTATGTAGTGACCTTGCTTTCCACACCTAAAACAACCTTTTCCTTACTGCTATTTTGTTTTTTTTCTTATCTTGAATTTTTTGAACTTTCTTACTATGTAAGCCATTTCATCTTCAGAGTCGTCAAAATTTGATTCCTTTCTAGTTGGAACCTCCACTTCTTTTGGTTTTAGAGCTGACTCCCTCCATGTTTGAGTAGGAGGTCCAATTCTCATCTCATAAGCTATAAGAGATGACTCCAGCTCATCAATGCTGAGTCTAGAGATGTCTTTGTCTTCTAGAATGGAGACTTTGGGATTGAACCTATCAGTCATAGTGCACAGTATCTTTTGGCACACCACATTGTCTTAAATCTGTTCATCCAAAGCCCTCATGCCATTTAGAATCTCTTGGACTCTAAAGAAGTAATCCGCCACATTTTCTCTTTTGTACATCTTAAGACCATCGAACTTGACTTTATGAAGTTGAATCTTATTTTTCTTGATAGTGTTGTTTCCTTCATGTGTAGTTACTAGAGAATCCCAAATTTTCTTCGCAGTTTTGTAATTTTTGACTCTTGTAAATTCTTATTTTTGCAATGCTTTGTATAAAGTATATCTAGCCTTCCCATCGACTGATTTGGCAATCTTGTCAGCTGCTGAGGGATTTATAGGATCAAGGATGACAACCCCTTCTAATGTAGCATGCCAAACATCATAGGAGATGGATAGTAAGAAAACCTCTATTTTAATCCTCCAAGTGTCAAAGCTGGTTCCATCAAAATTAGGAGCCTTGTGAGTTGAACTGTTTTTAGCCATACTTAGGATCTTTGCTACCGGTGGTTAAACCAAGAAATGAAGATTTGTGCTCTGATACCAATTGATGAACCTAGAGGAGGAAGGGGTGAATAGGTTCTTCAAATTTTCTACCTAATATTGCAAGTTTGGCTGGCACATGCAATCACACAATTATGGACACACAGATTTATAGAGGAAAACCCCAAGGTGGGGAAAAAACCTCTTCGAACTGAGCTCCACTATATCTGAAAGGGTAGTACAGTAATTCTCTCAATCACTCTCTCACTCACCCAACACACAACATAGTTCACTCTAGCACTCACCTAGTTCACAGTCTCCCTAGGCCTGAACCACTCTCACTAAATCTCACAACAGCTTTTCTGCTCTCAATCCCAACTTAGGCTTCCCAAAGCCCAAGCTATCTCTCCTCAATCTCACCACAATCACTCACACTCACCCTGTCCAAAGTATCCCTATACTTGGACTATACATAGTGATAGTGGAGTCAGTTCTATGTCTTGAGCAGTGAAAAAGTCTTCAAGCTTTGTATGTTGGTCTTCAAAGGTTGATCTTCAAATCTTCAAACTCTGTTTGTTAGTCTTCAAGGTCCAGTATAATAATGAGACAGTCAGTTGTCTTCTTGGCAGATCATGACACTTGAAGTTCTTCTAAGATAGGTTTTCAATTAGTACACCCTTGAGTGTAGCTTCACAGACTTTGTAGAAACCATTATTTCAATGAGTCTTGTTCTCAGCTTCTTGAATAACCATCAGTCTTGGTATTCACATCAGATAATGGTCCATGTAGTTCTTTGTCTTCATACCTATTCTTAAAAATGGACTCAACTACAACTAGAGTAAAAATTAGTAGCATAGGCAGTTTAAAAGATAGACAGTGTAACAGCCCGGATTAATTTAGACCAATCCGGGATGGTTTTTGAACTGGATTAAATTTTTTTTGATTAATTGATTTCGGAAAGGTACAAATATATATATATATATGTATGGAATTATATATATAAAGAGATAGAGAAGATTTTGTACTTGGAATTATTGTAATGCCAGAGGATGCGTATATATATATATATATGAATATATATATATGGGATATATTTATATTAGATTATAAATATATCTATTAGTACATGTGTTGTTATTTAGGCATGTAAAAGTGTGTATATGTATGTACCTGGGTGTATGTATTCTATTAAATACACATGTGATATTAGATGTGCATATGCGGGTTACTTTTACATATAATTATATTATATGAATATATAACCTCATGTGGCTGATGGTGGTGCACAAAATATGTGGTGTGGGTTAGAAAAAGAAAAAGAAAAGAAAAGAAAGAAAAGGGAAAAGAAAAGGAAAAAGAAAAGAAAAGAAAAGGAGAAATGAGAGAAATTGGGAGAGAGAGAGAGAGAAACCGAAGGAGAGAAAGGGGGGATCCATTTCGGCGGCCCTAGCAGAGGCGGTGGAGGTCATTTTCGGCAGTGGTGTCAACGGTGACTATGGTTGTCAGCTGTCCATGGTGGTGTTGTTCGGTGTTGCATGGTGGCTCGGTTCGGCTAGGCTGTTCGTGACTGGGTGACGATCACGGTGGAGCTCCGACCGGGAGCTGATGACGGTGGTGGTGACTGTGGGTTGAGTCACTGGGCTCGGTGGGTGCGCACCACGGTGAGCCTTGGTCGAAACTCGACGGGTTCAATTTTTGATAGTTTGGAGCTTCGGTTGGTGGTCCGATCATGAGGATCCGATGGATGCTCGCAATTGGGTTCGACCATATGGACTAATTAGGTCCTTCACTGGTGAGGTTGTGTTTGGTCTGATTTTGGGTTGAGCTCGGCTGGGTTCGAATGGGTCTTCCGTGTTGGGTGACCGGATGGTGGTTGGCTGTAGGTTCGGTCCTTGTGGTTGTTGGTTCCGGCTGAGTTTTGAAATTGGGTTTTGATTGTGGCTAGTTCTGAGCTCAGTTTGGTGGCTCGGTTAGGGGCTATTTGGCTCACATTTGATCACAGTTTGGTTGGGCTTCCATGGTTGTAGTTCTCGATTGGGATTCGGGGTGAGGCTCGGCTATGGCTATGGTGGATGGGTTTTGACCAGCTTGGTTGGTGGACATTAATGGCGGGGTCTAGCTTGTTGATGGGTGGTCTTGGCAAGGGAAATGGGTCTGTTCGGCTGCTTATGGTGGTGCCGAAAGGGGCTAAAAATGGTGGCTTTGTGTTAATGGAGTCACAGTTTTGGGTAGTTGATATATGGTGGATAGTATGTTTAGGCCTAGACTTTTGATTTGAAAATGGGCTTGATATTTGGGCTGTAATGTTGGGTGTTACCAATTGATGGGTTTCTTGAATTGGCAGCGTGGGATGTGAAGTTCACGTGGGGTTAGTCTAATAAATGGATTGGACTAGTTGTTGGGCTTAGACCACAGAATTGGGCTGAATTTGGTTTATGGTTTGGGGTCACAGTATGGATTGAGTATGTTGTGAAATTGGGTTCAGTTGGGTCGGTTCTGTGGACTTTGACATGGGACTGGACTGGGACTTAGAGATAGGCCGCTTGGCAGACACGGACATAATAAAAGCGGGACCTAAGGTAAGTTGATTCTTGCCTCTATCTCCTACGTATCTATTTTAATTATGTCGTTAATTTTACATATGTTCTCTTAATTGTTCATATGTGGTATTTATATATATATAGGTGCTTATATATATATAAATGTGGTTATGGTATATATATATGGGTATATATATATATTTGGGACAAGAAAGCATACTAAACAATATATGTTTAGCTAGGCGTTGTTCTTGTGTGCATATGTGGCTTTTATGCATGATGTTAAATATATATGTTAATATATATATATGGTAATTAGAATGCATACTAGACACTTGTGGTGAATGTATGCATTGAATGAGAGCATGACTATATTTATGCTCGTATACATGTATATGTGATTATATGCAATATAAGACATACATGTGTTTATATGTGAAAATGTGAATACGAGATGCTTGCTAGCTTTATTTATATATCAAATGTATGCATTGGTTATAGCATGATAAAAAATGCGCTAAGTTGAAGTGTTGGCATATATGAGGTATTATGCGGGTTTTGAACATGTATGTGTTATATGTGTTAGAATGTGATGAGAAGCATGCTAAATACTTCTTTTTAGTATTCATAAGCATGGGTTGATGCATGAAAATATTATGCTATGTATATGTGCATCCATATTGCATATATGGGAGAGAAATGACACATACATGGTTATATGAGGGTTTATGTAGAGAAAAATGCATGTTATGTACTTATATACTAGCTGGTGCATTGGGATAGCATAAAATAAAATGCTTGATTACGTATGCATCCACATTGCATATATGGGAGGTTGCGAGAAAATTAACGTAAAAAGCGGTGCACGGGACTTCGGAGTGGTCCAATCGTGTCCAAGAAGTATGGCCCTCGGAGTGGACCCACCATGCTTAGGCTTCATGCCTAGAATCAGAGTATGTCCAACGAATGTGAGCCTCGGAGTTATCCCCTCACTTAATGGCAATCTTATACATTGTCATAGTAGAATGACCTTTCGGAGTGGTCCAGGTCATAGGATGGTTATCGGAGTTGTCCTAGGTCACATGATCCTCGGAGCGGGCCAATCATGTGGGGTATCGGATGAGGGCCGAGAGTGAGAGTATGTGCAAGCCTTGATGCTTGTATTATGTATCGGATTATGACCGTGGAAAGTAAAAATACCTTTATGCTTATGTGTTTATCTGTTAAGCATGTTTTTATATTTAAATGCGTCTATATTGCATTTGAGATGAGCTACTTGATGAGTAGAAGATGTAGTTGTTGATTTACATTGTTTATGTAAATATTTTGACATATATGTTCTGTATACATATTGATGTTGGATGTGTATTGCTTTTGAGTATGTTCTAAATGATTTTTATAAGTCATGTGTAGTAGATTATGTATGTTCATATGTGCTAGAGTAGCCATATACATTGTTGGTTCATGCATGCTAAGAGGAGCATGGTCTTAAATATTGTGATATATTTAAGTGCATGTATATTTTTGAGAATATGTGAGGATCGACCTGCTGCAGCGGTGATAGTATGGTTCTACATACCTTGTTGGGCCTTTGAGCTCACCCCCTCCCAGGTTTTGCAAGTATTGCTGATTACGAAGTCAATTAGGGGGATCGATAGTACCAGTTGCAGAAGTAGTAATTACATTCCTTAGAATCTAATGTATGCCCAGGATAATGGATAGATAGACGCATTACATTTGGATTAAATGTATGGAACGATTATGTTGATTCAGTTCCTTCAGTTGTATTTTATTCATGTGATGTATGTATATAACACGGACATTCAAGGATTGAGACATGTATTTTTGATTGTATTATGCATGTTGTAAAAATGCTGGGGGGACACGTGCCCAGAAGTGTCCATTTTGATTGTTAGATATAAATGCTGGGGGGACACGTGCCTAGAAGTGTCCATTTTGATTGTTAGATATAAATGCTGGGGGACACGTGCCCAGAAGTGTCCATTTGAATTTAAAGCAGGTATAACATGCCAGGATCTAATTTATTAGAATGAGTCATGCCCAATTTTTGTGAAAATAATAAGAAATTGAGATTGTATGATCAGGTGCTGGTTATAGCGTGAGGGGATCTCACGGAGTTCACACCTCAATTTTTGGGCCTCGGGAATCGGGGTTGACAGAATGGTATCAGAGCACTATGTTGGAATACATAGGGATGACGGGTGATGGACATATCATGTGTATGGTTGAGAAGGTTGGATTATGTACCTGATACCAGAATGGTATCTATCAGAGCACTAGGTTAGAATACCTAGGGGCGATGGGATAGGGTTGAGGATTTGAGGAACTACGGATTGTTGTTAAGCATTAGGTTGAAAACTTAGGGTATCAAAGTCGTAGGTTCGAATACCCAAGGATGAAAGGACGGTAGTGGAATGATTTGCTCGGTTTGAGCAATCCAAATGAAAGATCAAAGTGTTGATATGAAATTGAATTCAGTTGGTAAAACTCATAGAGTTGGTTGAGTTTAGACCCTTCGACTTGATGATTAAGTCCTGTTAGTGAGTAATGAATAGATACCACAAGGGATGTTGCGAGTGTTTAAGTCCTTAGAGATACTTAGGGACTTATGAAATTGATAAGTGTTTTACCGAGGTTGGCAATTGGGATTGAGATATAATACAAGGAAGGCATATTGCCGAAGTTGGGCTAACTGAGAAAAATGGCCTGATCAGACATTTTTCTTGGATTAGCGTTCCTCTTACAATATGCCAGCTCTTGTGGATGTTGAGTTGTTTCGTCTGGATGATGACAGATAAAAGATTCCCTATAGTAGGGATATGTCACTGAAAGTGATTGGTGTAGATAGTCAAGGATACTACCTTAGACTATAGAGGTGGATGGATTGGTAGGTGTTTACCAATGGGTACAGAGGATAAGAGTAGGTTGGATTGAACCACTCTAGATTTTGTGTTCTAGTATGGGTGTGTACTAGAGGGACTGGGCGTTATTTTCACACCTACTCAGGCAGAGGAAGTACTGGGACCGTGTATGGTCAGGGGTATTTTCCTAGTTTTAACCTGAGGGCTAGAGTATTGATTTATGCATCATATGTCATATCATGCATGGTATGTGTTTATTTATTTAGCATGTTATGTGTTATATGCTATGTGGTATATATGATTCATGTGACTAAGCATTGCATTTTGTGTCACATGGTTAGTAGTGACATGTAGTCACCTAGAGATTTTAGTTTTGAGGATTGATAAACCTAGGTAGAGGTTTGGAATCGAGTGGATTATGATGTTGAAATAGACAAGTTGTGATAGACCTTGTGAGTAAGAGTCTAGTGTTGATGAAGAAGGGCATACTTTGTGTAAGGATCGGAATAATTTTGACCGGTTCTGGGTGAATTTTGACCAAATTTTTTTTTTCGAATAAGTTAAATTCAGAACAATGTGGATATATTTACATGGAATTAAAGTAATGTCGGAGGATGCGTGTATATATATATATATGGATATATATATATGTATATATGGGATATATTTATATTAAATTATAAATATATCTATTAAGTACCTACATTATTATATATAGCCATAAAATTGTGTATATGTATGGACTTATATGCAATTATGAAGAAATGTGGGTGCACATGTATGATTACAAGTATATATGTATATGTGGTGTATAATAAGCAACAAAAGAGGATAAGAAATGAGAGGAGGAGAGGGGATCTTCCGAAAAAGACAAAGAAGAAAAGAAAAGAAAAGAGAAAAAGAAGAAAAGAAAAGAGAAAAGAAGAAAAGAAAGAAAAGGAAGAAGAAAAAGGAAAAGAAGAGAGAGAAGGAGAAATCAGGAAGAGAGAGAAAGAGAAAACCGAGAAGAGAAGTCGGGGAAAGAGAGAGAGGCCGAAGGTGAGATCGGCTGGGTGGAGCTCTGGCAGCGGCTGGGCTGAAGTTGGTGGTTCGACTTGGCTGCGTGGTGGCCAGAAATGGCTGGGTTCGGTCGCCAATGGGTTCGCTGGTTCGGTGGAGGATCCGAATGGCGATGGTGCGGATGACAGTTCTCGACTGGCTGTCGGACAGCTATGGTGGCTAACGGTCATGGACTGGGTCACGTTTGGTTTGACCGGGGTGTTGACGGGGTTTCGGTTGGCTAAATTTTGGGTTCCTTCTCGCGGCCGTGGCTGGTAGCGACGGTGGTGGAGCTTGTGGGTTGATTCAGTTTGGGTTTTCTTGTTCTTGGTTGTTCGTGACACATGGTGGGGCTTGTTAGTTCCGGCGAATGTTGGTGACGGTGTGGGTTCGACTATGGTGGCTGTTCACAGTGGATAGACGACGTGGTGGTTGGGTTCGGTTGGGTCTGTTTGGCTACTTCAATTGGGGTTGTTTGTTAATGGCTTGGGGTGGTTTCAGCGAGAAGCTCGTGACCCATTTGGCTTGGTTAATGATTGATCATTCTAATGAATTTCAGTTAGACATCAAAAAGTTTTAGTTTGTTCTGTAGAGGGGCTCACGGTGGCGGGCTGGTGATGAGGAGTTGGGTTCCTCACGGTTGGGACTCCACGGAATGGTGGGGCTGGGTTTGGCTATGGTTGTGATGATATAGCTGGGTTTGGTTAGCGATGGCATCAAGTTTGTGCATGGATTGTGTGAGTAGTTTAGATGGTTCCACGGGCTGAGTTCACGGCTGAGTTATAGGTGGGGATGGCAGCCATTTGGGACGGTAATGGTGCATTATTTTGTAAACCCTTGATGCTCAATGGGTTGACTACTTAGGCATGGTAAAGGCCGTTTAGTAGCCATGAATTTTGTTTATGCATTGGGCCCTCATTGATGGTGGGCTTGGGGCTTGGAATTGGATTGAATTTGAATTTGGCAGTTGGGTTTGGTCGTGACTGATGTTAGGCTGCCGTGAAATTTAGTTCTTGTGTGGGCAACTACGTTTTGAGGCTTGGACTCGTCAAATTCATTGGGTCTAGCATAGAGATAAAAAGTAAAGAAAATGGCTTCGTATGTGACTTGGACACGAGATTGGACTAGGCTTGGTATGGACAGCTTGGCAGGCACGGGCTTAGAAAAGCAGGACCTAAGGCAAGTTGATTCTTGCCTCTATCTCCTAAGTATATTTTAGTTATGCTAATTAATTTTGTATATGTTCTTAATTTCATCGTATGTGGCATTTGTATATATATATGTGTATATATATATAAAGGTGGATATTATATATATATATATATAGGTGGGAGGTGAGGATATATATATATGTGTGGGCTTGGAGGGTAGGAGCATTGTTAAATTCGAATGCTGATTTGCATTGTTATATGCATATTTAGGGATTGAGCCATGTAAAGTATGCTAAATTATATATGTATATTTAGCTAGATGTTGCCTTGCATGCATATAAGATTTTTATGCAAGAGTTGAGTATACGTAAGTATATATGTGATTATATATTTGGTGCAGTAGTAAAAATGCATGTTAAATTGATTATAGCATAGAAGGGTATTGGAAAAGCATGAAGTATGTGAGGTGTTATGTATGTTTTTGCTACCTATATGGGTGACATGATATATATATATATATATATATATATATATATATTTGGCGTGATTGCATATGGTTGTAAGAATGCATGTTGGTTGCTCATAGTAAATGCATGATTGAAATGAAAGCATGATTATATTTATGCCAATATACGTATATATGTGATTATATGCAAGATGTGACATCTATATATATGTTGTGTATGTGCAAATGTGATTATGAATGATTTCGATGAAAAGTGTGTTCATTGGTGAAAACGTGAAAATGTGGTGTTTATAGATTTATGAATGAAAGATATGACTTTCTTGAAAAATGCATAAGCATGATGATTTTCATGATATGAGTGTGATGACATTGTGACAATCTTGAGGTGAAAGGAAAATGCATTGATTTGACAAAAATACATTCATGGTGTGGATAAGTGTATGAGTGTGATTATATGCACTATATATGATGATTTTGGGGCATGAGTGTGAAATTAAGATAAGGGGAAGGCCCCTAGGGTGAAAGACCCAAAACTTGGCCAAGAGGAGGTGCTCCCTTCGGGTTAGTAACCCGATAAAGTACAAGCAGAGTTTGGGTGCCGAAGAGACCCTTACTATTGGAGTGATGAGAAAGCCCCCTATGAATTAATTTGGTGTGAGTTATATATCTATGTATATGCATTGAGGTGGAAAGCATCACGCATGATTTGAAAAACGTGATTGTTTATGGGTAAAAGGCATGTATACATATCATGTAGGCATGTAGCGATTTAATGTACATTTATGCATGACTCTATGGATCTTGTTGAGTGGGTGATGTGGTATTTGATTAACATTGTTCAGGTAAATGCTTCTGTTCATATATGTTTTCTAAATATATTGATGTTGGATGTGCGTTGCTCTTGAACTTGCTGTAAATGATTTTCATAAATCATGTGTATTAGATTTAAATGTTCACATATGCTAGAACTGTCATTTGCATTATTGGTTCATGTATGCTAGGAGGGGCATGACTTTAAATATTGTGATATATTTAAGTGCACGTATATATTTTTGAGAATATGTGAGGATCGACCTGCTGCTGCGATGATAGTATGATTCTACATACCTTGTTGGGCCTTTGAGGTCACCCCCTCCCAGGTTTTGCAGGTATTTCTGATTTCGGAGTTAGTTAGGGGACTAACAGCACCGATTGCAGAGGTAGTGTTTAGATCTCTTAGAATCTAATGTATGTCCAGGATAATGGATAGATAGACGCATTACATTTGGATTAAATGTATGGAGCGATTATGTTGATTTAGTTTCTTTAGTTGTGTTTTATTCATGTGATGTATGTATATAATACGGACATTCAAGGACTGAGACATGTATTCTTTTGATTATATTGTGCATGTTATAGAAATACTGGGGGGACACGTGCTCAAAAGAGTCCATTTTGATTATTAGATATAAATGCTGGGGGGACACGTGCCCAGAAGTGTCCATTTGAATTTAAAGCAGGTATAACATGCCAGGATCTAATTTATTAGAATGGGTCATGCATAATTTTCGTGAAAATAATAGAAAATTGAGATTATATGATCAGGTGGTGGTTATAGCGTGAGGGGATCTCACGGAGTTCACACCTCAGTTTCTCGGCCTCGGGAATCGGGGCTTGACAAAATGGTATTAGAGCACTAGGTTGGAATACCTAGGGACGTCGGGTGATGGACATATCATGTGTATGGTTGAGAAGGTTGGATTATGTACCTAATACCAGAATGGTATCTATCAGAGCACTAGGTTAGAATACCTAGGGGTGACGGGATAGGGTTGAGGATTTGAGGAACTCTGGATTGCTGTTAAAGCATTAGGTTGAAAACCTATGGTATCAAAGTCGTAGGTTCGAATACCCAAGGACGAAAGGACGGTAGTGGAATGATTTGCTCGATTTGAGCAATCTAAATGAAAAATCAAAGTGTTGATATGAAATTGAATTCAGTTGGTAAAACTCCCAGAGTTAGTTGAGTTTAGACCTTCGACTTGATGATTAAGTCCTGTTAGTGAGTAACGAATAGATACCGCAAGGGATGTTGCGAGTGTTTAAGTCCTTAGAGATACTTAGGGACTTATGAAATTGATGAGTGTTTTGTCGAGGTTGGCAATTGAGATTGAGATAGAATACAAGGAAGGCATATTGCCGGAGTTGGGCTAATTGGAAAAAATGGCCTGATCAGACATTTTTCTTGGATTAGCGTTCCTCTTACAATACGCCAGCTCTTGTGGATGTTGAGTTGTTTCGTCTAGATGACGACAGATAAAAGATTCCCTATAGTAGGGATATGTCACTGAAAGTGATTGGTGTAGATAGTCAAGGATACTACCTTAGACTATAGAGGTGGATGGATTGGTAGGTGTTTACCAATGGGTACAGAGGATAAGAGTAGGTTGGTTTGAACCACTCTAGATTTAATTCATATTTAACAAGTTAACCAATATCCACAATATCATAAATCTAACAATAAAAAAATTACTAAATTACACAAATACTTCAATTAATTATCAATGAATTAACGTGTCATTGGGTTCAGAACCACTACTAGAACCTTGCATGTTATTCATTTTTCCAATAACAAACTATTGGGAATTAATCCCCCTTCGTTCGACACATCGAAAGCATATCATCACATCACAATCATACAAGCATATATGGAAATAACAATCAAATACATTCATGCACAATATAATATTTTACATGGTTCACTCAACTCTAGGGCTACGTCCATGGAGAGAGAGATTTCACTATATTGAGAAGAGAATATACAACACGCAGAAAGTATGCTTACTACACACCCATCAACCCCTTACATCTTTCATCTCTCTTTTTCCCTTTAACGATGTCTCTATTTATAGAGTATCTAAACTCATTCCTTGTTTTACAAGGATTACAATTTACTTGAAGCCCAAGACGTGTCTAACAAGAAATTACCAAATAAATTACAACTATAAAATAAAAACACAATTATAATAGGAATATGAGCCACAATTCCTAACAATCTCCACATTGGCTCAAATTTCATCAACGTAATCCTCCATAGCTCCACCTCGACTGAAAATTCCTCTACCTCGAATCAAACTCCATCACACCATCTTCATTGGTGATCAATTGCTCACGTATGGCAACCCACTAATCAATCATCATCATCTCTACCCTCACACCCTCTTCTTTCTCACTCACTGCTTTTCTAGGCCGAAGACAACAAATCTCCCTTCTTTATACCATTATCTTGCCCCATCTTGAAAACAAGCATCCTCTGGCTTGTCCCAAGACTTGTTCCTTATGGGCTTCACACTGTCACATTCTCATGCGTTCATCAACTCTGATTATATCTCCATAAGTCTTCACGATCAACCTTCTGCTCCGACACACCACCAATCTTCGGCTTGATTTTCAAGACCAACCATAGGCTCTAATATCACTTGTTGGGAATTAATCCCCCTTCATTCGACACAATGGAAGCATATTATCACATTACAATCATACAAGCGTATATGAAGATAACAATCAAACACATTCATGCACAACACAATATTTTACATAGTTTACCTAACTTTAGGGCTACGTCTATGGAGAGATATTTCACTATTTTGAGAAGAGAATATACGACACGCAGAAAGTATGTCTACCACACACTCTTTCACTCTCTCTTGGCATCTTCTCCCCTGAATTACATATAATCTCTCTTCTCCTCACAACACTCACTAACCCCTTACATATTTCATCTCTCTCTTTCCCTTTAACCATGCCTTTATTTATAGAGTCTCCAAAGTCATTACTTGTTACATAAGGTTACAATTTACTTGAAACCCAAGATATGTCTAACAAGAAATTACCAAATAAATTAGAACTTTAAAATAAAAACACAATTATAATAGGAATATGAGCCACAATTCTTAACACAAACAAAAAAATTTAAATACAATATATCAAACAAATCAACATGACTTTATATTACATAAAGTTCTATTAGCCTTTTATTTATTTATTTTTTGTTTCTAAACTTATTATTTATGAATTTTTTGAACTATTTTTTATTTTTTTGAATTTTTATTTAGAAAACACTATATTTATAGAAAAAATGACATAATAATCATATTAAATGATATATATGTCATTATAGTTCTTTCATGGGTCAAGTTATTAATTTTTATAAGAGAAGGGACTATAATGCTCAAAAAAATCTTATTTCTTTACGTGGATGAACAGCCACAATAATATAGGTATGCAATGATATATATATATATATACTGTCGGCAGTCCTATCTATCTATCTATATATATATATATATATAGATAGATAGATAGGACTGCCGACAGTGGACTATCCACATTTGACTATGAATTACACTATAATGGAATTTACAAGTGTGGTCTGCTGGTATTTTTTTATCCGTTCAAAGTAAAGGTAGAGAAAAATACTGTGAGACTTCATTGCTAGGGCATAAAAGAAAAATTAGTGTCCTTAGAAATTTTTTCCTTTATTTTATATATTTATTTTTGTGAACTTTTACAAAACACTCCCTTTGATATGCAGAACTATTAGTCTGGTGATATCTATTTTACATTTCATTACTGCATATGAATGGGTTATATATATACATTGTATATCTTATTTGTCACGCCTCGGAATTCGGACCGCCGGGACTCCCCCGGACCGACCCGAACCCTGAGTCGCGAACCCGTTTACTCAACCTCACGCTATAACCGCCACCTGATCATACAAGCTCAATTTCCTATTATTTTTACAAAAATTGGGCATGACCCATTCTAAATAATCACATCCTGGCATGTTATACCTGCTTTCAATTCAAATGGACACTTCTGGGCACGTGTCCCCCTAGCATTTATATCTAACAATTAAAATGGACACTTCTGGACACGTGTCCCCTCAGCATTTTTACAACGTGCATAATACAATCGAAAGTATACATGTCTCAGTCCTTGAATGTCCATATTATATACATACATCACATGAATAAAATACAACTGAAGGAACTGAATTTACATAATCGCTCCATACATCTAATCCAAATGCGAAACATCAATCCAATGTCCTAGTTATACATTAAATTCTAAAGAATTTAACTACTACCTCTGCAACCGGTACTATGAGTCCCCTAACTGACTCCGTAATCAGCAATACCTACAAAACCTAGGAGGGGGTGAGCTCAAAGGCCCAACAAGGTAAGTAGAACCACACTATCATTGCAGCAACAGGTCGATCCTCACATATTCTCAAAAATATACATGCACTTAAATATATCACGATATTTAAAGTCATGCCCCTCTTAGCATACATGAACCAACAATGCATATGGCAGTTCTAGCACTTATGACCATACAAAATCCACTCCACATGACTTATGAAAATCATTTACAACATGTTCAAGAGCAATACACATCCAACATCATTATGTATAGAAAACATATATGAATAGAAGCATTTACATAAACAATGTAAATCAAACACCACATCACCTACTCAACAAGATCCATAGAATCATGCATAAATGTAAATTAAATCGCTACATGCCTACATGATATGTATACATGCTTTTTACCCATAAACAATCACGTTTTTTAAATCATGCGTGATGCTTTCCACCTCAATGCATATACATACATATATATATATATATATATATATATATATATATATCAAATTGACAGTCACATTTCGTATATATAACTCACACCACAAATTTCTGGAAATCAATTCAATGGGGACTAGCTTATCACACCACATCCATAGTAAGGGTCTCTTCGGCACCCAAACTCTGCTTGTGCTTTATCGGGTTACTAACCCAAAGGGAGCACCTCCTTTTGGCCAAGTTTTGGGTCTTTCACCCTAGGGACCATTCACTCATCTTAATTCTCAATGTTGTCACACCCCAAAAACTCGCTTTTCAAATAGTGCACATAATCACATCAATGCACTTATCCACACCATGAATGCATTTTTGTCAAATCAATGCATTTTCCTTTCTTCTCAAGATTGTCACAGTGTCATCACACTCACATTATGGAAATCATCATACTTATGCATTTTTCAAGAAAGTCATATCTTTCATGCATAAATCTATAAACACCATATTTTCACGTTTTTCACCAATGAACACACTTTTCACAGAAATCATTTATAGACACATTTGCACATACACAACATATATATATGCCACATCCTGCATATAATCACATATACATGTATATTAGCATAGATATAATCATGTTTTCACTCCAATCTTACATTTACAACGAGCAACCAGCATGCATTCATACAACCATATACAATCACGCAAATATATATATATATATATATATCATGTCACCCATATAGGTAGTAAAAACATACATAACACTTCACATATTTCATGCTTTTCCAATGTCCTTCTATGCCCTAATCAATTTAGCATGCATTTCTACTACTGCACCACATATATAATCACGTACATACTTACATATATTCAACTCATGTATAAAAATCACATATGCATACAAGGCAACATCTAGCTAAATATACATATGTAATTTAGCATACTTTACATGGCTCAATCCCTAAATATGCATATAACGATGCAAATCAGCGTTTGAATTTAACAATGCTCTTACCCCCCAAGCCCACACACATATATATATATATATATACCCACATATATATATATCCTCACCTCCCACGTATATACATATATATCCATCTTTATATATATATGCACATATATATATACAAATGCCACATATGATCAAATTAAGAACATACGTAAAATTAATCAACATAATTAAAATATACATAGGAGATAGAGGCAAGAATCAACTTGCCTTAGGTCTCGCTTTTACTGTGCCCACGCCTGCAAAATGGCCTATTTCCATGCTCGGTCCAGTCTTGTGTCGAAGTCCACACGAACAATCCCATAAACCACTTCATCTCCTTTTGTTTCCATGCTTGGTCCAACCCACGTCTTGGTTCCAATCCAATCCGGCTCCATTTCAAATCTAAAGCCCAATTTAAACCAATCCAATTCAATGTCCAAGTCCAATTTAATTGCCACTCCAAACGGCCCAAAACATGGCTGCCGAGACCAACCAAGGACCACCTTCACGGCAGCCCAACCTATCATCAAGTCCATTCCAAGCTTAGACCAATTCCAACCCAATTTTATTTCAGCCCATTTCTAATCCAAATCCAACCCATAACTATCAACATAACCCAAGCACACCATGCTACTAAGACCTATCAAGCCCACTGTATTTTCGGCCACTCTCCTTGGCACCTTGATCAACCACCATCTTTCCTCTTCATCACTAACCAACCTCACCACAAAACTCATTCTCATCTTCAACTTGGAAACAACCAAGACCCAATATAAGGACCCCTCGGCTGCACATCACCAAGCCTCCACCATCAACAAACCATACCCAAGTGGAACTCATTCGAAAACCAAACCCAGCTGCAACACCCAAAACCTAGTTGACCCAACACGAACCCGTTGCCAAAAACATCTCTACAATCGAGTCAAACACCACAGTGTCAGGGCCGAACCCAAAACAAGCCATTCGCCACCATCACCGGCAGCCCCCAATCCGCTACCTTCACCCATGCCATGAAACCATTCCTCCAACATAAACAAAACCCCCAAGCGGTTACAACCGAAGCCACCGTGAGCCATTACGGGTCGCCGAAACCATTAGCCACCATGCTGCCACAACCGGCCACCCCTCATCAATACAACCACAGCTAACCACCAACCAAACCTAGAATAAGGGAGTCAAAGACCGAATCCCATCGGCACCAAAGTCGAACCCAGTCGAGCTCAACCCCTAAATCGGACCAAACCCAGCCCCATTCGAAGCCTCTACAAACTGATCCACCTATCAAAGACCCATCCGAGTCTCTACCATCGTCAGAGTGCCACCTCAACGGCCATACTCAGCCGAAACCAACACGACCCAGTCGTGTCTTCGCGCTACCCCACTTTCGACCGTCACAACCGGAGTTAGCCACCAACCCAAGAGTCAAAACCTATCTCTTCCTCACAACCATCACAACCGTGAGAACCACCATCGAGCCAAACGAAACCCACAAACCCCAGCCGCAAAACCCCCAGTCACGGCCATTAAGTCACAAACCAATCACCACCGTCACCCACCGTCGCCCAGGCCAAAGCTCCACCATGAGCGGTTGGCAGCCACAGCCACCATCGGCACCGGGTCGCTCCTCTCTCTGCAGCTCTCTCTCTCTCTCTCTCTCGGTTCTCTCTCTCCCTGACTTCTCCTTCTCTCTCTTCTTTTCCTTTTTCTTTTCT
The DNA here is from genome assembly GCA_026545225.1 of Cornus controversa. Taxonomy (NCBI): domain Eukaryota; kingdom Viridiplantae; phylum Streptophyta; class Magnoliopsida; order Cornales; family Cornaceae; genus Cornus; species Cornus controversa. Next base: position 34,416,583 of record CM048845.1, on the reverse strand, counting down.
TTCTTCTTTTTCTTCTTTTCTCTTTTTCTTTTCTCAACTGATTCATTCTCCTCCTTTCATTTCTTATCCTCTTTTCTTGCCTTATTATACACCACATATACACATATACTTGTAATCATGCGTGTGCACCCATATTTCTTCACAATTGCATATAAGCCCACCATATATTTATAATTAAATATAAATATATGTACCATATATATACATATATATATATATATATCTACATACACCTTCCACTTATATGGAATATATCCACACCCTTTCCGAAATTTAATTAATTCAAAAAAAATTTAATTTGGTCCAAAATCGCTCGGAACCGGTCAAAATTATTCCGGTCCTTACATTATTATTTTGTTTTTTGCACAAGACAATCTTAACAATCCACAAATTTGTCAATGCACAATTATTGAACAAACCAAAAAAAAGATAGTTGGCAATTATGGTCTAATGAATATCATATATGTAATTCTAATTTTTTAAAAAATAAAATATGTTAATTTAAATAATTTTGGCATTGTAATTTAAATTTCTATACAGTTGCTCAATATTTTAAAATGTTAAAGGGACGTGCTCTACTTTTCTAAAGCTGTGCTCAACACATATTTTTCTACTTTTCTAGAGTTCTGATCTTATATATATATATACTATATAACATTTTAGCTCACCACAAGAAAATTAGTCTTTTACGAAGGACCAAAACTGCCTTACATGACTTTTTAAGGCGCTCAATGGCCTGTCCTCTATTAAGGTGTTATGATTATGAAGTTTTTTTTAAGGCATGCGGAAACTTTTTAAAGACATTCAAAAATTGCCTTGAATAATTTCAGAAACGCCTTTAAAAAAAATTTTTAAGGTGGTTATGTAGTGTCTTAAAAGTTGCATTATTTAAGGAGGTCAATACATGTCATAGAACCCTAATTATTTAGGGCGGTCCATGATTGCATTAGAATCTTAATTATTAACGGCGGTTAGTTGCCGCCTTAAAATATTAATTATTTAGGACGGCCCGTGCATGCCTTAAAAGCTAATATTAAGGGCAGCTTGTAGCCGCCTTAAAAGCTAAAGCAAATGGTTTTAAGGGCAGTTTTAGCCCGCCTTAGAAGCTAAGATATTAAGGGCGCTTGTGGCCCGCCTTAGAAGCTAATATATTAAGGGCGCCTTGGGGCCGTCTTAGAAGTTAACCCACATATTATTAAGGGTGGGCTTGGCCTGCCTTAAAAGACAATTATTAAGGGCGGCCATTGTCCACCTTATAAGGTTTTTTTTTTTTTTTTCAAATTCCTTTTTCTAATACCTCATTCCAAAAACCTGTGAAACTCAATCCAAAAACCTATAATGCCATACAATACCAACATCCAATTTGCATCCGAAGCTAAAACATTCAAATGAAAGTCAACCCAAAAACATAGTTTGAATAACTTTCATCCCAACCCAAAAGTATGTGCTTATCAATATCTAATTTGCATCCAAGCTAGCACATTTAGCATGCTTAAAAATTACAACCATTAACAAATTATACAGTGAACATTTAAAAGACAGTCTAGCTACAAATGAACTTAAGCAAAACACTGAACTTGAAGACGTAGTTGAGAGGCAATCGGAGCAAAATGGAACAATGGAGCAAGTACAACAGGAGAGAAGGCTACTGCTACTGCTACTGCTGTGCTGGTTCATTATCCTGGGATTTAAAGAGAGAGGGTCAATGGAGCAAGTACAACAGAGAAGGCACAAAAATATCAATATATAATGAAATGAAACACTGAATGCATCCCCTGCAGTAAACGTTCTTTAGAGTTAGTGACACAAAAAATGAAGTTTTGACCTACTATGATACATCCATATATTTTTTTAAAGAAAAATAACTGAATAAATATAAATGCACGGGTGTGGATAGAATCAGGTGGTTACAGTTGAACCCTGTGAACTTTAGATAATTCTAATGTATAAATGAGGTATACATGCTATTATAAAATATTAACTCAGACGAAAACAAAAGATCAAATCCCATAGACGTGCAAACCAGTCCAATACACCCACTTCAAACTGTTTGGAATGAACACCATAGTTGCTCTCTATAAATGGATCGCCAAAGTTGTTGATGGAGAAGTGTTGCAACTGTGCCAGAGCACTATAATTGAAATCCAGATTATAGGGGTAACCTGTAACAGGATATTGATTTTCATAAACGAATGTAGGACGGTAGAACTTCTAATGACATAAAATGGAAATATTTTCCAAATTAATTTCTATTTCAGTTCCAAAATCCAACTCTTGAACCAGCGACATAGATGATATCAAGAAGTAATTTAACAATATCAATTTTTGTTTCTGGTTTGATTATTCTGGATAAGAGTAGTTCAGGAAGGATACTTGAAGTTGTTGATTCCAACATTGATGAATCTTACAAGAGGGACTTACAACAACTAAAACTCCTCATAAGAATGGCTAATGTCTTATTGCCTAGCAGAATAAAATCCTATTCCTTAAGCAGTATGAGAACTACAATAAATTGACATTGAAAATAGTAGATATAGTTATAGTTGTTTTGATGTAAAAGATTAGTCTATACTATGACCACAAAGCATGCTTAACCTGTCAGGGTATAACTTTGATACCAAGAATAGAAGAAAGATAGGGGAAAGATGGAGAAGAATACAGGGAAGGATGAAAGATGAAGATGACTTTGCCCTGGACCTTTCAAAAACTACCTTCCTAAACTAAACAAGTTCAGCTGTAACTTGCATTAACCCAGGTGCACTGTTCCAGCAAGTGTGCCTATAATTAATTTAATCATTTTCATCCATATTACATTCTTAAGGATAAATATCCATCTAATCTATTAATTACCACCTAAATCTTACAACCTTTAAGTCACTTACCAATTTGCCACCTAAATCTTACAACCTTTACGTCACTTACCAACCCTAAAGAGTGTGTAATAAAAATAGCTTGATCAATCTTATCATACAAAATACAGCCTCATCTTTAGTCAGACTGCAATTATAAATGAAAAGACAAGTGATACATCATAAGTAATGTAATACCCCGCTCCAACACATGGTATGATATTATCCGCTTTGGGCCTGAGCCCGCACGGTTTTGCTCTTGGGTTTTACCCCAAAAGGCCTCATACCATTTGAAGAGAATATACTACATATAAGCACATCCCCTTTTCCACACCCAGGCAATGTGGGATTGAGCACCCTATACCCTGTCAATGTGGTAGCTCAGCCCAGTGTCTGTCTTTGCACCCGCCCACTCACACCCGTCCACAAGGGTTACTACAATCCACATACACCCCAGACCCTGTAATGACGCATTAGTACATACCAAGTACTCAAGGCCACTCTAAAGGGTAGCTAGAATAGGTGCAGTTGTCAACCTATTCTTCAACTCATCAAATGTCATCTAACAAGAATAATTGGAAATGAAAAGCACACCATTTTTAGGTAAATGGGTGAGAGGGCTAACAATCTTGGAAAAGCCCTTAATGAACCTACAACAATAACCAACTAACCCTAGAAAATTACGAATCTTCATGGGTGAGCTAGGTTGCCCCCACTCCATATCGCGGACACCTTGCTTTGATCTACCGCTATCCCTTCTCAAATACTATATGACCCAAGAACTTCACCTCCCTCTACCAGAAATCATACTTCTCAAACTTTGTATACAACTGGTGATCTCTTAGTGTCTACAAAATGATACAAAGATGTCTGGTATGATCCTCCTCTGACCTAGAAGTAGGCCTGGTGCCTGAAGCTAGGTAAATTACAAAGTCTATCTCACGACTCAGTGGTAGTCCTAGAATTTCCTAAAACACATCCTAAAAGTCTCGTACCACTGGAATGGGATCTGTAGAAACTGTATTTCCCTCCGGAGACTCCTCACTAATAAAGAATAGGTGAGTTCTAGACCCTTCATTTAATTGTGGTATAACAACCAAATACACCTCCTGACCCAGTATAACAAAAGAATTGCCTGATTATGGCAATTGGCATGGGCATGATAATTCGATAACCAATCCATCCTAACTATAACATCATATGAATTCATGTCTAGGACCAATAGGTCCACTATGAACCTGAGATTGCCAATGCCTATAGTGACTTGACTACAATGTTCCTGTAATACTGTACTAACTCCCAATGGTATAGTTATAGTAAGTTGAGAATTACATGACTGAGTAAGTATACCCGATATCCTAACAAATGACTGAGACACAAAAGAGTGAGATGCCCAGTATCAAAATAAGAACACAATCAAAGTTACCCTTTATCAGAACCCTACCCTCGATCCCCTGAAGAGTCTACTTATCATATGGCATGATGTTGGAAACCCTCCCATAGTTTATCTATTAAACATATTGCCCTGATATTTCTATTTTTTTTCCACTATCTTCCTAGCGGAGTATCTATCATTTCGTTTCTCCCGTATCATTTCCTATACTCCCTCCTTATTTGACAGTGCTGCAATGCAGCATCAACCACCTGAGTGTAAGTGAAATAAACTATAGCACCCATAATAACCTGTTGAGTAGTCTAAATCAATCCCTTCACAAAATAGCTCACCTTATTCTCTTCAGTGTTCACCTCCTTAAGTGCAACAATGATAAATTAGTCAACTTCTGCTCCGACCCTGCGATTGTCTTGTCCTTCTTCTGTAAGTCCAGGAATTCCCTCATGTGAAATACTTTTGAATCCTTACCAACTGTTAGGTTGTTCCACCGGTAATGGAATACGCACCATTTACAGTGGCTGCTGTGGTGGCGGCTGATTCTAAAGAGCAGTCGCCACTCCTGTACCTACAGCCTAAGTGATCATGGCTACCAAATAGAGAGGAAGTCCAACATTTCTATCCTGAACATTATCCTGACCTTAGTTGTGGTTCGCTTTCCTCCTCCTGCGGGGCGACATCTAAATAAGATCCCAATAATAGACTAAGATATATAGAGTACAATAAACCCTCTACTTAGATTCTATTTATCAGAATACGCAATGCGGAAGATACCTTATGACGAACCCTACAGACCCGAGGATATTGTAGTAACCCTTGTGGACGGGTGTGAGTGGGCGGGTGCGAAGACAGACATTAGGCTAAGCTACCACACTGACAGGGTACAAGGTGCTCAATCCCATATCGCCTGGGTGTAGAAAAGGGGATGTGCTTATATGTAGTATGTTCTCTTCAAATGGTATGAGCCTTTTGGGGGAAGAACCCAAGAGCAAAACTGTTCAGACTCAAGCCCAAAGCAGACAATATCATACCATGTGTTGGAGCAGGATATTACAGTTGGTATCAGAGCCTGAACCCAGTCGGAAGTGTGCCGACGAGGACGTCGGGCCTCGTAGGGGGGTGGATTGTAGTAACCCTTGTGGACGGGTGTGAGTGGGCGGGTGCGAAGACAGACACTGGGCTAAGCTACCACACTAACAGGGTACAGGGTGCTCAATCCCACATCGCCTGGGTGTGGAAAAGGGGATGTTCTTATATGTAGTATGTTCTCTTCAAATGGTATGAGGCCTTTGGGGTAAAACCCAAGAGCAAAATCGTGCGGGCTCAGGCCCAAAGCGGATAATATCATACCATGTGTTGGAGCGGGGTATTACAAGGAAAATATAGCTTCCTCAGATTGTAATTATGAATGAAAGGATATGTGATACATCATACATCCTAATCAACCTAACATGATTTTTGCTCATGTAACATGGCAAAACAGACACATAAGACTAACAGTTGTCACAAATTATAGTTTAAGTTATCCTACAAATTTTTCAGTCCCAATGGGAATGTCATGTTCTCTCTTCTCTCTCTATCAATCCTTGAACTCTTGACCTAAGGGTTGACCACACAAGCCAACTCCTGGGCCAAAGAGGTCAAAAAGGGACTAGTGAATGTCATGTTATTTTATCAGAGCACTATCCCCATTATGTCATTACCTTATCCACCCTCATCACTTGAGTATATAGTCAATTAAAAGAACAAATAATTCTTACAATAATTTATTTTTATTCTTGAAAAGAAAAACACACACACACACATATACACAAACCCAATTGTAGTTCTCACAAAATAAGAAATCAACATAGAGTCCCCTTATCTGATTCCTGCATTTGGCAAGAGTTCTCGGTTCACCCATTCACATTAGCATTCCCAATGACCAAATGTGCATCAAACTTAACAATAAATAAATAAATGAACATTCATTAAAGTTAAAATTAAACCACAAGGTCAAAAAAAAGGCATTCTTTATTACCCAGATGGTGTTTGGTTCTTTTAATCAAAGACTTCATATATCTTGCCAATATACTAGCCATATAAGCTTCCCTCTCTCCTGTAACCTCATCATCCACATTGGGCTCTCTAACCTCAAGGCACATTGTATGCACATTCCTTCCAAGCATAATCTTCCTCTCCTTCTTCTCTTCATCACTTTTGCCTGCTAGAATGGCACACGTGCTTTGCCAATCGGCTTGGCTCCTGCTGAAGCCTCGACCGATTTGGAAATTTGCATTTGATGAGTTGGTTGAATTGATTTGGTTCATGCATCGAACAAGTAGTCGATACGGGTGGACACGGTTGGTTGGGATCGACAATCCCATCCGAGCTGGAGACTTGAGACTAATACCCGAAAATGGGGAAAGAAACTGCATCGTTGAGATTTGGGACTGAAATGGGATTTAATTAAAAAGACAAATAAAATTGAAAAGAAAAATGAGAAAAGGGAAGGGAGAGAATGAGAGAGAGAGAGAGAGAGGAGTAAGCTTGTTGTTATATGAGAATGGTCCAGCTTATCTTCTACTTGATCCATGTTAAAAAAAACTATATAAAAAAATAAAATTTTGATTAATCATTGGAAAACGTAGTATGCCACCACTTACATGTGACCAGCTAATCTTATTTTTTGAATAATACATAACGGTGAGCAATAGCAGTGAGCAATAGCTAACATGTCATGAGACATGGTTTTTTAAATTCCCTTAGAAAGTGGGCGACCTCCTTCCATTGTTTCAGTTTCAATATCTTCATTTCGAGAACGACGAACACCTATTTCAACGACTTGTTTCATGTGCTCACTACAAAATTGAATGCACTCTTCTACCAAGTACTTTTCTTCTATGCACCCTTCAGGTCTTGCTCGATTTTTAACATATGCTTTATAAACTTTCATCATCTTGAATATAACAAGAGAATTATATATATGTAAATTAAATAATATTTGTAATTGCATAACATATATAAAAGAATGTTGTAAATAAATTAACTCTCAAATAGGTACATCCAACGAAATTGTACTGGTTCACATAAATGAGCTTCTCGGCAATATGAATGGTAACATGTACCATAATGTCAAAGAAAGATGGTGGAAAAAACCTTTCAAACATGCATAAAGTTTTGACAATTTCATTTTCAATTTTTTCCAATTGATTCCTATCAATCACCCTTGGGCATATTTCATGAAAATACGCACATAGGCGAAATATAGCAATCCTCGGACCTTTTGGTAGTGTCCCACATAAAGTTACAGGCAGCAATTGTTGCATAAGAACATGACAATCATGGGATTTTAGGCCACTAATTTTGCACTCATCTAATGATACACGTTGCCCAATATTTGAACTATAACCATCAGGTAACTTCAACTGTTGTAACCTTTTACAAAATGATTGCTTCTCTTTCTTCGATAATGTATATGGTGCTGGTGGCAAGTAATTTTTTTTCCCTAACTCCTTTGGGTGCAAATCTCCCCTAATGCCCATTTGCTTCAAATCCATACGAGACTTTAGTCCATCCTTTGATTTTCCCTTTATATTCAATAGTGTGCCAAAAATACTCTCACAAATATATTTTTCAATGTGCATTACATCCAAATTGTGTCGGAGAAGTAACGCCTAATATAACAAGCAAAAAAGAATTATTAGTCAGGAGTCTAAACTCCTCAAATAAAAAATGATGACCACCGAAGATAAAGGTGAATTCAAATTGTGTACCTCCCAATATGGCAACTCAAAAAATATCGACTTCTTCTTCCATGGCCAAATGCTAGGTTTTTCTTCCTTCTTGCGCTTTTTACTTTTTCCCAATGTATTTTGAAAATCCTTAACGCCACAAAAATTTTTTGAACCGGATAATACTCTAAGTGGCCCCTTCATTTCTTCTTTTCCATCAAAACAAGCTTTCTTCTTTCTATATGGGTGATTGAATGGAAGAAATTGCCAACTACCCCTGAACACAGTCTTCCGACTTGATTTCAACCACTCAGAATATGTGTCTTCAACACACACTAGACAACCAAACTTACCTTTTGTTGCCTGGCCAGACAAATTAGAATAGGCTGGAAGATCGTTGATTGTCCACATCAAAACCACCCTCAAATTAAACAAGGATTTAGTGAATGAATCATAGAGCTTAACACCTTTTTACCATAATAATTTTAAATCTTCCAGTAGTGGCTCCAAATACACATCAATGTCATTTCTTAGTTGCTTTGGTCCTGAGATTAACAATGTCAACATCATATTCTCTTTAGGCATACAAAGCAACGGGTCAAAATTGTATACTACTAAAATCACAGGCCAATAACTATGTTTAGAGCTAAGGTCACCGAATGGATTGAACCCATCAGTTGCAAGGCCAAGCCTCAAATTTTGATAATCTGATGCAAAACTCGGTCACTTTTTATCAATCAATTCCTATGCACATGAATCAACTGGATGCCGTATTTTTTTATCACGACTTTTATGAGTCGAATGCTATAATACTTGTTCAGCCTTTTCAATTGATCGAAATAATCACCTAAATCTTGGTATTATTGGAAAGTACCACAACAGCTTAGTCGGAACCCCATTTCAAATTTTTTAAGTATGTTCATTCACTTTCCACCGTGAAGCACCACATTTTGGGCATGCAATCAGATTCTCATTTTCTTTTCTAAAAAGACAACAATCATTGATACACACATGTATTTTTTCATACCCCAAGTCAAATATCTTCAATAACTTCTTTGTTGCATTGATCCCCTCAGGAAGGTTATTATCTACTGGAAGCATATCATGAATAATTTTAAGAAGCTCATCAAATCCAGTATCCGATTGATTATGAGCAACTTTGTGCTTATATAAAGCAACTGTTGCTGACATAATTGTATACTTCATGCAATTAGGATATAGAGGAGTTTCAGCCTTTTCCAATACCTCTCTGAACTTAAACTCTCTACTTTCGTAAGTGGGATCTGTTGTAGCATTTTTTTTCACCATCAAAATACACATCTCTAAACATCCCATACATTTCAGGCATTTCCACACAATCTTCAGTGCCTTCATTTACGTCATATGTAACCCGATTCTCTCCATGAAAGGCCCATACAGTGTAAGATGAATCCATTCCATTTATCACTAAGTGCTCATACACTGTATTAAAATGTTGATATTTTGAGTTTAAATAATGTTTATAGGGGCATATAATCTTAGTTGGATTCCCTGCATTACGTTGGGCCCAATTGGCAAATCTACGTGCTCCATTTAAATACTCCGTTGAAGCTCTACAATTGGAAAGTCAAAATTTTTATTATGACAAAAAGGACAGGATGTATAATGTTTAAATTGTTATGGGTAAGGTTATTTAGGTTATAATAACCTGTTATGAAGGTGCATCCATCCTTTATCCATGTCTCATTTCTAATTTATTCAACAATAGGCAACGATTAATAGAAGTGATCAATAAACCTAAACAACGTTCATCGTGAAAGAGATGACAAAATGCAGGGAGTAGAAAAAATCCTCTGAGAAAATATCAGCTCAAAATTGCATAGAGAAAACAATATGCTTTAGCAGTGAACTTTTTTAGGTTGCAAAATTTCAAGTGATCATGTTGTTCAAATACATTTCAATGGTTTGGTTTGGTGAAAACTTGAAACTTGATGCATAAATTAATCTATATATATATATATATATATATAAACTCTTTTTCTCTTCTAATCTAGCAATTAATCTATCCAGTCATAAGCAACATAAGTACTATTATTTCACTTATCCACAAGAAGCTAGTAAATAAAGTTCTTTGTTACATATAAAAGCCACTGAACCACTATATCCAAAATTAAAAATTAAAAAATATTTGTACATCCAAGCACAAAGTTTAGTACTGCTTACCAAATCACCAAATAAAGTTCCATTAATTGCCCAACTCCAAACTCTATAAAGTCAAGAGTTCCTTATTCAAGCAAGAGATTCAACTGCACAAGGAAAGTTCATAAACTGAGGCCAATCCCAATTATACATACAATAATAACTTATAATTAGACATACAGTGTGTTTTTATCCTTTCGGTTTGCAATAAAGAGGAGCTTTTCTAGAAGTTCCTTCATGCTTTTATACAAGAAAATCATCCAACTTAATAAGGAACTCTGTTCACTACTTAAAAGGTGAGGTACTTTGGGACCATCCAACAACCAAACCAAATCATTTCATTCAGAATTCATTTAGTATTGCTCCCCATAAGGTGAGGTTACATAAAAAGGCCATTGAACCATAGTATCTATATTAAAAGAATGCATATCCAAGCACAAAGTTTATTACTACTGACCGAATGCCAAATAAAGTTTCGTTAAGTTCCCAAATTCTAGACTCTTTAAATTCAAAAAGCTTATCATTCAAGCAAGATATTGAACTGCACAAGGAAAGTTCATAAATTGAGATCCTATTCTTCTATATTTTCCTCTAGAGCTTTACTTACATTCTCTATTTATTTTAGAATATATTGCAACACATGAGATTTGTGCTTCAAGAATTTAGTTGTAGCTGGAATCTTATAAATATATTACTGCTTGCATCCATGCCTATCAACTAATCTGTATTATTGAGTTTATAATGCCTATTTGTTCTTCCAACTCAAATTCAAGCCAAGAGATCAATGGAAGTTGCTGGAATTATAAAGGATACTTTAGCTGAGTTTGGTGCTGTTTTAGGCTTGGTGGCTAATAATGCGAAGAGTGTTATGTTTTCTTCTGTGGTGAGTGTAGATTTAATGGAGGAGCTGAGAGCTACCCTGAGTTTTAATGTGGGAGAACTTCCTGTGAGATACCTAGGAGTTCCTTTGCTTTCATCTAAAATGAAGAGTGAATATTGTAATGAATTGGTGGGAAGAATCACAACTAGAATTAAGTCTTGGACTAGTAAGTATCTGTCATATGCAGGTAGATTACAATTGATCAAAATAGTGTTATTTTTGGTGCAAGTGTATTGGGCATCCACTTTTCTCTTACCTAAGGCTATTATGAAGGAAATTTCAACAGTATTAAGGAAATTCTTATGGAAGGGCTCTGCTCTTAGTGAGGGAGGAAACAAAGTCTCTTAGGAGAATATATGTGTGCCAACTTCTGAAGGGGGGCTTAGGGTGAAAGACTTGACAGTTTGGAATGCAGCAGCTATGTCTAAGCATTTATGGAAGGTGGTTCAGTTTCATACTGATTCTATATGGGTTGATTGGATTCAAAGGCATTTGATTAAATAAGGTTGTTTTTGGAATTTGAAAGTGCCATCTGAATGTTCTTGGACCTGGAGAAAAATCTTGAAGCTCAGGGAATCTATTAGGAAGGCTATCCATGTAGAAGTTGGGGATAGGATGTTAACCTCACTATGGTATGATTATTGGCTTCCAACTGGTCCTATATATATACAATATGATAACAGAATTATTAGTGATTCAGGGCTGGGGCGTGATGCTAGAGTGGCTTCTGTTATTCAGGGCAATAGGTGGAGGTGGCATTCTACTAATACATTAGAGTGGATGAATTTAAGAGATAGTATACCTGGAAATTTTAAGCCTGATCCTAGTCACGTTGATAAAATTGTTTGGGTTCCTGGTAAGGGGATATACTCTATTAAAACTGCTTGGGAATTTTTGAGGAGGAAGCAGATGATTGTAAACTGGAAGGATGTGGTCTGGTTTCCTAGGTCTATTCCTAAACATTCAGTGTTATTATGGCTGGTTGTGCAGAATAGATTATGGACTCAACAAAGAATGCTACAGGTAAGGATAGCGCAAACAGGATGCTGTGTTTTGCAAAAGTAGAACTGAGGACAGAGACCATTTATTCTTTGATTGTAGCTTTACAAGAAGAATATGGGGGTCTGTGGTGGTGAAATGTGCTATGCAATGGCCTAGTCAGGATTGGAATGCTATTATTAATTAGGCTTGTGTGACTCTTAAAGGCAAATCTTTACTCTCCATTACTAACAGAATAGCCTTTGCTGCTGCTGTGTATGAAATTTGGAAGGAAATGAACAAAAGAGTCTTTCATGAGGAGTATAGAGACTGTGAAAGAATTACTAAAGTTGTTATCCAAACAATCAGATTTAAGCTTTTTTCACTTGAGAGCTTTGAGAGGTCTACAGTTAATACATCACTACAGCAGGAATGGATGCTTCCTGCTTTTATTTTTAAGCATGTATTTGAAAATAGGATCACTTTATAGCAGGTGTGGCTGCTTGGTGGTGTGTTTGCTGTCCCTGCAGGGATTTTGTGTGGAATGGTTGGGTTCGTTGTCAAATTGCCAAGGCTAAATGTTGCTCTTGTATTTGATGACAGGTCTTTGTGGTGGATATTAATGTATCCACTACGTTTGATGATTTTAAATTTACTATCTCTTGCTACTGATGTGGTATTTTATTTGTAAGGATAGAAATTTATGTCTGGCTGTAAAGATACACTTGCTCTTTTCTGGTTTGGGTAGGTGGATTTTAGAATATAATTCAGGGGTTCTCTCCTATTGTGGTTGGAGAGTTATCTTTGTTGGTTGGTTTGTGAACAGAATGGGTGTTGATGCCAGGAGTCTTTATGTTGTGAGGAGATTGTATGGTTGGTTCATTCTTGCTGTGCAGTGGTACTGCTTTGTGTGTAGTTGTTGCTGCTTTGTGTTGGGTTGGTAGGATTATGGGTGCTTTGTGTGTAGATGTTGTTGCTTGGTGTGGGGTTGGTAGGATTATTGTTGTTCCTGCTATCTTGTTGCTCCAGCTGGGGTTTTTATGTGGCATGGGGGGAAGGTTGTCAAGAAGCTAAGACTGAATCTCTCCTTTATGAGTGGTGGTAGGACCTCGTGGTGGGTGGTCTTTACATGGGTAGGTGGTGTAATACCCCGCTCCAACACATGGTATGATATTGTCCGCTTTGGGCCTGAGCCCGCACGGTTTTGCTCTTGGGTTTTATCCCAAAAGGCCTCATACCATTTGAAGAAAACATACTACATATAAGCACATCCCCTTTTCCACACCCAGGCGATGTGGAATTGAGCACCCTGTACCCTGTCAGTGTGGTAGCTCAGCCCAGTGTCTGTCTATGCACCCGCCCACTCACACCCGTCCACAAGGGTTACTACAATCCACCCCCCTACGAGGCCCGACGCCCTCGTCGGCACACTTACTTCCGGCTGGGTTCAGGCTCTGATACCAATTGTAATACCCCGCTCCAACACATGGTATGATATTGTCCGCTTTGGGCCTGAGCCCGCACGGTTTTGCTCTTGGGTTTTATCCCAAAAGGCCTCATACCATTTAAAGAAAACATACTACATATAAGCACATCCCCTTTTCCACACCCAGGCGATGTGGGATTGAGCACCCTGTACCCTGTCAGTGTGGTAGCTTAGCCCAGTGTCTGTCTATGCACCCGCCCACTCACACCCGTCCACAAGGGTTACTACAGGTGGCAAGTGTGGTTTTTTATTTGGAAGGATAATTATATATATCCGGCTATCAAGATTCATTATCAGAGTTATTGGCATTCTGGTTTGCTCACTGTTTATAGTTGGGTCAGGTGGACAGTTGGCTTTAATTTGGGGATTCTCTACTATTGTAGATGGAGAGGGATCTGTGTTGAATGGTTTGTGAATAGGTCAGGTGCTGATGATAGGAGGCCCGATGCTATGGGGTGCTTATATGATTGGTTAGCCTTTGTACTACAGTGTTACTATTTTGATTGTAGATGGTTTCTTTGGTATTTGTTGCTTTGGTGGCAGTGGGGCTTCCACCTTTGTTTGTCCCCTTGGGGTATGCCCCAAGTCAATCTGTAATGGCTTTGTTGATTGAATGTAGCACACTGACCTTTCCAAAAAAAAAAAAAAGAAGAGATCAAGGAAAGTAATAAAATGGGACCAAACTAGTACTACTTTTTCCATTCAATTCTGTCAAACCCTAAAGAACTGAGCATAAAATATGTTCAAACATATATATAATCCAAAAGCAGATAATTACTTCAAAATCATATGATATTTATTAGAGAAAGAAACTTATAATAGGTAAGCTGCAATTTAATTTCATCATGGACATAACGAAGTTCTTCAATAATAATCTATATTGAATTTGCTCAGAGTCAAGGTAAGCGATTTAAATCTAAATTAACAAGCAGTTTTGAATAACTTACAATCATCTCGACAGTAGCATCATCAGTAGTCATGGCATCCTTGTGTACGTGTACGACAAAATAAATCTACACGAGATGACTTGCTACCTTCTTTTACCTCAATCTAGAAGAGAATCATACAAATTGTGTCATTATTTACCACTAACATTTATAATTAATCATGATATCAGATTGAGTAACCTAATGAAATCTTCCAGTAATAGAGACTTTGATAAATCAACTCTACTTTCAAGAAATCTGCCAATAAAATAGGTAGAATTTATAGAAGGTAGCAGCACAAGGTCTCCTATGTATAAAACAAAATAAAAATAAAATAAAATTAATACATTTCTATATAGAAAACACAGCAGTTCGTTGAGTTTCCTATGATGAAAACAATAATCATCATCAATAACACTTAACTTTCCAAATTAATACCATAGTAAAAAATTAAAAAGAAATCATAATATTTGTACATCTAAATAGCTAGATACAATTAAAGAAGCACTTTGCATATTTTACTAGACATATACCAGTTTCTGCAGAGGGCTTCAATACTAGGGATTTATTTCATTCTTCAAAAATCTTTATATTTCACTACACTTCTAATGTCTGTTGTCTAGCTAATTTTGTTATCAGTATAACACAAAAAGTTTGGATTGATAGGATTGAGTTTGAGAGTATGGATAGGAACATTGTACAAAATAATGTCAAATGATTGGTCTATCACTTGTCTTCCCTCTCAGCAACCTTGTAGGCAGAACCAAGAAATGACTTTTTTTTTCATTTTCCAGTACTATGACATGTGATTAGAAACCATTATTGGATGGTTAGTGTTTGCAAAATAACTGGTTTTCTTTGCTAAATTATAAAGTAAGTTGAAATATGCTCAAATAGATTACAATCACAAAAATCAGCTAGTGATATATTCACATATTTCTAAAAGGCTATTGACAATAACTTTGAGTCACAAGGAGCTTCCAGTTAGTCAAAAACAAGATCAACTACCAAATGAGCCTTAAAACAGCACATACATGTTTGTCATGATAAAATAGGTTTGCTAGAATAATAATGGCCAATAAAAAATTCATATACACTAGTTTGTCAGTTCATTGGACCAAAATTCATCTATAAATGATGCAACAGAATAAGGAGTGTCAAATACTGATTCGATCCTATACTAATTCTGGATAACATTGAGCTTTAATAGACTTTTACATTAATAATTGAAACATGCTTAGCTATATTTAATCCATAATTATCTATTTTAGACATGTTCTGACAGAAAGAACATAATTTAATAGTAATTAAGAGCATAAATCAAGCTACAGATGAACTAATTTCAACACAGCCCCTAATTTATCTTCTTGCAAGTTTAAACAGGTCATAACTGAATTTTTAAACATGTTAAGATGATCTAAAATAGTTCAGAGTCAAGTTAAAGCAATCTAACAAAGCTGGTGCAATTTTTAGCAGTTAACAATGTAGTACATTTGAGTTTAGGGTACAAAACATGTTAATTAAGCTCAAGGACATCAAGCCAGATTATGGTTCAACTTTAACCTACTTAAATAAGCATGCTTAACCAGTTTCAGACATAAGTAATCATTAGTGTACATGCAAAATAGATTAATCACTTGACAACAACAGGTTGAGCTTGACATACATTGTTCATCTTAGATATTGAGGCTTCAGACTATGAAATCATTAAGCAGTCAATATATCAAATTTGCTTCAGCAAATGTAGCCTTAAAATGACTAAGTATACTTGTTTAAAGCTTAATAAGCTGCCCAGAGAACCTTCAGATTAGGTTAGTCCACATAACAGATTTTGGCAGCAAAAAGTGAGCTGAAATGTAGCTCAGATGTTCAGACTCAAATGCAATAGAAATCAGAAAATAGGGACTAGCTTACACATAGTTTAGATCAACAAGGCAGAGGTGTGAATGCTCAGATATTTAGCTTAGGACATTAAAGAACACAATCAAGACATTTTGAGAGACCAGCAATGTAATTTGATATAGTGTGGTATGGAGAATGAAATGCAGAGATAAAATTAATTTTGAGATAAGAATTCCTGAAATGACAGTGAGAGAGGTTATTTCTTTTCTAATTTCTCTTACCATCTATGTTGCTAAACAACAAACTTCGAAAATTCAATTTTTGGCAATGTCCAATATTTATTTCTATTATTTTTATTTTCCTTCGATTATTGTATGCTTTGATTTCAGACTTTGTGCAATGCTTGTGGAATACGCTATGCCTGTGCCACCAAAGGACCTGGCAAATACCTCAAATTTCAACTGAACCTCAACCTTCCATACCCAACAAAAGCTGGGACCTGAGTAGGCTAGGCTAGGCTCTGCTCTGGGAGACAAATTTCATTTTAAAAAAATTAATTAAATAAGGTCATGAAACCAAATATCATAGTAATTTAGCTATATTCTGGTGGATTCTTTTATTTTTTATTGTCTGAGATTGAAATTCAACTTTATATATTATTATATTCTGGTTGTAGTAATTTAGAGTTCATCAAGGGTTTTTATCATTTTTAATGTTAAGAACTGATGCAAATGACCCTTGCAATGCTACGATGACAAAAATTATTACTGCATCTTCAGAAACACTTAGAATGGTATTTGAAAAACTCTCTTTTCTAGCTAATTGTTACAAAATTTAAACCCTAGACGGAGACTTGTTCAGCAGGTTGACCAGTTTTGGAGCTTCCCATGTTGGACCGTTGAATACAAAGAAAAATATATATATATATATGTAGAAATAAAATTAAGTGTTAAGTAAACTTAATTTTGGTCATTAATTTTATGGTTTAGGAATAGATGATACATATGGCTCTATTTCCCATTTGAGACAAGCTGAAGGGGAAGGGAAAATGAGATTGTTATCTGAAATTATAATTTTATAAGTTTTTATAAATGTTTCTTCTTTAAAATAAAATAAATAAAAAGAAGGAATTTTGTGTTCATCTTTCAAGAGGCGAGATTTGGGGGACTTTATAGTGAGAAAAGTTGTGCAATATTATAGTAGCCTAGTAGGTTTGATTATGATAGTTGAAATCAGCTCTAAACTATGAGATTTTGATTAATGCCTTAACGAGGAGCATTTGAATTTTATGATTTTTCTATATAAATATATATCTATATGAAATTTAAAAGGATAAATAGACATAATGATATTCTTGATCACATTGTTGCCTGTGCTTGCTTACCTAGTGTGCGTGTGTGTGTGTGTATCTATATATATATATATAGTTCCCAATGATTTGGGCAACTTATTGTTCATCTTGAGTTGGGAAAATCACAAAATTCTAAAATAGGGTGACATAATATTGGTTATCTAAGTGGAAAATGAATCAAACTAGTTAACTAAAGGTATTATAAATATATAGTTAGATCACATCTTCGTGAATTAAAACTTGAGAATAATTCTCCATGAAGTCTGGATGATGAGAGTTCAAAGTTAGTGAATTATTTATAAGGTAAACACACATGCTCAAACAGTTTTTAGCATAAAAAGGTTAGAGATTACTAGTTCAGAGCACCTCAACAGCTTAATTTTTTTTTTAGCATCAATGTAATTTCATATGTTATCTGAAGTAGCTATTGTTAGAGATAAGTGTTGATTTAATGAGAGTTACATGTTAATATCAGTGCATGAGAATGGCATATTAGATAAAATCAATTCAACTTTGGCTCCATACAGCCAAGTCTAGGAGTTGATTGCTTGTGGTAATTATAGTGTGTTTGGAATAGAGAGTATATAGGGAGACAAAGTAATAAAAATTGTTCGAATAGAAGATCCTTAACAATGATATGATGTACTAACAATTGGCAAGAGGTCGTTTAGGAAATGCAATTTTCAAATATACTATCAAATAGAAGATCCTTAATAATGATATGATGTGCTGGAAGAGTGTTGCATGTTATGTGCTCTGTTTTCTCTGTTTTCCTTTCTACATTTTCTCGACATTATTAAATGTTAGATTTTGCTCAAATAGCAGTTTCCTTTGGGCAATGGTTTTCAGAGATGGGGTTTGGCAATAACAAAATTCCTGGACTTAGAGTAGCTCCTAGACACAAGCGTTCTAAGAGGTAAGCATTAGCTGCTTCTGGTGTTAAGGGTGATGGATTTCTTGAACTGTAAAGACTTTTGATATGGGTTATTAGGGAAAGTGGAAACTAGAGCTCTAACAGCTTGAAATATATGTTTACTGTATGTTTTTGGGGTGTTATATATATATATATTGGTAAAGGGTGATATATTTGTTTTTTTGTTTCCATAGGTGTGCTATATTTAGTTTCATTGAATCATTCGTTGAAATTGAAGAAAATCTTCATGGGTTGTGGCCAAAATTAAAAGGGGGGAAAACTAGGAGTTCTTAAGAATAAGTTTGATCAACCCTTAAATATCATCTCAGTAACTGAACCGCTATCTGTAAATATCTTTATACAAGCAAACACATATATTATTCACTTTTATACAAACTGAACTGGAATGAAATTAGTTGATTAGTTGACTGGCCTGAAAAGAAAAATATTTTTGTGAATTGAGAGTCAAAATGTGGATGCCCAACTGTGCTTGTTCAACAAAAGCCCAAAATTCAATTGCAGAAGTGTCACTAATCAAAACAGAGGGGAAAACAATCAAAACACTTCCACTTAAAACATAATGTTTGACAAAAAGGAAGTGACTATGAACTCAAACCTATTCAACCAATTTGGGGGAAAATTGGGGTTAGGGTTTGATAGTTTCAACAATCATTTGAAAATTGAAAAGGAAAAAGGAGATAGAAGAAATTGAAAACCAAAAATCACACACATAAACAGAAAGTGTAAATATACGTGTGTACATAGAGAGAGATGAGAGATAAATAAGAACTAACCGTCCAGACATACAATGTCGAGAGATTAAACACGACTATAATCAATATCACTTATCCTAGAGGTCATCACCGGTGGTTGTTGGACGGTAGTCCCTTGTTGCCGTGAGAGGTAAGCCCTACCTCTGGAGTGAGGTAACGATTACCAACAGTACTAATGGACTGAAATCAGAGAAATTGGAGATGGGATGGGGGAATAAAGTGAGAGGGAAGCCCTAGGGTTAGGGCTGGTGGGCTTGAACTAGAGAGAAAGGAAAGAGAAATAGAGGGTTCTATCGAGAGAGGAATCCGAGAGAAATTTTCTATTTTGACTCTGGATATATGTCGCGCGAAATATTTCGTGAAGATTTTGTTCGCGCACGAAATTTAGATTATTAAAGACGGTGAGGTAGTGTCTTGAATTAATTTATTATTTATATCGGTTTCAAACTGCCTTTAATAATCTCATTATATAAAGCGCTTTTGCACATTCTTGAAACTATTTTTCATTGCGGGCTATATAAGCCTGCCTTAATTGGTTTTTTATAACAGGCTATGCGGGCCCTTTGTAAAAATTATTTTTTTAGATGGGCCAACCGGGCCCGCCTTAAAAAGTCTCCAATAAAAAACTAATTTTCTTGTAGTGGCTTTGAGTTTGAATTTCCACCCAAAAAAATTCATCATCTAACGGCCACAAATGCTTAAAAAACCAATTTGATAGTTCAAAATATCTATGTCTATCTACAGTCTAAAATTACTCTCCTAATCTTTAATCAACGGTCATGATTAATCCAACCCACTACATTCTATATCACACTCTCCCACTCACTATTATTTTTATTTTTTTCTCTCTCCTTTGTTTTATATATCTGTCTCTGTCTCTCTCTCTCTTGATTTGGTATCAGATCAAAACACCACCACAATGGCTACAGCTCGATCTGGAAGAAGAAGTCGTTGCTCCACTCCGGGCCGTTGATCTCGAAGAAGACGCCGACTACAACTTGCTCCACTCCGGGCCATTGCTCGATCTGGAAGAAGAAGTCGTCCGCGCGTGGCTCTCGATACATCTACAACAGCTACTAGAGTCAGCGTTGTTCTTGAAGCTCTGGATGCATCATTGCTTGATCTGGAAGAAGCCCCAACTTTCTCCACTCCGGGCCATTGCTTGATCTGGAAGACAAAAATGACCGGTCCAGCGTCGCTCTCGACGCACCTAACGGTACTTTTTTTCTTCATTTTGATTATTTTGATTTTGTAATAGGTACATTTGTTTGTCATTGATTTTGTCATTTTGATTATTTTTATTTTAATGAAGTCTTATAACGTATACAATTTTTATTCACAGAGATCACAAAAAATTTGTTTGAGGTACTATTGGACATGAGATGGTGCTGATGTGTTTTTATCCATTGAGGTGAGTGCCTATTTTTTTTTTTTTTGTGCTTCTCAAAGAATTACTCTTCAAACAAATATATAAACACACACATATAAGTTATTGGTTGGTTATTTATTTCTTCTTACTTACATTAGGTTTTAATTATTTATTTTACTTCAAAAATATCATGATTGGTATGACATGATTGGTGGAAGCTAATCCATTATCAATAGTTAAAAAATCAAACAGAATATAAATAAAAATTATAACTTTCTTTATTTATGAAATCTATAATAAGGTCTAATTACTGATTGCGTGTTTGTTTATCGAGTCGAGGACCTGTGCATCAACTTTGAATCACACCTTCATGATACGTAGCTTTGCGGTGATGATGGCAGAGGCGGTGCTCCGGTGGTTGTTTTATTCGATGGGTTTTCAATTCGGGGTCTGTTTGGATCCTTGAAATTTTTAATTTGTACCCCATTTGGATTATCATAATCACATGTTTTCGTTGTAGTAATTTAATGAAAAGACTTCAATTTTTTAGCCCTCTCTCTCTCTCTCTCGGGCACTCTTTTAGTTTCTTTCTTCTTCAATTTGGCCTTTTTATTATTATTTTAATGCTTATCTTTTATATGTTTTCGTCAGACTTCTACTCATCGGTGGTTATTTCTTATTGCAGCATATTACACTGAATCCGTATTCAAGGAGGCTTCTTATTTGATCATTGATTTTAAGTTTGATTTTATATCTGTTAGAATTGAAGAAATTTTGCGAACTTAGCCAAGGTCTACAAGATCAATGTCTTTAGGAGGTCAAGTTTCCTTCAATTTTTTGATTAATGTGTATCTCTCTCTCTCTCTCTCTCTCTCTCTCTCTCTCTCTTTTCTTCCTCTCTGTTAATATTATATATACAATTATATCAACATTTTTTTCTTCTCATTATTTGGATCAATTAAATTTGTGACTTGAAGCATGAAGTTTGGCATTTATAAATAATATACTTAACTAGCATTTTGCATATTTCTACATGTAGACTGAATGGTAGACCATTGAATATTAGTTTTTCAAGGTCATATAGATTACACCTAGAAGTATCACGGTCTGTTTACTTAATTTCAAGGCTTTTGGTAGGTTGATCCACAGAAATAGTATTTGCAGTAGTGAGTGAAGGCTGGCAGTGAAGCTTGGTCTTCAATTAGAGTTGGAATTCTTCACATGTTGCTAATACAAAAGAAAAGTAAATAACTTGAATTGCTAAAATTGGGGGATTGTGGAAATGAATTCTTAGAATTTGTGACTGCATTGGAAAAAAGGTTTTTGTTAATGAAGTGGATAGAGAAGTTAGTATGAAAAAATTATGAGCGCCATACTATTTATTTGGAAAAAAAAATGAATATGTCAGAAATTTTGGAAATGAGAAAATTACTGTTATTATGGTAAAAATTTCAGGGCTATATCAACTATGTACTAAATTTGATTAACTTTTGTATGCAATTTTGTAAATTGATAAACATGTATAATAAAAGTAATTTTTGGAATAAAAAATTATATTGCTAATGGTGCTTATTGAATTGAAACTATACAGTTTTACACTCCTCTAATTCGCCTTTGTTAAAATGTTAACCATACGAAATCGTCAGGGTCATTATCAGGGTTCGTCCCTTTCTTTCCTACGAAATCGTTTCCAAAAATGGCAACCAAGTTGCTCGAGACCAGTGAAGAAGTAACTGTTCATCTCAAAGATCAAGAAACCAGGTGAGAAGTTTCTTCATTCCAAAACCATAATCTGTTCTCAAATTTTCTAAACCTTTGGTCAATGATTCTGATTTTGGGTTGTTTTCTTTGTGGGTGTAGCCGAAATGAGTGCTATAAGTTAGATTCAGTGACATGGGATTATTGAAGGGCAAATCAAGATAAGTATCTTACTCCACAAACACAGTGTCCTGGTTGTGTGCTTTATTGGTCATATTGATATTTATGTTTTAAATTTGCCACATCTTCATAATCAAGAAAGAGCACAATTTCCTTCATTCAAACATACCATGTCAAATAACTAGATGCACTGATGCACATAAAAGAAGTCGAATAAATAAATAAATGATAACTACACTAGATTAATTGTGATGAAGTCAAATAAATAAATAAATGATAACTACACTAGATTAATTGTGATAAAGGGCTATACTACATCTGATGATCATTTTTATTAATAATAAAGGTGCTTACTTGCCACCATAATGTCCTGAACTAAAGGTCATTTTATCATATATGGTTTTCTTCAACTCGGCTGCAAACTTGGGTACTTATCTTGATTTGCCCTTCAGTAATCCCATGTCAATGAGTACTTATCTTGGGTGTAACAATGTTTATCAAATTTTCAACAAAGAAGTTAGCCCTTTGATTCCAGGGATCTTTCGGGACTGCAATGCCACTGTCTTTGCATATGGAGCTACTGACAATGGAAAGACCTACACAATGTAGGTCTATTCTTGACAAATAGAATACTCAATCTGACTATTTCGGATCATGCCAGAATCCTCAATCTTAGTCCTTTTTCTGTTTTCAATAAAATGAAATAGTGGGAGAAGAGGAATTAAACCCATTCACAATTTGGGGTACCTACCTACTGATTCACATGTTTGCTTACAGCAGTTTCTTTATTTATACTTAATGTTTTTGAGATATTTCTAAAGCATAAGAATTAAACATTTGAAGAATGATCAACTAATTTAAAAATTTTTAACTTTGCTCCTTTATTCTATTTAATAAGACTTTTCATTTTCATTTTTGAAACACAACAGATGTAAAGTGTTAATTATACTAAATAAGTAATTATATATACACACAATATTAATATATATGTTATGATTCATAATTTTCTTGTAGTATTGACTTGTATTATATATATTTTTATTTTCTCTTATCATGTGTTATATATTATATGAATTTTCATTTATTTAATCCATAAATTTATTATTGTCCATTAATTTAGTAAAAAATATAATTAGGACAACAAATTAAAATCTATAAATAGGTCATTACTTGTGTCACATAATTTTCAAAAACTCATATAAAAATCATCATAATTCACTAAAAATACATCTTTGTCAAATTATGATGGAAAAAGTCGCGTATTGGTGCCTTTTGGTCATTATGTGCGAGTTCAAACAAATTCACGCTTGTGATAATTGATTCTGCTATCGATAAGGGCCCGAGTATATTATACCGCGTCCATGTCTGCAACGGTAATTGTTACTGCAAACCTTGGTGGAGAGGTTATATCATTGGACTAGAGGACCTTTGGTTCTTGTAAAATATAATTACAGAAATTCAAGAGGGGATTTTGTAGCATTGAAGCGAAAAAGTGGAGAGAGCGGCTAGAACAGATTTCAACATAATTTCCCTACCTGCTCTGGATAGGAATTCACCCTTCATCACTTTGACTTTAGATTCAATTCTCTCCACAAGAAATTTGAATGAATCAACTTTAGATCTTTGAAGAATGGATAGAAGACCAAGATACTTAGAAGCCCAATTAAAATTCTGGATACGCAATTGTCTTCTGAGTTGCTCTCTCTCTGAAGTCTCTGTATTATGACTAAAGAAAACTCCTAATTTCATGAATTTTACTCTTTGGCCTGAAAGAGATGAGTAATGACCCAGGATTCTCAGTAAAGTAGAGACCTTCTGATTTCATGAATTTTACTCTTTGGCCTGAAATAGATGAGTAATGATCCAGGATTCTCAGTAAAGTAGAGACCCCTTCTTCCTCGAATTTACAGAAGAGAATGGCTGTCATCCGCAAAAAAAATATAACTGACAGGAGGGATATCCCTACCAATCTTCACTCTATGGATTAGATTGTCATTCTCGGCCTTCTTCAACACGAAAGAGAAGCCTTATGCACACAGAAGAAACAAAAAAGGGTATAGAGGGTCTCCTTGACGGAGCCCTCTAGAGTGTTTTGAAAATACCTCTGGACTCCCCATTAATCACTAAAGAAAAGGAAACAGAGTTCACACATGACATGATCAAACCGCGAAGCATATGCCCAGGTGCAATGAAAAAGTTAAAACCATGCAACAAGTGTCCTGCTTAAGAACTTCCCAATTCTTTTGGAAGAAAATTGGCGTAAAACAATCTGGCCCGGGGGCTTTAAAAGGCCCCATGGAAAATAATGCAGACCTGAGTTCTTCTTCCGATCCCATCTTGGTTATTTCCTTTCAATGCTCTTTAAAATATTGAAGCTTTTCTTTGATTATGAACAGGTTGGTTCCGTGAAAAAGGAGTGGCCCATGAATCCTTACTGATATCCAGACAATCCTGGAATTTAATCCATCGAGCATCAAAATGAAATTGTCTTTGGGATGGGGACAGCTTAGCATTAAGATTCAACCGCAGGACTAAATGGTCAGAGCCGAAAACTTGAATGTTATTGAGAGTGTAGTGAGGGAAGGTCATTAGCCACTCCTGGAAGCATAAACCTCTGTCTAAATGAGCCCATATGGTATGAGGGTCATCTCTGTTGTCCAAGCTTGTAAGAAATCTCCAAGCAACATCCATCTCGGATTAAGGCTAAGCTGGATTCGTTGCAAGAAATTCCATCGTTGGGCTCCAATGGAATCGTCGCGTGAGGCGTACACTGCTGTGAGAGACCGTGAGCTAATAATACAACATGAAGACATGAAGAAATGCTCTAATTTTAACATGAGACTAACATTTCCTCATGTTAACGTTTCCTCATGCTAACATTTTTTATGATAAACTTTTGATCCAACATGGCCCAAACTTTTACTTTGAGTTGTATTTATCGAAGCATGCTTTACTAGGAATGAGTTAGACTGGTGGTTATATACTACTGGACTACCCAAAATCTGAGTCTAGTGCTGGGCAACCCATATTTGGTGACCAGTTGCTGGCGTGCATGATGGACTATATATGTAATATACTCATTTAGCCTCAAATTTTCTTTAATTTTGTCCATTCTCAATGTGTCGTGAAATTAATTGTCAATATTTTAACCGGCACTTTTCGCATTATCTTTGCTATTATTTATATAAGGGTAAATATCACTTACACTTCTTTAATTTAGGCAATATCAGACTCTTTAGGATTTAAAATTCCTGACTACACTCTCTGTCAGTAACTTTGGTCAGTAACTTTTTTTTGAGGTTTTATCCATTATTATTATATTAATTTTAACTGATAAAAGTTGGTAATTTTAAAAGACCTAAATGCTCTTGTATCTACTAGCTTAATGTTTACAAACACTTGGTAATTTATTCAAAAAACCACATGTCCCAAACAAACCAAAATGAAAAACCAAATCATCACTACCACGTAAACCCCACTGTCTACACAACACCAAAATCGAAAACCCTAGACCAAGACTAAAAGAAAAACTCCACTCCTAACCTTCAAGCCCAAAAATCGAGAACCATATAATCCCCTTCGTCTGTGGCTGCCGGAACCTCAATGAATCAGTTTGTCGGATTCAAAAAGGGGCGGCGAGGATTCTAACCAAGAATGAAGCCGATACCATAAATATCATCGCATTCTCTCTTCTCATTCTTTCTTTCTCCTACCGGAGACAGTCACCACTGTTCGAAGCTCACAATCGTCTATTTTGCCGAGCACCAACCTGAAGGTGAAGGAGCATGCTTATTGATGCAGAAATCGTCGCACAATCCAGGTCAACTCTAACTTAAAAAAATAAGAGAATGGTAACTGTAAAGACACCGGCGTGGTGCCGACCACCTATAGCTTAAGAAGCTGTAAAGGCATGGAGAAGGTATTAAATGCCTACCTGAAATATAGATTGCCCCTATATTTATAGAAGTCAGATGAGACTATATCCGAGTAGGAGACTAACCCTTTAGTTTCCAAGCCTATTTTGAGATAAAAGAGTCGTGGTCACTGTTTAATTCTCATCCACGTCACCCGAATCACGATCGCTCACGTCACATGAAATACAATTGGAGTCAAATATACCATCAGATGTCTCCTATTCATGAGGGTTGTTTGTCGAACCTTAGGAACACCTTGATCAACTCGTTGAGTCGTGACCCATACTCCTGTGTAAGAGAAAATGAATCTTTGATCTATGCCTAGTCAAAACCCATCGGGTTTCTGGTGTGACCTGGCGCGGCACACCAGATTTATATTTATATTTTACCACTCGCAATAGAACGAATCCTTGAAGGATAGGATTCTAAGTTAAGGGTGTCGGTCCCACAGAAACTACATAGGAATAATTTGCTAAAAATCGAAGGTTACTTCTCGTTTAACTTACAAACAAGTTTTGAATTGTTTGTTCACTTTACTTTAAAAGCATAAATGATAATTAAAATGACGAAGTTGAGAGAAGATAAAGGACTAAGGTTGCGACTTCACCACTAGCCTTATAACATGTAAAACTTATAATAAATTGGGAAAATCATGTAATTGTGTACTGATTCGTGTGTGAGTGTGACTCAAAAAGTATATCAATTAAAAAATTTCACACTTCGCAATAGAATGAATTCCTTGCAGAATAGGGCTATCGAAAGGGGTATCGTACCTCAAGGACTATGGTCTAATGAGTTGGAATACGGAATTAATTTAAAAGAAAAGAATTCTGATTTTTAAACTAAACTAATTAAAAAGTAAAATAAATCAAAGGAAATAGAACATGAAGATAATATGAGAGAAATCTAAGGTATTTGACTTCACCACTAACTCCATAATCAATGGTCAATTGAATCAACTATGGGAAATTATATCATGCATAAGTGGTGTTGGTGGCTACAAGCTCACCTTCATCTGCCAAGAAGATAACATATGATTAAGGCTAAGCCATGGACTATCTTCGATTGGCATGCGCCATCTGCTTAACTACTCTAATCTAGGATGCAGTATGGTTCAACTTCTCTAGGCATAATCCATCAAAGCTCTTAATAATATATTCAGTGATTACCATTGTGTAATAATCGCTCTCATAATCACAGAAAATAAGAGAGATTGAGTTCAATAACAACAACTAAATATCTAAGACAAGATAAGAAATCATTGAAACAAAATTTACAAGACTTTTATTGCTCAATTCTATAATAAGAATCCTCTGAATTACACAATCTATGCATGTATATAAAGGTCCCTAATAATTAAAACAATCAAACCATTGATGCTTTGTTAGGGCTACATCAAAACCCTAGTGGATGAACTAGCCGCTCATGGTAGAAGAAGAAGTTTCAACTGTTGAAGAAGAAGGCATCATCTTCATGAATTATGCGTATGACTTCGTTCTCCAATGGCTTTGCAAATATGTTTATGTTCTCTTCAGCCCTCTCAGACTCTCCAAGCTCTGTAATCTCTCCCAAAACTCAGCCTCCAAGTCTCCACTTTATGCCCCAAGAGAATACACCAAAGTCCTAATCCAATTAGGAATAAATTAGGGTTTGCCACAGCACTAATCAGGTGGGTTTTTCTTGTTGACTTTGACCCAACTTTTGACCCACTAGAAGTTCGATTTTACGGAATTTTTGTGAAATGCAAAAGTGTGCAGAACCAAATTTCGTTCAACTTTATGCAAAAATTATATCGATTTGAGGCTCGAAAATAAGACTTCTGGTCCATTTTCCGAAACAGGATTAAGATTGTATTATGCGCAGATTTGGGCTTCAGACCCGAAACCTTCTTAAGCAGCTGTAATTCTCTTGGACCTCTTCCTTGGGCTAATTTGAGTTGAAATAAATGGTTGAATGAATCTCCTTGATGTAGGCTTCATCTACCCATCTTGGATGTCTTCTTCAAAAGCCCAAAATCATGATTTTAACTGAAATAATCATTAAGGCCCTAAAAATATAGAAAACACTAAAACGAAGTAAAATAACAAAATAATCTATCACTAAGAGAATAAAATACATAAGTTAAGAGGCTAGAATGCGTAACATTCAATGCCTATCATGTACTAAATGGTGCATTTGGCTTGTGGCCTACAATGCTACCATCAAGAGGATACATACACCTTAAAATACTATAGTCCATGTTCGATACGTGTAAATTTTCTACCTACCTACTTACCTAAATAACTAATTAACTAAGTGTAGCTAATTTACCATCTCTTAGCATGGACTATGCAAATCTAGCTATGCATGTTAAAATAAAAACTAGTACCAAGCCATCACTTGTAGTCCTTGTGGAACTACAAATGTTTGAAGATCATGTGAGAAAATTAAGCATTCTAAGACAAGAAAGATAAATTACACACATGAACATAAGAAATTTGTAAACTTATATTACTCATAAGGCTCAAGGCAAGATACATATACACAAAAACCCCAATTCACTAAAATTAAAACATATTTCAAGACTAGGGTTTGATAAAACCCTAGAGAAGGATTAGTTGATCATGGTGGGCTAGAATAACTCCATAGACAGAGTTGAATCCATGCTCAAAATAATCTTCAAGGCTTTACAAAGCCCTCTTTGAAGCTTTCCCTCTTTAGAACTTCACTTTCTCTCACTGGAATTTTATATATGTTCTCTATTACAAGAATTATGTTATATCTATCTATTACATATTTATTATCTATATATCTGACTTGAGGGTCAAAAGATCACTGAAATTTCGTCCAAGGCATCTTCTAGAAGAAATTAGACAAGTGGCCAAGTGGAGGAAATATCTTCCATAAATATATTTTTTGCAGGAATTTTTGATGCATTGAAGTTGGCAATTCGATGCATTAAACATCCTTTGCCATGCATCGAACTTCCTTTGCCTTACAATCCTTCAATTCTTTAGCTTCTCGACTCCGGTATTGACATGTCATTCACTATTTCTTGATGTATCTCTTTAATGAAGTACGATCAAATATAAGAATGCATTCTTGAAGTGATAAAGGAGTCGAATTACGCCGAATTCTAAGTTTGAACCTAAAATCATAAAAAATATAAAAGCACATAAAACTTATACAATATATGCATCTATGGGATTAAAATACATAAGTAAAAGCGCGAGAATGTATAAGATTCAACGCTTATCATACCCCCAAACCTAGATATTGCTAATCCCTTAGCAATACAAAAAAATAAAATAAAGCAACTACTCTACTTCCACTTTCGTGGGAAACGCAATTACATTTAGTGAATGCAACAAGCCTTTTAAACCCCTAGACACGTCTAGTGGACGAGAGAAGTCTCATTGGGTTTAACAAGCTTGTTAAACTTACAAAAATATGCAAAAATGGTGCTCTGCTTAGTCATCAACTAAAAAATAGTGATGTTCAAAATGACAAATGCAACAAGTATTATGGAGCTATATGGACATCAATAGATATAAATCGTTAAAAACCAGAATTAGGTGACAGTACCCATATAATGGTCTATCTGATACACATACAAGTGCACACCCTAAAATCCTCTTTGAAAGGTGAGCATACATTTTAATGCGATATTTATTGTGGTAGCTGGAGAATAAATAGAACATCTGTCTTCAAAATAAAAAAATTTTAAAACATATCACAGAAGCATGCCATTAACTGCAAAATATTTACAAACGTATAAGTACAACCGGTTGTGCAATGCCTAAGTCCTTTAAGCTTTCTAGCAAGCCCATGTAGCAGCGTTGGATCAATGACTCCCAAACTGGATGATTTTAGGGCATTAGGTGAAAAGGCACCCCTCAGCACTTAATAACCGTGCTCACTAGGCTACAAACTTAAATGAGCCCATTGTTTTTTTATTGCTCAACCTTGCACACTTTTTAGATGCGAACACTCCATGCTTCCTGAAGTGCAGAGGCCCGAATTATTTAGTGAGAAGTCTTATTGCAAGATTTTTTTTTTTTGAACCTGAAATGTTAAGGCAACTCATTCTTCAAGCTGTTCAAATAAAAACAAACATTTTCAAAACTCTTCATGCGACATATACCCCACAATTAAAATGCATGTGTACGTGTTTATGTTGTTAAGAACAAATTTAGGGCGAGACTGTACAATATTCAAAATTGAACAAAAATTTGAACCGTTTTAACCTAACACACAATTTTCAAAAGTTCGGGCATTTTAAAAGGTGTCAAAGCTCCTAATTACAAGATACATTTATCAATGACATTCTAGGTATCACGTCCTCAAAAGAAGGACATCATGACAAATATGAAATAAAGATACAATATGTGCAAAAATTTAAAATGCAACCAGTGTATACATACGTGTACTATACCCTTAAACTTAAATTAAACATTATCTTCAATGTTTGAACTAAGAAGAGTTAGAACAATGTTACCGGTGGGGTTGATGGGTCTCAAAAAGTCAAAACATCAACTATGTAAGGGTTGTGGGTACATGGGTACGTGCCAGACAAGTGGAGCATCAAAACTTGTACAAGTACAAACTACATACCAAAATAACATACCCGAATTGGAAAAGACAATAAAATAACTAAACAGAAAAGTAAGACAAAAATAAATTTGGATAAACAATGAAAATAAACTGCTAATATTCCATTAATTCAAACAGTTGTCAATACAAGTGATGGAATTTATAGAATACAAAAATATGCTTTAGAAATAATAAAAGAGTGCTTGTATGGCACTATACAGTTCTATGAATGAACAGGAACAAAAAGAAAATATATAAACTGAAATAAAATAAAATAAAAATAGGAAAGGGAACTAAGGCGGAGGCGGTGGTGGTGGTGGTACAGTCGAGGTTGAAGTAATGTGAGAACCACGGGAGTCAAGGGTCATCATAAGCATCTGCTCAATGTGCTGCTGACCCTCCATCAGAGTGATCATATCGTCCCCGAGTGTGCCAAGGAAATCATTAGTCTCGTAGCGATGGTCTGCAAAGTCTAACTATAGCTATTGAAGACCCGCACTAAGGCACTTATAGCCGGCGACCAGATACTTATAGTCTGCTCGGCTCATGCTCAGCATATCCTGGTCAACCTTCTCATCCTCATCCAAATCCTCCTCACCAGGAGCATCCATGTCCACCCCCTCAACGGCCTCTTGAGCGCTCTCACTCTCCTCAATCTCAGGTGTGACACGTGGAATGCTGCTCATGTCAGAGACTATCTTGCTCCAATTATGGAATGTAAAGGTGACAAGAGAGTCACTGGATATCTTAAAAGTCACAAACTGGAAGCATGCCCTTCGTAGTAGGGCAGTCACGAGAAAAAGGGAATGGCAACTTCATCTTAGCTGCTCTCAGGCAGTTTTTAGCAACCAACTGCTCTCAAACCTTAAACATCTCTCCCCATATAAATACTGGGACAGAGAACCAATATCCAGAATGAAAGGCATATAATGCAGTCAAAAAGTCTCCCCTTTGATCTGAATGGTGCCCTAGAGGATTGGGCATTTTTCTTGAAGATCATGTTAAAGAACCACAATCTTCTAGGGCAGAGAGACTTACTAGTGCAAGTGTTCCTCGGGGGGTCGGAGAAATGGTTGTGGCACATGCCCTGAATCATGTCTAAAACTGTAAGGTCCAGATCAAGATCACGAAACTGGTAATGCTCCTCGACCACATGAAGATCTTCGGGTCTCATGAGGACACATGATAAGAGTGGCTATATCCTGTACTGTGAAGACAAGAGAAATGCCATCAATAGTGGTCTTCAAAGTACCCGACTCATTAGAGTTGTATGTCATGTTCATGTAAAACACATTAGCGAGCCGGGGCTAATAGGTGCTCGCAATACTGTAATGGACCATGAAGCATATGGATCCTCGATGAATGCATCAATATCTACCATATACTCGAGGTGGAAATCCTGTTGCCCCCACTGGCCCCACAGAAGTATTCACAGGTAAAGGGTGCACTCGGTTCCGGCAGCCTCTAGTTGGATATCAATCCCATAAAATCATCTCAAAAAGCTTTTAAACAATCTCCAATCCTTCTACAGAATCAAGTAAACCAAAAATGTCGCAAAATTTCTCTCAAAATCCAAATTAACATAGTACCCACAACCTCCACTTAACAAATACATCTCCAAAAGGCAAAACAGGGCCCTTACCTCCAATCTTGAAAATGAGCCCTAAAGTGGCGGTCCACGCTCAATCTAGCATCCAAAAGCCAACCTTAATGTGAAGAGAAGATGCTTGGGGATGATTTTTTTGATGATGATGATGGATTGGGAGCTTTCAGAAGAGAGGGAGAGGGGGGAGTGTTGAGAGAGAGAGAGAGAATAATGAGAGGGAGAGAGAGACGGTTCGTATTTTAAGTGACTGAAAACGCAGTCACATGCCACACTTCGATGCATCGAAATGCATGTTTCAATGCTTCGATACATCAAAATTGATAGATAACAAAAACTCAATTAAATAACAAAACCCAATTTAAATATCCTCAAATCACGGAGTATTACATTTCATGCTTGACACTACTGAAACCCCAAATCATGTGAGAAGAGAGGCAACACATGTCAATCACAACATTGCTTTGGGCAAAGATCCTTCCACATTGTTAGACCCTTTCTAGCTTCATAAATCTATCAAATAGCAATTATATTTTCATTGCTTTATGTACAATCAAAACTCTTTCTTTATTAATTGGTTCATCTTGTAAAATATAGAATTATATATATAAAGAGATATATTTATTAGTCGTCGTGTCATATTCTCGCTGTGTCCGTATCCTAATTTTTTAGAATTTGCCGTATCGATGTGTTGGTGTCGTGTCATATTGTATCCGTGTCCTTTATCCATATCATGCTTCACAGTTAAATGTTATGCAAATGTGTTCTTTTTCGTATTATTAGAAAATATTGACTATAATAGTAACAGAAGAAGTATCTTATATTATATATTTCATTGATGATTTCATCCACCTTTTTAGCTTAATGTGAGGAAGCAACTCTCAGTAGGATTGTTTCCACGCAGCATTGAAGACTAACTTCAATTAAAATCCCTCGTGCGATTTAAAGTTTTTGAAAGGAAAGTCCACAATCCACACTGAATGGTCATGGTAAAAGAAATTCTTTTGATCAGATTGAAAAACTTCAAGTCTAGTATTTACAAATTAATTTCAATTCTCTAGTTCAAGTATAGTTATTGAGTCTCATGATAGTCCGTAGCAAGCTCTGGCTTGTCCAAATTCTGTAGCCTTGTTCAGTCTGGACTTGAACATGAGGACTATAGTGTTGCCTGTACGGATAAACTAGACATTGGGGGTGCAGTTTGTTGATTGAATTATAGTTCAAGAGGTATTTTGCCACAAAATGATAGTTGAAGTGGGATTTAATTTAGCCTAATTTTGATTCAACAAAACATCTTCAACTTTTTGTAATTACGTCATCATCCTCACTCTGTATGCATTTGATATGATTAAAAAACTCTCTGAATCAATTTAGCAAGTTTGTATGTATTCTTTTTTGCATCATTCGTAACTAATTTTGAATATCATGTGTTCTATAGTTGGTGTTAGTGTCTCTTACTAATTTTCAAAATTTTTCTTCATTCATGTTCTTACAAATTTTTTTTTTTCATTTTTACTGTAGTTGGACATCCAAATTCCACCGAAATTTCTTTAGATAATGATCTATTTCCTTTTAATTCTCCAAGGACTTAATTTGATAGTCTTTTAGTACACAAGGCCATCCTATTCAATATTATATGGTTTCATTTTGTAAATTCTAATTACTTCATGTAACATCATGCAATGAATTTACCTAAATAATGAATTTGACTCGTTTCTGAGGCTTTAGCTGTTTTTACTATTCCCCTCAAAAAAAAAAACTGATTATTGGAGTGTATATTGTAAATATTCCCAGAAAAAAAAAAAAAAAAAAACTGTTGTGAGTGTGTTTTAATTTTCTCCTCTCCCCACCAACGAAACAAAAAAGTTTTGATTCATTTCTTTGTGTCTTTGTAATACATCGGCTTTACTTTCTTCCCTGTTGCATAAATATTTTGTAGTGTCTCCGTAATACATTAGCTTTACTTTTTCCGTGTTCCTTTTTAGATTCAGCGTGGATGAACACTCAATCATATATATTGCTTAAAACTATTGAGCTGTATAGTTGAAATGTTAAGCGTATATGTTTTTTTCATTTTATTTGAAAAATATTGAGTATGACTAACAATTAAACTATCCCATAATATATTTCATTGATGGTTTCATCTACCTTTAATAAATATTTTTGATCAGATTTAAAAACTTCAAGTCCAGTATAGTTAATGATTACTCACGGCAAAGTTTTGAACACCCTTATTAATCTAAAAATATAATATAAAAAGTAACTATATGGAAATTGAAAATTTTCACAAAAAAAAATTAGTATATGTAGCGGTGGCTCAAACCCCTCTACTCCTCTTTGAGGATGGGAAGCATGCTTTGCTGAACTGTGCCGGTGGTTACTCTCCGAAGCGGCCGAGTCAGAAAGGCCTAAATCGATTTAAAAAACAAGACCACCCACACTCTTTGGAGCCCACTGAAAGAGAGAGGCATCAAAATTAAGCTTTACATGTCCTTGGGAATGGGCAGTCCACTTTACTGGATGTGAAGGGTGCGAGTGTGAACCAAGGAGGGGAATACTTCCAGATAGCCCTAGAAAAAGAACAAGTGAACGACATATGGGCCATGGTTTCCACATCGATACTGCAAAAATGGGAGTACACTTGTAGAAGGAAAGTTTGAGAGGGATGGGATACAATCATATCATGACAGCATTGCCAAAGAAAAAAAAGAGGAGCTTGGATACTCCATAATATAATTCTTTCCACAACCCATTACGCTATTGAACATGACTTGACGAAGGGGATTGGGGGGATAGCAGATGAAGTAGTCATACGATCGAGCTGTCTTGACTAAGAAGATACCATTCGGGACGGAGCCCAGATGAAACGATTCCTCCCACACCTTTCTCCGAGAGGAATCTGATGAATGAGAGAAGAGTCTCTGAGGGGTTGAAGTGCTGGTTGAGCATATCTATCTCTGAGAGGTTAAATATAGACCTCCTATTTTTTTCGAATCACAAATGGTGTCTCACTTGACCCAATTACTTGTGTTTCGTAAATTACTCGTTATAGCTTTTGCTATTGAAAAGGGGATTTTGTAGCATTGAAGCGAAATAGTGGAGAGACCGGCTAGGATTCTTAGTAAAGACCTCTTCTTCCTCGAATTTACATAAGAGAATGGCGTCATCCACCAACTCGTGGACTAGCAGAATGTTTTTGTGGATGACTCTGTTCGGGATGGAAGCTGTTTGATGGTTAGAGATGAGGGACTGCATCAATGATCTGAGACAGTTAACGGTTTGCAAAAGCCTGGGAATAAATTTTGTAAATTATGGGCTGAAATTGCAACATCTTCGTAAATCGTAGGGTGCTTAAGTTTTGGGATGAGCACTAAATTTATATGATTCAAACTGCGAAGCATATGCCCAGATGCAATGAAAAAGTTGAAACCATGCAACAAGTACTGCTTAAGAACATCCCATCCAGCTCGGATGCTTTAAAAAGCCCCATGGAAGATAATGCAGAACTGAGTTCTCCTTCCGATCCCATCTTGGTCAATTCCTTGTTCATATCGTCTGTAATAATTGGAATAACTTGCCAAAGATCCGAGTTGATGTCATGGGAAGAGGAAGTAAACACATTCTTAAAGAAGTTGTCTGCAACTCCTCTCACTCCCTCTTTTGTGTCCAGCCACTGCCCCCTGTTGTCTTCGATGCTGGATATATCATTTTTTTCTCCTCTGAATCATGGTCTTGCGATGGAAGAATGCTAGATTTTTATCTCCTAAGATCAACCAAGAATTCTGGATTTCTATTTCCAGAAAATTTCCTCGTTTCTCCACGGCTCTCCCAGCTCTCTTTCAATTCTAAGGATCTTCTGACGATCAAAATTCTTGCAATTTTATTTGAGAGACTCTACTTGAGCTTGTAGGTTGTGAAGCCTTTAATTTGACATACTACTGGACTACCCAAAATCTGAGTCTAGTACTGGTCAAGCCATATTTGGTGACCACTTGCTAGTGTGCATGATGGACTATATATATAATATATTCTCTCCTCATTTAGCCTCAAATTATTCTCAATGTGTCGTGAAATTAAATGTCAATCTTTTAACTAGCACTTTTCGCATTATCTTTATTATTATTTATATAAGAATAAATATCATTTACACTTAGTTTAAATAATATAGTAATCAATGTGTATGTATCATGAAGTTTAATACTTCATGGTTTTATGGTTCTTGAAGCATCATAGCACAAATATTATTAAGTTGACAACCTTTAAACAATATATCCACACGATAGACCCATATATGTGAAGAATCTAACTTTTAGGTTTTCGTGCATTCTTTATGAAGAAAACTTAATTCTGATTCTATATATACATACACAATACTATATGCCCAACTTGCATGTATTCTCTTAGCCAAAGGAGAAAGAATGAAAGTGAGGGGCATTGTTGTACATTTGTTTACATAAGTCAAGGGTACTTTTGTAGTTGTGCATTGCTTAATGAGGTCAAAAATGTCATTTCATGCATGAGAAGGGGAAAATGACTATTTCTACATTTTTTTGTTCCTAACGTCAGTAAATTTTGTTTGTCTTTTGACGTCACACTAACGGAGGGAAGAATTGATACGTGAATCCAAAATTCAAGAGATGTGATCTAGAATAATGAAACATGGGGTCTAGTCGAGATATTGCCTAAACTGAGAGAGTGTAACTGGTACTTATCCTTTATATAAAATGACCACTCTAAAACTCAAATCCACATTCCAAACTTAAAAATCTAAAATTTTGTCATGGAACCAACAATCAGCCTCACTTATCAATATTCATGGGAACAAATAAAAAAGAATTTCATCTAAATTGGTCATAGAAAGCTCCTAAATTTCTGGATGACAATAAAACCACCCACAATATAGAAGCATAGGAAGGAAAACACACACATAATAAAGAAGCAAGGGAAGGAAAAAAAAAACACACACACACACACACAAAGCTTTACCTTGATTAGCTTTTGGGATAGAATTCACCAGCCAAATTAGACCATTACCTTTCTCTTTCGTACAAGTGTGAAGCCATCCCTGAGTAAGGACATTACGGTAATTCTATATTGAAGTTGGGCAGAACATAATTTTATTTTAGAGTCTTTAACATTTGAAATTATGTGGTAGGTATCATCATTCTAATAGCGGGCTTGGGCCAAATATGGGTCTCAGATGGTGATGTGGAAACACTATTCACCCTCGGTTCCTAGGGAACAGAAATTGGGGGGTGACAACTTGGTATCAAAGTATGGTACCACAGTGAGATTTGAAAGACGAGATGGTGATGTGACAATCCAATCACCCTTGATTTTTGGAGAACGAAAATCGGGACGTGACAACATGGTATCAGAGCATTAGGTTAGAATACCTAGGGACCATGGGTGACAGTTATATCACATATAAGTTGAGAATGATAGATCAAGTATTTGATACCAACAACATGGTATCAGAGCTTAACCGGGTTTAAATACCTAAGGATGATGGGAAAAGGCCAAACTACGTTTTGAAGTTTGGAAGGGGTTTGATGATCTGAGCATTAGGTTCGAAAACCCAAAGATGAAGGGTGAAGTCCTATCGTGTGTTAGACTAGAATTGTTTGTTGACCTATGACTTGTTTGATTACCTTGGGTAAAGGGTGTGAATTTGAATGTGTGTTTATTTGAGGTCAAGGATTTTGACTTGAGGTTTTGTATTGGATATACAACTTTTGCGTTGACGTGTGAAATATGATTTGATGCTTACATGTTTAGAATGAGCATAAGATTTTGGATGATTTGGCTTGGGACTTAAGTGTCTTTTTGTTGTCTATATAGCAAGATGCCACCATGGAGAGTTTGTGAAAGGGAATATACTGTCCCTATGAGTGGAAAACAAGTTATGCATGACATGGTTGCGACTATGCGGCAAATTGCTAAGGAAGCATAAGAGGAGACTCAGGCTCGACCTGGAGAAGCTCCTAGCAGGATGATGTTGACATTCGGGTATGTTAGGAAGCATAATCCACCATTGTACACAAGAGGGTCTGACCCTATAGTGGCTGAGAATTGGATAGATATGATGGTTGAACTCCTTACCGCACTTGAGGTAGAGGAGAACTTGAAGGTAAAAGTGGCCGCCCATTACCTTAAGGGTGAGGCTAAGCGTTGGTGGAAGTCCATTAAGAACTGTCATGACATTGAGGTGATAGATTGGAATACATTTGAAGCATTATTCTTCGAGAAATACTTCCCAGTAATGGTGAAGGACAGTATGAGGAGAGAGTTCTTCAACTTGACTCAAGAAGCAATGACAGTAACGGAGTATGAGACCAAATTTACTTCTTTGGCTCGATTTGTGAAAGATATGATTCCAATGGAAGAGCTAAAAGTCAAACAGTTCATAAGAGGTCTTCGACCTTATTTGTGAGATAAAGTTGGAATTCTGGGATTAACAAGCTATCCTACAGTGGTAGAGAAAATACTAATAGTAGAAGAGCTTGGTAATGACAATCAGAGGATACAGGATGAGGAGAGGCGTGATTCTTCTAAGAGTCAGCCAAAGAAGAAACACAAAAGTGGTCCTTATCAATCAGTAGGATCAGTGGGACAGCAGATGACATATTCAGTTCCTAAGACTTCCATGTCTGTACGATCAATCGGGTCAAGGAGAGTGTGTCATCATTGTCAACAATCGGGTCACTATAGGTTTGAGTGTCCCAACATACATTTGGCACTAGCAGATGGACAAACTTGTTACCTTTGTCATCAGACTGGTCATAGAAAAGTGAATTGTCCTCAAGGACAGGGTGTATGGAGTGGGACGAGCTCTCTCAATCGAACCAACCAATTTTTGGCAGGTCAACTCGACTTAGTTGCAATGCCGCCACCCCCTCCAATTCAGTCTGCTCGGGCTTTGCGAGCAAGTATAAGGAGCTTTCATAGTAATTCAGGATAGTAGTCCAGGTATCAAAGGACTAGTCTACAGTGATTAAGGTATATCCGTGATCTCTAACTTATGAGTTATAACGATGATTTATGCAAGTATATTAAGTTGCATAGCTTGAGTATGTGTTGGTATACTAAGGGAACTAGGTCGTGCCTTCATGATTGCTTAGCCAGAGGATGTTCCAGGACTGTGCGTGGTCGTAGGTATTTTCCTAGTTATAGCCCGAGGACTAGAATATTGGGTTATTTAAATTCATCATATGTCCTATCATGTGTAATACCCCGCTCCAACACATGGTATGATATTGTCCGCTTTGGGCTAGGCCCGCACGATTTTGCTCTTGGATTTTACCCCAAAAGGCCTCATTCCATTTGAAGAGAACATATTACATATAAGCACATCCCCTTTTTCACACCCACCCGATGTGGGATTGAGCACCTTGTACCCTGTCAGTGTGGTACTTCAGCCCAGTGTTTGTTTTCGCACCCGCCCACTCACACCCGTCCATAAGGGTTACTATAATCCACCCCCCTACGAGGCCCGACGTCCTCGTCGGCACACTTCTGGCTGGGTTCAGGCTCTGATACCAACTGTAATACCCTGCTCTAACACATGGTATGATATTGTCCACTTTGGGCCTAAGCCCACACGGTTTTGCTCTTGGGTTTTACCCTAAAAGGTCTCATACCATTTGAAGAGAACATACTACATATAAGCACATTCCCTTCTCCACACCCAGGCGATGTGGGATTAAGTACCCTATACCCTGTCAGTGTGGTAGCTCAGCCCAGTGTCTGTCTTCGCACCCGCCCACTCACACCATATATATATATGTGTACGAATATATATATATATATATATAAATAAATATATATATATATATATATATTGATGACTAGGGACATGGTGATTTAAATTACTTTATTTGAAATTATGTTTTGCAATTTAAATCGTGGTTGATAAGGGTGTTTGTGTTATAATTTATTTACGTGATGACTATGGACATGGGAATTTAAATTGCTTTATTTGAAATTATGTTTTTGCAATTTAAATCATGGTTGATAAAGGTGATTATGTTGTAATTTATTCACGTGTTTTAATACTTCAGTGCAATTGGTGTATTATTTTATGTGCATTATTTGTTAATGTGCATGTGTGTGTTAGTTAACTTTTTTGTACAATTAAATGTGCTCATTGACTAAATTGTGCATTTAAATTAAGTCATTTTATGTACACAATGGTAATTGTTATTTGTACTTGTTGATGTATAATTGGTGCATTTATATTATGTCAGGTTATGTGCACAAATTGTATATGGTTGCTTGTACTTGCCGATATGTTTTTGTCAATTTAAATTCATTGAATGTTAAATGTTCTAGGATTAAATTGTAATATTGGATGGTATTTACTTATTTATATATACATTAAATTATTTTGAGATTATGACGCAAAAGTCAACTTGCTGCGGCAATGAAAGATTGTTTAGCATATCCTTGTTGAGCTTTGAGCTCACCCCCTCCCAGACTTTGCAGGTTAGGTTGCTGACATGGGGACAATTTACAGAACTTGGTAGTACCGGTCGAAGAGGTAGCAGTGTGGGACCATTAAAATTCACTTTTGTCTAGTTTTTGAAATATTGTATATTTTTGAGAATTTGTATGGAAGAAATATATTTAATATTATCTTCCAATGTAATAGCATTTATACAGGACTTTATGTATAAAGGGACTGTTTGGAGACTTTAGATTTCCCTTTCTTCCTTTTATTTTAATTTTGTTTATATTTGTTTTTCATATCCCGGATTTCTCTTCTAAAATCCGGGGTATGACAGTGGTATCAGAGCCAGGTTTCGATCCTGGGACCTGTGCATTATGGGCCCACCACGCTTCCGCAACGCAAAATTTTCTGGGGGTATTTCATTTGGTATCAAAGCATTCCAGGTTTAAGTATCCTCGGGTCTGTAGGGTCCGTCATTGGTTATCTTCCGCGTTGCATATTCTAATAAATAGATTTCTAAATATAGAGTTCATTGTGTTCTAATCTATCCCCAGAGGTATTGATGTCTTTTATGTTTCCTCTTCAGATGCCACCCCATAGAAGGAGGAACGTGCATGATATTCAAGGTCAGGGTCATGCTCAGGGTGGAGATGCAGAGATTCCTCCCGACTTGGTAACCATTATCGCTCAGGTTGTAGCTGCCGGAGTGGCGACTGCTCTTCAGAATCAGCAGCCACAGCAGATGGCACAGGTTCCATTACCTATGGAGCAGCCCAACAGTTAGGAGAGGGTACGGAATTCCTTTACAAAAGGGAATTTTGATGTGGCTAAACTTGAATTATAATTGTAAGCTTATTTTTGCCCTTTTTAAAAATATATTTTAACCACTCGCAAGAGCACGAATATTTGTAGATACGGTTCTATATAGAGGGTATCGATCCCACGAGGACTACTTATTAATTGTCTTGAAGAAAGATTAATTCCACTTTAATTCTAAAAACAAGGTTTTGAATTTTGGTCTAAAACTATTGCATGGAATGTAATAACAATAAATTTAAAGAGTTAAAAGTTGGGAGAGAGAACTAGGGG
This sequence comes from Cornus controversa, assembly GCA_026545225.1. NCBI lineage: Eukaryota > Viridiplantae > Streptophyta > Magnoliopsida > Cornales > Cornaceae > Cornus > Cornus controversa. The sequence goes on along the minus strand of CM048845.1, from coordinate 34,374,430 downwards.
TGGTTTTCACCAGTAACCATTCACATGTCCATAAGTGTAGCAAGCTTGGGATTTATAAATTAAATGTCTAACAATGTCATTAGGCTTGTGACCTCAATAACATATCAAAAGATTAATGTGTGTGCAAACCTATCATAATCCATCTTCAACAAGCATAGTTCTTCAACCTAACTAATTACCCTACTCTCTAAGTGAACCTAAATGCATCCAAACTACCTTATCTTGGCATGGTTTATACAAGCAAGAATAACACATTCAATTTAAATACCATTACTTAGCCATCATTTGCATTTCTTGTGGAAGATGCAAATGTTGTGCATTCACATGAAAGATTCTACTCTAAGACAAGAATAAAATCAACATCAAATGAATATATATAAGAAATGTATAAGTGTACATTGTCACTAGACTAAATAATCAACATTTAAATACAAATCCCAAATAATGCTACAAAAATGAACAAGTTTACATAGCTAGGGGTTTCACCCACACCCTAGTAGAGAAGTTAGTTGCTCATGGCGGCCTTGCACTCTTCCATTGATGGAGAAAATGAAGCTTCAAGGTCTGGTTCAGCTTCCTCTTCCTCTCTCCCGAAAGTCTCTAAGTGTGTATATGATATATGATGGAAAATGGCTTCTTTTGTGCTTTATGGCTCTCTTTTCATCCTTGGGGCCCACCATGTATATATATATATCAATATGTATACCAACTAAAGCTATAATATCTCCATGTGTCATGTTCAAGTCAGAAAATCCCTCCAAGTCGTGTAAAAAGGGGGATTTTGTTGCAAGTGGGAGAGCAGGTGAGCAAGTGGGCAAGTGGGTCTGCAGAATCTCGATCAATCGAAATTGGAATCTCGATTGATCGAGATTTCGATCAATCGAAATCAAGTCTCGATAAATCGAGATCTCGATTGATTGAGATCAACATCTCAATTGATCGAGATGCCTTAGCTTTATTTCTGAATTCAGCTCTTCAACTACAAATGGCCTCAAACACTGCTCCTTTTGGTACAACACCTGCAATACATCAAAAACACAAAAATACCGTAAACGTACCTCGGTAAACGTAATAACGGGACTAACATATGCAATAAAGAGGGTTCAAATACATGGTATTAAACACTTATCACACCCCCAAACTTACACATTGCTAGTCCCTTAGCAATGCAATGCTACAAAAATGAATTTAATTATCTTATACAAAAATTGAATCATGCTCAGTCATCAACTAGATAAAGGATGATTATCCATTCATTTCACATTTGGCAAATGCAACAAGTATTATAGAACTATGCGGTCATTAGCAAAAATGGACTTTCACAAACTACAAACAGACGACAGTCCCCACATAATGGCCTGTCCGAACAAACATACCGATTCCAACCCCAAAATCCTCTTTAAAAAGTGAACATGAATTCTAACGCGTAGCTTTGTCATATTTGGAGAAGAATAAGAACAAATCTATTTTTAAAAGAAAAACTCATTGAAAAAGCTCGACACTGTTGTTCATTACCGCAAAACATACATGAATGCTCATGTGCGGATGACCGTGCAATGCTTAGCTCTTTTTGCTTTCTTGTAAGCCCATGTAGCGGCATTGGGCCAATGACTCCCAAACCAATTGGTTTTAGGACATTAGGTGAAGAAACACCCCTCGGACTTAATAACCGAGCTTATAAGGCGATGAGCTTAAACAAGCCACCCGCTTATTATTGCTCAACCTTGCACACTTATACTCGAATACTCCATACTTAATGAGGCATAGAGATCCGGTTTATTGAGTGAGAAGTCTTATTGCATTTATTTTATTATTTTTTTTTTCAACAACTGGAAGAACTCATTCTTTAAGCTGTTCAAATAAAAACAGAAATTTACAAAATTCTCCATCAGACTTATACCCCATAATTAAAAATGCATGTGCGAATTTGTGCGGTTAATGACAAATTTAGGGCAAGAACCGTACGTATTCATATTTGGACAAAAATGTAGACCGTTCTAACCTATTACATAGGTTGCAAAAGTGCGGGTATTTACAATGTTAAAGTTCTTAACTACCTGCTGCATTTACCTCGGACATTTTTTTGAATGATTTTCCTTTAAAAAGCAAGACATCATAGCAAGCATGCAAAAATATCAAGAAAAAGAAAAACTACTCTACAATGACAATCAACACAAAGACTGAACATTGCATGCATATGCAAGTGGTATAGCATACCGCACCCCCAAACTTAGACGCAACATTGTCCTCAATGCTTGGACAAGAAGAACAAGGAAAGAATTTACCGGGATTGCAGAACGCGACAAAAATGGCATTCCAACACGGGCGGTCATCCTAAAAATGAGAAAAACCTGCACAAAACACCAACTGGATACCACGAGCATTAAATGGAACAAAAAGTACATGAAAAGAACATGATAAAAGACTTATGTACAAGCGGACAATGCCGAGATCACTGCACATCCAAGGCTCTGATTTGGTGTTTCCTAATTGACTAAGAGGTCTATGCGATAAGATATTGACTATCCAGGCACGCTAACGTATAGCATGCAAAGGGGCTACCTTTCTTTATTAACGCCATACTACGTTGAAGCAATCTCAACAGTATTGGGAATTGAAACCAGGCGGTAATAAATGGAAATCATCAACTGAATCGCATATAACAATTAGGCAAGTGGTACTACATACATAGTCAAAGTATAGAGAGCAAAGATATTGGCAGACAGTAAAAATAAAGGCAGTAAATAGAACACATGCTATAAAAGAAAGGACAACTGTATTCCATATATGGGAAAATGAGTTTCAGTACAAAGTGTACATGTAGTTGGAATACACAAAAACTAACATGGCCAACATGGCCTATCAAAAAGCAAAGAAAGAAAAATAACAGAAAGTAAAGCAGAAAATCCGAATAGATAAAGCTACTCTAGGGCAGGTGGTGGTGGAGGTGGCTCGGTGGGTGGAGTAGAGGTGGAGGTTGAAGCTCGGCTGGCAACCAGGAACTGTAGGTCCTACCGGAAGGCCCATAACTCATCTAAAAGTGCCCTCTAACCCTGCGCCAGAGACGTAATGTCCATCCTCATAGCCTCCAGCTGACCCTACGTCACTTGGACATGCTCCTCAAAACCCTACTGGAGACGCTCAACGTCAGCTTCCAGACAGGAATAGCCCATCGCCAGAATCTCATGCCGCTCTACGGCAATATCAATCTCATCATCCTCCAGCTCCTCATCAGATGCCTCACCCTCTGCGGGCGCATCCTCATCCATCTCCACTGGGGCATCCATGTCCACGTCCTCTAGTGGATTGCCCTGGTGGTCCTGTCGCTCCAAGTGCCTCCTCACCCGCACCCACTGAGTGTGCGTGAAGTGGGAGGGCGGTGCCAGCTGGATGTCAGTGTCACTAACCGGTATACTGGCATGGCTAAGGAAAGTTACGACCAGGAAAGGAAAGGGAAGCCGCCAACTCGCCGCTCGCCTCATCTTCTTGTTGACGAGCCCATCCCAAACTTTGAACATCTGCCCCCAGATCAGCGACGGGACAGAAAACCAAGTGCCTATGTGGAAAGCGTACAGACAACGGAAGAAGGTCGCCCCGGCGCTCTGCCACATGCTGTAAAGGATACGTGTTCTTGATGAGAACGGTGTCCAGAAACCATAACACACTCGGGCACATCGATTTGGACGTGCAGTTGTGACTGGGAGTGGTAAACACCCCTCCACACATGTCCATCACGATGGAGAACAGCGTCATGTCGGCCAGAAACTCGAGCCTGTAGAGCGGCTGACCACCCTGGTTAACCATATCTGGAGGCTGCTGGTGTGGAATGCCGAGCATCTGTGCGATCCGACTCGGCGTTATGGTAATCGTCGTGCAGCCTACGACCGTCTCCAATGTGTCAGGCTCGGTGTAGGAATAGGTCATGCGCTCATAGAAGACCTGCACCAAGCCCTCGTGCGCCACATCGGTGGGTGGCACACATAGCCGGTCGAGCCGACGCCGCCGGAGCTCTACTATCGCCCACGAGCAGTCGGGATGCATCTCAAACTCCCTCAACTCAAATAGCTGCTCTGGGTGAAACTTCCGACTCAGGAAGGCTAGCCCAGGCACATCTCGAACAGCACCGGGGGCATTCTTCACATGCGCCATCGTCCCAGAACAGTCTGCACTTATTCCAAAAATGAAGTAAATAAAAAAAGAAAATAAAATGAATACTAAAATAAAATTAAAATTAAAAAGGAGGTTCTAGTCCATAGTGCCAACACATGCACTCCAAAATACGCTCGAATCGACTCCATTAGGTCTACTCAGAAGCAAAAACAACCCACATGAATATGTCGCTCATCTCACTCTCAACGAAGTAGCGTAAGCGGATGCAACCGAAATAGTGGGGTCGCGGTTGCAAACCGTACATCAAGCATCCGAAACAAAAATAATGCAAAATCTCACCCATACATGCACTCCTACCCCCAAAACCCGCAAGTTCCCATTATGAACGTAGCGAATGCAAACCACTCCAACCCAACATCATCTATCTATGCTTATTAAGTCGGTAAACTAACAAAAATGGTGGCAAAGCAAGCAAAATATAGCCATGCATCACTTACCTCAAGGCGAAGATGATGAATGGTGCAAGAAGATGAAATCCCAACACGCAGCCGCAAAGAGACGAACGTGCACGAATACGCGTAGAGCTCGGACTATGGCGAATGACGGTGGAGGGTCGAGAATGATTGGACAAGGTTGGACGGCACTCGGGGTTTGCTTTGGATCTCTTGAAGTAGAGGAGGAAGTCGGATGGTCTTGGGAAGAAGTGGAGAAATGAGAGGAAGCCCGGCGGTTCGAATAAATAAGTGGCTCACGTGTAGGCATCGTGTCAATCTCGATTGATCGAGATGCACATATCGATCAATTGAGATTTTGATTGATTGAGATCCTTGCTTCAATCAATCAAAATTTTGAGTGATCGAGTACCCATCGAAGTGCCATCGAAGAAAACCACCTCTCGGGACTTTGCTCTTTGCAAACATGTTTCAAAGTCTCTGCATTATTTCGATCAATCGAGACCAAAATCTTAATTAATCGAGATCTTGATTGATCGAGATCTTTGCTTCGATCAATCGAAATTCTCAAAAACAGTCAGCTTGATTTAGAACCTCATGGACTTGAACTTATGGGACTTAGATACAAAATTACTTTGGATAAGAGGGACATCATGGAAGCATGATAGCTACCATAGCCGCGCCACATTATACGTCTATAGCATGACGTCGGAATTGATTCACAAGTCAAAATAAATGGGATCCGTCAAATTGACGACATCCACGTACTCCATGGTAACTTGGTCATCCACGCACAGTTTTAAGCGTTGCCCGTTCACTTTGAACAACGTTCCGTCTTTCAAGTCCTTCAATTCCACCACTCCGTGGGGAGCAACGAAATTAACCAAAAATGGACCATCCCAACGGGAGCGAAGTTTTCTGGGAAACAAACGGAGGTGTGAGTTGTACAACCATACTTTCTGGCCTAGAGAAAATGTTTTGACTCGAATATTGCGATCGTGAAAGGCTTTAGATTTTGCCTTATAGATTTTAGCGTTCTCATACGCGTCATGTCGCAATTCTTTCAATTCATTCAATTGAAGCTTTCAATTAGAGCCGGCCATTTGCATATCAAAATTGAACGTTTTGGTGGCCCACATAGCTTTGTGCTCCAATTCAACCGAAAGATGGCATGCTTTACTAAACCAACCGGTAAGGTGACATTCCAATGGGAGTCTTATAAGCAGTTCGGTAAGCCCATGATGTATCATTTAGTTGCAATGACCAATCTTTTCGGTCGGGCTGAACTATTTTCTCAAGGATGTTCTTAATCTTCCTATTGGATACTTCCACCTGTCCACTAGTTTGAGGATGGTATGGGGTGGCTACTTTGTGTGTAACAGAGCATTTGGTAAGCAAGGTTCGAAGGAACCGGTTACAGAAATGTTTACCTCCGTCACTGATGAGGGCCCGAGGCGTACCAAAACGGCTAAAGATATTAGCTTGAATGAACTTAACCACGACTAAGTGGTCATTGGTTTTAGTAGCAACGGCCTCTATCCATTTAGAAACGTAGTCCACCACCACAAGTATGTACTCACGACCAGTAGATGGTGGGAAAGGTCCCATGAAGTCAATGCCCCACACATCAAATATCTCAACAATAAGAATAGGGTTGAAAGGCATCATATCTTTCTGAGACATCGCGCCAAGGCGCTGACATCGCTCACACGAGCGGCAAAATGAGTATGCATCCCGATGAAGTGTTGGCCAGAAAAACCCGCATTGAAGAATTTTTGCTGTGGTTTTCTTAGCACTAAAGTGTCCCCCACAAGCAAGTGTATGACAGAATTTTAGAATGCTTTGGAATTCACTGTTGGGTACACACTTTCGGATTATTTGATTGGGGCAATATTTGAATAATTGAGGATCGTCCCAATAATATGATCGTGATTGGGAGAAAAATCGATCCTTCTCTTGCTTGGTCCAAGAAGAAGGTATTTTGCCGGTTGCCAAGTAGTTGACAATGTCCGCATACCAAGGGATACTCTCTTGAGAAATTACAAAGAGTTGTTCATCCGGGAAGGATTCACAAACTAGAATGGAGTCATGGAGGGATTCAACAAAAATTCTAGAGAGGTGGTCAGCCACCACATTTTCGGTTCCCTTTTTGTCTTTAATCTCAAAATTAAACTCTTGCAGCAAGAGTATCCACCGGATCAATCTAGGCTTAGTGTCCTTTTTGGCCAAAAGATGCCTGAGGGCAGCATAGTCCGAATAAACAATGACCTTGGAACCTAATAGATAAGCTCGAAATTCGTCCAAAGCAAATAGTACCGCAAGCAACTCCTTTTTCGTTATGGTATAATTGATTTGAGCCTCGGAAAGGGTTTTACTTGCATAGTAGATAACATGTGGCAATTTGTCTACTCATTGCCCTAAGACCGCACCCATGGCATATTCGGATACATCACACATGATCTCAAATGGGAGAGCCCAATTTGGAGGGATGAGAATTGGAGCGGTTGTAAGCATGGTGCGGAGCTTTTCAAAAGCGTTAAGGCATGCTTCATCAAAGGTAAAACAAGACTCTTTTTCAAGAAGGCGACACAAAGGCCGAGAGATCTTGCTAAAGTCTTTGATGAAACGGCGGTAAAAACCCGCATGCCCAAGGAATGAACGAATCTCTCTCACCGTTGATGGTGGAGGAAGTTTAGAAATAAGTTCAACCTTGGCTTTGTCAACTTCAATTCCTCTCTTAGACACAATGTGCCCTAGGACAATGCCTTCTTGAACCATAAAGTGGCTCTTTTCCCAACTGAGGATTAGATTGGTTTCTTGACATCGTGTGAGAACACGGGATAGATTTTGAAGGCATGATTCAAATGAAGGTCCAAACACGAAGAAATCATCATTGAATACTTCTAAGAAGTTTTCCACCATATCCAAAAAGATAGACATCATACACCGTTGAAAAGTCGCCGGTGCATTGCATAACCCAAAGGGCATGCGTCTATAAGCGAATGTGTCGAAAGGACAAGTAAAGGTGGTTTTCTCTTGGTCCCTCGGGTCTATAGCAACCTGATTATAGCTGGAATATCCATCTAAGAAGCAATAAAAACTTTGACCAGCTAATCTCTCTAAGATTTGATCAATAAATGGGAGAGGGAAGTGATCTTTCTGAGTTGCTAAATTTAGTTTCTGATAATCTATGCAAACTCTCCATCCCATGGTGGTGCATTGGGAAATTAATTCACCCTTATCATTTGATTGCACCGTATTACCGGACTTCTTAGGAACCACTTGAGTGGGACTAACCCACTTACTATCTGAGATGGGGTAAATGATTCCTGCATCTAGTAACTTCACCACCTCCTTCATTACAACGTCCTTCATATTTGGATTCAATTGACGTTGTGCCTCTCTTGAGGTCTTTGCATCTTCTTCCAAGTGTATGCGGTGCATACAAATAGAAGGATATATTCCCTTAAGATTTGCCACACTCCATCCTATTGCTTCCTTGTGCTATTTTATCACTTTTAGAAGTTCTATCTCTTGATCATTGGTGAGATTGGAAGCAATAATAACTGGAAGGGTTTCATTAGAGCCCAAGAAAACATACTTGAGTGTAGCCGGTAGAGGCTTGAGCTCAAGCTGTGATGGGGAAATGAGGGAAGGAGTTTGGGAAGTATTGGACAAAGGAGGCAAAGGTTCTCTCAGAACTCTCCATTTAGGCAAATCCATGACGGTCGTGACATCGAGCATTGAATTAACTTCACAAATGGATTGCTCAATGTCATAATCATCACAGTTGAAATGACTTAGGCATGCCTCTAGAGGATCCTTAGAAAGAATGGAAGGAAGCGCTTCTTGAACGAGATCTTCCACTACATCAACACAAAAGCATTCACTTTCATCGTCGGATGTGTGGTGAGAAGCATTAAAGATGTTCAAATGGACTTTTATATTCCCGAAAGAGATGTCCATTACTCCAGTACGGCAATTAACGCAAGCGTTTGCCGTGGCCAACAATGGACGACCTAGAATGATAGGAATATGTCTATTTGGATTTTGGACCAGTTCCGTGTCAAGGACTATGAAGTCCACCGGGAAGTAAAATTTATCCACTTGAATTATCACATCCTCAATGATGCCACGTGGTTACTTCACCGAGCGGTCGGCAAGTTGCAACACAACTGTGGTGGGCTTAAGTTTCCCCAAACCTAATTATTGGTAAATTGAGAATGGAAGCAAATTGACATTAGCCCCTAAATCAAGAAGTGCCTTTTCAAAAGCTTGATTTTCGATGGTGCATGAAATGGTTGGAGCACCCGGATCTTTGAATTTAGGAGGGGCTTGGTGTTGGAAAATGGAGCTTACTTGCTCAGTTAGGAGGACTTTCTTAGGAACATTGTTCTTAGATTTGCGCTTTTGAGTGCACAAGTCCTTCAAGAATTTAGCATAGGAGGGAATTTGTCGGATTGCATCAAGGAGAGGGAGATTGATCTTTACTTGTTTGAAGATCTCCATCATGTCTTGAATTTTCTCTCCTTGCTTCCCAAAATGAGAAGGTTCCTTCAATCTTTGAGGAAAAGGAACCGGAGGTTCAAAAGAAGTGTCAAGAGTTGGAATAGATGGTGACACAACTTCACTTGCCTTTCCTTTTGGATTTTGTGGGACTTTGTTCACATTTGGATTTGAAGGAAACACATTTGGACTTGATTGGGATTCTTTTGGATTTTTGGATTACTCATTGGATTCCTTTTTTTTTTCCCGACCTTAGAATTTATAATTTTACCACTCCTTAAGGTGGTGATTGATTGAACTTTCTCCGGAGGAGCATTACAAGATGAAGATGAAGGATCATCAATCACATGAACACCCTTAGGATTCGCCACCAGTTGACTTGGCAACTTACCTTCCTCTTTTCTATTCAAGGCATTAGCTAGTTGCCCGATTTGAGCTTCTAACCTAGCCATAGATTGAGCATTAGCTTCAAGCTTAGAGATTGATTGAGAGTGAGTTTACAACAAGCGAGTATTAGCCTCAAGATTGCTTATCACTCTTTCTTCAAAGCCTTCGCTTCTCAGAGGAGGTGGTGGTTATTGGTAGTTGGATCTTTGATGGTAAGGTTGAGGATTTGGCCTATATTGAGGCTGTTGAGATTGGAAATTAAAGAAATTTTACCCTTGAAAGGAGGGACTTGGTTCTTGAGATTTCCATGAAAATGTCAGATGATTTTTGTAACCAGGATTGTAGGTATTTGAATATGGATCATTAATCTATTTAGAGTACAAGGCATTCGCTTGCTCTTGAGCATAATCGGGAGATTGACCGGCAATAAGACAATCTCGCACATAATGTGAAGTGCTATAGCAAAACGAACACCCTTCCTAATTTTGAACAGGTTGGCTTGGAGTAGGCAGCCCATTTTTTATGATTTGGTCCATTTTTCAAGTTAAGGCTTCTACTTGCATGGCAACCTCATCTACCCTTGAAATCTCATGCACTCCTCTACAAGGTTGGGTGGATTTCCCTTTTCTAGTGGAGGAGGGTTGAGCTGAATTATTGCTTAGGGTTTGAAAAAGTTTCCATGCATCATCTGGACTTTTCAAAAGGTATCCACCTCCACAAGCAGAATCTATCATTTGCCTATGTTGCTCACTTACCCCATCATAAAAGCTTTGCACTAGCTGCCATTTTGGGACAACATGGTGCGGACAAGATTTAAGAAGATCTTTTAATCTCTCCCAAGTCTCATGAAATTATTCTTGATCAATTTGGGTGAATCCGATGATTGCTCGCCGAATATCACTCATCTTTCCCATTGGGAAGTATTTTTTTAAGAATTCAATTTGCATCTTCGCCTAAGAATGGATTGAGTTAGGTTCTAAGGAATTGAACCAACTTCTAGCTTTATCCTTTAGGGAGAATGGAAACATACGAAGCTTTAGATCATCCTCCGTAAAGTGTGGTACCCGGATGGTGGAACACACAAAAAGGAAGTAATCTAAATGCCGGTATGGATCTTCATTTGGGAGACCATGGAAGCTATTAAGAAGATTGATGGTGGAGGACTTTATTTCAAATTGAGTTGCCGCTACATCAGGAAATTGAATACATGAAGGTACTTCAAATGTAGTTGGAAGATAAAAGTCCATAAGCAATTCTCCTTGAGGACGAGGAGGTGGAGGTTGTTGTTCATGATTAAAAGGATGTAGTCTGGGAGGTTGTCTCTCATTTGGTTCCATGTTTTCAGTCCTAGGCAATATAGGGTCCCTAGAGGTTCCTCTACGTTGTCTAAGTGTTCGTTCAAGTTCAATATTACACGAAAGCAAAGGAAGTGACAATGACCGTCTACCTAGCATGCATTAATAGTAGAACAACACCTCTGACAAGTGTTCAATTCTATGCATTTGAACCCTCTTTATTGCATATGTTAGTTCCGTTTCTATGTTTACCGAGATATGTTTACGGTATTTTTGTGTTTTTGATGTATTGCAGGACTTGTAGTGAAAGGAACAAAGTTTGAGGCTTGTTGTAGCTGAAGAGAAAAGTTAGAAATTGCAGCCAAGGCATCTCGATCAATTGAGATATTGATCTCGATCAATCGAGATCTCGATTGATCGAGATCTCATTTCGATTGATCGAAATCTCGATCAATCGAGATCCAATCTCGATTGATCGAGATTCTGCAGAAGCCACTTGCCCACTTGCTCACCTGCTCTCCCACTTGCAACAAAATCCCCCTTTTTGCACTACTTAGGGGGATTGTCTGACTTGAACAAGACCCTTGGGGACCTTCTTGATATAAAGGGTGTATATATTGATATATATATATATATGGTGGGCCCCAAGGTTAAAAAAGGAGCCTTAAAGCACAAAGAAGCCACATATCTCTCATATATCTCTCAATACACATCAAGATACCAAGAGAGAGATTCGGGAGAGGAGGGAGAGGAGCTGAACCAGACCAAGAAGCTTCATCTTCTCCATCAATGGAAGAGTGCAAGGCAACCATGAGCAACTAACTCTTCTACTAGGGTGTTGGTTTCAACCCCTAGCCATGTAAACTTGTTCATCTTTGTAGCACTTGGGATTTGTAATTAAATGTTGATTATTTAGCCTAGTGACCATGTACACTAATACATTTCTTTTATATATTCATTTGATTTTGAGTTTATTCTTGTCTTAGAGTAGATTCTTTCATGTGAATGCACAACATTTGCATATTCCACAAGAAATGCAAATGATGGATAGATAATGGTGTTTAAATGAATGTGTTGTGTTTGTTTGTATAAACCATGCCAAGATAAGGTAGTTTGGATGCATGTAGGTTCACTTAGAAAGTAGGGTAATTAGATAGTTAGTTAGGTTGAAGGGCTATGTTTGTTGAAGATGGATTATGATAGGTGGACACACACATTAACCTTTTGATATGTCATTGAGGTCACAAGCCTAATGACATTGTTAGGTATTTAATTTATGAATCCCATGCTTGCTACACTTATGAACATGAGAATGGCTAGTGGTGGAAACCAACCCTAGTTCTCTCTCCCAACTTTACTCTTTAATTTTATTGTTATTACATTCATGCAATAGTTTTATAAACAAAAACTCAAAAACCTATTTTTAGGATTAAAGTGGAATTAATCTTTCTTTAAGACAATTGCGACTAGTCCTCGTGGGATCGATGCCCTCTATATAGAACCGTATCTACAAAGATTCGTGCTCTTGTGAGTGGTTAAATTATATTTTGATAAAAAGGGCAAAATTAAGCTTACAATATAATTCGAGTTTAGCCACATCAACCTCAATATGCAAAATAAACAATAATAAAAAAAATTACTCAAACCCACTAATTTTAGACTTTATACTCACAAAGGGTTCCAACTTTGATCCTTTAAGATGCCCGCTATGTGGTATACCTAAAATCAAGCAATTTGAGAGATAAGAACAAGATATATACAAAAAAAATGAAAGAATTTCTAGCCTAAGAATTAAACAAGATTTAATCTTTCAATGGCGACAATTAAACCGTAGTCCCCGGCAACGGCGCCAAAATTTTGATGTGGCTAAACTTGAATTATAATTGTAAGCTTATTTTTGCCCTTTTTCAAAATATAATATAATCACTCGCAAGAGCACGAATCTTTGTAGATACGGTTCTATATAGAGGGTATCGATCCCACTAGGACTAGTTGTTAATTGTCTTGAAGAAAGATTAATTCCACTTTAATTCTAAAAACAAGGTTTTAAATTTTGATTTAAAACTATTGCATGGAATGTAATAACAATAAATTTAAAGAGTTAAAAGTTGGAAGAGAGAACTAGGGGTGGTTTCCACCACTAGCCATTCACATGTCCATAAGTGTAGCAAGCTTGGGATTTATAAATTAAATGTCTAACAATGTCATTAGGCTTGTGACCTCAATAACATATCAAAAGATTAATGTGTATGCAAACCTATCATAATCCATCTTCAACAAGCATAGTTCTTCAACCTAACTAATTACCCTACTCTCTAAGTGAACCTAAATGCATCCAAACTACCTTATCTTGGCATGGTTTATACAAGCAAGAACAACACATTCAATTTAAATACCATTACTTAGCCATCATTTGCATTTCTTGTGGAAGATGCAAATGTTGTGCATTCACATGAAAGATTCTACTCTAAGACAAGAATAAAATCAACATCAAATGAATATATATAAGAAATGTATAAGTGTACATTGTCACTAGACTAAATAATCAACATTTAAATACAAATCCCAAATAATGCTACAAAAATGAACAAGTTTACATGGCTAGGGGTTTCACCCACACCCTAGTAGAGAAGTTAGTTGCTCATGGCAGCCTTGCACTCTTCCATTGATGGAGAAAATGAAGCTTCAAGGTCTGGTTCAGCTTCCTCTTCCTCTCTCCCGAAAGTCTCTAAGTGTGTATATGATATATGATGGAAAATGGCTTCTTTTGTGCTTTATGGCTCTCTTTTCATCCTTGGGGCCCACCATGTATATATATATATATCGATATATATACCAACTAAAGCTATAATATCTCCATGTGTCATGTTCAAGTCAAAAAATCCCTCCAAGTCTTACAAAAAGGGGGATTTTGTTGCAAGTGGGAGAGCAGGTGAGCAAGTGGGCAAGTGGGTCTGCAGAATCTCGATCAATCGAAATTAGAATCTCGACTGATCGAGATTTTGATCAATCGAAATCAAGTCTCGATCAATCGAGATCTCGATTGATCGAGATGCCTTAGCTTTATTTCTGAATTCAGCTCTTCAACTGCAAATGGCCTCAAACACTGCTCTTTTTGGTACAACACCTGCAATACATCAAAAATACAAAAATATCATAAACGTACCTCGGTAAACGTAATAATAGGACTAACATATGCAATAAAGAGGGTTCAAATACATAGTATTGAACACTTATCACTTCCCGTATGTAGTAAGGGCAGCCAAAAAAAAGGAATTTCTCGAGTTACAACGAGGTGACAGAACTGTTGTAGCATATGAACAGGAATTCACCAATCTATCACTGTTTACACCTGAGGAGGTGGACACCGAAGAAAAGAAGCTGCGATGTTTTGTAAATGGGTTAATTTGGCCTATTCAACAGGTCCTTTTGGGATGTCCAACTTATACTACATACACTCAGGTGGTGGATACTGCATTGTAGCACTGTCAGTCGAGAAGGGATCACAAGAAAGGGTAGATAGAGAATCGACATGACAGGGACTTCACTGGTCAGACAATAGGGAGAAGGAATGGGAATGGTAGTAGGCACTTTGAGACGGGCAGTCACTCAGGGCAACAACCGTGGAAGAGACATAGATCTAATGGTGATGCTCAGAGAGGGGGAGCTTCTACTCACAGGAAACAGAATGGAGTACTGCAGATGGGTCAGTCTTAGCCTTAGGGTAATCAGTTGGGGGGGGGGGGCTACTAGTACATTCAAAGGAAATTGTTATGCATGTGGTGAACTTGGGCATTCAGTTAGGTATTGCCCCAATACTAATCAGGAGCAGTTTGGTCAGCAGGGGCAGAGGAAACAACCACCCTTGCCGGCACCCCAAGTTCCACAGATTCAGACTCAGAACCGACCAGCTTTACCAGCATCGCCACCGCCTAAGGGGCAACCTACCCAACTGTTGCACTATGGGAGGGTCTACAACGTCATGCCAAATCATGTGCAGGCTCCACCGCAATGAGGCAGAGTCCACTTGGATGAGGGAGGTTGAAATAAAGTCAAAAATACCCAGATCTTTTATTTTAGGTATGAGGCGAATTTCAAGGACGAAATTCCTTTTCGAGGGGGGAAGAATATAATACCCCGTAATTTGAGGATATTTAATTTGAGTTTTCATTTATTTGATGGAGTTTTTAATTATTTAAGTACTTTAATTAATTTTGTTAATGCCTGTTTTTATATGTTTAATGTGGATGTTTGAATTATTGCTAAGTGTTTATTATGTTTAATTGTGTGTTAAATATTTGTTTTAAATATAGTTTTTTTCTGTTAAATAAAAATATGTTGGTTTGGGCTGCATTTTCTTTATTCTTGTTTTAATTATTTTTATTATTATTAGGTTGGGTTAGGCTGCTAGCCTGGGCTATATATATATATATATATAGTTGGGCTAAATATTTTATATTTATTAGTTTAATTATTTAAGAATATTAAATAAGAGAAAAGGAATTAGGGTTCAGTAGTTTCTACGTACAGAGGATTCCTACGCACAGATAGGGAGAAAACGATAGACGCCAGGAAAAGAGAAAAAAAGTGATTTTTGCTCAACATCACAAGGCAAGTTCGAACTCTTCTATTCCTCTTTGAATCTGTATACATATATATATTTTTTTGTATATACATGTTGCTGGAATATATATATAATAAATATATTAATTGTATAGACATGTTGCTAGAAATTATATGCAATTAATTATGAAATTAAATGATTTTGAACGCTAAGAATATTTCTGTGAATTAAACATGAAGATTTTGGAGTTTTGGTACTGTTTAGGGTATTTTTGCATATGTATATACATATATATATATGACTGTATAGGCAGGTATATATATATATATTAACATGAAATTGGGTTTACTGTATTCATCATTTTTGAACGCTTTTGTTCCGATTAAAAGGTAGATCTTACTTCCTAGAACAATCCTTGAAAGTTTGGTTGTGAACTGTTGGATAGATTGACGGGAAATGGAGTTTGAAATTTTAGATTTTCGAAACTTGAAATTGGGCGTTTTTGATTTAGTCCGCGAGAGGGGATGATTTTGGTACTAATGCGTAGCTTAGATCGATACGAGTTCAATGGTATATTCATATGCGCAATTCGGTGCCCAGAAGTGATCAGAAAGTGATAGGGAAGTTCGGCCACCATTGTTAAATCGTGGAGCTTCAGGTGAGGAAAAAGAAAAGAAAAAGAAAAAAAAAAAAAAGAGGAAGGGCTAGCGCGCCGCCGGCGCGTGGGGGCGCTTCCGGGCGGCGCCGGCTACTTTCGGTGACCAGAAGGTCATTTTTGGGGCCCAATCTCGGGGGCCCACCTCTGGGTCCGATATGGGCCCATTTCGAATTATTTTAGTATTTGTTTTGAATTTTTGAAATTTTTGGAAAAAACTTGAAAATTCGGAAGATCATTTTTTAAAAATACTTTTATAATTTGAAAAATTCCCAAAATTTTATGTCAACTTCCTGGGAGCTTAAGGAGCTTGGGGTTTAAATTTCATGTCAAAATGATTTTCCATTGTCTTTAAATTAATTTTTAAAGTGTCTAACAAACTGGATTTTTCAGCTTCTTTAATTTTAGAAAATACTTAGAAATTTCCAAAACTTCCTAAATTTTTACTGTAACTTTTTGGAGGCTAAATACACTTAGGTTTAAACTTTCAACTTAAAATAATCTTTCCTTGTTGTTCAATTGATTTTTAAAGTGTCCAAAAGTTGGGTTTTTCAGTTTCTGTAATTTTAGAAAATACTTTTGTAATTCCAAAAATTCTTAAATTTTTGCTATAACTTTTTGGAGCTTAAATAAACTTGGGTTTAAATTTTTATCATGAAATGAGCTTCCCTTGGTGTTCAATTAATTTTTAAAGTATCTAAAAGTTGGATTTTTCACCTTCTTTTATTTGTTGGAAATGTTTTTTAAATTTTAGAAAATTCTAGAATGATTTAATAGGGTTCTTAGAAGTAGAATAGGCCCAGAAGCCTAGATAAGAGTTTGGTTTAGACTCCCTCATAGATTTGAGTGCATTGGGGGTTGGATTGGGTGTTTGCTTCTAAGGTGGTTAAATTGTGTTACTTGATTTACTTGAATGTATTTTCCTTTAAGGATATAAATGCCCATTAAATACTTGATTATAGCTTACTTGTAAACAATTTGTCTTATGGTGATAATTGCATGTCAGATAATTTGAATTACTTTGTTTGTGCAAATTAAAATTATAATGCACCTTGTTTATTTTATGTTTCATCTTGGGACTGCATCTATACATTTTATTTGGCATGTAAGGATTGCCCGGCATGTCAGGATCGCCCATACCTAATAAGGTATCTATGCATTTTATTTTGGCATGTAAGGATTGCCCAACGTGTCAAGACCGCCCATACCTAATAAGGTATCTATACATTTTATTTTGGCATGTAAGGATTGCCCGGCGTGTCAAGATCGCCCATACCTAATAAGATATCTATGCATTATATTTGGCATATTGGGATTGCCAAGGCTTGTCGGGATCACCAAACACCTAATATGGTATCTTTATATTTTATTTGGAGCATGTCAGGATTGCCTAATATCTAGTAAGAACGTTTCTCGTTATATATTCGAGCGTGTTACAATTATTTCTTGTGTAAACTTAAAACTAGTCTGCATTTGCATTAAGATAACTGATGTGTTAGTGTAGGGTGTGGGGTGGCTCTATTCTTGGGTCATAGGGTTAATTGGGGATATATATTTATGAGCTGGTGGATTATCTTTAATTGTATATAAACATAAATTTATTGTCTTGGGAAAGGATTATTGATGGAGGCAGGATAGGTATGCCTAATACCTTGTAAGGCATTTGTAGAATATATGGAAGAAGGCATGTTAGGATTGTTTATGGTTTGAACTTAGAAATTTATTTTATCTGTATTGTGATAATGGATGGGTTAGTTCAGAACATAGTTCTAGTTACTTCTAAGATAGGAGATTTAATGACTAAACGGTATAATTATATCTATATGTCTTTACTGTCCTCATATAGAGGGCATGTTTACCGATTCTCTGATTGGGTTGTAGTAGAAAGAATTTGCTCATGGGTTTAACCCACTTTGTTGATATTTCAGGTTCCAGACAGTTTTTACCTGGAGATTTGCGTGTGGAGTTCGTAGAGCTTGACAATCATCCATTTCTTACTATACTTTAGTGTAGGGACTCAAATCGGTTCATAAAGTTTTACTTTTATGTTTTTTGTTTGGTTAAGGGGTCCGTGGGTTACTGAACTTCCAAGTTGTATCAATCAGAATAATACAATGTTATTTAACATGATTATTCATTTCAGTTAGACTTTCCTTTCAGAATTTGTAATTCTTTTTCTTTTGTTATTGTATTCTATGCTTGTTTGATACCACTCACACCCATCCACAAAGGTTGCAGACGAGGACGTCGGGCCTCGTAGGGGGGTGGATTGTAGTAACCCTTGTAGACAGGTGTGAGTGGGCGGGTGAGAAGATAGACACTGGGCTGAGCTACCACATTGACAGGGTACATGGTGTTCAATCCCACATCGCCTGGGTGTGGAGAAGGGGATGTGCTTATATGTAGTATGTTCTCTTCAAATGGTATAAGGCCTTTTGGGGTAAAACCCAAGAACAAAACCGTGCGGGCTTAGGCCCAAAGCGGATAATATCATACCATGTGTTGGAGCAGGGTATTACAGTTGGTATCAGAGCCTAAACCCAGTCGGAAGTGTGTCGACGAGGACGTTGGGCCTCGTAGGGGGGTGGATTGTAGTAACCGTTGTGGACAGGTGTGAGTGGGCTGGTGCGAAGATAGACACTGGGCTGAGCTACCATACTGACAGGGTACAGGGTGCTCAATCCCATATCGCCTGGGTGTGGAGAAGGGGATGTGCTTATATGTAATATGTTCTCTTCAAATGGTATGAAGCCTTTTGGACTAAAACTCAAGAGCAAAACCGTGCGGGCTTAGGCCCAAAGCGGACAATATCATAGCATGTGTTGGAGCAGGGTATTACATCATGCATTATGTGTGTTTAATTGATTTAACATGTTATATGTTATGTGCTATGTAGATTATGCTACTCATGGGACTGAGCATTGCATTTTAGTGTTTCATTATGCGTCACGTGCTTAGTAGCGACATATAGTCACTACTTAGAAGTCCTGAATTTTGAGGATTTTGGTAAACCTAGGTAGAGGTTTGAAAATTGAGCAGATTGTGATGTTGAGATAGACATGTGATGATAGACTTCAAGATTGTGAGATCGATAGGATGTAAGATCCTAGATTTGGAATTGGATTCCATTAGGTGATAGCCTATGAAATTGGACAGAACTATGTGAGTTTTTTTAGTAAGTGCTTTAGAGGATTGTGAAAGTGAACCATACATGAGGTTTGGTTATTAGGCATGTTATTATTGCCTAGGGTTTCTAGTTCTGGAGATTTGATGAGACATGCCAAAGATTTGAACTTAAGTGAGCTAATGATGGTCGAGAAGTAGGAGTTGTGTTAAACTCCAATTGTGGGAGCTTAGGACTTTGAGAAAGTCCCTACGCAGTGATTTTCGTATGAAAAAAAAATGGGGATTGGATTGTGATTATAGGTTTGAGGAAATTAAATGTGTGAGGACAAGAAATGCGTATTGCCTGGGTCAAACTAACAAGGTGAAATGGCATAGCTGGACATTTTTCTTGATTAGTGCTTCTCTTATAATGTGTCAAGTCCAAGTAGTTGTAAAATTGACTCGTTGGGTATTGGCGAGTAAGGAAATGAAAGGTGAATGTTGCGAGTATAGCAAGTTTTGCTCATAAATGGGTGTATGATTGAGATTGTGATGACAAGAGTAAGTTAGTTCAAACCGCTCTTGAGGGTATGAGTTCCCGTACATGATAGAATACTTGAGGGGACAATTAAGATTCTCAAGAGGTTACAGAATTTGGGATGATCATTGTGGTGCTGTCATTTAGACGCAATTTTGCCTATTGACACATCAGTTGGAGGATCGGTCTCATATGGAAGCAATTTTGTCTATTGACCCATCCATTGTTGAGACTCATGTCATTTAGGCATAGTTTTGTCTATTGACACAGGTGATGGTGACCCTGGACACAGTTTTGTCCATTGTCACATTTGTGGTGGTGTTGTCATTTAGATGCAGTTTTGTCTATTAACACATCTGTTGAGATTCTTGTCATTTAGGCACAGTTTTATCTATTGACGAGGTGGTGGTGACTCTGGACACAGTTTTGTCCATTGTCCCATTTGAGTGGTGTTGTCGCTTAGACGCAGATTTGTCTATTGGCACACCAATTGAGGATCGGAGTCGTGGGGATGCAGTTTTGTCTACCGACCCAATCATTGTCATTTAGACGTACCTTTGTCTATTGACACAAGTGGTGACTCTGGGCGCAGTTTTGTCCATTGTCGCATATGAGTGGTGTCGTCATTTAGACACGGTTTTGTCTATTGGCACATCAGTTGAGGGTCGGAGTCGTATGGACGTAGTTTTGTCTATCGACCCAATTATTGTCACTTAGACGCAGTTTTTTCTATTGACAAGTGGTGGTGACTTTAGGCGCAGTTTTGGTCATTGTCACAATTGTGGTTGGTGTTGTCACTTAGACGCAGTTTTGTCTATTGACGCATCAGTGGTGGGGGACGCAGTTTTGTCTATTGGCCCATCAATTATGGAATTGTTGTCATCACTATAGACACAGTTTTGTTTGTGGACGCAACCCTTAGATTTGGTGATCTTCGTTGAGGGGCAGTTTAGCCATTTAACACACCTGAGGGTGTGCTTGTTATCATTGAAACACAACTTTGTCTATTGACACACTTGCTGATATGAGATTTTCATCATAAGAGACAATTTAGTCTATAGATGTATCATTGTGGGTGGTGTGACCCTGAGAGATTGAGTTTCGATTGTCATATGTGATTTGATTAGTTTTAGGACATGCCTAATTTATATGTCATGAGAGAATGACAGTGATAATATTATTGGTTTGTCTTGATTAGTTGTTAATTGAGGAAAAAATGTGACGTGAACGGTAAAGGTTTCCGCAGATTTTTGTTACTTGTGAACCGTACCTTGTGGTACCGGTGAAATTGAAAGGATCTAAGGATTCATTGTGAGACTTTGAGAGTAAAGATTTCATGAGTTTTGGAGAAAGGTAATCGAACCAGCCTAGGATTGAGTTATCAATCCTCAACAAACATTAGCCTCAGATCATGTATGAAAGGTGTAAGTTTGGATTGTGAACATAATATTGTCTGGTGTGAGAACTTTAAGAATTTTGATTCAAGGAGGGTGAATTACTAGAAAGGGATGCATATGCATATACTGTAGAGACCGTGACCAATTTTGGACGATTTTGCATTTTTCACATAATAATTGCCATAAATGCAGTTTGAGTGATGTTTAACATGTTTTGAGTGTGGGGAACATATTTGGAAAGTGTTTTAAGGGTTTTGAAAAGTTTTTGTAAGATTTGGAGAAGTGGGGCTCGAGATGCGACTTAAGTGGACCTGAAAATTCAGAAAATTTTTGAAAATATTTATTTTTGGGAATGGCTTAGATGAAATTTTTAGAGAGTGGAGGAAGTGATTTCGAGGCCGTAGGAGTTTTCAAAATCAAAAACGGAGTCCAGAAAGTTATGTTAAGTGGTTGGGGGCATTTTAGTCTTTTTAAGAGCCAAGATATTTTAAATATCAAGGCTGAGAGATCTCAGCCATTATACACGGTTGTTTCTCTCTTTATATTGCTTCCTCTTCTCTTCTCTACCTTCTCTCTACATTTCGGAGTCGTTCGGGTGTGATTCAAGTTCCGCTGAAGAAAGGAGGTACGTAGGGGACGACTAGGGCTTCCCTTTGGACCGAACAAAGTTGTGATCCAGCAAGGTAGACGTCGCTGGAAATTTGGTGGAGTGCTTGGAAGGCCTTCATTTTCAAGGTAGGAGTTATTCTTCTCTTTTAATTGTCGATTCTAGGGTTTCGGGTGAAGAGGAGAGGTATAGGTTGTGTATCACATGCTTTAGGAGAGTGAGAGGGGTGGGAAGTCAGATTTTCTCCTTCTCTTGAATCCTATCTTTGCACATTTAGTGTTCCTTATGTTGATTTTAGCATGTGGGTTAAAGTGTGTGAATGGAAGAAATTGGGTATATAGGTGTTATGTGCTCAATTTGGGATTTGTGTGCAAATGCATAACCTTATGATATATATGTGATTATATGTGGGATATGTGGTGGTTGAATGCATGTTAGTTCTATGTGCTAAAATTATGCATTGAGTGTAGCATGAGTAAAGTATGGTAATTTTGAAGTTGTATGCATATGAGAGGTTATATGCATGTGTTATACATATATGTGCTATATGTGGTATGTGGTGATGAGAAACATGCTTTTTACTTCCTTTTAGTATCAATGAGCATGAGTAGAGCATGAAAATAAAATGCCATGTGTTTATGCATTCGTATTCCATATGTGGGAGGTTGCGGAAAAATGATGCAAAAGAGTTACACGAGACTTCGGAGTGGTTCAACCGTGTTGAGAAATGTGGTAAAATTACCCACTACGTATGGCCCTCAGAGTGGACCCGCCATACTAAGGCTTAATGCCTAGAATCAGAGATTGTCCAAGAATTATGAGTCTCGGAGTTGTCCCCTCACTTAATGGCAATCTTATACATTGTCATGATAGAATGACCCCTCGGAGTGGTCCAGGTCATAGGATGGTTATTGGAGGTGTCCAAGGTCACGTGATCCTCGGAGCGGACCCATCATGTAGGGTATCGGATGAGGACCGAGAGAGAGCATTTACTTTCCTTAATGCTTTTATGTTTGAAAATGTTAAGCATGATTCGTGAAATATGTCATCCTCTTTAATTGAATTGGTTGATTTGTTTGTGAGATCGTTGACGTGGCATGTTGTGTATTCATATGCATTCCATGTAGGTTAGTGTCAAGTCGGCACTCAGGAGGGTTGGGGGATCTCTATTGAGCCGCAGTGGTGCTCACCCCTTTATTCTAAACTCTTTTTACAGATAAGGCACCGACGACGGATAGGACTTAAATGTCCAAGTGGAACTCTAGTTGTATTTTGTTATTTTTTGGAAGTTATATACATTGTGGCTATCCGTGCCGACTTGTGGCACGTTGATTATGAAATTGTAGTCATGGTTGGATTTTTAGCATTTTTGGACCTTATGCATGAAATCCTTGTAATAACTATGAACTTGGAAGTCATTTAGACTTGGGATGTATGTTTTGGACCCAATGAATGTTTTGAGATTATATAAATGTTGTACTTACATTACCACATATGTAACTTCTGTTTTTCATTTGAATCTTGTATGTATAAAGATGAGGTTGGTTTATGAGAATTTGTGGACATATGTAGAGATGAAAATGAATTATGAGACCTTTGTGATTCAAGTGTGTGATTTGATAAATGGGCATGATGATATAGCATTTCTAGATGATTTGAATGTTGTTGGATGAGCTTTATGTGTTGGAAAGGTTTATATATGAGTATTGGGGTAAATTTTGGTCAAGAAGGTGTGAAATGGGGTTTCCAGGTTGAATTAGTTGACTTACTCCCTTCTATAAGTCGACTATTGTTGGCAGAGCATTTTAGAGCTTTCTATAGCAGCAAAATAGTCGACTGATGCACTTCATAAGTCGACTGATTCACTTTTAAGTCGACTGACAAGTCGACTAATGCAGATTTTCAAAATCTTGAAATAGGCATAACTTGGTCGTTTCAAACCCGAATCAAGCGATTCTTTTTTTGAAATTGAGTATTTTGAAACTCTATTTCCAATGGTTTCACTTCTAACCTATGATTATGGACTTACAAGGAGTTATGTACCCGTGCTTGTGTGAGGTAATCATTGAAAGGTGTATGGTGGAAGCCCACTGGGATTGGTTGATGTTGAGTTGTGTGTATATACATACGTATACTTATGTGTATATATAGATGCATGAATGTGATTAAGCTTCTACTGTAATTATGGGTAAATGGACGGATGTCACCTCGGGTTTTCGGGCAATGGATTTCGGGGCGTGACAGCATGGTATCAAAGCTTGATACTATCGCATGAGTGTGGTTAAGGTTGTTCACGGGGTTGAGTGAATGGATTCACACTTGGGATTCGGGTCGATCTGGGAGAGTCTCGCTGTTCCAAATTTTGGGGCATGATATACTTTCACTGATTGGAAAGTTGGTAGGTTAGAAAGTAAATTGATTACAGTTTTGATCTTCCTAAACTTGATTTGGGATATAATTTATAGCCATGTTAGTTACAATATGATGATGGCACAATAGTTTTGGAGATGTGTGGACATCGTTCGAGATGTGCCAACAGTTTGATATTTTATGAAATTTGGTGCAAAGTGGTGTGATGTGATAACCAAGAACCTTGTTAGTTACGGAGTGGAAGCCGCGTGTTGGATACCGGCGAGTTATGATTATTTCTTGTGATAAAAGGAAGAAATGAGAGGTCACTTAAGGTTTAGTTACAACACCCTTGAGATTCAGAGTATGATGTTAATTTCGTGGACGAAATTCTTTAAAGGTGGGGAGGTTGTAGAGACCGAAACCAAATATGACTGGTTTTCAAAATTTTCACCATTTTCACTATAAATGTGTTTCGAATGATATTCTGGATGTTTCGAGAGTGGAAAACATGTTATGAGATTTTTGAAAGTTTTCAAAAAATTTAGAGAAGTTTGACTTTTTGGTCAAACGAGGGCCCGGGACGCGATTCGAGTGGGCCCGAGAAATTCGGAAAATTTTGGAAAATAATTATTTTTGAGATTGGCTTAGACGAAATGTTTAAAGAGGTAATGAAGCTATTTTGAGATCACAGAAGTTTTCGAAATCGAAAACGGAGCCCGGGAAGGTACGTTAAGTGACTTGGGGGCATTTTGGTCATTTGGCACCCCAGATATTATAAATATCTAGGGCTGAGATATCTCAGCCATTTCTTATGGCTATCTCTCTCTCTCTAAATCTCTCCCACTTTATCCCCCCACCTTCTCTCTACATTTTAGGTGCATTCGACTTGTATTCGTGATTCGCCGAAGAAAGAAAATGTGTAGGGGACGGCTAGGGCTTCAGTTTGAACTGAACAAATGCAAGTTTTGGCAAGGTAGAGATTGCTAGAAATCTTGGGAAGTGGTTGGACAACCTTTATTTTTGAGGTAGGGGTTCTTCTTCTCTTCTATTTGTCGATTCTAGGGTTTCGGGTGAAGAGGTGAAGTATATGGTGTGTTTTGCATAAATAAGAGTGGTGAGAGGGGTGGGATTTATTGTTTTCTCCTTCTCTTGAGTCTCTTCCATGCAAAATTGATGTGGATTGTGTTGTGCAAAGCATGAGGAACAAGTATGTGTAAATGTGTTAAGTTGAGAGCATGAATACCTAAATGTGTGTACATGTGAAATTATGTGAAATGATGAATATTTTTGTGGTTATGTGTTGAGGTGCCAATGTAAAATGCATGCTAGTTATGTGTAGCAAGTGTATGCATTGAGTAGAGCATGAGTAAAGTATGTTAAGTTTGGGATTGTAGGCATATGTGACATAATATGCATGTTTTGCACATGTATGTCCTATATGTGGTATAAGGTGATGAGAGGCATGCTAGACATTTATTTAGTATTGATGAGCATGAACGAAGCATGAAAATAGCATTCTATGTATATAAGTACCCATACTTGTATCTTGTGTTGAATGAATGTGAAGTTGTTGATGTGGCATGTAGTGTAACAACATGCATTCCATGTAGGTCGGTATCTAGTCGACACTTAGGAGGGTTGGGGTATTCCTACTGAGCCGCAGTGGTGCTCACCCCGCTCCCCCAAACATTTTTATAGCTAAGGCAATTATGGACGGACAAAAAAGGAATTGCTTGGTCACTTGGAGCATTTTGGTGTATTTTGAGGTTTTGAGGGTGAAATACGTATTTGGCTCTCCATGCCGGCAGATGGCATGTGGATTATGTTGAGTTATATTTACATTAACGTTATATGTAACTTGTATATTCATTTAGACCTTGTATGTGTAACCAATGAAGTTAGTGTATGGATATTGTGAATGTATGCAATGATATAT
Organism: Cornus controversa; assembly: GCA_026545225.1. Classification (NCBI taxonomy): domain Eukaryota; kingdom Viridiplantae; phylum Streptophyta; class Magnoliopsida; order Cornales; family Cornaceae; genus Cornus; species Cornus controversa. The sequence continues at coordinate 34,348,526 of CM048845.1, read as the reverse complement.
GCATTTTGATAGAAATGTTTGAGGATGGTGAGATCATAATGTTCCAAATGTGTGATTTGGAATTTGTGTGTGATGATTTATCATGTATGGATGATCTTAATGTTGAGGGAATGGTCCTAGGTGGTTAGAATGTGATTTGGACCCAAAATGGACAAAATGTGAAGTTGTAGGAAATTCTGGAGAGTGCAATTTTGATTGTGCAATTTTGATTGTGCAATTTCGCACAATCAAAATTTTCTAATGTATCCAAACTTCAAACGGGCATAAGTCTTTCGTTTTAGATCGGAATTGAGTGTGGTTTGTTTAGAAATTGTATATTTTTTGATTCTCTATCCAATGGTATAGGATTCAGTCTCAGATTCTAATCTTACAGGGAGTTGAGTCCCGAAAGTGTATAAATTATGAGAATAATAGGTTCATTGCTTGACTCAGAGTGGAACTAATGATGCTATAGCATTCCATTGATGATTTGAGCTATGTGTCTAATGAAATAACATTGATTAATGATTTAAATATTATATGGATGACTCCAGATGATTAGAGTGAGGGTTGGGAATCAAAAAGACCAAGTTGTGAGATAGCATAAATTCTCCATAGAGAGAATTTCGATCGTGCGAAATGATCATTTTGCATGATCGAAGTTTTTGATTGTGCAAAATGGTTGTTTTGCACAATCGAGAAAATGCAGTCATTTAAGGATGAAAAGTCCTAAGAGGGTTGATATTTCGATACTACTTCGCAAGCATCTCGATTGCGTGAAGCACTTCGATCATGCAAAAGTCAGGTTTCGCACAATCGAAGTTTCAATTGTGTGAAAATAGGAACTAGCAACCAGTGTTGTGCAAGTGTGGCCAGGTGTGGGGCCTTAGCTAAGGTTGATGTTAGGGCATGCGTAGACATACATGTGTAGGTATTTAAGCTTCCGCAAGTGTAAGGTGTTGATGTGAGGTGATAGTGATGTGGAAACACTGTTCACCCTTGGTTCCCGGGGAATGAAAATCGGGGGGTGACAACTTGGTATCAGAGTATGGTATCACAGTGAGATTTGAAAGACAAGATGGTGATGTAACAATCCAATCACCCTTGGTTTCTAAAGAATGGAAATTGGGGTGTGACAACGTGAGACTCTGATCGGTCAAGAGTTCGTTCTCCCTCCCAAGCGGAATCATGTTCCTCTGAATTCTCCTCGCCTGGTGAGGAATTCTCGGTTTGCTTTCTTGTGAGCTGGGCTATCCTCTCCTGGAGCAGATCATTACGCCGATTAGATTCCTCCAATCGCTCTCATATTTCTTGTAGGATCTATTCGTGTGTCAAATTTTGCTCCATCGTCTGGTTGTGGATGGGTGGTTGATGTCCTACCATGGTTTCGGAACGTAGCTGTACTGCCATAAATTTCTAAGAAATTCCTGAGTACGTCGTTCCCCCAGATGGCGCCAAAGTGTAGGTGCAGAATAGTTGCCACCACACTTAGAAGAAATTTCTATATGTTTTTCTTATTCCAGAAGCGATCCCTTTCTTATTCACTTTCCCCCTCTTATATAATTTTGTGGATACATTAATTGTGCCTGTAATTATTCCACCCTTCTCGTGTGCTTGATTGTACTCATGAAATTCTTTCTTGATTTATTGCAGAAATTCAGCGTCTGGTTCCGTAATTAAATGAAAAATTTAGATCTTCCCTTGTGGCTTCGCTGTCTTGCGATGGACGACCTGGAAGGTGACCCATCATTTGTGACGTGACTGCCATGTATACTCCGAGCTGTTATTTTCACGCGTCATCTCATGCCCGATATTTTCTCCCATTAGAGTTAGTGAAGGACTGAACCGTGAGAACCATTAAGACCGAACCATAAAATTTAATTGATGGTGTATGCAGGTTGATAGATACAAGATAACTAATGTTGAAGGAAGAGAAATTGTTGGCCATCGGTCACCTTTTTTTTTGACTTTCAGTTGATTGTGTGTGTTGGTTTTAGCAATATATTAACTCTATTAACTATTGTTGGGCTTGTCTTTTGACTACTTGGGCTTAGACCCACATTTGTACATTCAGTTTTACATATAGGGAAGAAAAATTATATTCTAAATAAAAAAAAAAATATTTCATTTCACCCACATTTGTACAATCAGTTTTACGTATATGAAAGAAAAATTATATTTTAAATAAAAATAAAAATACAAATATTTAATTTCACTTAAAAAGTGAGGTAATTTTATTAAAAGGGGAGTGGAAATATTTTTGATATTCTGATTGAACTACCTATTAGATTTGGCTTTGAACAAATGTGTCAAAATCTTATGTTTAGATACTTTAGCACGTCGCTCTCATTTGAGGATATTTTCACAAATTTCTTCATCATTTTACACTCAAACTTCCTTTTTGGCGTCCTCTTGAAGCTTTTAGGTAAGTCACTCAGTTAAAGTTGCGTCAAAGTCACGATTGTGGGCATAGGGTTCTTTATCATGGTTCTTTTTAATTATCTTGGGTTGGTCTTGCTTTTACTATCATCCTCGGATTTCACGCAAACTTTCATTTTTGAGAATTAATTAATTATTTTTTTATTTAGAGAAGATTTATAATTTATTCAGTGTATTATATATTAGGTGTATTTTAGTTATGCGTATAAAACACACACGATAAAATTTATCGTACGAATATACACCATCAAAATTCATCTGACATATCTAGACTTGATGCACACGTTTTCATTCATTTTAACCTATGTAATAATCCTAGTCATCATATGTGATTATCTCCCTTATGTGTGTTAGAGAGAGAGAGAGAGAGAGAGCGCGCGCGCGCGCGCGCGTGAGTGAGAGTGGGTGAGAGGGAGACAAAAGTAGAATATCTTGACTTCTTGTCCACATTAACAGAATAGTCTCTTAAGTCGGCCAGGCTGAATTAAACAGCCACAGATGGCGAACCATCAACAGAAATTCACTAACGACAACACCACAAATAGAAACATCCAAATCCCTCCCTGGACGGACACTTCTCAACCGTTGGATCACAACTAGCCAACCAATCACCACCATTCATCATCACCCCAACCAAAGGGCAACTACGTAATCTCACATACCCACATGCTCAATCACAGCCGTTGGATCATTTGCAGGCTGTTATATGGCCGTATAAATAACTTCCACATTCCTCTCCCTCATTCAAGCCCCTTTCAGGGAGAGTCAAAACAGTTAAAAATTTCCAGCTTCCCAATTTTACCCCTGACCACCTACTCCTCCTAAGCCAAAATGCGTGAGATTCTTCACATTCAAGGAGGGCAATGTGGGAATCAAATTGGATCAAAATTCTGGGAAGTTGTATGTGATGAGCATGGCATTGATCCCACCGGCAGGTACTGTGGGGATTCCGAGCTACAGCTAGAGAGGGTTAATGTATACTTCAATGAAGCCAGCGCCGGGCGGTACGTGCCACGAGCCGTGCTCATGGACCTCGAACCGGGGACTATGGACAGCGTGAGGACCGGTCCCTACGGACAGATTTTCCGGCCTGATAACTATGTTTTCGGCCAGTCAGGGGCCGGAAACAACTGGGCTAAGGGCCACTACACTGAAGGTGCCGAGCTTATCGATTCCGTGCTCGATGTTGTGAGGAAAGAAGCAGAGAACTGTGACTGCTTGCAAGGTTTGTGTTGTGATTTTGGAAGTGTAATTTTAATTATTGCAGTATGTTTTTAATTATATATACCATCACTTTGTCAATCTTACTACATATATAATCCGCATGGGAGGCCAACTAGATATGGGGTTAATTAACATGGGGCTAAAGGCTTAGGTTCCACTCTCACACAGCCTAGAACATCTGGGTTAATTTATACGGACATGTTTGGGATGCATTTTTATTTAACTTGTTTTTTTTTGTTTTGTTTGGCTACCGTAGAAACAAAGTAAAATATGTTTGGTACTGCGAGTTATGTTTTGAATATTGTCGAAACATTGCAAGTATATTAGCCAAAATTAGATGTTTTTTTATTGTGTTGCAGCTACTGTAGCCGGAAAATAAAATAAAAACTTAGAACACAATTTCATTACAAAACGTCTCGTAAAAAAGGGAAAAACAAAAATGCATGCCAAACTTACAAATGCTACACATGTTGGGAGTTTACTTTGTTGTGTAATGTAGCAACCCTGATTAATAGGGTTTCTTGTTACGGAAAAAAAATGTTACTCCCTCCCGTCCCAAAATATATGGGTATTTCGGGAACTGTATATATATAGTGATCATTGGTTATCAATTGAAAATGCAGGATTTCAAGTGTGTCATTCCCTTGGAGGTGGAACAGGTTCAGGAATGGGAACTCTGCTCATTTCAAAGATTAGGGAAGAGTATCCAGATCGAATGATGCTCACATTCTCTGTCTTCCCATCTCCAAAGGTGTCAGACACCGTGGTAGAGCCTTACAATGCTACACTCTCTGTTCATCAACTGGTGGAGAATGCCGACGAGTGTATGGTCCTCGACAATGAAGCACTCTATGATATCTGCTTCAGGACTCTCAAGCTCTCCACCCCAAGCTGTGAGTGCTGTAAAAAACAAACAGCAAATTAGTACATGTCATACTTTTATGTCTTATGCCTAACTTCGTTGTCCATTGTTTCTATTTTTTGATGCAGTTGGGGATTTGAATCATCTGATTTCAGCAACAATGAGTGGGGTAACTTGTTGCTTGCGATTTCCGGGGCAGCTGAATTCAGACCTTCGGAAGCTAGCAGTGAACTTGATCCCCTTCCCTCGGCTTCACTTCTTCATGGTGGGTTTTGCTCCTCTGACCTCCCGAGGGTCACAGCAGTACCGTTCACTCTCCGTCCCTGAGCTGACACAGCAAATGTGGGATGCCAAGAACATGATGTGCGCTGCTGATCCACGACATGGGCGTTACCTAACAGCATCAGCCCTATTCAGAGGCAAAATGAGCACCAAAGAAGTGGATGAACAGATACTAATTGTGCAGAACAAGAACTCTTCCTACTTTGTTGAATGGATTCCAAACAATGTCAAGTCTAGTGTTTGTGACATCCCACCTAAAGGGCTTTCCATGGCTTCGACTTTCATTGGGAATTCAACTTCTATACAAGAGATGTTCAGGAGAGTGAGTGAGCAATTCACTGCCATGTTTAGGAGGAAGGCCTTCTTGCACTGGTACACAGGAGAAGGAATGGATGAGATGGAATTCACCGAAGCAGAGAGTAACATGAATGATCTTGTTGCAGAGTATCAGCAGTACCAGGATGCTACAGCTGATGAAGATGGTGATTATGAAGATGATGATGATGATGATGCAAGCCCCGGCAACTGAAAGTGTTCCTCTGGTTTGCTGTTTCGTATACTACGTGCAGCGATGAATGGCTAGATTGGTATTTCACTAAAATTATGATTATGACAGATGCTAAATGATTTGAGTGAATCACTAATGATTCTATATTCCAGTGCACTAGTTTTAGCAGAAGCATGTCATACCTTACTGCTTTGCCGTTTTGGTAACTTTCTTGTTCTTCTCATAAAATAAATACTCTCAGTTACATCAGATTGCAATTTTTGTGTCTTTTCCACCTTATCTATATACGATGAGCAGACTTGGAATATTTGGAATTAATCACCTACATACATACATACATACATGTATATATATACACACACATACATATCATTTAATCCGTGAACCTAACTTGCGAAAGTTTATGTAAATTACTGAGCATTTCTTTATACATATTGATGCATCCAATCCTCATTCCTCCTGCAAAGTTACTCCTATGGTCTTGTGAATGAACCATGCCTTGGAATAATGTTTTGCAATTGTGGCTGCAAAGAGTAAACAAAATTTTATATTCAAGATAAACAAAAATTAAGGGAAAAACTTCATATTCTTTAGCAAATCTTTCGCTACAGAAAAACAGAATATTAGATAATAAGTAGCAGCAGCCATCATGGTGATATGTATATATATATATATCAGCTTGCTATGTGCTAAGAAGAGCCCCCATTTTTCAAATACAGAGTCATTAATTGGGGAAAATCACAGTAAAATAGTACAGATCATACATTTGGCTCAGATTGCATCGGAAGCTGATCTACTGCACAACTGTAAACCAACTAAACCAACATGTTTGCTTCTGGTATTACTATGCAATTGCAATGAATTTTGATACATCACTTTGTTAGGTCAATAATGGAAGTTTTTTTATTACAGGCCTAAATTTGATAAAAGAGACGCTTATATTCACACACAGGATGAATCCAGATCGTTTCTGTTCTGAAACTGATCAGAATCTCCTTTTGCCCAAGAAATCCAAGTAAAAGAGAAATTGATGCAGCTTAGTAGAAATGAATGAGTTCATCCCCATCTGGGCTTTTATTCAAGCACGTTGTGGTTAATTTTCATATCCTTCCATCTTTGTGGCATGCATGAACTGGTTAATTGGAGAAGCATCCAATGGAAAGGGAAGCCTTTGAACTGCAGAGCTTCTGCCTACAAGCTTGCCTTTGCTTCAGTAGTGTACAATATCTGGCGAGAACGTTGGACCCTTGATTCAGTAGGCAAGTAGCTACTGTCCTGCTCTTTTTTGGACTCCCCTGATGCTATAAGAATGACAACTGAATCTGATCTCGCTGGTTGTGTAATTGGGTCTACGGCTAAACAGAGTTGATGAATGTGCTATTAGGAATATACATCAAAAGATAAAACAATCACACAAAAAAAATACAAGAGATTTACAAGATTCACCCTGATAATGAGTTACGTACAAGGAGCACACTGAACAAATGATTACAATCACTCAAACTATCTCTCACCAATTTCGCAAAATTAGATTTCTTCATCTCACAATTGTTCTCACAATTTGACACACAGTTTTAGGATTACACAAAACTCCTATTTATAAAGAGAGATATCTTGGTCATCAAGTTGTCTTGATCACCAAGTCTTGAGGTTTCAGAAGGAAAGTTCAATTAGGAATTAAATTCCTAAATAAGTCCAATAATAATAGGAAACAAATCTTCTAGCAGTCAAGCTTCCAAAAACCATTGTCCTTAGGTTCCACAACCACAATAATCTCCCACTTAGAGACTAAAGGACTAATGAATCTTCTCCATCAGCTCTCTATGTGCATCACAATGCACTTGGGTTTGCTCATCTTCTATCTTCAAGCTAGAAGACTTACTGAAACTGCGCAAAGCTTCAATTTCTCCATCGTCACTGCTTTGGTTAACATGTCAGCAGGATTCTCGGTGCTAAGAATCTTCTCAAGTAACAACACTCCATCTTCTAACAGTGAGCGAATAAAGTGATATCGAAATCTTATATGTTTGGTCCTTGAATGAAATACAGAATTCTTTGTCAAGTGTATTGCACTCTGACTGTCACTATGCAAAACATTCTTCAGCTGCTTAAATCCTAACTCTGTCAACGATTCTTGTAACCAAATCATCTCTTTACTGGCATTTGTGACTGCTATGTACTCTGACTCTGTTGTGGACAACGCTACAATCTTTTGTAACTATGAAACCCAACTGACTGCAGTAGTACCAACTGTGAATAGATACCTGGTCGTACTCCATCTGTGATCAATTTTTCTGACAAAATCAACATCTACATAACCATGTAGCTGCAAGTCGCTTCTTCCGAAGCACAAGCATTTTTGTGATACCATATAGATATCGCGATATCCACTTTGCTTTTTCCAATGTAGCTTTTCTAGATCACTCATGAACCTACTCACAACTCCCACTGCATAAATAATGTCTGGTCTCGCGCACATCATGACATACATTAAACTTCCAATAGCTAAAACGTATAGAACTTTAGCCATGAAGTTCTTCTCTTCTTCTATCATCGGACACTGATCCTTGGATAAGCAAAAGTGGCTCGCTCAGGGTGTGCTCACTGGCTTAGCATTGCTCATGCTGAATCTCTTCAAGATGTGCTCAACATAGTTCGCCTAAGACAACTGCAAAATACCTTTCTGCTTGTCCCTTTTAATCCTCATCCCAAGTATCTGCTTCACTGCACCAACATCCCTCATCTCGAAATCATTCGATAACTGTTTCATCAACTTGCCAATTTCTTTAAAATCAGAACCTACCATTAACATGTCATCAGCATAAAGTAGCAATATGATGTAACTCACATCAAAACTTTTGAAGTAGAAGTAATGGTCAGTGTTGCATTTGTTGTAGCCATGTATCTGCATAAAAATGTCAAGTTTCTTGTACCACTACCTTGGGGTTTAGTTTAAGCCATACAAACTCTTCATCAATTTGCAAACACGTTTCTCTTTTACTTTGACTGAGAAACCCTCCGGTTGTTGCATGTAAATCTCCTCCTCTAGGTCTCCATGAAGGAAAGCAATTCTCACATCTAATTGCTCAAGGTGCAAATCCTTAGATGCAACAATACTCAAAACTGAATGAATGGTATTTAGTTTTACAACCGAATAAAAGATATCAGTGTAGTCAATCCCTTCCTTCTGTTGAAAGCATTTGACCACCAATCTAGCCTTGTATCTCTTGAAACTGTCATATTTCTCTTTAACTCTGTACACCCATTTGTTGTGGAGAGCTTTCTTCCCAATGGATAATTTGGCTAGCTCCCATATACGATTAGAGATAAGGTATTTCATCCCATCTCTCATTGCTAGCTCCAACTTGCTCGAGTGCTTTACTTGACATGCTTCATTGTAGCATTCTAGTTCTCCACCATCTATCAGTAACAAAAAATTCATGTACTTCCGATTTGGTACATGTGGACGAGTGGACCTTCTGGGTGTAGATTCTGTAGTTGGGCTCTGTGGTGCTTGCTGTTCTGTAGGCTCTTCTGGCTGAGGATCCTCAATAACCTGCTACACCACACTTCTTACTAGATCATCATCTAACTCAACATACACTGGATTTTCTTGTACGAGACTAGTGATTTGTGCAATACCTCTGTCCTTAATCACTTTTTCATTAAAAATCACTTTTCTACTACGAATGTCTTCTTATTGTGGTAATCCCAAAGTCGATAAACAAACTCATCTCCTCATATCCAATGAAGGTGCACTTTAGTAACTTGGAGTCCAGTTTTTCCCTAGCATAGTCACTAATATGCGCATAAGCAATACAACCAAACTCTTTTAGCCATGAAAGATTTACCTCCTTATCGCTCCAAACTTCTTCTGGTATTTGGGTATTCTATTTTTCGTACACACAATTCTCACAGAAGTCAATATCAATCGATTTCAGCCCTAGTAGTTTCCCCAACAAGTGCATGACTTTGAGCCCTTTTTCACTAATGTGACCTAGTCTCTGGTGCCACATGTTGTGATCTTCTTTGCTTTCAACAATTGTTATTGATACTTTAGCACTGATAGTTGTGTAGAGAGAGCCATTGTTCTTACCACGTGCTATGATCATTGCGCCTTTGGAGGCTTTCCACAAATCCCCAATGAAGTTTATTTCCTAACCTTCATCTGATAATTGACCAACGAAAATCAGATTCTACAATACCCCGTAATTTTGAGGTTATTTAATTTTAATTTGGGTTTGAGATTGGGTTAGATTATTGAGTTTGGCTCGATTATGTGGTATTATAAATTTTAAGTTTAGGCTAAGTACATATTTATTATTAATATTATTTTTTCTCCCTTTTATTTCCTTTTTCTGATTTAAGTTGTTTTGAAAAACAATTTAAATCCTAAAAAGAAAATAAAATGGATATATATATATATATGAGAGAAAGGAATAGGGTTATTCATAGGGAGAGAATCCTAGAAAGAGAACTAGAGAGAGAAAATGTGTAGAGAGAGAATAAGAGAGACCAAGGGTGGCCGAACATGGTGAGTCTGCCATAGGAGGTGATGGTGGCACCGGTGACTGAAACTAGATGAAAACCGAAGAAGATGAACAGCGGTTTGGCCAGGGTAGGAGCTCCAACGATGGGTCTTCAATTCTGGCATTGGCTGGACTGTTGGGTCTGCCATGGGTTCTTCCATGGAGGTCTGACGGTGATTGGTGATAGTGCATGGCTGGGATGGTCTTGACTCACAATTTTAGGGGCTGTTTGGTTAGCACTAGGTGGCCAAGGTTTGGTTGATAGGTGGGCTGATATGTGTTTGGTTATTGGTGTGTAAGGTTGTGATGGTTTTGGGACTTGTGTGATTGAAGGTGGTGATGGGTTTAGTGAAGTGTGGGTTGGTGCTTTGGCCAGTTTCAGTGGTGGCTCCGACAATAAGTGATGGTTGTTTTGTTTGGGTTGGTGGCTCGCATGGAGGGTCTTCACGGCATGGGTTTTGTGGGCTGTTATTTTTTACAGCAATTGTGGTGGCAAGGAGGTTGTCCAATGGTGTGGAAATCGGCTATGTGCTTCGAAAGAAGGTGGCGGCTGGCCGTAAGTGGATAGCTTGGGTCTTCCTTGGGCATAGTATGAGGCGTGAATGGTTCATGGTGGGTTTTTATTACTTGAAATCTCAAGTAAGGTGGCTATCATGGTATTGGGTTGGCAAGTTTGTACTTGCGGTGTATGGTGATGGTGTTAATGTTGATGTTGATAGAGGAAGGTGCTGTTTGGGTGCATGAGATGGGTCTGATTAGGGGTGACCACGGATCGGATCGGATTAGATTTTGCATAATCCTAATTCGATCTGCGGATTACGGATTGGAGAAAATCCAATCCGATCCGATCCGTGGCAATCCACCAATCCGATCTGATCTGATCCATGATTGAATGAATCGGATCAGATCAGATTAACGGATTGGCCTAATACTCTTATTTGAATTTTTTTTTTTTTACTTTAAAAATTCCAAAAAAAATTTGATCAACAAACACAACACTTTCTAAATGAACATAATTGTTAAATAAACAAATATAATATATATTGAGCTTTTAGGTTTACCCATGTAAGTATATAGCATATTATATTATTATACATATAATTACTAATTATATATATAAATATATTGCCACAGATTGCCACAAATCGGATTGCGGATCGGATCGGATTTCTGACCCTCCAATCCGCAATCCGATCCGTGGCTAACGGATTTTAATTTTTTAATCCGCCACCAATCCATTAGCTAACGGATCGGATTGGATTTGTCCGAATCGGATTCATAGATTCGCGGATTTTTTGTGCACCCCTAGGTCTTATCATAGTGGTGGATCATTCTCTAATTCATTGTAGAGCAATTCTGGAAGTTGGGCTAGTTTGGCATGAGATTGGTTTGTATGGGCTAGACAACAAAAAATGATTAGCTTACTGTATGCTATGAAAAATGGCCTTGATTTTTGGGCCCTGTTTGGGTAAATGAAATTGGATTGGGTCAGAATTTAAATGTTGGTCTAGTACCAATTTAAAAATGAAATAGGTTGATTTAATTTGGGACTCGCTTTGACGTTGGACCGGGCCAAAAATTGTGGGCTTTGGATTTCTGGACAATAATAGATTTGCAAGCTTCTGGATATAAACCCGAGGCAAGTTGATACTCACTCTTTTCTCCTATTCGCATATATTTAATTTACGTGTGTTTATATAAATGTGCATACGTGATTTTTCTATGCAGTAAATTTGTATATATATATATATATAAATTCAATGTGCTTGTATTTATTAAATACATACTTGTAGAGTTATATATATAAACATATATATATATATATATTGTTAATAATTATGTGGATGAATATATATATATATATATATATATTAATGATTGTTGATTTAGTGATTTAAATTGCTTTACTTAAATTTATGTTGTGCAATTTAAATTGTGAATGTTTAATGTGGTTGTGTTGTGGATCTTTACGTGTAATTGATGGTGCAGTGTAATTGTTGTATTATTTTATGTGCACCATTTGTTGATGTGTACGTGTGTGTTTGATAATATTTTGTGTAATTAAATGTGTACTTGTTGATAATTAGTGTATTTAAATTTTGTCGTTTTATGTGTATGAAGTGTGAAAGTTTACGTATATTTTGTGCATTTATATTTATTAATGTTAAATGCAATGTGATTAACTTGTTATATTTGATTGTATTATTTATTGAAATATAACTTATTTTTGTATTTTGAGATTATAACGCAAATGAACCTTTAGATCTTTATTTCGGTTCATTAGATATTTATTTTCTGCTCAATATATGAGACAGATTATTTATTGTGAAAATTAGTAAGGAAGAATTGTATTTAACTATTTTCTTCTAATGGAAGAAGATGTATAGGACTTATGTATTTAAGGGACTGTTTGGAGAGTATAGATTTCTCTTTCTTTTATTCTTATTTTATATTTTTATTTGCTTTTCACATCCCGGATTTCTTTTAAAAAATCTGGGGTATGACAGATTCTTCCACAAGTCTGGGATGTGTCTCATATCCTTTAACTTTCAAACAGATCTAGTCAGCTTGATCTATAAATCACCCTTGCTGACTTTGTCTAATGATTGATCATCACTGAGATACACCTTATCAAGCTTACCAGGTGAATAACTAGTAAATAACTCTCTATTTGAGGTAGCATGAAACGAGGCCCCAGATTCAATCACCCATTACTCTGCCTTGCTCTCTAAAGAGCATATTAGCGCTTCATCTGAATCTTCCGAAATAATGTTTCCTTCAGTCTTCTCTACTTTTCTTTCCTTCAGGACTTTGCATGAAGTCCGGTAATTGATAAGTAATGAATATTGCATATTCAATGCCCTTAAAATTATATAAATTAGTGTCTCAGTAATATTTATTTAATATTTTTATTAATAATTTTAATCTTTTCAGGATTTCAGGTGATTAAGGGTAATTCTAACTAATAATGGTGCAATCGGGCTACAGATGGTGTTAGGCCTATTCACATTGAAGATTGGGTCAATTCAGGCCTAAAAAGCCCTGGACCCGTGTTGGTATTTAGAGAATAACTCCGTACACAATTATTAAAACGGCCCAAACTCCGCGCGGGTTGAAGGAAATTCGATTCTGCACAATTTCATATTTCACGAAAATTTCCTAAAACGGACGTTTTCATCAACTTTCTGCCCTATTTGCGCAGCTGCCACTTTTTGGACGCAAATGCCACTTTGTGAGGAGCAAGTGCCATTTTTTTATGCGCACTTGCCACTTTGGGAAGGCCAGGTGTCCCGTTGGTTTGGTTTCGCAAAATAAAAACGATGAAACGGAGGAAACTAGGGTATTCTGGAGGGGGAAGCAGAGAGAGATATACAGAGGCGATTCGTGACGATACGGGCAAGACGACGACAACTTCATCATCGTTCAAGCCTGGACTTCCGATCATGAGTGGCTAAACACCATTCCGGGGAAGTGATGTAACCCTAACCTGTCTTTCAATGTTTTAGTTTGTATATTAATTTGGGAATTATTTATTTTGTGCATTGATTGTATAACCAAGACATAAACAACAGCTGTGCTGTTAGTTTTAATTTGAATGGATTATTTCATTACATATATACTTTTGTTCTTGTAGAATGAATGCATGTTTGCAGTGATTAGGGTTTAGTTCTTTTCAACTTCTGTGATTTTGATAAGACAGGTTATACAATAGTTTTCATAGATCATTCAATTTAGAGTTTTTATAATTCGTACTAAGCGAAGATGGGTTATCATATCATTAGTTAGTCAGATGTATAGGCCATGCTTAGCGAAGACGAGTTATGCTTAATTGTATGTTGAATGAATCCTCTTGATAGAACTGAATTTGGCTTGTAGCCATTCTTTTCTGAATGCATAGATTAAACGTCCCAAATTAGTACAACTTTCATTGTCAGAAGGTTAGTGGTGAAGTCAATTCCCAGGACCCTCTATCTCCAGTATCCATCATTTATTTATGTTATTTAATTTCAGCAACTTAAGTTAAAAACAAAACAAATTATTTTTGAATTAAATTAGATAAGGTCTTGACAGCTTAACAACGAAACCAATGCAGTCTCTGTGGGTTCGACCCCTACTCACCACTTTACTAATTTTAGTAGAGTATTTGTAGGATTTTATAAATTCTTTTTTGTCGAAGTGTAAAACAACGATGACACTATTACATAATATTTTATTGTGTTTTGCACGTCGAACAAAATGGCGCCGTTGCCGGGGACTGTGATCATGATTGTGTTGTTAAGTTTAAAGATTAAGTCTATTTTAATTATAATTTAGGGCTTGTATATATTATATTTTTAATTTTTTTTAGGTGTTTTGTGTGTTTGAATATAGGTACAAGAGCTACTACACAAGTGGGAAGAAGTTGAAATTTCAGGACGTCTTGTGAGTTTTTGTATTTTAATTCATTCACTTATGTTTAGGATTGTTAGTTTCTTTTAATTTTGATTTTTTTTTTAAACATGTCATTTCAGTATGAGTATCCTTCAGAGGCATGTTTTGATCAATTTGGTTGTGTTATGGAGAATGTGAGTGAAAATTCAATGGATGTGTCTAAAAAATTAGATATATTATCATGGAGATTGGACCAATTTATGCCCTTTAGTAATGCTACTCCTACTCACTCGTCCATACCATATGAGTCATGTGCATGTTGCTTTAGTCATTTTCATCATGTGATAAATTGTCCTACTGCGGGACAATATTATGATTTTTATCCTGAATACACACATGAAAATTTTTCTATACCGAGTGATGATCCATTTTATCATACTTATTCTCCGGGATTTGAGGACAAAGTTTTGGCTGCCCTTGGCAAACTTGATGAACGAATTGGCAAACATGAAGAACAAACTAAATTGTTAAATTCACATTCACAATCCATGGCTAGGCTAGAAGTTCAAATCGAGGAAATAACCAATGCTTTGAAGTGTGAAGATCAAGAGGAACTTCCAAGTCAGCCCATGACTAATATTGAACTCACACAACCAATTGAGTTAGACCATGCCCCCTTTGTGGAATCATTACTCATACTGGACTCCAAAAATTTAAATGAAGAACTTAAGTGTGATCACTTAAGTCATAATGAGAGTCCACCTTTTACCTTTGTTTTTGACTTGAGTAGTGACAAATTAGATATTAATGAGAAAATTAGTCAAGAACAAGTTAAAGGGTCATGTTTTCCTGAATTAGTCGAATTTTATTCGATTGATTCATTTTTCTTAAAACCTCACATTGATATAGATAAGAGGTGCCTAAAAATTGTTTGGATTCAGGCACAAGAAAGTGAGGACAAAATAGGGGGGACACTCTTAGAGCTCCTCAAGAGATGTGGTATAGGGTGAACCTTCCATCAAAAGTAGTAGTTAGGAAGTGTGTGTTTTTCTTTTCATTTATTTTTTCTTTTGTTTGAGTTAGTTTTTCTTCGTTTTAATTATTATTTGTGTTTGTTTTTCATTTTGTTGCATTCTTTTTTTTTTTTATTTTTTTTTATTATTTTTTTTCCTTTTAATATGCGTGGTGTGTAGTTGTGTTTTTTATGACAGGTTCTTGCATCCAAGTTTGGGGGGATGGCCAACCCTTATTCATGTGAATGCTTTGCCAAATTTTTACAATTCTACCACTACGGTAATATTGTTCTATCACTTACCATAAGCTTTATATTTTTGTTACACATTGAGGACAATGTGTGATTCAAGTTTGGGGGTAAGGAAGAACACTTTTGTTTATTTATTTATTTATTTATTTTAGGTTATTTTGTTTTCAATTTAGATGTTTTAACACCAATCAAGAGTTTAATACTTTATGTAGGTTCTTGACTTGCAATTGTAGAGTATGTGTAAAATTTCTAGAAAGTATGGTTTGAATGCAATGGTTTAAGTCGTTATTTGCATTGATATGACTTGGAGTGGTTGACTCTAGTTCTTTTCACAATTCACATGCACACTAGTAGAGTTAGTGGGGTTTGTACTTGGCTTTGAGTATCAATTATGTGTATTGAATGTAAGTCGGTATCCCTTGAGAATAAACATTCTAAACATGCTACACTTGTAAAAAAAAAGGAAAACAAAAAAAAAAAAAAATTAAATAATAATCCTATGGTTTGTGGCCGTTTTGGTTCGAGTTATTAGGTCCCTCGAGGTATCTTGAAACCTGGTGCCCTAAAGCCATTTGGTTTGGGAGTCACAGGCTGAAAGCTCGCTACATGGATCAATTCGAAAGCCTAATAAACCTAGGCATTGCACAAAAAAAAAAAAAAAATCGCATGTGTCCACGTTTTGAGTGATAAATTCAATAAGGGGATCCAATAAATTGAAGGTACTTGTAATTGCTCACTCAAGGCCAGGTTAAACCACATTGATGAATGCTAGTTCACTTTTCACGAGGGGGCTAAAGTTGGTTTCTTTGAGTTATGTTGTTGTAAATTTGTATGAGAACCATTGTTTTGAATTATGGGATTTAGGGATTTGAAAGTATTCTTGAAAGCAAGTCTTTTAACTGCATTTTGTAGTCTTCGTCTTGATTAATGTTTGAAATAGGAATTTTGGCATGTTTGTGGGTAACATCTCTGGAAACCCTCACGAGACTTCACTCGTCCACTAGGGGTAACCTAGGGGTTTAAAAGGCTTATTGCATATGCTAAATGCAATCGGATCTCCCATGAAAGAGGAAGTAGTTTAGTTGTTTTATTTCATTTTTAGTTGTGTATTGCTAAGAGACTAGCAATATGTAAGTTTGGGGGTGTGATAAGTAATGAATATTGCATATTCAATGCCCTTAAAATTATATAAATTAGTGTCTCAGTAATATTTATTTAATATTTTTATTAATAATTTTAATCTTTTCAGGATTTCAGGTGATTAAGGGTAATTCTAACTAATAATGGTGCAATCGGGCTACAGATGGTGTTAGGCCTATTCACATTGAAGATTGGGTCAATTCAGGCCTAAAAAGCCCTGGACCCGTGTTGGTATTCAGAGAATAACTCCGTACACAATTATTAAAACGGCCCAAACTCCGCGCAGGTTGAAGGAAATTCGATTCTGCACAATTTCATATTTCACGAAAATTTCCTAAAACGGACGTTTTCATCAACTTTCTGCCCTATTTGCGCAGCTGCCACTTTTTGGGCGCAAATGCCACTTTGTGAGGAGCAAGTGCCATTTTTTTATGCGCACTTGCCACTTTGGGAAGGCCAGGTGTCCCGTTGGTTTGGTTTCGCAAAATAAAAACGATGAAACGGAGGAAACTAGGGTATTCTGGAGGGGGAAGCAGAGAGAGATATACAGAGGCGATTCGTGACGATACGGGCAAGACGACGACAACTTCATCATCGTTCAAGCCTGGACTTCCGATCATGAGTGGCTAAACACCATTCCGGGGAAGTGATGTAACCCTAACCTGTCTTTCAATGTTTTAGTTTGTATATTAATTTGGGAATTATTTATTTTGTGCATTGATTGTATAACCAAGACATAAACAACAGCTGTGCTGTTAGTTTTAATTTGAATGGATTATTTCATTACATATTTACTTTTGTTCTTGTAGAATGAATGCATGTTTGCAGTGATTAGGGTTTAGTTCTTTTCAACTTCTGTGATTTTGATAAGACAGGTTATACAATAGTTTTCATAGATCATTCAATTTAGAGTTTTTATAATTCGTACTAAGCGAAGATGGGTTATCATATCATTAGTTAGTCAGATGTATAGGCCATGCTTAGCGAAGACGAGTTATGCTTAATTGTATGTTGAATGAATCCTCTTGATAGAACTGAATTTGGCTTGTAGCCATTCTTTTCTGAATGCATAGATTAAACGTCCCAAATTAGTACAACTTTCATTGTCAGAAGGTTAGTGGTGAAGTCAATTCCCAGGACCCTCTATCTCCAGTATCCATCATTTATTTATGTTATTTAATTTCAGCAACTTAAGTTAAAAACAAAACAAATTATTTTTGAATTAAATTAGATAAGGTCTTGACAGCTTAACAACGAAACCAATGCAGTCTCTGTGGGTTCGACCCCTACTCACCACTTTACTAATTTTAGTAGAGTATTTGTAGGATTTTATAAATTCTTTTTTGTCGAAGTGTAAAACAACGACGACACTATTACATAATATTTTATTGTGTTTTGCACGTCGAACAGTAATAACCCATCTTGCCACAATTCCAACACTTAATGTGTTTGAGATATAGAGAATTGCCTTTGGAATTTCGAGACTTTGATCTGCCATTCTTTGATTTGGAATGACCATGTCCATTGCCACCTTTCTTCTTGTTAGAATTTCAGCCTCTGCTTTTGACGTTCAACGTCGAACCACTAGTAGAAATGCCATCTGATTGCCTTCTGATTTCTTTAGTCAGAATCATGCTGACAACGTCGTCGATCTCTAACTTTGATTTCCCTCTAAAACTGCTAATTGCAATAACTGTGCCACTCTAACTCTCGGGTAACTGCCCCAGAATTAGAAGTGCGCGGACCTCATCTTTGAATTCAATTTCAACAGATTCTAATTATCTAAATATCTCATTGAACACATTGAGATGCTCATTGAATCTTCTACCTCCGGACATCTTTAAGTTAAACAACTTCTTTATAAGATGTACCCTATTCGCTGCAGAAAATTGTTCATACATTTCAGAAAGAGCTTCCATGAGAGACGTCGTTGTCTTCTCATTTTTGATGTTGAAGGTGGCCAATTTTTTATGTTCGTACATATTTGATCGTTGCAAGAACCTTCCGATCAAGCTTAATCCATTCATCTTCTTTCATCTCTGCTAGCTTCTTTCTAAGTGGTAGATCTAGATCTATCTAGATTAGATAGTCCTCTATCTGCATCTTCCAGAAACTGAAGTTTGTGCTATCAAACTTCTCAATCCTTGATGCTCTATCTTCTAACACCATTCTCCCACTCAAACGGATAGATCTATGGTGAAAAACTTCGTCGAAATTTTGTCAACCACCTATTGTGCCCTTGATACGCAAACCAAGGCTCTAATACCAGTTATTAGGAATATATGCGAAAAAACAATCACACAAAAAAACACAAGAGATTTACTTGGTTCACCCTAACAATAGGTACGTCCAAGGAGTACACTGAACAATTTCACTATGAAAAATATGATGGAGGATTACAATCACTCAAACTCTCTTCTCTCTTGCTCTCATCAATTTCACAAAAATTAGATTTATTAGGCTCACAATTTTAGGGTTACACAAAACCCCTATTTATAAAGAGAGATATCTTGGTCACCAAGTCTTCAGGTTTCAGAAGAAAAGTTCAATTAGGAATTAAATTCCTAAACAAGTCCAATAATAATAAGAAACAAAACTTTCAGCAGTCAAGCTTCCAAAAACCATTGTCCTTAGGCTCCACAACCACAACATGTGCACAAATAGCTCTCACCATATACAAACTTAACGTAAAGATAAGGTGCTAATCTTGAAGATTGTTGAAAGTGCAGCAATGGTGTTTCAATGATTTGGAGTTAAGATACTACATGTTTTGGCAGTAACAGTAATATATACTGTTGGTCTTGATGACAATGCATGCTGGTAGTTTGATGTGGTATTGCAGTTATTACATGTTGGCATTTGAAGTGGTTGGTCAAATTGGTAGAGGGCCAAGATAGTATTAAGGTTTGAAAGTTTTATAAAGACAAGTAGTTTATGTTTACTAAATTCATATTTATAAGTGAAATGGGGATTGAGAGCATCGAATAGAGTTGAAAGCTTCTCTCTTTAGGGTTTTTTGTTTAGTCTCTTTGGGTTTTCAACTCTTTTCTCTGAATCCTTCGACCAATCCTCACTGCCGGGATGATTGATGCAGGCTGATCTACACTTTGAACTAAGGTCAATTTTTTCTCACTGATCGGCGATGCTTTTCAGGTGTGAGTCCTTCTTTCTCTATATTGTTTTTTTTTGGAAATTCAAATCTATTAAAGAAAGAAAGAAAGGATACATAGAAGGCCAAAGACTAAAAAGCTAAAAACCATACAAGCCCAAAGGCCTCTCAGACAAGTGAAAAGCCTGACCTAACTTCATTCTAAAACTCATCACCATAACAATATAAGGCAAGCTATGGTTGAATTTCAAAAATAGAGTTAGGAAGTCTCCAAACTTCTGCAATGATTTTGGAGCTTCTACCATCATGATTGATAATCATTAGGTCATATTGGTGCTTACAGTTTTTGTGGTGTCATTTTTAGGGAACATCCTATTAGTTATGGATTTGTTGTTACTGGAAATGGTGGAAGTTAGACTAGTGGGATGAGGTTTTGATAATGGCTCAATTGGTGGCTGTGGTCTCTCCGGTGGTGAGTTTGGTGGTCGTAATATCATTGGTTTGAACACTAGTTAAGAAAGGTGGCGTATGTGGAGTTAGCTATAACTATTAGTTCAGGACCACATGAGTTAGATACAAAAGATTTCCCCTCCTTGCAAGATGTGTCTAAAGCTTCTGATATTATAAATAACAGGATTTGGATCCTCTCGAAGTTTTCCTCTCTCCAAGGATTGCATTCATGCCATGTAATCCTTTTTGTTAAGATTAAATTATGTATCTAGTCATACATGGTGGGTAATTGAATAAGTGATGACATGACACCTTTGTAACCGGAAGATCTTGCCTTGGAGATGATTGGAGAGGATCTATTTCCTAAATAACTCTAGTGTTGACAAATTTTAACTGTCCACTTCAAGTACTAATGATTTGAAGGTTGTTAGCATGTTAGATGAGTTATATCCAGGTTCAAAAGAAATGGGTCAAAAGTTGGATCCAAGTTCATGGTTGTTTTGATGATTTCGCTAATAAAACAACTGTTTGGTAGGTTATTTTGTGGACATGATTTTACTGTGAATTTTATAACCCGTAAACTTTAGAAAATTTGGATTATGGGAGGTCTTAGGGATGCATAATGGGTTCTATTTTCTCAAATTCTTAAACAAACAAAGTTTATTAGCAGTAGGTCAAGATGACAAAGGATTCTTATTAAGGTTTGAAAGTTTAATAAAGAACAGTATAATATGTTTACAAAATCATTCAAGCAAGTCCCCGGCAATAGCGCCAAAAATTGATGTGATTTAAATTCTACTTAACCACTCGCAATAGAACGAGTCCTTGTAGGACATGGCTATATAGAGGGTATCGAACCTCAAGGACTTGCAAGATTGAATTGTTATGTTACTTAGTCTTTAATTTAATTCTAAAATAATTGAAAAATAATTGTTGATGTTTGATCCTGAATTTAATTGAGAAAATTAAAGTTATTTATAAATTTATGTTATGAAATTTTAATCAGGAAGAGAAGGTCCTGGGAATTGACTTCAACACTAACCTTCTAACAATGAATATTATAATAATTTGGGATGTTTAATCTATGCATTCAGAAAAGAATAGCTACAAGCCCAATTCAGTTCTATCAAAGAGATTCGTTCAACATACAATTAAGCATTACTCATCATCGCTTAGCATGGCTTATTGATGTGGCTAAACTCGAATTAAATTGTAAGCTTAATTTTGCCCTTTTTATCAAAATATAATTTAACCACTCGCAAGAGCACGAATCTTTGTAGATACGGTTCTACATAGAGGGTATCGATCCCACGAGGACTAGTCGCAATTGTCTTAAAGAAAGATTAATTCCACTTTAATCCTAAAAACAGGTTTTTGAATTTTTGTTTATAAACTATTGCATGAATGTAATGACAATAAAATTAAAGAGTAAAGGATGGGAGAGAGAACTAGGGTTGGTTTCCACCATTAGCCATTCACATGTTCATAAGTGTAGCAAGCATGGGATTCATTAATTAAATGCCTAACAATGTCATTAGGCTTGTGACCTCAATGACATATCAAAAGATCAATGTGTTTGTCCACCTATCATAATCCATCTTCAACAAGCATAGCTCTTCACCCTAACTAACTATCTAAATACCCTACTCTCTAAGTGAACCTACATGCATCCAAACTACCTTATCTTGGCATGGTTTATACAAACAAACACAACACATTCATTTAAACACCATTATCTAGCCATCATTTGCACTTCTTGTGGAATATGCAAATGTTGTGCATTCACATGAAAGAATCTACTCTAAGACAAGAATAAACTCAACATCAAATGAATATATAAAAGAAATGTATTAGTGTACATGGTCACTAGGCTAAATAATCAACATTTAATTACAAATCCCAAGTGCTACAAAGATGAACAAGTTTACATGGCTAGGGGTTGAAACCAACACCCTAGTAAAAGAGTTAGTTGCTCATGGTTGCCTTGCACTCTTCCATTGATGAAGAAGAGGAAGTTTCTTGGTCTGGTTCAGCTTCTCCTCTTCCTCTCCCGAATGTCTATCCCTTGATAATCTGATGTGTGTTGAGAGATATGAGAGATATGTGGCTTCTTTGTGCTTTAAGGCTCCTTTTTAACCTTGGGGCCCACCATATATATATATATATATATATATCAATATATACACCCTTTATATCAAAAAGGTCCCCAAGGGTCTTGTTCAAGTCAGACAATCCCCCTAAGTCGTGCAAAAAGGGGGATTTTGTTGCAAGTGGGAGAGCAGGTGAGCAAGTGGGCAAGTGGCTTCTACAAAATCTCGATCAATCGAGATTGGATCTCGATTGATCGAGATTGGATCTCGATTGATTGAGATTTCAATCAATCAAAATGAGATCTCGATCAATCGAGATCTCGATTGATCGAGATCATCATCTCGATTGATCGAGATGCCTTGGCTGTAATTTCTAACTTTTCTCTTCAGCTGCAACAAGCCTCAAACTTTGCTCCTTTTACTACAAGACCTGCAATACATCAAAAACACAAAAATACCGTAAACATATCTCGGTAAACGTAGAAATGAAACTAACATATGCAATAAAGAGGGTTCAAATGCATAGAATTGAACACTTATCACTTATACATCTGACTAACTAATGATATGATAACCCATCTTTGCTTAGTATGAATTATCAAAACTATAAGTTGAATGGTCTGTGAAAACTATTGTATAACCCGTCTTAACAAAATCACAGAAATTGAAAAGAACCAACCCGAATCATGCAAATTTACATTCATTCTATTAGAACAAAAGTTAATATGCAATGAAATAATCCATTAAAAATCAAACTAACAGTACAGTTGTTGTGTAAGTCTTGGTTATAAAATCAATGCACAAATTTAATCGTTCCCAAATTAATATACAACTAAAACATTGAAACACAGGTTAGGGTTATGTCACTTCCCCGGAATGATGTTTTAGTCGCTCATGATCGGAGGTCCAGGCTTGAACGATGATGAAACCGCCATCTTCTTGCCTGTATCGTCACGAATCGCCTCTGCCTATATCTCTGTGTTGCTTCTCTCCAGAATACCTAGTTTTCTCCCTTTTTGCCATTTTTACTTTGCGAAACAAATCCCACAGGACACTTGGCCTCCCCAAAGTGGCAAGTGCATAAGAAATGGCACTTGCGCCTCACAAAATGGCATTTGCGTCTAAAAAGTGGCAGCTGCGCAAATAGGGCAGAGAGTTGCTGAAAACGTCCGTTTTAGAAAATTTTTGTGAAATATGAAATTGTACAGAATTGAATTTCCTTCAACCAATGCATAGTTTGGGTATACATATGAAATTCAGGTATAAATATGTTATCCAACTTTAAGAATAACATTTACCAAAAGAGTCCATATGCCACAAAATAGCATGGACATTTATCTACATTCCAAAAGATCAAAATCCAAAAAGGAACACAACAAGGTCCATTGAGCTAATCATGCTTCATCCTCGATCGGCGCCTTATCTGAAAAAGTTTATGTAAGTAGGGGGTGAGCACCACTGCGGCTCAGTAGGAATGATCCACCCAACACCACTCTAACTCAGGCGACCATGTATGGATGCGTATGAAATCATTATAATCTATATGACAAATATCCATGCCTTTTACCCTCAAAATAAATAAGTTTTGAAAATCATGCGTGATGCTTTACATTTCAAGGTATACTTATATATAAACATCAACTTAAATAAGTCACATTTTATACGTATAACTCACGCCACATAAATTTATAAATCAATTCAACTGAGGACTTTGCTTATCAAAATTCGTAGTAAGGGTCACTTTGGGACCACATACTCTGCTCACGCTTTTCGGGCTACTAACCCTACGGAAGCATCACCCGCTTGGCCAAGTTTTGGGTCTTGCACCCTAGAGTTCAATACCCTTATTAATTCTCACACATGCCCCAAAAATCTTGCTTTTCACATAATATACACCTATCAAATAAATGCACAAAATCGACACAATGCAATGCTTTTATCAAAATAATGCACTTTTCCTTCTCATCCCAAGCTTGTCACAATGTCAACACACTCATACCATGAAAATGATCACGCTTATGCATTTTTCAAGAAAATTACATCTTTCATGCACAATTCTAAATAGAACTCATATTTTCAATGTTTCCACCAAATGCATACAATTTCATCAAAAACATTCATAGTCTCAACTTCACCTATGCAACATACATAAGCCCTAACTAACATGTTAGACATATCCATGTGCATAAATCACATTTTCAAATATATACATATATCCAAAACCCTAAACTCAAGAAATTGATCGGCGTTGAATGTTGCACATTCTAGCCTCTTAACTTATGTATTTTATTCTCTCAGTGATAGATTATTTTGTTATTTTACTTCGTTTTAGTGTTTTCTGTATTTTTAGGGCCTTAATGATTATTTCAGTTAAAACCAGAATTTTGGGCGTTCAAAGATGACATCCAAGATCGTTAGATGAAGCCTACATCAAAGGGATCCATTCAACTCCATAATTTAACTCAAATCAGCCCAAGAAAGAGGTCCAAGAGAATTACAACTACTTAAGAAGGTTTTGGGTCTGAAGCCCAAATCTGTGCATAATACAGTCTTAATCCCGTTTTAAAAAAGGACCAGAAGTCTTATTTCTGAGCCTCAAATCGACATAATTTTTTAGTGAAGTTGAACGAAATTTGATTCTGCACACTTTTATATTTCACAAAAAATTCCGTAAATCGGACTTCTAGTGGGTCAAAAGTTGGGCCGAAGTCAGCAGGAAAAACTCACCTGATTAGTGCTGCGGGAAACCCTAATTTATTCCTAATTGGATTAGGACTTTGGTGTATTCTCTTGGGGAATAAAATGAAGAATAAGAGGCTGAGTTTGGAGGAGATCATGGGGGTTGGAGAGTCTAAGAGGGCTGAGAAGAGAACAGAAACATATTTGCAGAGCCATTGGAGAACGAAGTCATACGCGTAATTCATGAAGATGATGCCTTCTTCCTCAACAGTTGAAGCTTCTTCTTCTACCATGAGCGGCTAGTTCATCCACTAGGATTTCGATGTAGCCCTAACAAAGCATCAATGGTTTGATTATTTTAATTATTGGGGTCCTTTATATACATGCATAGATTGTATAATTCAAAGGATTCTTATTATAGAATTGAGCAATAAAAGTCTTGTAAATTCAGTTTCAATGATTTCTTATCTTGTCTTAGATATTTAGTTGTTGTTATTGAACTCAATATCTCTTATTTTCTGTGATCATGAGAGCGATTATTACACAATGGTAATCACTGAATATATTGTTAAGAGCTTTGATGGATTATGCCTAGAGAAGATGAACCATACTGCACCCTAGATTAGAGTAGTTAGGCAGATGGCCCATGCCAATCGAAGATAGTCCATGGCTTAGCCTTAATCATATGTTATCTTCTTGATGGATGAAGGTGAGCTTGTAGCCACCGACACCACTTATGCGTGATATAATTCCCCATAGTTGATTCAATTCACTATTGATTGTGGAGTTAGTGGTGAAGTCAAATACCCTAGATTTCTCTCATATTATCTTCACTTTCTATCTACTTTGATTTATTTTATTTTATTTTACCTTTTTAATTAGTTTAAAAATCAGAATTCTTTTCTTATAAATTTAATTAGAATTAATTCTATATTCTAACTCATCAGACCATAATCCCTAAGGTACGATACCCCTTTTGATAGCCCTATTCTGCAAGGAATTCGTTCTATTGCGAAGTGTGGTAATTTTTAATTGATACACTTATTGAGTCACACTCACACACGAATCAATTTTTGGCACCGTTGCTGGGGATTATCTATTTGATTGATTGGATTTTACAGAATTAACTATAATTGGATTTTTAGTTTAGGAATTTTTTATCTTTTATTTTTAATTTTGTTTTTGTTTTCTTTTCAGGTGCTTTTGGCTGATATATACAAGGTTGTCGTTCTGTAGCTGATCATTTGATACCTTTTGATCCTGAGCCTGAACGTACTCTTAGACAATAGAGGAACATCCCCATTGATACCATTGTGCAAGAGGAAGAATTAATTGAAGATATGGCAGAAGAGAGGAATAACAACCTTGTTCCTAATGCTGATGAAGAAAGAGCTAAATTGCTTAGGGACTATTATGTTCCTGAGACTTATACCTCACCAGCAGGTTTTCAACTGCCCAATGTCACAACACAGAATTATGAGATCAAGTCCAGCATTATTTAGATGCTACCATCTTATTTTGGGCTGACTCAAGAAGACCCTTACAAGCATCTGGCTGACTTCATTGAAGTGTGCTCAACTACCAAAATTCACAACTTCTCTGAAGATGTTTTCAGAATGAGACTTTTTCTATTCTCCTTGAAAGACAAAGCAAAGTATTGGTTCAATTCTCTACTGGCAGGTTCTATCACGACTTGGACTCAGATGCAACATGAGTTTCTCAAGAAGTATTTTCCGATAGGGAAGACTAATCAGTTCAAACGTGCTATCACTGGTTTCTCCCAACATGAGGGAGAACAATTTTATGAGACATGGGAAAGATTCAAGGACCTTTTTAGGAAGTGTCCCCATCATCAAGTTCCTAAATGTCAACTAGTGCAGAGTTTTCATGAAGGGCTGACAGAAGCCAACAAATAGATGGTTGATGCATTTTGTGGAGGTACTTTTATGTTAAAGAGTGAAGAAGAGGCATAGACCTTATTTGAAAATCTTAGTGACAACTCTCTACAACATGTGTCCTATACTCATTCTAGCAAACCTGCCACTACAAGGAAGACTGATGGAATTTATGAGGTTGGTGCTTCAGAAGCTATGCCAACTGATATTGATTTAATTGCACAGAAGGTAGCAGCAATTATGGCTACCAATCAAACTCCTTCTGCTTAAAATTCTTCATTGCTAGGCCCTTGTGAATTTTTCTCTAGTCCTATGCATAATGTGAGCAATTGTCCTTCAATGGGGTAATTTTTTGATGTTCAACATGAGCAAGTCCAAGCTACATTCACTGGACCAATGAATCCTCCACGAGGTAATACTTACAATCCCACATGAAGGAATCATCCTGGTTTTTCTTACAGTAACCAAGGGGCAGCAATGCAACCGTCATATCAACCTAGGACTTTTGTGCCTCAACAGTAATTTCAAACACAAAGTCCTTTGGCCCAAAGAATTTCTGCTATTGAAGACAAACTGACACTTACCTTGTCTAAATTTGACAAGCTTGTCTCACTTATAGAGACAGTGCAAGCTACTGCAGCAATAGTACAATCTACAGTTCAGCTAGTGCACTCGCATTCTCAATCTATTGCGAAACTGGAATCTTAGTTTGGACAGCTTGTTACTTCATTGAGTAGAAGAGAAGAAGGGAAACTCCCTAGTCAACCAATTGCTAATCCAAGGGGGATGTAAGCTTCCACAAGCAACTCACACCATGAGCAAGTTCAAGCCATTACCACTTTGAGAAGTGGAAAAACAATTGATAATAAGGTGAGTGAGAAGAAAGAAGAAGAAAAAGTGACCACAAGTCCAAGTGTTGAAATTCCTTATGAGCCCAAGGCTCCTTTCCCACAACGTTTCCTTGAAGCATCTAAATTGGGGAAGCAAGGGGATAAGCTGCATGACATGATGGAGGTGTTTCTACAAGTGAAGATTAATTTGCCACTCCTTGATGCCATCAAGCAAATTCCTCCTTATGCTAAATTCTTGAAGGACTTGTGCACTTAGAAAAGGCGTTCTAAAAGTCATGTGCCAAAGAAAGTGATGCTGCCACAACAAATAAGTTCAATAATTCAGTAGTGTACTCCTCCCAAGTACAAAGATCCTGGTGCTCCAACTATCTCATGCATCATTGGGGAGCACCATGTGGATAAAACTCTTCTTGATTTGGGTGCAAGTGTGAATTTGCTACCCTATTCAGTCTACTTATAATTGGGCTTAGGAGAATTGAAGCCTACCTCGGTGGTATTACAATTTGCAGATAGATCAACAAAGCAACCCCAAGGAATCATAGAAGATGTGCTCATTAAAGTGGACAAGTTCTACTTTCCTGTTGATTTCATTATACTTAACATTGAGCCAGTTCATAATCCGAAGAGGCACATTCTAGTGATCCTTGGTTGACCTTTCTTAGCTACAGCTGATGCTTGCATAAATTGTAGGTCGGGGATCATGGATATCTCATTTAGCAACATGAAGGTTAAACTTAATATTTTCAATGCTGTTGAGAATCCTCCAGATTAGACTGATGTTTTCTTCATGGACTCTGAGGATGTGGCTAAATCTATAGATGAAATAAGGGTGCAAGAAAAATAGAAGGAAAAGAAGGTGTTTGGAGATCAATTTTCTACCATGGTGGTAAATTCTGTATGCACTATACTTTTCAAAGTTTGGGGTATCCGACAACTCCACACTATGGTATGCAGATATTGTGAATTATTTAGTTACGAGAAAAGTGCCAAGAGACTAGACCAAGCGAGAACGTGATCGATTCTTCTCTAAAGTTCATCATTACTTTTGGGAGGATCCAGAGTTATTTAAATATTATCCAGATCAGATTATTCAGCGATGTGTCCCAGACCATGAGTTTCAAGATATTCTCAGATTCTGCCACTCATTGGCATGTGGAGGCCACTTCAGTACAAGGAAGATAGCAGCAAATGTACTTCAATGTGGATTCTTTTGGCCTTCTCTGTTTCATGATGCATATGTTTTCTGTAAAACTTGTGATCGCTGTCAAAGATTGGGTTCAATGTTAAGGCGAGATATGATGCCAATGAGCCCTATTCTGGTGGTTGAGATTTTTGATGTTTGGGGAATTGATTTTATGGGACTCTTTCCACCTTCTTTTGGCTACGAATACATTCTGGTTGGTGTGGATTATGTTTCCAAATAGGTGGAGGCCATTGCAACTCGAACCAATGATCACAAGGTGGTAATCAAATTCATGCATGAGAATATTCTTAGTCGATTTGGAATCCCTCGAGCCTTGATCAGTGATGGTGGTTCTCACTTTTGTAATAAATTCTTGAGAGATTTGCTTGCTAAATATTCAGTGACACATAAGGTGGCAACACCTTATCATCCTCAGACAAGTGGGCAAGTAGAGCTGTCCAATCGAGAAATTAAGCATGTTCTCGAAAAGACAGTGAGACCAGATAGAAGAGATTGGTCATTGCGACTGAGTGAGGCACTATGGGCATATTGGACTGCTTACAAGACTCCTATCGGTATGTCACCATTTCGGTTGGTGTATGGGAAAGCATATCATCTTCAGTAGAGATTGAGCACAAGGCACTCTAGGCAATTCAAAATTTTAATTTCGATGCAAAAAGAGCTGGGGAAGAGACAAAGTTGCAATTGAATGAATTAGAAGAGTTTAGACGTGATACTTATGAAAGTTTACGAATTTACAAAGAGAGGACGAAGGCCTTTCATGATCGATATATCTCACGGAAGTCCTTCTCTCCGGGTGATAAAGTGTGGCTATTCAATTCAAAGCTACGGTTGTTTCCCAAAAAATTACGTTCAAGGTGGGATGGACCATTCCAAGTGATTTCGGTTTTTCCTCATGGTGCTGTGGAAATTCGAAGCTTTCGGGATAATACTTTGATGAAAGTTAATGGGCAAAGGTTGAAGCATTGTGTGGAAGGAAGTGTGCCAAGAAGAAACCTAGAGTCCGTCAACTTGACAGATCCCGTCTATCCGACTTAATCCCTTCGGAGAGTTGATCATCTCCTATGGATGTTAAATTATAGGTTTTGTATGTATTTGTATCCTTTAATTTCTTTAGTTTTCTTTGATTTTAATTTTTAGTTTTAGTTTCTTAAGTTTTCTTTCAATTCTAGTTGCGTTTTAATGTTTTTTCTTTGAGTTTTTGATGTATAAGTTGCTTCCAGAGGATGCCAAAAGGTGTACCGGGGTATTTGGACTCAAGATGGGTGAAAAATCATGCTCTTGGTCCACCTTGGGCAATGGAGACTCAAAAAGTGCAAGTCTCGGATAACCTTGGGCGATAGAGGGTCCAACAGGCATCCAAGGGGGGATCGATCGCCCCTGCCAAGGGGGATCGATCGCCTCATGCATTTTTTAGGAGATACCCACCAGTAGGTGGGCGATCGATCGCACACCCTAGGGGGGATCGATCGCCCAAGCCCATGGGTGGGCTGGTCGAGACTTCTTCTTATATATGGACACCCACTTCTCCTTGGTTGGTACCACTTGCATCTTTTACCTCTTTGAGCTCCAATTCAAGTCCTACTTCAACCGAAAAATTAATTTCTTCAATTGGTGATTATTAAAAAATAATTCAACATTGATTATCATCATCATCAACATCAAAACTGGATCAAGAATCACTAGTTCTCAAAGGAAGCTCTCACTTTTTCAAGTTCAAGATCAAAGTAAGTGAAGTTTTTCTTTGGTGAAATTGTGCAATTCTTTTTTAGGGCTTTTGAAGACCAAGTTTGGGGGATCAATTTGGTGCAATTACGTGTTCAATTTGGGTGGTAAAATTGCCGAAAAGAGGAGGTGGAAGGTTACCAATTAATTGTGCACACCAAGTGTTTGATTTAATTCCTCAACCACACTTTTTCTACTTCTGTGGCACCCAAGAGAGCAAGTCACCAAGGTGCTTCAAGTTCACATAATCCTCGCTGAGCGAGGCATGATCCAACCACCGGTTCTTCACGATCTCGCCGAGAAGGTATTCAAGAGAGATGGCATCCAAGGGCTTTGAACTTTGAAACCACGTTTGACATAGCCAAACTCTATGGTATATTTCCTGAGACAAGATGGGGGATTTTTGACATCCATCTTCGTCGGTCAGCATCCATTTTTGTTTCACTCTCATCTACTATCTACTCGAGGCTTGTCAAGGTATTTTATCAGAACTTAATGCCAACACCTGATGAGCGAGATATGCTTACTTCTTCAGTAGATGGAATAATAGTTTGAGTGGATATGTCATCCATTGCCATTGCCATGGGTTGTCCTCATGAGTGCCCAGATGATTTATCTCATATCTATACTCCTCTACCTGATGATTTGTCAGTGGGTAATTTGGTTGCACGTTTGTGTGCTAATCAATTTTTTGGGCCGAAAAGGAATGTAGCTTCTAAGTCTTCAGTGCCAAATCATTTATGGTTCCTTGATGCTGTTCTACTCAAGAATGTATGTCCAATTGGACATAAAACTGAGAGCCGTCAAGAGTTCCTCAGAGCCTTATATGCTATACATTTTGGGCATTGGCTGTCGTTCCCACAGATTGTCTGGGGCCAGATGGAGAAGTTCTATTCCAAGGTTGTAGCCAAGGCACCGGACAGTGCAAGTGACTGGGAGTTCCATTCCCTACTATTATTCACCAGTTGCTTGTGGCACAGTGGTATGCAGTCCATGAGAATGAGCTTGCCTTTCCATGTGATCTTCATTATGGCACGCATGACTGAAATTTGAGCCGATCTCATATGCACCAGAGAGTCATAGCGGCACCTGGTGAAGTATCTCGGTTGGCTTAGGGAGGAGAACATATAGATATACCACCACCGGTGGAAGATCCAGAGGTGATGGAAGCAGAGGAAGAGGAGGTGCATGCATAGGCTGGTGGCCATGATTATCAGTATTTAGAGGGGCATATTGCTAGGTTGATAGCCCAGTTTGGCACCTTACAAACAAAGGTATCCACACAGTTTGGAGCAATGAGGACAGAGATGGCGGATCACTTTCGTGACACTTGCCAAGAGCAACTAGAGATGAGGAGGATACTGCGTGCACTGATGCGCCAGGCAAACTTGGATCCGGATACTCAGTCACCACCACACCCTTGATAGGAAGGTAACTATCTTTTGTATTTTATTTTATTTTTAGTTTTTATTTTTATTTTTATTTTTCATTCTGTAGTTAGATTTGTATTATTAAAAAAATAATAATAAATAAATAAATAAAATGAAAAAAAATATTTTATTTATTTATTTTTTTTAGGATTTTTCTATTTCATATTTATTTTCACCCATACTATTTCACTTGATCTTTGGGGTATAGTGGTTTGTTTTGACAGGTTTTAACATCCAAGTTTGGGAGTGTGCTTGCATTGCCTTCAGTGGTGTGCTCTATTTTCTTTCCTTTACTCCGAATTTCTGGTAACATTGTTCTTACTCTTCTCTATGCTTCGTGATGTGGCTAAACTCGGATTATATTGTAAGATTAATTTTTGCCCTTTTTATCAAAATATAATTTAACCACTCGCAAGAGCACGAATCTTTGTAGATACGGTTCTATATAGAGGGTATCGATCCCACGAGGACTAGTCGCAATTGTCTTAAAGAAAGATTAATTCCACTTTAATCCTAAAAACAGGTTTTTGAATTTTTGTTTATAAACTAGTGCATGAATGTAATGACTATAAATTTAAAGAGTAAAGGATGGGAGAGAGAACTAGGGTTGGTTTCCACCATTAGCCATTCATATGTTCATAAGTGTAGCAAGCATGGGATTCATTAATTAAATGCCTAACAATGTCATTAGGCTTGTGACCTCAACGACATATCAAAAGATCAATGTGTTTGTCCACCTATCATAATCCATCTTCAACAAGCATAACTCTTCAACCTAGCTAACTATCTAATTACCCTACTCTCTAAGTGAACCAACATGCATCAAAACTACCTTATCTTGGTATGGTTTATACAAACAAACACAACACATTCATTTAAACACCATTATTTAGCCATCATTTGCACTTCTTGTGGAATATGCAAATGTTGTGCATTCACATGAAGCTTAAACTCTAAGACAAGAATAAAACCAAAATCATATGAATATATAAAAGAAAGGTATTAGTGTACATGATCACTAGGCTAAATAATCAACATTTAATTACAAATCCCAAGTGCTACAAAGATGAACAACTTTACAAGGCTAGGGGTTGAAACCAACACCCTAGTAGAAGAGTTAGTTGCTCATGGTTGCCTTGCACTCCTCCATTGATGAAGAAGATGAAGGTTCTTGGTTTGGTTCAGCTTCTCCTCTTCCTCTCCCGAATGTCTCTCTTTTTATGATGATGTGTGTTGAGAGATATGAGATATGTGGCTTTTTGGTGCTTTAAGGCTTCCTTTTTCAACCTTGGGGCCCACCATATATATATATATCAATATATATATCCCTTGTATCAAGAAGGTCCCCAAGGGTCTTGTTCAAGTCAGACAATCCCCCTAAGTCGTGCAAAAAGAGAGATTTTGTTGGAAGTGGGAGAGTAGGTGAGCAAGTGGGCAAGTGGCTTCTGCAGAATCTCGATCAATCGAGATTGGATCTCGATTGATCAAGATTTCGATCAATCAAAATGAGATCTCGATCAATCGAGATCTCGATTGATTGAGATCAACATCTCAATTGATCGAGATGCCTTTGGCTGCATTTCTGATTTTTGTTCTTCAACTGCAAATAGTCTCAAACTTTGCTCCTTTCACTACAAGACCTGCAATATATCAAAAACACAAAAATACCGTAAACATATCTCGGTAATCATAAAAACGGAACTAACATATGCAATAAAGAGGGTTCAAATGCATAGAAGTGAACACTTTTCACACCCCAAACTTACATATTACTAGTCCCTTAGCAATGCAATATCACAAAAATAAAATTAACTATCTTATACAACAGTTTAATCATGCTCAGTCATCAACTAGATAAAGGGCGATCATCCGTTTATTTCACATTTGGCAAATGCAATAAGTATTACAGAATTATGTGGTCATTAGCAAAAATGGACTTTCACAACCTACAAATAAACGACGGTCCCCACATAATGGCCAGCCCGAGCAAACATACCAATTCCGACCCCAAAATCCTCTTTGAAAAGTGAACATCCATTCTAACGCGTGGCTTTTGTCAAATTTGGAGAAGAAAAAG
The DNA here is from genome assembly GCA_026545225.1 of Cornus controversa. Classification (NCBI taxonomy): domain Eukaryota; kingdom Viridiplantae; phylum Streptophyta; class Magnoliopsida; order Cornales; family Cornaceae; genus Cornus; species Cornus controversa. Next base: position 34,314,418 of record CM048845.1, on the reverse strand, counting down.
AACAAATCTGTTTTTAAGAGAAAAACTCATTGCAAACGCTCTACACAGCTGTTCATTATCACAAAACATGCATGCTTTCTTGTAAGCCCATGTCCCAAATCAATTGGCTTTAGGGCATTAGGTGAAGAAGCAACCCTCGGACTTAATAACCGAGCTTACAAGGCGATGAACTTAAGCAAGCCACCCGCTTATTATTGCTCAACCTTGCACACTTATACGCGAATACTCCCTGCTTTGAGGCATAGAAATCCGGTTTATTGAGTGAGAAGGATTATTGCATTTATTTTATAATATTTTTTTTTACAACAACCGGAAGAACTTATTCTCTAAGTTCTTCAGATAAAAACAAAAATTTACAAAATTCTCCATCAGACTTATACCCCACAATTTAAAATGCATGCGTGCGAATTTGTGTGGTTAAGGACAAATTTAGGGCAAGAACTATACGTGCTCATATTTGGACAAAAATGTAGACCGTTCTAGCCTACTATAAAGCTTGCAAAAGTGCGGGTATTTATAATGTTAAAGTTCTTAACTACCTGCTGCATTTACCTCGGATATTTATTCGAATGAACTTTCTTTGAAAAGTAAGACATCATAGCAAGCATGCAAAAATATCAAGAAAACTGCTCTACAATGACACTCAATACTAAGACTGAACATTGCATGCATATGCAAGTGGTATAGCATACCGCACCCCCAAACTTATATGCAACATTGTCCTTAATGCTTGGACAAGAAGAACAAGGAAAGAAGTTTCCGGGATGGCGGAATGCGAGAAAAATGGTATTCCACAGTAGCGGTCATCCTGCAAATGAGAAAAACCTGCACAGAACACCAACTGGATACCACAAGCATTAAAAGGAACAAAAAGTATATGAAAAGAGCATAATAAAATAATTATGCACAAATGGACAATGTCAAGATCACTGCATATCTAAGGGTCTGAACTGGTGTTTCCCAATTGTCTAAGAGGTCTATGCGATAAGATATTGACTATCCAGGTATGCTAACGTATAGCATGCAAAGGGGCTGCCTTTCTTTATTACCGCCATACTGCGTTGAAGCAATCTCAACAGTATTGAGAATTTAAACCAGGCGGTAATAAACAGAAATCATCAACTGAATTGCATATAACAATTAGGCAAGTGGTACTACATACATAGTCAAAGTATAGAGAACAGATATATTGACAGAAAGCAAAAATAAAGACAGGAAAGATAACACATGGTATAACAGAAAAGATAAATGTATTCCATAAATATGAAAATAAGTTTAGTACAAAGTGTACATGCATCTGGAATACTCATAAAAAAAACTAAAAATGAAAGAAAACATGGCCAACATGGCCTATCAAACATAAAAAAAGAAAAATACAGAAAGTAAAGCATAAAGGATAAATAAAAGCAGCTACTCGAGGGCGGGTGGTGGTGGTGGCTCGGTGGGAGTAGAGGTGGAGGTGGAAGCTCGTCCGGCAAGCAGGAACTGCAGGTCCTGCCGGAAGGCACGGAACTCGTCTAAAATAGCCCTCTGACCCTGTGCCAGAGAAGAAATATCCGTTCGAATGCCTGCCAGTTGACTCTGCGTCACCTGGACATGCTCGTCAAAACCCTACTGGAGCCGCTCTACGTCAGCCGCCAGGCAGGAGTAGCCTGTCGCTAGTATGTCATGCCACTCTGCAGCAATATCCATCTCCTCCTCCTCCATCTCCTCATCAGGCTCTCCCTCATCCATCTCCACCGGGGCATCCATATCTACATCGTCTGGTGGATCACCCTGGTGGTCCTGTGGCTCTAAATGTCACCTCACCCGCTCCCACTGTGTAGATATGAAGCGGGTGGGCGGTGCCAACTGAACGTCAGTAGCACTGACTGGTATACTGGCACGACTGAGAAAAGCGGCGACGAGGAAAGGAAAGGGAAGCCGCCAACTCGCTGTTCGCCGCATCCTCTTGTTGACGAGGCCATCCCAGACCTTGAACATCTGCCCCCATACCAGTGATGGGACAGAAAACCATGTGCCCGCGTGGAAAACATAGAGGTAATGGAGGAGGTCACCTCTGCGCTCTACCACGTGCTACAGGGGACACGCGTTCTTGATGAGAACGGTGTCCAGGAACCATAATCTGCTCGGGCACATCGATTTGGACGTGCAATTGTGACTGGGTGTGGTAAACGCCCCGCCACACATGTCCATCACGATGGAGAATAGTGTCGAGTCTGCTGGAACGACAGCCCTGTAAAGCGGTCGACCGTCTTGGTCGACCATATCTGGTGGCTGCTGGTGAGGGATGTCGAGCATCTGCGTAATCTGGCTCGGCGTAATAATGATCGTCATGGTGCCCACGACCGTCTCTAATGTGTCCGGCGTTGTGCAGGAGTAAGTCATGCTCTCGTAGAAGACCTGCACTAAGCGCTCGTGTGCCACGTCAGTGGGAGGCACACACAATCGGTCGAGGCGACGCCTCCTGAGCTCGGCGATAGTTCATGCGCTGTCGGGACGCATCTCGAACTCTCTCAAGTCAAATATCTGCTCTGGGTGAAACTTTCGAGAATGGAAGGCTCGCCCGGGCACGTCTCGAACAGAACCGGGGGCATTCTTCACCCTCGCCATGATCTCGAAGTAGTCTGCACTTTATTCCAAAAATTACATAAATAAAAGATAAAATAAGAGGAATTCTAAACTAAGAATAAACTAAAAGAAAAATTGAAAATGAGGTCCTAGTCCATGGTGCTGACACATGTGTTCAAAAGAATTCAATCTCAAAGAGGCAGCTTGAGCGGATGCAACTAAAACAATGGGTCTTGGTTGCAAACCGTACATTAAGCATTTGAAACAAAGAGAATGCAATATTTCCCCCATACATGCATTCCGACCCCCCCCCCCAAAACTTACAAAATCCGATTATGAATATCGCAAATGCACCAACCCAACCCAACATCATTTGTCTATGTTTATTACGCCGTAAAACTATCAAAAAATAGCGAGAAAGTACGCAAAATGTATCCATGCATCACTTACCTCAAGATGAAGATGATGCACGGCACAAACAGAAGAAGACCCACTAGCAGCCATGAAAAGAAGAGCGTGAGTGTGCTCGCGGCGATCTCGGACTATGTCGAACCGCGGTGGATGGTCGAGGATGGAAGATCAAGTGCGCGACAGTGCTCGGAGAAAGTCTTGGATCACTCGGAGAAGAGAAGAACTCAGATGGTCTTTTGAAATGCGAGGGAAGCCCAACGGTTTAAATACTAATTCGGCTCACGTGCAAGCATCGCGTGCATCTCGATTGATCGAGATGCGCATCTCGATCAATCGAGATTTTGATTGATCGAAATCCCACTTCGATCAATCGAGATCAGCTTCGCTCAATCGAGATTTGCTTCGATGAATCGAGATTTTTCCTTCGATCAATCGAGACTTTACTTCGATTAATCGAGAATTTACTTTGATTAATCTAAATCCCATTTCGATCAATCAAAATTTCGATCGATCGAGGACCTATCGAAGTGCTATCGAAGAATACTACCTCTCAGGACTTTGGATTTGGCAACTCTCTGCAATATCTCGATCAATCGAGACTAAAATCTCAATCAATCGAAATCTCGATTGATCAAGATCTTGGTTTTGATCAATCGAGATGCTCAAAAATAGCCAGCTTAAGTTTTTTTCTTCATGGACTTGGACTTTTGGGACTTAGATACTAAAATGCTTAGATACAAAATTTAACTTGGATTAAAGGGACATCATGGAAGCATGATAGCTACCATGGCTTCGCCACCTTACACGTCTATGGCATGACGTCCGAATCGGCTCATGAGTCAAAATATACGGGATCCGTCAAATTGATGACATCCACGTATTCGGTGGTAACTTGGTCATCCACGCACACTTTTAAGCACTGCCCGTTTACTTTGAACAACGAGCCGTCTTTTAAGTCCTTCAATTTCACCGCTCCATGGGGAGCGATGGAATTAACCAACGGGGGAAAGGGTTCTCTAGGAACTCTCCAATTAGGCACATTCATGACAGTAGTGACATCGAGCATTGAGTTAACTTCACATATGGATTGCTCAATGTCAAAATCGTCATAGTTGAAGTGATTTAGGCATGCCTCTAAAGGATCCTTAGAAAGAATAGAAGGAAGTGGTTCTTGAACAAGGTCTTCCACTACATCGACACAAAAGCACTCACTTTCATCTTCGGATGTGTGGTGGGAAGCATTGAAGATGTTCAAGTGGACTTTCATATTCCCGAAAGAGATGTCCATCACTCCGGTACGGCAATTAACGCAAGCGTTTGCCGTGGCCAAAAATGGACGAGCTAGAATGATAGGAATATGTCGATTCAGATTTTGAACCAGTTTCGTGTCAAGGGCTATGAAGTCCACCGGAAAGTAGAATTTGTCCACTTGAATGATTACATCCTCAATGATGCCACGTGGTTGCTTCACCGAGCGGTCGGTAAGTTACAACACAATCGTGGTATGCTTAAGTTCCCCCAAACCTAGTTGTTGGTAAACTGAGAATGGAAGCAAATTGACACTAGCCCCTAGATCAAGAAGTGCCTTTTCAAAAGATTAATTTCTGATGGTGCACGAAATGGTCGGAGCACCCGAATCTTTGAATTTAGGAGGGGCTTGGTGTTGGAAAATGGAGCTTATGTGCTCAGTCAAGAGAACTTTCTTAGGAGCATTATTCCTAGATTTGCACTTTTGAGTGCACAAGTCCTTCAAGAATTTAGCATAGGAGGGAATTTGTCGAATAGCATCAAGGAGAGGGAGATTGATCTTTACTTGTTTGAAGATCTCCATCATATCTTGGATTTTCTCTCCTTGCTTCCCAAAATGAGAAGGTTCCTTCAATCTTTGAGGAAAAGGAATCAGAGGTTCAAAAAAAGTGTCAAGATTTGGAATTGATGACGACACAACTTCACTTGCCTTTCCTTTTGGATTCAATGGGATGTTATGCACATTTGGATTTAACGAAAACAATTTTGGATTTACTTGGGATTCTTTTGGATTTTTGGATTGCTCTTGGAATTCTTTTCTCTCTTCCTCTCCTACCTTGGAATTGATGACTTTACCACTCCTTAAGGTGGTGATTGATTGAACTTGCTCCGGAGGAGCATTACAAGATGAAGATGATGGATCTTCAATCATATGAACACTGTTAGGATTCACCACCGGTTGACTCGACAACTTACCTTCCTCCCTTATATTTAGGAAATTGGCTAGTTGCCCGATTTGAGCTTCTAACCTAGCCATAGATTGAGCATTAGCTTCCAGCTTAGAGATTGATTGAGAGTGAGTTTGTAATAAGCGGGTATTAGCCTCAAGATTGCTTATCACTCTTTCTTCAAAGCCTTGGCTTCTCGGAGGAGGTGGTGGTTATTGATAATTGGATCTTTGATGGTAAGGTTGAGGATTTGGCCTATACTTAGGCTGTTGAGATTGAGAATTGAAAGAATTTTGCCCTTGAAAAGAGGGACTTGATTCTTGAGGTTTCCATGAAAAAGCCAGATGATTCTTGTAACCAGGATTGTACATGTTTGAATAAGGATCATTCATTTGTTTAGAGTACAAGGCATTCGCTTGCTCTTGAGCATAATCGGGAGATTGCCCGGCAATAGGACAATCTCACACGAAATGTGAAGTACTATAACAAAACGAACATCCTTCTTGATTTTGAACAGGTTGGCTTGGAGTAGGCAGCCCATTTTTTATGATTAGATCCATTTTTCGGGATAAGGCTTCTACTTGCATGGCAACCTCATCTACCATGAAATTTCATGCACTCCTCTACAAGGTTGGGTGGCCTTCCCTTTCCTAGTGGAGGAGCGTTGAGCTGAATTGTTGCTTAGGGTTTGAAAAAGTTTCCATGCCTCATCGGGGCTTTTCAAAAGGTATCCACCTCCACACGCGGAGTCTATCATTTGTCTATGTTGCTCACTCACCCCATCATAAAAAATTTGCACTAGCTGCCATTTTGGGACAGCATGATGCGGACAAGATTTAAGAAGATCTTTTAACTTCTCCCACGTCTCATGAAATTTTTTTTGGTCAATTTGGGTGAATCCGGTGATGGCTCTCCAAATATCACTCGTCTTTCCCATTGGGAAGTATTTTTTTAAGAACTCTATTTGCATTTTCGCCCAAGAATGGATTGAGTTAGGTTCTAAGGAATTGAACCAACTTCTCGCTTTATCTTTTAGGGAGAATGGGAACATATGCAGCTTTAGATCATCCTCCGTAAAGTGTGGTACACGAATAGTGGAACACACAGAAAGGAAGTAATCTAAGTGCCGGTATGGATCCTCATTAGGGAGACCATGGAAGCTATTAAGAAGATTGATGGTGGAGGACTTTATTTCGAATTGAGTTGCCGCTACATCCGGAAATTGAATACATGAAGGTACTTCAAATGTAGTCGGAAGGTAAAAGTCCATAAGCAACTCTCCTTGAGGAGGTGGAGGTGGAGGTGGTTGTTCATGATTAAAAGGAGGTAGTCCGGGAGGTTGTCTCTCATTTGGGCCCATGTTTTCAGTCCTAGGCAATATAGGGTCCCTAGAGGTTCCTCTACGTTGTCTAAGTGTTCTTTCAAGTTCAATATTACACGGAAGCAAAGGAAGTGACAATGACCGTCTACCTAGCATGCATTAATAGTAGAACAACACCTCAATACACAAAATAAACAATAATATATACAAAGAAAAATGAATGAACTCAAACCCACTAATTTTAGACTTTATACTCACAATGGGTTCCCACTTCAATTCTTTTAGATCCCTGCTATGTGGTATACCTAAAATCAAGAAGTTTGAGAAATAAGAACAAGATATATACCAAAAGAATGAAAGAATTTCTAGCCTAAGAATTAAACCAGATTTAATCTTCCAATGGTGACAATTACACCGTAGTCCCCGGCAACAGCGCCAAAATTTTAATGTGGCTAAACTCGGATTATATTGTAAGCTTAATTTTTGCCCTTTTTATCAAAATATAATTTAACCACTCGCAAGAGCACGAATCTTTGTAGATACGGTTTTATATAGAGGGTATCGATCCCACGAGGACTAGTCGCAATTGTCTTAAAGAAAGATTAATTCCACTTTAATCCTAAAAATAGGTTTTTGAATTTTTGTTTATAAACTAGTGCATGAATGTAATGACTATAAATTTAAAGAGTAAAGGATGGGAGAGAGAACTAGGGTTGGTTTCCACCATTAGCCATTCATATGTTCATAAGTGTAGCAAGCATGGGATTCATTAATTAAATGCCTAACAATGTCATTAGGCTTGTGACCTCAACGACATATCAAAAGATTAATGTGTTTGTCCACCTATCATAATCCATCTTCAACAAGCATAACTCTTCAACCTAGCTAACTATCTAATTACCCTACTCTCTAAGTGAACCAACATGCATCAAAACTACCTTATCTTGGTATGGTTTATACAAACAAACACAACACATTCATTTAAACACCATTATTTAGCCATCATTTGCACTTCTTGTGGAATATGCAAATGTTGTGCATTCACATGAAGATTAAACTCTAAGACAAGAATAAAACCAAAATCATATGAATATATAAAAGAAAGGTATTTGTGTACATGATCACTAGGCTAAATAATCAACATTTAATTACAAATCCCAAGTGCTACAAAGATGAACAAGTTTACAAGGCTAGGGGTTGAAACCAACACCCTAGTAGAAGAGTTAGTTGATCATGGTTGCCTTGCACTCCTCCATTGATGAAGAAGATGAAGCTTCTTGGTCTGGTTCAGCTTCTCCTCTTCCTCTCCCGAATGTCTCTCCTTTTTTTGATGATGATATGTGTTGAGAGATATGAGATATGTGGCTTTTTGGTGCTTTAAGGCTTCCTTTTTCAACCTTGAGGCCCACCATATATATATATATATCCCTTGTATCAAGAAGGTTCCCAAGGGTCTTGTTCAAGTCAGACAATCCCCCTAAGTCGTGCAAAAAGGGGGATTTTGTTGCAAGTGGGAGAGTAGGTGAGCAAGTGGGCAAGTGGCTTCTGTAGAATGTCGATCAATCGAGATTGGATCTCGATTGATCGAGATTTTGATCAATCAAAATGAGATCTCGATCAATCGAGATCTCGATTGATCGAGATCAACATCTCGATTGATCGAGATGCCTTTGGCTGCATTTTTGATTTTTGTTCTTCAGCTGCAAATAGCCTCAAACTTTGCTCCTTTCACTACAAGACCTGCAATACATGAAAAACACAAAAATACCGTAAACATATCTCGGTAATCATAAAAGCGGAACTAACATATGCAATAAAGAGGGTTCAAATGTATAGAAGTGAACACTTATCACTTCAATTGGTAGTAGATTGAGGACAATGTACAGTTTAAGTTTGGGGGTGAGGCGATGCCTATTTTTGTGCTTTATTGCATTATGGGGGAAATTTTTGTGAAATTCTTCTTATTTTAGGATTTTTGTTTATTTTATTTTCTTAGTTTGTTTATTTTATTTTATTTTGTTTTATTTTTAGATAGAATGTTTTGATATTATTCAAGGGATTAATACCTTATGTAGGTGCTTAACTTGCAATTTTTGAGTATGTTTTAAATTCTTGAAAACTATGGGTTGAATTATGTGGTTTTAATCATGATTTGCAATAACATATTTTGGGATGATTAATTTTAGTTTCCTCACATGCACAAACACACTAGCATAATTTTATGGGGTATAAACTGTGGTTTTGAGTTATTGAGTTACATACGCTTGATATTAATTAGTATCTCTTTAGAATGAGTACTGATAATGTGTTTTACTTGACTTCAATAAAAAGAAAAAAAAAAGTGATGAATGAGCAAATTAATTTGATCCTTTTCATGAGTAACCGGGCCTCTATGCCTCAGGAAGCACGGAGTGTTCGCGTCAAAAGTGAAAGGGTGAGAAAAGATGAGCATTGGTTGTCTTGATTTGTAGCCTGACTGATTCGAGTAATTAGGTCTTCGGGGTATCTTAAAGCCTAGTGCCCTGAAGCCATCTGGTTTGGGAGTCACTGACTGAAAGCTTGCTACATGGATCTTTCAGAAAGCTTAATAGATCAAGACATTGCACAACCAATAAAGTAATGAGAAAAAAAGAGAATGAAGAAAAAAAAATGAAAAAGTCATGTATGCATGTTGGGAAGTATGATTTCAATAAGGGGAGCTAGTGAGTTGAAGGGGTATGTGCATTAATATATTCAGAGTTTGGTTATGTTACATGAGATGACTGCTAGTTCACTTTACACGAGGAAGCTAGAGTTGATTATTTTGAGATATGTTGATGTGAATTATGCATGGGGACCATTGCTTTGAATTGTGGAATTTGAAAGTTTGAAATTATTCTTGAATGCAAGTTTGTAACTATGTATTGTAATCTTCTTCTTGAATTAATGTTGAAATAGAATTTGAATGTTTGTGGGTAACATTTCTGAAAACCCTCACGAGACTATACTCGTCCACTAGGGGGAACCTAGGGGTTTAAAGGCTTGTTGCATATGCTAAATCCAATCGTTTCTCCCACGAAAGTGGAGTTGGGTAGTTTAGTTAGTGTTTAGTAGTTTCTTTCGTTTTTGTTTTGTTTTATTCTATTGCTAAGGGACTAGCAATATGTAAGTTTAGGGGTGTGATCGGCGTTGAATGTTGCGCATTCTAGCCTCTTAACTTATGTATTTTATTCTCTTAGTGATAGATTATTTTGTTATTTTACTTCGTTTTAGTTTTTCTGTATTTTCAGGGCCTTAATGATTATTTCAGTTAAAACCAGGATTTTGGGCTTTTAAAGATGACATCCAAGATGGTTAGATGAAGAATACATCAAAGGGATCCATTCAACTCCAAAATTTAACTCAAATCAGCCCAAGAAAGAGGTCCAAGAGAATTACAGCTGCTTAAGAAGGTTTTGGGCCTGAAGCCCAAATCTGCGCATAATACAGTCTTAATCCCATTTTGGAAAATGGACCAGAAGTCTTATTTTCAAGCCTCAAATCGCTATAATTTTTACATAAGGTTCAACGAAATTTGATTCTGCACACTTTTGTATTTCATGAAAATTTCGTAAATCGAACTTCTAGTGGGTTAAAAGTTGGGCCGAAGTCAGCAGGAAAAGCCCACCTGATTAGTGCTGCGGGAAACCCTAATTTATTCCTAATTGGATTAGGACTTTGGTGTATTCTCTTGGGGAATAAAGTGAAGAATAAGAGGCTAAATTTGGAGGAGATCACGAGGATTGGAGAGTCTGAGAGGCCTGAGAAGATAATAGAAACATATTTGCAGAGCCATTGGAGAACGAAGTCATACGCGTAATTCATGAAGATGATGCCTTCTTCCTCAACAGTTGAAGCTTCTTCTTCTACCATGAGCAGCTAGTTCATCCACTAGGATTTTGATGGAGCCCTAACAAAGCATCAATGGTTTGATTGTTTTAATTATTGGGGACCTTTATATACATGCATAGATTGTATAATTCAGAGGATTCTTATTATAGAATTGAGCAATAAAAGTCTTATAAATTCAGTTTCAATGATTTCTTATCTTGTTTTAGATATTTAGTTGTTGTTATTGAACTCAATATCTTTTGTTTTCTGTGATCATGAGAGCGATTATTACACAATGGTAATCACTGAATATATTGTTAATAACTTTGATGGATTATGCCTAGAGAAGATGAACCATACTGCACCCTGGATTAGAGTAGTTAGGCAGATGGCCCATGCCAATCGAAGATAGTCCATGTTTAGCCTTAATCATATGTTATCTTCTTGATGGATGAAGGTGAACTTGTAGCCACCGACACCACTTATGCATGATATAATTTCCCATAGTTGATTCAATTCACTATTGATTGTGGAGTTAGTGGTGAAGTCAAATACCCTAGATTTCTCTCATATTATCTTCACTTTCTATCTACTTTGATTTATTTTATTTTATTTTACCTTTTTAATTAGTTTAAAAATTAGAATTCTTTTCTTATAAATTTAATTAGAATTAATTCCGTATTCCAACTCATCAGACCATAATCCCTGAGGTACGATACCCCTTTCGATAGCCCTATTCTGCAAGGAATTCGTTCTATTGCGAAGTGTGGTAATTTTTAATTGATACACTTTTTGAGTCACACTCACACACGAATCAGAAATCTCAACCTATCTTTCATGTCACAATTATGTGACTTATAGAATCAAAGTAAAGATGAGTCTAGCATCCCTACCTCAAATCCTATGCTTTGAATTCAACTTTGAGAAATCCTAGCTTTCTCAACTTCACGAAATGTAGACTTTGATCAGTTCAAACCGAAGTCCTCAACGCCCTCTACGCACTTTCCTTCTTTGGGATCTTCCAAATCACACCTCAAGTGACCTAGAATCTAGAGAGAAGGGAGAGAGATGAAGTGGGAGAGGTAGAGAGAGAGAGCGATCTGTAAAATGAAATATCTTAGACCCTTTTTGATATTTATCTCAACACTAGGGGCACAAAATGACCATTTTACCCCCGACCACTTAATGTACCTTCCCGACCTCAGAATTAATTCTCGAAAACTCCGTTGGGCTCAAAATTGCTTTCTTAACACTCTTAACATTTCATTTAAGCCATTCCCCAAAATAAATATTTTTTGAATTCCCGGGCCCATTTAAGTCGCATCCCGGGCCCCGGTTTGACCAAAAAGTTGAACTTTTTTAAAAGTTTCCAAAACTTTTCAAAACCATATTCCAACCTTCTAAACATGTTTCCCGTATTCAAAACATGTTAAATATCATTTAAAATGCATTTAAAGCAATAAATGATGAAATTTTCAAAAACTAGCCAAAATTGGGCACAGTCTCTACAACCTCCCACCGTTATAGGAATTTCATCCTCGAAATTAGAATGTACCTTAGGTGATGAACAACTCAGGATACTTTGAGCGGACTTCTTATTCTTGCTCCCATGTAGCTTTTTTCACCCCATGATGCCTCCAAAGCACTTTAACCAATGAAATGTTTTTGCCCCGAAGCACTTGCTCTTTGGTGTCTAGAATCTGTATCGGCCTCTCCTCGTATGACACGTCCTCCCCCACCTCAAGGTCTGCCCAATCAGGAACATGTGAAGGGTCTGGTTCATACTTCCTCAACATAGACACATGGAAAGTGTTGTGCACACTTGACAATTGCGGTGATAATGCCAAGCGGTAAGCAACCTCCCCTACCCGATCCAAAATCTCAAATTGTCCGATGAATCATGGCGCTAGCTTGCCATTATGACCGAACCTCATCAACCCTCTCCGTGGTGAGACATTCAGAAAGACATGGTCCCCCACCCCAAATGCCAAAGGTCACCGCCTTCTACCGGCATAGCTTTTCTGACGACTCCGAGCTGTAAGCAATCTCTGCCAAATTACCTTGATCTTCTCTGTAGTTTCTTGAGCTAAATTCGGTCCCAAAGAAACTGTCTCTCCTACCTCAGTTCAACAGATAGGTGACCTACACGGCCTACCATACAAAGCCTCAAATGGAGCCATCTCAATACTAGCTTGATAGTTATTATTGTATGCAAACTCCACCAATGGAAGGTGATCCTCCCAGCTACCCCAAAGATCTAGCACACATGCTCGCAGCATATCCTCCAGAATCTGTATAGTACGCTCGAACTGACCATCCGTCTGAGGTCCGTATCAAGTGCTGCCTGGAAACTCTACCAAAATTAAGATTTAAATTGTGGGTCTCTATCTGAAATAATAGAAACTGGCACGCCATAAAGTCTAAGGATTTGCTAAATGTACAATCTATTGAGAGTATCCACATCATCGGTCACTTTAATAGGAATAAAGTGAGCCACTTTGGTCAATCTGTCAACAACAATCCAAACTGCATCGTGACCCTTCCTCGACCTTAGAAGTCTCGTCACAAAGTCCATAGTGACATGCTCCCATTTCCACATAGCCATAGGCAATGGCTGCAACAACCTTGCCGGTCTCTGATGCTCGGCCCTCACTTGTTGACAAGTGAGGCATCTCGCCACAAACTGAGTTACATCCTTTTTCATACCCCTCCACCAATACTGTCAGCGTAAGTTATGATACATCTTGGTACCACCTGGATGTATTGCTAGTCTTGAGTTGTGAAACTCTTTCAGGATCTCATCCCGACAAGTTAAAGGAACAAACATCTTCCCTCAGAATTTCATGCTCTCATCTGAATGAACTGTCCATCCTTTCAGTACCTCGCCACCCGAAATCTGTGTATGGATGGCCTCAACCTCACTATCCTTCCTCTGCTCTTCAATCACTCTACTCACAAGAGTTGGTTGAGCGATAAGAGTAAATAATATCATCGGTCCATCATCCTCACAAAAATGTAATCCCATTTCTGAGATATCTTCCATCATCTTCCACTCCCGTATGGCTAAGCTCGCTAAACTGCCATGTGACTTCCTACTCAATGCATCTGTTACAATGCTAGCCTTCCCCAGATGATATTGCAAGTCAAAGTCATAATCTTCCATGTATTCCATCCACCTCCGTTGCCTCATATTCAAATCCTTTTGTGAGAAAACGTATTTGAGACTTTTGTGATCTAAGAACACTTCAAACTTCTCACCATACAAATAATGTCTCCACACCTTAAGTGCAAAGATCACTGCTGCCAATTCTAAGTCGTGTGTTGGGTAATTCTGTTCGTAAGTCTTCAACTGCCTTGAACCATACGCCACTACTTGTTCGGTTTGCATGAGCACACATCCCAACCCAAGTCGTGAGGCGTCACAATAAATAGTGTACCCCAACCCACATTCTGGAATGATCAGAATTGGAGCCGAAGTCAACTGACTCTTCAATTCTAAAAATGCTTGCTCACAAGCATCATCCCACACAAACTTCACTCCTTTTCGAATAAGCTTAGTCATTAGTGCTGCTAACCTCGAAAAGTCCTTGACAAATCTCCTATAGTATCCAGCCAATTCCAAGAAACTACGTATCTCAAATACGCTCTTAGGTCTTTCCTAACTCAACTGCCTCTATCTTTGATGGATCTACGAAAACTCTCCTTCAGATACAACATGCCCAAGGAATTTCACCTTTGTTAGCCAAAACTCACATTTCTCATACTTGGCATATAATTGATGTTCTCTTAGAAGCTATAATACAATCCTCAAGTGACCCTCGTGCTCCTCTTTCGAGGACGAGTACACTAGGATGTCATCAACGAACACAACCACAAATTTGTCCAAGTAAGCATTGAACACTCTATACATTATATCCATGAATGCTGCCGGTGCATTCGTCAAACCAAATGGCATCACCAAAAACTCATAATGTCCGTATCGTGTGTGAAAATTGGATTTTGGAATGTCCGCTTCTCTAATCCCCAACTAGTAGTAGCCTGATCTCAAGTCTATCTTTGAGAAACATCTCGAACCCTTGACTTGGTCGAACAAGTCATCTATCCTTGGTAAAGGATACTTATTTTTGATCGTTGCCTGATTCAATTTCTAATAGTCAATGCAAAGCCGCAAAGACCTGTCCTTCTTCTTAGCAAAAAGAACCGGAGCTCCCCAAGGTGAAGTACTAGGACGTACAAATCCCTTGTCTAGTAGCTCTTGCAATTAGTCCTTTAGCTCTTTCAACTCAGCCGGTGTCATTCGGTATGGTGCCATCGAAATGGGCATGGTACTCGGAGCAAGATCTATCACAAACTCCACTTCTCGTTTCAGAGGCAACTGTGTCGAGTCCCTCGGAAATATATCCATAAACTCACACACTACACGAGGAAGCTCTCCAAGTGTCTCATCATCACCATCAACTAGTAAGCTCGCTAAGAAATGTGCAAGCCCTCTCCGATCACTCAAACCATGTGAAGACGACAAGTAGAAGTCATCCCACTCCCCCACAAAACATATACTAATACCCTCTGGTGTATACAAAGTCACTCTACCTCGATAACAATCAATGTTGGCTCCATAGGTAGATAGCCAATCCATACCCAAGATCACATCAAAACTAGACATCTCAAGAAGGATAAAATCGAACACTATTGGCACACATCACTCAAAGCCACCCTACCACCAGCTGGCGTATCAATGGATAAAACTGAGTCCAAAGATGACACCTCCAACCCCAAAGTACAAGCAAATGCATATGATATGAATGAATGTGATGCACCTGAATCCACTAAAACCCTAGCCCATGAGCTAGATACAAGAAGTATACCTCGGACCACTTCCGATGTCATTTAACGAGCTATTCTTGGTGACATCTTTCTATATAGATGACAAGAAGATACTTAGAACTCGTAGCATGAATGTAGTTGACCAATTCACTTCATGCATACTCAACATGCTAAATTACTTCACAAATAGCATGTTATGTTAACAATTTAGCTCATAAAAGTTTCCAAGTAATATGCACTTAATCCCTAACTTACACTTATAAACCTCAAATATAGGATCATAACCACAATTCGTAATTCTAGAAGCCATCAAGTCCTTTCAATCCAAAACGTGGCTTAACCCTTCCCATCGTCCTAAGGTATTTAAACCCAGTTAAGCTCTGATACCAAGTTGTCACGCCCCAATTTCCGACACCCGTTAAGAGCGAGGGAAATGGGGGTAAACGGTGAAATCTAATCAAAACCACCGTTTTGGAAAATCTAACATCCAACCCAATTCTCTTAATCGCGAAAGCAACTCAAAATGTATATAATTAAGTGAATATGCATAACTAACCATGGACCTCATTGTTGAAATCATTTTGAACAATTTCAAATAGAAGTGATTTTTGGCACTCGTGAATAGTAATTTTTCGTAAAAAGTTCCAAAATTGTTTTTGGACCATTGTCTCATCCTACTATAGTCCCAATGTGCTTAAAAACATAATTTAGACCTTTTGAAGAGGTCCAGAACCCTGATTTCTCATCACCGGGCAGTAGCTAAAAAGCTACAGTAACTCCTAAGTGAACAGTGCACTGCTAAAGTGCAATTTGCGCGACAGTAATAAAAAAATTCGTAGAAAATTTATTTCAACTCAAAATGAGGCAAACTAAAATTCTATAGAAACTAGACTAAATATAGAAGAAGCTTGAGCCAACCTTAATGGCTAGATGTTAGCCAAATGAAATATTTTTGACAACCAAGTTGGTGCCCAACAGAAATTATAAAATCTGGTGGCAGAACATTCACGGATTTTTCTAAACTTATGTGGTTGTCCAAACTTCACCAAATTAAATTTGGGAATACTAGATATCTAGGGGAAGATGTGGTAAAATTTCAGATCATTTGGAGTTGTGTAGACCCCTCAAAAAAATTCACCAAAATCCGGGCAGAATGTATTCATTTGACCGGCAATACTTTCATTTCCAAAACAAAATCTTACACCCAACATTCCAAGGATCTGCAAATGGTACATCTCCATACACACACCCTAATTCACACATTCATATCACCATAATCTCACAAATTCTCATACATTTCTATTAAAATCATACAAATTATTTCATATGTCATTCACACCTTATATTAAAAATAGACACTTTTGGGCACGTGTCCCCCGCTAATGGCCATACAATTATGTTCAAAGTCTTCCATACATGTCCAAGATGGCTTATACATATGAAATTCAAGTATAAATATGTTATCCAACTTTAAGAATAACATTTACCAAAAGAGTCCATATGCCACAGAACGGCATGGACATTTATCTACATTTCAAAAGATAAAAATCCAAAAAGGAACCCAACAAGGTCCATTGAGCTAATCATGCTTCGTCCTCTATCGGCGCCTTATCTGAAAAAGTTTATATAAGTAGGGGGTGAGCACCATTGCGGCTCAGTAGGAATGATCCACCCAACACCACTCAAACTCAAGCGACAGTGTATGGAAGCATATGAAATCATTATAATCTATATGAAAAATATCCATGCCTTTTACCCTCAAAACAAACAAGTTTTAAAAATCATGCGTGATGCTTTACATTTCAAGGTATACATATATATAAACATCAATTTAAACAAGTCACATTTTATATGTATAACTCACGCCACATAAATTCAGAAATCAATTCAACTAAGGACTTCGCTTATCACAATCCATAGTAAGGGTCACTTTGGGACCACATACTCTGCTCACGTTTTGCGGGCTACTAACCCGACGGAAGCGACACCCGCTTGGCCAAGTTTTGGGTCTTACACCCTAGAGTTCAATACCCTTATTAATTCTCACACATGCCCCAAAAATCTCACTTTTCACATAATGTACACATATCAAATAAATGCACAAAATCCACACAATGCAATGCTTTTATCAAAACAATGCACTTTTCCTTCTCATCCCAAGCTTGTCACAATGTCAACACACTCATACCATGAAAATCATCATGCTTATGCATTTTTTAAGAAAACTACATCTTTCATGGACAATTCTAAATAGAACTCAGATTTTCAATGTTTCCACCAAATGCATACAATTTCCTCAAAAACATTCATAGTCTCAACTTCACCTATGCAATGTACATAAGCCCTAACTAACATGTTAGACATATCCATGTGCATAAATCACATTTTCAAATATATATACATATATCCAAAACCCTAAACTCAAGAAATCTCAACCTATCTTTCATGTCACAATTATGTGACCTATAGAATCAAAGTAAAGATGAGTCTATCACCCCTACCTCAAATCCTATGCTTTGAATCTAACTTTGAGAAATCCTAACTTTCTCAACTTCATGAAATGTAGACTTTGGTCGGTTCAAACCAAAGCCCTCAACGCCCTCTACGCACTTTCCTTCTTCGGGATCTTCCAAATCACACCTCAAGTGACCTAGAATCTAGAGAGAAGGGAGAGAGATGAAGTGGGAGAGGTAGAGAGAGAGAGAGATCTGTAAAATGAAATATCTCAAACCCTTTTTGATATTTATCTCAACCCTAGGGGCGCGAAATGAACATTTTACCCCCCGCCACTTAATGTACCTTCCCGACCTCGGAATTAATTCCCAAAAACTTTGTTGGACTCAAAATCGCTTCCTTAACACTCTTAACATTTCATTTAAGCTATTCCCTAAAATAAATATTTTTTGAGAATTTTTTGAATTCCCGGGCCCACTTTAAGTTGCATCCCGGGCCCCGGTTTGACCAAAAAGTCAAAGTTTTTTAAAAGTTTCCAAAACTTCTCAAAACCATATTCCAACCTTCTAAACACGTTTCCCGCATTCAAAACATGTTAAATATCATTTAAAATGCATTTAAAGTAATAAATGATGAAAATTTCAAAAACTAGCCAAAATTGGGCACGATCTCTACAGAGAAGGTGGAGGGATGAAGTGGGAGAGATTTAGAGAAAGGGAGAGCCATTAGAAATGGTTGAAATATCTCAGCCCTAGATATTTATAATATCTGGGTGCCAAATGACCAAAATGCCCCCGAGTCACTTAACGTACCTTCCCGGGCTCCGTTTTTGATTTTGAAAACTCCAACGGCCTCGAAATCACTTCCTTAATTCATTAAAAATTTTGTTACGTCCAATCTCAAAAATAATTTTTTTCCAAAAATTTCTTGAATTTCCGAGCCCACTAGACCGTATCTCAAGGCCCTGTTTGACTAAAAAGTCAAACTTCTCCAAATGTTTCAAAAACCTTATAACATGTTTTCCACTCTTAAAACACTAAAAACATCATTCAAAATACATTCATAACAAAAATGATTTAAAAGTTTGATAACGGGTCAAATTTGGTTCTAGTCTCTACAATGTATATGCACTAACCTAATTGAATGGGCATATTGGACATTTTAAAATATGGGCATTTTGGGGATTTAAATTGGAAGGGTCATTTGGGAGCTTCATTTTTCTAGGGTAAGAAACCCTAGTATTATTCTTATATATGTGAGTCAATAAAAGGCAAGAGTGACACAACGCTGGGGCTGGGCGCTCATATTACAAATACAGAAAGTGTGTGTGTGGTGAAGAATGAGGGTGATGAGAAATTGAGAGATGATACAGAGGTAGAGTAAGAATTCTTGAGAGGGAACCCATGGTTTCTGAAGAGTGTGTGTGTGTGCAACAACTGTGAGTGAAACAAAATAGAGAAGTAAGAAGATAAGGCAAAAGCAGCCAAGGCTCGACCAATGAAGCTCCATCGAGGACTTCGACCACCTCACACCAAAATCGCCGTCATCGAAGTGTTCTTCATTGAACTCACACAAATTTTGAAGGCCTTCTTCGACGATCTCGCACAAAATTTTAGAGCCCTCACTGTCGAAACTCTCTTCTCTATGAGTATGGTTTGAAATTGAACAAAAGCTTGATCTATTACATATGTGTATATAGACTCTCACAAGAGCATTGGTTGTAGATTTAGTGTTGACACACACATACACACACACAAACACACATATATATATATATATATATCATGCATATTCTTGGTTTTCTCCAGATCTGGTTTGTTAAAACTGTATTTCTGTTAGAAGTCTGAAATTGATGTGTGACCAATTTTTTTGATGGGTTCATTATGTGTGTTTAAGTGTATTGCTTGTATCTATTCTACGATTAAGTAAATTTGGAGGTTGCATTAAATTATGAATTCATAGAAGTCCTATTTTGCTCATATTTCATTGTCATATATTTATGTTGTACTATGAATTGAGGTTGCTTTCTTATGGACACACTAAAGCTTCTGATGTATGCTAAATTGATAATTGATAATATCTGTTAGATTAAAAACTTCTATTTTACATTATGTTTGAACCTCTGAATTTATTTGTGTAAGTCTGTTGAACATCTTCATGTATGAAAATTCTCAATTTGAGCTGAAATATAAGGTGAATCACTGTTTGTCTTCAAATCTCATTTGGTCATCATGTTGCTGGTTTTAAATCTGATTAGGTTGCCTGTAATACTTGAGTGATTTAAATAACTGCTTTATCATGTTTAGTGTCATGGAAGAACAAGATTATGCTTATATTATATTGTCATCATTTCAGAACTGCGTTGAATGTCTAGTTTCTTTTCTGAAACTACATGTTGCTAATATCCTGTCTACTTTCATAAGTTCCACAAATCTATTTTCATATTCTAAAATTATAAGTTACATAAATATGATTTGCGGGTTTTAATATGCTGATTTGTTGGTTTCAATATTGCTAGTTTGCTGGTTTTAAAATGCATCTTTGTTGATTTCAATATTGCTGATTTGCTGGTTTTGATATGATGTTTTGCTAGTTTAATATTGTTGTTATACTGGTTTTAATATGCCGAATTATATTGCTATCCAGAAAATACTCATTTATTGAATTATCTTGTTGTCCAGAAATTCTGATATTGCTAAATTGTTGTCTCTGATTGCTAATTTTTGAGAATCTTTCATATTGCTAAATTGTGACTTTCTTATTACTGAATTGTGTTCTCTTATTCTTGATTTTTTGAGAAACTTTCATATTCCTGTTTTGTGAGACCTTGAATATTGCTGAATTGTGAGTGGTACTTGCTAAATTTGTATTGATAATTTCTATGCTACTAAAGTCTACTCTAGTTGCAGTTGTGTCGACTTTAAGAACAGGAACGAAGACAATGCATTGCCAGGATATTTGTTTAAAGTGAACATACCAAGCTGAAATGAAGTCTGAATTGCTAAGAAAAGGAGTTCATTAAAAGAACGGGCTTCTACAAGTTCTTTGTAGCTAAACTCAAGGTTGTACATATTGAAGCCAATCACTGTAGAATTTCTAGTGTCGTTACCTACCAAGAATTCAAGTGGCATCGTCATTATCAGGATGAACCTTGAAGACCAACAATCAAAGCTTGAAGATTTACAGATCGGCTTCGAAGACTCACAGTCAAAGCTTGAAGATTTACAAATCATTACATTGAATTGACTCCACGATCATCATTTGTAGTCCAAGTATAGGTATACTTTAGACAAGGGGAGTGTGAGTGATTGTTGTGAGATTGGTGAGAGATAGCTTGGGGTTTGGGAAGCTTGGGTTGGCGAGAGTGGAAAAGTTGATGTGAGGATTGGTTAGAGTGGTTCAGACCTTGGGAGGCTATGAATAGAGTGAGAGCCAAAGTGACTATGTGGTGAGTTGGGTGAGTGAGAGAGTGATTGGTGAATTACTGTACTACCCTTTTAGACATAGTGGAGCTCAGTTTGGGCCTGAGGGCCAAGAGGTTTTTTACCCCACATTAAGGTTTTCCTCTATAAATTATTGTGTCAAGTTTTGTGGATTGTGTGTGTCATACTTAAAACATTAAAGATTAAATTGAACAGAACCTATTCACCCCCTCCCATCTAGGTTCTTCAACTGGTATAAGAGCACAAGTTTGCATTTCTTGGTTTAATCACCTATAGCAAAGATCCTAAGTATGGTTGAAGATAATTCTACCCACAAGGCTTCTATATTTGATGGCACAAGTTTGACACTTGGAGGATTAAAATGAAGGCATTCTTATTATCTATCTCCTATGATGTCTAGCATGCTACATTGGAAGGGGTTGTCATTTTTGATCCTGCAAACCTCTCTACAGCTAACAAGTTGGCAAAACTAGTTGATGGAAAGGCTAGAAATGCCTTATATAAGGCATTATAGAAGCAAGAATTAACATGAGTCAAGAATTGCAAAAGTGCAAAGGAAATTTAGGACTCACTTGTAACTGCTCACGAAAGAAGCAATACCATCAAATAAAACAAGATTAAGCTTCATCAAGTTAAGTTTGAGGAAACCGTGGCTGATTATTTCTTCAGAATTAAGGAGGTTGATAATGACATGAGGGCCCTTGGTGAACACATTGAAGACAAAATGGAGTGCAAAAGATACTGCGCACCATGACTGAAAGGTTTAATCCGAAGGTTACTTTACTAGAAGACAAAGATATCTCTAGAATGTCCATTTATGAGCTAGAATCATCACTCACTGCCTATGGGATGAGAATTGGACCTCCCTCAGTATCAAGAAAAGAATCAGCTTTGAAAGCTAACGAAGTTGATGTTTCAAGTAAGAAAGATTCAAGTTCAGAGGACTCTAAAAATGAAATAACATATGTTGCTAGAAAATTCAGAAAGTTCAAGATGAGAAAAAAGTCAACGCAATAACAAGGTCAAAAGGTTTTTGGTTGTGGAAAGATAGGTCACTATGTTGCAAATTGTCCAGATGCTCCCAAGACTCAGAAATAGAAGAAGTATGGCACTCCAAAGTACAAAAACAAGGATAATAAAATGCCCTTTACACTGGATGGGACTCAAGTTTTGAAAAGGAGCAGGAAGAGCAATCAGATGATAATGATGATGAAGCTTGCTTATTTATGGCAATACAAGAATCTAAAGTTGATCAGTCAGAGTTTGAAGATGAAGAGAAACTTAATATTGATAAAATCATTGTGGAATGTGAAAGATTGGCCCAAAAATGTAATACTCAGAAGAAGCAGTTAAAAATGGTAAACCTAGAGCTGCAGAAGTCAAATGAGCTACTCATCAATAATATAAGGGTTAAATTGTCCACCTTTTGCTCTATTTCACGAATTGTTTGCTACCTTGCCAAAAATAGGTCACAAGAAGATAGTTGGAGTACAAAGAGCTGCAAACTTTAACTTAACACATTCTTAGAAGAGAGATCTCAAAGGATGAATGAAATTTGGAAACAATTCACAAAGCAATTGGGCAAGACAGGTATTAGCTTTAATGATGACAAAGCCACTCAGGTACAATCAAACAAAACTCACTCAATTTTTGTCAAAGCTAAAAATTGTGGTATCTACACTTCATATATTTTTATAGATGTTGCTACTAGACCTAAATATGAGTTATTGTTCAAAGCTTATCATCAATCTAGGGCTCAATATGTCTCTAGGATCAATGCATGCCCTAAATATGTGAAATTGAAACCCATGTATATTAGGAAGACTGATGCTCACTTGCACCATGCACCTAAATCATCAAGAGGTTTTGTAATGACTAAAATGATATGGATCCCAAAGAAATTGAACTTTATAAATATGCTTGTGTACACTTCTTTAAAAATTTATAATGGTAATTCAAAGTGGTATATTGATAGTGAGTGTTTTAGGCACATGACCGGAGACAAGACCAAATTTAGCTATTTAGAAAGATGTGATAGTGGTCCTATCATCTTTGGTAATAATAAGAAAGGTAAAATAGTTGGAAGAGGCACAATAACTGAAACCAAAGAAATGCCAAAATTAGACAATATGCACTATATAAAGGTCTTAAACACAATTTGTTTAGTGTCAGTCAACTTTGTGAGAATGGTAATCTAGTTCTATTTAATAAAGATGATTGCAAAGTAATTGACAAACAATCAAGAAGTACCATTCTTTTTCATCTAGAGCTTTTGATAATGTCTACACCATTCATGAAAATACCACACACATTGCATGCAAGTGTGCTAAAATAAAAAAGGGAAGTTTGTATAAATACAAAACATTGACAACTCCCAAGTATGTTCTCACTAGCACTAATAGGTCCAACATTAAAAGCCTATTGCATCTCACTGATTTCAGACCTAATCACATGTTTGCTAACAAATTTCAAAGTGCTTCAAAATTCTGTCATTTAAAGACTGTCAAAAGGATTTTGATGT
Source organism: Cornus controversa (assembly GCA_026545225.1). Classification (NCBI taxonomy): domain Eukaryota; kingdom Viridiplantae; phylum Streptophyta; class Magnoliopsida; order Cornales; family Cornaceae; genus Cornus; species Cornus controversa. The sequence continues at coordinate 34,290,829 of CM048845.1, read as the reverse complement.
ATAATAAAGCAATAGCTAACCTTGGATTACATTACACTCCCTTTTCAAACCTATCCCTGGTAGGATTTCAAGACATGGATTGAGATGGTTCACAACATGACAGAAAATTCACCCCCCCACTAGCTCTATATTTTACTACCCTTTTGAATTTCATTGTCAAAAAGGGGGAGAAAGAAGGTAGGATAAGAGGTTAGGTTTTTGACATTCAAAGGCAAAAGACGGAGATTGATGGTCTAGAAAGCCCATGAGCATGTTTGCTCAGGTTTTAATGTCAAAAGGATCTGCATGGGCATTAGTGTCATTTTACTTTAAATGCATTTACTGGGTTTAATTTCATGAATTAATTAATTACCCAGTTATTATTATGTTTTTCCATGTATATGGACTAACCTAATTGTAGGGACATATTGGGCATTTCAAAATAGGGGCATTTTGGGGATTTAAATTGGAAGGGCTGTTTGGGAACTTCATTTTTCTAGGGAAGAAACCCTAGTATTATTCTAATATATGTGAGTTAATAAAAGGCGAGAGTGACAACACTTGGGCTAGGCGCTCATATTGCAAATACAGAAAGTGTGTGTGCGGTGAAAAATGAGAGTGAGGAGAAATTGAGAGTTGATACAGAGGGAGAGTGAGAATTCTTAATAGGCACCCATGGCTTTTGAAGAGTGTGTGTGTGTTTGTGCAAGAACTGTGAGTAACAAAGAATAGAGAAATAAGAAGATAAGGCGAAAGTAGCCAAGGCTCGACCAACGAAATGCCATCAAGGACATCGACTACCTCATGCTGGAATCGCCATCATTGAAGTGTTTTTCATTGCACTCACGCAAATTTTGAAGTCCTTTGATGGTCTCGCACAAAATTTTGGAGCCCTCTCTATCGAAACTCTCTTTTCTGTGATGTGGTCTAAAATTAAACAAAAGCTTGATTTATTACATATATGTATGCACACTCTCACAGGAGCACTGGTTATTGATTTCGTATTGACACACACACACACAACCACATATGTATATATATATATATATATATCATGCTTATTCTTGGTTTTCTCTAGATCTAGTTTGTCAAAATTGTATTTCTGCTCCAAAACGTATTTTTGTTAGAAGTCTGAAATTGATGTGTGATTAGTTTTTTTGATGTGTTCATTATGTGTGTTTAAATGTATCACTTGTATCTATTCTATGATTGACTAAATCTGGAGGTTGCATTAAATTATGAATTCGTAGAAGTCCTGTTTTGCTCATTCTTCATTGTTATATATTTATGTTGTACTATGAATTCAAGTTGCTCTCTTATAGACACAAAAAAGCTTCTGATGTATGCTAAATTGATAATGTCTGTTAGATTGAAAACTTCTATTTTACGTTGAGTTTGAACCTCTGAATTTATTTGTGCAAGTCTATTGAACATCTTTATGTATGAAAATCCTCAATTTTAGTTGAAATATAAGGTGAATCATTGTTTGTGTCTTTAAATATCATTTGGTCAACATATTGCTAGTTTGAAATCTAATTAAGTTGCCTGTAATACTTGAGTGATTTAAATAACTGCTTTGTCATGTTAAGTGTCACAGAAGGACTATATTATGCTTATATTATACTGTCATTATTTTATAACTGCATTGAATGTCTAGTTTCTTTTCTGAAATTACATGTTGCTAATGTCTTGTCCACTTTCATATGTTACACAAATCTATTTTGATGTTATGATATTCTAAGTTACATAAATATGATTTGCTAGTTTTAATATGTTGATTTGCTCATTTTATTATTGCTGATTTGTTGGTTTTAAAATGCTGATTTGTTGATTTCAATATTACTGAGTTGCTGGTTTTAATATACTGATTTACTGGCTTCAATTTTGCTGATTTACTAGTTTTAAAATGCGGATTTGTTAATTTCAATATTGCTGATTTGCTGATTTTAATATGTTGATTTGCTGGTTTTAATATTGCTGATTTGTTGGTTTTAATATTGTGTTTTGCTAGTTTAAATATTGTTGTTATGTGGGTTTTAATATGTCAAATTATATTGCTATCTAGAAATTATCCAGAAAATCTGATATTGCTAAATTGATGTCTCTTATTGTTGATTTTTGAGAAACTTTCATATTGTTGAATTAGGATCTCTTATTGTTGATTTTTTGAGAAACTTTCATATTGCTATTTCGTGAGACCTTGAATATTGCTGAATTGTGAGTGCCACTTGCTAAATTTGTATTCATAATTTCTGTGCTACAAAAGTCTACTTTAGTTGCAGTTGTGTCCACTTTAAGAACTGGAATTAATATGAAGGATTGTTAGTTCATTTGTTTAAAAAGAATATACCAAGATGAAAGGAAGTTTGAATGGCTGAGAAAAGGAGTTCATTGAAATAGCAAGCTACTACAACTGTCATTATCTACCAAGAATTCAAGTGGCCTTGTCATTATCAAAATGGACCTTGAAGACCGACAATCAAAGCTTGAAGATTTATAGATCGACTTTGAAGACTAACAATTAGAGCATGAAGATTTACGGATCATTACATTGAACTGACTCCACGATCATCATTTGTAATCCAAGTATAGGGATACTTTGGACAGGGGGAGCGTGAGTGATTATGGTGAGATTGGTGAGAGATAGCTTGGGCTTTGGGAAGCTTGGGCTGGGTGAGAGTGCAAAAGCTATTGTAAGGATTGGTGAGAGTGGTTCAGACCTAGGGAGGGCGTGAACTAAGGTGAGAGCCGGAGTGACTATGTGGTGAGTTGGGTGAGTAAGAAAGTGATTGGTGAATTACTGTACTACCCTTTCAAACATAGTTGAGCTCAGTTCAGGCTTGATGGCCAAGAGGTTTTTTACCCCACATTGGGGTTTCTCCTATAAATCTCTATGTCAAGTTTTGTGGATTGTGGGTGTCATACTTAAAGCATGAAAGATTAAAATTTGATAGAACCTATTCACCCCTTCGCCCTCTAGGTTTTTTAATTGGTATTAGAGCACAAGTCTATATTTCTTGGTCTAATAACATGTAGCAAAGATCCTAAGTATGGCTAAAGACAGTTCTACCCACAGGACTCCTGTATTTGATGGCACAAGTTTATGGCATGTTGCATTGGAAGGGGTTATCATTCTTGATCCTGCAAACCTCTCTACAGCAAAATCTTCATTCATCTTCCCAAGTTCTAATTGGATTGGTGAAGTTTATTGATTATTATGGGAAAAACTAGATAAGAATATTAGAAATTTTACTTATATGGATCGGTAGTGGTGAATTCTCTTTCCTTGAGATTTTTTCCATTGCAACTAACTGATTTCAAACCTAATCACATGTTTGCTAAAAAATTTGAAAGTGCTTCAAAATTCTCTCATTTAAAGACTGTCAAAAGGATTTTGATGTATAATAAAGTCATAGCTAATCTTGGATTACATTACACTCCCTTTTCAGACCTATCCCTTATAGGATTTCAGGACATAGATTCAGGTGGTTCCCTACATGACAAAACCCTTCCTCCCCACTAGCTCTCTATTTTATTACCCTTTTCACTTTCCTTGTCAAAAAGAGGGAGAAAGAAGTTAGGATAAGAGGTTAGATTTTTTACATTAAAGGAAAAAGCACTCCATTAATAGTCCACGAAGCATATGAGCATGTTTGACCAAGTTTTAATGTCGAAAGGATCCGCATGGGCCTTAGTGTCATTTTACCTTAAATGTATTTACTAGGTTTAATTTCATGAATTCATTAATTACCCTATTATTATTATATTTTTCCATATATATACACTACCCTAATTGCAGGAAAATATTGGGCATTTCAAAAGAAGGGCATTTTGGGGATTTAAATTGGAAGGGCTATTTGGGAACTTATTTTGATATATGTGAGTCAATAAAAGGTAAGCGTGACACAACACTTGGGTTGGGTGCCCATACTGTAAATATAGAAAGTGTGTGTGTGGTGAAGAATGAGAGTGAGGGTGTCACACCCCAGAATCCGGACCACCGAGACTCCCCCAGACCAGACCTGAATCCCGAGTGTGAACCCGTTCACTCAACCCCCTGAACAACCTTAACCACACTCATACACAAGTATCTAGCTTTCATACCATGTTGTCACACCCTGATTCCCATCTCTTGGAAATCAGGGGTGACTTAAGCTAATCATCCACACCTTAATCACTGTCATTCTTTGATATCATACTTTGATACCATATTGTCACGCCCCGATTTTCGTACCCCAAAAACCAAGGGTGACTTGATTCTTATCCCGTCATATCACCTCATCAGTCACTAATGAACTCTCCATAATCTTAATTATTGCAGAAGCTTAACTATTTCTCGCACAAGAAGGTGCTAACTCAACCCTAACCACAACAAACCCCAAAGAGCCTCATACCAAGTTATAATAGCATAACTCCAAATTTTCCAAAACTCAACTCCCAGTGTGACTAGAAATTGGTGTTGAATCCCTCAGCATTGGATATAGAATTTCAAAATACTCAATTTCAAAAAAAGAATCACTTGATTCAGATTTGAAACGACCAAGTTATGCCTATTTCAATATTTTGAAAAATCTGCATTAGTCGACTTATCAGTCGACTTATGAAGTGCATTAGTCAACTAATTTGCTACTCTAGAAAGCTCTAAAATACACTGTCAACGTTAGTTGACTTATAGAAAGCAACCAGTCGACTAATTCAACCTGGAAACCCATTTTTACACCTTTTTGTCTAAAATTCACCCCAAGACTCACACATAACCACTTCTACAATACAAAATTAATCCAACCACATTCTAGTCATCGTTTAAAGGACGATTCAACCTAATAAAAACATAACTTCATTCAATCACATCCATAAACATATGCAATGGAATTCAACCCAACATTCTTCCATTCAAAACCCACAAATCACATATGATCCATATATAAACATTATATTTGAAACTAAAGTATACCAACATGAATTAAATATAAATACAAAGCTTTCAATCTAGTCCAGATGCCACAAGCCGGCATGGATAACTACTATTACATAGTTGAAGCATAAACCTTCAAAATTTATCCAAATGACCATCATACTACAATTAAGTTCCAAAACCTCCACAAATGACTATGAAATCCTTTTCATCCGTCCTTAATGCATAACCGGAAGAATATTGGGGGGGAGTAGGGTGAGCACCACTGCGGCTCAGTAGAGATGACCAAACCTACCTAAGCATCGACTCGACACTGACCTACATGATATGCATCATGTCATCCCTACACTACATGGCATACTCGAACACTCATGTTATCAATAAAGCAATAATGTAACAAACATCAAATACACACTCAACCATACATGAGCATGAAACAACAAAGTATGCCTAGCAATTTCACAAACCATAATCTTAATATGAATTAACAATTCATCAACCAACTCAACCTAACCCAAATCATTAGCTCATCACACCTTCTGTGTGTATCATTTCTCATAGTCCAACTTTATTAATTCTCATTTTATTTCCAACAACCATTCCACTTTCCACCAAGAGCAACCTATGCTAAGAAATCACAACACACACATAATATTGCATATATTTTCACCAACAACAATTACTAAATGCATTAACATGAAAAATCACTCTTTTGATGCATTTTTCACATATGGCATTTAAGCTCACATAATTCAAGTCATGGTTTAAGGTAAGCCTAATGAACCCCATATTTTTCAACCAATAATTATAACATATGAAAACATCATTGAGTTATAAATAACATGTCAACTACACATTCATTCATGTATAATGCTCATACAAATCACATACAACATGTATTTCACATATTGGTGGCACAAAATTCACATTTAACATGCATAGACTAACATGCTTCTCATACATCATAAACATTACATAAAGAACACTCTAAACATGCATATATACATAAGATGAAATCACATACATGACCTTTGTCCCTCTAACTCCTACTAGCACATCCATATACCACATAAACCCTAGAGAATCGATGAAAAGGGAGGAGAAGACACCCCTACCTCAAATCTTAAGCTTGGAAATCCAACTTTGAAAATCCCACCTTTTTCAACTTCATAAAATGCAAACTTTTTTCGGTTCAAACCGAAGCCCTTGACGCCCTCTACACATTTTCCTTCTTCGGGATCTTTCATATCACACTTCAACTTGTCCAAAATCTAGAGAGAATGGAGAGAGGTGAAGTGGAAGCTTTAGAGAGAGAGAGGGAGATCTATAAAATAAAATATTTCAGACCCTTTTTGATATTTGTCTCAACCTTAGGGGCGCAAAATGACCATTTTACCCCCAGGCCACTTAATGTTCCTTCCCGACCTCGGAATTAATTCTCAAAAATTCCGTTGGACTCGAAATTGATTCATTAACACTTTAAACATTTTGTTTAATCCATTCCCCAAAAAAAATAATTTTTGAGAATTTTTGGATTCTCGGGCCCACTTAAGTCAAACTTTCCTAAAGGTTCCGAAAACTTTCAAAAACCTCATAACATGTTTTCAAACATGTTTCCCACTCTCAAAACATCCAAAACATCATTCAAAACGCATTCATAGCAAAAATGATAAAAAAATTTGAAAATCGGTCAAATTTGGTTACGGTCTCTACAACCTCCCCACCTTTAAAGAATTCCATCCACGAAATTAGCCTTATACTCTGAATTCCAAGAGTACTGTCACTAAGCCTTGAGTGAATTTTTCTATCTTCCTTTTATCATCAGAAATAGTCATAACTTGCCAGTATCCAACACATGACCTTCTTTCTTTCACCATCATGGTCCTGGTTATCACATAACGCACTTCACTCTACGTTCTACAAAATTTCTAACAGTTGGTACACTTCAAATGATATCCAGATATCTCTAAAATTGTAGTACAATTACCATATTGTAACTACCACAACCTCAATTATCTCCCAATCTAAGTTCAAGAAGATAAAACTACTACCAATTCATTTTCCAATCAACCCACTTTCTAGTAATTCATTCTCCTTGAATTACAATTTCCAATTCATCATACTAGACAATACCATGTCCACAACCCAACTTACACATCTCACATGTGACCTAAGACCAACATTTCCTAAGGATTATTAACTCAATCATTAACTAGTTCGATCACATTTCCAAAATGTATGAAATCATTACTCTCATATTCTCTTAACTGAACCATGGATTTTCTCATTCTCACTAGTACCACCAGGTACAGTTCACAAGAAAACAAGTATGCAGAATATTCTGCTGCTCCCATATCATTTCTTTTCCTCGGTTAACAACTAACCAAGACAAATCCAACGATATTCTCATCATCACCTCTCATGACATTTAACCTAGTCATGTCCCAAAAATGGAATCAAATCCCATATGTCAATCCAAACTCAATCTCTCAAGGTCTCATTACCCATGATGATACATTTATATACTAAATTGTCTCTCATGGTAAAAATCTTACCTCAACAAGTGTGTCAATAGACAAGGATGCGTCTCAATGACAACAAGCACACCCTCAAGCATGTCAAATGGCTAAATAGCCCCTCAATGAAGATTATTAAATCCAGGATTGCGTCTATAGACAAGCCTGCGTCTATAGTGACGACAACCAACCACGAATGTGACAATGGACAAGATTGCGTCCAGGGTCACCATCATCTATGTCAATAGACAAGACTGCATCTAAATGACAATGATTAAGTTGATAGACAAGACTGCATCCATACGACTCCAATCCTCAGTTGGTGTGTCAATAGACAAGACTGCGTCTAATTAATAATAGTATCCACAAATATGATAATGGACAAGACTGCGTCTAGGGTCACCATCATCTGTGTCAATAAACAAGACTGCGTCTAAATGACAATGATTGGGTTGATAGACAAGACTGCGTCCATACAACTCCAATCCTCAATTGGTGTGCCAATAGACAAGACTGTGTCTAATTGACAACACCACTCAAATGGACAATGGGCAAGACTTCCCCTAGAGTCACCACTACCTTGTCAATAGACAAGACTATGCCTAATCGACAAAGGTCTCAATAATGGATGGGTCAATAGACAAAACTGTGTCCTAATAGGACTGATCCTCCAACTGATGTGTTAGTAGACAAAACTGCGTCTCAATGACAGCACCACAATCATCACCCCAAGGTCTGTAACCTTCCAAGAATCTCACATGTTCCCTCGAGTACTCTATCATGTACAGGAACTCACAACCTCAAGAGCAGTTTAAACTAACCTACTCTTGTCATCATAATCTCATTTATACCCCCATTTATGAGTAAAACTTGTTATACTCCCAACATATAAATTTCATTTCCCTATTCACCAATACCCATCGAATCAATTCCATAATCAGTTAGACCTGACACATTGTAAGAGAGGTACTAATCAGAGAGAAATGGCTAGCCAGGCCGTTTCTTCCCGCTAGTCCAACCCCGACAACATATCGTTCTTGTCCCTCTTACTCTCAATCCCAACTGTCCATTCTGGCATAAAGCTAATGGACTACACATATTAAGTCCCTAATATATATAAGGACCAATATATCCAACTCTAATCCATTCTCAAAAATCTCTATATGAAAAACATCATATAATTGAGTAAATTTGGAGGTTGCATTAAATTATGAATTCATAGAAGTCCTATTTTGCTCATACTTCCTTGTTATATATTTATGTTGTACTATGAATTAAGTTTGCTCTCTTATAGACACACTAAAGCTTCTGATGTATGCTAAATTGATAATGTTTGTTAGATTGAAAATTTCTATTTTACGTTGAGTTTGAACCTCTGAATTTATTTGTGCAAGTCTGTTGAATATCTTCATGTATGAAAATCCACAATTTGAGCTGAAATATACGGTAAATCATTGTTTGTCTTTAAATCTCATTTGGTCATCATGTTGCTGGATTGAAATCTAATTTTTTTGCCTGTAATACTTTAGTGATTTAAATAACTGCTTTGTCATGTCTAGTGTCATGGAAGGACTAGATTATGCTTATATTATATTGTCATCATTTTAGAACTGCATTGAATGTCTAGTTTCTTTTCTGAAATTACATGTTGCTAATGTCTTGTCTACTTTCATAAGTTACACAAATCTATTTTGATGTTCTGAAATTCTAAGTTACATAAATATGATTTGCTAGTTTTAATATGCTGATTTGCTCGTTTCATTATTGCTGATTTGCTAGTTTTAAAATGCTGATTTGTTGATTTCAATATTGCTGATTTGCTAGTTTTAATATGATGATTTGTTGGTTTCAATATTGTTGATTCGCTGGTTTTAAAATACTGATTTGTTGGTTTCAATATTATTGTTTTGTTGGTTTTAAAATGCTGATTTATTGATTTCAATATTGCTGATTTGCTGGTTTTAATATGTTGTTTTGCCTGCCAGTTTGAATATTGCTGTTATGCTGGTTTTAATATGCCAAATGATATTGCTCTCCATAAAATATTCATTTGCTGAATTATCTTGCTATTAAGAAATTTTGATACTGCTGAATTATTGCCTCTTATTGTTGATTTTTGAGAAACTTTAATATTGCTGAATTGTGACTTTCTTATTACTAAATTGCTTTCTCTTATTCCTGATTTTTTTAGAAACTTTTATATTGTTGTTTTGTGAGACCTTGAATATTGCTGAATTGTGAGTCCTACTTGCTAAATTTGTATTCATAATTTTTGTGCTACTAAATTCTATTATAGTTGCAATTGTGTCCACATTAAGAACAGGAAAAAAGACAAACCATTGCCAGGACATTTAAAGAGAATATACCAAGCTAAAAGGAAGTCTGAATGGCTAAGAAAAGGATTTCATTGAAAGAGTGGGCTTCTACAAATTTTTTGAAGCTACACTCAAGGGTGTACATATTGAAGCCTATGACTGCAGAATTTCAAGTATCATTATGTACCAAGAATTCGAGTGGCCTCGTTATTATCAAGATGGACCTTGAAGACCGACAATCAAAGCTTGAAGATTTAAAAATTGACTTTGAAGACCAATAATTAGAGCTTTAAGATTTACAGATCATTACATTGAATTGACTCCACGATCATAATTTGTTGTCCAAGTATAGGGATACTTTGGACAAGGGGAGTGTGAGTGATTGTGGTGGGACTGGTGAGAGGTAGCTTAGGCTTTTGAAAGCTTGGGCTGGGTGATAGCAGAAAAGTTGTTTTGAGGATTGATGAGAGTGGTTCAGGCCTTGGGAGGCTGTGAATTTGGGTGAGAGTTGGAGTGACTATGTGGTAAGTTGGGTGAGTGAGAGAGTGATTGGTGAAATACTATACTACCCTTTCAAACATAGTGGAACTCAGTTCAGGCCTGAGGGCCAAGAGGTTTTTTACCCCACATAAGGGTTTTCCTCTATAAATCATTGTGTCAAGTTTTGTGGATTGTGCACGCTATACTTAAAGCATTAAAGATTAAAATTGGACATAACCTATTCACCCCGTCCCCTTCTAGGTTCTTCTACTTACTGTCTACTACCTGATGAAATACAGGACTCAAGAACCAAATTGGAGCACCAAAAAGTGTAAATAAGAACTGAACTCATTCCTTGAGAAGAGATCTCAAAAGATGAATGAGATTTGGAGAAAATCTACAAAGCAATTGGGCAAAGGATGTATTGGCTTTAAAGCCAAAGCCACTCAGTTTAAAGATAAAAATGGTAATATATATACTTTATATCCTTTTGTTGATGTTGTTACCAGGCCAAAAGATGAACTTCTATTCAATGCTCATCATCAATATAGGAATAAGAATGTATCTTTGAGAATTGCATGTCCCAATTATGCGAAACTGAAACTCATGTATGTTAAAAAGAGAGGTCTTCACATACACAGAGCACCTATTACATCAAAAGGGTTAATTAAAACCAAAATGATGTGGATTCCAAAAAAAGTGAATTATGTGATTATTCTAGTTTATATTGCTTTGAAAGCTTGCAATATATATACTAAGTGGTATGTAGATAGTTTTTGTTCTAGGCACATAACGGGAGACAAGATCAAATTTGCTAACATTGAAAATTTTGATGGTGAGTCAGTTATTTTTGGAGATAATATGAAAGAAAAAATTGTAAGAAAAGGTAAAATACCCGAAACCAAAGAAATGCCTATTTTGAATGAAGTACTCTATGTAGTGGGTTTAAAGTATAATGTTTTGAGTCTGAGTTAGTTATGTGACATTGGTAGCTTAGTTAATTTTAACAAAGAGAACTACAATGTTTGTCACACCCTGAACCTCGATACTTGAGATCCATGGGTGAAAAGAGAGTTGACGGACTCAAACCGAACCCAAAGTATAAAACTAGAATAAAAAATATAAAAAAAATCAGCCCTCAGCTAGAAGAAAATCTGAACACCCGTTACAAAAAAAAATCATAACAAATTTATTTTAACTCGAAATGGAGCAAACTCAAATTCTATGGAAACTAGACTAAATGTAACACATGGATGATTAAAAACCAACCGCTGAAAATATGCCAATGAAATCAGTTTTACAAGTTAAAACAGCTAACATGGCGCGAGCTAAAAACAGACCTTCGTCAAGGATGGACTCATTTGACTGCTTAAAGAATTTATAAAATTCTGGGCTTTGGTATTTAGAAAATAGACATAAAGGGATACAATTCTGAAAATTTTCATAATTTATAAATTTTTGAAAATGGGTCAAACGAATTTTCCAAATCAGCACAAAACAGTGGGTTCAACATCTGACAGTAGGACACTATAGGATTTTTGTAAAAATCTGTAACTTTCCATAAGTCACGAAATTTAATCTGAAAGCACTAGACATCTAGTAGAAGACATGGTAAAAATTTCAAGTCATTTGGAATAGTTTAGGCCTATCAAAAAAATTTTGCAAAATCTGGACAGAAAGGGGTCCTTTTGTGAACAATCTGTCAAGAGAATTTTTCCTTCCCATTTCTCCCATAAACCTGCTCCAAACTGAACCTAACACATGATATGAGCATGAATATGAACCTAAAATCATCCATGGCAAGTCCCAACTCAAGATATCAAAATCTAAAAATGAAGTATGGTGCAACATGAGTCAAGATCATTAACTTGTACATACAACATGACATTTAAGTGTCATTACATACACATCTTCAAAAGAGTCAAAAGAAATGAAATTAGAGGAGAAGCAATCCTAAACATGAAGTTGGTGGCTAGGTGTACAAAAGGCCACAAGGATGCTTCTAAACAAATTTCATCATACATATAACTAAATGGAGGCTAAATGAGGCCTTAAAATCAAAAGAAAGTCCTTGAAGTTTGTTGCACCAATGGAGGCTCAACTCTCTTCGGTGTCGACTCCTTTACCTGAAATGTTTAGGGGGTGAGATTGTCCACTCATAGCTCAGTAGAAGGTAAGTTAAATGCTTTATATCGCCAACTATACCATATATCAAACCATTAAGTGATCAATGATGCAACTAGGGTTCATGCTCCCTAAATGCCTAATTATTTAGAATATTTTTAAACATGGAATGACGTTACAACAGTAACCTCCACAATTTAATCAATGGTAATATTAGCATACAGAAAACATGTGAAACAAATACACAATTCAATACCAAAGTATATAAAAAAAAAATTTGAAATCATCAAAGTGGGATTGACTCGCAAGACACCCTTCAAGTCACGTGTTCGTGGCACGCACTAGGCATCAAACAGGACACGTGCCATTGATGACTTTCCAAATGGTTCTTTCCGGGATACTAGCCCGCCGGTGACCACCCTAATTGGCCAATATATGAGGATTTTTCTCAAGGGACAATACCCTTAAATGCGATAACAAATCCCAAAATCATCATCCAAACACATTGTGGGATAATCAATCAAATTAACACATGTACAATATTCACACGCATATAAACAATGCAATTGCACTCAATTCATGTCCTAAGATTTCACCTAGCATGACATAATTTTCTTATTCTAGACATAACCAATCTCATTAATATAGGCAATACACAATATAAAATGTATATTCTTGACCCCAAATTTAAACACATATTTCACAAGTCATTCTTAGTCATTTAAAAATTTAAAAAGGAACACAAAGTATTACAATCAACAAAAATCAACAAATTCAGCCCATTCTCCATACATCACCAACTACTATAACATCACAAAATAACCCATACATCCACAACCCAAAAATTAGCACTTTATTCAACATATAATCAACCCATCCTCCATATATCTCATAAATACAAAAACAAAATATGATGCTTACATAATCATCATTAAAAATATGAGACAATATCAATAGATTCATGAGATTTAAAATGGTGTTAGATGAAATAAAACCCTAAACACTCCATGAGTAAATATATGTAAATTTTAGTTAAATAAAAGTTAAAACTAAAATCCCATACCTCAAAGGAGTAACTTATGCGAAAATGGGGTGAAGAAAAGGAGTTATATTTATCTTACACTTTCCAAATGAGCCCCAAAATGGATAATTTTCTGATCAATGAATAGCCCTAGCCGAGCTCTACAACTTTTCTCTTGGACAGTTGAGCCAAAACCACCTTGAATGGGTCCAAAATCTAGAGAGAAAAAGTAGATCTCAAATGTTCTTTAATGGAGTCTTAGAGAGAGAGAGAGAGAAAATCAAATGAAGAAGGAGGAAGATAGGTTGTCGAGCAAGGTTCTTCCACTTGAAAAAAAATTGGACTTTTGGGTCATGTGGGCCCCACAAGTTACAATTTGTCTCACTTATGTGTATATCTATCCTATATGTCTCATACGGTGTGCAAATGCGTCCCGATTTCTTTCTAAAATTTCAAATGCCATTCAAAAATGTCACAATATAAATAAAAATGTTTATTCAGCATCGAAATTCAAAACGAGCCCACCAAATCGGTCCCGAAGCCCTAAAACGGCACTCGGACCCATAATGCCCATTACACCTAAACGAACCCGAAAAACAATTTTGGATGGACACAAAACATTTCAAACCTCTAAATGTGAGTCCATAGATGAAATAATCACCAAGAAACAACAAAAATCAAACCCGACAGATTTGAACATTTTTTTTCTTTCTAACATAGGGAAAAAATTCATTTTTCTCCACTTTGAAATAACTGGGCTCAATTCCTTTGGATTCTCCGAATGAAACTAATTCTAATGAAAAGAAGAATTCAAACACTCAATTTCAAAAATAGAATCACCTAAATCGGATTTAAGATGAGTGAATTACAAATTTTCAAAGTTTAAAGAAAAACAACCATATATAAATAAAATCAACCCAACCCGATAAATGGTCCAGTCATTACAACCTCCCAACCTTAGGGGATTTCATCCACGAAATCGAATGTATCTTAAGCAATGAAAAAATCTGGATGCTTGGAACGGAGCTCGTCCTCCCGCTCCTAAGTAGCCTCCTCCAGCCCATGGTGTCGCCGTAAAACCTTGACCAATGGAATGGTCTTGCCCCGGAGAACCTGTTCCCGTGCACCGAGAGTCTGAACTAGCTTCTCCTCATAGGAGACATCCTCCTCTAACTCCAAGTCTGACCAATCTAACACGTGTGATGGATCCGGCTCATAACGTCTCAACATGGAGACGTGGAAGACATCATGCACCTTGTCCAACTGTGGTGGTAGTGCAAGCCAGTAAGCAACCTCTCCAATCATTTGAAGGATGTCGAATGGTCCAACATACCATGGGGACAACTTGCCACTTCGCTCAAACTGGAACAATCCCTTGCGTGGACTAATCTTGAGAAACACATGGTCTCCCACTTCAAACTCTAAAGGTTTCCTCCTTTTGTCGGCATAGCTCTTTTGTAGACTTTGGGCTGTAATTAACCGTTGCCTAATTAACTTCACTTTTTTAACCATCTCTAAAATCAATGCTGGACCCAAGGTAGTTCTCTCGCCTGCTTCCACCCAGCAAATAGGTAACCTACAAGGTGTACCATACAAGGCCTCGAACGATGCCATTCCGATACTGGTTTGAAAGCTATTGTTGTAGGCAAACTCTACCAATGCTAGATGATCTTCCCAGCTACCTTTAAAGTCAAGAACACATGCCCGAAGCATATCCTCCAAAATCTTAATCGTCCTCTCTGACTGACCATCTGTCTCTGGATGGAATGCGGTGCTAAACCACAACTCCGTATCGGGCCTCCTGGAAACTCCTCCAAAAATGTGAAGTAAACCAAGGATCCCTATCTGAAATAATGGAGATTGGTGCCCCATATAACCGGACAATCTCCTCAACAAAAATTTTTGCGAGCCTCTCCATCTTTTCCGTCATCCGAATAGGAAGAAAATGGGCCGATTTGGTCAACTGGTCAACAATGACCGAAATCATGTCATGTCCCTCCTTAGACTTTGGTAATCCTGTCACGAAGTCCATAGCAATATGATCCCATTTTCACTCTCCAACTGGAATCGGTTGCAACAACCCTACTGGTCTTTGGTGTTCAGCTTTTACTTGTTGGCAAGTAAGGCATCTAGCCACAAAACGTGCCACATCACCCTTCATGCCCTTCCACCAATACTGCCCTCTCAAGTTGTGATACATTTTGGTACCACCAGGATGTACCGCCAAACATGAACTATGAAACTCCTGAAGAACAACCTCCCTACAAGATTTTGGTACAAACATCCATCCCTTGAATCTCAAACCACCATCTGTGTGAAGAGTCAAATCATCCACTGTCTCACCATCTGAAATCCGTGTGTGAATGGCATCCACCTCTTCATCCTCCCTTTGTGACTCAATGACCCTACCTACTAGAGCCGGTTGTGCCACAAGTGTAAACAACATGGCAGGTTCTCCATCATCATCACTGACATACAACCCGAACTCAGTAAAGTCCTCCATCATCTTCCATTCCCGAATGGCAACGCTAGCCATCGTTCCCCATGTTTACCTACTCAAGGCATCAACCACAACATTGGCCTTCCCCGGATGGTACTGCAAATCAAAGTCATAATCTTCCATGTATTCCATCCATCTACGCTGCTTGAGATTCAAATCCTTTTGTGAAAAGAGGTACTTGAGACTCTTATGATCGGAGTATACCTCAAACTTTTCCCCATACAAGTAATGCCTCCAACCCCTCAAAGCAAATATCACTACTGCTAGCTCCAAATCA
This sequence comes from Cornus controversa, assembly GCA_026545225.1. Lineage (NCBI taxonomy): Eukaryota > Viridiplantae > Streptophyta > Magnoliopsida > Cornales > Cornaceae > Cornus > Cornus controversa. The sequence continues at coordinate 34,274,702 of CM048845.1, read as the reverse complement.
TGTGTGGGATAGTTTTACTCATGAGTCTTCAACTGCCTAGACCCGTAAGCAACCACCCTACCCTCTTGCATTAAAACACAACCCAAGCCATCCCATGAAGCATCACAATAAATGACATACCCCAAGCCACGCTCGGGAATCACTAACACTGGAGATGTGGTCAATCTTTCCTTTAACTTCATAAAGGCAAGCTCACAAGCTTCGTTCCAAATGAACTTAACCCCCTTACGAGTAAGTCGGGTCATAGGAGTAGCTAACTGTGAGAAATCCTTTACAAATCGTTTGTAATAACCTGCTAACCCCAAGAAACTTCGAATCTCAAACACATTCTTTGGCCTCTCCCAACTCATAACAGCCTCAACCTTCGAAGGATCAACCGACACGCCTCCACCAGAAACTATGTGCCCTAGGAACTTTACCTCTGGTAGCCAAAACTCACACTTTCAGTATTTGGCATACAACTTATGTTCCCTTAAAGTCTGCAATGCAATTCATAGGTGCCTTTCATGCTCCTCTTCTGACTGAGAGTACACAAGGATGCCATCCACAAATAACACTATAAAAGTGCCCAAATGGGCGCTAAACACCCTATTCATTAAGTTCATAAATGTCGCTGGTGCATTCATCAACCCAAATGGCATTACTAAGAACTCATAATGGCCATATCGGGTACAAAAAGTTGTCATAGGAATGTCTTCTTCTTTAACCCTCAACTGATGATATCCTGATCTCAAATCAATCTTGGAAAAATACTGTGCTCCCTTCAACTGATCAAATAAATCATCAATTCTTGACAATTGGTACTTATTTTTGATAGTCACCTTATTCAACTTCCAGTAGTCAATACACAATCTTAGTGAACCATCCTTCTTTTTCGCAAAAAGAACTGGTGCACCCCAAGGCGAAACACTAGCCTAATAAAGCCTCTTGTGAGTAAATCCTCTAACTGCTCCTTCAACTCTTTTAACTCCACCGGTGCCATACGATACGGGACCATGGAAATGGGAGTCGTATCGGGTATGACATCAATGGCAAACTCAACTTCGCGTTGAGGAGGTAATTCCATCAACTCCTCCGAAAAAACATCCATAAACTCATGAACCACATCTCGAGACTCTAGCTGTGTTTCTATGTCCTCATTAGTTAAAAGGCTAGCTAAGAAGAAAGTCAAACTCGTTCGTCTGCCTATAGCACATAGTGAGGGATTGTGGAAATCACTACGATCTCCCACAAAGCAAAGCAATCATCCTCTAGCGTATAAACAGTCACCGTACCCCCGATAGCAGTCAATGTTGGCCCGGAAGGCCGACAACCAGTCCATCCCTAAGATGACATCAAAACTGGACATGTCCATGACAATGAGACCAAAGACCAACTATCATCCTGCTATCTCTATCTCATATCCCCTACACACCTTGTCTAGGCTCACTGTGACTCCAACTGGCGTGTCAACACAAAGAACTCTGTCTAAAGGAATGATATCTAGACCCAATGTAGATGCGAAAGATGAAGAGATAATGGAATGTGAAGCACCTGAGTCAACCAACACTCTAGCCCATGAATTGAACATAAGAAATGTACCTTTGACCACACCGGATGACCCCTCCGTCTGCCCCTCAAGAACAGGAGCCAAATTGAAGACACGACCCTGTGTACCCTGATGCCCTCCACCCTGATAACTGGACTATTGGTTGCCCACACTAGGGGTAGATCCCCTAGCTAGACGAGAACTCTGGAAAGACTGAGATGGATTTGGTGGCGGTAGTGCCCTAAACCCTGACTGTGCTCTTGAAGACTGTGCTGGGCACTACTGTGTCCCAGTCTCACTCCGTGTACCACCTCTCTTCTGAGGATAATCCCTTTGAAAATGTCTTGGCTGGCCACATTCAAAGCACGTGTTAGGTTTACCTATAGATATAGCCTGATGGTGTGGGCACTCTGTCTTGATATGTCTAGGCTGGTGACAGTAATAACAAGTGACCTCCCTACCCCGGGTAAATCCCATGGATATAGAATCTATGGAACGGACCGACTACTGCCGTCCCTGTGAACTACTAGAACCACTCTTTTGTTTCTTCTTGGGTTCCCCTCGGAAAAGGAGCCTGACATCCTGACCTATCTCTTAGAGTCTCTGATCCTTTGAACATCTTGCGTCTCCCTTTCTAACATCAAGGCCCTCTCTACCACTTCAGCATAAGTCTTGAGGTTCAAGATTGTCATCTCGGGCCTCATCCCAAATCTTAGCCCTTTGATGAATCTTCTGAGCTTTGATTCCTCGGTTGCCACCAACTCCAGTGCAAAGCGAGATAAGGAAGCAAACCGTGTCTCATAGTCCATGACACTCTGCTCATTACCCTGAATTAATGTTTCAAACTCATCCCTATATGTCTCCCGAATAGATTCTGGAAAGTACTTAGCATAGAAAAGACCCCTAAAGGTATCCCATGTCATTTCCTCCAACACATGAATGTTGAGGGTCGACTTCCACCAAAGCTTTGAATTACCCGTCAATTGAATTGACGCTAACCGAATGCGGATAATGTCTTCATGTATTGCCAAGGCATCTAAGATTTTTGAGACTTGTTCTAGCCAATCCTCGGCTACCATGGGATCCGATCCACCCTCATAAGAAGGCAGACTCAACCTACGAAAATCTATAAGAGAATTGGCGTTCCTATTACCCTCGCCTTGAGCTTCGTTTTGAGCTCCTTGTACTGCAGTTCTAGCCATGTCTCTTAACGCCGTAGCCATCTCTCTCACAAGTGCAGCCGCATCCTTGGCAGGACGTTGTCTAGGTGGCATTGCTCTAAAAAGGGTCAACATGAGTGTTAATGCCAAAGAAATGCTATAACTCCAACATGTATAACACTATTTTAACTTATGCTATCATACGAAGATGCAACACATAAATAGGATATACAAGTCAAATAGCGTGTTATCATGTAAGCACATAAGCACATTGTATGTGAGCACATATTAAAACCATGTCATGTATGCATAAGAGATTATATGCATGAACTTAAATGAACCAAACCAACCCGTCGTCCTCAAGTTTTCGAGCTTAAAGCACTAATACCAATCTGTCATGCCCTGAACCTCGATACTTGAGATCCATGGGTGAAAAGAGAGTTGTCGGACTCAAACCGAGCCCAAAGTATAAAACTAAAATCAAAAATATAAAAAAAATCAGCCCTCAGCTAGAAGAAAATTTGGACACCCGTTACAAAAAAATTCATAACAAATTCATTTTAACTCGAAACGGAGCAAACTCAAATTCTATGGAAACTAGACTAAACATACCACATGGATGTTCAAAAACCAACAGCTGAAAATATGCCATTGAAATCAGTTTTACAAGTTAAAACAGCTAACATGGTGCGAGCTAAAAATAGACCTTCGTCAAGGATGGACTCATTTGAATGCCTTGAAGAATTTATAAAATTCTGGGCTTTGGTATTTAGAAAATAGACATAAAGGGATACAATTCTGAAAATTTTCATAATTTATAGAGTTTTGAAAATGGGTCAAACAAATTTTCCAAATCAGCACAAAACAGTGGGTTCAACATCTGACAGCAGGATACTGTCGGATTTTTGTAAAAATATGTAACTTTCCATAAGTCACGAAATTTAATCTGAAAGTACCAGACATCTATTAGAAGACATGGTAAAAATTTCAAGTCATTTGGAATAGTTTAGGCCTATCAAAAAAATTTTGCAAAATCTGGACAGAAAGGGGTCCTTTTGTGAACAATCTGTCAAGAGAATTTTTCCTTCCCATTTCTCCTATAAACCTGCTCCAAACTGAACCTAATACATGATATGAGCATGAATATGAACCTAAAATCATCCATGGCAAGTCCCAACTCAAGATATCAAAATCCGAAAATGAAGTATGGTGCAACATGAGTCAAGATCATTAACTTGTACATACAGCATGACATTTAGGTGTCATTACATACACATCTTCAAAACAGTCAAAAGAAATGAAATTCAAGGAGAAGTAATCCTAAACATGAAGTTGGTGGCTAGGTGTACAAAAGGCCACAAGAATGCTTCTAAACAAATTTCATCATACATATAACTAAATGGAGGCTACATGAGGCCTTAACATCAAAAGAAACTCCTTGAAGTTTGTCGCACCAATGGAGGCTCAACTCTCTCCGATGTCGACACCTTTACCTGAAATGTTTAGGGGGTGAGCTTGTCCACTCATAGCTCAGTAGAAGGTAAGTTAAATGCTTTATATCGCCAACTATATCATATATCAAACCATTAAGTGATCAATGATGCAACTAGGGCTCATGCTCCCAAAATGCCTAATTCTTTGGAATATTTTTAAACATGGAATGACGTTGCAACAATAACCTCCACAATTTAATCAAGGGTAATATTAACATACATAAAACATGTGAAACAAGTACACAATTCAATACCAAAGTATATAAACAAAAATTTAGAAATCATCAAAGTGGGATTGACTCGCAATACACCCTTCAAGTCACGTCTTTGTGTCACGCACTAGGCATCAAACAGGACACGTGCCATTGACGATGTTCCTAATGGTTTTTTTCTGGGATACTAGCCTGCCAGTGACCACCCTAATTGGCCAATATATGAGGATTTTCCTCAAGGGACAATACCCTTAAACGCGATAACAAATCCCAAAATCATCATCCAAACACATTGTAGCATAATCAAACAAATTAACACATGTGCAATATTCACACGCATATAAACAATGCAATTGCACTCAATTCATGTCCTAAGATTTCACCTAGCATGACATAATTTTCATATTCTAGACATAACCAATCTCATTAATATAGGCAATACACAATATGAAATGCATATTCTTGACCACAAATTTAAACACATTCGACAAGTCATTCTTAGTCATTTAAAAATTTAAAGAGGAACACAAAGTACTACAATCAACAAAAGGAGAAAAAAATCAGCATGTACTCCATCAACAAATGCAGCCCATTCTCCATACATCACCAACTACTATAACATCACAAAATAACCCATATATCCACAACCCAAAAATCAGCACTTTATTCAACATATAATCAACCCATCCTCCATATATCTCATAAATACAAAAACAAAACATGATGCTTACATAATCATCATTAAAAATATGAGACAATATCAATAGATTCATGAGATTTAAAATAGAGTTAGATGAAATAAAATCCTAAACACTCCATGAGTAAATATATGTAAATTTTAACCAAATAGAACTTAAAACTAAAACCCCCTACCTCAAAGGAGTAACTTATGCGAAAATGGGGTGAAGAAGAGGAGTTGTGTATGTCTTACAGCTTCCAAATGAGCCCCAAAATGAATAATTTTATGATCAATGAATAGCCCTAGCCGAGCTCTACAACTTTTCTCTTGGACACTTGTGGACACTTGAGCCAAAACAACCTTGAAGGGGTCCAAAATCTAGAGAGAGAAAGTAGATCTCAAATGTTCTTTAATGGAGTCTTAGAGAGAGAGAGAGAGAAAATCAAATGAAGAAGGAGGAAGATAGGCTACCAAGCAAGGTTCTGCCACTTGAAAAAAAATTGGACTTTTGGGTGATGTGGGCCCCAAAAGTTACAATTTGTCTCATTTATGTGTATATCTATCCTATATGTCTCATACCGTGCCCAAATGCATCCCGGTTTCTTTCTAAAATTTCAAATGTCATTCAAAAATGTCACAATATAAATAAAAATATTTCTTCGGCATCGAAATCCAAAATGAGCCCACCAAATTGGTCCCGAAGCCTTAAAACGGCGCCCGGGCCCATAATGCCCATTACACCTAAACGAACCCGAAAAATAATTTCGGATGGACACAAAACATTTCAAACCTCTAAATGTAAGTCCCTACATGAAATAATCACCAAGAAACAATAAAAATCAAACCCGACAGATTTGAACATTCTTTTTTCTTTCTAACATAGGGAAAAATTTTATTTTTCTCCACTTTGAAATAACTGGGCTCAGTTCCTTCGAATTCTCCAAATGAAACCAATTTCAATGAAAAGAAGAATTCAAAACACTCAATTTCAAAAAAAGAATCACCTAAATCGGATTTAAGATGAGTGAGTTACGAATTTTCAAAGTTTAAAGAAAAATAACCATATATAAATAAAATCAACTTGACCCGATAAACGGTCCGGTCATTACAATGTTATTAATAAACAATGTAGAGACCATGCCTAATTTTGGCCCCTTTTTTTTTAATTTTTGTCATTTATTACTTTAAACGCATTTTTAATGACATTTAATATGTTTTGAATGCGGGGGAACATGTTTAGAAGGTTGGAATATGATTTTGGGAAGTTTTGAAAATTTTTAAAAAATTTTGACTTTTTGGTCAAACCGGGGCCCGGGATGAGGCTTAAGTGGGCCCGGAAAGTTGGAAAATTTTCAAAAATATTTATTTTGGGAATGGCTTAAATAAAATATTTAGAGTGTTAAGGAAGTGATTTCGAGTCCAACGGAGTTTTCGAGAATTAATTCGGAGGTGGGGAGGGTACGTTAAGTGGCCCGGGGGCAAAACGGTCTTTTCGCACCCCTAGGAGTGAAATAAATATCCCAAGGTCTGGGATATTTCATATTTACAGATCTCAATCTCTCTCTAAAAGTCACCACTTTATCTCTCTCCCTTCTCTCTAAATTCTAAGTCACTTGAGGTGTGATTTGGAAGATCCCAAAGAAGGAAAGTGAGTAGAGGGTGTTGACGGCTTTGGTTTGAACCGATCAAAGTCCGTGTTTCATAAAGTTGGAATGGCTAAAATTTTCAAAATAAGGATTCAAAGCTTAGGAATTGAGGTAGGGGTGCTAGACTTATCTTTACTTTGATTCTATAGGTTACATATTTGTGACATGAAAGATAAGTTGGGATTTTTTGAGTTTAGGGTTTTATGTGTATGTATGTATGTATATATAAATGTGATTTATGCATATGAATAGGTCTAATATGCTAGTTAGGGATCATATATGTTGTATATGTGATATTGAGACTATATATGCTAATTGTTGAAAATATGTTCATTTGGTGAAAACATGAAAATGTGGGTGTTTATAGATTTATGCATGAAAGATATGAATTTCTTGAAAAATTCATAAGCATGATGATTTCCATGATGTGAGTGTGATGACATTGTGACAATCTTGAAGTGGAAGGAAAATGCATTGATTTGATAAAATGCATTGCATTGTGTTGATAAGTGCATTGATATGATTATGTGCACATATGAAAAGCGAGGTTTTTGGGGTGTGACAACATTGAAAATTAAGATAAGGGGATGACCCCTAGGGTGAAAGACCCAAGACTTGGTGAAGCGGATGGCGCATTCGTTGAAATAGTGAACCGAGAAGCGTAAGCAGAGTTTGGGTGCCCAAGAGACCCTTACTATGAGGTGGTTTGATAAGCTAGTCTCCATTGAATTGATTTTCGGACTTATGTGGCGTGAGTATATATTTTAATTGTGACTTGCTCATTTTGCTTCATGTATGTATACATTAGAATGTGAAGCATCACACATGATTTATAAAACGTGATTGTTTATGGGTAAAAAGCACGGATAATTGTCATATAGATTTTAATGATTTCATATGCATTCATGCATGGTTGCCTGAGTTAGAGTGGAGTTGGGTGGATCATTCCTACTGAGCCGCACTGGTGCTCACCCCCTATATACAACTTTTTTTTCAGATGAGGCACCAATGGAGGATGAGCCATGATTAGCTAATGGACCTTATTGAGTTTCTTCTGGACTTTTAGATCTTTTGATATGTATGTAGATGTTCATGCCGTTTTGTGGCATATGGACTCTTTTGGGAAATTTTTTTTTTAAAGTTGGACAACATATTTATATTTGAATTTCATATGTATAAACTATGTTGGACATGTATGGAAGATTTTGAACATAATTGTATAGCTATTAGGGGGGGACACGTGCCCAAAAGTGTCCATTTTGAATTTAAGGTGTGAATGACATATGAAATGATTTATATGATTTCAATAGAAATGTATGAGAATTTGTGAGATTATGGTAATATAAATGTGTGAATTAGGGTGTGTGTATGGAGATGTACCTTTTGTAGATCCTTGGAATGTTGGGTGTAAGATTTTGTTTTGGAGATGAAAGTATTACCGGTCAAATGAATACATTCTGTCCGGATTTTGGCAAATTTTTTTGAGGGGTCTACACAACTCCAAATGATCTGAAATTTTTACCATATCTTCCCCTAGATGTCTAGTATTCCCAAAGTTAATTTTGTGAAGTTTAGACAACCACAGAATTTTAGAAAAATCCGAGAATATTCTGCCAGCAAATTTTACAATTTTTGTTGGGCACCAAGTTGGTTGTCAACACTGTTTCATTGGCTAACATCTATCCATTAAGGTTGGCTCAAGCTTCTTCTATATTTAGTCTAGTTTCTATAGAATTTTAGTTTGCCTTATTTCGAGTTGAAATGAATTTTCTACGAATTTTTTTAAATTGCTGCACAGATTGCACTCTAGAAGTGCACTGTTCATTTTGGAGTTACTGTAGCTTTTTAGTTACTGCCCGGTGATGAGAAATCAGGGTTCTGAACCTCTTCAAAATGTCTAAATTATGTTTTTAAGCTTCTTGGGACTATAGTAGGATAAGACAATGGTCCAAAAAATTTTCTGAAACTTTTTACGAAAAGTTACTATTCACAGGGACCAAAAATCACTTTTATTTTGAAAATTTTCTAAATGATTTCAATAATGAGGACCATGGTTAGTTATGCATATTCACTTAATTATATGCATATTGAGTTACTTCCACAGTTAAGAGAATTGGGTTGGATGTTAGATTTCCCAAAACGATTGTTTTGATTAGATTTCACCATTCACCCCCATTTCCCTCGCTCTCAATCGGGTATCGGAAATCGAGGCGTGACAAACAATATGGTAAAACACTCTTTGTATGTAGAGCTCTAGGTAATGTCTACACTATTCTTGAAGACTCCTCACATACTGTTTGCAATTACACTAACATGGAAAATTCAACACTTTGGCATTAAAGGTTAGGGCATGTGCATTCTGAGAACATAAAGAATCGTATCAAGCATAAATCTGTTAGATGTCTCCCAAATTTGTCTTTGAATGATAATTAAGTATACAATGTTTACCAACAAGGTAAGCAGACAAAAGTCTCATTTAAAACAAAGGAAGTAAATACTTCTCCACCACTTGATATTATGCATATGGACGTGTGTGGACCTATGACGACCACAAGTATTGGTGGTAGATAGTACTTTGTGCTTGTAATTGATGATTATAGTAGAATGACTTGGATTTATTTTCTGAAAAGAAAAATCTAAAGTTTTAAATCATTTCAAAATGTGTGTTAACCTTGTTGAAAATTAGAAAATTCGTAGGGTTAAGAGACTCTGATAAGATTTTGAGACTAAGTTCATCATGAAAGAATTCGGTGATTATTGTGACTCCAAAGGAATCAAGAAATAATTTTTAACAATTAGAATACCTCAACAAAATGGGGTAGTTGAAAGAAAAAATAGAACTGTTCAAGAAATGGGCAGAACTCTTCTATTTAAGAAAGATCTATCCAAGGGATTTTGGGCAAAAGTGGTAAATACAATAGTCTACATTATCAATAAAGCTCTTTTGAGATCAAATTCAGTAAAGACACCCATTGACTTATGGTTTGGGAGGCCTACAACTATGCACTACTTCAAAATCTTTGGAAGCAAATGTTTTATCTACAACAACGATGACAATTTGGGAAAATTTGACTCAAGAGCCGATGAAGGCATTTTTTTAGGATATTCAACAAAGAACAAAGTCTACAGATGCTAGAATTTTAGAGCTAAGAAAATGATGGAATCCATCCATGTTAAGTTTGATGAAAAAGGAGCCATTACAAAGGAAGACTAAGAAGAAGAACTTCCTCATGAAGCACAAAATGAAAATGAACAGTCTAGCTCATCTAACACTATAGAAGAAGTGAAAAGAGAGCCATGATATCCCAATCTACAAAATGAAGTTCAATAAGAAAATATTTTGGGAAACAATAAAGGAAGGGCTCTCACAAGAGCCAAGAAGAAAGCATTACCATTTATAGCTGAGGATGACCAAAGCCACTTTGCTATGCTATCATCCATTGAACCAAAATGTTACTCAGAAGCAAAAGATGATCCTAATTGGATAGCATCAATGGAGGAAGAAAATACAGTAAATTGAAAAGATTGATACCTCGACTCTTATGCCCAAGCCAACTAATAAGAATGTTATTGGTTCCAACTGGATTTTCAGAAACAAGATAAATGAAAAAGGGATTGAGATCAGAAACAAGGCTCGATTGGTATGCAAAGGATTTGCTCATATTGTTAGGTTGGAATATGATGAGACCTTTGATCCAGTTACACCATTAGAGTCAATCCGAATGCTTCTCTCATATGCCTGCTTCAAGAGAGTAATGGTTTATCATATGGATATCAAGTCAGATTTTTTAAATGGTGAAGTTTGTTATACTATGGTCTCAAGCAAGCTCCCAAGACATGGTATGACCAACTTCACTCATTTCTTATCAAACAAGGGTTCCAAATAGGTAAAGTGGATAGCACACTCTATGTACAACATTTTGACTCAAACTTTTTAATTCTGTAAGTTTATGTGGATGATATCATGTTTTGTGGTTCATACTCTAGTCAAACTACTCAATTTGATGCACTTATGCAATCTAAGTTTGAAATGTCCATGTTAGGCACTTTAAAATAATTCTTTGGGTCTCAAATCATTCAATATGCTAAAGGCATATTCATAGCTCAAGAGAAGTATGCAAAAGAAATTCTGAAAAAGTTCAATATGGATGATTGTAAACCAATGTCCACTCTCATGTGTATCACCACGAAATTTTTGAAAGAGTGTACAACTGACCCTATTGATAATACATTCTACAGGTCCATGATAGGAAGTCTTCTATGCCTCACTACATCAAGACCTAACCTTATGTTTGCAGTTAGCTTAGTTGCTCAATTTCAGAGTGATCCTAGAGTCTCACATTTGAAAGTTGTCAAAAGGATCCTCAGATATGTTAAAGGCACCACTAGACTAGGATTACATTAAATTGCCTCTTCAGTGTTGTCTCTTATGGCTTTCTTAGATGCAAATTGGGGTGTTTAACTAATTGATAGAAAAAGCACCTCAGGTTGTTCTTATATGTTTAAAAATAGTGTGATTTCATGGCTTACCAAGAAGCAAGCCACTATGTCTCTTTCCACCTCAGCAGCTGAATACATTTCAACTGCACAAACTTGCTCCCAAGCTTTGTGAAAGAGAACTACCCTCACAGATCTAGGAATGGAATTCTTTACTCCTCTTACCATTTTTTATGATAATCAAAGTGCTATTGCTATTAATAAAAATCACACTTTACACAATAGAAGCAAACATATAAACATCAAGTATCACTTCATGAGGGATAATGTGCAAAAAAATAAGATTCTCATTAACTATGTTAGTACTGAGGTAGAGTTAGCAGACATCATGACCAAAGCCTTGCCACTGACAAGGTTTGTGACACTCTGAGATTCCTTAGGCATCACCCTTCCTCCTCACTAACTCTCTTCTTACTACTCTTTTAACTTTCATTGTCAAAAATGGGGAGAAAGTAGTTTGGGTAAGGGCTAGGTAGGTTTTTGACATTAAAAGGCAAAAGGGGGAGATTGATTGTTCAGGAAGCCCATGAGTATGTTTGTCCAGATTTTAATGTGAAAAAGGATCTCTAAGGGAATTTTAGTTATTTCATTTTGTGTGCTTAAATTAGATGTGTTTGTATATTTATTTAAATATTTTATTACTACAACAACATATTATTCTCATTGATGCTCAATTATAGTTGCTTCCATGTATTTGCTCTAACAATCCTAGCAGGGGCATTCCGGTCTTTTCAATGACATTGCGTCAACTCAAATGGACTCTTGTTACTTTTTGAACATGAGAAGGGTATCTTGGAAATCTAAAATAAAAAGTGGGAGAAATCCCAGCCGCATAGGGTGAAATTTATAGATGAGATGAAAGGATTTCTCAGCTAGACAGATAAGATGATGATATAGAGAGAGAAATAGTGAAATCATTCATCTGAGAGTACCACTGTCTAGAGAGAGATACTGTGAGCTTCTAAAGAGACAGAGAAATAGTGAGGTGTGCTAATGGGTTTTCTAAGCTGACATATTATGGGTCTAAAGTAGATATGTTTAGTTTGAAGATTGATAATCCCTTCTTTGAAATGAGAAATGATTGAAGGAGTGAGCTATTGAAGATTCAGAAGTCGTAGAACCTACAACTTCAAATGAAGATCCCTTTCTGATGTTGCTAGCTTCTATTCAAATCACACTTGATTTGTGAGTATTGATTCTTCTCTCTCTACACATACACAGGTGCACATATTTCATTTCTCTACACTCTCACAGGAGCACATAATATCAGAGTATTCACACTTTACACAGGTGCACTTAGATATTGTTTTCCCTAATTTTGATTTATAAAAACCCTAATATAACGTGTTTTTCTGCTAAAAATTAGAAACCACTTAGGAATCCCATATTTTGAGGATTAGTGAACCTAGGTCGAGGTTTGGAATTGATTCAATTAGAATGCTGAGATTGACATGATTATTGCTTACACTTTTAATTACATTCTAATTGTAAATTGAATTGGCATTGTATGTGTAAGTATGGTGGGGGCTGTATACGGGTACAAGTGTATAGTATTGAATTCTCTTGTTGTGTATATAGTAAAATGCCACCAAGAAGGGAGTGAGATAGAGGTGCTAATACTCCACAGGAGCCAATAGATGGGACACAGTTCATGTGTGACATGGTACATGCCATGAGACTAATGGCAATAGAGGCTAGAGAAGAAGAAGTTTAGACACAAGGACTATAGAGTGGAACACCTTTAAGAGGTTATTCTTTGATTAGTTCTTTTAGGCTTTAGTAAAATGCCAGATGAGGCAAAAGTTTATAGACCTAGTCTAAGGGGACATGAATATTATCATGCCCTGAAACCCGGACCGCCGGGACTCCCCCGGACCGACCCCAAATCCCGAGTGTGAACCCGTTCACTCAACCCCGTGAATAATCTCAATTACACTCATGCATTAGTATCAAGGTTTGATACCAAGCTATAATGCCCCAGTTTCTAATTCTCGAAGATCCGGAGGTTAAATTGTCTATTTAGCCCAATAGACCTTCATTACCCTCATTCACCGCGAAAGCTTAACTCAATTCTTGCATATAAATACATACAACTCCATATTAACTAACCCCCATGGGCCCTAGATCAAATCATACACCTTAGTGAACATTTACTTGCCCACAATTCTAAGAATCACTCACTTTCGAGCCTCAAAACTTTCTGTGTTTGGAATCTGAAACTGAGGCTTACACCATTGGATAGAGAATCCAAAAATACTCAAGTTCAAAAACAAAACCATGCTCAATTCTGATCTAAAACGAAGAAATTACGTCGAAATGAAGTTTTGGAAAAAGCTGTGAATAGTAATCTCGATTGATCGAAATGGAATCTCGATTGATCGAGATGAAATCTCGATTGATTGAAATTCTAGTGATATTTTCACCCTCTCGGGACCCTAGACCTGCAATATCTCGATTGATCGAGATGGGGGTCTCGATTGATCGAAATTCCTGCTTTTTGGACTCTAAAAATCACCATAAATCATCACCCTTTCGATCAATCGAAATGGGAACTTCGATTGATCGAGATTAAATCTTGATTGATCGAAATGCACCTCCTGGGACTTCCAACAACCCTATACATGGTACACATGAAACCCAATCAACATTCTATCGTCCTAGAACCCCTCAAACAAGATTAATAACACAAATGAAAGATTCGAACACCAATCTCACACTCAAGATCACATTCATAATTGAATTCATACTCCAAATGAATCATTTCTTTCACGAACACAACCCATTCAAAATGGAAACATCATCAAAATGAATTAAGTATCACCATGGATATTACATAGATTAAACCATTATCTCTCCACACCCAACAAATTTATAATCCAATACATAAATCAAAAGTATATATGTCCAAAGTAAAACCACAACTAAAAAGGAAGTCACATGCCACAAGCCGGCATGGGTAGCCACAAAAATGCACAAATCCAAAAGATAGCAAAGGGATGCTAGAATTCCACTTGGACACTCATGTCCCATCCGTCATCGGCGCTTTATCTGTAAAATATTTAGAATAAAGGGGGTGAGCACCACTGCGGCTCAGTAAAGGTTCCCCAACCCTCCTAAGTGCCAACCCGACACGACCTACATGAATGCATGCCACTACAGTACATGTATCATCCAACATAGACCATGTTCATTCGCAAGAAATGCATATATATATAAGAATGCATTAAACACATAGCATGCTTCAAAATTTAGAATGGAAGCATTAACCACACTCTTGCCTCTCTCTCGGACTCAACCCGAGACCCTAACATGATTCTTGACCAACCACACAACCTGGGCTATTTTTCACATAAGTTCAGAATTTTTATCACCGAGAACATCGGTCCTACCAAGTAATGAAATTGTTTTAACACGCACCACCGAGAACATCGGTCCTACCAGGTGATGAGATCATTTTTGGAATGCACCACTGAGAACATCGGTCCTACCAAGTGATGAGATATTTTTGGAATGCACTATTGAGAACATCGATCCTACCAAGTGATGAGATATCTTCAAACTACACCACCGAGAACATCGGTCCTACCAAGTGATGAGACCCTTACAAGATTTTTACCGAGAACTCCTACCTCCAAGGTGGTCTAACCATTCCAATGCCCTCATCGAGTATCCACCTACTCTAGGCAATTCGACCACTTTTCCCCATTTTCTCACAACGGTCCCATATATGCATTTCAAACATATTGTACTCAAGCACTCAATATTCATGCTTCACAATGCATTACCTAGTTATAAAGGAACATAGCATGCATTTCATCTCCACAAAACCACATATACCACATATATGTAAACACATGCATATAACCTCTCATATGCATACAACTAAAAAAAAAATTAGCATACTTTACTCATGCCACACTAAATGCATAATTTTAGCATATGGAACTAACATGCATTCAACCACCACATATTCCACATATAATGACATACATGACACAAGGTTAGGCATTGGCACATAAACCCCAAATTGAGCACATAAGACCTAAATATCCAATTTCTTCATTTCACACATTTTAACCCACATGCTAAAACCAACACAAGGATACCAAATGTGCAAAGATAAGACTCAAGAGAAGGAGAAAACACAACTTTCAACACCCCTCACCATCCTAAAGCATGTGATACACAACCTACATATCTCCTCTCCACCCGAAACCTTAGAATCTACAATTAGGAGAGAAAAAGAACCCCTACCTCGAAAATGAAGGCCTTCCAAGCACTTCACCAATTTTCCTGTGGTGTCTACCTTGTCGAATCACCACTTTGTTTGGTTGAAATGGAAGCCCTAGCCGTCCCCTACGTATCTCCCTCCTTCGGCGAGTCTTGAATCCAAGCTGAACGGGTTCGAAATGTGGAGAGAATGGAGAGCTTTGAAGATGGAGAACTTTAGAGGGAGAAAGAGGCGTGAGATCTGATAAAATGTCCTTGCCACTGATACTTAAAATATCTAGGGCTTGCAAAAAGACCAAAATACCCCTAGGCCACTTAATGCAACTTCCCGGACTCCTTTTTCGATTTTAAAAACTCTACGTTCTTGAAATCACTTCCTCTACTCTCTAAACATTTTATCTCAGCCATTTCCAAAAATAAATATTTTAGAAAATTTTTCAGATTCCCGGGCCCACTTAAGTCGCATCCCGGGCCCCGGTTTGACCAAAAAGTCAAACTTCTCCAAATCTTTCAAAAACTTACCAAAACCCTTAAAAAACTTCCCAAACATGTTCCCCAGACTTGAAACATGTTAAACACCATTCAAAATGTATTTATGGCAATTATAATGCGAAAAATACAAAACTGGCCAAAATTGGTCACGGTCTCTACAACCTCCTCCCTTAAGGGAATTTCGTCCCCGAAATTAGAAACATACCTCAAGTAGAAAACAACTCGAGATATTTTGAGCAGACTTCTTGTTCTCGATCCCACGTAGCCTCCTCAATTCCGTGATGTTTCCGAAGGACTTTAACCAATGGAATCGTCTTGCCCCGAAGCACTTGCTCCCTAGCATCCAAAACCTGTACCGGTCTTTCCTCGTAAGACACGTCCTACTCCACCTTAAGATCTGTCCAATCTAACACATGTGAAGGATCCGACTCATACTTTCTCAACATCAAAACGTGGAAAGTATTGTGCACACTTGACAATTGCGGTGGCAATGCCAAGCGGTTCGCAACCTCACCCACAAGATCCAATATCTCGAATGGACCGATAAACTGTGGGGCTAGCTTTTTGCTACGCCCAAACCTCATCAAACCCCGTCGTGGCGAGACTTTCAAGAAGACATGGTCCCCCACCTCAAATACTAAAGGCCTCCGCCTTCTGTCAGCATAGCTTTTCTGACGACTCTGAGCCGTAAGCAAACGCTGCCGTATGATCTTAATCTTTTCTGTAGTCTCTCTGACTATATCCGGCCCCAAAGCCACTGTCTCACCGACCTCTATCCAATAAACTGGCGACCTACAAGGTCTACCATACAAGGCCTCAAATGGAGCCATCTCAATACTAGCTTGATAGCTATTCTTGTACGCAAACTCCACCAATGAAAGGTGATCCTCCCAACTACCCTAAAAATCAAGTGCACATGCTCTAAGCATATCCTCCAAAATCTGTATAGTACGCTCCGACTGACCATCTGTTTGGGATAGAAAGTTGTACTAAAATGGAGGTCCGTATCAAGTGCAGCCTGAAAACTCTGCCAAAATTGTGACGTGAATCTCGAATCTCTATCAGACACAATGGAAACTAGCACTCCGTGCAGTCTCACAATCTGATCAATATACAACTGACTAAGAGTATCCACATCATCTGTCACTCGAATAGGAAGGAAATGAGCCACCTTGGTCAATCTATCCACAATGACCCAAACTGCATCATGACTCTTCCTAGTCCTAGGTAACTCCATCACAAACTCCATAGTGACGTGTTCCCACTTCCACATAGCTACCGGTAAGGGCTGTAACAAACCTGCCGGTCTCTGATGTTCGGCCTTCACTTGTTAACAAGTGATGCACCTCGCCACAAACCGTGCGACGTCCTTTTTCATGCCCTTCCACCAATACTGTCTACGAAGGTTGTGGTACATCTTGGTACCACCGGGATGTACTACAAGTTTAGAGCTATGAAACTCCCTTAGGACCTCATCCCTACAAGTCAATGGAACCACCATTCTGCCTCTAAACCTCAGACCTCCGTCTGAATGGATAACCCAATCCTCCACTGCCTCGCCACCCGTAATCCGAGTGCGAATGCTCTCTAACTCTTTGTCATGCCTCTGCTCCTCAACCACCTTACTCACTAGAGTTGGTTGTGCTATGAGTGTGAACAAAGTGGCATGTCCATCACTCTCACTGAAGTACAATCCCATTTCTAAGATGTCTTCCATCTTCTTCCATTCACGAATACTAATACTAGCCAAAATACCATGTGATTTCCTGCTCAATGCATCGGCAACCACATTAGCCTTCCCCGGGTGATACTGAAGATCAAAGTTGTAGTCTTCCATGTATTCAACCCATCTCCTCTGTCTCATATTCAAGTCCTTTTGTGTAAAAAGGTACTTCAAGCTCTTATGATCGGAGAAAACCTCAAATTTCTCCCCGTAGAGATAATGCCTCCACGCTTTGAAAGCAAAAATTACCGCCGCCAACTCCAAGTCATGATTCGGGTAATTCTGCTCATAGATCTTCAACTGTCGGGAACCATATGCAACAACCTTCTCGGTCTGCATCAATACACATCCCAAACCATCCCGTGAAGCATCACAGTAGATGACATAACCCAAACTGCGCTCGGGAATAATCAATATTGGAGCACTAGTCAATCTACGCTTCAATTCCATAAAGGAATGCTCGCAAGCCTCATTCCACTCAAACTTAACTCCCTTACGAGTAAGCTTGGTCATCGGCGCTGCTAACTTCGAAAAGTCCTTCACGAAACGCCGATAATATCCAGCCAATCCCAAGAAGCTACGTATCTCGAATACGTTCTTAGGCCTCTCCCAATCCATTACCGCTTCTATCTTAGAAGGGTCTACCGATACTCCTCCTTCCGACACCACGTGTCCTAGGAACTTTACCTCCATTAGCCAAAATTCACATTTTTTGAACTTGGCATACAGACGACGCTCTCTTAATGTCTGTAACACTATCCTCAAATGGATCTCATGCTCTTCCATAGAAGAAGAATACACAAGAATGTCATCCACGAAGACCACCACAAACCTATCCAAGTACACCCTGAATATTCGATTCATCAAATCTATGAACGCTGCTGGTGCATTCGTCAAACCAAATGGCATCACTAGAAACTCATAGTGGCCATATCTAGTCCGAAAAGCTATCTTTGGAATGTCTTCTTTCCTTACCCTCAACTGGTAATACCCCGACCTCAAGTCGATCTTCGAAAAACAAGTTAAACCCTTAAGCTGATCGAACAAGTCATCTATCCTTGGCAAAGGATACTTGTTCTTAATCGTTGCTTGGTTCAACTTACGGTAGTCTATACATAACTGTAAAGATCCATCCTTCCTTTTAGCAAACAGGACCAGAGCTCCCCAAGGTGACGTACTAGGTCGTACAAATTCCTTATCCAATAATTTTTGCAATTGATATTTCAACTCCATCAACTTTGCTGGTGCTATCCAGTACGGTGCCATAGAAATAGGCGCGGTACCAGGAGCAAGATCAATGCTAAACACAACATCTCTCATCGGAGGTAACTCTGTCAAGTCCTCCGGGAACACATCCACAAACTCTCTAACCACCGGTGGAAATCCTCCACTAGTCACAATCTCATCCTCGGCTAATAAACTAGCTAGGAAATATCCAACCCCGTCCCTCACACAGGAACCAAATAGAGACAGAACATAGAAATCATCCCGTTCTCCCACAAAATAAAAGTAATCACCCTCGGGTGTGCACACTGTCACTCTCCTACGGAGACAATCAATCATGGCTTTAAATGTAGATAACCAATCCACACCTAGAATGACACCGAAAGTGGTCATGTCTAGCAACACAAAGTCAAATACCAATCAACGCCCCGCAACGTCGATCTCGCAAGACCGACACACTCTATCCAGGGTAACCCTACCCCCAACCGGTGTATCAATGGACAATGGTGACTCCAGTGATGACACCCGTAGCCCCAAGGCACAAGCAAATGCAACAGATATGAATGAATCTAATGCACCCGAATCTATTAACACCCTAGCCCACGAGCTAAAAACCAGGAAAATACCTCTGACCACCGACGGTCCTGGTACATCCTCTGTCAGAGCAAGTGTGAACACACGGCCCTGTGACTGCTGACCAGTCCCCTGTAACCCTGACTGCTGACTAGAAGCAGGCATGGGACCCCTCGCTACTCGCGATCCTTATACTGACTGTGCTAGCTGTGGTGATGGTAATGCCCTAAAACCAGACTGAACTGCAACTGTCTGACCAGCCCTCTGCTGAAACCCTGCACCACTCTGCATCTGCTGCCTCTGAAGGCAGTTAGCCCTAACATGTCCTGGCTACTTGTAATAGAAGCATACCACTCCCTTCGCTACCCCAGCTGTCACTGATGTCACTGTCTATCCCTAAGGGTAATCCCTACTAAAATGGCCAATCTGATGGCAATTGTAGCACTCCACAGAAGATCGTAGAGATCCAATTGGCAAGGCCAATGAAGGTACTGGGCGAGCTTGCTGCGGTACCTGAAAACCTGACCTACTCTCCCTATGCCTCTTTCATCCTTGGCTACCCGAAGATACCCCCGCACTCTTCACTTCTTGTTTTGACTCCCATATTCTTTGGGTGTCTCTGTCATCTTCCTCAGCCACTAAGACTCTATCAACCATTTCATTGTAGGCCCTTAGACCTAAAATGGATACCCTCTTTTTGATAGAGGTTTTGAGTCCCTTCACGAACCTTTCCACTTTTAGCTCCTCATTCATTACCATCTCCAGGGCAAAACGAGCCAATGATGTGAATTTGGTCTTGTACCCCATCACATCCAAGTCCCCTTGGACTAAGTCTATGAACGCTTGCCTCATTCGATCTCTCACTGAAGTCAGAAAGAATTTGTCAAAGAATAAACCCTTAAAGGTTTCCCAGTCCATAGTCTCGGTATTGTGGACATTCCCAATGAATTGCCACCACCGATCAGCTTCTCCTTGTAAGTGAAGCGCCACCACTCCCACTTTCAAATCCTCATCGATTGCAAGAGCAACCACGAGTTTGTGAGTTTGGTCTATCCAACTCTCTGCCACAAGCGGATCACGCGAGCCATCAAAGGTAGGCGGCTTAAATTTCACGTATTCCTTCATTGCCACCATTTGGCGGCTCAAGGCAACCCTAGGCAATACCTGAACCTCCTCTTCTCTGGCTTCCTTAGCCATCCACCTCATAGTGTCCGCCATATCACGTATAAATTGCGTTCCATCTGTCGGCTCCTGAGGAGCATCAGCGCCAATGTCTCGCGCTCTTCTTGGAGGCATTTCTCTCTATATGCACAACAAGAAAAATTTTAAGTTCAACAAATTTACACTTCTTAAACTTATCCATCATGCTTGCACATGCTATGTCAATTTAATCCACAAAAGCATGTTAATAAATCATAAGCATAATTCACGTTCCACATAAGCAATTTACAATCTCAATTTTAAATCCTTATGTTCCAATCCTTAACCTCAAGTGACTACTAAATCAATTCTCACCCTTCGTCCCTAGGTATTCCAACCTAGAGCTCTGATACCATTCCGGTCACGCCCTGAAACCCGAACAGCCGAGACTCCCCCGGACCGACCCCGAATCTTGAGTGTGAACCTGTTTACTCAACCCCGTGAACAATCTCAATTACACTCATGCATTAGTATCAAGGTTTGATACCAAGCTATAATGCCCCGATTCCTAATTCTCGGAGAATTGGAGGTTAAACTGTCTATTTAGCCCAATAGACCCTCATTACCCTCATTCACTACGGAATCTTAACTCAATTCTTGCATATAAATACATACAACTCCATATTAGCTAACCCCCATGGGCCCTAGATCAAATCATACACCTTAGTGAACATTTACTTGCCCACACTTCTAAGAATCACTCACTTTCGAGCCTCAAAACTTTCTATGTTTGGAATATGAAACTGAGGCTTACACCATTCGCTAGAGAATCCAAAAATACTCAAGTTCAAAAAAAACAACGCTCAATTCTAATCTAAAACGAAGAAATTACGTCGAAATAAAGATTTGGAAAAAGCTGTAAATAATAATCTCGATTGATCGAAATTCTAGCGAGATTTTCACCCTCTCAGGACCCCAGGCCTGCAATATCTCGATTGATCGAGATGGGGGTCTCGATTGATCGAAATTCCTCCTTTCTGGACTCTAAAAATCACCATAAATCATCACCCTTTCGATCAATCGAAATGGGCATCTCGATTGATCGAAATGCACCTCCTGGGACTTCCAACAGCCCTATACATGGTCCACATGAAACCCAATCAACATTCTATCATCCTAGAACTCCTCAAACAAGATTAATAACATAAATGAAAGATTCCAACACCAATCTCACACTCAAGATCACATTCATAATTGAATTCATACTCCAAATGAATCATTTCTTTCACGAACACAACCCATTCAAAATGAAAATATCATCAAAATGAATTAAGTGTCACCATGGGCATTACATAGATTTCACCGTTGTCCCTCCACACCCATCAAGTTTATAATCCAATACATACATCAAAAGTACATATGTCCAATGTACAACCACAACTAAAAAGGAAGTCACATGCCACAAGCCAGCATAGGTAGACACAAAAATGCATAAGTCCAAAATATAGCAAAGGGATACTAGAATTCCACTTGGACACTCATGTCCCATCCGTCATCGGCGCTTTGTCTGTAAAATATTTAGAATAAAGGGGGATGAGCACCACTGTGGCTCAGTAAAGGTTTCCCAACCCTCCTAAGTGCAGACCCGACGCGACCTACATGAATGCATGCCACTACATTACATGTATCATCCAACATAGACCATGTTCATTCGCAAGCAATGCATATATATATAAGAATGCATTAAACACATAGCATGCTTCATAATTTAGAATAGAAGCATTAACCACACTCTTGTCTCTCTCTCGGACTCAACCCGAGACCCTAACATGATTCTTGACCAACCACACAACCTGGGCTATTTTCCACACAAGTTTAAAATTTTTATCACTGAGAACATCGGTCCTACCAAGTAATGAAATTGTTTTAACATGCACCACCAAGAACATTGGTCCTACCAGATGATTAGATCATTTTAGTACACACCACCGAGAACATCGGTCCTACTAGGTGATGAGATCATTTTTGGAATGCTCCACTGAGAACATCGGTCCTACCAAGTGATGAGATATTTTTGGAATGCACCATTGAGAACATCGATCCTACTAAGTGATGAGATATCTTCGGACTACACCACCGAGAACATCGGTCCTACCAAGTGATGAGACCCTTACAAGATTTTCACCGAGAACTCCTACCTCCAAGGTGGTCTAACCACTCCAATGCCCTCACCGAGTATCCACCTACTCTAGGCAATTCGACCATTTTTCCCCATTTTCTCACAACGGTCCCATATATGCATTTCGAACATATTGTACTTAAGCACTCAATATTCATGCTTCACAATGCATTACCTAGTTATAAAGGAACATAGCATGCATTTCATCTCCACAAAACCACATATACCACATATATGTAAACACATGCATATAACCTCTCATATGCATACAACTAAAAAAAAATTAGCATACTTTACTCATGCCACACTAAATGCATAATTTTAGCATATGGAACTAACATGCATTCAACCACCACATATTCCACATATAATGACATACATGACACAAGGTTAGGCATTGGCACATAAACCCCAAATTGAGCACATAAGACCTAAATACCCAATTTCTTTATTTCACACATTTTAACCCACATACTAAAACCAACACAAGGATACCAAATGTGCAAAGATAAGACTCAAGAGAAGGAGAAAACACAACTTTTAACACCCCTCACCATCCTAAAGCATGTGATACACAACCTACACATCTCCTCTCCACCTGAAACCCTAGAATCGACAATTAGGAGAGAAGAAGAACCCCTACCTCAAAAATGAAGGCCTTCCAAGCACTTCACCAATTTTTCAGCGGAGTCTACCTTGCCGAATCACCACTTTGTTTGGTTCAAATGGAAGCCCTAGTCGTCCCCTACGTATCTCCCTCCTTCGGCGAGTCTTGAATCCAAGCCGAACGGGTCCGAAATGTGGAGAGAATGGAGAGATTTGAAGATGGAGAACTTTAGAGAGTGAAAGAGGCATGAGATCTGCTGAAATGTCCTTGCCACTGATATTTAAAATATCTAGGGCTTGCAAAAAGACCAAAATACCCCTAGGCCACTTAATGCAACTTCCCGGACTCCTTTTTCGATTCTGAAAACCCTTACGATCTTGAAATCACTTCCTCTACTCTCTAAACATTTCATCTCAGCCATTCCCAAAAATAAATATTTTTAGAAATTTTTGAGATTCCCGGGCCCACTTAAGTCGCATCCCGGGCCCCGGTTTGACCAAAAAGTCAAACTTCTCCAAATCTTTCAAAAACTTACCAAAACCCTTAAAACACTTCCCAAACATATTTCTCACACTCGAAACATATTAAACACCATTCAAAATGCATTTATGGCAATTATAATGCGAAAAATGCAAAACCGGCCAAAATTGGTCACGGTCTCTACAGATATTATGGAGTACAAGACCAAGTTTACATCCTTGGATCATTTTGCACTGGAAATAGTGAATGAAGAGGAACTGAAGTTAAAGAAGTTTGCTAAGGGATTGAAAACCTCTATTAGGAAAAGAGTGTGGGTTCTAGGTTTGAAAACCTATAACGAAGTAGTTAGTAGAACTCTAATGGCAGAGGAAGATGATAGAGATACCCAAAGGATATGGGACTCTAAAAATCAAGCTAAGAGTACTGGAATGTTTTTGGGTAGCAGGTAAAGAAGAGGTAGAGAGGTGGTACCTCAGTTTCTTTGGGGCAACATAGGATTATCTTAAAACTATCTGCGTCCTTGCCCACAGGATCTTCACGATCAAAAGTAGTGTGCCACCACTATCAGCAGCTAGATCACTATAGGTCTGAGTGTCCCAGTATATAGTTGGCATGGATTTGTTATCACTGCCACCAAATTAGTCACATCAAAGCAGATGCGCTTGGGGACAGAGTGTACGGAGTGGAATGAGATCTCAATAGTGTACTACTCAGCTTCTTGCTGGTCAGCCTAGTTTTAGGGCATCACCCCCACCACAGCTCTCAGGGTTTACGAGCTGTGAGGAGGATCAATAGTCCAGGTATCAGAGGACTGGTCCAGGCATCAGAGAACTGGTCTAAAGGAGCTGAGGTATGATCATGGTTTCTAGCTTATGAGTTACAGTATTGATCCATTTGAGCATCATGTGATACATCATGAGTTGTATATTGCATCTAGTACGACATGCTCAGTTTTGTATGCTAGATACTGTAGGAGATGTGCTAGGTAATTAGCATGACTTTTGTGACTATACGAGTGTATAAGTGTTTACATTATGAATCGTATGATATATATAGGCATATTATTATCACCTAAAGATTCTAGTTTTGGAAATTTGATGAGACAAGCCCAAGATTTAAGCTTGAGTGAACTCACAATAGTTGAAAAGTATGAGTGATGGTGAACTCTAGTCATGAAATTCTAGAACCTTGAGAAAGGTTTATTGTAGCGTTTCCCATATAAGAAAAACTGGGAACTAATTGTGGTCACAGGTTTGAGGGAACCAAAGTTAGGAGGACAAGTATGACATATTTCTGGGGTTAGATTAATAGGGAAAAATGGATTGGTCAGACATTTTTTTTATTAGTGCTTCTCTTACAATATGTTAGGTCCAAATAATTATGAAATTGACTTGTTAGGTATTGATAAGTAAGGAAATAAAATTTGGATGATTTAGAGCATGAAAGACTTTTCTCATAGAGGGGAATATGGCTAAAAATGGTGGTTTGTATGATAAATTACCGAGGTGTACGATTGCAAATAAGTAAGAGAATGCTTATCAAATGATTCACGATGACAAAAGTACATCAATTTTAAGTCACTCTTGATATAGGAACATAGTATTCATTAGAGTACTTGAGGAAATAGTTCCAGGTTCTCGAGAAGTGAAAGATTTCAGAATGGTTGTCAAGAGAAAATGTCCTTTAGGCATAGTTTTGCCTATTGACATATCTATTGCATTGGTTGTTGTCAATATGGACACAGTTTTGTCTATAGATACATCGATTGGATTGACGGGTGTCTCAAAGACACAGTTTTGTCTATTGAGATGCGAGTGAGGATGATGTCATCATAAGGACACAGTCGTCTGTTAACACATCAGATGAGGGATTGGTGTCATCTCTGGACACAGTTTTGTCCACTGACCCATCCACTATTACTGGTTGTCATCGCTGAAGACACAGTTTTGTATGTATAGCAACCCTTGGATTTGGTGGTTGTCATTTTGGAATATTTTTCTCCATTGACACACTTGAGAGGGCACTTGTCGTCAAGTAAACACAATTTTGTCTATTGACACATTTATTGAGGTAGGTTTTTTTATCTCTGGACATAGTTTTGTCTATTGAGATATAGTTACGGGTAATATGACCCTAAGATATCAAAGTTTTGATCATTGTACAGGATTTGACTCAGTTTTGGAGCATAATTAGTTTTGACGTCATAAGAGAAGGACGGTAATAACACCGTTACTTTTATTATTGGTTTATCATTGATCAAATGACAGGTGTGATGTGTAGGCAGTAAGATTTCTGTGAACCATACCTCATGGCACCAGTGAAATGGATAGGATCCAAAGATCTATGAAAATATTGGCCCTAGGCCAGGTTTAAGATACGTGGGTTATATTTGTACACGTAGCGTGATCTAATGAAGAGATTCTTAAACTTGAGACTCAAGGTAAATGAGTTGGTGGATAGGAGTATGCACCCATACTTTCACTTTTTTGAAAGTGTGTTGATTTTAGTTTTAATCCTTCCTAAACTTGGCTTAGGAAGGGATAATTGACGTGAGGGTTTATAGTGTAATGTTTACATCACATTTTTGGTGATACCTGGATACATATATATGTATATATGAGGGTGATAGTAGCTAACATGTTTCATGGACTCCGATTGAAGTTGGGTATGAGGGTAACTGATAGGCGTTGAATGTTACGCATTCTAGCCTCTTAACTTATGTATTTTATTCTCTTAGTGATAGATTATTTTGTGATTTTACTTTGTTTTAGTGTTTTCTGTATTTTCGGGGCCTTAATGATTATTTCAGTTAAAACCGTGCTTTTGGGTTTTTAAAGAAGACATCCAAGATGGTGAGATGAAGCCTACATCAAGGAGATTCACTCAACCATTTATTTCAACTCAAATCAGCCCAAGAAAGAGGTCCAAGAGAATTATAGCTGCTTAAGAAGGTTTCGGGCCTGAAGCCCAAATCTGTGCATAATGCAGTCTTAATCCCATTTTGGAAAACGGACCAGAAGTCTTATTTCCGAGCCTCAAATCGACATTATTTTCATGCTAGGTTGAACGAAATTTGATTCTGCACACTTTTGTATTTCACGAAAATTCCGTAAAACGGACTTCTAGTGGGTCAAAAGTCGGGCCGAAGTCAGCAGGAAAAACCCACCTGATTAGTGCTGCGGGAAACCCTAATTTATTCCTAATTGGATTAGGACTTTGGTATATTCTCTTGGAGAATAAAGTGAAGACTTGGAGGCTGAATTGGGAGAGCTTACACGGGGATTGGAGAGAACACAGAGAAAGTCTGAGAGGGCTGAAGAGAACAGAAACATATTGCAGAGCCATTGGAGAACGAAGTCATACGCGTAATTCAGAAAGATGATGTCTTCTTCCTCAACAGTTGAAGCTTCTTCTTCTACCATGAGCGGCTAGTTCATCCACTAGGGTTTTGATGTAGCCCTAACAAAGCATCAATGGTTTGATTGTTTTAATTATTGGGGACCTTTATATACATGCATAGATTGTGTAATTGTGAGGATTCTTATTAAGGAATTGAGCAATAAAAGTCTTGTAAATTCAATCTCAATGATTTCTTATCTTGTCTTAGATATTTAGTTGTTGTTATTGAACTCAATCTCTTTTGTTTTCTGTGATCATGAGAGAGATTATTACACAATGGTAATCACTGAATATATTGTTATGAGCTTTGATGGATTATGCCTAGAGAAGATGAACCATATTGCACCCTAGATTAGAGTAGTTAGGCAGATGGCCCATGCCAATCGAAGATAGTCCATGGCTTAGCCTTAATCATATGTTATCTTCTTGACGGATGAAGGTGAGCTTGTAGCCACCGACACCACTTATGCATGATGTACTTTCCCTATAGTTGATTCAATTGACCATTGATTGTGGAGTTAGTGGTGAAGTCAAACACCCTAGATTTCTCTCCTATTATCTTCACTATCTTGTTTACTTTGATTTATTTTATTTTACTTTTTAATTAGTTTAGTTTAAAAATCAGAATTCTTTTCTTATAAATTTAATTAGAATTAGTTCCGTAATCCAACTCGTCAGACCATAATCCCTGAGGTACGATACCCATTCCTTTCGATAGCCCTATTCTGCAAGGAATTCGTTCTATTGCGAAGTGTGGAAATTTTTAATTGATATATTTTTGAGTCACACTCACACACGAATCAGTAACTCAGAACCTCATTTATTAAGGAACGAAGCGAAGTCTTAGAGACCAGCAAATCAATAGCTTTTATCGAAATAAAAAAAAAAGAGATAAGAGGGGTCAATAAAGGTTTTGCAAGAAATTTTGGAGCCTTGGAGTAAGTTCCCAATTTCGAGGATGAAATTCCTTGAATGTGAGGAGGCTGTAGAGACCGTGACTAATTATGGCCAATTTTTCAATTTGACATCATTTTTGCTATAGATGTATTTTGAATAATGAAATGGACATTCTAAAAGTGAAAAATATGTTTGAAAACATGTATGAGGTTTTTGAAAGTTTTTAGAAGATTTGGAGAAGTTTGACTTTTTTGTCAAACTAGGCCCCAATTTTTTAAAAATAATTATTTTTGATATTTTCTTAGATGAAATGTTTAATAAGTTAAAAAAGTGATTTCAAGACCGTAAGAGTTTTTAAAATCAAAAATAGAGCCCAGGAAGGTACATTAAGTGGTCCGATAGGCCTTTTTGTAACTTTAGGGCTTTAAAGGGTCAACTCAGTTGAGATATTTTAATTCTCACATCTCGTGCCTAGCTGCTCTCTCTCTCTCTTCTTTCCCCCTCTACCTTATCTCTACAATTTGAAGGCTTGAGGCTTGGATTTGGGTTTTATTAAGAAAGGAAGTGCGTAGGGGACGACAAGGGCTTCAGTTTGAACTAAACAAACTCAACATTTGCCAAGGTAAACCTCACTGGAAATTTTTGGAGATTGCTTGGATAGCTTTCAAATTAAAGGTAGTGGTTCTCCAAATTCAAGGTAGTGGTACCATAGTGGAAATTTGTCAAGGGTGTGTATTGCATGATTTAGAGTGGTAAGAGGGGTTAGATGTGTTAGGTTTCTACTTCTCTTAAATCTCTTATAAGCAATAGATATATATATATATATATATGGTAGTATACATGTTATAAGGGGTTAAAGTGTGAAAAGTTATGATGTATGCTTATATGCTAGGCTTTGTGCCCATATATGAAAACGTGAGAAATTATGTGTTGCCATATGAGTTAAATGCATGCTATCTTTATATAGAAAATGTGTGCCTTAGTGAAGCATGACTAACATGTGCTTAAGTGAGTTTATGAGCATATGTATGTTGTATGCTAGGTTTTATTTGTATAAGTAAATATATGTGTGGCTTGTGTAGGTGAAATGCATTCTAAGTGTTTTCATAACTAGCTTATGTATTGTGAAGCATGAGTATTGAATATTTAATCCATCATTACATGTTCGAAATGCCGATAGGGTGCCATTGTCAGCAAACGAGGAGAAGGGTGGTTAAAATACCTAAAGTAAGTCAATACTCTGTTATGGGATTGGAGTGGTCAAATCACCTTGGAGTAGGTAAATACTCGGTGATGACGATCTAATCACCTTCGAGTTGGTAAATACTCGATGATAAATTCTGAAAAGGGGCCAAGTCTCCTTGGAGTAGTAAATAATCAATGATAGTGGCCTAATCACCTTAGAGTAGGTAAATACTCAGCGACGGTGTTAAAGTTCTGGGGAGGGGGGGGGGAAGGAGCGTCCTAGGTCACATGGTTGGTAATAATCATGTTAGGGAGTCGTGTTAAGTTTATGAGAGAGACAAGGATATGACTTTGATTATACTAAAATTATGAAGCATGATATGTGTTAATGAATTCTTATATATGCGTTGCTTGTGGACAAACATGTTATATGTTGGATGATATGTGTAATGTAACGATATGCATTCATTTAGGTAGGTGTCAAGTCTGCACTTAGGTGGGTTGGGGTATCTCTACTGAGCCGCCGTGGTGCTCACCCCTTTTTTCCCAAATTCTTTTATAGATAAGGCACCGATGACGGATGGGATTTGAGTGTCTAAGTAAAACTCTAGTAGCATTTTGATATATTTTGGATATGGTATATATATGGTGGCTATCAATGATGGCTTGGGGCATGAGACTTCATTTTTACTTGTAGTTATATTTTGGACAAATGTAACTTATGTGTATGCTTGGATTATAAGCTTGTTAAATATGATAAGATATTTGACTTGTTTATGTAATACTTGTTAAGAGCATCTAGTTACATTTGATGGACTAATGTAGTGATGGACGATTTCAATATAAATTAGAATATGTTTATGATAGAGAGTGACTAATATTAGTGTATGATTTGATTATGAGTATGATTTAGATCTTGTGAATGTTGTAAATTCCTTTCATGTATGATTTTAAGGTGGTACGAATGAATTTTGAGGGTAGAAAGGACTTAGAATGTCAAAAATGATATTCGATACTTATTCAATGAATCGAAATCATTACGTTGATGCATTGAAGTCACTATTCACAGCATGCACCAAAATTTTTCCAAACTTCAATCGGTCATAACTCCTTCATTTTAAATTGGAATTGAGCGTGGTTTTTTTTTAAATTGAGTATTTTTAGATTCTCTATCCAATGGTACAAGTTTCAGCTTCAGGTTCCAATCACACAAAGTGTTGAGTCCTGAAGATGAGAGGATCATGTATGTGAATAAATAAAATTTTCACTAAGGTGATATGATTTGATGTGGGGCCCATTATGATTGGATAAGGTGGAGTTATGCACATTTATGTGCAAGAATAGAGTTAAGCTCCCGTGGTATTGAGGGTAAAGATGATTCATTTGGGCTTAATGGACGGGTTAACCTCCGGTCTTCCGAGTGTTGGGAGACTGGGGTGTTACAATTACAATAATGTGGCTTTTTAGCATGAACCCTATTCTTAGCAAAATAATTATGCACATGAAAATTAGAATTAAAATGTTTTCTCTTCTTCTAGCAATAGTGTTGATTATATCTATTCTTATCACAAAAACTACAATGAAGCACATTAGACACAAAATTAGCGTGCATAGACTCAACTTGAAGCTTAGGTTTGGGTGTAGACATATTAAAGTTCTTGGATTTAACAATCATGGTTTTACCCTTAGATGATGACCCCACAAACCTAATCTAGTCTTATCTTCGACATGCATACCAACACTAATGATGCTATCAAGCTTAATTTGCCCAGAAGTAAAGACACTTAATTTCTCTTGTGATTATTTTAATTCAGGCTCAAAAAATTTAATTCTACCAACAAGAACATCTTTAGCAGAAATTGCTTGACTTACCTCGCTTTCAAAAAACTTCACTTTACTTTAAAGATTTTAAATGTCTATTTTATTTTCTTTTCTCAACGTCAATTAATATTCATTCTTTTTCTTCAAATTTTCTTTCTCAGATTGCACTTTATTCTTAAGCTTTTGATTGACAGCTTTTTCATCATCAATCAATTGTTGCTTCTGCTCGTTCTCTTTTTCTACCAATTTGAGCTCTTTAGTCTACTTCTTGTAAGACTTTAATAATTCATCAAAGACTTCTTGCAACTTGCTTTCAAATGGTTCTTCATTTGTTTTTTTATCATTTGAATCATTAGAACCAATGTTACTCAATGTTGCATATTTTTCAATTTTACCTATATCAAAAAAAGAATCATTAGCAGTATCATTATCAACATGAGCAATAGCAGGGAAAAAAACAAAAACTTCTTCGTTATATTTTTACCTTTGCATTTAGAAGAATTTTTTTTTCTAAAATTTTCATTCTCTTTATTCTTAAGGATTCTTCCATATTTTATAGCAAACAGATTTATGTTATCCTTATGGTTTAACACATCACATTTATGAGATTGTTGAACCAATTCATCATCTCTTTTATTAGATTCCATAAAGATTTTTGAAAACAAAATAAATTTTGATTTTAAAAATACTTCGTAAGAAACTACTCACAAATTAGAGAACACTTCTCTGATACCAATTGTGATTTACGTGGTGTGGAAGTAGTTGCTAAATTTAGATTTAAAATCTAGAGGGGGAGTGATTAGGTTTACTCATTTTTTACTTAGTTATTCAGATTGTCCAATTTTAAGTCTAAATAAAATTTAAGCAATCCAACAAAGCAAGTAAATATATAAAAGTGTACTAAAGTAAAGATTGCACCATATATACGTGGATAATCTAGACAGGGAAAAAACTATGGGTGAGGGTTTCTAGCCTCGGAAAGCAAATTCACTATCGTCGAAGCAAACTATAACAGATTCTATCTCAGGTTTACACCCACTCCACTTTGACAAGAACTCTAATGCGGAACACCTCAGGATTACAATTGCGACTACCTCGTCCAACTGCTACAGATTCTTGGCAAAATCCTTTCAGAAGGGTAATTGGAAGAACACGAATACTCAGCAAGTATTATGTCACATTTGTAGCATGATCCTCACCAACGAACAGTTATAGAAGAAACCAATCCAGTAACTTAATCACAAAGATATCCTCAATGCATTCTTCGAACAATTGATCAAGCAAATAGAGAACACCCTAAATCACTCAGTGAATATGTATGTGCTCATAAAAATATAAACAAATAATTTGAGGAAAAAATCCTTTGCTTAAAAAGATTTCTCAATGCTTTCTCTCCCTAAAAAATCTTAGTTTGATGTATATTGAAAGCTCTGTGAAAACATCCTGAAAGAGAAATCATATGAGATTTTTATTGAGATTAAAAACCCTAGTTTTCCTTGAAAAATAAGTTTAAATCAAATAGGAAACAAGTCCCCACGATTTTATAAAGTTCTAGCTCTATTCCAGGTCAAAACACGACAAAACTAGTCAAAGTTCGCAGACCAGATAAGTTGGACCAGTTTAGGCTTTAGTTGGACCAGTCCATGCCCTGTAGCAGAGACCCTGAGACCTCTTCGACTAGTCCAGGCTTTAGTTGGACCAGCCCTACTTTGAAAGTTTCTTATTTTTTCTTTAAAACCCCTCTTTTCAAAGTCGAAACCTCCCGATTTGAAAAATACATGTTCTCACCACTTTACCGAACTACATAACTTGCATACATAATCAACGATGTCCTCATGCATTTGGATCCATCTTGAAACTTCAATTGACTGAATTCTTGTTCAGACCATTGATGATTTTTCCCGAAGATTCAAGCTTCATAATTTGACGAACCTTTACATGGTTAGTGTAGAACTTCATGCTCATGTTGATACTTCAATTACATAATCAATGATAGAAATATAACTCAAATAGTACAACATGATCATGTTTGGCTTTAACATCGAAGATTTTCAATTACAAAAATATACATCACATATTAGACATTAATATATTGGTTTTAAGGGATAAACATGATATGTGAGCTCTTAGAGGTGCATAGACTCCAAAGACAGCTCTGGTGTTGTTTTTGCATTTGAAATTTGTGTGTTCATTCTTTTCTACATTACTCCTGAAATGAGTTAGTTTTATCAATCAAGTTTCATGCATCACAAGTTATCATCAATTTAATGTTCAACAATTGGGTATAACTCAATGTTCACGTTTAACAATGTTACAATTTAGTGATTTACTAATTGGCATGTCTTGCATATTGTGTCTAACATTAATAGTTCAAAATTAACCACTAATTATACATTTATAAGAAATAAAATTGATGATAACTTGTTTGAGAAATTGTTAATGTTCAATAAGAAATTATTTTTTCAATTGATATTATGAAAAGAACTTTACAGTAAACGATTCGAGAATTTGTCTTTTCAGTTGATATTGTGAGAAGAACTACTCATTCTTGTTAACATCTTGTTGAAATTGATCTCAATTCCTATTTGATTATTATTATTAATTACATACATACATATGAACATCCCATCTTTTCTATTTAACTATTCCTTTTCCTACATTGGTTAATTGTACGTGAGACAACAATTCATATATCCTTGATCCTACTAATCATAGCATAGCATTGTGCGGACAAGTTAGTTTGTACTATTAATATTCCTAGCTAGTTAAGTGGCTTAAACAATGTAAACCTCCAGTTTTCCCATAATTTTAGGCTTACCACACATAACAAATCTTAATCATATATATATATATATATATATATATATATATATATATATATCATCCATATATGCAATGCAT
The DNA here is from genome assembly GCA_026545225.1 of Cornus controversa. Classification (NCBI taxonomy): domain Eukaryota; kingdom Viridiplantae; phylum Streptophyta; class Magnoliopsida; order Cornales; family Cornaceae; genus Cornus; species Cornus controversa. The sequence goes on along the minus strand of CM048845.1, from coordinate 34,240,636 downwards.
TATAAATAAGCCCATGTCCTCATTTATCCAAACTCAAAAACATTGAAATAAAAGAAAAGAATAGAAGGAGTAGGAATGGCCAAGAAGCTTGTTGCAGTGTTTCTCATATGCCTTGTTGTTGTTGCAACAGCAAGCAATGATGATCTTGTAGCCGATCAACATGAGGTCCCAATCACCATCCCACCAAGCGATCAAAATGGCAAGGACTTGGACCCATTCATCGACCCCGATGAACATGTCAAGGGCTTTGTCCCAGTCATCGGTGCTTAATTAGCTAGCAGATCAACAAATATACATTCATAATATACTAGCTTGAAAAACTCGTACCCCATCATTCTCACTAATCACTCAATCTTGAGTTTTTAATGCTACATTGATGTTCTTATTCTAGTTTGAATTACTAATAAAATCTATTTATCGAATGTTGCATTCATTTACTCATTTGTATACATATTGCAGAAATTATACTACATGATTTAAGACCACTTCGTCCGGATCCATGCCCATGATTTAAGTAAAGGTTAAGGTAGGGACTTCGCTAGTGAACCAATCTTGGTATTAAAACATGATGCATTCTTCTTCAACATCAAGTTCCCAAAAAAAATAAAACACGAAGCTAGTAAAGGTTCATTTCAACAAAATGATAATTGGCCCATCTATGAATTTTTATTTTTTGGGCGAATTGCATTAAACCCTCCTTTACTTGTATCGTTTTGCCTTAAACATCCCTTTTGTTTCTTTTTTTCAGTGGATACATCATTATTCATAATTTTTTGATGTAGATATTCTTGCTTCCATTTTGATCTCCTTCAAACCAACAAGATATTCGGAAAAAAAAACAAGCAAACATCAAGGTTGGGTTTGGTTTCACCTCCTTCACTGCTGCAAACCTACAACCCAAACCCCTTAAATCTCAGCATCTCACCATTATGAACCGGAGGCGCACATTTCAATTCATTTTCTCAAATTGATAATTTATGGCAAAAGGATTCATCCTTACAAGTATATATTTTTGGTTAGTTCAATTTTATTTTAATTTTTACTAGTTGAATCATTAATCTAAGATTCACCAATGACTATAAGAAAATCTACATATAGCAGTAGATATATCTGCTACTAAAAGTGACAAAACTAGCCACCACATATTGTAACAGCAGACATCTACTGCCAAAAACATCGGCTATGGTAGAAGGGGTCGAGAAAGGTAAATGGTTTATGGCATCAGGTCTGACTGCTGCCTAAATCACCATATGGCAGCAGTCATGCCTCCTTCTAAACCTCTACCCTATTAAAAGCAAATGCTCAAGAGTCAAGAGTCCTTATTCATCTAATACATAAATTTTCAATTTAAACAAAAATAAATAGTGCTAAAATGATATTCACATGGGTAATTTAAACACACAATTATCAAACAAACTTTAGATTTACAGAAACATTAGTTTCATATATAAAAAAAATGTCAGTAATACAAAAAAATCTCTCTTTCAACTCTCTCATCTAATACTTAAGTATACACATGTGCCTTCTTTAAGGAAACAAAAGAAGAAACTTCAATTGTCAGTTCTTCAAAGAATGGATTCATGGCAATATAGGGCACACACCAAGTAGTAGTAAAATGTACTACAACCTACAATTTACATAAACAGATAATCAAATAAAAGTTTAATCATAGTACAACTAAGATTTGCAAAAACTAAGAATTACTTTCAAGATAACCACATTATTTCATTAATGACACCAAATAAGAATTGAAAAAAGTGCCAAAATAAGAAGAAAGAAAACAAAAATTGATTATGTTCATTTAGAATATGGCCACATCCACATCTTCTAAAGAATTAACACAAACTTAAGACAAATGAAGCATTGGTCTTTAATGTTACATTGCTCATGAGGCATTCTTTAATCCTAGACCATCTTGTATGCTAACATTTCTAATGCTTTAATAGAGTAATATCATCTAGTTATGCTTAATTGATTCAAAGTTATACAAGAATATATAAAGTATACGTGTATGATAATGTACGCTACCTTTTTTAATAGATAGGTTTACCTCAAACTTGGTTTGCAATCTGTCATTTCTCATCATCATGCTCGATCTACAACTCAGTATCATTGTCCCATATATGCAACCTAAAAATAAAACTGTTGGCACCTAATATTGGCGCCACTTGGCAGCCAAGGGAGAGGTCGTTATAACTAAAGGCTGACTAAGAGCCCATCTCTAGTAAAACTCTAAATAGTTGAGAGACATCAGCAAACTACCCTAAAAACAAGCTAGTGTATGTACATATAGGCATATATATGATTACGCGTATGTATATATATGTGTATATACCTCTATAACTGTCTTTTGCAGGATTAAAACAAGGAGCCCAGTAAGATGTGGATTCCATGTAGTTTGGTACAGATTGGAAGGCTAAAGTTGTTGCATGATGTGAAGAGTTAAGCTAAAATAGGGCTCTTTGAAGGCTGACGACGTAAAACATTAGGCTGATTTGTTTACATGGAACAAGGACTTATGAATTTGGGTTACTTTGAAAGACTTTGCTAAACGTGGACTTTTACATATGAAGACTGATGGGGGGCTAGAAGGCACGGTGTCTTGGGATATATTATTTTTTATGTAATTCTTTTATTTCATTATTATCTTCTAATTTAGGGTTAGATAGAGTGATGTAATTATTTTTTTTAAATAAATGAGAGGAGCTCTGGATTAAGGGTTCCAACAACTACAATCAAACAGTTACATAATGTGCAATCTATCTCTCTCTCCCTCAATATTCTCCAGAATATTCCTTTGTATCTCACTAGATCTACATCTCCCCCGATTTTCTTGCTCTCGACCTCCTTTAACCAGTCCATCTATCTATTTCTTCCCTTTTTTTTCTATCTCCCTCCTTCTGTCTCAGAATTCTTTACGCATAGTTAAAAGTCCTCTTAGTTGAGGTAAGAAAAGAATATAGTAGGGAGTTTCAAATTTTCTCTCCCTAATCAATCGCCTGATCCAACATGACCTCCAAAGGAGATACTTGTGTTCGATGAATTGTTTACATTGAGCTGACACCACGGCTCTGGCATGCCCTGTCACACCCCAATTTTTTATACCCAAAAATTGAGGGTGATTATGTAAGAAACCATCACCTCTGACAAATCATCTCACTATGGTACCATGCTCTGTTACTAATCTGTCACGTCCTGAAATCCAAACCACCAGGACTCCCCCGATCCAAGCCCAAATTCTGAGTGTGAACCCATTCACTCAACCACATGAACCATCTTAACTTATAATTACAGCGGAAACTTAATCACATACACACTCATGTGTGTGTGTAACTTAATATCAACCAATGTCAATGGAAAGCGGATTCAAAACACTTCATTTCAAAAAAAGAATCACTTAAATCAGGTTTGAGACTACAAAGTTATGTTTATTTAAAAGAAGTAGTTGAAGTCTCTATCAATCGACTTTTTTGAAAAAGCAGTCAACTAATTTGTTCTTCTAGAAAGCTCAAAAACACTCTACCCAAAATAGTCGACTTATTCAAAAGAGTCAATCTACTACTTCCATATGTTTAAAAAAATCTATATCAGTCGATTTATTTAAACAAATTAGTCGACTAATTGAAAATCTCTATCAATTGACTTATTTAAAGGAGTCAGTTGACTAATTGAAAATATCTATCAGTCGACTTATTTAAAGGAGTCAGTCAACTAATTTACCTCTCTAAAAAGCTCAAAAACACACTGTCTAAATTAGTCAAATTATAGAAAAGAGTCAATCGACTGATTTCACCTGGAAACATCTTTTTAGCATATTTTGCTCAAAACTCACACTAAATCTCATACATAAACATTTTCAAGACACAAAACTCACCCAACCACATCCAAATTATGAATCAAATGTCAAAATCTCATACATCTCATATAATTAACCCTTACATCATAAACATGCTTAAATGAGCATTAATGGAACTATAAGACCATCATTCACATCATCTAGCACTTCCCATGTTAACCACCATACTTATAATGTTTGAAATCATAAGACATGAATCACATACACCAAAAATTCATATTTAAGTGCACAAAACCATAAAGCATAAATAATACATGTTCTCGGAACATAAATGGTCTTTACATACTCATTTCATGCATATAGTACATAATCCGAACATGCGTTCAAATAAGGCAATAAATAGTCCTTGATAGAAATCAAAATCCACTCCAAGCCAATACTCTATTAGGGAGACTCCACAACCTCTTTTCCATTTCTTGAAAAAAGTTAATCCTTCTGGGATGAGCAACCACACGCTTAGTAGGAATGTCTAAAATATAGTTTCAAAAATTCTGTGAATACCACATAAACATACATTTTCATTTAACATGTTGAGCAATTATATACACAACACAACCATATCATAAACAAGGTAAAATGCAACATGATATGCACAACTCCCTCATCCTCTCCACATATATATTAGTCTCCAATCCCCGAGGATAACCAATCCCACCTATAGAGGGTTACCTTTATCGGAATACCTCTTGAAGGATACCTTTACCAGAATACCTCACTACACATCAATCCATAAGAGTACCTTGACCAAAATACATCACGAGGGTTACCTTTATCGGAATACCTCACCGTTTTATCGAATGGATTCCACCATTCACATTGAGCTCACCTCCCTCACTATGCCAGTGAAGATGAGTCCCACAATTTTATCAAATGTCCATTTATAATTTATAACCAATGAGGCATTTAACAATCACATTTATACGAGTTCCCATTTACGCATCATATGTGTTTACAATGAACATACTTCACATTTCTACATTTCACATAACCACGTATCCTTCACATTTCACCAAATTCACAAATTGACAATTAAATCATCTAAAACATGTTTCTAGAGTAATTTATCAAACACATAGGAGTCACCTTCACAATTATAAACGAATTCACCAAATAAATTCACAAATCAATTCCAATATGCTTATAAATTTCTCAAAGGCATTTACAAATATACAATTTTATCAACCAATAATAATCGCACATTTAATGGTATAATTAGCATGCTTGGACATTGAACAACATCTAATTACTCCACATAACCAATTTGTTGTCATAAATAATCAATATACTCACAAAAACCCCAGATTTTTTAGGTTAGGCATCCCCACCTCAAATTGGAAGAGCTTCCAATTGAATTTCCCAAATTTTAGCCAAAAGATCAACTTTCTCTGAAGTTGATTCTAGACCAATCAATTTTAAGCCCTCGACACGTAAATCATTTCTTCCTTCTTTGGCAAACTTAAATTCTCACCCGCCTCAATATTAATGGAGAATGGAAGAAGATGAAGTTGTTATATATATATATATATATATATATATATATATATGCTCATACGGCTGCTGGGAGAGAATGAGAGTTCAATTAATCTCTCTTTACTATTTATAGCAAAGTGAACTACACTTATTTACAAGTATGCCCCAACCTTTTCACTAAACCTTCCCAGGCTTATTTCCAGAGTTATGTAACTTCGATTGACTCAAAATCAATTTTGTTGCTCGTTAAATATTTCATTTAATTTTTTCTCTAAATTTGAAAATATTTCAAAACTTTCAAATTTATTGCGCCCACGGGGCCCGCACCCCTAGGTTGACCGGACCCAAAAAAGTCAACTTTTACTAAACACTCTGAAAAAAATTTTAAATTTTAAATAAGTTATCTAAACATTAATTTTATATTTAAAACACATATATAATAATTTAAAGTCTTAATATGACAATTAAATGAAAATTTAAGAAAACCAGCCAAAAATAGCCACGGTTCTTACAACCTACCCAACTTAAAAGGATTTCATCCCCAAAATTAGGACATACCTAGGGGAAACAAGTTGGGAAACTTAGAACAAACTTATTGCTCTCGTTCCCACGTAGCCTCCTCAACATTGTGATGATGCCACAAAACCGTGACCAAGGGAATGGTCTTACCCCTTAGAACTTGCTCTCTAGCATCAAGAATCTGGATCGGTCTCTCTTCATAGGTAACATCCTCCTCGACCTCAATGTCTACCCAACTTAGAACATGTGATGGATCAGGTTCATATTTTCTCAACACCGAAACATGGAATACGTTGTGAACTTTTTTCAACTGTGGTGGCAAAGCCAATCTATAAGCCACTTCACCGACACACTCAAGGATCTTAAATGGTCCAATATATCTCAGTGATAATGTAGAGACCGTGACCAATTTTGGCCGGTTTTGCATTTTTTGCATTATAATTGCCATAAATGCATTTTGAATGGTGTTTAACATGTTTTGAGTGTGGAAAACATGTTTGGAAAGTGTTTTTAAGGTTTTGGAAAGTTTTTGAGAGTTTTGGAGAAGTTTGACTTTTTGGTCAAACTAGGGCTCGGGATGCGACTTAAGTGAGCCCGGGAATCCAGAAAGTTTTTAAAAATATTTATTTTTGGGAATGGCTTAGATAAAATATTTAGAGAGTAGAGGAAGTGATTTCGAGACCGTAGGAGTTTTTGGAATCGAAAAAGGAGTCCGGGAGGGTACGTTAAGTGGCTGGGGGCATTTTAGTCTTTTTGCAAGCCCTAGATATTTTAAATATTAGTGGCTCAGAGTCCCAGCCATATCTCACACCTCTTTCTCTCTCTAAAGTTCTCCACCTTCAACGCTCTCCCTTCTCTCTACATTTCAGACCTGTTCGGCTTAGATTCAAGACTCGCCGAAGGAGGGAGATACGTAGGGGATGACTAGGGCTTCCATTTGAATTGAACAAAGTGCTATTTTGGCAAGGTAGGCTCCGCTGGAAAATTGGTCAAGTGCTTGGAAGGTCTTCATTTTCGAGGTAAGGGTTCTTCTTCTCTTCTAATTATCGATTCTAAGGTTTCGGGTGAAGAAGAGAGGTGTAGGTTGTGTTTCACATGCTTTAGGATGGCGAGAGGTGTAGAAAGTTGTGTTTTCTTCTTCTCTAGAGTCCTATCTTTTCACAATTGTGTATATTGTGTTGGTCGTAGCATGTGGGTTTGAAGTATATGAGTGTAAGAAATTGATACATAGGCATTATGTGCTCAATTTGATGTATATGTCAAAAAATGTGTACCAAGTGTCATATATGTGATTATATGTGGGAATGTGTGTAGAGACCGTGACCAATTTTGGCCGATTTACCGATTTTTTATCATTTTCGCTATAAATGCATTTTGAATGATGTTATGGATGTTTCAAGAGTGTAAAACATGTTTGGAAGGTTAATGTGAGATTTATGAAAGTTTTTGGGACATTTGGAAAAGTTTGACTTTTTGGTCAAACTGGGGCCCGGGATGCGACTTAAGTGGGCTCGGGAACTCAGAAAATTTTTGAAAATATTTATTTTTGAGAATGGCTAAGATGAAATATTTAGAGAGTAGAGGAAGTGATTTCAAGACCGTAGGAGTTTTCGGAATCGAAAAAGGAGCCCAGGAAGGTACGTTAAGTGGCCGGGAGGCATTTTAGTCATTTTCTATGCCTTAGATATTTTAAATATCTGGCTGAGGTTGATTCCAGCCATTTCACATGGATCCTTCTCTCTCTAACATTTCCCTCTTCTCCTCTCTACCTTCTCTCTACATTTTGGAGGCCTTCGGGTGTGATTCGTGATCCGCCGAAGAAGGGAGATGCGTAGGGGACAGCTAGGAATTCGGTTTGAACCAAACAGAATCATCTTTCAACAAGGTTGGACTCGGCCAGAATATTAGAAGTGCTTGGATGGCCTTCATTTTTGAGGTAGGGGTTCTTCTTCTCTTCTAACTGTCGATTCTAGGGTTTCGGGTGAAGAAGAGAGATGTAGGTTGTGTTTCACATGCTTTAGGATGGTGAGAGGTGTGGAAAGTTGTATTTTCTTCTTCTCTAGAGTCCTATCTCTTCACAATTGTGTATATTGTGTTGGTGGTAGCATGTGGGTTTGAAGTATGTGAGTATAAGAAATTGATACATAGGCATTATGTGCTCAATTTGGTGTATATGTGAAAAATGTGTACCAAGTGTCATATATGTGATTATATGTGGGAATGTGGTTGTTGAATGCATGTTTAGTTCTATGTGCTAAAATTATGCATTGAATGTAGCATGAATAAAATATGCTAATTTTGAAGTTGTATGCATATAAGATAATATATGCATGTATTATACATATATGTGCTATATGTGGTGTGTGGTGATGGAAAAATATGCTTTTTACTTCTTTTTAGTACCAATGAGCATGAGTTGAGCATGAAAATAAAATGTCATGTGTTTATGCATTCATATTGCATATGTGGGAAGTTGCGGGAAAAATGACGCAATTGAGGTGCACGGGGCTTCGGAGTGGTCCAACCGTGTTGTGAGATGTGGTAAAATTATCCACTATGTATGGCCCTCAGAGTGGACCCGCCATACTAAGGCTTAATGCCTAGGATCGGAGTATGTCCAATACTAATGACCCCTCGGAGTTATCCCGGTCATAGGATGATTATCGGAGAATGTTCAAGGTTTGTGAGCCTCGGAGTTGCCCCCTCACTCTATGGCAATCCCATATATTGCTATGGTAGAATGACCTTTCGGAGTTGTCTCGGTCATTAGATGGTTATCGGAGGTGTCCAAGGTTACATGATCCTCGGAGCGGGCCAATCATGTAGGGTATCGGATGAGGACCGAGAGAGAGAGCATTTACTCACTTTAATGCTTTTATGTTTGAACATGTTGTACATGATTTGTGATATATGCAATCCTCTTTAATTGCATTTGTTGATGTGTTTGTGAGATTGTGGACGTGGCATGTAGTGTATTCATATGCATTCCATGTAGGTCGTGTCGAGTCGGCACTTAGAAGGGTTGGGAAACCTTTACTGAGCTGCAGTGGTGCTCACCCCTTTATTATAAACTCTTTTACAGATAAAGCGCCGATGACGGATGGGACATGAGTGTCCAAGTGGAGCTCTAGTGGTGTTTATGCTATCCTTTGGATGTTGAGCATTTTGTGGCTATCCATGCCGGCTTGTGGCATGTGACTTACTTTTTAAGTTGTGGTTATGCTTTGGACGAATGTAATTTGGATGTATGTATGGGATTTTAAACTTGTTGGGTATGAAAAGACAACGGTTTAATTTATGTAATGCCCATGGCGGCACTTGATTCATTTGATGATGTTTCCCTTATGAATGAATGGTGTTTGTGGAAGAGAATGGTTCATTTTGGTGTATGAATTCAATTATGAATGTGATCTTGAGTGTGAGATTGGTGTTGGAACCTTTCATTTATGTTATTAATCATGTTTGAGGGGTTCTAGGATGATAGGATGTTGATTGGGCTTCAAATGAACCATGTATAAGGTTGTTGGAGGTCCCGGGTAGTGCATTTCGATCAATCGAGATGCCTAGTTCGATCAATCGAAACCCCCATTTCGATTGATCGAAAGGGTAATGATTTATGGTGATTTTTAGAGTCCAGAAAGGAGGAATTTCGATCAATCGAGACCCCCATCTCGATCAATCGAGATATTGCAGGTCTGGGGTCCCAAGAGGGTGAAAATCTCGCTCGAATTTTGATTAATCGAGATTTAATCTCGATCAATCGAGATTACTATTCACAACTTTTTCCAAAATTTCATTTTAACGTAATTTCTTCGTTCTAGATCGGAATTGAGCGTGGTTTTTTTTGAACTTGAGTATTTTTGGATTCTCTATCCAATGAGGTAAGCTTAAGTTCTAGATTCCAAACACAAAAAGTTTTGAGGCTCGAAAGTGAGTGATTCTTCAAAGTGTGGGCAAGTAAATGTTCACTAAGGTGTGTGATTTGATGTAGGGCCCATGGGGGTTGGTTAAGATGGATTTTTGTGCATTCATATGTAAGAATTAGGTTAAGCTTCCACGGGAAATGAGGATCTATTGGGCTAAATAGACAGTTTAACCTCCGGTTCTCTGAGAGTTGGAAATTGGGGCGTTGTAGCATGGTATTAAACCTGGATACTAATGCATAAGTGTAATTGAGATGGCTCACGGGGTTGAGTGAACGGGTTCACACTCGAGATTCGGGATCGGTCCGGGGGAGTCCCGGTGGTCTGGGTTTCGGGGCGTGACAAAGAATGGTATCAAAGCATGGTTCCTTATAGAGGGTGAAATGGGTCCATTGGGATTAATGGATAGGTTAACCTTCGGTTTCCCGGGAGTCAGGGGATCGGGGCGTTATAATGTGGTTGTTGAATGCATGTTTAGTTCTATGTGCTAAAATTATGCATTGAGTGTAGCATGAGTAAAGTATGCCAATTTTGAAGTTGTATGCATATGAGATGATATGTGCATGTGTTTTACATACATGTGCTATATGTGGTGTGTGGTGATGGAAAATATGCTTGTTACTTCTTTCTAGTACCAATGAGCATGAGTTGAGCATGAAAATAAAATATCATGTGTTTATGCATTCATATTGCATATGTGGGAAATTGTAGGAAAAATGACGCAAATGAGGTGCATGGGGCTTCGGAGTGGTCCAATTGTGTTGTGAAATGTGGTAAAATTACCTACTATGTATGGCCCTCAGAGTAGACCGGCCATACTAAGGCTTAATGCCTAGGATCGGAGTATGTCCAATACTTATGACCCCTAGGAGTTGTCCCGGTCATAGGATGGTTATCGGAGAATGTCCATGATTTGTGAGCCTCGGAGTTGCCCCCTCACTCTATGGCAATCCCATATATTACTATGGTAGAATGACCTTTCGGAGTTGTCCCGGTCATTGGATGGTTATCGGAGGTGTCCAAGGTTACATGATCCTCGCAGCGGGCCAATCATGTGGGGCATCGGATGAGGACCGAGAGAGAGAGCATTTACTTTCCTTAATGCTTGTATGTTTGAACATGTTATACATGATTCGTGATATGTGCAATCCTCTTTAACTACAATTATTGACGTATTTGTGAGATTGTGGATGTGGCATGTAGTGTATTCATATGCATTCCATGTAGGTCGTGTCGGGCCGGCACTTAGAAGGGTTGGGAAACCTTTACTAAGCCGCAGTGGTGCTCACCCCTTTATTCTAAATATTTTACAGATAAAGCGCTGATGACGGATGGGACGTGAGTGTCCAAGTGGAACACTAGTGGTGGTTTTGCTATCTTTTGAGTTTTGAGCATTTTTATGGCTATCCATGCCGGCTTGTGGCATGTGACTTCCTTTTAGTTATGGTTGTGCTTTGGACGAATGTAATTTGGATGTATGTATGGGATTTTAAACTTGTTGGGTGTGGAGAGACAATAGTTTAATATATGTAATGCCCATGGCGGCACTTGATTCATTTTGATGATGCTTCCATTTTGAATGGGTTGTGTTTGTGAAAGAAATGGTTCATTTTGGTGTATGAATTCAATTATGAATCTGATCTTGATTGTGAGATTGATATTGGAACCTTCCATTTATGTTGTTGATCATGTTTGAGGGGTTCTAGGATGATAAAATGTTGATTGGGCTTTGTGTGGATCATGTATAGGGCTGTTGGAAGTCCCAAGAGGTGCATTTTGATCAATCAAGATGCCTATTTTGATCAATCGAAGTCCCCATTTCGATTGATCGAAAGGGTGATGATTTATGGTGATTTTTAGAGTCTAGGAAGGAGGAATTTTGATCAATCGAGACCCCCATCTCGATCAATCGAGATATTGCAGGTCTGGGGTCCCGAGAGGGTGAAAATCTCGCTTGAATTTCAATTAATCAAGATTTCATCTCAATCAATCGAGATTACTATTCATAGCTTTTTTCCAAAATTTCATTTCGACGTAATTTCTTCATTCTAGATCAGAATTGAACGTGATTTCTTTTGAACTTGAGTATTTTTGGATTCTCTATCCAATTGTATAAGCCTCAGTTCCAGATTCTAAACACAAAAATTTTTGAGACTCGAAAGTGATTGATTCTTAAAAGTGTGGGCAAGTAAATGTTCACTAAGGTGTGTGATTTGATGTAGGGCCCATGGGAAATCGTTAAGGTGGATTCGGGTGCATTCATATGCAAGAATTGAGTTAAGCTTCCACGGTGAATGAGGGTAATGAGGGCCTATTGGGCTAAGTGGACGGTTTAACCTCCGGTTCTCCGGGAGTTAGGAATCGGGGCGTTATAACATGGTATCAAACCTTGATACTAATGTATTAAGTGTAATTGAGATTGTTCATGGGGTTAAGTGAACGGGTTCACACTCGGGATTCGAGGTCAGTTCGGGGGAGTCCCGGTGGTCCGATTTTCGGACGTGACAGAGTGGTATCAAAGCTTTAGGTTGGAATACCTAGGGACGAAGGGTGAAACTTGATTTAGTGATCACTTGAGGTTAAGGATTAGAACATAAGGATTTGAACTTGAAATTGTAAATTGCTTATGTGGAACTTGATTTATGCTTACGATTTCTTAACATGCTTTTGTGGATTAAATAGACATGGCATGTGTAAGCATGATGGAATTTGACTAAGTATAAATGCTTGGTTCTAAAACTTTCTTGTTGTGCATATAGAAAGAAATGCCTCCAAGAAGAGCGCGAGACATTGGCGCTGATGCTCCTCAGGAGCCAACAGATGGAACATAATTTATGCGTGATATGGCTGATACTATGAGGCGGATGGCTAGGGAAGCTAGAGAAGAGGAGGTTCAGGCATTGCCTAGGGTTGCCTTGAGCCGCCAAATGGTGGCAATGAAGGAATATGTGAAATTTAAGCCACCTACCTTTGATGGCGCGCGTGATCTGCTTGTGGTAGAGGGTTGGATAGACCAAACTCACAAACTCATGGTTGATCTTGCAATCGATGAGGATTTGAAAGTGGGTTACAAGGAGAAGCTGATCAGTGGTGGCAATTCATCGGGAATGTCCACAACATCGAGACTATGGACTGGGAGACCTTTAAGGGGTTATTTTTCGATAAGTTCTTTCTGGCTTCAGTGAAAGACCGGATGAGGCAAGAGTTCATAGACCTAGTCCAAGGGGACTTAGATGTGATGGGGTACGAGACCAAATTTATATCTTTGGCTCGCTTTACCCCGGAGATGGTAGCTAATGAAGAGCTAATGGTGAAAAAGTTTGTGAAGGGACTGAAAACCTCTATTAGAAAAAAGGTGTCCATCTTGGGTTTGAGGACCTACAGTGAGGTGGTTGATAGAGCCTTGGTGGCTGAGGAGGATGACAGAGACACTCAGAGGTTGTGGGACTCTAGACAGCAAGCGAAGGGTACGAGTACCTCTTCGAGTGGTCATGGGAGGAAAAGGAATAGGAAGGGCAGATCAGGCTCACAGGGGCAGCAACAGACTCGCCCGGTACCTTCATTGTCCTTACCTACTGGATCTGCACGATCCACAGTTGTGTGCTATCATTGCCAACAGTCTGGCCATTTTCGTTCTGAGTGCCCTCAGAGGCAAATAGTGGCATCAGTGCCGGTGGCTTCGGTGGGGGATTGGGTATGTTTTCATTGCAAGCAACCCAGCCATGTTAGGGCTAACTGTCCATAGAGACAGGGTACATCAAGTGGTATGGGGACTCAGCAGAGGGCTGGGCAGACAGCTACTGTACAGTTTGTTTTTAGGACGTTACCGCCACCTCATCCAGCGCATTTTATATAGGGATCTCGGGTAGCGAGAGGTTCCACGCCTGCTTCTAATCAGCAGTCAGGGTTACAGGGGACTGGTCAGCAGTCACGGGGCCGTGTGTTCACGCTTGCCCCGGCAGAGGATGTACCAGGACCATCGGTGGTCAGAGGTATTTTCTTAGTTTTTAGCTCGTGGGCTAGGGTGTTGATAGATTCAGGTGCATCACATTCATTCATATCTATTGCATTTGCTTGTGCCTTGGGATTGCGGGTGTCATCACTAGAGTCACCATTGTCCATTGATACACCAGTTGGGGGTAGGGTTACCCTGGATAGAGTGTGTCGATCTTGCGAGATCAAGGTTGTCGGGTGTCAATTGGTATTCGACTTTGTGTTGCTAGACATGACCACTTTTGATGTCATTCTAGGCATGGATTGGTTATCTACATTTAGAGCCACGATTGATTGTCTCCGTAGGAGAGTGACAGTGTGCACACCCAAAGGTGATTGCTTGTATTTTGTGGGAGAGTGGGATGATTTCTACGTTCCATCTCTGCTTGGTTCCGGTGTGAGGGACGGGGTTTGGTATTTCCTAGCTAGCTTGTTAGCCAAAGAGGATGAGATTATGACTAGTGGAGGATTTCCACCGTGGTTAGAGAGTTTGTGGATGTATTCCCGAAGGACTTGACAGAGTTGCCTCCGATGAGAGTGTTGTGTTTAGCATTGATCTTGCTCCTGGTACTGCGCCTATCTCCATGGCATCGTATCGGATGGCACCGGCAGAGTTGATGGAGTTGAAAGATCAATTGCAGGAATTGTTGGATAAGGGATTTGTATGACCTAGTACATCGCCTTGGGGAGCTCCGGTCCTTTTTGCTAAAAAGAAGGACGGATCTTTACGGTTATGCGTAGACTACCGTAAGTTAAACCAAGCAACGATTAAGAAAAAGTATCCTTTGCCAAGGATAGATGACTTATTTGATCAGCTTAAGGGTTCGACTTGTTTTTCGAAGATCGACTTGAGGTCGGGGTATTACCAGTTGAGGGTAAGGGAAGAGGACATTCCGAAGACAGCTTTTCGGACTAGATATGGCCACTATGAGTTTCCAGTGATGCCGTTTGGTTTGACGAACGCACCAGCAGCGTTCATGGATTTGATGAATTGGATATTCATGGTGTACTTGGATAGATTTGTGGTAGTCTTCGTGGATGACATTCTTGTGTATTCTTCTTCTATGGAGGAGCATGAGATCCATTTGAGGACAGTGTTGCAGACATTGAGAGAGCACCGTTTGTATGCCAAATTCGAAAAATGTGAATTTTGGCTAACGGAAGTGAAGTTCCTAGGACACGTGGTGTCGGAAGGAGGAGTATCAGTAGACCCTTCTAAGATTGAAGCGGTAATGGATTGGGAGAGGCCTAAGAATGTGTTCGAGATACGTAGCTTCTTGGGATTGGCAGGATATTACCGGCGTTTCGTGAAGGACTTTTCAAAGTTAGCGGCGCCGATGACCAAGCTTACTCGTAAAGGAGTTAAGTTTGAGTGGAATGAGGCTTGCGAGCATTCCTTTATGGAATTGAAGCGTAGATTGACTAGTGTTCCAATATTGATTATTCCCGAGCGTGGTTTGGGTTATGTCATCTATTGTGATGCTTCACGAGATGGTTTGGGATATGTATTGATGCAGACCGAGAGGGTTGTTGTATATGGTTTTCGACAATTGAAGATCCATAAGCAGAATTACCCGACTCATGACCTGGAGTTAGTGGCGGTAATTTTTGCTTTGAAGACGTGGAGGCATTATCTCTACGGAGAGAAGTTTGAGGTTTTCTCCGATCATAAGAGTTTGAAGTACCTTTTTACACAAAAGGACTTGAATATAAGACAGAGGAGATGGGTTGAATAAATGGAAGACTACAACTTTGATCTTCAGTATCACCCGGGGAAAGCTAATGTGGTTGTCGAAGCATTGAGCAGGAAATCACATGGTACTTTGGCTAGCATCGCCATTCGTGAATGGAAGATGATGGAAGACATCTCAGAAATGGGATTGTGCTTTAGTGAGAGTGATGGATATGCCAATTTGTTCACACTCATAGCGCAACCAACTCTAGTGAGTAGGGTGGTTGAGGAGCAGAGGCATGACACAGAGCTAGAGAGCATTCGCACTCGGATTACGGGTGGCGAGGCAGTGGAGGATTGGGTTATCCATTCAGACAGAGGTTTGAGGTTCACAGGCAGGATGGTTGTTCCATTGGCTTGTAGGGATGAGGTCCTGAGGGAGTTTCATAGCTCCAGACTTGCAATACATCCCGGTGGTACCAAGATGTACCACAACCTTCGTAGACAGTATTGGTGGAAGGGCATGAAAAAGGATGTCGCACGGTTTGTGGTGAGGTGCCTCACTTGTCAACAAGTGAAGGCCGAGCATCAGAGACCGGCAGGTTTGTTACAGCCCTTACCGGTAGCTATGTGGAAGTGGGAATATGTTACTATGGACTTTGTGACGGGGTTACCTAAGACAAGGAAGAGTCATAATGCAGTTTGGGTCATTGTGGATAGGTTGACCAAGGTGGCTCATTTCTTTCCTATTCGAGTGACAGATGATGTGGATGCCCTTAGTCGGTTGTATATTGATCAGATTGTGAGACTGCACGGAGTGCTAGTTTCCATTGTGTTTGATAGAGATCCGAGATTCACATCACGATTTTGGTATAGTTTTTAGGCTGCACTTGATACGAACCTCCATTTCAGTACAGCTTTCCATCCTCAGACAGATGGTCAGTCGGAGCGTACTATACAGATTTTGGAGGATATGCTTAGAACATGTGCACTTGATTTTCGAGGTAGTTGGGAGGATCACCTTCCATTGGTGGAGTTTGCGTACAATAATAGCTACCAAGCTAGTATTGAGATGGCTCCATTTGAGGCCTTGTATGGTAGACCGTGTAGGTCGCCAGTTTGTTGGACAGAGGTCGGTGAGACAGTGGCTTTGGTGCCAGATATAGTCAGAGACACTACAGAAAAGATTAAGATTATACGGCAGCGTTTGCTTATGGCTCAAAGTCGTCAGAAAAGTTATGCTGACAGAAGGCGGAGGCCTTTAGCATTTGAGGTGAGGGACCATGTCTTCTTGAAGGTCTCACCACGACGGGGTTTGATGAGGTTTGGGCTAGCGGAAAGCTAGCCCCACGGTTTATCGGTCCATTCGAGATAATGGATCATGTGGGTGAGGTTGCATACCGCTTGGCATTGCCACCGCAATTGTCAAGTGTGCACAATACTTTCCACATTTCGATGTTGAGAAAGTATGAGCTGAATCTTCACATGTGTTAGATATGACAGAGCTTGAGGTGGAGGAGGATATGTCATATGAGGAGAGACCGGTACAAGTTTTGGATGCTAGGCAGCAAGTGCTTCGAGGCAAGACGATTCCATTGGTTAAAGTCCTTTGGAGGCATCACGGAGTCGAGGAGGCTACATGGGAGCGAGAACAAGAAGTCCCCTCAAAACACCCTGAGTTGTTCACTACTTGAGGTATGTTTCTAATTTTGGGGACGAAATTCCCTTAAGGGGGGGAGGTTGTAGAGACAGTGACCAATTTTGGCCGGTTTTGTATTTTTCGCATTATAATTGCCATAAATGCATTTTGAATGGTGTTTAACATGTTTTGAGTGTGGGACACATGTTTGGAAAGTGTTTTTAAGGTTTTGGAAACTTTTTGGGAGATTTGGAGAAGTTTGACTTTTTGGTCAAATCGGGGCCCGGGATGCGACTTAAGTGGGACCGAGAATCTGGAAAATTTCCAAAAATATTTATTTTTGGAAATGGCTTAGATAAAACATTTAAAGAGTAGAGGAAGTGATTTCGAGACCGTAGGAGTTTTCGGAATCGAAAAAGGAGTCCGGGAGGGTACGTTAAGTGGCCGGGGGCATTTTAGTCTTTTTACGAGCCCTAGATATTTTAAATATCAGTGGCTGAGAGTCCCAGCCATATATCATGCCTCTTTCTCTCTCTAAAGCTCTCCATCTTCAAAGCTCTCCCTTCTCTCTACATTTCAGACCCGTTCGGCTTAGATTCAAGACTCGCCGAAGGAGGGAGATACGTAGGGGACGGCTAGGGCTTCCATTTGAACCGAACAAAGTGGAGTTTCGGCAAGGTAGGCTCCACTGGAAAATTGGTGAAGTGCTTGGAAGGTCTTCATTTTTGAGGTAGGGGTTCTTCTTCTCTTCTAATTGTCGATTCTAGGGTTTCAGGTGAAGAAGAGAGGTGTAGGTTGTGTTTTCACATGCTTTAGGATGGTGAGAGGTGTAGAAAGTTGTGTTTTCTTCTTCTCTAGAGTCCTATCTTTTCACAATTGAGTATATTGTGTTGGTCGTAGCATGTGGGTTTGAAGTATATGAGTGTAAGAAATTGATACATAGGCATTACGTGCTCAATTTGATGTATATGTCGAAAAATGTGTACCAAGTGTCATATATGTGATTATATGTGGGAATGTGGTTGTTTAATGCATGTTTAGTTCTATGTGCTAAAATTATGCATTGAGTGTAGCATGAGTAAAGTATGCCAATTTTGAAGTTGTATGCATATGAGATGATATGTGCATGTGTTTTACATACATGTGCTATATGTGGTGTGTGGTGATGGAAAATATGCTTGTTACTTCTTTCTAGTACCAATGAGCATGAGTTGAGCATGAAAATAAAATAACATGTGTTTATGCATTCATATTGCATATGTCGGAAATTGCGGGAAAAATGACGCAAATGAGGTGCACGGGGCTTCGGAGTGGTCCAACTGATGTGGCTAAACTCGGATTATATTGTAATCTTAATTTTGCCCTTTTTATCAAAATATAATTTAACCACTCGCAAGAGCACGAATCTTTGTAGATAAGGTTCTATATAGAGGGTATCGATCCCACGAGGACTAGTAGCAATTGTCTTAAAGAAAGATTAATTCCACTTTAATCCTAAAAATAGGTTTTTGAATTTTTGTTTATAAACTATTGCATGAATGAAATGACAATAAAATTAAAGAGTAAAGGATAGGAGAGAGAACTAGGGTTGGTTTCCACCACTAGCCGTTCACATGTTCATAAGTGTAACAAGCATGGGATTCATTAATTAAATGCCTAACAATGTCATTAGGCTTGTGACCTCAATGACATATCAAAAGATCAATGTGTTTGTCCACCTATCATAATCCATCTTCAATAAGCATAGCTCTTCAACCTAACTAACTATCTAATTACCCTACTCTCTAAGTGAACCTACATGCATCCAAGCTACCTTATCTTGGCATAGTTTATACAAACAAACACAACACATTCAATTAAACACCATTATCTAGCCATCATTTGTACTTCTTGTGGAATATGCAAATGTTGTGCACTCAAATGACAAAATCTACTCTAAGACAAGAATAAACTTCATATCAAATGAATATATATAAGAAATGTATTAGTGTACATGATCACTAGGCTAAATAATCAACATTTAATTACAAATCCCAAGAGCTACAAAAATGAACATGTTTACATGGCTATGGGCTTTAACAACACCCTAGTATAGAAGTTAATTGCTCATGGTTGCCTTGCACTCTTCCATTGATGGAGAAGATGAAGCTTCTTGGTCTGGTTCAGCTCCTTCTCCTCTCTCCCGAAAGTCTCTCCTTCTCTTGGTCTGATGTGTGTTGAGAGATATATGAGATATGTGGCTTTTTGGTGCTTTAAGGCTCCTCTTTCAACCTTGGGGCTCACCATATATATATATATATATATCAATATATATATCCCTTGTATCAAGAAGGTCCCCAAGGGTCTTGTTCAAGTCAGACAATCCCCCTAAGTCGTGCAAAAAGGGAGATTTTGTTGTAAGTGGGAGAGCAGGTGAGCAAGTGGGCAAGTGGCTTCTGCAGAATCTCGATCAATCGAGATTGGATCTCGATTGATCGAGATTTCGATCAATCAAAATAAGATCTCGATCAATCGAGATCTCGATTGATCGAGATAAACATCTCGATTGATCGAGATGCCTTTGGCTGCATTTCTAATTTTTGTTCTTCAGCTGCAAATAGCCTCAAACTTTGCTCATTTCACTACAATACCTGCAAAACATCAAAAACACAAAAATACCGTAAACATATCTCAGTAAACGCAAAAATGGAACTAACATATGCAAAAAAGAGGGTTCAAATGCATAGAATTGAACACTTATCTCACCCCCAAACTTACATATTGCTAGTCCCTTAGCAATGCAATATTACAAAAATGAAATTAACTATCTTACACAAAAGTTTAATCATGCTCAGTCATCAACTAGATAAAGGGTTTTAGGGCATTAGGTGAAGAAACACCCCTCGGACTTAATAACTGAGCTTACAAGGCGATGAGCTTAAGCAAGCCACCCGCTTATTATTGCTCAACCTTGTACACTTATACGCGAATACTGCTTTGAGGCATAGAAATCCGGTTTATTGAGTGAGAAGGCTTATTGCAAAATTTTCTCTTTTTCTCTCTTTTTTTTTTTTTTTTTTTACAACAACCGGAAGAACTTATTCTTTAAGTTGTTCAAATAAAAATAGAAATTTACAAAATTCTCCCTCAGACTTATACCCCACAGTTTAAAATGCATGTGTGCGAATTTGTGCGGTTAAGGACAAATTTCGGGCAAGAACCATACGTGCTCGTATTTGGACACAAATGTAGACCGTTCTAGCCTACTATATAGCTTGCAAAAGTGCGGGTATTTACAATATTAAAGTTCTTAACTACCTGCTGCATTTACCTCGGACATTTATTCGAATGATTTGCCTTTAAAAAGCAAGACATCATGGCAAGCATGCAAAAATATCAAGAAAAAAAACTTGCTCTACAATGACAATCAATATAACGACTGAACATTGCATGCATATGCAAGTGGCATAGCATACCGCACCCCCAAACTTATATGCAACATTGTCCTCAATGTTTGGACAAGAAGAATAAGGAAAGAAGTTACCGGGATTGCAGAATGCGACAAAAATGGAATTCCACAGTAGCGGTCATCCTGCAGATAAGAAAAACCTGCACAGAACACCAACTGGATACCACGAGCATTAAAAGGAACAAAAAGTATATGAAAAGAGCATAATAAAATAAGTATGCACAAATGGACAATGTCAAGATCACTGCATATCTAAGGGTCTGAACTGGTATTTCCCAATTGTCTAAGAGGTCTATGCGAGAAGATATTGACTATCCAGGCACGCTAACGTATAGCATGCAAAGGGGCTGCCTTTCTTTATTAACGCCATACTGTGTTGAAGCAATCTCAACAGTATTGGGAATTGAAACCAGGCGGTAATAAACAAAAATTATCAACTGAATCGCATATAACAATTAGACAAATGGTACTACATACATAGTCAAAGTATAGAGAACAGATACATTGACAGAAAGCAAAAATGAAAATAGTAAAGATAAGACATGGTATAAAAGAAAAGATAACTGTATTCCATATATATGAAAATGAGTTTAGTACAAGGTGTACATGCATCTGGAATACTCAAAAAAAGAAAGAAAACATGGCCAACATGGCCTATAGAAAAGCAAAGAAAGAAAATAATCAAAAATAAAATATAAAAGACAAATAAAGGCAGCTACTCGAGGGCGGGTGGTGGTGGTGGTGGCTCGGTGGGAGTAGAGGTGGAGGTGGAAGCTCGTCCGGCAAGCAGGAACTGCAGGTCCTGCCGGAAGGCACGGAAGTCATCTAAAATAGCCCTTTGACCCTGTGCTAGAGACAAAATGTCCGTCTGAATGCCTGCTAGCTGACTCTGCGCCACCTAGACATGCTCGTCAAAACCCTGCTGGAGCCATTTTACATCAGCCGCCAGGCAGGAGTAGCCAGTCGCCAGGATGTCGTGCCGCTCTGCAGCAATATCCATCTCCTCCTCCTCCATCTCCTCATCATCGGACCCATCTCCTGCAGGCTCTCCCTCCTCCATCTCCACCAGGGCATCAATATCTACATCGTCTGGAGGATCGCCCTGGTGGTCCTGTCGCTCTAAGTGTCGTTTCACCCGCTCCCACTGAGAAGATGTGAAGCGGGTGGGCGGTGCCAACTGGATGTCAGTATCACTGACCGGTATACTGGCACGACTAAGAAAAGCGGCGACCAGGAAAGGAAAGGGAAGCCGCCAGCTCGCTGATCGCCTCATCCTCTTGTTGACGAGGCCGTCCCAGACCTTGAACATCTGCCCCCATACCAGCGACGGGACAGAAAACCACGTGCCTGTGTGGAAAGCATAGAGGCAACGGAGGAGGTCACCCCTGCGCTCTGCCACGTGCTGCAGGGGACACGCGTTCTTGATGAGAACGGTGTCCAGGAACCACAGTCTGCTCGGGCACATCGATTTGGATGTGCAATTGTGACTTGGCGTGGTAAACGCCCTGCCACACATGTCCATCACGATGGAGAACAGTGTCGAGTCTACTCGAAGGGCGGCCCTGTAAAGCGGTCGACCGTCCTGGTCAACCATATCTGGCGGCTGCTGGTGAGGGATGCTGAGCATCTGCGCAATCCGGCTCGGCGTAATCGTAATCGTCATAATGCCCACGACCGTCTCTAATGTGCCCGGCGCTGTGCAGGAGTAGGTCATGCACTCGTAGAAGACCTGCACTAAGCGCTCGTGTGCCACGTCAGTGGGAGGCACACATAGTCGGTCGAGGTGACGCCTCCTGAGCTCGGCGACAGTCCACGCGCTATCAGGACGCGTCTCGAACTCTGTCAAGTCAAAAATCTGCTCTAGGTGAAACTTCCAAGACTGGAAGGCTCGCCCGGGCGCGTCTCGAACAGAATCGGGGGCATTCTTCACCCTCGCCATGATCTCGGAACAGTCTGCACTTTATTCCAAAAATTACGTAAATAAAAAGAAAATAAAAGGAATACTAAACTAAGAATAAAAGAATAAAAATGAAAATGAGGTCCTAGTCCATGGTGCTGACATGAATTCAAAAAAATTCACTCTCAAAGAGGCAGTGTACGCGGATGCAACCGAAACGAAGGTGCCACGATTACAAACCGTACATTAAGCATTTGAAGCAAAGAGAAGGCAATATTTTTCCCATACATGCATTCCGCCCCCCCCCCCCCCGGAAGTTCACAAAATCCCATTATGACTATCGCAATTGCACCAATCCAACCCAACACCATTTGTCTATGTTTATTATGCCATAAAACTATCAAAAATAGCGACAAAGTACGCAAAATGTAGCCATGCATCACTTACCTCAGGGTGAAGAAGATGAACGGCACACGAAGGTGAAAACCCATCTCGCAGCCGCGAAGAGAAGAGCGTGCGAGTGCTAGCGGCGATCTCAGACTATGTCGAACAATGGTGGATGATCGGGGATGGAAGAACATGGGTGCGACAGTGCTCGGGGAAAGTCTGGATTGCTCGGAGAAGAGAAGGAAATCAGACGATTTGAGGAAGAAATGTGGAAATGAGAGGGAAGCCCAACGGTTTAAATAAAATTTTGGCTCACGTGCAGGCATCGCGTGCATCTCGATTGATCGAGATGTGCATCTCGATCAATCGAGATTTTGATTGATCGAATCCCACTTCGATCAATCGAAATCACCTTCGATCGATCAAGATTCTTCCTTCGATCAATCGAAATTTCTTCACTGAATCGATATTTTATTTCGAGCAATCGAAACTTTAATTCGATCAATCGAAACCCCATTTCGATCAATCAAAATTTTGATCGATCGAAGACCTATCGAAGTGCTATCGAGAATACTACCTCTCGGGACTTTAGATTTGATGAACTCTCTGTAATATTTCGATCAATCGAGACCAAAATCTCGATCAATCGAAATCTCGATTGATCGAGATCTTGGTTTTGATCAATCGAGGTGCTCAAAAATAGCCAGCTTAAGTTATGCTTCAGGGACTTGGGCTTTTGGGACTTAGATACTAAATTGCTTAGATACTACACCTACTTTGGATTTAAAAAGGGACATCATGGAAGCATAATAGCTACCATGGCTACGCCACCTTACACGTCTATGGCACGACGTCCGGATCGGCTCACGGGGTCAAAGTACACGGGATTCGTCAAAGTGACGACATCCACGTATTCGGTGGTGACTTGGTCATCCACGCACATTTTTAAGCGCTGCCCATTTACTTTGAACAATGATCCATCTTTCAGGTCCTTCAATTCCACCGCTCGGTGGGGAGCGACGGAATTAATCAAAAATGGACCATCCCAACGGGAGCAAATTTTTTCGGGAAACAAATGGAGGCGTGAGTTGTACAACCATACTTTTTGGCCCGACAAAAATATTTTGACTCGAATATTACGATCATGAAAGGCTTTGGACTTTGCTTTATAGATTTTAACGTTCTCATATACGTCATGTCGCAATTCTTCCAATTCATTTAATTGAAGCTTCCGATTAGATCCGGCCTTTTGCATGTCAAAATTGAAGGTTTTAGTGGCCCACATAGCTTTATGCTCCAATTCAACCGGAAGATGGCACGCTTTGCCATAAACCAACCGATAAGGTGACATTCCAATGGGAGTTTTATACGCGGTTCGGTATGCCCATAATGCATCGTTTAGTCGCAATGACCAATCTTTTTGGTCAGGCCAAACAGTTTTCTCAAGAATGTTCTTAATCTCCCTATTGGATACCTCTACTTGGCCACTAGTTTGAGGATGGTACGGGGTGGCCACTTTGTGTGTGACGGAGTATTTGGTAAGCAAGGTTCGAAGGAATCGGTTACAGAAATGTTTACCTCCGTCACTGATGATGGCTCGAGGCGTACCAAATCAGCTAAAAATATTAGCTTGAATGAACTTAACCACGACTGCGTGATCATTGGTTTTGGTAGCAACGACCTCTATCCACTTAGATACGTAGTCCACCGCCACAAGTATGTACTCATGACCAGTAGAGGGTGGAAATGGTCCCATTAAGTCAATGCCCCACACATCAAATATCTCAATAATAAGAATAGGGTTAAGAGGCATCATGTCCTTTCGAGACATCGCGCTGAGGCGCTGACATTGCTCACAAGAGCGGCAGAATGAATATGCATCCCGATGAAGCGTTGGCCAAAAAAATCTGCATTGAAGGATTTTTGCTACGGTTTTCTTAGCACTAAAGTGTCCCCCACAAGCGAGTGTATGACAAAATTTGAGAATGCTTTGGAATTCACTGTTGGGTACACACTTATGAATTATTTGATCGGGGCAGTATTTGAACAATTGAGGATCGTCCCAATAATATGATCGTGATTGGGAGAGAAAACGATCTTTCTCTTATTTGGTCCAAGAAGATGGTATTTTACCAGTTACCAAGTAATTAACCACATCTGCATACCAAGGGATACTCTCTTGAGAAATGACAAAGAGTTGTTCATCCGGGAAGGATTCACAAACTGGAATGGAATTATGGAGGGATTCGACAAGAATTCTAAAAAGGTGGTCAGTTACCACATTTTCAGTTCCCTTTTTGTCTCTAATCTCAAAATTGAACTCTTGCAGCAAGAGTATCCATTGGATCAACCTAGGCTTGGTGTCCTTTTTGGCCAAAAGATGCCAGAGGGCAGCATGGTCCGAATAGACAATGACTTTTGAACCTAATAAATAAGCTCAAAACTTGTCTAATGCAAATACTACCGCAAGCAACTCCTTTTCTGTTGTGGTATAATTGATTTGAGCCTCGGAAAGGGTTTTACTTGTGTAGTAGATGACATGTGGCAATTTGTCTACTCGTTGCCCTAAGACCGCACCCATGGCATAATCGAATACATCACACATGATCTCAAATGGGAGATCCCAATTTGGAGGGATTAGAATTGGAGTGGTTGTGAGCATGGTGCGGAGTTTTTCAAAAGTGTTAAGGCACGCTTCATCAAAGGTAAAGCAAAACTCTTTTTCAAGAAGGCGACACAAAGGCCGAGAGATCTTGCTAAAGTCCTTGATGAAACGGCGATAAAAGCCCGCATGCCCAAGGATTGAACGAATCTCTCTCACCGTTGATGGTGGAGGAAGTTTGGAAATGAGTTCAACCTTGGCTCTGTCAACCTCTATTCCTCTCTTAGACACAATGTGCCCCAGGACAATACCCTCTTGAACCATAAAATGGCTCTTTTCCCAACTAAGAATTAGGTTGGTCTCTCGACATCGTTTGAGAACACGGGATAGATTTTGGAGGCATGATTCAAATGAAGGCCCAAAAACGAAAAAATCATCCATGAACACTTCCAAAAATTTTTCCACCATGTCCGAGAAGATAGACATCATACACCGTTGAAAAGTTACCGGTGCATTGCACAACCCAAAGGGCATGCGTCTATAAGAAAATGTGCCGAAGGGACATGTAAAGGTGGTTTTCTCTTGGTCCCTCGGGTCTATAGCAACCTGATTATAGCCAGAATATCCATCTAAAAAGCAAAAAAAACTTTACCCGGCTAATCTCTCCAAGATTTGATCAATAAATGGGAGGGGGAAGTGATCTTTCTGAGTGGCTGAATTTAATTTCCCATAATCTATGCACACTCTCCAGCCCGTGGTGGTGTGTTGGGGAACTAATTCACCCTTATCATTTGGTTGCACCGTAATACCTGACTTCTTTGGAACCACTTGAGTGGGACTAACCCACTTGCTATCTGAGATGGGGTAAATGATTCCCGCATCTAGTAACTTCACCACCTCCTTCATTATAACGTCCTTCATATTTAGATTCAATTGATGTTGTGCCTCTCTTGAGGTCTTTGCATCCTCTTCCAAGTGTATGCGGTGCATACAAATAGAAGGGTCAATTCCCTTAAGATCTGCTACACTCCATCCTATTGCTTCCTTGTGCTCTTTTAGCACTTTTATGAGTTCCATCTCTTGATCATTGGTAAGATTGGAAGCAATAATGACTGGAAGAGTCTCATTAGCGCCCAAGAAAACATACTTGCGCGTCACCGGTAGAGGCTTGAGCTCAAGTTGTGGTGGGGAAATTAGAGAAGGAGTTTGGGAAGTTTTGGACAAAGGAGGCAAGGGTTCTCTTGGAACTCTCCATTTAGGCATATCCATGACAGTATTGATATTGAGCATTGAGTTGACTTCACTTATGGATTGCTCAATGTCAAAATCGTCATAGTTGAAGTGATTTAGGCATGCCTCTAGAGGATCCTTGGAAAGAATAGAAGGAAGTGCTTCTTGAACAAGGTCTTCCACTCCATCGACACAAAAGCACTCACTTTCATCTTCGAATGTGTGGTGGGAAGCATTGAAGATGTTCAAGCGGACTTTCATATTCCCGAAAGAGATGTCCATCACTCCGGTACGGCAATTAACGCAAGCGTTTGCCATGGCCACGAATGGACGACCTAGAATGATAGGAATATGTCAATTCAGATTTTGGACCGGTTCCGTGTCAAGGACTATGAAGTCCACCGAAAAGTAAAATTTGTCCACTTAGATGATTACATCCTCAATTATGCCACGTGGTTGCTTCACCGAACGGTCGGCAAGTTGCAACACAACTGTGGTATGCTTGAGTTCCCCCAAACCTAGTTGTTGGTAAACTGAGAATGGAAGCAAATTGACACTAGCCCCTAGATCAAGAAGTGCCTTTTCAAAAGATTGATTTTCGATGGTGCACGAAATGGTCGGAGCACCTGGATCTTTGAATTTATGAGGGGCTTGGTGTTGGAAAATGGAGCTTATGTGCTCAGTTAAGAGGACTTTCTTAGGAACATTATTCCTAGATTTGCGCTTTTGAGTGCACAAGTCCTTCAAAAATTTAGCATAGGAGGGAATTTGCCGAATAGCATCAAGGAGAGGGAGATTGATCTTTACTTGTTTGAAGATCTCCATCATGTCTTGGATTTTCTCTCCTTGCTTCCTAAATTGAGAAAGTTCCTTTAGTCTTTGAGGAAAAGGAACCGGAGGTTCAAAAGAAGTGTCGAGAATTGGAATTGATGACGACACAACTTCACTTGCCTTTCCTTTTGGATTTGATGGGATGTTATGCATAGTTGGATTCAAATGAAAAACATTTGGATTTAAATGGGATTCTTCTGGATTTTTTTTGGGTTGCTCTTGGGATTCCTTTCTCTCTTCCTCCCCTACCTTGGAATTGATGACTTTACCACTCCTTAAGGTGGTGATTGATTGAACTTGCTCTGGAGGAGCATTACAAGATGAAGATGATGGATCCTCAATCACATGAATACCTTTAGGATTCGCCACCGGTTAACTCGGCAACTTACCTTCCTCCCTTCTATTCAAGGCATTAGCTAGTTGCCCTATTTGAGCTTCTAACCTATCTATAGATTTAGCATTTGCTTCAAGCTTAAAGATTGATTGAGAGTGAGTTTGCAATAAGCGGGTATTAGTCTCAAGATTGCTTATCACTCTTTCTTCAAAGCCTTGGCTTCTCAGAGGAGGTGGTGGTTGTTGGTAATTGAATCTTTGATGGTAAGGTGGAGGATTTGGCCTATATTGAGGCTGTTGAGATTGGGAATTGAAAGAATTTTGCCCTTAAAAAGAGGGACTTGATTCTTGAGGTTTCCATGAAAAAGTTGGATGATTTTTGTAACCAGGATTGTACGTGTTTGAATATGGATCATTCATTTGTTTAGAGTACAAGGCATTCGCTTGCTCTTGACCATAATCGGGAGATTGCCCGGCAATAGGACAATCTCACACGAAATGTGAAGTACTATAGCAAAACGAACATCCTTCCTGATTTGAACAGGTTGGCTTGGAGTAGGCAGCCCATTTTTCATGATTAGGTCCATTTTTCGGGATAAGGCTTCTACTTGCATGGCAACCTCATCTACCCGAGAAATTTCATGCACTCCTCTACAAGGTTGGGTGGCCTTCCTTTTCCTAGTGGATGAGCGTTGAGCTGAATTGTTGCTTAGGGTTTGAAAAAGTTTCCATACCTCATCGGGGCTTTTCAAAAGGTATCCACCTCCACACGCGGAGTCTATCATTTGTCTATGTTACTCACTCACCCCATCGTAAAAACTTTGCACTAACTGCCATTTTGGGACAGCATGATGCGGACAAGATTTTAGAAGATCCTTTAACCTCTCCCACGTCTCATGAAATTGTTCTTGGTCAATTTGGGTGAATCCGGTGACTGCTCTCCGAATATCACTCGTCTTTCCCATTGGGAAGTATTTTTTTAAGAACTCTATTTGCATCTCCGCCCAAGAATGGATTGAGTTAGGTTCTAAGGAATTGAACCAACTTCTAGCTTTATCTTTTAAGGGGAATGGAAACATACGCAGCTTTAGATCATCCTCCGTAAATTATGGTACACGAATAGTGGAACACACGGAAAGGAAATAGTCTAAGTGCCGGTATGGATCCTCATTAGGGAGACCATGGAAGCTATTAAGAAGATTGATGGTGGAGGACTTTATTTCGAATTGATTTGCCGCTACATCCGGAAATTGAATACATGAAGGTACTTCAAATGTAGTAGGAAGATAAAAGTCCATAAGCAACTCTCCTTGAGGAGGTGGAGGTGGAGGTGGTTGTTCATATTAAAAGGAGGTAGTCTGGGAGGTTATCTCTCATTTGGATCCATGTTTTCAGTCCTAGGCAATATAGGGTCCCTAGAGGTTCCTCTACGTTGTCTAAGTGTTCGTTCAAGTTCAATATTACAAGGAAGCAAAGGAAGTGACAATGACCGTCTACCTAGCATGCATTAATAGTAGAACAACGCCTCAATACGAAAAATAACAATAATATATACAAAAAAAAAATTTGAATGAACTCAAACCACCAATTTTAGACTTTATACTCACAAAGGGTTCCAACTTTAATCCTTTTAGATGCCCGCTATGTGGCATACCTAAAATCAAGAAATTTGAGAGATAAGAACAAGATATATACAAAAAGAATGAAAGAATTTTTAGCCTAAGAATTAAACCAGATTTAATCTTTAAGGCTTCCTTTTTCAACCTTGGGGCCCACCATATATATATATATCAATATATATATCCCTTGTATCAAGAAGGTCCCCAAGGGTCTTGTTCAAGTCAGACAATCCCCCTAAGTCGTGCAAAAAGGGAGATTTTGTTGCAAGTGGGAGAGCAGGTGAGCAAGTGGGCAAGCGGCTTCTGCAGAATTTCGATCAATCGAGATTGGATCTCGATTGATCAAGATTTCGATCAATCGAAATAAGATTTCGATCAATCGAGATCTCGATTGATCGAGATCAACATCTCGATTGATCGAGATGCATTTGGCTGCATTTCTGATTTTTGTTCTTCAGCTGCAAATAGTCTCAAACTTTGCTCCTTTCACTACAATACCTGCAAAATATCAAAAACACAAAAATACCGTAAACTTATCTCGGTAAACGCAAAAATGAAACTAACATATGCAGTAAAGAGGGTTCAAATGTATAGAATTCAACACTTATCACCAATCGTGTTGTGAAATGTGGTAAAATTACCCACTATGTATGGCCCTTGGAGTGGACCCGCCATACTAAGGCTTAATGCCTAGGATCGGAGTATGTCCAATACTTATGACCCCTAGGAGTTGTCCCGGTCATAGGATGGTTATCGGAGAATGTCCATGATTTGTGAGCCTCGGAGTTGCCCCCTCACTCTATGGCAATCCCATATATTACTATGGTAGAATGACCTTTCGGAGTTGTCCCGGTCATTGGATGGTTATCGGAGGTGTCCAAGGTTACATGATCCTCAGAGCGGGCCAATCATGTGGGGTATCGGATGAGGACCGAGAGAGAGAGCATTTACTTTCCTTAATGCTTGTATGTTTGAACATGTTATACATGATTCGTGATATGTGCAATCCTCTTTAATTGCAATTATTGACGTATTTATGAGATTGTGGATGTGGCATATAGTGTATTCATATGCATTCCATGTAGGTCGTGTCGGTTAGCACTTAGAAGGGTTGGGGAACCTTTACTGAGCTGCAGTGGTGCTCACCCCTTTATTCTAAATATTTTACAGATAAAGCGCCGATGATGGATGAGACGTGAGTGTCCAAGTGGAACACTAGTGGTGGTTTTGCTATCTTTTGAGTTTTGACCATTTTTGTGGCTATCCATGCCGGCATGTGGCATGTGACTTCCTTTTAGTTATGGATGTGCTTTGGACGAATGTAATTTGGATGTATGTATGGGATTTTAAACTTGTTGGGTGTGGAGAGACAACGGTTTAATATATGTAATGCCCATGGCGGCACTTGATTCATTTTGATGATGCTTCCATTTTGAATGGGTTGTGTTTGTGAAAGAAATGGTTCATTTTGGTGTATGAATTCAATTATGAATGTCATCTTGATTGTGAGATTGATGTTGGAACCTTCCATTTATGTTGTTGATCATGTTTGAGGGGTTCTAGGATGATAGAATGTTGATTGGGCTTCGTGTGGATCATGTATAGGGCTGTTGGAAGTCCCAGGAGGTGCATTTCGATCAATCAAGATTTAATCTCGATCAATCGAGATGCCTATTTCGATCAATCGAAGTCCCCATTTCGATTGATCGAAAGGGTGATGATTTATGGTGATTTTTAGAGTCCAGGAAGGAGGAATTTCGATCAATCGAGACCCCCATCTCGATCAATCGAGATATTGCAGGTCTGGGGTCCCGAGAGGGTGAAAATCTCGCTTGAATTTCGATTAATCGAGATTTAATCTCGATCAATCGAGATTACTATTCACAGCTTTTTTTCAAAACTTCATTTCAATGTAATTTCTTCTTTCTAGATTGGAATTGAGCGTGGTTTTTTTTTAACTTGAGTATTTTTGGATTTTCTATCTAATGGTATAAGCCTTAGTTCCAGATTCCAAACACAAAAAGTGTTGAGGCTCGAAAGTGATTGATTCTTAAAAGTGTGGGCAAGTAAATGTTCACTAAGGTGTGTGATTTGATGTAGGGCCCATGGGAAATCATTAAGGTGGATTCGGGTGCATTCATTTGCAAGAATTGAGTTAAGCTTCTGTGGTGAATGAGGGTAATGAGGGCCTATTGGGCTAAATGGACGGTTTAACCTCCGGTTCTTCGGGAGTTAGGAATCGGAGCGTTATAACATGGTATCAAACCTTGATACTAATACATTAAGTGTAATTGAGATTGTTTATGGGGTTAAGTGAACGGGTTCACACTCGGGATTTAGGGTCGGTCCGGGGGAGTCCCGGCGGTCCGGGTTTCGGGGCGTGACAGATAACTGGCCACTCTACCCGAAGCGCATCAACCCTTTCTGTGGTGAAACCTTTAGGAACATATGGTCTCCTACCTCAAAGGATAACGGTCTCCTCCTTCGATCGGCATAGTTCTTTTGTCGACTCTGAGCTGTCAACAGTCACCGTCTAATCAACTTAATCTTTTCTATAGTCTCATGCACGATGTCTAGTCCTAAGGCTGTGATCTCACCCACCTCAGTCTAACAAACTGGTGATCTACAAGGTCTACCATACAATGCTTCAAATGGTGCCATCTCAATACTAGCCTGATAACTGTTGTTGTACGCAAACTCCACAAGTGGAAAATGATCCTCCCAACCACCGCCAAAATCAACTATACATGCACGAAGCATATCCTCTAATATATGTATAGTACACTCTGACTATCCGTTAGTCTAAGAATTGAATGCTGTGCTAAAATACTACTCAGTGTCAAACACTGTCTGGAATCCCTGCCAAAATCTCAAAGTGAACCGTGGGTCCGTATCCGATACAATGGATATTGGAACCCCATGTAACCTCATAATTTGCTTCACATATTAATTGTTTAGTCTCCTCACATCATCATTCAATCTCATAAGTAAAAAGCAAACTATTTTGATCAATCTATCCACAACAACCCAAACTGTATCATTACCCTTATTCGATCTCAGAAGGCTCGTAACAAAATCAATGGTGATATGTTCCCATTTCCATTCCAATACCGGTAATGGTTGCAACAACCCTGCTGGATTTTGATGTTCCACCTTCACTTCTTGACAAGTCAGACATCTTACCACAAATTGTGCCATATCATTCTTCATACCTCACCACCAATATTGGTGCCTCATATTGTGATACATTTTGGTGCCACCAGGGTGAACTGCAGAATAAGAATAATGAAATTCTCATAATACATCATCACGACAATCAGAAGGAACTGCCATCAACACTCTGAATCATAGACCCCCATCAGAATGGAAGTCCAACTCGCTACTATCGTACCACCAATGATCTGTGAGTGAATAGACTCTAACTCATTATCCCTCTTCTATGCCTCAATCCCAAAACCATAGGTTAAGCTACCAGGCTAAACAACGTAACTTGCTCACTATCATCACTAAAATATAATCCCAACTCTGATAAATCTTCTCTCATTTTCCATTCCCGAATAGCTATGCTAGGTAGAGTCCCATGAGACTTCCTGTTCAACACATTCGCCATTATATTTGCTTTACCCAGATGGTATTGCAAATCAAAATTGTAGTCCTCTATGTACTCAACCCATCGCCTCTGCCTCATGTTCAAATCCTTTTAGGAGAAAAGGTACTTGAGACTTTTGTGATCTGAATACACCTCGAATCTCTTGCCATACAAGTAGTGTCTCCACCCTTTAAAAGCAAAGATCACTGCTGCTAGCTTTAGCTCATGCATAGGATAGTTATGCTCACGAGTCTTTAATTGTCTAAACCCATACTCTAAGCCACGCTTGGGTATTACCAAAATAGGAGCTATAGTTAACCGCTTCTTTAATTCATGAAAGGCTAACTCACATGCTTTGTTCCACACAAACTTCACACCTTTACGAGTAAGTCGTGTCATCAGTGCTCGCTAAACCAATTAAACTTTGAATCTCAAAAACATTCTTCAGATTCTCCCAACTTATCATAGGCTCAATCTTAGATGGATCAACTGCATCTCCATCTCTGAAAATAACATGTCCAAGGAATTTCACCTCTTGGAGCCAAATCTTGCACTTTTCATAATTGGCGTACAATCAGTGCTGTCTAAGGATCTGTAAAGTTGTCCTCAAGTGAAACTCGTGCTCCTCCTCCAAAGATAAGTACACAATTATATCATCCACAAATACTACCACAAAAGTATCAAGGTGCTCATGGAATGCATGGTTCATTAAGTCCATGAATGTCGCTGGTGCATTGGTCAAATCGAATGGCATTACAAGGAGCTCATAATATCCATACCATGTACGAAAAGCCATTTTATACATATCCTCATCCTTTACCCTCAATTGGTAATAACCTGACCTTAAATCAATTTTTGAGAAGTAGTGAGCTCCCTTCAATTGATCAAATAGGTCATCTATCCTCGGTAATGGATATTTATTTTTGATTGTCACATGATTCAACTTTCGGTAATCAATGCACAATCTCAAAGCACCATCTTTCTTCTTGGCAAAGAACACCAGTGCTCCCTACGGTGATGCACTCAGTCTAATAAGTCCTTTAGCTTTCAAATAATTCAATTGATGCTTCAACTCCAGCAACTTTGCTGGTGCCATCCGATATGGTACCATAGAAATGGGCGTTGTACTGAGTATAACCAAACTCTACATCTCTCTTACGAGGTAAGTCCATTAAATCTTCATTAAATCTTCCGAAAGAACATCTAGGTATTCACACACCACTGTCGGGTATACCTCTCTTGAAATCTCCTCTCCCTCGGCCAAAAGGCTAGCTAAGATAAAACTGTGTCGCTCCTGACTACTAAGGCCATAACATGGTGAAATATAGGAGTTACTTCGATCTCCCACGAAACAAAAGCAATCGCCCTCGGGTGTACAAAACATCACTCTCCCTCTAAAATAGTCAATAGTAGCACAAAATCCTGATAACCAATCCATCCCTAGAATGATATCGAAACTACTCATATTAAGGAGAATAATATCAAACTCAAGTGTCTGCCCAGCTATCTCAATAGCACATCCCCGGAACACTCTATCAAGAATCATTGTACCACCCACTAGAGTATCAACACAAATAGCTCTACCAAATGGACAAGTCTCTAACCCTAGTGCTCATGCAAATGATGTAGCAATAAATGAATAAGATGTACCAGAATCAATCAATACACATGCCCAAGAACTATATACCAAAAATATACCTCTAACCACTGAGGGTCTTACTGAGGAGTCTATGGGTGTCTCTTGCAAAAACCCTACCATGTGCCCTCTGATCTTGTTCTCCAATAGCTTGAACACTTGACTACTATATGGATGCATTAGGGGAAAATTCCCTCACTAGTCTTGCATTCTGTGCAGACATAGCAGGCTGTGGTGGAGGCAGAACACTATGGCTCGACTGTGCAATCACAGTCTGAGCTGGCCTCTACTGAGCACTCTATCCACTTTTAGCATTCCCACTCTGGTGTGGGCACTCTCTTCTCATGTACCCTTGTTGGCCCCTCACTAGTCTTGCACTCTATGTAAACATAGTTGGCTGTGGTGGAGGCATAGCTCTATGGCTCGACTATGTAGTCATAGTCTGAGCTAGCCTCTATTGAGCACTTTGTCCTCTTTTAGCATACCCACTCTGGTGTGGGCACTCTCTCCTCATGTGCCCTTGCTATCCATAACCAAAACATGTCACAGTGCTAGGCTGTAGCATAGGACAATTTGTATTGATGTGTCCCAGTTGCTTACACTGGTAGCACACCCTCTCTGGTCTAGCGGATGTCAAAGGTAAGGGAATAGTAGGTGTAGAACGTGCCATAGGCTATCACAATGAACCCACTAAATGAGAAAGACCACCCTTGAATTTCTTCCTTACATGTCTCTTTGAAGCCACTATCAAAGCCTTGCTTTGCCTCAATGCTTCTCTCTTCTTTTGCTTATCTTTCACTTCAGCTTCTGCCATGAAGGTCTTCTCTACTACTTTGGCATATAATTTCAATCCTAGAATTGACACATATGGCCTCACAGAATAATGAAGGCCATTAATGAACCTCCATGTCTTCTCTTCTTCATCTCTCATCACTTCGGGTGCGAAGCATGAAAGGGGAATAAACTTGTTTTCATACTCAATCACGGTTATGCCGTTATGAGCAAGTTCCTCAAACTCCCTCCTCTTTGGTTTAGGAAAGTAATGCTCAAGGAATAGAGTCTTGAACTCTTCCCAAGGCATCGTCTCAACATCATATCAGTCGCTCACCGACTTCCACCAAAGTTCAACTCCACCCGAAAACAGGTATGTGGCAAGAATGACTTTCATGCCATCATCAGGTGTAGACATCATCTTCAAATGTTTCTCTACTTGCTCCAACCAATTATCCACTATCAACTTCTTAAATCAAGTGATGAATTTGAACCTCTTTTCAGCCTCATTTTCTACCAGTTACTGCACCTCATTAGCAGTTGTCCTAATAAAATCGCGAAGTGCCGCGATCATGTTAGCAACCAAACGATCTCCCTCGGGGACTCCGCCCCTAACTCTTCCTCTATGACGTCTAGGTGACATTAATATTAATTCAAGATATAACTCAACACAACAAGTCATCACATGTTAGTATTCACTATGATCAAACCATTTCACAACATAACCACACGTTATCATTTGTACACGTAACGTATAAACATGCTTTACAAAACACATTTAATCACCTAAACATGTTCTCAAGTCAACGCATAACATATACACATGTTATCACATAAGCACGCTTACATTTCCACACATAACACATATCAGATAACATATAGTTATAACATAAACGCTTAACATTTTAATCATGTAAACACATTTCACATGCACATAAGTTCTCTAATTAACTACGTCATGTCTACATATGTTTCTAGGTTATAAAACTCAAAGGTTCTAACAAATTTGAAACAACACTTGGTACAACCCTTACCTGTCGCCCCTAGGTATTCGACCTATAAAGGGTTACCTTTACTAGAATATCTCACTACACATTAATCCATGAGACTACCTTGACCGGAATACCTCACAAGGATTACCTTTACCGGAATACCTCGCCGTTTTCCCGAATGGATTCCACCATTCATATTTAGCTCACCTCCCTCACCATGCCAGTGAAGATTAACCCCACAATTTTATCAAATGTCCATTTATAATTTACAACAAATGAGGCATTTAACAATCACATTTATACGAGTTCCCATTTAGGCATCATATGTGTTACAATGAACATTCTTCACATCTCTACATTTCACATAACCACGTATTCTTCACATTTCACCAAATTCACAATTGACAATTAAATCATGATTTTCACTAAAACATGTTTCTAGAGTAATTTATCAAATACATAAGAGTCACCTTCACAATTATAAACGAATTCACCAAATAAATTAACAAATCAATTCCAACATGCTTATAAATTTCTCAAAGGCATTTACAAATATACAATTTTATCAACCAACATTAATAGCACATTTAATGGTATAATTAGCATGCTTGGACATTGAATAACATCTAATTACTCCACATAACCAATTGGCTGTCATAGACAACCAATATACTCACAAACATCCCAAATTTAATGGGTTAGGCATTCCTACCTCAAATTGGAAGATCTTCCAATTGAATTCCCCAAATTTCAACCAAAAGATCAACTTTCTCCGAAGTTGATTCTAGACCGATTAATTTCAAGCCCTCGACACGTAGATCATTTCTTCCTTCTTTGGCAAACTCAAATTCTCACTTGAAATCCCTCAATATCAATGGAGAATGGAAGAAGATGAAGTTGCTATATATATATATATATATATATATATACGTGCTCAGCTATTCTCTCTTTGCTAAACCTTCCCGAGCTCATTTTTGGAGTTTCGTAACTCCGATTGACATGAAATTGATTCTGTTGCTCATTAAATATTTCATTTAAGATTTCTTATAAATTCAAAGTTATTCCGAGACTTTTGAGTTTACTGGCCCCACAGGGCCCGCGCCCCTGGGTTGACCGGACCCGAAAAAGTCAACTTTTGTCAAACGTTCCAAAAGTTTTCCCAAATCTTAAATAAGTTATCTTAACCTGAATTTTACGTTTGAAAAACATATATAATTATTTAAAGTCTTAATATGACAATTAAATGAAAATTCAAGAAAACCGGCCAAAAATAGTCACGGTTCTTACACGCCCACAAATACAAATAATTGATCGACCTACTTAGCTGATTAATTAAGACCAAACAAAAAAAAATTATAACCTAAACAACTTAGACATTGATTTTAATGAAATAAAATGAGTAATATTGTAATTAGTTACACGGGTAGAAGGTTAAGCAACACTCGTTCCTGCTGCATCTTCAAATTGTTTGAAATGTTTTGAAGGTATGGGCAATGGTTTTTCCTACACTATTGGAATATATATACTTATTTCCCAATTATCAGGTCCTAATTCCACACCCTTCACCTGTGTATGTGGGTTATTGCTCAAAATCACTCCTCGAGCTATATTTGCATCAGGCATTTTGGGGTTTAACAAAATAACTTCCCTTATACCTTATTCAAAACAAGTATACATAAGATATAAAAAACAATTTGATATAAACAAGGAAGACAAAAAAGTTACTATTTACAGATAAGATAACGTTACATTGAGATATTTCAAAGGCCCAAGGCAGGAAATACCATCTTGCTAAAATGACTTCAAGATGATAAAAAGTCCAACCATCACCACTTGTTTGTAGTCCATAGCCATAGAATTTGCAATGCTTAGGCATAAGAAGTTCCAGTTTGGTGATGATACAAGAAGATGAAGAGGAGGATGCTCTGGGATTTTGTGATGCATAAGAAGTTCCAGCTTCATTGAAAACCTATGAAGAGCATATAATTATGTAAATAATTAAATTTTTACCTCATTTATTCAAAATAAATCAGGTCTAATAGAATTTGAACTTTCTTACTGATTTATCATATATGAATCCCACATAAGCATAATAGTGGCATCAAAGAAGGATTGTGTAAATTGATAAGATTAGTTATTGGTCTAACAACAACATTAATGTCTATTTAATAGCCAGCACATGTGCATAGCCACTCCTACCGTAGAACTGACAACATTCTTACTTTAAATTTTAAAAGTGACCAACATAGGTTAAGCTAAACTTAGGTCTATTTGATTACAGAAAATAAAATATCTTTAGCATTTCCAAGCCATAAATAACA
The DNA here is from genome assembly GCA_026545225.1 of Cornus controversa. Classification (NCBI taxonomy): domain Eukaryota; kingdom Viridiplantae; phylum Streptophyta; class Magnoliopsida; order Cornales; family Cornaceae; genus Cornus; species Cornus controversa. The sequence continues at coordinate 34,201,908 of CM048845.1, read as the reverse complement.
ATAGAACATAAATTGAATATTTAAGAACACTAGTAATCAAAAAACAAATATATGAGATTAATGAACATTACTAGATGGGTATAGGTATTAATAGGCTGATAAAGAATACAATAAGGTTTAGTCGGGAAAGATTGTTGGTTTTGATTATCCCATAAGTTAATCAACTACTACAAATTGGTTACTATTTGCATCATTGTTTGCATTTGATCCTTTAGCTCGTGGACCTCTTCATTTGTAACCAATCTAGCCTCTGAAGCCATCCTCATTATCTTAACACAACTAGGTGTTGTGCCCCAAAGATCTGATGGGGACGGACCTAACCCATATGTGTGAACACGGCCATGTCTTTCTTGGCCTAACACTTTGGAGAAAATATCATCCTTACCAAAATTTATTTGCGAAGCTTCTGGTTGTTAGCTTGCACATTCCTTCAGCTTCTCATGCATAATAAAATTACAAATTTTTATAGTATATATACAATTAAACACCAATGTACTTGTGTAAAGACTAGGTCTTTTTGGACCGATTTTCTTTTTTCTTCTATTTATCAATTTAATGCGTGGAAATAATTTTTCAAAGGTTTTAATGGTGAAACGGAAGTATGGAGCCTTGTTTTGAAGTTCGGGGAACTTTTATAGTCATTTGGTTCACTTTGAGATTTTTGGGTCGGTGGGGACCGAGACAAGAGTCGGGTGGGCCCGGCAAACAAAATATTTTTCAAAAATATTTATTTTTGGTTTTAGACCATTTAAAATATTAGAAGAAGATTAAAATTAATTTTGTGACTGTAGGAGTTTTTGAAATCGAAAACGAAGGTCAGGAAGGTATGTTAAGTGAGGAATCGCATTTTGGTTATTTTATGGGTTAGGGCATATAAATATTGAGAGCTAATTTTTCCCTCATTTCTCACTCTCTAAAATAGCCAGTAGCCTTCTATCTCTCTTCTCCTTCATTTCTCATGCTTTTATCTAGATTTTGAGGCTCTAATGTGGAAATGCATGCTAATTGATTTTAATAGGAATGTGTGTCATAGTTGGCATTTGTGTATTACACATACCTAGGTTGCTGACGTGTGCTGGAGAAAGAGAAGGGAAAAGGTTTGGTATCAATAGGTTTTTGTTGTGAAAGGCCAGATGGTCCTATTTTGGAATTCGAGTCATAAAAATGTTTGGCATGGATATATTTTGGTTGAGGAAAATTAGATGATCCATATTTGGAATCCAAGTTAATGGTTGCATACGTGTGAGAGGCACAAAGGAGTTACATAACATATGCATAGTGTATACATGATAAGTTTATTGGTATATTGAATTGCAATGAGAATGTGATTATTTGATTCTTAGTATGTTGTATGGTTTACGTGGTATTCACATGGCTTTAGGAAATGTGTTTTAGGCATTTCTACTAAGCAAGCAGGAGCTCAATCCCGTATATATAAATCTTTTTCAGGTAATGGGAAAGAAGTAGTAGAGCATCACAAATCATGAGTTGGTTTGGAGCATTGATGAGTTTTTGGCACATTTTCGTAGTTACTATGGAATGCATGTCTGGAATGTGGACTAGATCCATTTTTAGCTATGTATGTAATACATTATATTTTAGAGAACAAGTTTTATGTCATAAGTATTGTGAATGTATGGATAGTTTGAATTATGATAATATGTAAGAGGGTCCTTCCATTTAGTATATGTATAGACTTTGGAATGGTTTTTTAAGTTCAATTATGTATACGAATGAATGTGAGATGATTTGAATGACATTTTAAGCTTGTTTTATACTTAAATACACTTGTATTGCATCGAATCTAGTGAATTTCAATTGAGGTTGAGAAGTGTCCATGTATGGACTTTGAGTAAAAATGGTAGTTTTAGTCAAGGAGCATTACGCAGAATTGAAACCCATGTTAAGAGGAATCATAAAATTGGGAAAAACTAATATAAAAAACCAATGTTATTGTAACGCCCCACCCTATCCCGACACAATATTGTCCGCTTTTGGTTCCCCCGGACCAGAGACTTCCCAGGGGGTCACCCATCCTGGTACTACTCCCAGCTAAGCACGCTTAACTGTGGAGTTCTGGTAGGTTCACAACCATCACGGCTTTAAAACGCATTGTGTCATAGAAGGGTGATAATCATACATATAATACTTCCCCATTCCTACCCAGGCGATGTGGGATTGAGCACCCTGTAGCCTGCCAGTGTGGTAGCTCGCCCAGTGTCTCGCACCCGCCCACATCACACCCGCCCACTAGGGTCACCACAATCCACCCCCCTAGGAGGCCCGACGTCCCCGTCGGCACACTTCCGGCTGGGTCAGGCTCTGATACCATTTGTAACGCCCCACCCTATCCCGACACAATATTGTCCGCTTTTGGTTCCCCCGGACCAGAGACTTCCCAGGGGGTCACCCATCCTGGTACTACTCCCAGCTAAGCACGCTTAACTGTGGAGTTCTGGTAGGTTCACAACCATCACGGCTTTAAAACGCGTTGTGTCATAGAAGGGTGATAATCATACATATAATACTTCCCCATTCCTACCCAGGCGATGTGGGATTGAGTACCCTGTAGCCTGCCAGTGTGGTAGCTCGCCCAGTGTCTCGCACCCGCCCACATCACACCCGCCCACAAGGGTCACCACAATCCACCCCCCTAGGAGGCCCGACGTCCCCGTCGGCACACTTCCGGCTGGGTCAGGCTCTGATACCATTTGTAACGCCCCACCCTATCCCGACACAATATTGTCCGCTTTTGGTTCCCCCGGACCAGAGACTTCCCAGGGGGTCACCCATCCTGGTACTACTCCCAGCTAAGCACGCTTAACTGTGGAGTTCTGGTGGGTTCACAACCATCACGGCTTTAAAACGCGTTGTGTCATAGAAGGGTGATAATCATACATATAATACTTCCCCATTCCTACCCAGGCGATGTGGGATTGAGCACCCTGTAGCCTGCCAGTGTGGTAGCTCGCCCAGTGTCTCGCACCCGCCCACATCACACCCGCCCACTAGGGTCACCACAATCCACCCCCCTAGGAGGCCCGACGTCCCCGTCGGCACACTTCCGGCTGGGTCAGGCTCTGATACCATTTGTAACGCCCCACCCTATCCCGACACAATATTGTCCGCTTTTGGTTCCCCCGGACCAGAGACTTCCCAGGGGGTCACCCATCCTGGTACTACTCCCAGCTAAGCACGCTTAACTGTGGAGTTCTGGTAGGTTCACAACCATCACGGCTTTAAAACGCGTTGTGTCATAGAAGGGTGATAATCATACATATAATACTTCCCCATTCCTACCCAGGCGATGTGGGATTGAGCACCCTGTAGCCTGCCAGTGTGGTAGCTCGCCCAGTGTCTCGCACCCGCCCACATCACACCCGCCCACTAGGGTCACCACAATAATTGTGGTGACCCTTGTGGGCGGGTGTGATGTGGGCGGGTGCGAGACACTGGGCGAGCTACCACACTGGCAGGCTACAGGGTGCTCAATCCCACATCGCCTGGGTAGGAATGGGGAAGTATTATATGTATGATTATCACCCTTCTATGACACAACGCGTTTTAAAGCCGTGATGGTTGTGAACCCACCAGAACTCCACAGTTAAGCGTGCTTAGCTGGGAGTAGTACCAGGATGGGTGACCCCCTGGGAAGTCTCTGGTCCGGGGGAACCAAAAGCGGACAATATTGTGTCGGGATAGGGTGGGGCGTTACAAATGGTATCAGAGCCTGACCCAGCCGGAAGTGTGCCGACGGGGACGTCGGGCCTCCTAGGGGGGTGGATTGTGGTGACCCTTGTGGGCGGGTGTGATGTGGGCGGGTGCGAGACACTGGGCGAGCTACCACACTGGCAGGCTACAGGGTGCTCAATCCCACATCGCCTGGGTAGGAATGGGGAAGTATTATATGTATGATTATCACCCTTCTATGACACAACGCGTTTTAAAGCCGTGATGGTTGTGAACCCACCAGAACTCCACAGTTAAGCGTGCTTAGCTGGGAGTAGTACCAGGATGGGTGACCCCCTGGGAAGTCTCTGGTCCGGGGGAACCAAAAGCGGACAATATTGTGTCGGGATAGGGTGGGGCGTTACAGTTATTACGCGGATTGTGCGTGGACTCGTAACTGCGCGGAATCGTAACTGAGATTACACAAAATCATAATTCCCATTAAGATTTCGTATAATATGTGAGGGCAAGTACCTTTTTAGTTGCGATTGCATTAGGGAGTCACTTATGGGATTTATCCATAAGGATTGTTTTGAGATATGTTTACTTGTTAGTTCCTGTGTAGACACTTTTGTGAGGTTGAGAGACCAAGGACTTATGTTAATGATTAGGATATGAGATTAGAAGCTAAGTGTTCAACATAAGAACATAGGGTGGGCTGCTAAAGCTTTTGCAAGAGTAATCTTGGTGGTCCGGATCGAAATTTAGGGTGACAGGATAGTAATTGTCACAATTGTTTAGAGATATGGGACGTTGATCAGGCAAACATAATATCTCACGACCAGGGTTTGGGTTCGAACCAAGGGTGTTCTGGTGGCTTGGATTTTGGAGCGTGACAGCTTGGTATCAAAGCGCTTATGTTCGAATACCTAAAGACAAAGGGTAAGGGGCAAATGGTTTTATGGTTAATAGCTTAGTATCATAATGATTAGATTGAAAACCTAAGGACATTACTTAGTCAGATTGAGACTTGAAGTGCACATGCTATGTGGTTATTTGATAACATGTTTAAGGGTTATGTGTTTATGTGATAACATGCTAAGTGCTATATGTTATATGACAACCTATTTTTATGATAATATGATTAGGTGTTGTATAGTTTGTTGGTTATGTCGGGTGCGTAACATAAGATATTTAATTGTTATTAATTTATCTTTTGACTATATAGCACGATGCCTCCTAGATGACGTAGAGGAGCGGGGGAGGGTGAGATTTCTGAAAGGGACGAGTAGTGACTAATATTACCGTGGCCCTTAGGGACTTTGTGAGGATGGCTACTCTCAAGGTACAACAAATGGTGACATTGCTGAAAGAAACAAAATTGAATAAAAGGTTTAAATACATTACAATGTTTAAGTAATTGGGACCACCAACTTTTTAAGGTGGCTCAGATCGGTTATGGCTGATGATTGGATTGAGCAGGTTAAGAAGTATCTCTGGGCAATGTCAATGCCTGATGATGAGATAAGGAAATGTTAGTCACTTATGTATTCTCGAGGGATACCGAGATATGGTGAAAGATGATCATAGAGTTTCACGACGTTGAAGATGTGGGTTAGGAGGAGTTTAAGACTCTCTTCCTTGAGAAGTACTTTCCTAGACCATCGAGGAGGGCATTAATGAAAGAGTTTGATGAGTTAAAACACGAGGGTATGATGGTCTTAGAATATGAGAAGCAATTTAACTTTCTTTCACCCTTTGCTCCTAAAGTGGTGAGGGATAAGGCAGAAAAGACTTGGAGATTTGTGAATGGACATCATCATTTCATTAGTGTCATGCCCTGAATCCCGACACCCGATTAGGAGCGAAGGAAATGGCATGTGAACTGGTGAAATCAAACATCAAAGCCTCGGTCACCGGAGATTCCAGCACTGTGCCGAGGTCTCAACTCTCAAGTTAATGTGGAAGCACAATATATGTATATTCTAAATCATCAATTTATATCTCAACACTCTCATAATCCTTATACAAGTTTTTGCACAATGTATAAACACTAACTCACATTTCTAATGTCCATGGACCTATATAAATATAGGTTACATAAATGTAATTGCAATCTCATATCAATATATTCCACATGACACATGCCGGCATAGATAACCAAATATACAGTTCATAATACTATATCCAAAAAGAAATTCTAAAGTATTCTTTCAAATCACTCTAACACTCTAAGCCTCATCCTCCGGTGATGCTTTTTCTGAAAAAGAATTTGTAAATAGGGGTGAGCTTATCCTCTCTCGCTCAGTAGGAATGATCCACCAAACTTTACTTTAACTCAGGCAGCCATGCATGGATACATATGAAATCATTACATTTCTATATGACAAATATCCATACTTTTTACCCATAAACAAACACGTTTTTCAATTCATGCGTGATGCGTCACATCTTAATGCATATACATTTATATATATCAAATTGGACAAGTCACAATTAAAACATATTCGCCACACCACATAAATTCGAAAATTAATTCAAATGGGTGCTCAAATCAAAAGAATAGTAAGGGTCCCATTGGCACCCAAACTCTGCTTACGCTTCTTGATTTACTAATTCGACGGATGTGACACCCGATTGGCCAAGTTTTTGGTCTTCCACCATAGGATCCATGCCCTTATCTTAATTTCTTACACTCTTGCCCCAAAACTCGTCACATAGTGCATATTATCATATAATGCACATATCCCACACAATGGAATGCATTTTATCAAATCAATGCATTTTCTTCCTCAAATCAAGCATGTCACAATGTTACTTCACTCACCTCATGAAAATCCTCATGTTTATGCAATCTTTCAAGAAAATCATATCTTTCATGCATAATTCAATAAAAAAACTCAGATTTATACATTTTTATCAAATGAACACAATTTCAACAAAAGCATTGATAATCTCAATTTCACATATACAACATATATAAGTCCTAACTAACATGTTAGACATATATATATGCATAAATCAGATTTCTATATATATATATAAATACGCAAAACACTAAACTCAATGAATCACAATCCTATCTTTCATGTCACAAATAAAAGACCTATAGAATTAAAGTAAAGATGAGTCTAGCATCCCTACCTCAATTTGGAGTGAGAACTCCAAAAATCTCCAATTCTAAGAAAGTTGAAAAGATCACCATCCACTGCATTGTTAGATTTATGTTACACGGTCACGAGTATCCAAAGTCCATAGAAAGTCTCCATTTTTAAATGAGATTGCGCCTATGCCCAATGTCGGTCCAGCCAAGCACCAAATCCACCATTTATTTCTCTTAAACACTGCTGGGACTATTTTAAGTTTCTGGTCCAGTCCAAATGTCAAACTCAAATCATGTGTCCAAATTTCTCATCCTTGGGTTTCGCCCAATTCATTAACACCATTTAAAATGAGTCCAAAACAAAGCCCAATTAATTTTCATTCTAGCCCAATGCTTACTGCCAAATAGCCCAATTAAATTAGAAATCACTTATGCCAATTTCAATCCAAGCCCAAACACCCAACCATAGCCCATCAAGCTAATTCAATATAAAGGTCTAAATCAATGATCCAATATCCAAAGTCCAAGCCCACTATCAATGAGGGCCCAATCCATCAAACAACCTTCCACTCCCATATATATATATATATATATATATATATATATATATATCATCAATCCTATATTACCAGGGTCCTCTTCCAAGTATCATATAAGTTCAGCCTTAATTTATCATTTCCAACTAGGAAAAGAAGAAATCATTTTCGCTCCAAAACATAGAATTAGAAAACATACATACTTGCTCGGAATTTTTAAATTTCTAGGCTATGAACCATATAGCCTAAGTGTTCTTGCTGATACAGGAGCAATAGTTTGTTGTTGCAGATGGAACGCTTTGCCAAAAGAAAAATGGCAAAAAATGAAACATCCTGTTCCAGTAACAGGAATTAATGACTCTGAAACATTCATCCAGTATAAAGCAAAGAATGTTTCAATCTGGTTAACAGATAAAAAATTCGTTATCCCAAAAATTTTATGTTTTCCAAATATGCATGGTGACTTCCTATTAGGAAATAATTTCTTAAATTCCTATCTACCTATGCATATTTATCCTAACTCTATTGCTTTAACTCTAAAACAAGAGTTAATTCATATCCCTCTACTAGATAAATATACATATCTCTATGATAATAATTTCAACCCTAAAAAGAGGAATGAAATTCAGATAATCTAGAATTCACACTGGCTTTATAAAATTCTTGAACCACAATTTAGTGAAAATCCACTAAAACTATGGTCAAGAAGCCCAAGATATTGTACTTTAAGATTAATAAAATCTAAAGTTATTATTAGAGTTAAACCAATAATCTACCTAAAGAAAGATATAGAAGAATTTGATAAACAAATCAAAACTCTCCTGAACACTAAACTAATTGAAACTACAATTAGTCCCCACTCTAGTCCAGCCTTTATGGTAAGAAACCATAGTGAAATTGTGAGAAAACAACCTCAAATGGTTATAAACTATAAACGTTTAAATCAATACTTACAATTTGATGGTTATTTTATCCCAAAAAAAGAAGTCGTTATTAATCAACTAAGAGATGCTACAATATTTAGTAAATTTGACTGCAAGTCTGGTTTTTGGCAAATCAAATTAACAAAATAATCTAAGCCATTAACAGCTTTCAGTACACCATCAGGACATTATCAATGGAATATAATGCCTTTTGGACTTAATACGGCTCCACAAATTTTTCAAAGATGGATGGATTCTATTTTTCACACCTTTAATTCTTTTTGTGTAGTCTATATTGATGATATTCTGCTTTTCTCAAAAACAAAAGCCTAACATCGAAGTCATCTAAAACTATTTTGTAAAATAATCCAAAAACATGGAATTATTTTATCTCCAAAGAAAATTGATCTAGAACAAACTAGAATTCATTTTCTACGGTTAGAAATAACCTTTACAGGAATAAAACTTCAACAACATATTATATCAAAAATAAAAGATTTTCCTAATTACATAGAAGACAAAAAATAACTTCAAAGTTTTTTATGTCTTCTCAATTACGGAAGAAATTTTATTAAAAATCTCTCAAAAAAGGAAATCCCTCTTTTGAAAAAACTTCAAAAAGATCAACTTTTTGACTGGACTAAACAAGATTCAAAACTTGTCCAAGAAATTAAAAACGATCTCGAAAATATTCCTGATGTTTATTTCCCACAAAATGGAGATAAACTTATTCTAGAAACTGATGCTTCTGATCTCTGCTGGGGATGTGTTCTCAAAGCCATACGAAAAGACATATGGCCAAATAACAATGATGAACCACATCATTCAATAAGACCATTGAAAAAGCCACTGCCTAAAAAACTTCAAAAGGAAGAATTAATTTGTGGCTATAACTCAGAAAAATTTAAATCAAATGAACAAAATTATATTATTTTTGAAAAAGAACTTTTGGCTATTAAATTAGCTCTAAAACGTTTTCATATCTATCTTGCACCAGAAAATTTTATTATTAGAACCGATAATCAATCAGTTCGAGATTTTCTCATCAATAAGAAAATTTGTCTTGATGGTCGAAAATTAAAATGGTATAATTATATTTCCCTTTACTCCTTCGAAGTTGAACATTTCAAAGGAACTAATAATTTTCTTGCTGATTTTCTTAGTAGGAACTTTTGCGATGGATCGAGATAAAGGCAAAGGAAAAACTAATGAATGGGTGACGATAGCCAAAAAAGCACCGTCGTCAAAACAGTCCAAAACTCCTACTTCCATAAATCAATGGTTTGTAGTTTTCTCAAGATTCCAACCAGGAATCTATGCAACTTGGTTTGAATGTTTTAATCAGATCAATCACTTCAATGGAGCATGTTTTAAAATATTTGAAACCTATGAAGAAGCTAAACAAGATTTTTTCAAGATCGGTATTGCATCTAAAAAATTTTTTCAAAGGCAAGAAATTTCTGAAGTTTCTGAGTTTTTCAATCCGAGAATCCCCCAGGATATTTATGAAAATCTTAATCTTGCATGAAAATAACATGTTACAGATCAAAGAAAAAAATTTCGTCATTCTCTAAGTACCTAGCTAAACAAATAGCTGATCTTCATACTTCATCTCTTTACTTTAAAGATCTGTGCATAAAAATGGTTTCACAGGTTGAATGGACCCTAGATATTTCAGTTGAACAAATCAACTAGTATTTGCAACTTGCTGAACTTCTAAAAAATAATTTTCCAGCACCTCTTTTTGAAAAACTCAAAAGAATCTGTCTTTTTGAAAAAGCAAAAACCTTTTTTCCCACTCACATATTTGTAAAAATCCAATACCTTGTTGAAGATAATTATTTGTCCCTATCAAATTTTTATCTTGATCATCATGACCATATTAATATGGACGATGGATTTCCAAAGCTAAGTCTCGGAACCCACCTTTTATGGCCTTTGGAAATGCTTGATTGGGGAATAGTTAACAAACTAATTATCCAATCACACTATCCTGAAAAGGGTTTACCAGCTATGATCAAATCCATGATCTTCAAGTGTACTAGTCATTGGATCTGTAATAGAGTACTTTCTATTTGGATCTCAAGTTCAATTGGTTGGTGAGAAAAAAACTCATTTTTATCAGCTATATCAGATTTGGTATTTAAAACCCATGACTGATGAAGAATACCTTGAACAACCTCGTGAAGACTCTCTTCAAATAGCAAAGGGAATTATACCAAGAACCCTTTCTATCCAGAGCCTTATCCATCTCAAAAATACTGCTGCCACCCTTCTTACCTCAACCAAACCTTTAACCATGGTTTCTAATAGGAGAAGAATTTTTGTTACAGAATTAAGTATGGATTTCCCTACTTATTCTGCTCAACACTTAGAAAAGGCAAAAAGCCTTCTTAAAGATATCTCAGAATTCAAACTCGATTTACCATAAGAAAGTCTCCACTCAGCAGAGATGGCTGATTATTATACTAGCCATCATGACGCTCAGAGTGTGGAAACTCCTCCAGATCTTGACGAACATGAACTCCATAATCCCCTCAATATGATGGAAAGTTAACCCCAGATCTCAAAAATGATTGCACCCTATCCAGCACATGACAAGAGATCATTTCACCATCAAAAGCGAAAAGCAATAATGGTTGTTTAGTCAAAAGGTAGTGTAGGCAAAGCAGCGTCGGCAGATAAATCGACAAATACAAAATTAGTACTTTGTCGGTGATAAAGTCTAAAAGTTTACAGTACTGCTATAATAGCGCACAATCGATTACTATAGAAGCCTTCGGTCATCAGTCATCCTCGGTCTATAAAAGAAGAAGAAGGCTGAAGACAAAGGATCATCTTGTATCATACGCTCTCTTCTAATGCTTTTTATGTTTTTGTATCAGTGTTTGTAATCATGTTTCTCTTGCTTCCAAGTTCATTTTATAAATGTATATATATATATATATATATATATATATCATCACCATATGAAGGCCCAATCCAGCACCTGCAATAGTCCACACAGCCGCCGCCGTCCATAGCTGCCGCCGTCCACAGCTGCCGCACCAAAACTCAACCCCCCTGTGGCAACCGACCTCACCTTCATCAACACTTCCATAGACCCACAATCGGCCAACCATAATAACCTCACTCACGGCCAAACCAAGAAAGTTTAGTCGTGAACAACCCACTCCAAAACCACCCACAACAGGCTGTCCGAACAGCTCTACAAATCCATCATCACTCTCTTATTCCTCACCAAACATGAACCCAATATTGTAGCCCACCAAGACCCAAATCAGTAGACCCACGAGTTGTCCAAACCGTGAGCTCCATAGAGCCATCACCAAGAACCATGGCCGACCACCATACACGGCCAACCCCAAAACCCATTATCACCACACCTGTGAGCTTCGTCCACCATGAACCCTAGTCCACAAGTCGTAAGATCCGCAACCACCATGTTATCCACTCCAGCCGAGAAGACCCACGGCATCAACCACCACCATCGTGCACCATAGCCAATCTAACATTCACCTTCACATGTGAACCACCACTGCACACACCTCATTCAACCTCTTCCTACAGCCATATGCTAATATCACCGTTGAAGACCAGTGCACAACTATCGCCTTAGCCACTTCAAGCTCAACCATCGACTGAACCAACCAAACCCAGCCGAGTCCCCACCTCACGCCACCAGTGAACAGTCGAAGCTCCTTCTTTCTCCCTCTATTCTCGTCTTTCTCTCATTATCTCTCTCTTAAGAAACCTTCTCTCTATATCTCTATTTTCACTCTTCTTTCTCTTTTCTTCTTCTTTTCTTTATCTCTCTTTCTTTTTCCCTAGCCAACCCCCTTCAGCTAACCACCCATGTGGATCTTCTCTTATCATTTCCTTTTCTCCTTTGTTCCTATACCACATGTTTTCTTCACTAGTCCCAGCCAGATGAATATACATATGTTATATAATATATATATTACATGGGTATCTACTAACACATACCCACCTATACGTATATACATCATGTATACATGTCCTCCTTTCACATATACATGTACTTATGTACATGTATCTCTTTATATATAATTTCATTTATATATACATATTCTCACATCCTTCTGAAATTCATTAATTCATAAAAAATAAATCCAGTCCAAAAATAATCTGAAATCGGTCAAAATAACTCGGTCCTTACAATTAAGCTAGTTATTGTGATTTTAAACTTAAAGGTCTATGCTGAGGCAATGATGAAGGCACTGATGGCAGAGGCAGAGGCTAAGGATAAGTAGGAGGGAGAGGAATTTGGAAAATAGAATAAGGAAAAGGTTAGTTCTTCTGAGGATCAATGAAGGAAAAAACACAAGGGCGCTCCTTCACAGTTGGTAGGATGAGTGGGGCAGCATACGATGCTTTCTATGCCTACAAATTCTATGTTAGTTAGAATGGCTAAGTTAAGAGTGGTGTGTCACCACTATTAGTAGTTAGGTCACTATAGGTCTGAGTGTCCCAGCATACATTTAGCACCAGTGGTTGAGTAGATTTTTTACTACTGTTCGCAAACTGGCCATATGTCATGCCCCAATTTTCAACACCCTGTTAAGAGCAAGGGAAATGGGGGGAACGGTGAAATTAAATATCAACCATACAATCATGGAAACTATCGACACATAAGCTATTATGTAAGGGTATACTCATTATTATCTGTCCTAATGGTTCCTCATTGGTCTATGCATCCGTATGCACTCACTCATATTCCAAGGTTGGAGGAATTCCAATTCTATCCAGTTTCGGTCAGCTGGAACCTCTTCGTTCGGCTAAAACTTGGGTTCATCTGACCTTTAGTTTCTTAGCTCCGTTGGTCGACTAGAGGGTAGCTTCAATCGACTGAAATAGCGGTTTTGCTTAGCTAAAGCCCTTATTCAGTTGTCTAAAATAGGTACCCTAATTACAAATGTTCAGGATCTCACATTTTTGGTCTGCTGCTGCAGAGACTACGCGACCGATAGTTCTATAAGGCCTCAAAACCAGAATATTTCAAATCTAGATGCATTCTCTATGTTCACCATTACAAGAAAATAGACTTTTTACGGCAGGCAAAAAAGGTTTTTACCACAGTTTTGGCCCGTAAGTGGTATCCGGTGTCGTAGTAACTCAAGGACTTTCTACCACGGGCTCCCGTTGTAGAAAGTAAATTTTTTTTAAAAAAAAATAAATATTCTACCACGGGCTTAGCCCGTGGTAGAAAGTCCATTTTCTATAATGCACTCAGCCCGTGGTAGAAAGTATACTTTCTACCACGGGCTAAGTCCGCGGTAAAAGTGTAATTTTTTGAAAAAAAATATATATATTTGCTTGCTTATACATTGTTCCCAACCAAACTCCACCTAAAGCGTGCACAACAACTAATATATCTCACCAAGCCTTGCAATCAAACAACAATAATTTAGACACTTTAATCTCAATCTGCAATGGTCCATAAAATTCATACAAAAATTTAACTTAGACTTATATAAATAAAGAATTCATCCACAACCTATAAAGCTCAGCATTAGAAAAATTATAAGTAAAGACCAAATTTGAAAGCCTCGAGTGTCAATATTTTAGAACTACATGTTAAAATTTTAGAATTACATGTTAAAGATGCACTATGGAATTAAAAATGAGTCATAAGTAGAAATTTTAGCTTGAACTAAATACAATCTGGAAGTATACAAGCAAAAAAAATAAAAATAAAATGAAAAATGAACTAATACCAAGCCGAAATAAAGCCCTAGCTACAAAATATGATTAATGTTTGGCAACAATAGTAGGAAAATTATTCAAAACAACTTGAAAATCCTAAAGTGATAGTTAGCAAGAATTTCAAGAAAGGAGTGTCTGAATTTTCTAGGCAACAAACTTGTATTGAACAAAAGAAGAATAAGAAGATTAAAGAGGACAACTTATAGACAATAAACAATGTTGATGCATCAAACACTTCAAAAAAATTCTTTTGGTTCAACTGCAATTTTTTGTATTCATTAAGCCAATAGTACTCTATCATTTGTTATTTTTTTGGGTCTCAATAGTAGTCTATCATCACAAATTCATAGATATTCGTTTCTAACTAAAAACTCATCATCATCATCAGTTGCACACATTCAAGAATATATAACACACTCATACAAAAATTACAACATACTGTCATGATATATTCATAGAAGTAGTGTCATTCAAGTACTAAAATATATTTTTATATGATTCTTCCTCGACAAAAATAACAAATAAATGAGTCCGAATGCTTCATGTTCTACCCTCACTCTAATTACCTGCAAAAATTACAATATACTAATTTCTAACACCATTTTGTTTCATGTTTTCACTTGGTACAAAAGTGTCACGTCCTTTTGTTCCTCAAACCTCTAAACAAGAAAATAAATATTGCATTTAAGGGGGGAAGAGAGTTACAATATGATGCCAATGCAATATTTGCATTTATAGCCCCTCCCTAACCTCAAGGACATATTACCTCCATCACTTTTTTGATTCAATGTAACCACAAAGGAATTTAACAACAAAAGGCACAAAAGCACTTAAAACCACAACCAGATTTGGTCCAACATACGATTCATTCTCAATATTCTATCATTTAAGAGAAAAATGGATTGTCCTAATTAAACAAGTGGCGGACATTAGGCATTTTGACAAGGCATTAAGCTCTTTAAATTAGTATGCTTCCAAAATTATTCAAATAATAAACAAATGGCCCAATGTGCATACATGCATCAACCAAAAGATATCCAAATCATATTTTTGAAATGTAACATTAAGAAAGTCCCTATTCCATATTATTGAGAAAAGATGACTGGGAAAAAGTTCCTAAATTATGTCCTTAGTTAGACCATTTTATCCATATTATATAAAATTAATCAAATTTTGATATACAATTAAGCAAAAAAAAAAAAAATTTAAAGAAGAAGAAGCAAAACTGAATAAAATTAGATTTCATAAATGATTGCAAAACTGAATAAATCATTTTTGAAATGATTGATATATAGTTTATGTTGTGCGAAGATGAAAGTATTTAGCTCACACTAACTTTCAGATTCTAACATACTTTCTGTAATATCATAGATTGACTGAAATTTTCATGACCATCATATTTGCCACTTTCATGACAGCCAGGATAAATCGCCACTATAGCTCTTCTAAGAAGATCCATTTGATCAATGTATTTTTATTTATTTTTTTTTTTGCATTTCAAGTTGCTGATGTGTTGGGGTGAAGAGATTAAGAAACAAAAGAAGAGAGAATTTGATACCAATATTTTTGAAACAAGTGATGAACAGTAATACAACACAAAAAGATCTTTTTATACCTCAATTCAATGACAACAACTTCACTTCAAACTTGTAGAGGTGAGATGCTAAAAATTATGCATGGGTCACACAACTTCAAATCTGGTTCTTTAACTTAAAATGTTTAAACATTCTTAACCAATCTATTTTCCCATATTAATAATGGTAACCCGGACTATTCCAGCTCAATCAAGGAATGCAATCCTTAGCTAAATTGTGTGCAGAGATGCAAATGTAAGTTTAAAATCTGTTATATTAAGAATAGCTAGAAAATGAAAATATCATGAACTATAAAACACTAGCTAGAAAGTCTTTACCAATTCAGACAACAAACAGCTCTCATACAACAACAAACAAAAATACGCAAGAGATGTACAGTGTTGTACCATTTCCAACAAAATTTGAAGTATCAAGAATGAGAAATTAGTGACCCAACCCAAAAAAACATAAGGCAAACTGGACAACAGCGATAGAATTTCAACATTCAATTTAAAATAATAATAATCCTAATATACACCCAAATCAATTGAGAAGAAATGATACTCAATACACAATAAGCACAAATCAGACCTCAGAACATATGAGTTTATTTGCTCAAGCCAAACTGACCTTAACATCAACATAAGAACACCCAAAACACAAATATTTGCTCAATCCGAAATAGAGCTCAAGGTTATCAAGAAAACACCCTTAAATATTCAACACTTGATTGGAAATTTATAAGCATTGAAAATTTTGATTTTTCCTCCTTTTCCTTTACTTCTTAGTCATGGCTGCTTCATTTAGTCACATGCATGGTAGGTTCTTGTTATTATTATATATATACACACACAATTTATGACCAATACTTATAGATTGTTAATGCAGATGAATGTTGGCCATCAAATTCTTACTAGTAGATGAATAGCATATATAATATTTGTCAACACAAAAAGGTGACAATAATGAGAGTTCTACTGCTCAAAACTGCAATTTTCAAACAAACATCCCAGTCTTCAATGTCGATTATTCTATTTATGTGCTAATGAGAGTGTTTTGTTGCCATGTAATGAGGACATTACTGGTACAAATGATTCCAAATTTAATTATTAGCATTAGGACTTCCCAAGATACATATTCTCTTTTGAAGCTTCTATTGATGTAAGGGATAAGGTATCAGCTATATGTAGTTTGGTTATCTTACAGTCAAAAAAAATTCTTTTCACATTTTTCCTCTGTTTATATATATATATATATATATATATTATATTTGTTACTTCCATTGCAATGATAAAAGTTATTGTCAATAATTAATTACTAAATCCATGACTTTAAAATCATCCATATTTGCAAAAAGGGAGCAACCCATGTGAAGAACTAAATCTTTATCAAATTGGCATATGAGTTTCAATATCATAAAATGAAAATTTGAAAAAATTACTATATAACACAGCAGGACAACACATTCACAAAGCACCCGACCCCTACCATTAAGATTCAAAGTAATATTTTAGAATTACATGTGCATAATATAGGTACTGACCTTTTCATAGCAACATCCAAGTCGTCTTCTTCCCTGTCATTGAAAGCCCCATCAAACCCAAACTTTTTCTTCAATATATCAACCTTATAGTTAAAAAAAAAAAAATAGAGGTTAGTTATTCTTCATAATCAAATCTGGTAGACCCCCTTTTTTCACCCAAAATAAATAAAATTCACAAATAGTATATATATATATAAACAAATAAAAGAGGAAAAATAAAAATTAAGAAATTGATATGCACAAACACAAATACAAGAGAAAATATTACCTTAGAAACAACTCAGAACCTAGCATCAATCCAAACTGCTGATAACTGAAAAAACAATCGATGAACACAAGAAACGATCGATCGTTAAGGTATTTTGACCTTAGATTGATGAACCTTAACTAAAACGACCAATGAGAGAGATTACTAGAGAACTAATATCAGTAAATGGGGTTGGGACTGTAGTCGTGGTATCCACACGCAGTGAGGATCAGTATTTGTGGTGGCAGAGTTTGGTGAACTCACTGGTGGCAGTGAAGTGGCAGATCACCTGACTGGATGAGTGCTCCTGCGAAGATGGATGTTGGGTTTCACCGAACTGGATGAGTGCTCCAGGAGTTTCTTTGACAGTGGACAGTGTCGGACTGGGATCGGCGTTTCAGCGATGCAGATCTGGATCAGATGGGTCTGTCAGTTGAATGAGGGTTATAAGTGCACGGCTGGTGTGGTGGAGTTGGCTAGCCGTGGCAATTGCAGCAGTGGTTTTTAGAGTGAGAGAGAGAGATGGGTCTATAGGGTTAGAGGTATACCGTGTTTGGAGCACGAGACTAAAATGATATGTTTTATAAATAAATAAATAAAGACTTTTTACTACGGGCTTTGCCCGTGGTGGTAAGAGACTTTCTATGGCGCACCTACCTAGCCAGTGGTGGAAAGCACTTTCTACGACGGGCATGTGAAACCCATGGTAGAAAGTTACTTTCTACCACGGGCTACACGGGCCCGCTATAGAAAGTCCTTTTCTACCACAGGCCATGCGGGCCCGCCGTAGAAAGCCTATTGTGAAAGACTAAATTTCTTGTAGTGCACACACTCATTCCCCACTCTAAACATGCCCAAAACTCAATAAAATCCATGAAATTATGTCTCATAGATGCTAAGGCTACACATTCCACAAATATAATCTAAAGTATACATTCTCTTGAACATAAAACACCTAAAAATGATCTTTAATGTGCCTAACAAGACAAAAACATAAGTCTCATTTCTAATGGTCTCATCCAGAATCTCATACATATTGAAATTCCAAAATGTTCATCATTCCTCAAAAGTATACATATGCCACATATGGTGATTACATTAGAAATCTAAAGGCATCAAGATAAACCAATTGAAAAGATAATGTTTTCAAAGAAAACTAGTCCATATGCCACAAGCCGACGTGGACATCCATAAACATAATCCAAAACATCTCAAAGTGCTCCTATGAGATCCATTTGAGAAAAGTCATTTTTTGTCATCTTGCCTTGATTCCCAAATGATGTCTTGGTATCCTTAGCCCGAGTCCTAGTATCTTGGCTATCCTCTTCTGCTACTAATGCTTCTTGTACCACCGTAGCAAAACTTATCGACCCTAAAACTGTCACCATATCCCTTTTGGGGGTTCAGAGACCTCCCACAAACTTCTTCACCTTAAGTTCTTCGGTAGTAATCACTTCTGGTACAAAATGAGCCAAGGATGTGAACTTGGTCCCGTAGTCTACAACTGTCATATCCCCTTGAAACAAATTATTAAATTCTTATATCAAGTCATCCTTCATCATTACTAGAAGATACTTCTCAAAGAATAACGCTTCAAACATATCCCAACTCACTACCTCAATGTCATGGAAATTTTTAATAAACCTCCACCAACGACTCGCTCCATCAATAAGGTGATGAGCAACTACTTTCACTGTCAAGTCGCCCTCTACCTCCAGTACAGTAAGGAGTTTATCCAACTCATCTAACCAATCTTTTGCTGCCACAGGATCAGGCCCTCTTGCATAGAATGGCAGATTGTACTCCTTAACATATTCCAATTCCAACGTCATCCTGTTAGGAGTTGCTCCAGGTCAAGCCTGAGCATCCTCTCGTATTTCCCTAGCAACTCATTATACATTCGCAACCACCCTTCACATAAACTGTTGTCCATCAATGGGAACTATTGTCCCCTTGTGAATCCTCTGTGGTGGCATCTTGTTGTATCAATAACAAGAAGACACTTAAAAATCTAAATAATGAGTATTTCAACCAACTCTTCTCATACATACACGATGTCATGCTATGCCATCTCACAAATAGCATGTTATACCAAACAAGTAAGCACATAAGCATATTTCATGTAATATATACTTATCCTTCACAACCGGTGTCCATTCTATGTCATTTTAACATTTCTACCTAGGGTGCATTTCGATTGATCAAAATACTCATTTCGATGAAGTATTGTCCAAAAACTACTCTCGGGACTTTTGGTTTTCCAAAATCCTGCAGGCTTTTCGATGCATCGATCCTGAGGTTTCGATGTATCAATCGTGAGATGCATCAAAATATGGACTTCGCTGCATCGAAGTCCCTCTTGGCTACTTCCTTCAACCACTTATCAAGTGACACTATGTACATACATTAACCAATTTCAACCCAATATTTTCATGCATCATCCATAGATTGAAATACATCAAAAACATATTGTAAAACATTGTCATCACAACCCAATCATAAATCCACATTTCTAACCATTCATGCCCAAGTTTCGATCGACTACTACAGAGACCCCTCAACGAAAAGTTCAAAAATGCCTCAAAGACTAACTTTCACAAGTCCATATGCCATCCCTATAATCATACACTCATTTGTAACCCTAAATAAGGTCAAAACTACACAAATCCATGATTTCAAGATTTCTAGATATGAAATCCACAAATCTCTCAATTATACCTCAAAACTACATTATCCTTAGATTCAAAACATTCACAATGTTCCCACGAGGTTATTGTCACGCCCCGGTTTCCGACACCCGGTTAGGAGCGAGGGAAACGGGGGTGAATCCGTAATTTCACCTCAAGTTCCCACACCTTAATCTCATTTTAATCTATTCTATTGCGAAAGCATTCTATTTGTACACCCTTCAGGTGACATAAGATCATCAATAGTCCTTGCAAATGATTTTCACAAAAATCGGGCATGACCCATTCTAAATAATCAGCTCCTGGCATGTTACACCTGCTTTACAATTCATATGGACACTTCTGGGCACGTGTCCCCCAGCATTTATATCTAAACAATAAAAATGGACACTTCTGGGCACGTGTCCCCCCAACATTTCTACAACATGCATAATAGAATCAAAAATATACATGCCTCAGTCCTTGAATGTCCGTATTACATCTATACATCACATGAATGAAATACATCTGAAGGAACTGAATCACCATAATCGCTCCATACATCTAATCCAAATGTCCTAGTTATACATTAAATTCTAAAGAATTTAACTACTACCTCTGCCACCGGTACTGAGTCCTCTAACTGACTCCATAATCAGCAATACCTGCAAAACCTGGGAGGGGGTGAGCTCAAAGGCCCAACAAGGTATGTAGAACCATACTATCATCGCAGCAGCAAGTCGATCCTCACATATTCTCAAAAATATACATTCACTTAAATATATCACGATATTTAAAGTCATGCCCCTCCTAGCATACATGAACCAACAATGCACATGGCAGTTCTAGCACTTATGCACATTTAAATCTAATACGCATGACTTATGAAAATCGTTTACAACATGTTCAAGAGCAATACACATCCAGCATTCATATGTATAGAAAACATATATATATAGAGGCATTACATAAACAATGAAAATCAAATACCACATCACCTACTCAACAAGATCCATAGAGTCATGCATAAATGCATATTAAATCGCTACATGTCTACATGATATGTATACATGCTTTTTACCCGTAAACAATCACGTTTTTCAAATCATGCGTGATGCTTTCCACCTCAATGCATATACATAGATATAAATATATATATATATATGTATATCAACTTGACAGTCACATTTCATATATATAACTCACGCCACAAATTTTCGGAAATCAATTCAATGGGGACTAAGCTTATCACACCATCCATAGTAAGGGTCTCTTCGGCACCCAAACTCTGCTTGTGCTTTATCGGGTTGCTAACCCGAAGGGAGCACCTCCTCTTGGCCAAGTTTTGGGTCTTTCACCCTAGGGACCATTCCCTCATCTTAATTCTCAATGTTGTCATGCCCCAAAAACTCGCTTTTCACGTAGTGCACATAATCACATCAATGCACTTATCCACACCATGAATGCATTTTTGTCAAATCAATGCATTTTCCATTCCCCTCAAGATTGTCACAATGTCATCACACTCATATCATGGAAATCATCATGCTTATGCATTTTTCAAGAAAGTCATATCTTTCATGCATAAATCTATAAACACCACATTTTCACATTTTTCACCAATGAACACACTTTTCACAGAAATCATTCATAGACACATTTGCACATACACCACATATATATATGCCACATCCTGTATATAATCACACATATACGTATATTAGCATAGATATAATCATACTTTCACTCCAATCATGCATTTACAACGAGCAACCAGCATGCATTCATACAACCATATACAATCACGCAAATATATATATATATATATATATATATATCATGTCACCCATATAGGTAGTGAAAACATACATAACACTTCACATACTTCATGCTTTTCTAATGCCCTTCTATGCCATATTCAATTTAGCATGCATTTCTACTACTACACCAGATATAATCACATATATACTTACGTATACTCAACTCATGCGTAAGAATCATATATGCATACAAGGCAACATTTAGCTAAATATACATATATAATTTAGCATACTTTACACGGCTCAATCCCTAAATATGCATATAACAATGCAAATCAGTATCAGAATCTAACAATGCTGTTACCCTCCAAGCCCACACATGTACATATATATACCCACATATATATGTATCCTCACATCCCACGTATATATATATATAAACACCTTTATATATATATATGCACATACATACTTGCAAACGCCACATATGACTAAATTAAGAACATATGTAAAATTAATCAGCATATTTAAAATATACATAAAGATAGAGGCAAGAATCAACTTGCTTTAGGTCCCGCTTTTTCTATGCCCCGTGCCTGCAAAGCGGTCCAAAGTCCCGGTCCAGTCCAGTCTCATGTCAAAGCCCACACCAACAATGCACTGAACCACTCAAACAGGCCATTCTCATCTAGACCAAGGGAACCCACAAACCAGCCACACCGAGCTTTACAAACCCAAGTAATTCCCAACACTACCTACACCAAGTGTCAACCCATATCCTACCAAAATCCATACCAACTCTAAATGAGCATATCAAGTCCATGGAACCACCAAGCCCAACCAAACAAATACCACACTACCTCAACTGTGCCAAAATTCACAAGTTACCAACACCATGGTAGCCACCGTATCTCCACAACCGAAGCTAGCAATTAAAGACCCAATTCTTCATAATCCAATTCAAGACACAATTCCTAATATCCTGTTATCTAAGACCCATCAATCCAATACCAAGGCCGACACCACCATGTCTTCCGAAAACCACCCAATCAAAGCCCCAAGCTTCGGCACCATTATAGACCCCAAAGCTGAACCCGCCATCCAAAACCCAGCTGAAAAATCCCAGCAGAGTCCCCACAGTCGGACACCACCACCACCATTCAGTCCACCACCACAACCCCATCCAAATCGTCACCACCGAACCCAGTCAAATCACAACCCCGAAGCCTCTAAAACAAACTGTCAGAACCGAACCTGAAACCTCATGGTCCCATCTCGCCACAGCTGCACCCAGCCACCCAACATCTCTCTATCCTCCTTCGGCGAACCACCATCAGCAACTCAACAACCCAGGCCTAGAAAACCCCCAACCGCTGGGTCAGTCAAACCACCACGAAGACCCAATCAAACCAAACACGATCTAGTCGTGCTCACCCAAAATCGGACCACCCAAACACGACCCAGTCGTGTTTCAACGCCGCCACCACCGAAGCAACCACCGTGAACCACCTGAAGCCGTGAGCACCCTTCGAAGCCCCTACCGTCGTTCGTCACACCAGCCGAGAGATCGCCTTCCCTTGCACCAAACACGGATTAGCCGTGTCTCCACCACCGTCGCCGCCGCAAGCCACCTCCACCATGAGCGGTCGGCAGCCCCAGTCACCACCGCCGGTGCTCCTCCTCTCTCATGACTCCCGATCTCCCTCTCTCTCTTCTCGGTTTTCTCTCTCTCCTCGACTTCTCCTCTCTCTCTTTCCTTTTTTTTCTTTTCTTTTCTTTTTCTTTTTTCTTTCCTTTCTTTTCTTTCTCTTTTCTTTTCTTCTTCGGCTGACCCACGTGGGTCTTTCCCCTTCTCTTATTTTGGATCCCCTTAATTTGGTCCACACATCCTCACCAACTCCTCTTTTGTCCACCTATATATGTATATGTATATATTCTATATATATACATTATAATACATATATACTTGTACACATACACCTTTCTCCATCCACCATACTTATACATATGCATACCCATACATATACACAATTTTATGTGTATATATAATAATGTAGGTACTTAATAGATATATTTATAATTTAATATAAATATATCCCCTATATATATATATATATATATATCCATATATATATATATACACGTATCCTCCGGCATTACTATAATTTCACGTACAAAATCTTCTCCATCTCTTTATAAATATATAATTCCATATATATACATCCACCTTTGTCCCGAATTTAACTTATTCGAAAAAATTAAATTCGGTCAAAATTCACCCAGAACCGGTCAAAATAATTCCGGTCCTTACAGTTATGCATAATGAAATTCATTCACAATGTTCCCACGAGATTATATGTATAACCTCGATGGTTCACAAATGATTAAATCCTTATAACACACATAATGAAATTCAAAGCTAACCACTTCCATTCACTTCCAAAAGGTCACACTTAATTGACATGTAGTCGTTACATTTGAACTAAAGCATACCAACATAATTCAATTGCAATTACAATACTTTCTAATTAGCCTACATCATCATTGGAATAAGAACACCCACAAGTACTCGATAGGACTCATTGCATGTCAAGGATGCACAAATCTCATTTCCATCAGCATTCTAGGTTCCTAGAATTACCCACCTAATGTTATAACATGAATAGGGATCATAACTCCATAGTCCCATACATAATTGAGAATTACACTCTCAACATCCAACATATTCCACTAGATTCTTAGCACAAATAGTTCATTTCAATGCTAAGGATAAACATAGTCACACCTCTACCAGGATTTCTAAATCTTCCCAAAATCAACCATCATACTCTCACAATTTTAGCTTTAAAAATTATTAATTACACTCCTTCTAGTGTGACTTAATTCACACTCTAACTATCTCATAACACATCACAACAACACTGTAGAGACCGGAACCAAATTTGACCGATTTTCAAAAAAATTATCATTTTTGTTATAAATGCATTTTGAATGATGTTTTGGATGTTTTGAGAGTGGGACACATGTTTGAAAACATTTTATGAGATTTTTGGAAGTTTTCGAAAAATTTAGAGAAGTTTGACTTTTTGGTCAAATAGGAGCCCGGGATGAGGTCCGAGTGGGCCCAGAAATCTAAAAAAATTTTAAAAAATAATTATTTTTGATTTTGAGTATAACGAAATGTTTAATGAGTTAAGAAAGTGATTTCGAGGCTGTAGGAGTTTTTAAAATCGAAAATTAGCCCAGGAAGGTACGTTAAGTGACTTGGGGGCGTTTTGGTCATTTGGTGCCCCAGATATTATAAATATCTAGGGCTGAGATATCTTAGCCATTTCTCATGGCTCTCTCTCTCTCTCTAAATCTCTCCCACTTCATCCCTCCACCTTCTCTCTACATTTCGGGTGCATTTGGCTTGGATTTGTGATTTGCCGAAAAAGGAAAATGTGTAGGGGACGGCTAGGGTTTCGGTTTGAACCGAAAAAACTCGTGTTTCGGCAAGGTAGACATTACTAGAAATCTTGGAAGGTGCTTGTACAGCCTTTATTTTTGAGGTAGGGGTTCTTTTCTTCTATTTGTCGATTCTAGGGTTTCGGGTGAAGAGGTGAAGTATAAGGTGTGTTTTGCATATATAAGAGTGGTGAGAGGGGTGGGATTTAAAGTTTTCTCCTTCTCTTGAGTCTCTTTAATGCAAAATTGATGTGGCTTGTGTTTTGTGAAGCATGAGGACCTAGTATGTGTAAATGTGTGAAGTTGAGAGCATGAATGTCTAAATGTGTGTACATGTGAAATTATGTGAAATGATGAATATGTATGTGGCTATGTGTTGAGGTGTAAATGTAAAATTCATGCTAGTTATGTGTAGCAAGCGTATACATTGAGTGGAGCATGAGTAAAGTATGTTAAGTTGGGATTGTAGGCATATGTGACATAATATGCATGTTTTTGACTTATATGCGTTGTATGTGGTATAAGGTGATGAGAGGCATGCTAGACATTTATTTAGCATTGATGAGCATGAATGAAGCATGAAAATAACATTCTATGCATATAAGAACCCATGCTTGTGTCTTGTGTTGAATGAATGTGGAGTTGCTGATGTGGCATGTAGTGTAACAACATGCATTCCATATAGGTCGATGTCGAGTCGACACTTAGGAGGGTTAGGGATTCCTACTAAGCCGCAGTGGTGCTCACCCCGCTCCCCCAAATATTTTTACAGGTAAGGCAATTATGGATGGATGAAAAAGGACTTGCTTGGTCACTTAGAGCTCATTGGAGCACTTTGGTGTTTTTTGAGGTTTTGAGGGTGATATATGTATTTAGCTATCCATGCCGGCATGTGGCATGTGGATTATGTTAAGTTGTAGTTACATTCACGTTATATGTAACTTGTATATTCATTTGGACCTTGTATGTATAACAAATGATGTTGGTGTATGGATATTGTGAATTTATGCAATGATATATGCATTTTGATAAAAATGTATGAGGATGGTGAGATCATAATGATCCAAATATGTGATTTGGAATATGTGTGTGATGATATATCATGTTTAGATGATTTTAATGTTGAGGGAATGGTCCTAAGTGGTTAGAATGAGATTTGGGCCAAAAATGGACAAAATGTGAGGTTGCAGGAAATTCTGCAGAGTGCAATTTCGATTGTGCGAAATTGCCATTTCGCACAATCGAAATTTCCTGTTGTGCCCAAACTTAAATCAGGCATAACTTTCTTGTTTTAGATCAGAATTGAGTGTGATTTTTTTGAATTTATGTATTTTTGGATTCTCTATCCAATGGTGTGGGTCTCAGATTCAAGTTCCAGTAATTATAGGAGTTGAGTCCCGGGATTGAGTGGTTTACATGTTTAGTAGTTGGTAACCCTTGAGAAATGTACTAGTATGAGTACTTGGACCTTATGAATGATGTTATAGCATTATTTTGATGTTTGAGAGGTTGTATAAATGTATGTGGATGATTTGAGTTGCTAAAATGGATTGTGGTGCATGAGACGGACTAAGAGCAAAAGTGTGAGAAAATACAGAAGGCACTTCGATCGTGCTAAATGACCATTTCGCATGATCGAAGTTTCGATTGGGCGAAATGGATATTTCGCACAATCGAGAAAATACAAGTTTTTAAGGATGAAAAGTCCAGAGAGGGTTGATGTTTCGATACTACTTCACAAACATCTCGATCGTGCGAAACACTTCAATCGTGCGATAGGCAGGTTTCGCACAATCGAAGTTTTGATTGTGCAAAATGCACTTTTCGATCGTGCGAAAATAGGAACTAACAACTAGTGTTGTTCAAGCATCGCCATGTGTGGGGCCTTAGCTAAGGTTGATGTTGGGGCATGCGTAGACATATGTGTGTAGGTATTTAAGCTTTCGCAAGTATAAGGTGTTGATGTGAGGTGATGGTGATGTGGAAACACTGTTCACCCTCGGTTCCCGGGGAATGAAAATTAGGATGTGACAACATGGTACCAGAGTATGGTACTACAGTGAGATTTGAAAGATAAGACGTTGATGTGACAATTCAATCACCCTTGGTTTCTAGAGAATAGAAATCGGGGCGTGACAACATGGTATCAGAGCTTGATACTATCGCATGGGTGTGGTTAAGGTTGTTCACGGGGCTGAGGGAACGAGTTCACACTCGGGATCCGGGTCGGTCCGGGGGAGTCCCGACGGTCCGAATTTTGGGCTGTGACAAACACTACCTCCCATATCGTTTCTGAGAATATTCACATCAAAACTAGTCACGACTAGTAACACTAAGTCAAACACCAATCGACATTCCACAATCTAGATCTCGTAAGACCGCCAGATTTACCCAAGGTAACTCCACTCCCAATAGGTGTATCAATGGACAATGGTGACTCCAAAGATGACACATCTAGCCCCAAGGCACAAGCAAAAGTAAATGCATATGAATGAATGAATGAGATGCATGCAACTCTATCAACACCCTAGTCCACGAGCTAGAAACTAGGAAAATACATTCGACCTCTCTACTATTAGAAATAATTCCTATCATTAATCTATTATTCATTTTCACTCAGACGAAACCACTCAATAACCACAAGAACAGGTACATTGTAAAAGAAGCACTAATCAAAGAAAAATGTCTAGCTAGGCCACTTTCCCTCGTTAGCCCAACCCCGACAATATGCCATCTTTGTCTTTTATCTCGATCTCAATTGCCAACCTTAGCATAACACTTATTAACCATGTAACACAAGCCCCTAAGTATCCATAAGGACTCAAGCACGCACAACCTTCTCTGTATTATCTTTCGTTACCCATTAACAAGACTTAACATCAAGTCAAAAGTTTCTACTCAATCGAATTTGGGAGTATTACCTCATAAAAATTAATCACACACACCAACAAATTGTTCTTTCATTATGATCACTTGCACCAAGCTAACCATTCCATTATCATTCAAAGGTAATCAAACCTATCCTTTAGACAACTACCAATCACTACACATTTCCAAACCAATACGTTATCTATTGTCTTTAGGTATTCATATCCATGAATTTCATTCCCTAGACCTTCAAACCTAATGCTTTAATAGCAATTCGAAACCATCACATCCTTCTAATCTAACATGTGGCTTAACCATTTCCCATCGTCCATAGGTATTCAAACCCGGTTAACCTCTGATACCAAGTTGTTGGTATCAGATACTTGATCTAATCCTCACAAACTTACACATGATATGACCATTCCCCGTCATCCCTAGGTGTTCCAACCTAGAGCTCTAACACCAAGTTGTCACGCTCTGATTTTCGTTCCCCGAAAACCAAGGGTGACTTGATTCTCATCTCGCCACATCATCTCATCAATCACTAATGAACTCTCCAAAATCTTAATTACCACAGAAGCTCAACTCTTTCTTACACAAGAAGGTGCCAACTCAACCTCAACCACAACAAAGCCCAAAGAGCCTCATAGCAAGTTATAATAGCATAACTCCAAAGTTTCCAGCACTCCACTCCCCGTGTGACTGGAACATGGTGTTTAAACCTTCACCATTAGATAGAGGATTTCAAAATACTCAATGTTAAAAAAAGAATCACTTGATTCAGGTTTGAAACGACCAAGTTATGCCTATTTCAAGATTTTTAAAATCTGCATTAGTCAACTTATAGAAAGGAATCAGTCGACTTATAAGTGAATAAGTCAATTTATTGAATGAATAAGTCAACTTATTTGCTGCTCAAGAAATTTCTAAAACACACTATCCAAATTAGTCGACTTATAGAAAGGGATAAGTTGACTTATTCAACCTGGAAACTCCATTTTTCACATTTTTGACCAAAATTTAACCCAATACTCATATCTAAACCTTTCCAATATATAAAGCTCATCCAACATCATTCTAATCATCATTTGAAAGATGTTCCAACCTAATAAAAACAAAATTCATTCAATCATATCCATAAACATATGCAATGGAATTCAACCCAACATTCTTTTATTTAAAACTTACAAATCCCATATGATCCATATATGAATATTAAATTTGAAACTAAAGTACACCAACATGAATCAATGTAAATACAAAGCTTTCAATCTAGTCCACACACTACAAGCCGGCGTGGACATCTATTTACATATCAAAAGGTCAAAAGTCCAAAAATGGAACTCAACAAAGTCCATTGAGCTATTCATGTTTCATCCTCCATTGGGGCCTTATCTGAAAATTTTATATAAATAGGGGGTGAGCACCACTGTGGCTCAGTAGGAATGATCCACCCAACTTTACTCTAACTCAGGCCGCCATGCATGAATGCATATGAAATCATTATAATCTATATGACAAATATCCATGCTTTTTACCCTCAAAACAACCAAGTTTTGAAATCATGTGTGATGCTTTACATTCCAAGGTATACATATATATATAAACATCAACTTAAACAAGTCACATTTCATATATATAACTCACACCACATAAATTCAAAAATCAATTCAACTGAGAACTTCGCTTATCACAATCCATAGTAAGGGTCGCTTTGGGACCACATACTTTGCTCACACTTTTCGGGTTACTAACCCGACGGAAGCGACACCCGCTTGACCAAGTTTTGGGTCTTGCACCCTAGAGTTCAATACCCTTAATAATTCTCACACATGCCCCAAAAATCTCACTTTTCACAATGTACACTTATCAAATAAATGCACAAAATTCACACAATGCAATGCTTTTATCAAAACAATGCATTTTTCCTTCTCATCCCAAGCTTCTCACAATGTCAATACACTCATATCATGAAAATCATCATGCTTATGTATTTTTCAATAAAATTATATCTTTCATGTACAATTCTAAATAGAAACTTAGATTTTTCATGCTTCCACCAAATACACACAATTTCGTCAAAAGGCATTCATAGTCCCAACTTCACATATGCAGCATATATAAGTCCTAACTAACATGTTAGACATATCCATGTGCATAAATCACATTTTCATATATATATACATATACACAAAACCCTAAACTCAAGAAATCTCGACCTATCTTTCATGTCACAATTATGTGACCTATAGAATCAAAGTAAAGATGAGTCTAGCAACCCTACCTCAAATCCTATGCTTTGAATCTAACTTTGAGAAATCTTTGCTTTCTCAACTTCATGAAATGGAAACTTTGATTAGTTCAAACCGAAGCCCTTCGTGTCCCCTACACACTTTCCTTCTTCGGGATCTTCCAAATCACACCTCAAGTGACCTAGAATCTAGAAAGAAGGGAGAGAGATGAAGTGGGAGAGGTAGAGAGAGAAATAGATCCATAAAATGACATATCTTATACCTCTTTTGATATTTATCTCAACCCTAGGGGTGCAAAATGACCATTTTACCCCCGGCCACTTAATGTACCTTTCTGACCTCAGAATTAATTACCGAAACTCCATTGGACTCAAAATCGTTTCCTTAATACTCTAAATATTTCATTTAGTCCATAACCAAAAGTAAAATTTTTTAAATTTCTTGGACCCACTTAACCTCATCCCGGGCTCCCGTTAACCAAAAGTCAAACTTTTTTAAAACTTTCCAAAATCATAGTCGAACCTTCTAAACATGTTTCCCACATTCAAAACATGTTAAATATCATTTAAAATGCATTTAAAGTAACAAATGATGAAAAATTGAAAAATTGGTCAAAATTGGGCACGGTCTCTACATGCATGTTGATATATCTACATATATTTCTATATATACATAGAAATGAAAGGCAAGATTCAACTTGCTTGGTTAGTGATCTTCTTCTCCTCACTTCTTTTTCTCTTTTTCTCTTCTTCTTCTTCTTCTTCTTCTTCTTCTCTTTCTTTCTCTTCTCCTTCTTCTTCTTTCTCTCTAGCTGTTCCCAACTCTCTATTCTTCTCTCTCTCTTTCTTTCTCTGGTCTGCAGAAGACCACTTTCTTTCTTCTTCTTGTTTCTATCGCACTAGTTCTTATAGGTGTTTGATACATCACTTAATACAATATCTACACTACACAACCCAAGACCTCTATGTGTCAACCTGCACCAAATTGTCTGCCACAAATTTCAAATCTAAGTTTCTCTCACTCTCTCTCTACAGAAAGCCAAAAACTCCACCTTCTATTTTTTTCCCTTTTATTTTCTTTTACAATACTATTGTACTAGCTTTAGTCATACACAACTATTTTGACCATGTACAGGTGTCTAAAATACACCCAAGTGTAACATGCATTTTATGCACGTTTCATGCTCTTTATACGTGCCCAAATCAGTTCTCTTTCTTCTGATTCCTTTACCTCAAGATATACATGCATTTGTATATACTAATAACATAACATATGTGTCAGACTAGCCATAAGTACATATAAGTATAACAAACATTTGGGTCAAAGCTTCCCTTAGAAGCTTTGACATCCTCTGCCACTTTCATTTTAAAGCTTCACTCACAAGATTAGTACATATAGTCTACATATATATATATATATGCATATATATACACACATTTCCATAACTACACTTATAGCCCTACAAAGTCCAAAAATTACCTTTGAATCCAAGCAAAAAATAAAACAAGGTCCTATTTAAAATCTAAGGGTGTTACACAGAAAATCCTCCAAAAGGACGTGCAAAGGTCATTCTTGGAGGCAAATGGCAAGACAAGTGGGCAAGTGGCCAACTTGCAGTTTGCAGAATCTCGATTGTGCAAAATTGAGGTTTCGTACAATCAAGATTTCGATCATACGAAATGGCTATTTCACATAATCAAAATTTCGATTGTGCGAAATCATAATTTTGATTGATCGAAATGTCTTCTTGAATTTCTTGATTCCTTCACTTCAAGAGCATTTGATCGGAAACATTGGCCTTTTTGGGACAAAACCTAAAATTCAACAAAAACACAAAAATAGCATAAAAATACATAGGTAAACATAAATATGGAATTAACATATGCATTTAAGAATGTTTAAATGTGTAGCATTGAACACTTATCATACCCCCAAACTTACATATTGCTAGTCCCTTAGCAATGAAACATTAAGAATAAAATGAATCTAACTTATGCAAAAATGAATCATTTGCTCAGTCATCAACTGGATAAAGGATGATTACCCTATTCATCTTGTACCTGACAAATGAACAAGTATTATGGAGCTATGTGGACATTAACAAAAATGAACCTTCATAAACTAGAGCTAGATGACAGTCCCCATATAATGGTCAGTTTGAACAAAAATATCAACGCCAACCCAAAAATCCTCTTTGAAAAGTGAAGATGCATTCTAATGTGTGTTTTATTGTCACATTTGGAGAATACAAAGAACAAGTCTGCTTTTAAAAGAAAAACTTATTGAAAATGCTCGACACTGTTGTCCATTACCGTAAAGCATGCATGAATGCTTGTGCAATGCTTAAGCTCTTTTTTTGCTTTCTTGTAAGCCCATGTAGCGACGTTGGGTCAATAACTCCCAAATCGAACGATTTTAGGGCATTAGGTGAAAAGGCACCCTTAAGACTTAATAATCAAGCTTCCAAGGTGATGAGCTTAAACAAGTCACCCACTTCATTATTGCTCAACCTTACACACTTATACGCGAATACTCCCTACTTAATGAGGCACAGAGACTCAGTTTATTGAGTGAGAAGGCTTATTGCAAAGATTTTTCTCTCTTTTTTTTATTTTTTATTTTTTTAAGTGTAGACAACTGAAAGAACTCATTCTCTAAGTTGTTCAAATAAAAATAGAAATTTACAAGATTCTCCATCAGACTTATACCCCATAACTTAAAACACATATGTGCTAGTTTGTGTTGTTAAGGACAAATTTAGGGTAAGAACTGTACTATATTCACAATTGAACAAAAATGTGGACCATTCTAACCTAATACATAGTTTGCAAAAGTGCGGGTATTTACAATATCAAAAGTTCCTAACTACCTACTGCATTTATCTCGAACATTTATTGGGATGATCTTCCCTTCAGAAGCGAGACATCATGGCAAAAATGCACAAAAATGCATTACAATGACACAATAAACAAAAGATTAAACAGTTGCAAGCATATGCACGTGGTATACAGCACCCCCAAACTTAAATCAAACATTGTCCTCAATGATTTGAAGATAAGATAAAGGAACAAAATTACAGGGAAAACGGTTCATGATAGATACAGCAGTCAATTATAAGCAGGCCGCCACATGAGTAGTAAAACCTCCATGGATCACCAACTACATACCACAAGCATTATGGGGAACAAGAAGTAAAGGAAAATAAAAAGACAAAGCCATTATGTAAACACATTTTTTGTTGGCATCATTACACTTTATCCTAAACTCTGAACCGGTGGCTCCCAATTTGATAAAAGCTATATGCAATAAGATATTGATTATCCAGGAACACTAACGTATAGTATGCAAAGGGGCTGCCTTTCTTTATTAAAGTCATACTGTGTTGAAGCAATCGCAACAATATTGGGAATTGAAACTAGACTTTAATAAATGAAAATCATCAACTGTATCGTGTATATACCAACTATAGAATTGGTACTACATACATAGTCAGAGCATTGGTGACAGCGATATGAGGTAGAATTTAAAAGAAATACAAAAAATAGAAATCATAATTGAAACAAAAACTGCATTCCATAAATGTGCAAAAAATTTTAAGTACAATGTAAAATGATGGAATACACAAAAAGATCCGAAGACATTGCCTACATGGCCTACCTAAAATAAACAAATAACTAAAACTAAAAATAAAACATGAAAATGCTAAACTAGTCCAGGGTGGGTGGTGGTGGAGGTGGCTCGATGGGTGGTGTAGAGGTCAAAGTGGCAGTTGAGCCATACAGCACAGTCCGGAGGTCCTGTCAGAAAGTTTGAAACTCATCAATCAATGCCCTATGACCCTGGGTCAGAGATGTAATATCCTCCCTCATGGCTGCCAGCTGACTCTGAGTCACCTGAATGTGCTCGTCAAAGCCCTGTTGCAATCTCTCTACATCTACCGCCAGATAGAGTACCCGGTGGCCAATATATCAAACTATTCATGGCTCAGACTGGTTAAATCCTCCTTTACCTCCTCATCTGACAGCTCACTCTCTGCAGGCTCGTCCTCCTCTACCAGTGCCATGGGGTCATCCATATCCATATCCTCAAGCTCATGCCCCTGGTGCTACTGGGGCTCCAGATGCCTACGGATCTGTACCCAGTGAGGGTGCTGGAATCGGGGAGGCAGTCCTATTTGGATGTCGATAGTACTAAAAGGGATATTAGCCTATCTAAGAAAGGCTATGACCAGGTAAGGAAAAGGCAGCTACCAAGTAGCAGCTCTTTTATTCATCTTTCGGACAAGAGCATCCCACACTTTATACATCTGTCCCCATATAAGTGATGGGATAGAAAATCACCTGCCGATATGAGCTGCATATAAGCAGCGAAGAAGGTCACCTCGGCGCTCCGCCACATATCCTAAAGGACATGTGTTCTTGATAAGGACAGTATCCAAAAACCATAAGTCCCTCAGGCACATGGATTTGCTCATGTAATTTTGACTGGGGTGGTAAACTCCTCATTGCACATATCCATGACCATGGAGATCATGGTAGTATCAAGCGGTAAGGACTTCCTGAAGAGTGGGTGACCATCCTAGTCAACCATATCTAGAGGCTGCAGGTGTGGACAGCCTGTAAGCTAGGCAATCTGACTCACCATGATGATAATCATAGTCTCAGCCACCACAGTCTCCAAGGTACCGAGCATGGTGCACGAGTACGTCATGTGCTCGTAGAAAACCTACACCAGCCTAATGTATGCGACGTCAAATGGTGGCTGGAGTAGTCTATCAAGTCGGCGTCATCACAGCTCTGCCACGATCTATGCCGTGTCAGGACATGCCTCAAACTCTGCTAAGTCAAATCTATGCTCGAGGTGAAATCCCCGAGTATGCCAAGCTCATCCCAGCACGTCTCGTATCTGGATACTGGGATTCTTCACATGAGCCATATCCCAGGATTGTCTGCAATTATTCCACAAATGAAGTAAATCAAAAACAATTTTCTAGGTTATGGCATCAAGACATGTACTCCAAAATATGCTCAAGGTGACTCAATAACGTTCAATTAGGAATCATGAAAGCCATTCAAACCGTGGACTCCATTCATGCTCAAGGCAAAATCTAAGTCTACCATGACCCACATAGATATACAAATCACAATACACCACAACCGAACGGTTCACCCGCTTGAACCCCACCCCATAGACTTGTATGTGCAACACGTACCCAACATCACCCTCAAAGGTTGTAATGATACTAATCCACTCAAACACACGTTTCCCTTCCATATGTATGCCCATGCAGTCAACCGAACCCAAGGGAAGTGAAAGAAAAACTATGAAAGATATAGAACAAGACCTACCCGAAGTGGCGCTACCAAACCATGCAAGAAGGTGAATCCCGATGGTGGTTCCTTCATAGATGATGGAGAATGATGATGGAGGTCGTGAGAGGGTTTGGGGTGTTCGGCCAAGAGGGATGAAGGTATGGGTCGTGAGAGTGGGAGTGAAATGAAGGTGAAAGGTCATGTTCAAAAAATATAAGCTGACGCATGTGCAGTCCACGTGTTAGTCTCGATTATGCGAAATGGACATTTCAGACAATTGAAATTTCAATTATGTGAAATGGTCATTTCGCACAATTGAAATGTCAATTGTTTGAAGTGCTATCGAAGTAGTATCGAAGGAAACCACCTCTCGGGACTTTGCACCCTACATTAACTCTGAATTTTTCTTCAAAATCTCAATTGTGCAAAGTCAAGGGTTCGCATAATTGAAATCTCGATTGTACGAAATGTCCATTTCGCACAATCGAGATTGTGATTGCAGAATTTTTATGCAACTTGATTTGATACCTACTTGACTCGAATTTACGGCACTTAGATACAAATTTACTTTGGATTAGAGGGACTTCATGGATGCGTGATAGCTACCATGGTCGCGCCACATTATACGTCTATGGCATGATGTTAGAATCGGTTCACGAGTCAAAATAGATGGGATCCGTCAAATTGACGATATCCACATACTCCATCTTAGTTTGGTCATCCAAACATGGTTTTAACCGTTGTCCGTTCACTTTGAAGAATGTGTCATCCTTAAGGTCTTTTAATTCTACCACTCCATGAGGAGCAACAGAATGTACCAAAAATGGACCATCCTAACGAGAGCGGAGTTTTCCAGGAAATAAACAGAGTCGTGAGTTGTACAACCATACTTTTTGTCCAGGAGAAAACATTTTGACTCAAATATTATGATCAAGAAAGGCCTTAAATTTTGCCTTATAGATTTTAGCGTTCTCATACGCGTCATATCGCAATTCTTCCAATTCGTTCACTTGAAGCCTTCGATTAGAGCCGGCTAATTTTATGTCAAAATTGAACGTTTTGGTAGCCCACATAGCCTTGTGCTCTAATTCGACCAGAAGATGGCATGCCTTACCATATACCAACCGGTAAGGCGACATTCTAATGGGAGTTTTATACGCAGTTCAGTAGGCCCATAGTGCATCATTTAAGCCTAATGACCAATTTTTTCGGTCAGGCCGAACTATTTTTTCAAGTATGATCTTTATTTCCCGATTGGATACCTCCACTTGTCCACTAGTTTGAGGATGGTAGGGGGTGGCTAATTTATGGATGACGGAGTATTTGGTGAGAAGGGTTCTAAGGAACCGATTACAGAAATGTTTGCCTCCGTCACTGATGAGGGCGCATGGCATGTCAAAGCGACTAAAGATATTAGCTTGAATAAACTTGACTATGACTGTGTGGTCATTGGACTTGGTAGCCACAGCCTCTATCCATTTAGATATGTAGTCCACCACCACAAGTATGTACTCATGACCAATGGATGGTGGAAAGGGTCCCATGAAATCAATTCCCCAAATATCAAATATCTCAATAATGAGAATGGGGTTAAAAGGCATCATGTCTTCGTGGGACATTGCGCTGAGGCGCTGACATCGCTCAAAAGAACGATAGAAGGAATATGCATCCTGATAAAGTGTTGGCCAGAAAAATCCACATTGAAGAATTTTTGCTGCGGTTTTCTTCGCACTAAAGTGTCCCCCACATGCAAGTATATGACAGAATTTTAAAATGCTTTGGAATTCAATGTCGGGGACACATTTTTAAATTATTTAGTCGGGACAATATTTGAAAAGTTGAGGATCATCCCAATAATATGATCGAGATTGGATGAAGAAACGATCCTTCTCTTGATGGTGGAGGATTTTATTTCAAAATGATTCGCTGTAATATTTGGAAATTGAATGCATGATGGCGAAACAAATGTAGTAGGAAGGTAAAAGTCCCTAAGAACTCCCCTTTGAGGAGGATTATACGGTGGTAGACAGGGGGGTTGTACATTGTTTGGATCCATGTTCTCAGTCCTACGCAAAATAGAGTCCCTAGAGGTTCCTCTACGTTGTCTAAGTGTCCGTTCAAGTTTAATATTACACGGAAGCAAAAGAAGTGACAATGACCATCTACCTAGCATGCATTAATAGTAAAACAAAAATTATATATATGCAAAACAAAGAAAATTCAATCAAATGCAATAATTTTAGGCAATATTGATAAGTGTTCAATTCTATGCATTTGAACCCTCTTTATTGCATATGTTAGTTCTGTTTCTACGTTTACCGAGATATATTTATGGTATTTTTGTGTTTTCGATGTATTGCAGGTCTTGTAGTGAAAGGAGCAAAGTTTGAGGCTTGTTGCAGCTGAAGAGAAAAGTTAAAAATTACAGCCAAGGCATCTCGATCAATCGAGATGTTGATCTTGATCAATCGAGATCTCATTTTGATTGATTGAAATCTCGATCAATCGAGATCCAATCTCGATTGATCGAGATTCTGTAGAAGCCACTTGCCCACTTGCTCACCTGCTCTCCCACTTGCAACAAAATCCCCTTTTTTGTATGACTTAGGGGGATTGTCTGACTTGAACAAGACCCTTGGGGACCTTCTTGATATAAAGGGTGTATATATTGATATATATATATTTATGGTGGGCCCCAAGGTTGAAAAAGGAGCCATAAAACACAAAAAAGCCACATATCTCTCATATCTCCTATACACAGCAGAATATACCAGGAGAGACTTTAGGGAGAGGAGAAGAAGGAGCTGAACCAGACCTTGAAGCTCTAATTTCTCCATCAATGGAAGAGTGCAAGGCAACCATGAGCAACTAACTTCTCTACTAGGGTGTTGGTTTCAACCCCTAGCCATGTAAACTTGTTCATCTTTGTAGCACTTGGGATTTTTAATTAAATATTGATTATTTAGCCTAGTGACCATGTACACTAATATATTTCTTTTATATATTCATTTGATGTTGAGTTTATTCTTGTCTTAGAGTAGATTCTTTCATCTGAACGCACAACATTTGCATATTCCACAAGAAGTGCAAATGATGGCTAGATAATGATGTTTAAATTAATGTGTGGTGTTTGCCTGTATAAACCATGCCAAGATAAGGTAGTTTGGATACATGTAGGTTCACTTAGAGAGTAGGGTAATTAGGTAGTTAGTTAGGTTGAAGAGTTATGCTTGTTGAAGATGGATTATGATAGGTTGGCACACACATTAATCTTTTGATATGTCATTGAGGTCACAAGCCTAATGACATTGTTAGGCATTTAATTTATGAATCCCATGCTTGCTACACTTATGAACATGTGAATGGCTAGTGGTGGAAACCAACCCTAGTTCTCTCTCTCATCCTTTACTCTTTAATTTTATTGTTATTACATTCATGCAATAGTTTTATAAACAAAAACTCAAAACCCTGTTTTTAAGATTAAAGTGGAAGTAATCTTTCTTTAAGACAATTACGACTAGTCCTCGTGGGATCGATACCCTCTATATAGAACCGTATCTACAAAGATTCGTGCTTTTGCGAGTCGTTAAATTATATTTTGATAAAAAGGACAAAATTAAGCTTACAATATAATTCGAGTTTAGCCACATCAAAATTCTCACAAAATGTCCAAGCTTAAGTCTTGAGATACACGGTGTGTGGTATACCTAAAATTAAGCAAATTGAGAAATGAGAACATAATATATACAAAAGGATAAAATAAATTCTAAACTAAGAATCAAATTAGACTTAATCTCTCAATGGCGACAATTACACCGTAGTCCCCGGCAATGGCGCCAACATTTTGATGTGGCCAAAATTGTTTTTCTTTCGTAACTTACTCTTGCCTATCAAAATGTAATTTAAACCACTTGCAAGGGAACGAATCTTTGTAAATACGGTTCTATATAGAGGGTATCAATCCCACGAGGACTACGTGAGTGAATTGGGTTATTGAAAGAGAAGTTCCAATTTAATCCTAAAAATAGAATATTTAGTTTGGATTCAAAACTATTTCGTAAAATGTAAAAGCATAAAAAAATTTAAAGAGTTTGTAAAGTTGAGAGAGAGAGCTAGGGGTGGTTTCCACCTCTAACCATTTAACATGTTCAAGTATGTAGCAAATAGAAATTTCTAGAATTATATGCAACACAATGTCATTAGGCTTGTGACTTATAATGACATATCAAAAGATAAACATGATTTCCAACTAAACATAGTCCATCTTTAACAAGCTTAGTCCTTCAACCTATCTACTTATCCTACTTTCTAAATGTACCTAAGTGCATCCGAACTACCCTATTTGATATTCTGATTTCTAGAACCAAACTTGTCCAAATATTGCTACTATCTTAAATGATGCAAGTCAGTACATGTTATTGAGTGACTTTTAGAATATAATTATTCATGAGCATACTTTATATCATAATTTAAGCTTGATCTTGTTTTTGAAATGCACTATTGAGTAGAGGATCATTGTCTTCTATTCCTAACTTGCTTGTAGCACTGTTCACTTTTGAGAATTACTTATAAGCTTAAGAGTAGGTTGTTGATTTTGTTCACGTCTTTATTTGAAGCATACATATTATCATAATTAATCTTGTTCTAGGAAACTTATGTGCCAAGTGTATATGTGCATGCTTTAATTTTTAGACTAATAATTTCTATAGATGTTGTCTTGTCATTATTAAGCACATGTACAAAATCAAATATCTTAGAACTGCATGGTGACTTATATTCCTTGTGTTGCTACCATGACTTGCTACTGATCTTCAAGTTGTTTGGGCTTTCACTGAACAAGCGAAACCTATGAATCTATATATTTACTCTTCTGGGTTGTTATTTTTAAAGAACTGAAGATTGTATAAGTTTGTGAGATTTTTTTATTGTATTTCTTATTCTCAGTCACTACTTGTAGTTCAAGTATAGGGATACTATGGACAGGGGAAATGTTTTGTGAGCTTTGGTGAGAGACAGTTTAGGCTTAGGAAAACCTGAGTTAGGTGAGTGCTAAAAGCTCGTGTGTGAGCTTTTAGTGAGAATGTTCAGGCTTAGGGAGGCTATGAACTAGAGCAAGAGCTGGAGTGATTTGTATGTGAGCTTCAGTGTGAGATTTACAAGTGTACTTAGTTTCATCATAGTAGATTGGACTAGCCTGCGGGCAAGAGGTTTTTTTCCCACCTAGTGGTTTTTCCTCTATCAATCATTGTGTCAAATTGTGTGAATTGTTTGATTCATATTTCAAGCATCAAAAGTTAAAAATTAGACAAAACCTATTCACCCCCTCCCCCCTCTAGGTTTTTTAACTTGTTAATTTAGAAATTGGGCTAAGACCAAGTTATTATTACTCAAACCCGATCTCATTTTGGGTTAGGATCGAGTTAGAACGAT
This sequence comes from Cornus controversa, assembly GCA_026545225.1. NCBI lineage: Eukaryota > Viridiplantae > Streptophyta > Magnoliopsida > Cornales > Cornaceae > Cornus > Cornus controversa. Next base: position 34,160,851 of record CM048845.1, on the reverse strand, counting down.
TGTAACCCGAACCAACACACACCCTAATAATCCTAACCATTAAGCCTGCCATTTTGTGATGTTCGTCCAGTGAGATTGTGAACTCTACACTACTTCGTCGTCATTTTGCTCTCACCACCACAACTGATTCAATCACTCCAAACACTCTATTGACTCTGATCTCTCTAGCATTTGCCAATCTACCACCGACTCTCATTCTTTGAATCCCAACTCAAATCCCATCTCCATAAGGTCTTTGTCTCCATCTTTGATATTGAAAAGCTCATCGCCAAAAACTCTTAGGCTTAGTTTGGTTGGAAAGAAAGGGAAGGAAATGGAGGGATATGTTTTCTTTGCATTTGATATAAATTATTTAATAAAAATGAAAGTATTTGGAGTGATAAATTAAGGGTGAATAGTAGTTTTTGTTATCCTTCCAAAAATGAAAGGAAAGGAAATGAAAGGCTAGAAGTTTTTAATGAAACTTTGTTAATACCAACTTTGCCCTTATTTTGATAAAAGCTAAAAAAATTCTTTTAAATTTAAATGGGTGTAATGGTAATTTTTTTTAAATAGTTTCATTTCCTTTCTTTCTCCAAATATGTTAACTATCAGGCTATGTTTGGTATGCATGAATGGAATGAAATGCATATGGGAATGGAATGAGAATGAGAATGGAATGAAGCTCAAATTGAATTATCCAAAATACTCCTCTTTGTGATGAATAAATTAAACTAATAAAATAACATTCTTTTATAATTTTTTAAAAAGAAATAATGGTGTTGGTGGAAGGCGGTGGCGGTGGCAGTGGTGGTGGCGGTGGCAGTGGTGGAAAGCAACAATGGTGTATATGGTGGTGATGAAAGGAGGCAACAGTGGTGGTGGAAGGCAACAGTGATGTAGGTGGTTGTGGTGGAAGGCGGCGATGGTGGTGGAAGGCAGTCGAGGTGGCGGTGGTGGTGACGGTAGTGGTAATTGTGTAAATGGTGGTGGCAGTGGAGGTGGTGGAAGATGACATTGGTGGTGGTGGAAGACGGCGACGGTAGTGATGGAAGAAGGCGACGATGGTGGAAGGTGGCAACGGTGGTGGTGGTGGAAGGCAGCGATGATGATGGAGGTAATGGAAGTGGTGGTGGCGGTGATGGTTGTGGTGGTGGTGGTGTTAGAAAATTGTAATGGTGGTGGAAGGCAGTGGAGGTGGCAATAGTGGTGATGGTGATGGTGGAAGGCGATAGTGGTGTAGATGGTGGCAAAGATGGAAAATGACAACAACGGTGGTGGTGGAAGGCTGCGACAGTGGTGGTGGTGAAAGGCGGCGGTGGTGGTAAAAACCAACAGTAGTGTATATGGTGGTGATGAAAGGTGGGGACAATGGAAGAAGGTAGTGGAGGTGGTGGAAAGTGGAGGCGATGGTGATGGTGGTGGTGGAGATGGTGATGGTGAAGGCATTAGAGGAGGAGGTGGCAATGTGGTGAAGGGATTATTGGGAACACCAATTCTTTTTATTTATTTTACTTAGGAATGGAATGGCTTCTCCAAAGGTTTAGCTATGGAATAATTTTTATTCCTAGAGAATGACCATTCTAATTTTAAAATCCATACCAAACAAACAATGATTGGAATAATCATTCCATTCATGCATACCAAATTTATTCCATTTCTTTTCTTTTATTAATGAACCAAACACGAAATTTATCACTATTATTTTCTTTCCTTTCTTTTCCTTTCCTTTCCTTTCTTTTCTTTGATTATTAATGTTATCTTTTCTACTCTACCAAACATAGCCTTGCTTCTTACCCTCTCACGATGTACGATTCTGTCTTGATTTTGTCTTTTGTTGAAGGATTTAAGGGTTCCGGTATTGGTGAGTTTACGCTTTCAGATTTGAGTGGTTGTGAAGTGTGATTAACGGGTTCTTTGAGCCTTTGAGGGCGTTGTTTGTTCATAAGTTGAGTGTTTACATTGGACCGGTTTTTGGGTCAATTTTGATAGAGAAAATTGAGGGTTGTGTTTGTGTTGGCATCCCACGTCAGATTAGAATTCATCAGAAAAATTAGTATGCAGAGTTTCTCTTTATAAATTCGTTTATATATATAATTTATGTGTGCTAAAAGTCAATCCTTTGTAATTTGTCCCTAATTTTCTCATCACTTCTTGCATTTCTTAATAAACTGTGATTTCTGAAATATCTGCCTGAATTTGAAATACAGATTTGTTTCTTTATGAATACTATACTGTAGCAAGTGATTTTCATGAATGTTTTTTCCTGAATACTAGAAGCTTAATTTGCCCCTTGCATTTCTCTGCATATGTTTTATATCATTATTTTCCCCTATAGGAGTTTGAAGATTGATTACTCTCTTCTTTCTACTGCATTGATTTTGTCTTGAGATGGTGTCACTTTTACAGTTTAAACCCTATTTCCTTTGTTGTGTGGAGTTTTGTCAATGGGTTTGCAATTCTTCCATGAATTCTTGAACCTCCATTGGTTGCCTTATAGCTATAATTGCACAGATTTAGGAACCAAATGCTTTACCTTTTCTTTTTTGGGAAAATTAGGTTTTACTATTTTAGTGACCAAACTGAAAAAAAAAATTATTTTAAAGTGACCTTAAACTCAATAAAAGATAAATTGTGACCAAACTTAAAAAACAATTGCAAATAAGTGATCATTTAATTTTAATGTCCAAAATACCCTTCCCTCTATTTAGAGATTCTCAATCTTTTCTTTGTCTTCTCAAACCCTACCTCCAAATATCAGAAGCTTCAAACGACGAAGAAGGGAAACAACAAATAACACTATGTGAAAAATCTTAATGGAAAAACACAATATAATTTTAGTGATGGATTAACATCAAGGTAGCAAATTCATTTTCTCCCAATAGCACTCGACCACATTCTAGTGATATATAGTTATTATCAATTGCTTCTGTAGTTCTAAATTAATTTGACAATGTTCAATACTATATTCAGAACAGAACCCCAACCCATCAAAGCAAATTTAAAGAAATTCTATCAATTGAAATTAGTTAGCAACTCATAATGTATTACAATATCTAGAACTAAAAAAAATTTAGCACGAACTTAAGTTCTGGAATCTGGACACTTTATGGACTCCATAAAGAAAAAATATATTTTTTGTTGAGGTCTTGATTAATGAGTTGTATCTCCACATGTCTTTTTGTTTCCTAACTAGCAAGTGCAACCACAAAACCAACGAATCAATGTACATATGACCTCATCCTCAGCAAATTTCATGAACCCAAGGAAGAACTAGCAAACATGCCATTGTTCTGCTTCCAATGGAATAACACTCTTATTAAAGTTGATATAGAAAACGAATTTTAACTTTTGCTAGCTAACTATTTTATTATCAAACACACCCATGTTTCAAGCTTATGATATTTCGAGGTGGAATTGGAGAAGACGAAGAAGGAATTGAGGATCTCTTAATAAAAGGAAGGGTATTTTTGACGTTAAAGTTAAATGGTCACTCATTGAAAATTATTTTTAAAGTTTGATCACTATTTACCTTTTATTGAATTTAAGTTCACTGTAAAACAATTTTTTTTTTTTTAATTTTGGTCACAAAAATCTAATTCTCCCTTTCTTCTTCTATCTTTTGGGAACTTTAGCATTTGAAAAATATCTTCTTCTTTTGGGTTTTTTCCTTTTTATATTTGAGCACATGTTTTAAAACAATAGGAACTAGAATGTATTTACAGAATTTTGTTTAAAAAAGAGGTAGAGAACAAAAATTCGTTAAACCCAGCTGATTTCATTTGCAATGTGTATAGACACATAATTTTGTTTGATTGTTTAGAAAATCATGGGCAGTGTCTTCATTTTGAGCTTTTTGATTGTTCTATTTGCAAGGGAAGCGTTTTTCTTTTTTTTTTTCTTATATATAGAAAGTGAGGAAATTTTGTCTGTGAATCATTTAAACAAGGAAAAGCTTTTTTGTTGGATCCGTTTTTTTTTTTTCCGGATTTTGAACTGATGTTTCTTAGGCCGTGTGGGTCTCTTGTTTCGCCTTTAGCTTGCTTTGTTTATTACATTTTCAGTTTTTCTTTTCACGTTTTGGCTTGATATGATCTTTGTACTACCATTTTGAATTAAATCAAAGGATTCTAATCACGAGGGTATTATTAGCTTTGGGTAATAGAAATAATTTTTTATTTATTAAGTCTTGTTTATCATTATTGTTTTTTCCTCAATGTGGAAATTTTTTAGAATGAAGGAGAAAGTATAGAGGAACTCTCAAAAAAGAATAAGAATAAACTACAAGAACAACTTTAACTCCAAAACACATTGGAGGAAAAGCAAAGGAAAAACTTAAAAGATGGTCTAATATCAGTAATAGATAAGCCAAAAGATTGTAACGTTTCTGAACAAACGGAGGCAACAATAGGGGTAAAGTGCATAAAACTCTTCTCTAGTTTATAAAATGTGTAAAATAACTTCATTCATGTTTACTTTTCTTCTTTGTAGTTTGTATTTGGTGCAAATAAGTCATTCTGGCCTATAAAATTACTTTTATACCCCAAAATATTTGAGCATAAAATATCAAAAAAAATTTCTTACTGTGAAAAGACCAAAATGCCCAAATTACCTGTTTTTTTCTTTCCTTCCTTCTCTCTCTTCCCTTTTTCTCTCCCTCTCACAGGAAGCGCTCTCTCTCTCTTCAATCTCACATATATATGTATAAATATATATAATTTTCTTTTTCTTCCACTTTCTCTCTTCTCACTATATCCAAGACTATATCTCCATCAGAATTCAAATTAAAATTTAGTACATACCCAAATCAACAACTTGGCGCATTTTTTCGAACCTGATAACGACCGCTAACATGTACATATATTCTGTTTTTATTCTTATTATTTTCATTAGCTCATGTATGTAACACAAAAACACAAGCACTCACACACGCATATATGAAAATAAGCAAGGGATGAAAATTTTACTTGCATAATCATATTTCTGCGCTAAAAGGACTTGGAGGTGGGCATAAGGAGAAAGATCTTTGGCATGGAGCCATTGAGCAAATCATGAAGAATAATGTAATCTGCTTAGCTACACCCGAGTTTATGGACTACTCCGGGTCCAAGGGTGTGATGTGTATAATAGATGAAGAGATAAGAGAGAGAAAGTGGAAGAAAAGAAAAAGAAAGTAAAGAAGAAGAGTACAAAAAATAATATATATTTATATATATAGATATAGATGTAAAGAATGAAGAGAGGGAGAGTGAGAGCTTCGAGTGAGAGAGAGAGAGAAAGAAGGAAAGAAATAAAAAATTAATTTGGGCATTTTGGTCTTTTTACGGTAAGAATTATTTTTGATATTTTTTGTACTGAAATATTTTAGGATATAAAGGTAATTTCACAGGTTTGAAGATCTTATTTGCACCCAATACAAATTAAAAAAAGGAAAGTGAACATGAAATGAAATTTTGACACATTTTTCAAAGTGCTCTTTACCCGCTGCTATAGTAGTATCAGTCATCATGAAGCCTTTTGTTCCTCTCACCCCAAAATGCACCACAATGTAGAGAGAATAAAGCCTTGACCAGTTTCAATTTGACTTTAGAAGTAGAATGATAATTTACTAACCACATAACACCCTGTTGGAAACTAGAAAAATGAATTAGGTGTTGCCAATGACAAGTATCTTGTATCCATTCCCATATACCCTTTGCCAATAGGCTGGTCGAGAAGAGATATATGATGATTCGAGTCATCTCATTTGTAACAGTTATGACAAACAGCAGTGAGAGTCATACGCATACCCTTGCTTTGGAAATTCAGAAATGACCGAAGCGCGCATTATGCAGAATTAAAACTCCATTAATTAAAACTCGAGGTCTACCATCGGAGAAATTATTATATATCACGGAGATTTCGTGTATTGGAAAAATTCTACCACTAATAAAATTTCACAATTTATAATTTTCTATAATAATAAGAAAAAGAGTTTTATCATTGGTGAGATTCTTACATTTAAAGAATCCCGGACTATTGTAAAATTACTCCTACCATTGCACCATACCGAGTTGGACCATTCAACTGTATAACCCATGCATAGATCTATCTACATACTTCCCAAGCATGTTTGAAAGAGAAAGGACCGTGTTTCCAATTGATGTTCTTTTGAAATAACTGATTTTGTAAGCTCAACTCTCCTTGCCAAAGATAAATTGAAAGCATTCCAGGGACTCAACTCAGCATTAATCTTATCTCTCAGACCTGAGCAATGAAAAAATTTCAACTTTCTATCCACCATAGGAAGACCCAAATAATTAACAGGGAGCAATCCATGCGCCATCTACTGGTTGGGCATAATTTAAAAGAACTGACCATAAAACTTTCCTCTCTTTCACAAAATTTGCAGCATAAACGCCAGACAAGTAAAAAGACTGATTCGAAACTAAAACAGTAACTTTCGCAAAAATAGTTTTGAGTGTGGGTCTCCAACAAACTAACTTGCACAATATTTTGATTCCGCCCAATCCAAACCTTGCCCAGCGCATTACAGGAGTAATTTGCAGTCCACTTTCAGTTTGGCATTAAAAAGGAGGCAATTTTAAAAAAAAAAAAAAAATTCTTTGAACTCTAGTTTCGACTAAACACACTAATGTCGTGTTGGGCAAAACTTTTGTTTTAGCTTTTACGAAGAAGAAAAAGAGAAGCAGAAACTAAATGAGAAAGGTAGTACCCGTCAGCTTCCTTTAAACGTTCTTTTTGAATTCTGAAGTTCTTCCGCCTTACTAATTCAAATGTTGGAATTTAATCCATACTCAACTTGTAGAAATCAAGAATACTGCAATTAATTAAAGAGGAGATTTTAATTTACATACCTGAATGAAGATTAAGCTGTAGAATACCTTTGAGTTTCTGCAAAAAATCCTTAGAGAGCTCTACCCCCTTTCTGAGAGTTGTCTTTCGATAGGGCTGAATAATGGTTATGTAACCCTTATTTATAACAACAACAAGGGGGACGGTTTCTCTATAAATAAAATACCTAAGTCTCCCTTCCTATCATAGAGACTTAGATATCAACGGTTAGGATTAAATCATATTAAATAAAGTTAGAAAACCACAATCCAACAGTGTAAATATTATACTGTCAATTAGACCACAATTGACAAGTATAACCCCAACCCATCAAGTAATAATAATTACATTGCAATCCAATTTTAGAAATAATGCATAGAACCACAAAAAATATTTTATTTATTTAAAATATTCTAACAATCTCCCACTTGGTTCATGCACTTTAAGTTTTATAAAACGACACTATGGATTGCAACACTTTAGAAAAGTCGAGTGGCCACTCATTTTATTTTAGAAAAATACAATTATCGAAACAGATGGGTTGAAACTTTAAAACACTCTCTTCCATAGACTTCCCCAATAGTGGATCATAGATGCGTAGACAAGTAATATATTAGTCTAAACAGTTCCATGGTCTCAAAACTAATTCCATCTAGGATTTGAGCAAATATAGTGATTTTTACTGCATTTCATGAGATGTGCAAATTGCATGTGATCTAAACGCATACCTCACTATCCTTCCTGCTTCATACCATCATGGTATGTCACCTGAACATATTATAGCAAACCGCCAACCTCCTGTCCAGTGTGAGGGTTTACCGATATGGAGTCAATCCCATATCTAGCCCAAGCTCTCCTCATGGAGTGTGAAACACTCCCACAGGCACTTTAATAATTATGTTTGGATTTACCAATGTGGTGCCAATCCCACATCTAATCCAAACACCCTCATGAGTATAACATCACTCCCAGGCAAACATAATAGCACGTGCATAAACTATATATAAATGAAGATAATAATAATGATGCATCATAACTTCATTTTGCATGCAAATAACTGTCACCAAAAGGCGTAAACAAACTGAAGAAAAATAACTATCACCATAAGGTGTAAATAAGTTGAAAGCTAACTGCAATGTAACATGATATAAAACAAATATCAGACGTCATAACACAATGATTCTCGAACACCTATCCGGATCACGTGCTCCTTAAACAATTTGCAGCTAAATACCTTTAATGAGAGGATCTATAATAGTATTTTATATGTGAAACCTCAATAGAACATTCCTTAACCTTCTTACACACGAAAAGGTACTTTATGTCAATGTGCCTATTACGCTTGGTCAACTTTTCATCTTTCACATACTTTGTAACAACTTCATTATCACAGAAAATGTCCTAGGCTTGTGTATGGAGTCCACAACCTTGTAATCCACAATAAAAATTTCTCAGTCACATGGCATGATTGGTTATTTCACAATAACTAACCAACTCTGCATACATAGTGAAATATGTGATAATAGACTTCTTAGAGCTTTTCCATGAAACAGCTCCTTGAGCTAACATAAAAAATAAATCCAGAAGTGAATTTTCTACTACTCGAGCAATCTGTAGAGTCAGCATCGGAATAACCAAATTTCTCAAAGTAGTCTAATTTCCTGTAGATCAACATGAACTATTTAGTTCTCTGGAGATACCTCAAGACTTTCTTCACTACCTTCGAATAAACAATGTGCAGATTTTGCTAAAATTAACTTGGCTTCTCACAAAATCATTATCGAGATACTTTTATTCTGACAACATATTTCCTTTAACACCTTGAACCTCACTTGGTACACAATATCTTCATCTCAAAAGTTTTCAATATTTTTGTCAATACATGCCTTTTGAGAAAGTCCAAATTTTTCTGTAGTGCATGTATTACATGAATGTCATTACTAACTAACAAAATATCATCAACATATAAGACAAAGATAACAAATTGACTCCCACTGAACTTGAGGTATATGCATTATATCACGATATTCTTCAGGTTGAGACATGTATATCATTTCCTTAATTTCTCCATTGAGAAACAATGTCTAGACACCATCTAATGCAATTCAATATCATAATCCATGACAATCGCAAAATGACTCTCAAAGAGTCTTTTGATGAAACTAGGGAAACATTTCAGAGAAATCATCACCTCTTATATCTATAATACACCTCAAAATCATTAAGTATAAAAGAAACCACAAAGTTCTAGACTCCCACTGAATTCACACATCCTCAATAAATTTTGCAATGACATGTTTCAATAATTTTCATAGGTTTAGAGGGATAATAAAAATTATAACCAAAAGGTCTCTCAAGATACTCAATAAAATGACAAGTGACAGTGTAAGGATCAAGTTTCTTAATATCTGGATTATACAATTTCACCTCTATAAGGCATCCTCACACATGTAAATGTCTGAGACTAGGCTTATGGCCCATTCAAAACATTGAGATATGTACTAAAACACAATGATTCACACCCTCCATATCTATAACCTTAAAAATTGAATTTCTTCTACATCTTCCCCTTGACACAGTCAACACACACTATAAGAAAAACACCTTTTAACGACAGGCTTTTAACGACGGGCCCATGTGGCCCCTTGTGAAAAGTAATTTTCTACGAAGGGCAATAATTGCCCCCAGTAGAAAGGAACTTTCTATGATGGGCAAGAAAGGCCCGTCGTGGAACTAAAGTTACCACGACGGGCTACGCAGGACCGTCGTAGAAATATGTTTTCCACGAGTGTCCTTGGCCGTCGTAGAAAGGTTTTTTTTTTTCACCCCTTCGCGGTCTTAATTTTCATTCCCGCTTATATTTTTCTCTCTCATCCATCCCTCTGTCACTTTGCTCTCTCCCTCTCTAATCACCATTTCTTACCCCATTTTCTGCAATGGGTTCCTCACTTCTCTCCAACTAGTGGAAGTATCCACCATTTTCTGCAATTGTTCAATTTCTTCTCTACTTTAGATGATCGATTGGGTTTTGAAAGCCAATTAAGTGATCAGGTGAGAACATTTTCTTATGATTTTTTTTTGTTTCTCCGTTTAACAAGCCCTAGAGATATACATTGACACCATTCACTGCCTTGATTCCACCGACCACCATCATCATTCGCCCTTATTCTAGTTCACTCGCGTGTACTCTTCTTCTCTCTCACACGCTCTTCTTCTCTCTCTCAGATTTTTTGCGGTTTTAGTTTGGCATGAGAATAGAAGGGATTTGAGGCGTAGTCCATTTCACTCTCACAACGCCATCTCTCTCGGTGGCCCTTCAAGAATGCCTCTCTAGCACCCCTGCCCAGACTACAACAATGCTCACAACCTCCACCAGGTCAAAACCTAAATTTCCATTATTTTTTCTTTTTATATATAAAATCGTTGAACTTCATGTCCAATTGTGTTGAATTTCATGTCCAGTTGTATGATATTGTATTGCAATTTCAACTATTAATGGAAGAAATTTTCCTCATTTCACTATTTGGATCTATGAATTTTATACTTACATTAATATATTTTTATGTAATAGTTATGCTTGTTCCTGGTTGGGTTGAAAGACCTGGAATAGCATGATTTCATAATTTTTATGCTTCATTTCTTTGGTTCTTATGATGGTTTGTAGGTAGATGGCAAAGGTTTATCTTAAATTGTATTTGTTGTTATGTATAATTAGACATTTATACTTTGTTAATCTTTAAAAAGTGATAATTAAGTAATATATATATATATATATATATATATATATATATATATATATATATATATATAAGGACAGGCCTTCCATGTTCCTATTTTTTGGCAAGATTATTATGGTAGTGTATAGATTATCTTCTTCCATTGCTATTTAGAAACCAGTCTAGTATATATATGCTTTGATTGAGAACCCTTTTCGGGGATTTAATTACTCCCAAGAGAACCAAGGAAGAGAAGAACTTGAATATGTGCTAAGAAAAACTGCAATATGTGCTAATATATAGATTGATATTCATATATAAAACCCTTTATGGGTTAATATAAAAGAGGGAAATATGAATGAAATTGAAATTCCAATGACTCATGGAAAGAGAAAGACATATTGAAACACAAAATATGGAAATATCATAAAGTCCAATTTTTTAATTATTCTCTTATTCCTTCTTGTATCATGCTGTATGTTTTTCATAATATGTCCTCATCCCCTTAATTTTTTGCTTTATATTGCTTGATCTTCTTCTTACCTATTTCCTAAATAGTACTCCCATTAATTCTTCAAACTCTTTGGGTTTGCTAATTCATGATTTACCAAATATACGTAGAATTTATACTGTAATACCTTGTTAATAACCAACTATATATTCGAAAAAGTTGATTTTCAAGGAGATGAACAAACAAACTTACAATGACATAGATAATAGACAAGCTAGAAATTGTCCAATATTTTCCTAGATAGGCATTGGCAAGAAATGCTCCTATCAGAGGTGTGAGGTAGCAAGTTTCTGACCAATTTGAGTTATTCTTAGAAGCCGTCGAACTTTGCTGGTTTAGTTAATGCTTGAAATAAAGCACCAAATTGGAGCACATCCCGTAGTATGCCAATCTTTCACAGCATTCATTTCCTGTCAATGAACAAAAAAATCCATGATCAACATCTCATATAATTACAAATTTTCAAATTCTGCTAATTAACATGAAAAAAGTGATAACTAAGTGATATATATATATATATATATATATATATATATATATATACCTAGGATATAAGGACAAGTCTTCGATGTCCTGTTTCCTTCTTTTTTGTAGGATTATTACGGTAATCCACCGTCCCATCTTTAGTGTATAGATCATTTTCTTCCATTGCTATTTAGAAACCAGTCTAGTATATATATGCTTTGATTGAGAACCCTTTTCGGGGATTTAATTACTCCCAAGAGAACCAAGGAAGAGAAGAACTTGAATATGTGCTAAGAAAAAATGCAGTAAATGAAGAACAGTGTGGCACAAAATTATCACAAATGTAATAACTCAATAAGTTAAACAACTATTGAATTCAATGATGCAAAGATGACAGAGGAGAAATCACAAAAAGTTCATATGCTCTCTTCACTTCAAATGGAGAAAAATATATTGTATCTATAGATTGACTTGCTTAACAATCAAGCTCAGGGGGTATGCGACCATACAGATTGTTCTTGGCAAATGAGAGAGCAAATAATGATGAAAAGTTTCCTATCTAAGCTGGGATAGTTCCTGTCAGGTTATTTGCAGCGAGACCAAGATATAATAATTTTGACAGTGTACTAAGCTGGTCTGGGATTGATCCAACAAGCGCATTTGAAATCACACAAATGACTCTTAAGTCGGTACAATGAGTAAGATAGCATGTAATGTTCCTTTGTTTTTTATCTTCTTTTCATTTTTTTTATTGAATATTTTTTATGTTTTCATTATTTTTTTCTGTTCTGAATTTCTAGGAAACAATATTGTTATCCTACCACCATTGAACCTTGTTCATATGCGATGCGTGTTTCAATCCAATTTTACTTTACCAACTATACGCAGAAAATTTAAAACCACGGATCATGATATGAATTCCAATTTTCTGTTTCTTCACTTTAGCGTCAGCTCAATTTATATATTATTTTGTATAAAATTTTTGTGCCAATTTTGAGAAATATTCAGTTTGTTAGTTACATAATTTTTTGGAACTACCTAATCATTCTGCTCATGTTTATTTGTGGATTTGACTAACTTTATACAACCGACTCTGAATTTATCAACAGGCTCCTGCTATATTTTTTTATCACTAGTCTACAAATTCACTCTGATTTCAAAAGTTGTCGCTTTGCTAGTTAGAGCTAATGCATAAAAGCATGGCTATGCCTTTCTTCTTCTTTTTCTTCTTCTTCCTCTTTTATGATAAGTAGCATGATTGGAACCTCTTTTCTGCTCGCGTATGTAAATCGATCCCTCTTGATAGGTTCCTATTACAAATACACTTGATTCAAGTCCACAAAGCACAGGCTACAACTTATACATGGGTAGTGCTTTAAACTCTAGGGGATTCCCATTCTGCATGTTGCATTCAAGTAGATGGAGAACCAAGGTTCCTTGATTATGCAAACTCGGCTTGGGGTTGGTTATATGGTAATTGCTGGTTGCATATATGTGTGAATGGCTGGTTGCATATATAGTAATTTGGAATGCTAAAGGTGTTTGTTTAAATTATTATATTTTCTGGAAAACATGGGGGACATGTTGAAAAGGGTATAATTTTAATATTTTGATGCCGTTAGAAGGAGTTGAGCCTCATATATATATATACAAAAAGGTTGTATTGTGACAGGGTGCACAAAAAAAAAAAAAAAAAATTTAAATGAATAAAAATGTTCTCTGTAAGCAACACCATTAGAGAGTCTGAGAGAGTCATGTATGGGATTTCTAGACTGCTTCATAACTAATTTAAAAACCAGAAATTATTTCAAATCCATTGACATTTGATGCATAGCTACTGGAACTATTCTACAGAATCTGAGCAGGTACTTGGGTGCCTAAAGCTACTGCAAAGACCTCTACCAACACTGTGAGTATGTTCTATGCTCTTATTGTCTTGAACAAGGTATAACTAAGTGCTCTCTGAAGTTTTAATTTTACAGACATTAAATTTCTAAATGTTTAATCTATAAGCAGAATATATTTTGTGTTAAACTGTTTATAGCTTTTTGGTGTACACTATACTGATATGCTCAACCTACCAAGTGTTTTAATATCATTATTGATCTCTGCAAATGTAACTTCTAATTTCATCATTATTAAAGCTAATTTCAAGTTGAATTAGAAGCATTTCTCCATTTTCACTTTTCAAATCTCAGTCAAGTTCATGTTTAGCTGTCAAAGTTTCTAAATTCTGGTCTAATACTATTTGAAGAGCTTCTAAGTTTTTTCTTATGTGTTAGACAAGTATTTTTCCTCATATTGAAATCATTCTTGCAAAGTTGAGGCTGTTCTAGAATTTGCTTCACATTTTCATAACCAAAACCCCAAATCTGAACCTTTAAAATTGTACTGTCTCAAAATTGCATCATTATTATATTAAGGGTGGTTTGACATGTCCGTTAAGACTTTGAGCATATTTTAATTAGTATTTAGAGTGAGCTTTCACACTAGTTTGCATTGAACAATAGCTAAATTTAAGTTAAGCATGGCATACCAGATCTTTTCTGTGGTCTACTATTTTTAAGGTCTAAAGTTGCTGTCAAATTGTCACTAAATCTTCAACCACTACATTCGTATGGACTCTAATGGTTCAATTACATTGACCATATCATATTGAGCTTTAATTGATGACTGTTGTGGTTACTTGGTGCCTTCTTCTGAGCATTTGATTTTCTGCAGATTGCTATCTATTGTTTTGAGCTACCTTGTGATGACAAAAAATTCATATACACTGTTACATACAATTAAAAGTGATTTGGACTGCATCAATTGATTCTGCATATGTATTTATATAGGATTAAGCAATGACTACCTTGAACTTAGCTATTTTTGTCAAGTGTTGTTGTCAAATGAATCTTGCAAAGAAGTGCCCATCTTGCTTATTAACTTTTAGGGTCTGATCATAACCATACTGTATTGTTGCTGTACTGTAATGACTCAAATGCACTTTAGCATACTTCAAATAACACATTAAGCTCCTTTTGATCTATATTGGTCAAAATTGAAACTGATCTTGCTCAAAGCATAACTTGCCTATGCTGAAGTACTGTTCATGGCTGATATAATCTCTTCTTGCTATCAATCATATTGGAAAGAAGGCTAATCTATTTTAACTTGATTCATGTACTGATATTAACATTCAACCAAGTGTATTTGATCTAATTAAAGGTGTTGGTGAAGTTATAATGCTGCATTTATCTCCACACAGGCATTTGCATTCTAGAAATTGATTTAGCTCAATTTATTTTGTTAGAAGCATGTTCTGAAACTGTATTTTCTGAAGACTGATTTTTAATTTTCAAATATTAAATGAGCACACTTGTTACTACATTTTATGTCTGTCTTAGGGCAAATTACTTCTGCATATGTATTTATATAGGATTAACCAATGACTACCTTGAACTTAGCTATTTTTGTCAAGTGTTGCTGTCAAATGAATCTTGCAAAGAAGTGCCCATCTTGCTTATTAACTTTTAGGGTCTGATCATAACCATACTGTATCGTTGCTATATTGTAGTGACTCAAATGCCTATGCTAAAGTATTGTTCATGGCTGATATAATCTCTTCTTGCTATCAATCATATTGGAAAGGCTCCAAGGAGGCTAATCTATTTTAACTTAATTCATGCACTGATATTAACATTCAACCAAGTGTATTTGATCTAATTAAAGGTGTTGGTGAAGTTATAAGGCTCTACATTTATCTCCACATAGGCATTTGCATTCTAGAAATTGATTTAGCTCAATTTATTTTGTAAGAAGCATGTTCTGAAACTGTATTTTCTAATAATGATATTTAATTTTCAAATATTAAATGAGCACACTTGTTACTACATTTTATGTTTGTCTTAGCTGCTGCTTTGCTAGAAATAGTTCAGGTGGCCAAAAGGAATTCCATTTCAGTATGCTGCACTGTCCTTCTAGCTAAATTGAGGATCTAGTTACTGTTATGAGCGCTATGATGAATACATAGCTGGAACCAAATGTGAGATAGAACCTTCCATATGGAACCTTCCACTACTGCCTCAACCTCAGAGAGTCGGTCACACTTAGGAGAGTTAAGGATCCATAATATAAAAGATTCTGTACATACCACACCTTTCTCTGGTCAATCTTGAATGGTGAGGTTATCATTTCAAACCATTATAATTGCCTTCCTTTATTTGGTTGTACTCACCAAATTGTGGTGTTATTGTGGCCCTTGAATGATGGAACTTTGTACTTTTGAACTCTTTAATGAATATAAAAATGGATGGGGATTTATTTTTTGTGATTGGTGAGATTTCGATTCAAATTTACCATTTTCTATGCTTTTAACTTTTTTGTATTTAGATCATGTTGTTTATACAAGGCTTGGTGAGGATATACATGGATTTGGATGGAGTTCTGGTTGGTTTGGTTGTTGTACAGGTTTTGGGACAATGGAAAGTATCCAAATTTTTTTTTTAAACAAATTTACTTTTTACGACGAGCCTTGCCCGTCGTGGAAAGTCCACTTTCCACGACGGGCCTGGACCGTTGTGAAATATTTACTTTCTATGACGGGCAAGCCTCGTCGTCGAAAGTGGAGTGTCTACGACGACCCCAAGTTCTGTCGTGGAAGTAGACTTTCTACGATGAACAAGGCCCCTCGTAAAAAGTAAAATTTCCACGACGGGCCTAAGGTCCGTCGTGGAAAGTGGACTTTCTACAACGATCATTGAGACCGTTGTAGAAAGTTAATTATCAACTACGACAGGCGATACTACAACGGACGATGCCCGTCGTGGAAAGAATTTTTGCCCGTCGTTAAAAGTGATTTTTCTTGTAGTGACATAAATTATAATCTAAAAAATTAGTAGTCCAATAATCTTATCCTTAACCAAGCGTCCATGTCTCTTTTAAGAGACACACCCCAATCTCCTATGCCACAACATAAATGAATCCTCTTTAACGAAAGCACGATTTATCCGAAAAGTATCAAGTCCATAGAAAAATAAGTGGCATGTATGATCACACCAGAATTAATCCCCATAAATTTTCAGGCACATTTATAGAATAAAGTTTAATTTCACACCTGCTTTGTTTTTCTCTAACCAAACACTATAACCACAACAACTTTATTTTGATTCCCTTTCATTTTGCAGAACCAGCATTCATCATTCATATGATCATGCATTTTCTTTTATTGTTATATTTGATTTCCTTTCTTGCCGATTATTTTCTTGTAAAAAATATTCTTACTGCTATCATTTACGACAAAATGGTCTGACTCAATTTTAATTCCCTTGAGTCGCTCTTCCTCAATCACACAAAGTGCTAATAGCTGGTTAATATTTTATTTTGTCTCATGTGAATTATAATTCACCTTGAATTTCTCAAAAAGACCTAAACAGAGAATTAATATATCACTATGTGGACTAATAACTTATCATCAAATGTGATTCTCTGCTCCCTTAAAGCATTAACCAGTTTGCACTTCGTATAAATGTGCTCCCTCATTGAACCATTGTCATCATATCTGGCTGACACAAGTTGTGTCAGATAATAATACTTTAACTACTTCTTGGTGCCATGAACTACTTCCTAATCAGATCAAGAAGTTTATTAGCAGTATTAAATACTAGAATACCACCCCACAAATCACACCAATAGAATCACAAATCAACCTTATGGCAATTGAATTACCTTTAGTCCACTTAAAATGTAACAACTTTACTACCTCAGAAGACTCTGCAACCAACATAGAGGGTTTCTCCTTAAAAGGTACAGACTCGTAGTCTAATAAACCCAATATAATATAAAAACATGTCTTCTAGGTAAGTATAATTTGAACCATCCAGTGGTTCAATCCCTGTAAGCTATATCTAAATTGCGGAAGCATTAATAACCTCAATACGTGTTATATTAAATAACACCGCATAAACAACATATAAAATAATATGTCACAGCTTTAGGGATTATTACTTTAATTCGTACTTGGAATTTTAAGTTGAATTTATCAGGGTGTTTTACTATGTGCAAAACCTTCCAACCTGCGGGAACAAGTAAGATGTCATTTAAAAATCACCTTTGGGCAGAATTTTAAATACATTTACCCCCCAAATTTGCGATTAAATCGCACATAGACCTAGTTGATTATGCTTGAATTATTACCAAACACTTCCATTACCTTTGGGCAAGAGGGTTATTTAGTTCTAACCCAAACACTCTCAACTATTCTACTCACTTATCCTACATTAAGACACTGATCACCTTTGGGCAGAACAAATGCCCCAATATAGGTAAGTGTACTATGAGACCTTAAAATTTCAAAAAATAATAACCTACATGAGTGAATGTCACCTTTGGGCAGGCATCACTCACTTTGGATACTACCTTGAAACGATCACTTTACCGGTCCTCCTAAACTCCAAGGAAAGACCTAAACTTTAAATTTTCATTTTATTTAGGTTCATGAACTTCTTTATAATGCACATAAAAATAAACTCAAATA
Organism: Cornus controversa; assembly: GCA_026545225.1. NCBI lineage: Eukaryota > Viridiplantae > Streptophyta > Magnoliopsida > Cornales > Cornaceae > Cornus > Cornus controversa. The sequence goes on along the minus strand of CM048845.1, from coordinate 34,142,829 downwards.
TAATGAAACAATATTTGAACATGGATCAAAATAACTTGAATATAAATAAAAGAAATATATTTATAATAACTCATGTGTATAACATCCATTGCTCACAATTTATTGAACAATTAAATTAATTTAATTTTTCTTTCAAAAAGAAAGAGACAAAACTTATACATATATATATATATATATATATATATATCATTGAAATAGAACTGAGTATCAAGACCTTTAAAATCTACCATTGAAATTCATTATATTAATTTCAATGGAGTTCTACACTATCATTGTATACAATCTCATTGATGGGATAAACTCAATATAGTTGTACTCCATAAACCTAATTAATGTGTTGACTGCAACTTTAAATATACATGTCATATACTGCAATGTGAAAACTTCATAAACTACTAAAGCTTTTGTTTGTTTAATCTCAAAAGATATAATATCAATTATATCATGCAATATAATATATAAAATAACCTTCAAATAAAATATATAAAAAAAAACAAACAACTACAGAATTATATTGAACTGCCAAACGGACCCTAATCCCACTACCGAATCCAAGAATTTAAATCTGTTCTGTACTGTTGTTGTTTTTTCTTTTTTTTTTCAATTGGGTATTGACTGTTACATAAGAGTCAGCAACTTAGAGACTCGACCTATTTTTATTTGAAGAGATCTGGATATCATCTAATTGAGCGTAAGAGGATATGGATATATACGGCAAATTGACAACTACAAGGTCTTCAGTTTGATGCCATATATATATGATTAATGTGAAGGACCACAAATACATAAAATTTAATGTATAATATGCACAGAAATCAATATCTGAAATCACATGATACATTGATATATATATATAACCATATAACCAACACGTCCTCACATGCAACAATTAAAAATATAACCATATAACCTAAACTAAATGAAACCAATAAATTATATATGTATATACAATAATTTTCTAATTTGTATTTTGTATATAATCATTCTTCTCTTAATCTCTACAACAAAAATTTTAGCCTTAACCTGGCTCTCATACCAATTGTTGGAATTTAATCCATGCTCAACTTGTAGAAATCAAGAATACTGCAATTAATTAAAGAGGAGATTTTAATTTACATACCTGAATGAAGATTAAGCTGTAGAATATCTTTGAGTTTCTGTAAGAAATCCTTAGAGAGCTCTACCCCCTTTCTGAGAGTTGTCCTTCAATGGGGCTGAATAAGGGTTATGTAACCCTTATTTATAACAACAATAAGGGGGGACGACTTCTCTACAAATAAAATACCTAAGTCTCCCTTCCTATCATGGAGACTTAGATATCAACGGTTAGGATTAAATCCTATCAAATAAAGTTGGAAAATCATAATCCAACGGTGTAAATATTATACTGTCAATTAGACCACAATTGACAAGTATAACCCCAACCCATCAAGTAACAATAATTATATTGCAATCCAATTTTAGAAATAATGCATAGAATCACAAAAAATATTTTATTTATTTAAAATATTCCAACATCAAATACTCTTCAAAACGACTTTTGAGTTTGAAAAGTCGAAAGTCACTGTTCAAAATTCAATCCAAACAAGGCCTAAAGAGAGGCTCATAGAGTTTATCCAGTGCTTAACCTTTGTCTGCATCTACATCTGGGGTCTATTTAGACCTCTCATGTTCCAAGAACCTAACGTTAAGAAGAGGAATACTACCTCCTGTCGACATAGCACGAGTGATCCTATCTGTAGGAGCTGGAACAATCATCTTTTTTTTCTTGGACTTCTTGCCACTGGGTGAAGACAAGAAGCTTTGTTTTTCCTTTTCAACAGGAGAGGGTCGATATTGTGAGATATAAATTTGTAATTGGCATATTTCGGTGATCAAAACTTGATTGATCGAGTTGTAATTTTTTTATTATTCTTTGTATCGATCATCGATAACTTCGAGCTGATACTCAAGTGCATGGAAGCTGACAAATCAGTTAGAACACCATATAGTACAGGTAAGTATGGTGAGGACACTCTGCACTTTTTAGTTCCGAGCCTATTTTGAAAAACCAGGGGTTAAATGCAAAATTTAGGGTTTTTCAAAGTAGGACCGGTCCCCAATATTTAGGACTGTCCAACTTATCTCCGCAGTTTAGTTTCTGCAGGTTTTCAAAAAGTCCCACCGGTCCTATTTATTTGGCACCGGTCCCACTTAGCCTGTTCCAAATAGGAAATAAATTTTGATGAAAATCCTGATTCCTATTGGGTTTGAAACTTCTAGGAAAGTTCTATTTTGGTATTTAACTCCTTTTCTAAGTAGAATTAGAATTTCCTTGCCTATATATATGTATCCATATTTTCTCTACAAATTGGTGAAGAAAGATGCCCTAGAAAATTAATATTTTAGAGAGAGAAAGTATATACATTATAATTAGGGCTACGAAGGGAACAAAATACTTGCTGAGTATTTTGGTTCTTTCAGCAACCTTTTTGTAAGGGTGGTGACGTTAGCCGGAAGTCTGTAGCAGTTGGACGTGTTGTCGCAATCATAAGCCTGAGGTGTTTCGCATCAGATCCTTGACAGAGTGAAGAGGGGTGTGAAACTGAGACAGAGTCTGTTGTACTTTGCTTCATCATAGTGAATTAGTTTCCTGAGGCGTGCCGCCTCCCTCCGTGATTTTTCCTACTTTGGGTTTCCACGTATATCTGGTGCATTCTTTTCTTTACTTGCACTTTATTTATTTGCTTGCGTTAATTTTTTGATTAATTGGACTTAAAATTGAATTAATTAAAAATTAAGCAAATGAGCAAGTTATCCTATTCACCCCCCCTCTAGGTTCTAAAATACTTTTCGCAACCGCTTACGCACCGTGCAACTCACAATTGGTATCAGAGCAGTGCTCTCTAATTTGTGAGTAGTTCCTTGCGAAGTATTTTTAAAATCAAATTTTATTTTTGTTTTCAAAAATTGTTATGGAATCTAATAAGAAAGAGGGTGAATTGGTTCAACAATCTCATGTATGTGATGTGTTAAACCATAAGGATGAGATAAATTTCTTTGCTAGAAAATATGGAAGATTCCTTAAGAATAAAAAGAATGAAAATTTTAGAAAAGAAAATTCTTCTACATGTAGAGGTAAAAATAATAAGAAAGATGTTTTTGTTACTTTTTCTGCTATTACTCATGTTGATAATGATACTGCTAATGATTCTTTTTCTGATTCAGGTAAATTTGAAATATCTGCATCATTCAGTGAAATTGGTTCTAATGATTCGAATGATGAGAAAGCTGATAGAGAACCATGTGAAAGCCAATTGCAACAAGTCTTTGATGAATTATTAAAGGCTTACAAGAGGCAGACCAAAAAGCTAAAATTGGTAGAAAAAAAGAAAGAAGCATTGAAGATAGAGAATGAGCAAAAGCAACAATTGATTGATGATGAAAAAGCTGTCAATCAAAACCTCCAGAATAAAGTAAAATCTGAAAAAGAAACTTTGAAGAAAAAGAATGAAGAACAATTAAAGTTGATTGAAGAGAATAAAGCTCACATTCAAAATCTTCAAAGTAAAGTCAAGTTTCTCGAAAGCGAGGTAAGTCAAGCTATCTCTGCCAAAAATTCTCTTATTGCTAGAATTAATTTTCTTGAGCCTGAATTGAGAAAATCACAAGAAAAAATAATTACTTTTACTTCTGGGTAGATTAAGCTTGATAGCATGATTAGTGTTGGTAAGCCTGTAGGAGATAAAACTGGATTAGGTTTTGTTGGGTCATCATCTAAGGGAAAAACTATTTTTGTTAATCCCAAGAATTTGATTGTGTCTGAACCCAAACCTAAGTCTCAAGTTGAGTCTGTGCATGCTAATGTTGTGTCCAATGTGCTTTATTGTTCTTTTTGTGGTAAGAATGGACATAGTCAACACTATTGCTATAAAAAGAGAAGACATTCTAATTCTGATTTTTATGTACATAATTATTTTGCTAAGAATAGGGTTCATGCTAAAAAGCCACATTATTGGAACAAACCCAAAAATTCTCAAGGTAAAAAGAATTCAAATAAAAAGAAGAATATTTTTGTTTCTCCACAATTCTTTCCTGATAAATTGCATGTTAAAACTATCTGAATGAAAAAGGAAGATTTGGAGAAGTTTGTGCCTATTGATACTATGAGATTTATTCCTAATAGGTCTTTGGGTGCAAAATCCCCCTAACTGAGTCATTTAGGACTTTCATGGTCATGGATTGAGCTTATGTTCATTATTTATTTTCCATTGGACCATATCTTTTAGGTTAGGATAGGTTTTGTTTATTTTTAGTAATAATCATATGAGATTATGAGAATTATATTTTTCTGAGAAATAATGTGATTTCTTTATATTTCTTTTTAATTTCACTTTGATTTGTGAATGCATAAATGGGACACTTAGTTTGTCAATGAATGAAGTACTTAATTTTATGATCTAAACATTGATGACCAATGTGCTGTATTTATTTCTTTTTAGAAGTAAATCTTCTGAGTCCATACAATTTGTGCACTAGTCCAACTCTGAGAGAATTGATTGAAAACTAATGTGAAGTTGACTAGAATATATTGTATGAGTAGCATTGAAAGCTTAAATGATCAATGAAAAAAAATGATGAAAAAAAAATATGTTTTTATTCAGCATGAAAAGAAAAAGAAAATAAAAATTTGCTGAATATCTAAGACAAAAGGAAAAGGCTACCTTCGGGATGTGTTCGTAGCTTCCACTACAATGTAAATCTCCAATGAGATATCTTTAAAAATTAAAGAGTTGTTTTGAGGAAAATAGTTGGCTGCCCGTAAGAGTGAAAGCCACCGTCTTAGAAAAAGAAAAAAAAATGAATGAAAGAAAAATAAATGATTGATCATGTAAAGTTATATTTGCTTATTATCCAATATGTTTTATAAGATGGATCAAAGCAATTTGATTAATTTTTGATGAAGTTGGATTGCACACACACACATGGATTTATTAGATGAATTTTTAAATTTTTATAAATATTTGTGTGTTGGAAGTTGTGTCATGATCATGAATTCGAGGATGAATTTTAAAGACAATCTATGGGTTTTAAAATTCTGTAATTATAAATGTTTGAAATTTTTCAAAAATTTTAGAACTCATGTTATTCTCTGAAAAATGTACTTTGATTATTCTCATGAGATTATTCATGTTTTATTTTTATTTTTCTCTTGAAAAATTTCAAAAATCCAAAAATATGTTTATTTTGATTTTGTGTTTATTTTTTTTTCTCTTTTTATGTGCTTAATTGCTAAATCAGATTGAAAAGATGTGTTTTTGGTGAATTAAAGGTCCAAAGTGTAATTTTTCATAATTCACAAAGTTGGACCGGTCCCCATTATTGAGCACTGGTCGCACTTCTGCAGGTTCTGAAGAACTGAAAGAAGTTGGACCGGTCCCCAAATACTAGGAACGGTCGCACTTAGCGGATGCCCAAATTTTTGTAAATCTGCGCGCGTGCCTTAATGTTTTAAGTGGCATTCCTTGTACACTCGCACACATACTCATATCTCTTAAACTCTCACCCTCAAGCACTCTAAAACTCACCAACTCACATATATTCTTTTCTTCTACATTTCTTGTGATTATTGACTATTGGAGGTTGGGATTGAACTTTTGGAGTATTGTGTTGATTGTTGCTTGATTATTTGAGGATTTGGTGATATTGTGCAAACAAATATCTTTAAAATTTGGGGATTTTAGACTTGCACTCCAAGTGTTTGACAGAATTTGTTAATGGAGCTTGTGATCTTGTTTATACTTCCATTCGGTGTAGCTCTAATGGATAGATTAAAAAGTTAGGATAGTATTTTTATAAGTGGACAAGAATGTTGATTTGAAAGACTTTAGTTGGGAGTCCTTAGGTGGTTTGAATGAAATATGTTTATGAACTTTATATGACTCAGATTTGGATGTTTTATCATTTACAACCAAAGTATTTGTCATTATCATTGAGGTGAATACAATTGTTATGACTCAATTGTTGAAATTCTTGATCTAAACAGGTGATATTATTTTGTAGTATTTGAGGACAAATCTTGATAAGATCATATTTTTGTGGACTTTGATGAAAATTTCAATAGATGAAGTTACATGTTCAAGGATATCTTTTTGATCGATGTTGATATCTAGTTTTTGGAGCTCATGATGATGATGAGAATTAGGTCTTGATGATAGACTTAGTTATGTTTTGCTAGACTTTGAATAGTTAACTCTATTTTGTCTAGGTTTGATGCTTGATTTTATTTTGTTTATTCCATCAACTGATATGTTTTGGATATTATTTGATCAAGTGATGATGATTTGTGCTTCTTTATTGTTTCATTCTCTCTATGTGCTTTATGATTTATCTGGTTATATAAATCTCTTGGATATTTCTTTGTCAATTTGCTCCAAAAAGTGGGAGATGATATTATTATACGATATATGAGATTCTTTGACAAAAGGGGATATATATTTATCAGATATTTTTACTTAAGAGATTAAGGGGAGATATTGATATAAGATTATATTTCTTTATTAAACTTTTCACAAGTTGTGTTGTTTAAGTGATGTGCAGAGACAAGTTTTATTCCCAAAACAATCTTGAACACACATGTGAAACTTCATTGGTTCAGCTATATTTCTTTGTATTTTTGGGCACATTGTAATCTAATTTATTGATAGGCGTTGAATGTTACGCATTCTAGCCTCTTAACTTATGTATTTTATTCTCTTAGTGATAGATTATTTTGTGATTTTACTTTGTTTTAGTGTTTTCTGTATTTTCAGGGCCTTAATGATTATTTCAGTTAAAATCGTGCTTTTGGGTTTTTAAAGAAGACATCCAAGATGGTGAGATGAAGCCTACATCAAGGAGATTCACTCAACCATTTATTTCAACTCAAATCAGCCCAAGAAAGAGGTCCAAGAGAATTATAGTTGCTTAAGAAGGTTTCGGGCCTGAAGCCCAAATCTGCGTATAATGCAGTCTTAATCCCGTTTTGGAAAACAGACCAGAAGTCTTATTTTCGAGCATTAAATCAACATTATTTTCGCGTAGGGTTGAACGAAATTTGATTCTGCACACTTTTGTATTTCACGAAAATTCTGTAAAACGGACTTCTAGTGGATCAAAAGTCAGGCCGAAGTCAGCAGGAAAAACCCACCTGATTAGTGCTGCGGGAAACCCTAATTTATTCCTAATTGGATTAGGACTTTGGTATATTCTCTTGGAGAATAAAGTGAAGACTTGGAGGCTGAATTGGGAGAGCTTACACAGGGATTGGAGAGAACACAGAGAAAGTCTGAGAGGGCTGAAGAGAACAGAAACATATTGCAGAGCCATTGGAGAACGAAGTCATACGCGTAATTCAGAAAGATGATGTCTTCTTCCTCAACAGTTGAAGCTTCTTCTTCTACCATGAGCGGTTAGTTCATCCACTAGGGTTTTGATATAGCCCTAACAAAGCATCAATGGTTTGATTGTTTTAATTATTGGGGACCTTTATATACATGCATAGATTGTGTAATTGTGAGGATTCTTATTAAGGAATTGAGCAATAAAAGTCTTGTAAATTCAATCTCAATGATTTCTTATCTTGTCTTAGATATTTAGTTGTTGTTATTGAACTCAATCTCTTTTGTTTTCTGTGATCATGAGAGAGATTATTACACAATGGTAATCACTGAATATATTGTTATGAGCTTTGATGGATTATGTCTAGAGAAGATGAACCATACTGCACCCTAGATTAGAGTAGTTAGGCAGATGGCCCATGCCAATCGAAGATAGTCCATGGCTTAGCCTTAATCATATGTTATCTTCTTGACGGATGAAGGTGAGCTTGTAGCCACCGACACCACTTATGCATGATGTAATTCCTCTATAGTTGATTCAATTGACCATTGATTGTGGAGTTAGTGGTGAAGTCAAACACCCTAGATTTCTCTCCTATTATCTTCACTATCTTGTTTACTTATCAGAATTCTTTTCTTATAAATTTAATTAGAATTAGTTCCGTATTCCAACTCGTCAGACCATAATCCCTGAGGTACGATACCCATTCCTTTCGATAGCCCTATTCTGCAAGGAATTCGTTCTATTGCGAAGTGTGGAAATTTTTAATTGGTATACTTTTTGAGTCACACTCACACACGAATCAATTTTTGGCGCCGTTGCCGGGGATTATCTATTTGATTGATTGGATTTTACAGAATTAGTTTTAATTGGATTTTTAGTTTAGGAAATTTTTATATTTTATTTTTAATTTTGTTTTTGTTTTCTTTTCAGGTGCTTTTGGCAAATATATGCAAGGTCGTCGTTCTGTGGCTGATCCTTTGATACCTCTTGATCCTGAGCCTGAACGTACTCTTAGACAACAGAGGAACAACCCTGTTGATACAATTGTGCAAGAGGAAGAATTAATTGAAGACATGGCGGAAGAAAGGAATAACAACCTTGTTCCTAATGCTGATGGAGAAAGAGCTAGACTGCTGAGGGACTACTATGTTCCTGAGACATATACCTCGCCAGCAGGTTTTCAACTGCCCAATGTCACAGCACAGAATTATGAGATCAAGTCCAGCATTATTCAGATGCTACCATCTTATTTTGGGCTGACTCAAGAAGACCCTTACAAGCATCTGGATGACTTCATTGAAGTGTGCTCAACTACAAAAATTCACAACTTCTCTGAAGATGCTTTCAGAATGAGACTTTTTCCATTCTCTCTGAAAGACAAAGCAAAGTATTGGTTCAACTCCCTACCGGCTGGTTCTATCACGACTTGGACTCAGATGCAACATGAGTTTCTCAAGAAGTATTTTCCGATAGGGAAGACCAATCAGTTCAGACGTGCTATCACTGGTTTCTCCCAACATGAGGGGGAACAATTTTATGAGACATGGGAAAGATTCAAGGACCTTCTTAGGAAATGTCCCCATCATCAAGTTCCTAAGTGGCAACTAGTGCAGAGTTTTCATGAAGGGCTCACAGAAGCCAACAGACAGATGGTTGATGCGTCATGTGGAGGTACTTTCATGTTGAAGAGTGAAGAAGAGGCATGGACCTTATTTGAAAATCTTAGTGACAACTCTCTACAACATGTGTCCTCTACTCATTCTAGCAGACCTGCCACTACAAGGAAGACTGATGGGATTTTTGAGGTTGGTGCTTCAGAAGCTATGCCAACTGATATTGATTTAATTGCACAGAGGGTAGCAGCAATTATGGCTGCCAATCAAACTCCTTCTGCTTCAAATTCTACATTGCTAGGCCCTTGTGAATTTTGCTCTAGTCCTATGCATAACGTGAGCAATTGTCCTTCAATAGGGCAATTTTCTGATATTCAACATGAGCAAGTTCAAGCTGCTTTCACTGTGATAAGTGTTCAATTCTATGCATTTGAACCCTCTTTATTGCATATGTTAGTTCTATTTTTGCGTTTACCGAGATATGTTTACGGTATTTTTGTGTTTTTGATGTATTGCAGGTATTGGAGTAAATGGAGCAAAGTTGGAAGCTTTCTGCAGTCAAGAGATGAAATCAGAAAATGTTGCCAAGGCATTTCGATCAATCGAGATGTGGATTTCGATCAATCGAAATTTCGATTGATCAAAATCTCATTTCGATTGATCGAAATCTCGATCAATCGAAATGCAATTTCGATCAATCGAAATGCTGCAGAGCCCACTTGGCCACTTGCTCACCTGCTCTCCCACTTGCAACAAAATCCCCCTTTTTGCACGACTTAGGGGGATTGTCTGACTTGAACAAGACTTTTGGGGGCCTTCTTGATACAAGAGATATATATAATGATATATATATATATATGGTGGGCCCAAAGGAGCCAAAAATCATACAAAAAGCACCAAAAGCCACATATCTCATATCTCTCAATATACAAATCAGAGGAAGAAGAGAGAGACCTTCGGGAGAGGAAGAGAAAAGCTGAACCAGACCAAGAAGCTTCATTCTCTTCATCAATGGAAGGGTGCAAGGCAACCATGAGCAACTAACTCTTCTACTAGGGTGTTGGTTTCAACCCCTAGCCATGTAAACTTGTTCATCTTTGTAACTCTTGGGGATTTGTAATTAAATGTTGATTATTTAGCCTAGTGATTATGTACACAAATACATTTCTTATATATATTCATTTGATATGGAATCTATTCTTGTCTTAGAGTAGGTTTTGTCACTTGAATGCACAACATTTGCATATTCCACAAGAAGTGCAAATGATGGTTAGATAATGGTGTTTAAATGAATGTGTGATGCTAGTTTGTATAGACCATGCCAAGACAAGGTAGTTTGGATGCATGTAGTGTTTACGTAGAGAGTAGGGTAATTAGGTAGTTAGTTAGGTTGAAGAGCTATGCTTGTTGAAGATGGATTATGATAGGTTAGCACACACATTGATCTTTTGATATGTCATTGAGGTCACAAGCCTAATGACATTGTTAGGCATTTAATTAATGAACCCCATGCTTGCTACACTTATGAACATGTGAATGGCTAGTGGTGGAAACCAACCCTAGTTCTCTCTCCCGACTTTACTCTTTAATTTTATCGTCATTTCATTTACGCAATAGTTTTAAACACAAAACCAAAAACCTGTTTCTTTAGAATTAAAGTAGAATTAATCTTTCTTTATGACAATTAACGACTAGTCCTCGTGGGATCGATACCCTCTATATAGAACCTTATCTACAAAGATTCGTGCTCTTGCGAGTGGTTAAATTATATTTTGATAAAAAGGGCAAAAATTAAGCTTACAATATAATTTAGTTCCGACCACATCAAAATTTTGGCGCCGTTGCCGGGGACTACGGTTTAATTGTCGCCATTGGAAGATTAAATCTGGTTTAATTCTTAGGCTAGAAATTCTTTCATTCTTTTTTGTATATACCTTGTTCTTATATCTCAAACTTCTTGGTTTTAGGTATACCACATTGCGGGCATCTAGAAGAATTCAAATTGGAACCCTTTGTGAGTATAGCTTCAAAACTTGGTGGTTTGAATCATTCACATTCTTTTGTATATATGATTGTTACTTTGTGTGTAGAGGTGCTGTTCAATTGTTAATGCATGCTAGGTAGACGGTCATTGTCACTTCCTTTGCTTCCTTGTAATAGTGAACTGGAACGAACACTTAGACAACGTAGAGGAACCTCTAGGGACCCTATTTTGCCTAGAACTGAAAACATGGAACCAAATGAGAGACAACCTCCCGGTCTACCTCCTTTTAATCATGAACAACCGCCTCCACCACCACCTCCTCAAGGAGAGTTGCTTATGGACTTTTACCTTCCGACTACATTTGAAGTACCTTCGTGTATTCAATTTCCGGATGTAGCGGCAAATCAATTTGAAATAAAGTCCTCCACCCTCAACCTTCTTAACAGCTTTCACGGTCTTCCTAATGAGGATCCATACCGGCACTTAGATTACTTCTTTTCCGTGTGTTCCACCATTCGTGTACCACACTTTACGGAGGATGATCTAAAGCTACGTATGTTTCCATTTTCCCTAAAAGATAAGGCTAGAAGTTGGTTCAATTCCCTAGAACCCAACTCAATCCATTCTTGGGCGGAAATGCAAATAGAGTTCTTAAAAAAATACTTCCCAATGGGTAAGACAAGTGATATTCGGCGAGCAATCACCGGATTCACCCAAATTAACCAAGAACAATTCCATGAGACGTGGGAAAGGTTAAAAGATCTCTTAAAATCTTGTCCGCATCATGCTGTCCCAAAATGGCAGCTAGTGCAAAGTTTTTATGATGGGGTGAGTGAGCAACATAGACAAATGATAGACTCCGCGTGTGGGGGTGGGTACCTTTTGAAAAGCCCCGATGAGGCATGGAAACTCTTTCAAACCCTAAGCAACAATTCAGCTCAACGCTCCTCCACTAGGAAAGGGAAGGCCACCCAACCTTGTAGAGGAGTGCATGAGATTTCAAGGGTAGATGAGGTAGCCATGCACGTAGAAGCCTTGTCCCGAAAAATGGATTTAATCATGAAAAATGGGCTGCCTATTCCTAACCAATCTGTCCAAAATCAGGAGGGGTGTTCATTTTGCTATAGCACTTCGCATTTTGTGCGAGATTGTCCTATTGCCGATTATGCTCAAGAGCAAGCGAATGCCTTGTACGCTAAACAAATGAATGATCCATATTCGAACACGTACAATCCTGGTTACAAGAACCATCCGGCTTTTTCATGGAAGAATCAAGAATCAAGTCCCTCTTTCCAAGGGCAAAGTTCTTTTAATTCCCAATCTCAACAGCCTCTTTATAGGCCAAACCCTCAACCTTACAATCAAAGATCAAATTACCAACAACCACCACCTCCTCCAAGAAGCCAAAGCTTTGAAGAACGAGTGATAAGCAATCTTGAGGCCAACACCCGCTTATTGCAAACTCACTCTCAATCAATCTCTAAGCTTGAGGCCAATGCTCAATCTATGGCTAGGTTAGAAGCTCAAATCGGGCAACTAGCTAATGCCTTAAATAGAAGGGAGGAAGGTAAGTTGCCAAGTCAACCGGTGGCGAATCCCAAGGGTGTGCATATGATTGAAGATCCATCATCTTCAACTTGTAATGCTCCTCCAGAGCAAGTTCAATCAATCACAACCTTGAGGAGTGGTAAAATCATTAACTCCAAGGTAGGGGAGGAAGAGAGAAAGGAATTTCAAGAGCAACCTAAAAATCCAAAAGAATCCCAATTAAATCCAAAATTGTTTCCGTTAAATCCAAATTTGCAAAATACCCCTTCAAATCCAAAAGGAAAGGCAAGTGAAGTTGTGGCATCATCGATTCCAAATCTTGACACCTCTTATGAACCTCCGGTTCCTTTTCCTCAACGATTGAAGGAACCTTCTCATTTCGGGAAGCAAGGAGAGAAAATCCAAGACATGATGGAGATCTTCAAACAAGTAAAGATCAATCTCCCTCTCCTTGATGCTATTCGACAAATTCCCTCTTATGCGAAATTCTTGAAAGACTTATGCACTCAAAAGCACAAATCTAGGAATAATGTTCCTAAGAAAGTCCTCTTAACTGAGCACATAAGCTCCATTTTCCAACACCAAGCCCCTCCTAAATTCAAAGATCCGGGTGCTCCGACCATTTCGTGCACTATCGGAAATCAATCTTTTGAAAAAGCACTTCTTGACCTAGGGGCTAGTGTCAATTTGCTTCCATTCTCAGTTTACCAACAACTAGGTTTGGGGGAACTCAAGCATACCACGGTTGTGTTGCAACTTGCCGACCGTTCGGTGAAGCAACCACGTGGCATCATTGAGGATGTCATCATTCAAGTGGACAAATTCTATTTTCCGGTGGACTTCATAGTCCTTGACACGGAACCGGTCCAAAATCCGAATCATCATATTCCTATCATTCTAGGTCGTCCATTCTTGGCCACGGCAAACGCTTGCGTTAATTTTTGTACTGGAGTGATGGACATCTCTTTTGGGAATATGAAAGTCCGCTTGAACATCTTCAATGCTTCCCACCACACACCCGACGATGAAAGTGAGTGCTTTTGTGTCGATGTGGTGGACGACCTTGTTCAAGAAGCACTTCCTTCTATTCTTTCCACGGACCCCTTAGAGGCATGCCTAAATCATTTTAACCATGACGATTTTGACATTGAGCAATCCATATGTGAAGTCAATTCCATGCTCGATGTTAATACTGTCATGGATTTGCCTAAGTGGAGAGTTCCGAGAGAACCCTTGCCCCCTTTGTCCAAAACTCCCCAAACTCCTTCTTTAATTTCCCCACCACAACTTGAGCTCAAGCCTCTTCCAGCTACACTCAAGTATGTTTTCTTGGGCACAAATGAGACCCTTCCAGTCATTATTGCTTCCAATCTCACAAATGCTCAAGAATTGGAACTCATAAAGGTGCTCAAAGAGCACAAAGAAGCAATAGGATGGAGTGTGGTAGATCTTAAGGGAATAGACCCTTCTGTTTGTATGCATCGCATACACTTGGAAGAGGATGCAAAGACCTCAAGGGAGGCACAACGTCGATTGAATCCAAACATGAAGGACGTTGTAATGAAGGAGGTGGTGAAGTTACTAGATGCGGGGATCATATACCCCATCTCTGATAGCAAGTGGGTTAGTCCCACTCAAGTGGTTCCAAAGAAGTCTGGTATTACGGTGCAACCTAATGATAAGGGTGAATTAGTTCCCCAACGCACCACCATAGGATGGAGAGTGTGCATTGATTATAGGAAATTAAATTCAGCCACTCGGAAAGATCACTTCCCCCTCCCATTCATTGATCAAATATTGGAGAGATTGGCTGGGCAAAGCTTTTATTGCTTTTTGGATGGATATTCCGGCTATAATCAGGTTGCTATAGACCCGAGGGACCAAGAGAAAACCACCTTTACATGTCCCTTCGGCACATTTGCTTATAGACGCATGCCCTTTGGGTTGTGCAATGCACCGGCAACTTTTCAACGGTGTATGATGTCTATCTTCTCGGACATGGTGGAAAAATTCTTAGAAGTGTTCATGGATGATTTTTCCGTTTTTGGACCTTCATATGAATCATGCCTCCAAAATCTAGCTTGTGTTCTCAAAAGATGTCAAGAAACCAACCTAATTCTTAGTTGGGAAAAGAGTCACTTTATGGTTCAAGAGGGTATTGTCCTAGGGCATATTGTGTCTAAGCGAGGAATAGAGGTTGATAAAGCCAAGGTTGAGCTCATTTCCAAACTTCCTCCACCATCCACGGTGAGAGAGATTCGTTCATTCCTTGGGCATGCGGGCTTTTATCGCCGTTTCATCAAAGACTTTAGCAAGATTTCTCGGCCTTTGTGTCACCTTCTTGAAAAAGAGTCTTGCTTTACCTTTGATGAAGCGTGCCTTGACGCTTTTGAAAAACTCCGCGCCATGCTTACAACCGCTCCAATTCTAATCCCTCCAAATTGGACTCTCCCATTTGAGATTATGTGTGATGCATCCGACTATGCCATGGGTGCGGTCTTGGGGCAACGAGTAGACAAACTGCCACATGTCATCTATTACGCAAGTAAAACCCTTTCCGAAGCTCAATTCAATTATACCACAACGGAAAAGGAATTGCTTGCGGTAGTATTTGCATTAGACAAATTTCGAGCTTATTTATTAGGTTCAAAGGTCATTGTCTATTCGGACCATGCTGCCCTCCGGCATCTTTTGGCGAAAAAGGACACTAAGCCTAGGTTGATCCGATGGATACTCTTGTTGCAAGAGTTCAATTTTGAGATTAGAGACAAAAAGGGAACTGAAAATGTGGTAGCTGACCACCTTTCTAGAATTCTTGTTGAATCCCTCCATAATTCCATTCCAGTTTGTGAATCCTTCCCGGATGAACAACTCTTTGTCATCTCTCAAGAGAGTAACCCTTGGTATGCGGATGTGGTTAATTATTTGGCAACCGGTAAAATACCATCTTCTTGGACCAAACAAGAGAAGGATCGTTTTCTCTCCCAATCACGATCATATTATTGGGACGATCCTCAATTGTTCAAATACTACCCCGATCAAATAATTCGTAAGTGTGTACCCAACAGTGAATTCCAAAGCATTCTTAAATTTTGTCATACACTCGCTTGTGGGGGACACTTTAGTGCTAAGAAAACCGCAGCAAAAATTCTTCAATGCGGATTTTTCTGGTCGACACTTCATCGGGATGCATATTCATTCTGCCGCTCTTGTGAGCGATGTCAGCGCCTCGGCGGGATGTCTCGGAAGGACATGATGCCTCTTAACCCTATTCTTGTCATTAAAATATTTGATGTGTGGGGCATTGACTTCATGGGACCATTTCCACCCTCTACTGGTCATGAGTACATACTTGTGGCGGTGGACTACGTATCTAAGTGGATAGAGGCCGTTGCTACCAAAACCAACGATCACGCAGTCGTGGTTAAATTCATACAAGCTAACATTTTTAGCCGGTTTGGTACGCCTCAGGCCATCATCAGTGACGGAGGTAAGCATTTCTGTAACCGGTTCCTTCGAACCTTGCTTCTCAAATACTCCGTCACACACAAAGTAGCCACCCCCTACCATCCTCAAACTAGTGGCCAAGTAGAAGTATCCAATAGGGAGATTAAGAACATTCTTCAGAAAACTGTTCGGCCTGACCGGAAGGATTGGTCATTGCGACTAAACGACGCATTATGGGCATACCGAACCGCATATAAAACTCCCATTGGAATGTCACCTTATCGGTTAGTTTATGGCAAGGCGTGCCATCTTTCGGTTGAATTGGAGCATAAAGCTATATGGGCTACCAAGACCTTCAATTTTGACATGAAAAATGCCGATTCTAATCGAAAGCTTCAATTAAATGAATTGGAAGAATTGCGACATGACGCTTATGAGAATGCGAATATCTATAAGGCAAGGTCCAAGGCCTTTCACGATCGTAATATTCGAGTCAGAACATTTTTGCCGGGCCAAAAAGTTTGGTTGTACAACTCACGCCTCCATTTGTTTCCCGGAAAACTTCGCTCCCGTTGGGATGGTCCATTTTTGGTTAATTCCGTCGCGCCCCACGGAGCGGTGGAATTGAAGGACTTAAAAGATGGTTCGATATTCAAAGTAAACGGGCAGCGCTTAAAAGTGTGCGTGGATGACCAAGTCACCACCGAATACGTGGATATCGTCACTTTGACGGATCCCGTGTATTTTGACTCGTGAGCCGGCTCGGACGTCGCGCCATAGACGTGTAAGGTGGCGAAGCCATGGTCGCTATCAAGCTTCCATGGTGTCCCTTTAATCCAAAGTAGGTTTGTATCTAAGCAATGTAGTATCTAATTCCCCAATATCCAAGTCCCTGAAGCATATTTTAAACTGACTGTTTTTGAGCATTTCGATTGATCGAAACCAAGATTTCGATCAATCAAAAATTTTGATTGATCGAAATTTTGGTTTCGATTGATCAAAAAATTGCAGAGATTTGCCAAGTCCAAAGTCCCGAGAGGTGGTATTCTTCGATTGCACTTCGATAGGTCTTCGATCGATCGAAACTTTCGATTGATCGAAATGGGATTTCGATTGATCAAACTAAAAGTTCGATTGCATCAATTAAATGTTCGATTGATCGAAGTAAAAATGTGATTTAGGGAAGGAATGTTCGATTGATCGAAGAGACAATCTCGATCCATCGAAGTTAGTTTCGATTGATCGAAGCAATATTTCGATCAATCAAAATTTTGATTGATCGAAATGCACATTTCGATCAATCGAAATGCACGCGGAGCCTGCACGTGAGCTGAAAATCTATTTAAACCGTTGGGCTTCCCTCCCATTTTAAAAGACCATCCGACTTCTTCTCTCCCTCTGTGCGATCCAAGCCCTCTCCAAGCACTCCCGAGCACTCGATCTTCCATTCCCGATCATCCGCCGCCATCCGACGCAGTCCGATCCGCCGCAAGCATCTGCGCGATCTTCTCTTCTTGGCTGCGCGTGGAGTTTTCTTCGGTTGAGCCGTTCATCTTCTTCCTCACGAGGTAAGTGATGCATGGCTACTTTTTGTTTATTCTCTCGCCATTTTTGGTAGTTTTACAGCGGAATAAACATAGTTAGATCATGTTGGGGTGGATGGTTGCGATTGCGATGTCCGAATCCAGTTTTTGTGGGTTTCGGGGGGGGTAGGAATTCAAGCAGGAGTGGGATTTGGCATTTTCTTCATTTCAAACGCTTAGTGTTCGGTGTATAACCGCGGCACCTTCGTTTCGGTTGCGCCCGTTCACATTGCCTCTTCGAGTGCAACTTTTTGCATTTTTGTCAGTACCTTGGACTAGGACTTCATTTTTATTTTTATTCTTTTAGTCTAGTAGTAGTTTAACTTTCTTCTTATTCATCTTTTATTTACGTACCTTTTGGAATCCAGTGCAGACTGTTCCGCGGCCATGGCAAGAGTGAAGAACGCCGCCGGTGCTGTTCGTGACGTGCTCGGGCGAGCCTTCCGGTCTCGGAAGTTCCACCCGGAGCAGGTTTTCGACTTAGCCGAGTTTGAGAGGCGTCCCGACACCGAGTGGACGGTTGCCGAGCTCAGGAGGCGTCGCCTCGACCGGCTATGTGTGCCTCCCACCGACATGGCACACGAGCGCCTAGTGCAGGTCTTTTACGAGCATATGACCTACTCCTGCACAGCGCCAGATACACTCGAGACTACCGTGGCCACAGTCACGATCACGATTACGCTGAGCCAGATTGCTCATATGCTCGGCATTCCTCACCAGCAGCCGCCGGACATGGTTGGCCCGGACGGTCAGCCACTCTATAGTGCCGCGCTCCCAGCAGATACCACGCTCTTCTCGATAGTGATGGACATGTGTGGCGGGGCGTTTACCACGCCCAACCACAACTGCACGTCCAAGTCGATGTGCCCGAGCAGATATTGGTTCCTGGACACCGTTCTCCTCAAGAACGCGTGTCCGTTGCAGCACGTGGCCGAGCGCAGGGGTGACCTCCTCCGTTGCCTCTATGCTTTCCATACGGGCGCTTGGTTTTCTGTCCCATCGCTTATCTGGGGGCAGATGCACAAAGTTTGGGATGGCCTCGTCAACAAGAGGAAGAGGAGAACAGCGAGTTGGCGGCTCCCCTTTCCATTCCTGATCGCTGCTTTTCTCAGCAGTGCCAGTACACCGGTCAGTCGGACTGACATTCAGTTGGCACCGCCCGCCCGCTTCACATCTACTCAGTGGGATCGGGTGAGGCGACACTTAGAGCGACAGGACCATCAGGGTGATCCACCAGACGATGTAGATATGGATGCCCCGGTGGAGATGGATGAGGGAGAGCCAGCAGGGGCGGAGTCAGAGGACGCGGAGTCAGAGGAGGAGGAGATGGATGTCGCTGCAGAGCGGCATGATATCTTAGCGACAGGCTATTCCTGCCTGGCAGCTGACGTAGAGCGGCTCCAGCAGGGTTTTTACGAGCATGTCCAGGTGACGCAGAGTCAGCTGGCAGGTATTCAGACGGACATTTCTTCTCTGGTGCAGGGCCAGAGAGCGATTTTAGATGAGTTCCGAGCCTTCCGGCAGGATCTGCAGTTCCTGTTCGCAGGTCGAGCCTCCACCTCCACTTCTGCTCCCACCGACCCACCACCACCACCACCCGCCCTCGAGTAGCTGCACTTTATTCATCTTTTCTGCTTTATTTTCTGTATTTTTCTTTCTTTCTTTCTTTTTATTTATTTATTTTTTTGATAAGCCATGTTGGCCATGTTTAGTTTCTTTTTGAGTATTCCACCTGCAGGTACACTTTGTACTAAAACTCATTTTCACTTATATGGAATACCTTTTTTATTTTATTTTCTTTTATGCCATGTGTTGTCTTTACTGTCTTTATTTTGCTTTCCGTCAACCTATCTGTTCTCTATACTTTGACTATGTATGTAGTACCACTTGTCTAATTGTTATATGCGATTCAGTTGATGATTTCCGTTTATTACCGCCTGGTTTCAATTCCCAATACTGTTGAGATTACTTCAACACAGTATGGCGGTAATAAAGAAAGGCAGCCCCTTTGCGTGCTATACGTTAGCGCGCCTGGATAGTCAATATCTTATCGCATAGACCTCTTAGACAATCGGGAAACACCAGTTCAGACCATTAGATTTACAGTGATATTGGCATTGTCTGTTTGTGCATAAGTATTTCATTATGTTCTATTTATCTACTTTTTGTTCCTCGTAATGCTCGTGGTATCCAGTTGGTATTCTGTGCAGATTTTTCTTATTTACAGGATGACCGCTGCTGTGGAATTCCATTTTTCTCGCATTCTGCCATCCCGGTAACTTCTTTCCTTGCTCTTCTTGTCCAAGCATTGAGGACAATGTTGCATATAAGTTTGGGGGTGCGGTATGCTATACCACTTGCATATGCATGCAATGTTCAGTCATTATATTGAGTGTCATTGTAGAGCAGTTTTTTTCTGTGATATTTTTGCATGCTTGCTATGATGTCTTGCTTTTTAAAGGAAGATCATTCGAATAAATGTCCGAGGTAAATGCAGCAGGTAGTTAAGAACTTTAACATTGTAAATACCCGCGCTTTTGCAAGCTTGATAGTAAGCTAGAACGGTCTACATTATTGTCCAAACTCGAGCACGTACAATTCTTGCCCTAAATTTGTCCTTAACCGCACAAATTCGCACACATGCAGTTTAAATTGTGGGGTATAAGTCTGAGGGAGAATTTTTGAAATTTTTGTTTTTATCTGAACAGCTTAGAGAATAAGTTCTTCCGGTTGTTGAAAAAAAAAATAATAATAATAATAATAAAAAGAGAAAATTATGCAATAAGCCTTCTCACTAAATAAACCGGATTTCTATGCCTCAAAGCAGGAAATATTCGTGTAAAAGTGTGTAAGGTTGAGCAGTAATAAGCGGATGGCTTGCTTACGCTCATCGCCTTGTAAGCTCGGTTATTAAGTCCGAGGGGTGCTTCTTCGCCTAATGCCCTAAAACCAATTGGTTTGGGAGTCATTGGCCCAATGCCGCTACATGGGCTTACAAGAAAGCAAAAAGAGCTAAGCATTGCACGGTCATCCGCACATGAGCAATCATGAATGTTTTGTGATAATGAAACAACCGGGTTGAGCATTTTCAATGAGTTTTTCTCTTAAAAACAGATTTGTTCATTTTCTTCTCCAAATATGACAAAAGCCACGCGTTAGAATGCATGTTCACTTTTCAAAGAGGATTTTGGGGTTGGAATTGTTATAGTTGTTCGGGCTGGCCAGCATGTGGGGACTGTCGTTCATTTATAGCTTGTGAAAGTCCATTTTTGCTAATGACCACATAGTTCTGTAATACTTGTTGCATTTGCCAATTGTGAAATGAATGGATGAGCGCCCTTTATCTAGTTGATGACTGAGCATGATTAAACTTTTGTATAAGATAGTTGATTTCCTTTTTGTAATATTGTATTGCTAAGGGACTAGCAATATGTAAGTTTGGGGGTGTGATAAGTGTTCAATTCTATGCATTTGAACCCTCTTTATTGCATATGTTAGTTCCGTTTTTGCGTTTACCGAGATATGTTTACGGTATTTTTGTGTTTTTGATGTATTGCAGGTATTGGAGTAAATGGAGCAAAGTTGGAAGCTTTCTGCAGTCAAGAGATGAAATCAGAAAATGTTGCCAAGGCATTTCGATCAATCGAGATGTGGATTTCGATCAATCGACATTTCGATTGATCAAAATCTCATTTCGATTGATCGAAATCTCGATCAATCGAAATGCAATTTCGATCAATCGAAATGCTGCAGAGCCCACTTGGCCACTTGCTCACCTGCTCTCCCATTTGCAACAAAATCCCCCTTTTTGCATGACTTAGGGGGATTGTCTGACTTGAACAAGACTTTTGGGGGCCTTCTTGATACAAGAGATATATATAATGATATATATATATATATGGTGGGCCCAAAGGAGCCAAAAATCATACAAAAAGCACCAAAAGCCACATATCTCATATCTCTCAATATACAAATCAGAGGAAGAAGAGAGAGACCTTCGGGAGAGGAAGAGAAAAGCTGAACCAGACCAAGAAGCTTCATTCTCTTCATCAATGGAAGGGTGCAAGGCAACCATGAGCAACTAACTCTTCTACTAGGGTGTTGGTTTCAACCCCTAGCCATGTAAACTTGTTCATCTTTGTAGCTCTTGGGGATTTGTAATTAAATGTTGATTATTTAGCCTAGTGATTATGTACACAAATACATTTCTTATATATATTCATTTGATATGGAATCTATTCTTGTCTTAGAGTAGGTTTTGTCACTTGAATGCACAACATTTGCATATTCCACAAGAAGTGCAAATGATGGTTAGATAATGGTGTTTAAATGAATGTGTGATGCTAGTTTGTATAGACCATGCCAAGACAAGGTAGTTTGGATGCATGTAGTGTTTACGTAGAGAGTAGGGTAATTAGGTAGTTAGTTAGGTTGAAGAGCTATGCTTGTTGAAGATGGATTATGATAGGTTAGCACACACATTGATCTTTTGATATGTCATTGAGGTCACAAGCCTAATGACATTGTTAGGCATTTAATTAATGAACCCCATGCTTGCTACACTTATGAACATGTGAATGGCTAGTGGTGGAAACCAACCCTAGTTCTCTCTCCCGACTTTACTCTTTAATTTTATCGTCATTTCATTTACGCAATAGTTTTAAACACAAAACCAAAAACCTGTTTCTTTAGAATTAAAGTAGAATTAATCTTTCTTTATGACAATTAACGACTAGTCCTCGTGGGATCGATACCCTCTATATAGAACCTTATCTACAAAGATTCGTGCTCTTGCGAGTGGTTAAATTATATTTTGATAAAAAGGGCAAAAATTAAGCTTACAATATAATTTAGTTCCGACCACATCACACTGGACCAATGAACCCTCCATGAGGTAATACTTACAATCCCACATGGAGGAATCATCCTGGTTTTTCTTACAGTAACCAAGGGGCAGCAATGCAACCATCATATCAACCTAGGACTTTTGTGCCTCAACAGCAATATCAAACACAAAGTCCTATGGCCCAAAGAATTTCTGCTATTGAAGACAAGCTGACTCTTACCTTGTCTAAATTTGACAAGCTTGATTCTCTCATAGAGACAGTGCAAGCTACTGCAGCAACAGTACAATCTATAGTTCAGCTAGTGCACTCGCATTCTCAATCCATTGCCAAACTGGAATCTCAGTTTGGACAGCTTGCTACTTCATTGAGTAAAAGAGAAAAAGGGAAGCTCCCTAGTCAACCAATTGCTAATCCAAGAGGGATGCAAGCTTCCACAAGCAACCCACACCATGAGCAAGTTCAAGCCATTACCACTTTGAGAAGTGGGAAAATAATTGACAATAAGGTGGATGAAAAGAAAGAAGGAGAAAAAGTGACCACAAGTCCAAGTGCTGAAATTCCTTATGAGCCCAAGGCTCCTTTCCCATAACATTTTCTTGAAGCATCTAAATTGGGGAAGCAAAGGGACAAGCTACATGACATGATGGAGGTATTTCGCCAAGTGAAGATTAATTTGCCACTCCTTGATGCCATCAAGCAAATTCCTCCTTATGCAAAATTTTTGAAGGACTTGTGCACTCAGAAAAGACGTTCTAAAAGCCATGTGCCAAAGAAAGGTAATGCTGCCACAACAAGTAAGTTCAATAATTCAGTAATGTACTCCTCCCAAGTACAAAGATCCTGGTGCTCCAACTATCTCATGCATTATTGGGGAGCACCATGTGGATAAAGCTCTTCTTGATTTGGGTGCAAGTGTGAATTTGCTACCTTATTCAGTTTACTTACAATTGGGCTTGGGAGAATTGAAGCCTACCTCGGTGGTATTACAATTTGCAGACAGATCAACAAAGTAACCCTGAGGAATCATAGAAGATGTGCTCATTAAAGTGGACAAGTTCTACTTTCCTGTTGATTTCATTGTACTTGACACTGAGTCGGTTCACAATCCGAAGAGGCACATTCCTGTGATCCTTGGTCGACCTTTCTTAGCTACTGCTGATGCTTGCATAAAGTGTAGGTCGGGGATCATGGATATTTCCTTTGGCAACATGAATGTCAAGCTCAATGTGTTCAATGCTATCCAACACCCCCCAGATCAGAGTGATGTGTTCTGCATGGATGATATTGATGAATGTGTGGAGGAATTTGTTTCATCCTCTATATCTCGAAACTCCCTGGAGGTATATAAGTCTTTTTATGACTTTAAGAACATTAATGATGAAGGGTTGTGTAAAGAAATGCATGCTATGCTGGAAGTGGATGCTATTCAGAATACTCCACCATGGAGAATTCCAATTGAGCCACTACCTTTTCTCTCTAGCACTCCCTTAGTGCCTTTATTAGAGTCCCTTCCAGAATTAGAGTTGAAGCCTTTGCCTGACAAATTGAAGTATGTATTCTTGGGGGCACAGAAAACTCTTCCTGTTATAATTGCCTCTGATCTAACAAAAATTCAAGAGAAGAGCTTAGTGGAGGTTTTATACCAACATCGTGAAGCAATTGGATGGAGTGTTGCTGATCTTAAGGGCATTGGTCCCTCAGTTTGCATGCACAAAATCCATTTGGAAGAAGGATGTAAGCCAACTAGAGAGGCACAGAGGCGATTGAACCCCAACATGAAGGAGGTGGTAAAGAAAGAGGTTGTCAAGTTACTTGATGCAGGAATCATTTATCCAATTTCTGACAGCACATGGGTGAGTCCGACACAAGTGGTTCCAAAGAAATCTGGTCTTACCATTGTCCCTAACTCTATGGGAGAGCTTGTTCCACAACGTACTGCCACAGGTTGGCGTGTTTGTATTGATTACAGAAAGCTCAATTCTATGACAAGGAAGGATCACTTCCCTCTTCCATTCATTGATCAAATACTTGAAAGGTTAGCTGGTCAGAGCTATTATTGCTTTCTAGATGGCTACTCTGGTTATAACCAAGTAGCTATGGATCCAGAAGATCAAGAGAAGACAACTTTCACGTGTCCCTTTGGTACTTTTGCTTATCGTCGTATGCCTTTTGGATTATGTAATGCTCCGGCTACATTCCAGAGGTGTATGATGGCCATCTTTTCTGACATGGTGGAAAAATTCTTGGAGGTGTTCATGGATGACTTCTCTGTTTTTGGATCATCCTTTGAACATTGTTTGAGCAATTTATCACTTGTGCTTCAAAGGTGCCGAGAACGGAATCTGGTACTTAGTTGGGAGAAGAGCCACTTTATGGTGAAAGAAGGTATTGTATTGGGCCATATTGTTTCAGAAAGGGGCATTGAAGTTGATAAAGCAAAGATCGATCTAATTGCAACTCTGCCTCATCCAACTTTGGTAAGGCAAGTTCGATCTTTCTTAGGCCATGCCGGGTTCTATAGAAGATTCATCAAGGATTTCAGTAAAGTGGCTCGACCATTGTGCCATTTGTTATCTAAAGATGTTCCCTTTATCTTTGATGAAGATTGTGTGAAAGCTTTTGAAAAGCTTCGGTCTCTGTTATCCTCTGCACCAATTATGCAGTCTCCAAAATGGGCTGTACCTTTTGAAATCATGTGTGATGCCTCTGATTATGCAGTGGGAGCCGTGTTGGGACAAAGAGAAGATAAACGACCACATGTCATCTACTATGCTAGTAAGACTCTCTCTGATGCCCAACTCAATTATACAACCACAGAGAAAGAGCTTCTAGCTGTAGTGTTTGCCTTGGACAAATTTCGTTCTTATTTATTGGGGTCCAAGGTGGTTGTCTACTCTGATCATGCAGCATTGAGACACTTATTGGCAAAGAAAGAAACCAAACCGTGTCTTATTCGGTGGATTTTATTGCTGCAAGAATTTGATTTGGAAATAAAAGACAAAAAGGGGACGGAGAATGTGGTAGCGGATCATTTATCTCGAATCGTGTCTAAGCCGGTATTCGGTGCATTACCTATTCAAGACTCATTCCCGGATGAGCAATTGTTTGAAACTACTTTGATGAAAGTTAATGGCCAAAGGTTGAAGCATTGTGTGGAAGGATGTGTGCCAAGAAGAGACGTGGAGTCCGTCGACTTGACGGATCCCGTCTATCCGACTTAATCCCTTCGGAGAGTCAATCGTCTCCTACGGACGTTAAATTGTAGGTTTTGTATGTATTTATATACTTTATTTCCCTTAGTTTTCTTTAATTTTAATTTTTAGTTTTAGTTTTCTTAGGTTTTTCTTCAATTCTAGTTGCGTTTTAATGTTTTTTCTTTGAGTTTTTGATGTATAAGTTGCTTCCGGAGGATGCCAAGAGGTGTACTGAGGTATTTGGACTCAAGACGGGTGAAAATTCGTGCTCTCGGTCGACCTTGGGTGATGGAGACTCAAAATTATCAAGGTTCGGTCGACCTTGGGCGATGGAGGGTCCAACAAGCATCCAGGAGGGGGATCGATCGCCCCAGTCAAGGGGGATCGATCGCCCCATGTGTTTTTTAGAAGTTCCCCACCAGCAGGTGGGCGATCGATCGCCCACCCTAGGGGGGATCGATCGCCCAAGCCCATGGGTGGGCTGGCCGAAAGTGTATGCTATAAATGGACTCCTTATCCTCCTATGTTGCTACTACTTGCATCTTAAGCCTCTTTGAACTCCAATTCAAGTCCTACATCATCCGAAAAACTAATTTCTTCAATTAGTGATTATTATACAAGAATTTAACATTGATCATCATCAACTTCAACATCAAATTGGATCAAAAATCACTAGTTCTCAAAGGAAGCTCTCACTTTTTCAAGTTCAACATCAAAGTAAGTGAAGTTTTTCTTTGAAGAAATTGTTCAAATCTTTTTGAGGGCTTTTGAAGACCAAGTTTGGGGGATCAATTTGGTGCATTCATTTGTTCGATTTGGGTGGAAAAATTACCGAGAAAAGGAGGTTGAAGGTTACAAAAGAATTGTGCACACCAAGTGTTCGATTTAATTCCTCAACCACACTTTTTCTACTTCTATGGCACCAAAGAGAGCAAGTCACCAAGGTGCTTCAAGTTCCCGTAATCCTCGCCGAGCGAGGCATGATCCGACCACAGGTTCTTCACGATCTCGTCGAGACGGTATTCAAGAGAGATGGCATCCAAGGGCGTTGAATTATGAAACAACGTTTGACATAGCCGAACTTTATGGGATGTTTCCCGAGACACGGTGGGAGATTTCCGACATCCGTCGTCGTCGGTCGGCATCCATTTTTGTTCCACTCTCATCTACCATTTACCCGAGGCTTGTCAAGGTATTTTATCAGAACTTAATGCCGAAACCTGATGAGCGGGATGTGCTTACTTCTTCCGTAGATCGAACAATAGTTCAAGTGGACATGTCATCCATTGCCATTGCCATGGGTTGTCCTCATGAATGCCCAGCTGATTTATCTCATATCTATACTCCTTTACCCGACGAGTTATCGGTGGGCAATGTGGTTGCTCGATTGTGTGCCAACCAATTTTCTAGGCCGAAAAGGAATGCAGCTTCAAAGTCTTCAATGCCAAATCATTTATGGTTCCTTGACGCTGTGCTACTCAAGAATGTATGTCCAATTGGACATAAAACCGAAAGACGTCAAGAGTTCCTCAGAGCCTTATATGCTATACATTTTGGGCATTGGCTGTCATTCCCACAGATTGTCTGGGGCCAGATGGAGAAATTCTATTCCAAAGTTGTGGCCAAGGTACCAGACAGTGCAAGTGACTAGGAGTTTCCATTCCCTACTATTATTCACCAGTTGCTTGTAGCACAGGGGTATGCAGTCCATGAGGATGAGCTTGCCTTTCCACATGACCTTCATTATGGCACGCATGACTGGAACTTGAGTCGATCTCATATGCATCAGAGAGTCATAGCGGCGCCTGGTGAGGTATCTCGGTTGGCCTAGGGAGGAGAGCATGTAGATATACCACCACCGGTGGACGGTCCAGAAGAGATGGAGGCAGAGGAAGAGGAAGTGCATGCACAGGCTGGTGGCCATGATTATCAATATTTAGAAGGGCAGATTGCTGGGTTGACAGCCCAGTTTGGCACCTTACAAACAGAGGTCTCCACACAGTTTGGTGCAATGAGAGCAGAGATGGCGGATCACTTTCGTGACACTCGCCAAGAGCAACTAGAGATGAGGAGGATGATGCGTGCACTGATGCGCCAAGCAAACTTGGATCCAGATGCTCAGTCACCACCACATCCTTGACAGGAAGGTAACCATCTTTTGTATTTTATTTTATTTTTAGCTTTTATTTTTCTCTTTATTTTTCTTTTTGTAGTTAGATTTTTATTATTAGAAGAAAAAAAATGAAAAAATGAAAAAAAAATATTTTATTTTCGGATTTTTCTCTTTCATATTTATTTTCACCCATACTATTTTCACTTGATCTTTGGGGTATAGTGGTTTGTTTTGACAGGTTTTAACATCCAAGTTTGGGGGTGTGCTTGCATTGCCTTCGTACTCGTGATGTACTCTATTTTCTTTCCACTACTCCATGATCCCGATAATATCGTTCTTACTCTTCTCTTTGCTTTGATTGATAGTAAATTGAGGACAATGTACAGTTTAAGTTTGGGGGTGAGGCGATGCCTATTTGTGTGCTTTATTGCAATATGGGGGAAAATTTGTGTGAAATTCTTTTTGTATTAGGATTTTATTTTATTTTATTTTCTTAGTTTGTTTCTTTATTTTATTTTGTTTTGTTTTTAGATAGAATGTTTTGACATCATTCAAGAGATTAATACCTTATGTAGGTGCTTAACTTGCAATTTTTGAGTAGGTTTTAAATCTTTGGAAACTGTGATTTAAATTAAGTGGTTTTAATCATGGTTTGCAATAACATGTTTTGAAGTGATTGATTTTAGTTTCCTTACATGCACAAACACACTAGCATAATCTTATGGGGTATAAACTTTGGTTTTGAGTTATTGAGTTACATATGCTTGATATTAATTAGTATCTCTTGAGAATGAGTACCGATGATGTGTTATACTTGACTTCAATGAAAAAAAGAAAAAAAAAGAGAAAGAAAAAAATGATGACTAAGCAATCAATTTGATCATTTTCATGAGTAACCGAGCCTCTATGCCTCAAGAAGCACGGAGTGTTCGCGTCAAAAGTGAAAGGGTGAGAAAAGATGAGCATTGGTTGTCTTGATTTGTAGCCTGACTGATTCGAGTAATTAGGTCTTCAGGGTATCTTAAAGCCTAGTGCCCTAAAGCCATCTGGTTTGGGAGTCACTGACTGAAAGCTTGCTACATGGATCTTTCAGAAAGCTTAATAAATCAAGACATTGCACAACCAATAAAGCAATGAGAAAAAAAAAAGGAGAATGAAGAAAAGAAAAAAAAATGAAAAAGTCATGTATGCATGATGGGAAGTATGATTTCAATAAGGGGAGCTAGTGAGTTGAAAGGGTATGTGCCTTAATATATTCAGAGCTTGGTTATTCTACATGAGAGGACTGCTAGTTCACTTTACACGAGGGAACTAGAGTTGATTATTTTGAGATATGTTGATGTGAATTATGCATGGGGACCATTGATTTGAATGATGGAATTTGAAAGTTTGAAATTATTCTTGAATGTAAGTTTGTAACTATGTATTGTAATCTTCTTCTTTAATTAATGTTGAAACAGAATTTTGAATGTTTGTGGGTAACATTTCTGGAAACCCTCACGAGACTATACTCGTCCACTAGGGGGAACCTAGGGATTTAAAGGCTTGTTGCATATGCTAAATGCAATCGTTTCTCCCACGAAAGTGGAGTTAGGTAGTTTAGTTAGTGTTTAGTAGTTTCTTTGTTTTAGTTTTGTTTTATTCTATTGCTAAGGGACTAGCAATATGTAAGTTTGGGGGTGTGATAGGCGTTGAATGTTACGCATTCTAGCCTCTTAACTTATGTATTTTATTCTCTTAGTGATAGATTATTTTGTGATTTTACTTTGTTTTAGTGTTTTCTGTATTTTCAGGGCCTTAATGATTATTTCAGTTAAAACCGTGCTTTTGGGTTTTTAAAGAAGACATCCAAGATGGTGAGATGAAGCCTACATCAAGGAGATTCACTCAACCATTTATTTCAACTCAAATCAGCCCAAGAAAGAGGTCCAAGAGAATTATAGTTGCTTAAGAAGGTTTCGGGCCTGAAGCCCAAATCTGCGCATAATGCAGTCTTAATCCCGTTTTGGAAAACGGACCAGAAGTCTTATTTTCGAGCATTAAATCAACATTATTTTCGCGTAGGGTTGAACGAAATTTGATTCTGCACACTTTTGTATTTCACGAAAATTCTGTAAAACGGACTTCTAGTGGGTCAAAAGTCAGGCCGAAGTCAGCAGGAAAAACCCACCTGATTAGTGCTGCGGGAAACCCTAATTTATTCCTAATTGGATTAGGACTTTGGTATATTCTCTTGGAGAATAAAGTGAAGACTTGGAGGCTGAATTGGGAGAGCTTACACAGGGATTGGAGAGAACACAGAGAAAGTCTGAGAGGGCTGAAGAGAACAGAAACATATTGCAGAGCCATTGGAGAACGAAGTCATACGCGTAATTCAGAAAGATGATGTCTTCTTCCTCAACAGTTGAAGCTTCTTCTTCTACCATGAGCGGCTAGTTCATCCACTAGGGTTTTGATGTAGCCCTAACAAAGCATCAATGGTTTGATTATTTTAATTATTGGGGACCATTATATACATGCATAGATTGTGTAATTGTGAGGATTCTTATTAAGGAATTGAGCAATAAAAGTCTTGTAAATTCAATCTCAATGATTTCTTATCTTGTCTTAGATATTTAGTTGTTGTTATTGAACTCAATCTCTTTTGTTTTCTGTGATCATGAGAGAGATTATTACACAATGGTAATCACTGAATATATTGTTATAAGCTTTGATGGATTATGCCTAGAGAAGATGAACCATACTACACCCTAGATTAGAGTAGTTAGGCAGATGGCCCATGCCAATCGAAGATAGTCCATGGCTTAGCCTTAATCATATGTTATCTTCTTGACGGATGAAGGTGAGCTTGTAGCCACTGACACCACTTATGCATGATGTAATTTCCCTATAGTTGATTCAATTGACCATTGATTGTGGAGTTAGTGGTGAAGTCAAACACCCTAGATTTCTCTCCTATTATCTTCACTATCTTGTTTACTTTGATTTATTTTATTTTATCTTTTTAATTAGTTTAAAAATCAGAATTATTTTCTTATAAATTTAATTAGAATTAGTTCCGTATTCCAACTCGTCAGACCATAATCCCTGAGGTACGATACCCATTCCTTTCGATAGTCCTATTCTGCAAGGAATTCGTTCTATTGCGAAGTGTGAAAATTTTTAATTGGTATACTTTTTGAGTCACACTCACACACGAATCATTTATCCAATGGGTTATGTTATAATTGTCTAGGTGATTTTGTCACGAAATTGCCAAAGGGGGAGATTGTGAGATATAAATTTATAATTAGCATATTTCGGTGATCAAAACCTGATTGATCGAGTTGTAATTTTTGGATTATTCTTTGTATCGATCATCGACAACTTCGAGCTGATACTCAAGTGCATGGAAGCTGACAAATCAGTTAGAACACCATATAGTACAGGTAAGTATAGTGAGGACACTCTGCACTTTTTAGTTCCGAGCCTATTTTGAAAAATCAGGGGTTAGATGCAAAATTTAGGATTTTTCAAAGTAGGACCGGTCCCCAATATTTAGGACCGGTCCAACTTATCTCGGCGGTTTAGTTTTTGCAGGTTTTCAAAAAGTCCCACCGGTCCTATTTATTTGGCACCGGTCCCACTTAGCCTATTCCAAATAGGAAATAGATTTTGATGAAAATCCTGATTCCTATTGGGTTTGAAACTTCTAGGAAAGTTCTATTTTGGTATTTAACTCCTTTTCTAAGTAGAATTAGAACTTCCTTGCCTATATATATGTATCCATATTTTCTCTACAAATTGGTGAAGAAAGATGCCTTGAAAAATTAATATTTTAGAGAGAGAAAGTATATACATTATAATTAGGGCTATATATTTTTAAGAACACACATCCATACTACACGAGTGATATTTAGGATGGTGTTCTACTTCTGATTAGCTGCTCAGAGACTGCATCAAATCGATTTGCTGATCAAAACATTGGATTGAAGGTTCTCCGCTTGCTTGCTTGTTGAGGAAGAAAGGTGACCAGATTGCACTACGAAGGGAACAAAATACTTGCTGAGTATTTTGGTTCTTCCAGCAACCTTTCTGTAAGGGTGGTGACGTTAGCCGGAAGTTTGCAGCAGTTAGACGTGTTGTCGCAATCATAAGCCTAAGGTGTTTCGCATCAGATCCTTGACAGAGTGAAGAGGGATGTGAGACTGAGACAGAGTCTGTTGTACTTTGCTTCATCATAGTGAATTGGTTTCCTGAGGCATGCCGCCTCCCTCCGTGGTTTTTCCCGCTTTGGGTTTCCACGTATATCTGGTGCATTCTTTTCTTTACTTGTACTTTATTTATTTGCTTGCATTAATTGTTTGATTAATTGGACTTAAAATTGAAGTAATTAAAAATTAAGCAAACGAGCAAGTTATTCTATTCACCCCCCCTCTAGGTTCTAAAATACTTTTCACAATCGCTTCCGCACCGCGCAACTCACAGATATTCCTTCATTTTTTCTTGAATCGAAGCTAACACATGCAACTCTCCATCCTCATCAAGTTCAAAAGGATTGGAGAGTTTGACATTCCCAGTATTTATAGCGGGTTTAGGGTAAGAAACAATGGAGTCCACCACTCTTTCACAGGACACAAGAATCTTCTTCATCCTCCTTATCTAGCTTCCCAGTATCAGTACCCGAAAGAGCTGTAAATGGGTCTTGAGCATCCACTTTTTTTTTATTCATATTTTTCCCAATAGGTACAAGTTTCCCATTCTTTTTTTCAATCCATTTCGCTGTAGTCCTCTGTTTCATCTCTGTTTTCACTTTCAATGGACAATTCTTCTCATTATGATCCACCCTCTTACAGAGGTGGCAATAGCTCAGTTTCCACTCATATTCAATGTCAACAACCCATTCTTTATCATGCAATGTGACTTTCACTTGAGAAGGGAAGACCCCTTGTACCTCCATTTCTATCATGACGGGCACATAATAGCCTCTCTAGTCTCTCCCTAGTTGCAGCGGGATCATCCATAGATAAAGGCTTTGAGAAATTGGAGAAGATTTTAGAAACAGCAGTAGCACTTCTCACTTGAATCAGTAAATTGAAAAGCCTAATCCACGTAAGTGCCTAATCATGTTTAATATATATATATATATATATTGATTGAGTTTCCCGGTAATTCTCTTGTTTGGAGATGTTTGTTAAGGTGCTTGTCATGCTGCTGCTTAATCCATGATTTTATTTGTATGCCTGCTGCTTAATGCATGATTTTATTGTTCGTGAATGTAGAAATTGCTACACTTTCTCATGAATTTTGTGTCTGGGACTGCCATAAGAGAATAGAAGCTTGTGACATCAGTAGAAATGTTAACATTTCTTTTGGAAAACAGAATCAACAATACAATGGTTAGAGAAGGAAACACTCAAGGAAAGAACTCTACCAGCTGCTGTTCTCTTGAAGGTTTGATCAATTAAATTATAGAATATGCGAGGAAGAATCTAGTTGGATCTTATAGCTGGTTTGGAGGATTTGGATTTTGTCAGCTTGGTGTAAAAAAATTCATTTTCTTGTTGTGGCTTGTTAATTTGATGGTTGGGATTGGTCTTGATTAATCCTTGTTTTTTAGCTCAGTTACTGTGAGATCCTTCTGGGGTAGGATTTGTTTTACTTTTCTGTTTGTATAGTTGGTTGGTGGATCAGTTCCTGGCCTTGTATTTGCAAGGCCTTGGGGTATTTTTTTCCAACACTTTTTTAATTTCATATGAATGTATCTTGTTTCAAACTCATTAAGAGCACGTTTGAGAATTGAGATTGCTACTCCATCAGCTACATCGGGCTCTTTAGAGTCCGATTTGATGCAATGTTCGAGCCCATGCCCGCATTAGGTTCGCGGAAAATGTGGGCCCCATTTGGAGCTCACGCTCGGGTTGGGGATCGGGGAAACCCAAATCCAGCCCTGACTTTTTTTGTTTTGTTTTAATAATGGGGACGTGAAACCCTCCTTTTTACAAGCGCAAGGGCATGTGACCATTGGCTAGGGGCCTGTTAGGCTCCCGAAAATTGGCCAAAATTGCTTTAAAGAAGTTTTTTGGCTAGGTTTTTTTTTTTTAAATATCTTGTAGACAAATCTCTTCAATATAGCCGTTACTTGTTGGGGGGACTATTTGGCAGAAAATGACTATATTGTCAAAAAAGCAATTTTTTTTTTTCGAAAAAAAATATTTTTTGATTAAAAGACTTTTTGGCTACCAATATAGCTAGTAGGGCATTATTTGGCTAATTCAAACATTCCCAATACTATATTGGCCCAAGTTTATTTTTTATTTTTAACAAATAGTAAAAAAAAGTGGTTAAGATATTGTTTAAATTGGAAATTATTGTATTATTTAAACTTTTATTACATAAAACTTCATAACATCTTAAAAGCTAAACTTATATCATAGGTTTTCATCACAAAAGCGGTTTCACAAAATATCTAGCAAATATTTCTTGAACAAAATATCTATCAAATCTTTCTTGAATCTGGCTTATTTATATCAACTACATATTTATATCTTTGTCCCGAATCTGACTTTGGTGAGAATAGATTTGTGCGGAAAAAATGGATGGGTGTTGACTAAAACTAAGTGGCGGAATTTTCTCATTTGGTAGCGGAGTACATGTTCCAACGTTGGTGTGACGCTTATCTTCAATGATCCTGTTGTGAGGATGATGCATGTTTGCATTATGAGGCATAAGTCCTCTCTCTCTCTCCAAAAAATGCATAGGTCCTTGCGTGATTACCCACTTAATCTGCAAGACCCCAAAAGCCCATTCCACATATTTCTTGTAGGTTCTTTGAACAAATAATTTTTTTTCGAAGTAGTTGGGTGCAGGATGGTTTGCATCAAAGTTGCCTACTTAGGGTATATACCATAAAGTAATACCCATTTGAATAGTGATGCTCATTCACCACAAAATTAATCAAAGGCAATTGGTTGAAATGATTTAACGCATTTAGATTATTGTGTGAACCTGGTATTCCAAAGAATGCATGCCAAATCCACAAATCTTGTGACGCTACCAAAGAATGATCCAACGCATTAAGTTTTTACAAAAAATGTACACAAAAGAATAAAAATGCTATTGCTGGAAAATCAAGCAATAAACATATATAAGTTCAAGAATTAGATGTAACAAACATATATATAGTATAGATTCATTTAATTGTATTTAAAAATTAAAAAAACATATAATTTACTATGAATGTTAACCGTTAATTTATTATGGAGTAGAAGAGAAATTTGGTAGAATACGTGTTTAAATATAAATGTAATTCTTCGTTAACAGTCGTTTAGAGAATATTAGTAATTTATTTTTTAATTTATAAAGGTGTTAAAATGTATAGAAAATATAAAAAAATTATAAAATTTTACCCAAATCTTAGGGGGAAAAGTTATTTTTGGAAAATTTTATTTTTTATTGTTTGAGACGGGGATCTTTTGCACAAAATGTGATAGTTAAATAGTTATTTGCACCAAAAAAAAAAAGTTGAGGGATTTTTTTTTGCACTGGGTAAAAGTATAGGTTTTTTCCCCCCTAAAAAATACATATTGGTACGTTTACAAACACGTATTATATATATATATATATATATATATATATATATATATATATATAACAGAAAATTAAAATTCGAGTTTGGGTTTGGGTTAGGTTCAAGTTGTTGGCACCTCAACCTAACCTAATTAAGTTCGGGATGAGATTTTTTAACCCAGGCCCAACCCTAATTGTAAATATGGTTGTTCAAACCAGTGAAAAATCAATTTGGACTTAAGTTGGCCCACCCAAGTTACACTTCTAAACTAATGCACATGTTTACTAGTGTATGGTAAAATAGTAAAATTCGTAATAAAATTACTCTAAACAACATTGTTATCAAACAAATTTAAAAGTGCTATATAAAATATATCATCACCAAACGCCGAACATGTTTTTTTTTACTAACCGCAGTTTTATGACAACTTTACTATAAAAGAGATTTTACCGCTACAACAATAATGTCAAACGAGTACTAAGAGTAAGACGATGAATGCAGAAATTGATAAATGCATCTCGGTTAAAAAAAAATATATGGTCACTTGTCTGGCCCGACAATATCCAAGGCTTGGGTTGACTCAACATGACCCAAACTCGGATTGGAGTCTGGTGAACCTAACTTGCACCCCTACTAAAAACCCTATCTGACGGAACAGAGGAATGTGATATGAATGGACTACAAAATTAATTGTTGCTCCTCTAAAATTTGGTGTATTTTCTTATTTAGTCAAAAAATTTCACAATTAATGCACATATTATTATAAAAGTTTATGTATGTTTATAACACTGAAAAGGTCAAAAACTTGGGCCTTCTTGATTTGCAACGTGTTAGAAACAGAAAACAAACTTTTGATATGCTTGAAACTTTTTTAAAGAACGTTTTTAGGAAATTGAGGGGCAAGAGTATGGGTTTCCGAAAACAGTTAAAATGATTTTTCAAAATCCAAATTAATTAAATTACTATTTCAGTATCTAATTGTTTAATCTTGAATCCACGTAGACATTCAAATTTTAGTCTGTTACATCGGTTTCAAAGGCAAAACCATTTTTCAGAAAATTGATGAGAAATTTTGAAGGATTAAGATAGGGAAATATTGTTTTAGAAATTAATTATCGCGCAATATTTTTTTGCGAATGTCTTAGGAATCTCTCCTCAATACTCCAAGGTACTGATAATATGACATTCTCGACAGGTGTAAGCTTTCTATCTCTTTTAAAAACTACCAATTTCACTGCAATATTCCGATGTATTGTATACTTTCTTCTCTGCACATTTCCTAACATAACCGAACTCCCGAGTTTGTGAATCTCGGTAATCTAGAGTTACTACTAGTCAAAAGCGTCATCCAAAATTATTTTCTATAACTGGTATTTCCATTATTTTTATTTGGTAAGCAATTTCAAGCAAAGAACGTGCATGCTTCCAAGTGAAACTTGGCTTGTAAAAATAAATTCCTTCAGGATATGTACATTCAAACTCAATCAAATGAATGACTACATAAAGTGCAATACCTTTCCTTCAGTTCGGCATAAATCAATTAATTAAATCTCTAAGGTAAAAGTACTTC
Organism: Cornus controversa; assembly: GCA_026545225.1. Classification (NCBI taxonomy): domain Eukaryota; kingdom Viridiplantae; phylum Streptophyta; class Magnoliopsida; order Cornales; family Cornaceae; genus Cornus; species Cornus controversa. The sequence goes on along the minus strand of CM048845.1, from coordinate 34,106,019 downwards.
TTTCTAAGGTAAAAGTACTCCTCCTAGATAGCAACCTGAAATTAATACCATGACAACATGAAGATTATCTCAACATCACATTTGCTTCATTTTTTTTTCCTCGAAAATTAAAACAAACACACATATACCTGCAACATGCCCCTAGCAGAGCTCGAACTCTCAACCTAACTCCTTTTGAAGAGGAGAGATCGATCATATCAACAAAAATATTTTCATGTTAGATACTAATTTGACGTGCTCATTTCAAGAATAGCCCCGTTCAAGGACTTCACTGTTGTCGATTGAGATTACAAAACTTTTTCAAGGCAAATTATCAACTGATCCTCATTATCGCATTGTTTTTGTTTGCCATAAATTTTCCATTTTCCAACATAAGACCAAATACCACTACCCAAGCCTTTACACACAAATGAGCTATTGATTTTGTAGGCTTACATGCAAAAATAGTTGGCATATGGTTTGCAGAACTAGGCTTCCATTCGTCTGTTGCAACACCAAATACCACTTTCTTGGCATGTAAATCCAAAAGTCCAATAGCTTATTGACACTACAACATATTTATTTTTTTCCGGCGGTTTTTGACCGGCGGTTCAAGAAGTGCCGGAAATTTGAAGTTATTACCGGCGGTTTTTAAAAACCGCCGGTAATGATCAATAATTCTGGCGGTTTAGCTAGAAGCGCCAGAAATAGCATTGTATACCGGCACTTTTAAGGAACCGCCAGAAATATGGGCTTATTACCGGCGCTTTTTAAAAACCGCCGAAAATGAATAATACCAAACTTATAATCTTAGCCCAAACTTATAATCTTAGCCCAGCCCAATGAAACCAATAAAATGCATTACCAATCATTTTTAAAATAAAATGGACCAAGTCCAAGAGAATTAACATAGCTCAAACCTAAGCCCATGTTCTGAAAGCCCATCTATATATATTCTTTAACCACTCAATTACTCTCAACCCTAGCCACACAGCCCGCACTCCTCTCTCTGCATCAAGTCCCTACTCACGACTGGCGATCTGTATATTGTGTTTGCTCTCTCTCTCTCTCTCTCGTGGCATGGGAGGATGGTGACGATGGCTTTGGCGAGATCGGAGCAGTAGCTTTGACGAGATCGGTGATTTTCTAGGTATTTCTACTTTTTATAATTTTGTATGAAATTTCTTTCGTTGAAAATTTAGTTTTAGACTGATATGTGCATTTTGCATATGCGTAGATCAAATTGCATATTCACCGATCTGTAGATCACGAATCAAATTAAGATTATTCCTAATCCAATCCGATCCATGATCACCTCTAATTCCGAATGTGTTTTTCTTCCGAATTCTTGATTTCAAATGTGTTTTGTGAGCGGACGTAATTAATCTCACCACCCTGCTCAGACAAATGAGTTTCAAAACCTTCTGGTCATCAAAACTGCCATATAAAATTCAATGGGTATATCAGTGGTATACATGTGATAAAATGTAAAGAATTCACATAATAATATATTGAAAAGTCTAATGCCATAACATTATTAACTTCAATGCAAGTAAGTGAGTAATTGGGAGATATTATTTTAAGCTTGCTTGCACATTTTTTATATTTATTCCTTATTGTGTATGTGTGTTAGATTTATATAATTCAATGGAGGAAGAAGTGGAAACACAGTGAAAATGAGGTTGCTGCCCCAATAGAGGATGGAGTGCTCTGCAGAGACCGAACTGGACACTCTTGGCTGTTCTTCAAGGTAATTGTAGCGAGTGTTTTTGATTATTTTGTTTAGGTTTCTTTGCATGCATTTATGATTTTTCTGGGGGTCCTCTATCACTCTGCTTCCCTTCCCACTGTTTATTTAATTTGTTCCTTTCTATTTTTTCTGTATTCAACGAGGAGTTATCTAATGACTCAGAAGAATATAATTATCTATTATTTATAAAAAAATTATCAACAATAAGTTATCAAATGAATCAGAGGAATATACCATTGTTATTGATGATCACAGCATATTTAGTTTTTATTTTTCTGGCTTATTTATTTACAGTTTCTGTTGTACTTGATGTTAATTCGTGATTTTACATAGATATTGACTACATACATCATTACCTCACAATAGAAGTCTAAAGCAGAAAATAGATAAGAGATCGGTGATTTTCTAGCATTTTTTTCTTTCTTTTTTCCTTCTTTCCCCATATATATGTACTAAATCTATTCCTCTAGTAGCATAGAAATAACAGAGTGAATTACAATCGCTGAATTTCAGACTGATTTTTTTTTTCCTAGACAATAAGTGAATTAAAGTTGCAACGTTGATCCTTGACTGGTATAATGACCTTTCATGAAGCTGAAATGGTGTTTTAATTTTGAATCTTGGAAGGGCGGTAATCTATTAGTGTTGATCTAACTAATATATCTAACTAATATATGTAACACTAGTGTCTAATTGTACACTTTCATTGTAGGTTGCCGCATCTTCTAGTGTTCCAAACAACACTTGGCAAACTTCTTCTACTCAAGTCTTAGTTCAACTAGAATCCTTGTTTCGGTGTCTTGGATTTTTTCTGTTTACATTTAGCATTAATTTTTGTATTATATTTCTATATACTGTTTTCATTTAGTTCCTTCAATGGATGCTCAGCTTCCAAGTGACCTTCATTTGGTTCTCCAGATAAATGGTACCTTTTTTTTGTTCATTTCCTTTTGATGAAAACAGATCTTTGAATGTATGAGAATGGGCTAACATGAGAATGGAAAATTTGATTGCATTCATAATTAGTTTGTGGTCATTTCTGCAGTTACTTTAGTTCAACTATAATCCTTGTTTCAGTGTATTGGATCCTTTTTGTTTACATTCAGTGTTAACTTTTGTATTATATTTCTATATACTGTTTCCATTTAGTTCCTTCAATGGATGCTCAGCTTCCAAATGACCTTCATTTGATTGCATTCATAATTAGTAGTCTCATAGTTAGTTCCTAAGATGAACAATTTGATTGCATCCATCATTATGATGTTGAATGGACATGAAGATGAATGTTGGACATGACGTTATTTTTGGACTGAATTCAACTTGTTATATTTCATTATATCTCAACATTTCTTCCCTGTTACGCTTTTTATAACAATCATACTGTGGCATTATACTAGAAAAGAATGGAAGAAGATTTCGAGGAATTAAACTCAGCCATGAAGGGATTCTATTTAAAATGTGTTTTTATAATCCCATGGAGTCATACAATGATTTTGAGGGCATATCTCTATCAATTTTCTCTTGGTCTTTTTTATTGAAATAGGCTGTCAAGTTATATTTTAAATGTGATTTCGATGGAATTATGTGTTTGCAATGGCCTACAATGTGATTGCAATCCCTGTTGCTGCTGGCGTTTTCTTTCCTTGGGTAAGGGTTGAGTTACCGCCTTGGGCAGCTGGTGCATGCATGGCTCTCTCATATATATATATATATATATATATATATGTTTCACTAATTGAATCCGAAAACTGTGCAGTTTGGCTGCTCTATGCTGTTGCTGCCTCCTTGATGCTTGCTTCTGATGATCCAAAGGGCAAACAGATGTGTTGATTTCTGAGGCAGGACATTGAGAGGGGGGGGGGGGGGGGGGGTTTCTTCTGGTGTTTCATTTTCCATTTTATGATTTAGCTTTCATAAATAATTGAACTTCTTTAGTTGGAAATGTACCTTAACTTCCTTTCTATGCTCTGCTTTGTCATTTGTGTCTGGATTTACTTCCAATTTTAGGTTATGTAAATTGTGAGTCTCTTCTTCAATTCTATGAAAATTTGGAAATGCATTTGGACAGCTTTTATTATCTTTTATATGATTCATAGAAAAGGATCAATCTCATTTTCTATGAACAGATTTAACCCAAAAGGAGAAAGGAAAAAAAATTAAATAAATAACAACCTGTAGCTTTGAAAAGTAAAACACAAGTAGAAGAAGAGCACATAATCTAATCTGAAAAATCTATGAACAGATTTAACGCAAAGGAGAAAGGAAAAAAAATTAAATAAATAACAACCTGTAGCTTTGAAAAGTAAAACACAAGTAGAAGAAGAGCACATAATCTAATCTGGAAAAAAAAAAAAAAAAATTTACCGGCAGTTTTTGTAAACTGCCGGTAAAAGCAACATGTTCAGCAATTTACCGGCGGTTTATCAAAAACTGCCGGTAAAAACTGTCCATTATCGGCGCTTTGAAGATATTTGCTGGCAGATAAAACCGCTGGTATAATTCCGGCGGCGAAAAAAAAACCGCCGGTAATTATCGGCAATTTAGCAAAATTGCCGGTAATTCTCTACCGGCGGGACATTTTCTGGCAGATTTTTGAACCGCCGGTGAAATTTTTTCCGGCGATTTTGAAGGCATTTTCCGGCGGTTTAAAGCGCCGGTGATGTACAAAAATCTTGTAGTGTGAATCTGATTAATTCTCTCCTGCACTAAATAGTCCAATTAGCTCATTAGCATGTAAAGGCTTCGCTAAATAGTCACTTGCTCCAGTCTCAAGTACTTCACTATCATAAAGATGCTGGTCTTGTGTTGGCAAAACTTGGCAAAAGATAGAGATTAACAATGAGATAATGAGGATTTGCTTATAATTTTCCCTAAGAAAAGAGCTCACTAGTTATGGGAATGTGTCGCCACTCTTTATGGCGAGAAATTATTAAATGGTCCAAAACTACATGGTCCTGGCCCCACATACAAGACCATCTAAATAATAATTTCTCCATGCAGAATGTACTCATTCTTAGAAGGTTGATAAGAGGCCTCTTAACAATCACTGAATCAATCACACCTCTAGTTGAACTCATTGAGGCTACCGTGAAGCAACAAGCATCGTTGCTCAGTTGAAGGAATGAATCTGTATGAGAATGAAGACCTTGGCACTTAAAACTTAGCCGAGAAAGTAGGAAACACCACAATTTTTTTTTCTTAAGACTAAATTCTATTATATATATATACACACTAGTGTATGCTTATACCTACAACACTATCATACACTTAGAATAGTAATTGTTAGATATAATTATTTTGAACTGTAAATAGGTAAAAATATTATGACACACTATCACTTTCGACCATTACATTAATTTTTTATCTTATTATACACAATTGGTTTTTTAACTGCTTTCGACCTAAATGTACTTCACATTTCTGGTGTCAAACCTTACGGGACGGTTAATTAGGATTAACCCATTAGCAGGTGGGACCCATTTCTATGTTGATGTAAGATCAGTTTTCAATGTGGTAGTTGGATTCCAAACAGAGCACAACAATGATGAAGTAGACGTTACAACGGTTATTTTTGGAATAGCCATCGGGAAGGATCAAGGGGCCTGGGCTTGCTAGTTATCCTATTTTATTTCTTTTGAGTGGGTGAGGCCCAAGTTACACACTGGCTTGGTCTAAGCCCATGCAAAGCCTAAGGGCTAAACTTTATAAATAACCATTACATATATAAAATTTACTTGACCTTTCAAAAAATAAAATAAAATAAAAAGTTGCAATGCTTGCAAATTTCTTTTTTTTAAGTTCAAGCAAACGCGTGCACACATCTAGAGAGGAAAATACCATTAGGTCACAAGCCTTAGTAGCAACTAGAAACAGAATTAACTAGCCTTTAACACACCGTAAAGATAGATAATACACTCATATAAATATACATGAGTTATTGGACACTTTTCAACTACATGTGGATGATATTTTTCAAAACAAAAATTTCAATAGACTTCTCTATTCTCATTTTGTCCACATGCATGGACCACGTGAATTAAAAAATAAGTTATTGAATTAAGATTTGAATTTTTTTTTAAAGTCACTAGTCAATTATTGGTATTTGTCAATCTACTAAGTTTTAAAACTAATTGAATTGCTAGGGATGTCAAAGGGGCGGGTTTGGGACAGGCACCCCTTTTCCAAATCTGTCCCACGAATAAAAAATTCTTCCCAAATCCGCTTCGGGGTGCCCCGTGTCAGAGTCGAGGTGGGTTCGGAGTGCCCCGATATATATATATTTTAAGAAATACAATCCAAACTTGAACGATTTTACCATAAATTTTGCAAAAAAAATTAAGTATAGACAAATACTTACAAATGATAATAACAAAAATGTTGTTAAAATTTAAAATTATCAAAACTAATGAATAAAAATAAAAATCATAGTTAATAAAAGAATATTTATTTATATATTTATCATTAATTGGGGCGGGTTCAGGCTTAGCGAATTTTAAACTTTCTTTTCAACCTGCCCCTAACCCGATTAGTATTGATGATGCAAAAATCCACCCCGAACTGGTCAAACACCAACCTGTAAAAAGGACAAGAGAAGAGTAATCGAAAGAGCACCGGCGCGGTGCCGGCCAACTACGCTCCGACGAACAAGTCAGAAATCGGAAGGGTTTTTCAAAGCTATAGAGGAACTCAGAGGGTATTAATTGCGTACCTGGTATATGGATTGCCTCTGTATTTATAGTAGTAAAGTGAGACTGTGTCATAGTAAGAGACTGTCTCTTGTAGATAGAGAAGTCCTGGTTAAAATAAACTTCCTATCCACGTCACTTTGAACTCATCCTTCACGTTACACGTTTCGTACTTCTAGTCAACTACTCTATCAGATGCCCCCTGTTCATGAGGGTCGATTGCTGGGCCTTATGAACACTTTGGACTGCTTACTGGGCTTCGTCTTTGGCATACAAATAAATACTTTTTTTCCTTTCTTTTCCTTTTTTCTTTTCTTTCTTTTTTTCTTTTCTCTCTTTTCTCTTTTTTTCTTTTCTCCCGCGCGTGGCAGGCGCCGGGTGGACCCGTCCAAGCCCGGCCGGGCAGCGCCTGGCCGCGCCAGGCCAGGTGCTCTCCAGGCCTCGCCAGGCCAGGCCATGCCCGGCCAGGTGGGCCTAGCAGCGCCCGGCCAGGTTGCCTTCCAGCCTTGCTCGAGTCTGACTCCGGCCAGGAGGGCCCATCCACGCCCGGCAAATTGGCCATGCGCGTCCACGCTCTGTGCTGGCTTCCTTTGCAACTGTTTGGCTTGTGAACATTACAAAAAAGTGTCTTTTAAACGTTGCTTGAGGACCGTTGGGAGAGAGCCGTTGGAGGGTTTACAACTGTTGGCTCCCTTTGCCTATATAAGCAGTCCTACTTTCATTTACCATTCACTCTAACACATCTTATTACTAGCTCTCTTCCCACCTACAACTTATTTCTCTTATTCATGCCTTACACTATTCTACCTTCTCTTTCTCGTTGTCTATACATCGTTGATTATAACTTTGACAAGCCAAACCCAGAGCTCTTTGCCCCCGGTTCTCCCCTTGTCCAAGTATTCAATTTTCTTCATTCTACAATGGCATATTACATCGAATGCCAGGATATCAACTCTATAATGACAGATGCCGATATTGAAGAGCTAGCAACTTTATTCTCTTTTCCAAACGGGGTCGTAGCTAGAGCTCCTTTGCCTGCAGAAAGGGCTTTTTCCATCTGTCTCAGAGAAACGTGCTTCTATAAAGGCCATTTTCTTTCGAGCCTACATTTCCTAATCCCGAATTTTGTAAAAGAGTTGCTCCGGTATATCAATCTCTGTCCTTCTCAGCTTACGCCTAACTCTTGGCGCATTATTATGGCCACCTTGGTCCTTTGGAGGTCTAGCAAGCTCACCCCTTAACCAACTATCAACGAGTTCCTAAGCTGTTATACTCTTTTAAAAAACAAGGACTGGCGCCATATTCAAGGTAGGTCTCGCGGGCCAGAGTGCCTTCCCAAAGGACTGGTGATTCTTGACAACAGTCAACAGATAAAGAACTGGAAGGAACGATTCTTTTTTGTCTCAGGAGACTGGGAGCTTTCTCCTCACTACATTCCCCGCACCTGGGCTGAAGGGGTCGTAAACGGTGAGCTTTTTCTATCCTTTCCTCTTTTTAGGCCACTTTCACCTTTCTTATGTATGCTTACACAGATTTATGTATTTTAATAAACCAGCGGTTAGAGTAGAACCCGAGGTAAGTCAAGAAGAGGAAGACAGGCTTGACTTCATTTATGATCTTAGGATGAGGGATGCGGTGGCCTTGACCTCCAACGCGGAATTGAACACACTAGGTTACCCCCCTCGCATGCCTAGGGATAGGCGAGGTATACTTTTATATTTCTTACTCTTCATTCCCTTCTCTTCCTAGAGTTGAGAAATATAAGTTTTATCGTAAACATCGTACAAGATCTCGGAGAAAGCCCGATCAAGACATTCGTATGCTGGCGAAAGGGAAAGGTGTCGCGGGATCCTCGTCCCCTGCCCAAAAAAGATGACGCCAACCTGTATTTATTAGGAGCACCGGTGCACCTACAGGTGGTGGCTTATCTTCCCCTCCCTCTATTAGGAATTCTCCCATCGCAGCCACCATGAGTACTCTGACTCCTGGCCCCAGCCCCTTTGTGATACCTTATCCTCCTCTATTTGTGGGTGGTAGTCTGGTCGACCCAAGTGCCTTTGGGGTGCCGACGACTCAACTTTTTGGTGGAGGCAACTCGCATGTATCCTTCTCCCCAGCCACTAGCCACACCGGGCTATTAACCCCTTTGGCCGGCCATACTGGTTCGTTGCTGGGTGACACATCCTTTGCCATAAAAAAGGCTGGGGAGTTTGCTCTCCCACGTGATCTGGAAAAGGTGGACGCTCTCGATTCCGTTTCCTCCACCGGATATTTGCTGGCCAATATAGCTCAGGTGTGCCCCTGACCTCTTTTTCATGCTTGGGTGAAATTCTAATATTTCTCTTTCTTAGCCGTGTGTTTCCCTTGTGTATTTAACAGGGCCTGACGATTGCCCATGGTCTCTCCAACCGTCTACTATGTGCAGAGGAGGAGCTGGGGAAGCAAAAAATAGCCTTTGCCAAGGAACGCGCCTCCTTTGCTAGTGAACGTACCAACTTTAACTCACAGCTTGAGACCCTTCGCGCTTCTCATAACGAGAAAATTCCTCAACTCCCAACTCAACCATGAACGGGAGGAGATTGTTAGGTGGAATGCCGACCTGCCCGGAATTAAAGAACTGGCCGTGGAGAATTTCAAGGAGTTGCCTGATTTTGATAGGGCCCTCAACTAGTCATACATTGATGAGTTTGAGTATTTTCGCAAAGTGGTGCAGGATCAATGGCCTGATATGAACTCCTCCGGTCTGCAACTTGGAGATCCCGACCCTTGAGCTGGAGTCTTTTTCTTTTGGTACCTATGTAATGTTCCTCTTTGTAGAGGCTCTATGTACCTTTTTCTATTGTTAATTAATGAAGGATCGTATATTTCTCTTTATTGAACATGGGTTGTTGTGTAGAGGTTACTTCTACATTCTTTGAAGTTTTGATTCATTCTGCTTGAGGAGACCCTCCATGGAGGTGTGTCCCCGTAGGGTCCTGCCCCCGTAGGGTTTTGTCTTTTCTCGGGATTTATTCACCCCGCCTTTTTCTTCAAAGGCCCTCCGTAGAGGTGTGTCCCCATAGGGTTTTGCCCACGTAGGGTTTTGTCTTTTCTCGAAATTTATTAACCCCGCCTTTTTTTTCAAAGGTCCTCCATAGAGGTGTGTCCCCGTAGGGTTTTGTCTTTTCTTGAAATTTATTAATCCCGCCTTTTTCTTCAAAGGCCCTCTGTAAAGGTGTGTCCCCGTAGGGTTTTCCCCTGTAGGGTTTTGCGGCAACAGTATTCAGGGAATAACACATTTTATTTCATAATAAAAACTTACAAGAGACAAACTAGATCTGGACAGGAATCCTATCTCGAGGTCTTGGGCATTAGCGCCAACCTCTAAAATGATACTTAAAGTCCGGCAGCACAGCCAACCTTTACAATGATGCTTGCTCAAAGTGAATGCAAGCTAAAACCTAAAAAGAATGGGGCAAAAAATTAATAAGTCAGGGAAAAACCTTACTGATAGAACTTCCTTAAATGCTCGACGTTCCAAGGATGGGTCAGCTGTCTTCCTTCTAATGTTTCCAACTAGTAAGTGCCTCGTCTTTGAGTCCTAACCACTTTATTCGAGTCCTCCCAATTAGGGGCCAGCTTTCCACTGCCGTGAGGTTTGGTGGCTTGAGTGACTTCTCGCAAGACTAGATCACTAGGCTGAAAACTCCTATGCTTAACTCTAGTGTTGTAATACCGGGACATGACCTGTTGATACACAGCCATTCGTATATGCGCCTGCTCCCTTTTCTCGTCAATGAAACCGACACTGGCCCTTAGTTCCCTCTCGTTGTGAACTGGATCATAATGCTTGGCACGATGGCTCGCCACCGTCCCCATTTCGACAGGCAGAACTGCCTCACTTTCGAAAGCTAAGAAGTAGGGTGTCTCTCCTGTGGGGACTCTAACGGTGGTCCTGTAGGCCCACAAAATGCTTGGCAGCAGTTCTGGCCATGCTCCTTTGGAGTCATCCAGGTGTTTCTTAATCATTTTAAATATAGTTCTGTTGGTTACCTCAGCCTGCCCATTGGCCTGTGGGTGGCCTGGTGAGGAGTACCGATGGTTTATGCCATGCTCTATGCAAAAATCTTGGAACCGTCGGCTCTCAAACTGCTTTGCGTTATCCATAATTATGACCTTTGGGACACCAAACCTGCATATGATTGATTTTCACACGAAACTGATGACATTCCTTTCCCCTATTGTAGCTAGGGGCTCAGCCTCCACCCATTTAGTGAAGTAGTCAACTGCTACAATTGCGAATTTCGTCTGCCCCTTTCCCATGGGTAGAGGGCCAACAAAATCCATTCCCCATTAGGCAAAAGGCCACAGGGCCATTATTGGTGTCAGCTCTTCCGAAGGCTGTCTCGGGATGTTGGCGAAGCGTTGACACTATTCGTACCTCTTGACAAAGTTCATTGCGTCCTACTGCATAGAAGGTCAGTAGTACCCCTGCCTAATGGCCTTGTGAGCCAAGGACCTGCCTCTTGCATGGTTTCCACATTCCCCTTCATGAATTTTCCTCATAACACTCTGCGCTTCCTCTGTTAACACGCATCGTAGGTAGGGTAAGGAAATTCCCCTTTTGTAGAGGATTCCATCAATCAGGGTGTACCTAGATGCCCTGACCCTAGTTCTGTGTGCTTCTGCTTTATCTGACGGTAATTCACCATTGCTTATGTATTTAACTATTGGGTCCGCCTATTCCATGCCCTGTGTGACTTGGTTTACTTCACATGATGTTGCTACTGTTATACTCGGGTGGTCCATGCACTCTACAAGCACCCCCCTTTGGGCGGCCTCTTGTGCCATAGCCAACCGAGCGAGAGCATCGGCATTGGAGTTTTCACAGTGGGGGATCCGCGTGATTGAAAACCTCTAGAAACGGGTAACCAGTTCTTGTACTCTTTGCAAGTAAGATTTCATCCTTGCTCCCTTTGCCTCGTATTCCAAACTGACTTGCCAGGCAATTAACTGGGAGTCGGTATGAGCTTTCAGTTGTCTAACCTTAAGGATATCATCTAGCTTTAACCCCACAATTAAAGCTTCATATTCAGCTTCATTGTTTGTTGCCTTGAATCCAAATTGCAGGGTGTATTTGAATGTTTCTCCTGCTGGAGATCTAATTAGTATCCCTGCTCCGCTGGCTTGTGTGTTGGATGACCCATCGACAAGCAATTGCTACGTGCACCCAGGGTCCATTAGGTCCTCCCTTTTTTGGTGGACTGTATCTTCCACTTTTTCCTGTTGAACCTGTTCATCTTCCCGGGGGTATGTAAATTCTGCTATGAAATCTGCTAGCACTTGGCCTTTGACTGCTATCCTTGGCTTGTATCGGATGTCAAATTTTCCTAGCTCCATGGACCACTTCACCAGTCGCCCCGAGGTTTCGGGTTTGAAGAGGACTTGCCGGAGTGGTTGATCGATTAGCACTTCAATGGTGTGCGCTTGAAAATATGGCCTGAGTTTTCTAGTCGTAGTGACCAAGGCAAATGCCAGTTTTTCTATGGAGGGATACCTTTCTTCTGCCCCCCAGAGAACCCTGCTGGTATAATAAACTAGCCTTTGCACTCCTTCTTCTTCCCGCATCAGCGCGGAACTGACTGCTACAAGAGAGACAGCTAAGTACAAGTACAATTCCTCTCCTACGCGTGCGCATGACAGAAGTGGGGGCGAACTGAGGTACTATTTTAGCTCATTTAAGGCCTGCTCACATTCTGGAGTCCACTCAAAGGCCCACTTGAGGACTTGAAAGAACGGGAGGCACCTGTTTGTAGCGTGGGAAATCAATTGGCTTAGCGCTGCCACTTTACCTGTCAGCTTTTGGACTTCTTTAATAGTCTTGGGCGATCTTGTATCCAGGATGGCTTGCACCTTCTATGGGTTGGCCTCTATCCCCCTCTTGCTGACTAGATAGCCCAAGAACTTCCCGGAAGATACTCCAAATGCACACTTACTTGGATTGAGCTTCATTTTGTACTTTCGAAGGACATCAAAGGCTTCTTGTAAATCAACCAAGTGGTTGGCAGCCTCTCGAATTTTGACAAGCATATCATCGACATAGACTTCCATATTTCTGCCAATTTGCTCCTTGAACATTCTGTTTACCAGCCTTTGATAGGTTGCGTCGGCATTCTTTAGGCCGAATGGCATTACCGTGTAGCAGTACAATCCCCTTTCTGTTATGAAGGATGTCCTTTCCTAGTCTGACGGCCACATCAAAATTTGATTATACCCTGAGTAGGCATCCATGAAGCTGAGCCGTTCGTACCCAGCTGTCTCTTCCACGAGCATATCAATCCGGGGGAGGGGGAAGCTGTCTTTCGGACAGGCTTTGTTTAGGTTGGTAAAGTCGACACACATGCACCACTTCCCATTAGATTTTTTAACCAGCACTACATTTGCCAACCAGTCTGGGTAATTGGTTTCCCGCACAAAGTTGGCCTTCAATAACTTCTCTACCTCCTCGGAAATTTCCGCATTTTTTTCTGGGGCAAAAACTCTTCGTTTTTGTCTCACTAGCTTGGCAATGGGGCCGATATTCAGTCGATGTACGGCAATAGTTGGATTGATCCCTGGCATATACTCGTGGGACCATGCGAACACATCCTCATTCATTCTGAAGAATCGCACCATCTCCTCCCGAGAGGTGGGTGAGAGTGACGATCCCAAGCTCACTTTTTTCCCCGTGCCTTGTTCATTCAAGTTGACCACAATTAATTCTTCCATCAGCTCTGCATGACGGACCTCTTCTTTTTCCTCCATCTCCTGTCCCTCAATGTTTAGGGTTTTTGTCATCTTCCTCTTTCTTAGGGAGGTGGCATAACATTCTCTGGCAGTGACTTGATCTCCTCTCAGTTCCCCAACACCATGCTCCATGGGGAACCGAATGAGGAGGTGGTAGGTGGAGGTCACAGCTCTCATAGCATTCAATGTGGCCCTTCCCAGAATGACATTATACGTGGTTGGGCAATCCACCACAAAGAAAGTCACCATCTTGGTGACTTGTCTAGGACTTGAACCAGCTGTAACCGGGAGGTCAATTGTGCCCAAGGGAAGGAGTTTCTCTCCGGAGAAGCCCACGAGTGGCAACTGAGTGGTCTTGAGTTTGTTTCTTCCAATCTTCATCTGATCAAATGCATCTACAAAGAGGATATCTACGGAGCTACCATTGTCGATTAACACCCGCCTAATTGTGAAGTTGGCGATGATCAATGTGATGATGAGGGCATCATCGTGGGGTTGCTGAACTTTTTTGGCATCATCCTCTGAAAAAGTTATGACCTGGTCATTCAACCGAGGGCACTTGGCGGGTGACTGGCTCACTTCACCGACTTCAAAGAAATTTCTGACTTTCCTAGCATGTGCTTTGCGAGCGGCATTAGACTCCCCGTCCCCCCCCCCCCCCCCCCCCGCGACTCCTCCTAAGATGACTCTAATTTCCCCTATTGGAGGGTTCTTGCGAGCCGTACCCTCATTTACATCATGTGTCTGATTCTACGTTCTCTACCCCCCGCCGGCCACAAACCTCCGCAATTGGCCCCTTTAAATTAAATTCTCAATCTGCCTTTTCAAATTCATGCATTCATTGGTATCATGGCCATGATCACAATAGAACCTACAATACTTATCACGAGATCTCCTGGCCGGATCAGTTCTCAACTTCGGAGGCCATGACACAACCGGGTCGTCCTGGATGCGGAGGAGGATCTGGCTTATAGGAGCGTTCAACAGGGTGAAACTGAACCCCCTTTCACGGCGCACGGTCCTGTCATTCTGTTCCTGTGATACTCTGTTGTACTTGGGGTTTTGTTCCTTTCTGCTCGGTTGTCCTCCCCTCTTCCTGTCCACCTTTTTGTCGCTATCACCTTTTTCCCTTCAGGCATCAAGGGCATCCTCGGCATTCATGTATTTCTGGGCTTTCACAAGTAATTCGGACATTCATGTATTTATGGGCTTTCACAAGTAATTCAGACTTACTTTCAGGGGGGTTGCTTAGAAACAGAGTATAGGAATTTAGAGGGTAATAGCCCTCCCATGAACGCTGTAACAGTCACCTTGTCATCCAAGTCATCTACTTGTAACATTTCTTTGTTAAATCGATTAATATAGTCCCACAACGATTCTCCTTTAGCTTGCCTTACATTCAGGAGATAGGTAGCGGGTTTCCTGTGTCTCCGGGGAGCAATGAAATTGCCAACAAATAGTTGGCTCAGCTCGTTGAAGGAACAGACATTTGATGGCTTTAAACTATTGAACCAGGACCTAGTGGAGCCCTTCAATGTAATGGGAAAAGATCTGCACATGATCTCGTCAGGTACTGCCTGAAGATGCATCAAGGCCTTGTAAGTTTCCAGGTGATCTAGCGGGTCCTTAGTCCCGTCAAAGCTTTCCACTGTGGGCATTTTGAACTTGGGGGGCAGGGGACAGTTCATTACCCCTGTAGAGAAAGGGAGGTTGGTTTGCTGGACCAAATCCTCTATTGTGGCAGGACATTTCCCTCTTATGGCGTGGGCCATACTTTCTACCTTGTAAGTATGCGGTACGAAAACGGTTGCGAAAAGCATTTTAGAACCTAGAGAGGGGGTGAATAAGATCACTTGCTCGTTTGCTTAATATTAAATTAATTTAATTTTAAGTCTAATTAACTAAACAATTAAAAGCAAGTAGATAACTTAAAGTGCAAGTAAAGAAAAGAATGCACCAGATATACGTGAAAACCCAAGGCGGGAAAAACCACGGATGGAGGCAGCATGTCTTAGGAAACCAATTCACTATGATGAAGCAAAGTACAACAGACTGTCTTAGTCTCACACCCTTCTTCACTCTGTCAAGGATCTGATGTGCAACACCTCAAGCTTATGATTGCGACAACACGTCCAACTGTTGCAGACTTTCTGCTAACGTCACCATCCTTACAGAACGGTTGCTGGAAGAACCAAAATACTCAGCAAGTATTTTGTTCCCTTCGTAGTGCAATCTGGTCACCTTTCTTCCTCAGCAAGCAAGCAAATGAAGAACCATTAATCCAATGTTCTGATCAGCAGATATATTTGATACAGTCTTTGAGTAGCTAATCAGAAGTAGAACACCATCTTAAATATCACTCGTGTAGTATGGATGTGTGTTCTTAAATATATATAGCCCTAATTATATTGTATATACTTTCTCTCTCTAAAAATATGTTTCAGGCATATATTACTTGCTTATTTTGTAGAGAAAAATATGAATACATATATATAGGTAAGGAAGTTCTAATTCTACTTGGAAAAGAAGTTAAATATCAAAATAAAACTATCCTAGAAGTTTCAAACCCAATAGGAATCAGAATTTCAGTCAAATCTATTTCCTATTTGGAAGAGGCTAAGTGGGACCGGTGCCAAATAATGAGGACCGGTGGGACTTTGTAAAAACCTGCAGAAACTAAACTGTCAAGAAAAGTTGGACCGGTCCTAAATATTGGGGACCGGTCCTACTTTGAAAAACTCTTAATTTTTCATTAAAACCCTAGTTTTTCAAAATACGCTTAGAAATAGACAGTGCAAAGTGTCCTCACCATACTTACGTGTACTATATGGTGTTCTTACTGATTTGTCTGCATCCATGCACTTGAATATTAACTCGAAATTATCGATGATCGATACAAAGAATAATCCGAAAATTACAACTCGATCAATCAAGTTTTAATCACCAAAATATGCCAATTACAAATTTATATCTCACAATCTCCCCCTTTAGCAATTTTGTGACAAAACCACCTAGACAATTATAACCTAACCCATTAGAAAAATTAGATTACAATGTTGTCCAAAAATACATAGAAATAAAGAACTGATCAACAGAAGCTTCACTTGTGTGTTCAAGACGGTTAGAATAAAATCTGTTGTACCTGCACATTCCTTAAACAACATAACCTGTGAAAAGCTTAATAAAAAAATATCATCTCCCCCTTTTTGGAACAAATTGACAAAGAAATATCAAAGAGATTTATAGAAATAGATAAATCATGAAACACATAGAGAGAATAAGATAATAATGAAACAACAATAATTATCATCATTGATCAAATAAATATCCAAAACATATCAGTTGATGGAATAAACAAAACATAACAAGATCAAGCATCAAACCTAGACAAAATAGAGTTAACTACTCAAAGTCTAGCAAAACATAACTAAGTCTATCATCAAGACCTAATCCTCATCATCATCATGAGCTCGAAAATTAGATATCAACATCTATAGAAAAGATATCCTTGAACATGTAACTTCATCCATTGAATTTTGTATCAAAGTCCATAAAAGTATGATCCAAACATAAATATGGTATCCATAAGATCAACATGTAACCTAATCAAAGACACCATGAGTATCCAAAAATAACCAAGTCTAAATCATAAACCTAGCAAACAGATGAACTAGTCTAAATCATCAAAACATCAAAGCCTAAAAATTAGTTATCATCAATGATGTTGGTGAATGAATGATGTCCATTAGCAAAGATGCATTAGATTCTCATAATAGTATCACCTGTTTAGATCAAAAACATCAACAATTGAGTCATAACAATTATATTCACCTCAATGATAATGCCAAATACTTTGGTTGTAAAAGATAAAACATCCAAATAAAATGTCATCCCAATCTCATAAGAACTCTCAACCAAAGTCTTTCAAATCAACATTCCTTTCACTTTTAAAAATACTAACCTAGCTCTTGAATCTATCCATTAAAGCTACACCAAATGGAAGCATAAACAAGATCACAAGCTCTATTAAAGAATTCTGTCAAACACTTGGTATGCAAGTTTTGAAAACACAAGCTTGAATGAAACTTTATTAGTAAAATCCCCCAAAACCAACATAAATCCTCTAAAGATCAATCCCTTCTACCAATTCAACTCAAAATAAAACACAAATATCAACCAAAATGATGTATATATGTAACACAAAATAGGTTGAAGATTGATGCAATTTGAAGAAAAATAGAGTTAAAAGTTTCATTGGGGCTTTTTGTCGAACATCTAGTGTGCAATGTTATAATCCTCAAGTGTCAACAAGTTTTGTTTGCATAATATCCACCAAACCTCAACAATACCCAAACCAAACTCCAAAGTATTAATCCCAACATCCAATATAACAAGTAATCACAAGACAATTAGAGAGGAAGCAAAATATGAGAGTTTGTGAGTTTTGAGTGTGAGAGGGTTTTTGTGTGTAAGTGAGAGTGAGAGTGTGTGTGCGCATGTATGAGGAATGCAACTTAAAACATCACCGCACGTGCGTAGATTCCATAAAACTGGGCATCCGCTAAGTGCGACCGGTCCTAATTTTCGGGGACCGGTCCAACTTCTCTGTGTTTCTCAGAACCTGCAGAAATGCGACCGGTGCTCAATAAATGGGATCGGTCCAACTTTGTGAATTATGAACAAATATACTTTGGACCTCTGATTCACCAATACACCTCATCTCAACTTGATTTAGCAATTAAGCAAACAAATTATGAAAAATAAACACAGAACCAAAATAAAAACATATTTTTGGATTTTTGAGAATTTTTCAAGAAAAGAATAAAAATAAAACATGAATAATCTCATGAGAATAATCAAAGCACATTTTTCAGAGAATAACATTAGTTCTAAAATTTCTGAAAAATTTCAAACATTTATAAATGCAGAATTTTAAAACTCATAATTTATCCATGAAATTCATTCTCAAATTCATGATCATGACACAACTTCCAACACACAAATATTTATAAAACTTTAGAAATTCATCTAATAAATCCATGTGTGTGAGTGCAATCCAACTTCATCAAAAATTAATCAAATTTCTTTGATTCATCTTTTAAAACATATTAGATAATAAGTAAATATAGCTACACATGATCAATTATTAAATTTCATCATTTTTTTTATTTTTAAGACTGTGGCTTTCACGCTTATGGGCAGCCAATTATTTTTCTCAAAATAACTCTTTAATTTTTAAAGATATCTCATTGAAGATTTACATTGTAATGGAAGTTACGAACACATCCCGAAGGTAGTCTTTTCCTTTTGTCTTAGATATTTAGCAAATTTTTATTTTCTTTTTCTTTTCATGCTGAATAAAAATATATATTTTTTTTCATCATTTTTTTTTCATTGATCATTTAAGCTTTCAATGCTACTCATACAATATACTCTAGTCAACTTCACATTAGTTTTCAATCAATTTTCTTAGAGTTGGACTAATGCACAAATTGTATGGACTCGGAAGATTTACCTCTAAAAAGAAATAA
The DNA here is from genome assembly GCA_026545225.1 of Cornus controversa. Classification (NCBI taxonomy): domain Eukaryota; kingdom Viridiplantae; phylum Streptophyta; class Magnoliopsida; order Cornales; family Cornaceae; genus Cornus; species Cornus controversa. Next base: position 34,087,309 of record CM048845.1, on the reverse strand, counting down.
ATACAGCACATTGGTTATTAATGTCAAAATCATAAAATCAAGTACTTCATTCATTGACAAATTAAGTGTCCCAATTATGCATTCACAAATCAAAGTGAAATTAAAAATAAATATAAAGAATTCACATTATTTTTCAGAAAAATATAATTCTCATAATCTCATACGATTATTACTAAAAATAAACAAAACCTATCCTAACCAAAAAAAATATGGTCCAATGGAAAACAAATAATGAACATAAGCTCAGTCCATGACCATCAAAAGTCCTAATGACCTAGTTACAGGGTTTTGCACCCAAAAACCTATTAGGAATAAATCCCATAGTATCAACAGGCACAAACTTCTCCAAATCTTCCTTTTTCATCCAGATAGTTTTAATATGCAATTTATCAGGAAAGAATTGTGGAGAAACAAAAATATTCTTCTTTTTATTTGAATTCTTTTTACCTTGAGAATTTTTGAGTTTGTTCCAATAATGTGCCTTTTTATCATGAATCCTATTCTCAGCAAAAGAATTATGCATATGAAAATCAGAATTAGAATGTCTAGTAAAAGAATTATGCATATGAAAATCAGAATTAGAATGTCTTCTCTTCTTATAGCAATCGTGTTGACTATGTCCATTCTTATCACAAAAAGTACAATAAAGCACATTAGACACACCTTTAGCATGCAAAAACTCAACTTGAGGTTTAAGTTTGGGTTCAGACACATTCAAGTTCTTGGGTTTAACAAAAATAGTTTTTTCCTTAGATGATGACCCAACAAAACCTAATCCAGTTTTATCTCCTACAAGTTTACCAACACTAATCATGCTATCAAGCTTAATCTGCCCAGAAGTAAAAGCAATTAATTTCTCTTGTAATTTTCTCAATTCAGACTTAAGAAAATTAATTCTAGCAATAAGAACATCTTTAGCAGAAATAGCTTGACTTATCTTGCTTTTGAGAAACTTGACTTTGCCTTGAAGATTCAAAATTTCTATTTTACTTTCTTCAATCAACTTCACTTGATCTTCATTCTTTTTCTTTAAACTTTCTTCCTCAGATTCCACTTTATTCTGGAGGTTTTGATTGATAGCTTTTTCATCATCAATCAATTGTTGCTTCTGCTCATTCTTTTTCTTCAATGCTTCTTTCTCTTTTTCTACCAATTTTAGCTTTTTGGTCTGCTTCTCGTAAGCCTTTAATAATTCATCAAAGACTTGTTGCAACTGGCTTTCACATGGTTCTCTATCAGCTTTCTCATCATTCAAATCATCAGAACCAACTTCACTCAATGTTGCATATTTTTCAGATTTACCTACATTAGAAAAAGAATCATTAGTAGTATCATTATCAACATGAGCAGTAAGAGCAACAAAAATATCTTTCTTATTATTTTTACTTCTGCTTTTAGAAGAATTTTCTTTTCTAAAATTTTCATTCTCTTTATTCTTAAGGAATATTCTATATTTTATAGCAAAAAAATTTATGTCATCCTTATAGTTTAACACATCACATACATGAGATTGTTGAACCAATTCACCCTCTTTCTTATTAGATTCCATGACAATTTTTGAAAACAAAAATAAATTTTGATTTTAAAAATACTTCACAAGGAACTACTCACAAATTAGAGAACACTTCTCTGATACCAATTGTGAGTTGCGCAGTGCAAAAGCGGTTGTGAAAAGTATTTTAGAACCTAGAGAGGGGGTGAATAAGATCATTTGCTCGTTTGCTTAATATTTAATTAATTTAATTTTAAGTCTAATTAACCAAACAATTAAAAGCAAGTAGATAACTTAAAGTGCAAGTAAAGAAAAGAATATACCAGATATACGTGAAAACCCAAGGCGAAAAAAACCACGGAGGGAGGCGGCATGCCTTAGGAAATCAATTCACTATAATGAAGCAAAATACAACAGATTCTGTTTTAGTCTCACACCCCTCTTCACTCTATCAAGGATTTGATGCGGAACACCTCAGGCTTATGATTGCGACAACATATCCAACTGCTGCAGACTTCCGGCTAACGTCACTATCCTTACAGAAAGGTTGCTGGAAGAACCAAAATACTCAGCAAGTATTTTGTTCCCTTCGTAGTGTAATCTGGTCACCTTTCTTCCTCAACAAGCAAGCAAAGGAAGAACCATTAATCCAATGTTCTGATTAGCAGATAGATTTGATGCAGTCTCTGAGTAGCTAATCAGAAGTAGAACACCATCTTAAATATCACTCGTGTAGTATGGATGTGTGTTCTTAAATATATATAGCCCTAATTATATTGTATATACTTTCTCTCTCTAAAAATATATTTCAGGTATATATTACTTGCTTATTTTGTAGAAAAAATATGAATACATATATATAGGCGAGGAAGTTCTAATTCTACTTGGAAAAGAAGTTAAATACTAAACTAAAACTCTCCTAGAAGTTTCAAACCTAATAGGAATCAGAATTTCAGTCAAAATCTATTTCCTATTTGGAAGAGGCTAAGTGGGACCGGTGCCAAATAACGAGGACCGACGGGACTTTGTAAAAACCTGCAGAAACTAAACTGCCAAGAAAAGTTGGACCGGTCCTAAATATTGGGGACCGGTCCTACTTTGAAAAACTCTTAATTTTTCATTAAAACCCTATTTTTTCAAAATAGGCTTGGAAATAAAAAAATGCAAAGTGTCCTCACCATACTTACCTGTACTATATGGTGTTCTTACTGATTTGTCTGCATCCATGTAGTTGAATATCAGCTCGAAGTTGTCGATGATCAATATAAAGAATAATTCAAAATTTATAACTCGATCAATCAAGTTTTGATCACCAAAATATGCCAATTACAAATTTATATCTCACATTCTATAGGCGCAGGTGCGCCCTAGGACTGCCAGGTGTCCCGTTTGTGCCGTTTCGCAACGTAAAAGAGAAAAAAAGAAGAGGAACTAGGGTATCAAGAAACAGAGAGAGAGATACAAAGGCAATTCATGACGATTATGAGTGAAGCGAAGGTGAGAAGATGGAAATTTCATCATCGTTCAACCCTAGACCTCCAATTACAAGCGGCTAAACACCATTCCGGGGAAGTGACGTAACCCTAACATTTCTTTCAATGTTGTAAATTGTATCTTAATTTGGGGACGTTTTAATTTATGCATTGATTGTATAACCAAGACATAAACAATACCTCTGCTATTGATTTTAATTTGAATAGATTATTTTATTGCCTATTTACTCTTGTTCTTGTTGAATGAAAGTAAGTCTGCAATGATTAGGGTTTGGTTCTTTTCAACTTCTGTGATTTTGTTAAGACATGTTATACAATAGTTTTCATGATCGTTGAATATAAAATTTTGATAATTCGTGTTAAGCGAAGATGGGCTATCACATCCTTAGTTAATTTAGTTTGTAGTTTGTAGTCAAATGTATAGGCCATGCTAAGTGAACACGAGTTATGCTTAATTGTATGTTGAACGAATCCTCTTGATAGAATTGAATTAGGCTTGTAATCATTCTTTTCTGAATGCATAGATTAGATGGTGTAGAACCAAATCCACTATCGTTGAAGCAAAGTACAATAAACTCTGTCTTAGACTCACACCCACTCCACTTTGACAATAATTTGATCCAGAATACCTCAAGCTTATTATTGCATATCCCTCATCCAATTGTTACAGATTTTCGGCTAACATCAAAATCCTTGCAGAAGGCTAACTAGAAGAACATGAACACTTAGCAAGTATTTTGCCCCCTTCGTAGCATGATCTTCTTCTCCTTACTCACCAACGAACAGTTGTAGAAGAAACCAATCTAGTAACTTGATCAAGAAGAAATCTTTGAAGCAGTCTTTAAATAGTTGATCAAGTGAAGAGAGATACCCTAAATCACTCAGTGAACTAGAAGAATACGAACACTCAACAAGTATTCTGTCCCCTTTGTAGCATGATCTTCTTCTCCTTCCTCACCAACAAACAATTGTAGAAGACCAATCCATTAACTTGATCAAGAAGAAATCTTTGTAGTAGTCTTGAAACAGTTGATCAAGTAAAGAGAGTCACCCTAAATCACTTAGTGAATATGTGTGTGCTCTCTAAATTATAAACAAAGAATTGAGAAAAAAATTCTTTGCTAGAAAAATATTCAATGCTTTCTCTCTAAACTATGAACTTCTTGTCTATTAAAAGCGTAACAAGAGAGAAACCATATGAGGTTTTTATAAAAATTAAAAACCCTAATTTTTCTTGAAAAAAAAGTTTAAAATCAATATAAAACAAGTCCCAAAGTTTAAGAAAATTTCAGAGTCAAATCCGGATTAAAACAGGACATTGCAGAGCCAATTTTTGCCAACAGAAGGCATGGACTGGTCCGAGCTTTTGCGTTCAGAAAACAAGGTCCTAAGACTTCATGGAATGGTCCAGCTTAACCCCTGGACCGGTCTAACCTTGAAAGTTTGCAAAAATTGCTTCAAAACCTCTCTTTTCAAGGTCGGAACCTTCCGGTTTGAAATATGTGTTTTCACTAATTTACCTGAACTACATAACTCTCATACATAATCAACAATGTCCTCATGCAATCAGAACCATCTGAAAACTTCAATCGATCAAAAACTTGTTCAGACCATTGATGTCTTCTTCCGAAGATTAAAGCTTCAATCCTTTGAAGAATATTTGCATGGTTCGTGTAGAACTCCACGCTCACTTTGAGACCTCAATTACATGATCAAGGGCAAGAATATAAATCAAATATTACTAGTTTTGACACCGAAGATTGTCAATTACAAAAATATACGTCACGGTATGGACTATTACACCAGCCTCCTCTTCTGTTATAAAAGATGATCAAAGGCAACAAGGGATAACAACTAAGGACTTGCCTTCCAACAGCAATGGTTGCTACTCTGAATGGCTTAATCTCCACCCACCAGCTTCAGTTCAGTATATCTCAGATCACATAACTGTATCTCACCTGCACAAACTAAAGAACTGGCAACATGGTTAGAAAGCAAGCAGCAAGGCATTCATTTGGGTTGCTAAGAATTCCAAGCTGAATGGTTGCCTGATGGATTCAGAGAAAAAATAAGGAGAATAGATCAAGGAATACTAATACTCATAGGTGCATTCCTTAGCCATTGTGGTTAGAACTCCATACTGGAAAGTTTGTGTCAAGGCATAGCAATAATTGGGTGGCCACTGGCTGGGGTGCAATTCTTCAATTCCCATATGCTAGAAATGGAAGTAGGTGTGTGCGTTGAGGGAGGAAGAGGAAACAACTCGGAGTTTGTCAGACATGATCGGATTGCAAACGTTATAAAGATGGTGATGAACAAGACCGAGAAAGGTGAGGAGATGAGAAGATATAAGGGATCATCTGCAAAAGCAGTTGATGAGTTCATCACCACAGCAATGTCCACGACAAAAACTTCTGTCCTCACTCTCAAGTAGATGTAAAATGATTATAAGAAGAAAATGAGAACTACGATCCTAAAATAGCTACATGACTCGAAATAAAGCACATCCGGTTTAAAGTTGACGAATGATCGCCAAGACATACAAAGTGTAGCATATGAACATTTTATAAAAATGATAACAAAAGACATACTGACTGTATCATTGTACTCGGATTTTTGTGATTTACCATGGCCAATTTAGCCATAGCCAAAGATGTCAAATTCGGATTGACTATGGTTTTACAGTCATACACAATTTAGTTGCTGAGAGAATAAAATGTCATAAAAAGAAAAGAAAAAATATTTTGATTCTTTTATAAATAAAAAAACATAAAATAAAAACATCTCAGCTCAAACACATCAAGTTTCTTTTTATCCACATTAATCAAAATTCAAAAGACGAAGATTTCTAAACTTCCCCCTGAATTTTTCTCAACAAGAAGAAATTTGAATATCTTTTCCTTTCTGTCATCTTCTCATGAATCAAGTGGATTAACCTATTACAATATCTAAACTAGAATGATTGCAGTAACAAGAGTGTCATTCGGACAAGGAATGTCAAAAACACAGTGTGCGCTTGCGCGCGCAACCACAAAATGATGCGTGCTAAAATAAGCATAATAATAGTTACTCACTAGTGAATGGAAAGGTGTCTCCTCAATTCATCCTCATGAACAAGCAATACATAGACATGAATGTTATTATAACCCTGAATAATATAATCAGACCCCAATTTTATTTTCTAATGGCAAGTTCATCTAGACTTGAGATACATATAAGCCCACTAAAACAGTACACAAGATGGGATCAGGCCGGCCTCACTTCCTGGCAATAAACAGGCCCCACCTCTGCTCACCCGATGAGCTCCTGAGCAGCTTCGCCTTCCAACCACCAACTATTTCATTATAGTCCTTCTAAAAATTATTCCACAAGCAACAAACAATAAAAAGAGTAAGTAACAATAGTGTATGTATAGCAACCAAACAAAAAGGCAAGTGTGTAAAAAGATTGTAAAAGTACACACTTGAGAAAAGTCCCGGATGAATGCTTCCCTGTCCTTGGCAACTGCATTTAATTCCTTTTGGAGAACTTCTATGAACTGTAACACAATTAAGGAGAGCACTTATAGGTTGGTTAAGATCGATGCCAAAAAATGAATATATGCCACCAGGAAAACAAAGGTATATATATATAAGAACCTGATCAGTTCGATCCTCTGCAATAACCTTGTCAAAACCAGCATCTTTAAGCATCTGTGCGTTATTCAAAATAGAAGGGAGTTTTTTGTGGGGTTAGAAAAATGGACGAGAGAGGTTTAACAATATTAATTTTAATATGTGGAAATAACCTGGCCGTATTTTTCCACATCGTGAAGATCATATCCTCTTTGCTTAATATACTCTGAAAATTCTGGTGAAGGAGGTCCAGCTTTTTTGCAGTAATCACTAATGAGGACTTTGCCTCCCGGCTTCAACCACTTGTAAAAAGATCTAAATAATGTAGGTTTGTCCTGAAAACACACCATGAAGTGTTCAAGCCTTGTAAAAGCGGGAAATGCTTATAGGCAAAAACAAATACAAAAAGAAAATTGAGTGTGTCTGGCGCATCCTAGCCATCCGTGTACTACACGCGCGGTCCGGTGCATTCCAACCCTCCGTGCACTATACACCCGGTGGGCTTGTAAAAGCGAAAAATGCTTATAGGCAAAAAGAAATACAAAAATAAAATTGAGTGCGTCTGGCGCATCCTAGTCCTCCGTGCACTACACGCGCTGCCCGGCGCAGCCCTCCTTACACTACACGCATTGTCGGCCCTACTGCGCGTGTAGTGTACGGAGGGCTGAGATGCGCCCGGGGCACTGGGCGCAACCAATACTTACTCCTGTTTCTCATTTAAAGATGGAATAGAAAGCTTCATTTCAAGTATTACGTACTTTTTTATATATAAAAATTTTCGTCTCATTCTTTTGAGGAACAAATTCAAAGGCATACACTAGAATATTTAAAGCTCAGTGAAGAGATGCAGACTATTACTTGAATGTGGAGAATGGTATCACGGCTGTAGATCACGTCGAATGTGTTGTCATGATATGATTTCTTGGTGCAATCAGCAACCTCGAATTCAACTGAACACTGGAGCCCTATTGCCTTTTCGAGAGCAAAAGAAACCATATTTGTGGAGAGGTCAATGCCAACAACATGAACATCATACTTCTCCGCCATGTAAAAGTCACCTCCCCCAATGCCACAGCCCACATCTAGAACCTTCTGGCCAGGTTTAAGATCCAGCTTTGCAACAAATTCTTTCGTTGTATCTGCTCAAAGACAAAAATTCACTCAGATAGTCCATATCTATATCTACTACTACTTGTCTATATATAGAAAAGTGTTGTTGTATATATTACATTTCTTTTTCAATTATGTCTATATATCAGATACAGCATATAGAAATAAAGAGTTATTTTCACATGGCATACCAATCCCGCCTGTGCTCACAAAACCTTGTCCAAAGACGCGTTCATAGCGTAATATACCACTACATTTATATTGAACATTATCCAAGAACCGCTGGAACCCTCTATCATCATCCGACCTCACTTTCTGCCATATCCAACAAATCTGCATCAAGTAAACAGGAAATTTCGGTTTATTTCTATTCATTTAATTGAAAGGAAATTTCAATCCAAAAACTAATACAATAACTTTTTTGGTTAAATCTGCAAAAAGATCCAAACCACAGACTTAGTACCTGATTTTGGTTCTTTTTGTTTTTCACGTAAGCTCCAATGCATTTGCAGCCAACAAGAGAGAGTTCAAAGTCATTCCCAGAACCATCATTCATTTGGCATTCTTTGAAGACCTGCAATATAATATTGAACATTAAAAAAAGTTATGCAATTTAATGGGTTACTTTATATTATGCATGTTTAAGAAAGCTAAAGAACCTTTAAAATAGATTATACGCTTTATGGTAAGTATGCCAGTTGGAGAAGAAAGTTAACAATATGAAATTTATATTCTAACTTAATCAAGTTGACCTTTTTGTTAGCGTAGTCGCACATCGTCTGTGTATCTTTAGAATGTGCAGTATATATACACATAGATACTCTTTTCTTGTAAGTCCGTTTTTAAAAAAGAGTTCTATCCATGAGTTTATCACTTTTGGTTTTGACTTGGAATTAATTGAACTGAGATGATTTATTGATAATTTCATGAACATGGCAAAATAGCCTCTATTGAGTTCAGTGGAGTCAATCGAAGGAAAAGCCAACTACTCAAATTTCAAGTTCAATCAGTACATGGCTAAATGCTTGATTATATATTTTGTGTTGAGTTAAATTCCAATTTCCACAAACAGAAACATGAGACAGTTTCTTTCTTTCTTAAAAGTGACGTGATGTTATCATGCTTTCCACATGTGTTAACGAGCCATAGCCATTACAATCACCTGTAGCATAAATGAACATCAACAATGATTTATAACCACACTTTCAATTGGACAACACACTTGTGTAGCATATAGAGTAAGGGTTGATATTAGCTGAACCTTCGTATAAAAGCTGGGTTCGCGGTAGTGGGTTGGATTGTTCTTCCGTTTACAGTCTCCAGATTGATGAAAACATGATTCTCTGAAAAAAATAAAACCTCCAACCTTTAACCATTTGAGCATTCTTTCTGCAAGATTCTCAACCTGCAATTAACGGAAAAGGGTAAAGAACAACCGATAGAAGTTGAACAAAATGATTTAGATTATGTACTCAGTTTTTCAAACTTTAAATTGTATCCAAGAAGTCTCATACATAATACATGAAAATATGTTGAAATTGATCATTAATACCAATAGGATTTTATGCTAAAAGAAGCAGTCGGATGGATAACAAGAATGATCTGTTGCACAATTTTGTCAAAAATCGTTAGTTATTGAATGAAAAATTAATTATTAAAATATTCCAACCAAACATGACCTTAAGTGGTGGTTGTTTGAAGAATAGACATGACTATTTTGGAAGAGTTATGATTTTTCATGAACAAACATGTCTATTTTGGAATAGATATGACTCTTCACGAACAAACATATCTATTCTAGAATAGGTATGACTCTTCACGAACAAACATGTCTATTCTGGAATAGGTATGACTCTTCACGAACAGACATGTTTGTTCTGGAATAGGTATGACTCTTTACGAATAGACATGTCTGTTTACCATTGGCTCTATATATAGTCAGTCATACATAACAAAATAATGAATTTCATATCATCTATCTCTGCATATATATATAGTTCGAGTACTGCACAAGTTGTGTTCGAAATATTCTAGAGATTGAAGTGCTGTGTCTTTAGAATCGTAAATCCATTCTATCTTGGGAGACAATTGTTTATCACCTTGAGCACTATAAGGGAACAAATTTGTCTTAAGAAAATTGTGTTTACACAAGGCTCGGATTCAATTTAATACATTTTCAATCATTCTGTAAGTTAGTTGATAATTGTTTATTTTATTTAACTTCCTACTTCTGTTTATTTTTTCTAAGTATAATTATACTTTGGTTTGCCTGTTTGGCGTACAAAGAGAAATTTTCCTACAATCTTAAGACAAAATTTTGTTATTTTTCGTTATACTTAGTATTCTTAATAAACAGAAATCAGTAGTTGAATGTGTTTTTAAAATTTGCACTTTTTGTTATTCTTATTTCTGTTAGTGAATATTTATATATAGATATATATATTCCTTACATTAGAAACTTAAACATATTTTGTATCTGTTTTGTTTTTATAACAAAAATGGCATCTAATACTCCAATCATTCTCGTGAGTGCGTCTCATGAAGAGAAGCCCGAAAAATTCAATGGAACGGACTTCAAACGTTAGCAGCAGAAGATGTTCTTCTATCTTACAACTTTGAATTTGGCAATATTCCTTCACGAATAATCTCCTATACTTAGTGAAGGAGAGACTGATAAGGAAAATGTGAGCGTTCTTGATGCATGGAAGCATACAGATTTCTTGTGTAGAAACTATATCCTAAATGGATTAGACAATACACTATATAATGTATATTGTGCTAATAAAACAGCAAAGGCATCATAGGATTCTTTAGACAAGAAATATAAGACTGAAGACGTTGTCATGAAGAAAATCCTCTACTATCAAAATAAGGTTGTATGAGAAATAACCTTAGTGAGAGAACTCGTTCTTCAATGAGTTAATGTGTGTTAATTCCAATGGTGTGTAAGAGATATATCTTAAATCTGGATTGAAGTTAATTTTCTTACTTGTGTGGATGTCCTAACTCAAATTTGGCACATGTGAAACGAAATTAACTAGAGTTTATTTTCACTCGTACAAAAGAGTGTTGTACCTCTAGCATTAGATCACAATGATATATGTGATTTAATATATGTGCACATGAGAGATGAAAAAAGTATTTAATACTTTGATAGGAATTACACAAGATACTATGAAGCAAAATTGGAGAATAAGGTTGAGAGTCAATTTAGCAATTTAAATGAAATGGTGTTGCTAAAATGTAAAAATCATAAAATACAAATGATTTGTAGATAAATTATGGATTATCCAGAAGTTGTGGGAAAAGCTCAACTTTTCTCAAATTTAGTCTTACACTTCATTAAGAAAATTATTAAGACACCAATTGATTGATATATAGAAAGACCTTATATCTTTCTATAAATACTTCGAAATGTGGGAGTGTCTATATAATGTAATAATATTTAAATCCTAAAATTATTAGGATATGAATGAGACATATCTTGTGTATATGATCGGCGTTGAATGTTACGCATTCTAGACTATTAACTTGTATATTTTATTCTCTTAGTGATAGATTATTTTGTTATTTTACTTCATTTTAGTGTTTTCTGTATTTTCATGGCCTTAATAATTATTTCAGTTAAAATCGTGATTTTGGGCTTTTAAAGATGACATCCAAGATGGTTAGATGAAGCCTACATTAAGGAGATTCATTCAAATATTTATTTCAACTCAAATCAGCCCATGGAAGAGGTCCAAGAGAATTATGGCTGCTTAAGAAGGTTTCGGGCCTGAAGCCCAAATCTGCACATAATGCAGTCTTAATCGCGTTTTGGAAAATAGACCAGAAGTGTTATTTTCGAGTTTCAAATCGACTTAATTTTCGTGTAAGTTAAACAAAATTCGATTCTGCACACTTTTGTATTTCACAGAAATGTCGTGAATCAGACTTCTAGTGGGTCAAAAGTTGGGCTGAAGTCAGCAGAAAAAACCCACCTGATTAGTGCTGCGGGAAACCCTAATTTATTCCTAATGGGATTAGGACTTTGATGTATTCTCTTGGCTATTTAAAGTGACAAATTAGGGCTGTATTGAGGAGACTTGGCAGTAGCTTTGAAGAGCTTTTCAAGTGGAGAATCATTGGAGAACAAGGAATATCATGAGCGGCTAGTTCAGCCACCAAGGTTTTGATGTAGCCCTAACTAAACATCACTGGTTTGATTGTTCTAATTATTGGGGATTTTTGTATTCATTCATAGATTGTGTAATTTAGAGGATTCTTATTATAGAATTGAGCAATAAAAGTCTTATAAATTCAGTTTCAATGATTTCTTATCTTGTCTTAGATACTTGATTGTTGTTATTGAACTCGTCCCTCTTATTTTCTGTGATCATGAGAGTGATTATTACACAATAGTTTTCATTGAATATATCATTAAAAGCTTTGATGGATTATGCCTAGAGAAGATGAACCATACTGCACCCTAGAGTAGAGTAGTTAGGCATATGGCCCATGCCAATCGAAGATAGTGCATGACTTAGCCTTAATCATATGTTATCTTCTTGATGGATGAAGGTGAGCTTGTAGCCACCGACACCACTTATGCATGATATGATGCCCCATAGTTAGTTCAATTGACCATTGATTGTGAAGTTAGTGGTGAAATCAATTACCCTAAACTTATCTTATATTCTCTACACTCCTTAGTTTTTCTTACTTTTGTTCAATTTCTTCATTAGTTAATTTAGAATTAAAAATCAGTATTTATTTCTTTTAAATTTAATTAGAATTAATTTCTTATATCCAACTCAGTCAGACCACAGTCCCTGAGGTACGATACCTCTTTCGATAGCCCTATTCTACAAGGAATTCGTTTTATTGCGAAGTGTGGAAATTCTTAATTGATATACTTTTTGAGTCACACTGACACACGAATCAGCATAATTTAAGAAATATAGAACGAGGTTCTATTAATGAAAAATTGATTTGAAATAATCAATGAGGGTTCATAGTTTTAGATTCTGAAAAAAGAGTGTGTAAACTTGAAAAATCTATATGTAGATTGAAACAAACACTAAATCAATGACATAGTTTAGGTGGTTACATGTCAATGTAGTAACCCTTGTGGATGGGTGTGAGTGGGCGGGTGCATAGACAGACACTGAGCTGAGCTACCACACTGACAGGGTACAAGGTGCTCAATCCCACATCGCCTGGGTGTGGAAAAGGGGATGTGCTTATATGTAGTATGTTCTCTTCAAATGGTATGAGGCCTTTTGGGGTAAACCCAATAGCAAAATCGTGCGGGCTCAGGCCCAAAGCGGACAATATCATACCATGTGTTGGAGCAGGGTATTACAGTTGGTATCAGAGCCTGAACCCAGCCGAAAGTAAGTGTGCCAACGAGGGCGTCGGGCCTCGTAGGGGGGTGGATTGTAGTAACCCTTGTGGACGGGTGTGAGTGGGCGGGTGCATAGACAGACACTGGGCTGAGCTACCACACTGACAGGGTACAAGGTGCTCAATCCCACATTGCCTGGGTGTGAAAAAGGGGATGTGCTTATATGTAGTATGTTCTCTTCAAATGGTATGAGGCCTTTTGGGGTAAACCCAATAGCAAAACCGTGCGGGCTATGGCCCAAAGCGGACAATATCATACCATGTGTTGGAGCGGGGTATTACAGTCAATGAGTATGATGTATGCTAAAGATACTCTAGATGGACATGTTTTCTAACTATGTTGTTCTGATATAAATGACAAGTTGCACATAACTTGATATACAAGCAATCTAAGAGAATACCAAGTGTATTAAGGTGGTTGAGATCCATCTTGAAATTAATGATTGTATTTATCAAGGATTGAAATTAAGGCTAATGTTATGGAACAAGGCCCAAAGAAAAAGAATAAAAGGATATTTCAAATTGATCAAAACCTATGCTTGCTATATATATATACATTGCGATAGCCAATCAACAATAAGAAGGGCACAGAGTCATATATATAATAGTAAGTCACGTCACACACGACGAAGATATAATACCGTTAGACAATTGCTCTCTAATGAAATTATCTCAATTGATTATGTAAAATCAAAAGATAATATTGCGGATCCGTTTATAAAAAACTTGCCACGAGAGCAAATAGAAAGTTCATCGAAGGGAATGGGTTTAAAGCCTATGTCTTAATAAGAGTCGTCATAGTGGCAACCCAACCTAGCTGACTGGAGATCCCAAGAACTAGGTTCAAAGGGCAAACCAAACTATGTAGAACTCAGTAAGCACTGAGGAGATATTTACTCCTAACTATTCCTATAATGAGATAGTGCACATCTGCCGCGAGAATCAGGGTAAGTTAAGCTTTTAATGATTTCTATATCTTGGAAAAACTGTCCAAGTAGAGTATTGCAGGATACTCTTCATAGATGTCACCTACGTGAGTAAGAAGGGGTCGTTTCTATAAAAATATTAAGGCTTAATTCTAAAAAACACTCACGGAACCAAGAGGTGTTCAAAGCCAAAATGAACACAAAGTGAGAACCAACTGTGTCTGAAGAAATACTGTGTGAATTCTATTGTCTTGGTTTACAATAATGGCTGACTGTTCAAAGACATCATGTCTATTGATTAGCTATGTAAATCCGATAGTCTTTTACTAGGGCAAGTTCAAGGCCATTAGGCTACTTAACCCGATGCAGTAGTTTTTCAATTGTACTCGAATTAATGTCTGCATTATCATTATCATTTACATTGATATCCAATCAATTTCATTCATGTGGGGGATTGTTGTACGATTTTGTCAAAAATCGTTAGTTATTGAACGAAAAATTGATTGTTAAAATCTTCCAACCAAACATAATCTTAAGTGGTGGTTGTTTGAAGAATAGACATGACTATTCTGGAAGAGTTATGATTTTTCATGAACAAACATGTTTATTTTGGAATAGATATGCCTCTTCACGAACAAACATGTCTATTCTAGAATAGGTATGACTCTTCATGAACAAACATATCTATTCTGGAATAGGTATGTCTCTTCATGAACAAACATGTCTATTCTGGAATAGGTATGACTCTTCACGAACAGACATGTCTGTTCTAGAATAGGTATAACTCTTTACGAATAGACATGTCTGTTCACCATTGGCTCTATATATAGCCAGTCATGCATAACAAAACAATGAATTTCATATCATCTATCTCTGCATATATATATATATAGTTCGAGTACTGCACGTACAAGTTGTGTTCGAAGTATTCTAGAGATTGAAGTGCTGCCTCTTTAGAATCGTAAATCCGTTCTATCTTGGGAGACAATTGTTCATCACCTTGAGCACTATAAGGGAACAAATTTGTCTTAAGAAAATTGTGTTTATACAAGACTCGGATTCAATTTAATTCATTTTCAATCATTCTGTAAGTTAGTTGATAATTGTTTATTTTATTTAACTTCCTACTTCTGTTTATTTTTTCTAAGTATAATTATACTCTGGTTTGCCTGTTTGGCGTACAAAGAGAAATTTTCCTAAATGATCAACTGGACATCAGAGACTTTAATGCTGGGATGAACAGATAAACTGTGCAACCCGCAAGAATAATAGCACAAGCACATTCAGAGGAGCGGTATCTTCTTCCTGGGTGAAAATATACAAATGGCTCATGCTCACCACTATAATTGAGTAAAGATGGGTGGTGACATTTGGATTCATAAATGGGTTAAAGCATTATGCAGCTGTATATCTTACACTTGATAGTCATTCATACATTATCATCATCATCATTGCCTTTATCTCATATGAATGGGGTCAGCAGCCATTCATACACGAGGACAAAATGATTTATGGAGACTCTGTGGAAGACAGTAGACATCTTTTCTCAATTAATAATAACCGTTGGGGGTGGGGGGAAGGAACAGAAAGATAGAATGGAAGATAAGATTTATTGTGAAGAAAGAACGAAGAAAAGAAAAAACTAAATAATATCATCAATGGAGCCATAAGATATATGCACAAGCTCAAGCAACTTTCCAGAAAAAAACTATATTTCAAAAACTATATCATAAATGCAAAGAATATAACTATATCATAAATGCAGGTCAAGTTGTGCAATGTTCTAAATTTCAAAAAAGCTTTCCAAAAAAAAACTTAGTTTTTTTTGTTAAAGATACATGTAACAATAACACTATCTACACAAGCCCATCCATTTCTCTTTTCAAGATCACTGGTGAGTGATAAGCTTACATAACTACCCAAGTTAACTGCTTTCTAGACGGAATGTTATGCTATCTGCTATTTCAAACAAAAGGGTTGATAAAAAGAAAGTTCACCTCACTGTCTGAGAGATACATTAGTAGCCAGTTTGAAAATATCAAATCCATTGATTCTGCAGAAAATTCCAGGTCTGGGGACGTGACATCAGCACACATAAAGTTGACATTTTTATAATGCCCATTAATGCTTTCATTCTGCAAAATAGGACATTAAAAGAAAAAATTATGAGAAACTCTGAACCGAAAGAACTTTATATTCTACCTTACGCAATAGGATTAATCATCTTCATCAATGGGAAAAAATTACCTTCTTTATAACACTTTCAATGAAGTCCAATGCTAGAACCTGCCCAGCTTTCTTAGCTAATTCACCAGTAAAACGACCAATGCCAGCTCCTAGCTCAAGAACTGATTTTCCCTCAAATGGTGGGAGCAGAGAGAGTACCTATGCATACCACCAATTATTATGAGTTTTGAGCATTTTTCATTGACATATAACCACAATATCTTCAAACAAATATTGCTACTTTCTTTCCCCGGTTGGGAGTGAAAGATCATGTCAACACTAGGTTTCACCTCAACACACTAACAGAAAGACAAAATGAGATCATGACCATTATTCAAGGCTAAGAAAAGTAAAAGATCAAAAAAAAAAAGGCCAAGTAAAACAATTCTAGATCCAAGCAAAGAACACCCCACGACGTTTGTAATATATTTCAATAAAGAAAACAATGGAAAAAATAATAACTTAGTAACAAATGAAAGTTAATAATCAGAACAGTTTAAGGTATTCAAAAATTAAATATCTCTACAACATAACATAAAAGAACTACTTAAAATGCAATTATATTGCTGATTCAATTGTAATATGTTAAGCTTATTTGACGATTTTTGGATTTACTCAGTTGTCTTGGTAAAAATCCATATAATGTTTATAATTTAGTAGTGGCAGCTTTCGTAACAAAAGTGGGCTTTGCTGAAAGTGTAGCGGCCCTTGTTGGTCCTTGTGTAGTTGTTTCTGGGATGCGATCTCATTTTCAACCATGTTTAGTGAAATATTATTTATCCAAAAACAACCACCAATATAAAACATATATTGAACATCGAAAAACAATATTCTTAACAAAAACTGAATTATGTAATTTATGTTATATTTTCAAATTTTGATTCAGTTAGTTAGAGTTAAAATATTTTGGATCCCCGGAATATGATCGAAGAGAAAGCAATTGAAGATTAGAAGGGTAAAAGAGTAAATTCACCTAAAGTTTTGATTCTTATTTTGAATACATGAAATTCTTTTTAGATTTAAAATATTTAATCAAGAGTTTTTAACAAAAAAAAAAGGTTCAAAATACAATATAAGTACAACCCCTAGGCTACCGTATCTATACACATTATTGAGAAAGCATAATAATATACATAGAGAGATCTTATATTCATCTTTTTCATAGAGAGCATTTTCTTTTCTTTTCATCATCTAGCATCTTACAATAGATTGTGTTGTTATTCAGCATGTTGATCATCATAATTCTTGTACTACAAGGAGAATTCAATATCAAAATATTTAAACACAATTTTGGGCAAGTTTCTTAGTCAAATACTGAAACTATTAAAATTCCATCAAAACATGTGAACCAAGTAAGCTAAAAATAGAAACTGTTGCATTAATTCACAGTTGATAGTAGATTAATCAAGTAAGAAGCATCAATCTCCTAATATGGCAGCTTATAAAATTGGTAACAAACATAAAAGAAGTCACCTACTCACCTGGAGATTCAATTTACTACAGAAAAATATGTGATAAGGGTAGCCAAGCAAGAGGATAATTGAATTATTAAAAATTTTAACATCCGGAGATAATGTAGTTCTAAAAGTTACAATGCTAAGAAGATAACCAAGGAACTTTTCAAAATCATAAGATACTTTTATTGTTTAGAAGAATCTTGTAGAATTCTACAATAGTATACTTCTAACTTCAGATATATAACTTTAAAGACTACATTTTTATTCAGGGTAAAGTGCAAAAAAAAAAAAAAAAAACTCTAAACTATTGCCCTTTTGCAAATAACCCTGAACTACAAATTGTCCCTAAACTAATGATTTGTTGCAATTAAGAACATATCCATTACAAAAGACAATTTTACTCATACTTATTTAAATTTTCCTTTCTTACTAAATGAACTTTATTATCTTTTCTCTTATCTAACTATTAATTATAGCATTTACTCTATGTAATTTTATTATTGGTTTCAATTTATCATAACAATAGAAAACAAATACACAGAGTTGTAAGTACCACCAAATTTAGCAATTTTTTAAAAATGATTAACTTATTATTAAAACTTTCTTTTTTATAATAAAACTTATTATACCCAGGGTAAAAGAAAATACCTTTCCTTCATACAATATATTCATGAAAAATTAAGAAATTAATTAAATAAAAAACCCTTCTTTTTCATGCAGTATATTCATGAAATATTAAGAAATTACTTAAATTGCTTTGAAATTTTCTACTTAAGATTTTTATTAAAACAATTAATTTCAAGAATTAAAGTTAAATTTATGCAAATTTGATTAAAAATATGTCATCAAATTAATATGATTTTTTTATAATTTATTTTAATAAGAAAAATGGATTAAGTGTAATTTAATAAGAAATGACATTATGGTCATTTAATGAAAAATAGTCCATCACATGACAGGTGTGGGGGGCACTTTGTAACAAAATGTGATAGTTATAGTCCAGGGGGTTATTTGCAAATTTAAACATAGTGCAAAAAAAAAAACCCTAAATTATCGCCTTTTTGCAAATAACCCCTGAACTACAAATTGTCCATCAACTAATGATTTGTTGCAATTAAGGACATACTCAACACAAAAGACAATTTTATCCATACTTATTTAAATATTCTTTTCTTATCTTTATTATAATTTCTCTTATCTAAATATTAATTATACCATTTATTCTGTGTAATTTTATTATTGGTATCAATTTATTATAACAATTAGTGATGACTTATAAGATGTTTGCTCATAAAAGTTAAAAGTTTGTTCAAAATTAACAGAATATCACTGTTCCCCCTCCTCTTAAAAAGTTACACACCAGTGTGGGTAACTAATGTACTTAAAAAGGTCATGCACCTGTGCATTTTTTGTGAATAATATATATATGCATAGGTGCAAATGGCCAAGGGCAAGATCGAAAGGCAAATATAGTTATTGCATCTCAATGTAAATATATTTTTAGAACTTCGTTTTAATGAAGGCAAAAAGGGCAAAAACCCCCTTGTACTTTTAAAAAAATGCAAGAAACTCTCATATGCTATATTTTGGACCATATCATACTCTCATATTCGCAAAAGTAAGCAAATTACCCCCTCTTGCACATATTATCATTTTCTCTAACCATTTTACCCTTTCTATTATTATAAAAAATAAAGAACAATCAAAAGAAGAAATTCTTTTTTATATTAAGTTATATTAATTTTCAGCAAAAAAAAATAAAAATGCACAATTACATAATAAAAAATTTGGATTTTTTTTGTTTTCCGTAAATTTTTCCATTAGAAAGAGAGGGGTTTTTTATATTAGGTTTTTCTTTACCTTATTAAAAAAAAAATGGGAGTTTTTTTTTTCGGAAAAAAATTCCAGAAATTGTTTCCAGAAAAAAAACTAAATATGCACAATAATATAATTTTCAGTTTTTTTTTTCAAAATTTTTTTTATTTTCATTAATTCTCTCTATTGCTAATGGAAAAAGTTCCAGAAAAAATTTTCAAAAAACAAAAAAAAAATCAATTTTTTTTATTAAGTCAGTGCATATTTAGTTTTTTGGCCCGAAAATTATAATACCCCGTAATTTGAGGATATTTAAATTGAATTTTTATTTTTTAATTGGATTATAATTATTTAAATGTTTAGTTAATTTTGCCAATGTCTGTTTTTATTTGTTTGATGTGGATATTTAAATTATTGCTAAGTGTTGATTGATTTTAATTGTGTGTGAAATATTTGTTTTAAATGTATTTTTTTTCAAATAAAAATAAGTGGGTTTTTGGGCTGCATGCTCTTTTATTTTTTATTTTTTAGCAGGTTGGCTAAACTGTTAGGTTAGTCTCTATATATAATTATATATTTATATATAGGTGAGCTAAATATATTATATTTATTAGTTTAATTATTTAGGAGTTATTTCTTTACTTTTCTAGATAGAAAATTAAATAAGAGAAAAGAAATTAGGGTTTTGTAGTTTATACTCATATAGGGTTTCTACGCAGATACATGGAGAAAACGGTAGACGCCAAAAAAAGTGAGAAAATGTGATTTTGCTCAAAATCACAAAGCAAGTTCAATCTCTTCACTTCCCCTTTGAACTTGTAAACATAGATAATTAATTAAAATGTTTAATTTCATGCATATTTGTATATATATAAATATAGGTTTATATATGATTATGGTTAATAATTTGGGATCTTTGCTTAATTTTGTGTAGAGGATTTTTTTATGATTAAATATATTTAATTTGCGAATTTGGAGTTTTATGGTGTAAATTTTGATATGTATATACGTGTATATATGAGTATATAGGCAGATATATATGTGTGTGTGTATATATATACACATGAGATTTGGGTTGAATATAAACGTCATTTTTGAAAGTTTTTGTTTCGATTAAACTATTGGTCTTGCTCTTCTGAATAGTCCCTGTAAGTTCGATGGAAAATCGTTGCGTAGTTTGATGAGAATTTGAATTTGAAATTTTAGAACCCTAAAACTTGAAATTGGGGCTTTTTGATTTAGGCGATAATTGGTGGTGATTTTAGTACCAATGCGTAGCTTAGGCCTGGGGGAGTGGAATAGTATATTCAAACATGAGTTTTGGTGGCCGGAAAGTGGCCTTGAAGTTGCGGCTTCATGGTTGGTGCATGCAATAGTAAGTTGTAGGAAAAGAAGGAAGAAGAAAAAAAAAAAAAAAGGGGCCCACGTGCCCACCTGTGCTGCCGGCGCGTGGGGGCACATACGCCCTGTTCCAGTGCTGACTAGGGATCGAGAAAGGGCCCGTTGGGTCCCACTCATCGAACCCACCCACTGGGCCCAGTTTGGCCCAGTTTGAAATATTTTAATATATTTTTAAAATTTTGTTAAATATAGAAAATTAGGAAAAATAATTTTAAAAATACCAAAAAAATTTGGAAATTTTTCAAAAATTTAAATAAATATTTTAGGGGCAGAATACACTTGGGTTTTAAATTTCAAGACGAAATAATTAAGTTCCCCTTGTTGTAGAATTAGTACAAAAAGTTTACTTCATAATGGGATTTTTATTTTCTTTTGTTTTGGAAACTATTTTTAAATTATCGAAAAATTTTAAAAAATTACATAAAAATAAATTTAATCTTTTTAAGAAAGTTTATGCATAGAAACTTAGTTTAGACCTAGGTGTAGATACACTTGATGGTTATAGTGCAATCTAGGTTTATTTATGTGGTTATTTTTATTTTTTAATTGTTTAATTGTTCTCTTTAATTATTTTCTTTACAATTTATAAATGTTTGTGTTTAAATATTGATGCTTAATTCAGTGTATGAAGTAGTGTTATTTTATTTGTTTATTTAATTCATGTGGCGATAGGATTTCCACTATATTATAAGCATGCTTTTAAGTATGTTTAATTTTATTTTTTAAAAGGATTATAGCAGGCATGTGAGAATTGCCACGAGGCATGTCACAATTGTCAAATACCTAATAAGGTATTTAAGGTTAATAAGGAAAGCATATGAGGATTGTCAATTACGTAGTAGGATATTTCATACGTTTAGAAAGGAGGCATGTCAGGATTGCCAAATAATTAATAAGAGATTTTATCCATTTAGAAATGAGGCATGTTAGGATTGCCAAATAATTAATAAGAGACTTAATACGCTTAGCAGGGAAGCATGTCAGAATTGCCAAATAACTAATAAGGGACTTAATACGTTTAGGAAGGAGGCATGTTAAGATTGCCAATACCTAATAAGGTATTTAATAGGTTTATAAGAGAGGCATGTGAGGATTGCCAATACTTGATAAGGTATTTAATAGGTTTACAAGGGAGACATGTAAAGATTACCAATTACGTAATAATTTATTCAATTTTTTTTATATATAAGGGTGGGGCATGTGAGGATTGCTAATTACTCAATAAGGTATATAATATGTAGATAAGGGAGGTATTTCTGGATTGTCAAATATTAGTAGGGTATGTGCTTAATAAGGGTTTAGGCATGTATGGATTGTCTTTGGATTAAACTTAAAAGAATGTGTCCTAGTTGGAACCGTAGGATAAGTGAGAAAAGGGTATGTCTGTGTGCATATATAGGTTTCAACTCAACACACAAATAGAAAGACAAAATGAGATCATGACCATTATTCAAGGCTAAGAAAAGTAAAAGATAAAAAAAAAAGGCCAAGTGAAACAATTCTAGATCCAAGCAAAGAACACCCCACGATGTTTGTAATATATTTCAATAAAGAAAACAATGGAAAAAATAATAACTTAGTAACAAATGAAAGTTAATAATCAGAATAGTTTAAGGTATTCAAAAATTAAATATCTCTACAACATTACATAAAAGAACTACTTAAAATGCAATTATATTGCTGATTCAATTGTAATATGTTAAGCTTATTTGACGATTTCTGGATTTACCCAGTTGTCTTGGTAAAAATCCATATAATGTTTATAATTTAGTAGTGGCAGCTTTCGTAACAAAAGCGGGCTTTGCTGAAAGTGTAGCGGCCCTTGTTGGTCCTTGTGTAGTTGTTTCTGGGATGCGATCTCATTTTCAACCATGTTTAGTGAAATATTATTTATCCAAAAACAAAAACCAATATAAACATATAATGAACATCGAGAAACAAAATTCTTAACAAAAACTGAATTATGTAATTTATGTTATATTTTCAAATTTTGATTCAGTTAGTTAGAGTTAAAATTTTGGATCCACAGAATATGTTCGAAGAGAAAGCAATTGAAGATTAGAAGGGTAAAAGAGTAAATTCACCTAGTTAAAAAGTTATTTTGAATACATGAAATTGCTTTTAGATATAAAATATTTAAATAGGAGTTTTTAACAAAAAAACAAAAAGGTTCAAAACACTATACAAGTACAACCCCTAGGCTATCGTATCTCTACACATTATTGAGAAAGCATAATAAGATACGCCGAGAGATCTTATATTCGTCTTTTTCATAGAGAGCTTTTTCTTTTCTTTTCATCATCTAGCATCTTACAATAGATTGTGTCATTATCCAGCATGTTGATCATCATAATTCTTGAACTACACGGAAACTGTTAAAATTCCATCAAAACATGTGAATTAACCAGGTAAGCTAAAAAAAGGAACCACTGCATTAATTTACAATTGATAGTAGATTAATCAAGTAAGAAGCATCAATCTCCTAATATGGCAACTTATATAATTGGTAACAAGCATAAAAGAAGTGACCTACTCACCTAGAGATTCAATTTAGTAAAGAAAAAAATGTGATAAGGGTAACCAAGCAAGAGGCTAATTGAATTATTAAAAACTTTAACATCCAAAGATAATGTAGTTCTAAAAATTACAATGCTAAGAAGATAACCAATGAACTATGTTGACAAATTATAGAACAAACTAAAATATTTAAAAGGTTTTCAAAATCATAAGATACTTTTATTGTTTAGAAGAAGCTTTCAAAATCATAAGATATTTAGGAAGGAGGCATGTCAGGATTGCCAATACCTATTAAGGTATTTAGTAGGTTTACAAGAGAGGCATGTGAGGATTGTCAATACTTGATAAGGTATTTAATAGATTTACAAGGGAGAGATGTGAGGATTACCAATTACATAATAAGGTATTTAATTTTTTTATATATAAGGGCGGAGCATGTGAGGATTGCTAATTACTCAATAAGGTATATAATATGTAAATAAGGGAGGCATGTCTGGATTGCCAAATATTAGTAAGATATGTGCTTAATAAGGGTTCAGGCATGTATGAATTGCTTTTGGATTAAACTTAAGATAATGTGTCCTAGTTAGAACCGTAGGTTAAGTGAGAAAGGGTATATTTCTGTATGCATATATATATTTTATTATCCTCATATAGGCGGTATGTTTACCAGTTCTCTAATTGGGTTGTAGTAGAGGGAACTTGCTCGTGAGTTTAACTCACTTTATTAATTATTTCAGGTTGCAGGCAGTTTCCATCTCGAGGTTAGAGTATGGAATTCGTAGATCGGGGCGGTCATCTATTCCTTACCAAATATCAGTGTAGAGATTTAGATCTTTTTTAGAACAGTATTTACTTTTATTATTTTTGGTTATGGGGTCCTTGAGTTATGAAACTTCCAAGTTGTAACGTTCAGATTGGTATTATATTTATTTCAATTAAACTTTCCTTTTTGCATTTAAAATTCTTTCCTCTTGTCTTTGTATTCTATGCTTGTTTGCTATCAGTTCTAGATATCTCTTAGATTTTATGTGTGATACTAACTACTTCATACGTGAAATTTGTTGGGGCTATTTTAAAAATTATTTTCGGAATCTTTTCTCGGAAAAAAGTGCTTCTGTTTTTTATTAAAGAAAAAACAAACTTGATATAAAAAAAACATTTCTTTTTAATGGAAAAATTTTCAGATAACACAAAAAAAAAAATCAAAATTTTTTATTATGTAATTGTGCATTTTTTTAGTTTTTTTTTTTAGAAATTTATTTTCTGACAATAAAACTCCTCTTTTTATTAAAATAAAAAAACTTAGTATAAAAAATCATTCTTTTTTATATATTTTTTTTTATATAATAATAAAATTAATAAAATTGTCATTTAAAATGATAATTTGTACAAAACAGAGTAATTTACTCACTTTTGTAAACGTGGTTAGTGAAATAAAAATCACCTTTTGAAACCATGTTTAATGAAAACAAGAGTCCAAAACTCCGCCTTTTTGTACTTTTCCCAAAACCAAATATCGAGAAAAGAATTGATTTCAATGGCAATGTCAATATCATAACGCAATAAAATAGTAATCAAAGCCGTCCAAATCAAAACCAGAAGGAATTAAAAATCTGGTCAACTACATTCAAACTTTAATACAGACTACTTTTTACGTAAATGTTAATACGTGACATACAAGAGAAGAATAAAAATTGTAAAGATGAGATATAAAAAAAGAAATTTATTTTCTACATAGATATGATATAGAAAAATAACTGTGAAATTTGTAAACATTACTATTAATGTACAGTTATATTTTGGCTAAATATGAGCGATATGCATATATATATATATAGAGAGAGAGAGAGAGAGAGATAGAGAGAGAGAGAGAGAGAGAGAGAACAATCTGGCTTACTTCGGGTCTCTCTTCTTTGTCAATATCCGAGGCTTTAGAATCAAGCATCATAGCCTCAAGGGTGAGATCCGCAGAGTGCTCGATCCAGTATATCTTTTGATCCTCACGTTCTTGTCCTACACCAATATATATATATATATATATACAAACACTCAAAATGAGGCTTTCATACAATTACATTGCTTAGAATATCTGACATTCAGAGATTAAAGAGGAGAGAGAAGCAAAGATCTCACCTTGCAGAGCCATGTTAAAGCCTATCAGAGATGGTGAATCAAAGCAGAAATGTACTAACTACTAAGCAATTGATAACAATGAGAAGCGAAAAGTTAGATATATATAAAGCGAGAGATCGATTTTGGAATTGCGAGCTAACTACCCTCAATGGCAAAGCGAGATCTAGAGAAAGACCTTGATCTACTGTTGTACGATCTTCCCTTCTGATGCATTAGCCTGTACTCACTATTTTATTTTATTGCTATTGCTCAGGGCCTAACACTCTATTTTATTGCTCAGTGTTGTCGCTGCTTCTGTATTGTACAGAGAGAGAGAGAGTCGGAGGGAGAGTCGCTGTTAGAGAGAGCATAACAAAGTAGTGGCTGTTATATATAGATATATATATATATATATATATATATATAGAGAGAGAGAGAGAGAGAGAGAGAGAGAGAGAAAAGGCAGATGTAGAAAGGTACGTAATTAGTTAATTAGTGGAGAATCGGCGGGACGGGAGGTGCAGGGAATCTGATATGATATGTCACATGGCGAATGGCCCCTTGCCATGTGATGTATGAGATCCTCCCCCCACAATGTTCGTTGGCGTCGCTACTTTCAAAAATCATTTCTCAAATCTCAATAATAAAATAAGGAGGATGTCAGTGATGAGAAATCGATTGAATAAGTCTTTTTCTTCCCAAGTCAGAGAAATTATTGTTGAATGTCACGTGTAGGGAAATTAAAACTATTGAATGTCACGCTTAGAAAAAATATATAAAAGTACGTAAACAATAAGTGCCACCCATTTCATGCACATGCTTATAAAGTAGATATTTTTTATTTGGGTAAAACTTTTCTATCTATTAGAATATTACATAAATTACTCCTGTCACCAAGTTAGGCTGTGAAAATTCAAGTTTGCCTTCAGTTTTAGAAGCATTTTTTATTTCAAGAAATCAAGCATATTGAATGACTAACATGTGCATGTAATGATTACCTCACATTCACCAAAATAATTGGCCGACACACCCCCTCTATAGAAACCCGAACGACCCTCTCTCTCACCAAAACTTGATAACCCTCTAGAAACTCCAAACAACCCCATCTCACTCACTCTCTCTCTCTCAACCATAACCCTTCCTCTCTCCCACCCTCCCCTCTCTATTAAAACTCAAACCAAAACTTGATGTTTTTCTCGAGTTTCTCATTTGGCGATTCTCTATTTGGATTTATAAGCCTACTCCTAGAAATACTCACATGAATTTGAGGCATAGAGATTATGGATACAAAAATTCGCACAATCCAACTTGGTGAGAACTTCTTATAAAGTAGAGGAGATGTGATTGGACAGACCAAGTACACTCCGACAATCAAATTAATACTTGACAAAATATAATAGAAAAATAATTATGTAATTAAATTGTGACATACATTTTGATGTACTCGAGTCTCCTTTTTATAGGAGGGTGTTTGTATTGTAGTAAGAGAGAGCCATTAAGTTACCTTCTTCAATTAAACTTAAATAGATATTAGGAGATAAAGTAATGGGAAATGCTAAACGTCACGAAATTTTATCATGAATTGCCTTCATGAATGATGTGGCAAGTGATAATACCATTGACATTCCGTGTATGGGGGAAATCCCACCAATACTAACTCACCATTTAATTGCCACATCATTCAAGATAAAAATTCATGAAATATCAACCCAACAAGCCACTACAAGAAATCAGGGCTTAGGGACAGTCAAATCCGTCACTAAAAATCCTAAAATCGTCACTAATACTCAAATCGGACCGTCACAAAAAGTAACATCGCGAAAGGTCATTAGTGACGCTCAAGTTTTACTGTCATAAAAAAGTGGTATATTAGTGACAGCTTTGACCGTCACTAATAACTGGACTATTAGTGATGATTTTGACTGTCACTAATAACTAGACTATTAGTGATGGTCAGAAACTGTCACTAATACATTGATGTATTAGCGACGGGTTTGACCGTCACTAATAATTGTATTAGTGACAGTCAGGAACTGTCACTAATACGCAGCGTATTAGTGACGGTATGTCATATCCCTAATACCTACATTTAGACTGTCCCTGATACTATAAATAATTTTTTTTAATTTATATATTTTACTTAATTTCTGTTTTTATAATTTGCTTGATTTGTTAATTTACATTTCTTAAGCTAATAACAATATAAAAAATATATTAATATCAAAATTCAAAATAAATTATATATATGACAATATTAAAGAAATATTGCATAAATTACATAACAATACCTAATTAGGACTTTTTTATAAATAAAAAAACTAATAAGTTATTACAAGCTAGTTCAACATCCAAGATAACAAAACAAAACATAAATCAAACAAATTTGTCTTGAAATAAAATAATCATGCATTGAACAATATAGATCCAAGATAGAACCTACAAAAGCCAATCCAAAATTAAGGTGGTGTTGGTGCTGAATGAGGTGTTGGTGTTGGGGCTGACTCTGATGTCTTTGTGTTAGTGTTGATTGGGGCTGCTGAGAAAATTGGAACCATGGTGGTGGATGCTGATACTACCACCATGGTGGTGGCTAGGGATACCTTAGTGGGGCATGCTGCTGTTCGGAATCTGATGTTTGCTAATAATAGTGGAACCATAGTGGAGGTTGTTGTTGTTGCGCAAGCATCATCTCCTGTACTTTGGTAATTTTTTGCAACTGTTCCTGCACGGTTACTAGTTCTTCCAACTGTTGCCGCACATTTGCTAGTTCCTCTGTAATTTTTTAAGGTACACAATTGCCATCATTGTTAACATATATATAAAAGAAAATAAGAATTGACAATCTCATGATTTCACAACACAAGGTTTGAAGTTCATATTGATCAGTTGGGAGTTAAGAGGTTTTCGATGTGTGTTCAGTACGTATCCAGCGGACCCCCTCTCTCTCTCCATACGAACAAGAAAATAACTGCAGTAAGAGTTGGCTAAAATTATTGACCAGCTAAACTTATCTGAGATTTAAATTTAAGAAATTGAAAAGATGGGTATATCCATAACATAAGCTTCACTTGTCAAAAAAGAAAATGAAGAAATAAGCATCAAATTTGAACCCTCCACTTCCTCCTAGCAGCCCCACCAAAAAAAAAAAAAAAGGAAAAAGTTAAATAAAAAAGCTTCCTTTCCATGTTAGAAATTATAACTTCCTCATTCAATCAAGTGACCAAGGCAACAAGAAGATACATGCAATCCTTCACCAGACTTCTGATCTCTGTAGTTACAATGCAATTTAACCACTAAGGAATGACAACTTCACCATTTATTTCTCTTCTTATAACCACCAATAATAATAGCAACCACTGCTTTGTTGGAAATCTCTCATTTCCTCCATTAACTAGATTAAGTAATTACAAAATTACAATGGCAAGCACAAGATGTTCAATGATTTCAAATCCAATAACAATATTGTTATTTGCCTAATTTACAATATCAAAAAGATTGCAAGTCCGGTAAAAAAAGGAGCATTAGTGCTTCTTTTCCTGTAATGAGTAGGAAATCACAACCAAAACATATAAGGGCATAGTTATCCTAATCCCTCTAATCAAATTGATGCCATTGACATAAAGGCACAGTTATCCTACACCATCAATATGAGTCACACATTCACTCTCCCCCTCCCTCCACCCCCACCCAAAAAAAACAAAAAAACAAAAGGATAAGTATCCTATTTTTGACAAGTTCAAGAGCCTCAAATTTAGTATGAGTACCCACACATTGCCATTATAATCCTGATAAACTATAATATATCCCAAAAAAATGAGTTTTTTAATTTAAGGTTTCTAGCAACTGTTGGAGTTCTAAATCTAGGCTACTCTTCGATGGATATTTTGGAAAATTATCTACTTGCTGGGATTTTATTTTATTATTTTTTAAGTAGTTTTAGGATATTAAAAGAACCCATTTAGTATTTAGAAATATTTCGATCACCCAAGTTCTAGTATTTTAGGAATAGTTTTCTCTCCTCTTTCTTCTTTTCTCTTATCCTTCTTAAATCAATTTATCTTCTATATTTCCTTATTTTATAAACTCTTCAATACTTCCCTTTATCTCTCACAATTCTTCTTTTATTCATATCTCCTCTTCCTCTTCTCTTCTCTTAAATTCCTATCATAAAATATCACTTTAGAGAACTGTAGCAAAGGCTTAATCAAATCAGTTTAGAGAACTGTTGCAGAGGCTAGTCATTACTAAGTGCTTGTTAAGGCAAAACCTACATAAATTCAGGTATTCATTATTTTTAATGTCCCATCATCTTGCAGTAAGAGGAGTGTTCTGCTGGCATAGGTCTTTGTGGTGGTGGTGTTTATCCGTCTCAGGTATTGCATTAGTGCATCATGATGATCTAGTATGAACAGCTTGTTGTTCTTAATTGCTTGTACTTGTCAAGAATTAAATAATAATTATATTTGATAAATGATAATGTAGACACAAAGAAAATGGCTTTATGGATATGTAGTATGCCTATTGTTTCCCCTTTTCAATGTGTAGTATAGCAAAAAATAAATGAAGCATGAATAGTACTTGATCTATGGTTAACCCATTCATGTTCTTCTCAATATGCTCAACGGTCATTGAACTTGTCTGGTTGCCATATAGTTCAGGATCTAGCTTGCTAGCAAGTTGGAACTCCTGGTAGATTGAAATTCAATAAATATTTAAGTAAACAATAGAAACCATTAGCAAATAACTTATCAAATGAAATTTTTATCTTACCTGGAAGCAACAGATAACAACAGGGTTTACTCCAGCAAGCATTTCTCATGCAAATTCTTCATCTATCCTCTAGGCAGACTTATCCCCTAAAATTATCCCATGGAAACCTCATATATTTTTAATATAAGCAAGTAGTTATATATTTAAAGGATTTAAAATTTAGACTATGAAAAGTTTAAGTGTGATATAAAAATTGTATATACCTTTGATTACATTAGGCATTGGGAATTTGAGGGGCCACTCACCATCAGAACGAAGGAGATCCTTGAGCGATGCACTCCCTAAGTTTACTTAGCAGCGTGACTCCATTTGACAGCTTAACCTCACCTTCATACAGGCTGAGTATATCTTGAAGTGTGATATAAAAATTGTATATACCTTTGATTACATCAGGCATTGGGAATTTGAGGGGCCGCTCACCGTCAGAACGAAGGAGCTCCTTGAGCGATGCACTCCCTAAGTTTACTTAGCAGCGTGACTCCATTTGGCAGCTTAACCTCACCTTCATACAAGCTGAGTATATCCTGGAAAGTGTCAAACTCTCTAGGCATTGTGTCAACTGAAATGATTTCTACAAGCAATATTTGACCCAAGGATTTTAGAGCATAGGCAATGAAATCTGACATCTTCACTTGATTAAAAACGTTCATCTCTTGGAACAAGCTTTCTCTCAAGGAGAAAGCTTGTTCCTCAAATAATTAAATCATAAATAGATTGTTAAGAGAAAGCTTGACCTCGCCATATATCTTGTATTTTTTAAATGTATTTATTAAAAATATATCAACAAAATAGAAAACAAAAATTATAAACCCAAAAAATAGGAAGTAAATGTTAAAGAAAAGAAAGTTAAACTATTTGTAAGTGTAAAATATTAAAAGAAACAATATGGAACAAATGCAATATGTAGAATGAGATGGTCAAATGTATTACAAGAATATTAAAAGAGATTCTTGTATAATCAGAAGGAAAATACTCATTATCCAATACAAACTTGATGGTGAAATGAGGATGTCCATAAACAGTAGTAAAGAAAAACAGACTATACCAAAATTTGATAGAGAACTAAAAATCAAACAAGTTTTCAAAAAGATACAAAATGAAAATATGAAAGTTAAAAGTAATAAGAAACACTAAATATAAAGCATAAAATATTGTCTTGAATACTTATTGCTTCCTTTAACAAGCAACAACTTCATTGGCATACTAACACAACACTCCTTTGGTTTTGAAAGGAGAAGTAACAGCTGGCCATGCTTGACTCTTTTTCCATTGAAATATCACCATAACTTTTTAAGATATGGCACGGACTTCCCATGGAAAAGCTGTTACTCTAGTTTGTATGGATGAACAGGTTATAAGTAGCTGTGACAGCTCTTCCTTGTTAGATTTAGACCATTATCTTTTATGCTACCTTATGCTCGAAGAAGAAAAATTCTATTAAAGCTTCCGTAAATATGAAATTGCTACTAGTTCATAAATTTTTGTATGAATTAGTAAAAAGTTAGTATTTTTTTCTTCACAGAGAGTAGTCTCAAACTTCCATCAAGGAATAAATTGTTACAAAATTGTAATCCTTCTACAATTTGAAAAAGTAGTCTCAATTATATGCTTCAACCAGAGACATGGTATCAAGTCCACCTCAAGCCTTTGAACTCTCTTTGCTAATGCAAAGTAAATCCACCTATCAATGACACAACTAGAATAGATATTCAAACAAAAAGAAACTCTTCATGCAGTTGTTACTCTGAAGAACCAATATATATTGCAAAATAAGAAGGAAAAAAAATAGTAATCTGAATCCTAGTTGATTATATATTAATTTGAATCCTTCAAAAGTGCTATAAAAGAATTCTCACCAGTTATTCCTTGGCCAATGAAGTTTGATGCACTGAGATTGCTTGTGGCAGAGTAAACTTCCTTACTTGGTATGTTAAGAGAGCTGGACTCTTCAGATAGTGAGTCTTTTGATGCTGTCAAGTAGAACAAGAAAGAGAATAGTTCATGACTCTAATCAATATATATATATATATATATATATATATATATATATATAGCTGCACAATATTGTTAAGATGTATACCAGCTCTTCCTCTTGACAATTTTGCTTCAACTGAAAATTTAACACAATCCATGACAAACCAATTACTATTACTGTAATCCCCACAAGACCTCCAATTAGAATCCATAGACCTAAAATTAATCATCAACAAATTTATACAAAAAATAAACAGAATAAACAAAACAAAAGACTAGAATTGCAATAGACTTGTTAAAATAACTAGTGGAGGCATGATCAGTGTTGTTAATTGATAAGGATCACATATGTTGATCTTTTTTCCAATTTTCTCTCCTCGATCATCTACAGATATAATGATATCAAATGACAGAGATAAGCATCCACTAATTGACAGAGAAATGGAAGATTAATTTCAAAAGAGAGTAAAAATTGCTTTTCATTTACTAATTAATGGAAGGCTTTGCTCTCCGAGGCATTTATAAACTGCTTGGAGCCAATTCTCATCGTGAATCCTATTGCTTGTCATGGACACCAGCACTGTAAACCTACATATATCAGCTTCAACCTCCATCGATACATTCATTTCTTCCCACCTCTTTAAATAGGCACTGCAAGCAGAATCTGATCTGTTATCAACATCCAAGAGCTTGCAATCTTCGCCTAAGCTTCTCAATCTGTCTTTGAGCTTATTAACCACATCCAAAACAGAATAGTCAGAATAGCCACCAGCTCCACTAGTTAGCTTCTTAATGCCATCTACCTGTTTGCCTTGCAATTGGAAGCTACATATTTTAATCGTTGTTTCATTCATGCAGCATATTTTTAGTGAATGAACTTAGGCACCATTTGGATTAAAAGATTTGATATGAATGGGTTTAGGTTCAATTATTTATGGAGTATAACTTGACTTTATATTCAGGTCTAGCAATTTACATTGATTGGTTTGAGCGCCTTATATGTATGAACTTTACTAGTTGGACAGTGATTTTTAGTAAAAAAATGTCTTCCACATCTCTAGGCTAACTTTCCTTTGGAGTTCCAAATCCAATTTCAATAGCCAATATTTTATTTACTAGTATCATTCACATTCAAATCCTTTCATTTATTGAAATGTACCAATAATCATATCAACCTCTTTAATTCAATTCATTTATTTAAATGTACCATTAACTGTGAAGTTCTGGTGGGTTCATAACTATCATGGCTTTAAAACGCATTCTGTCATAGAAGGGTGATAAACATACATATGGCACTTTTCCATTCCACACCCAGGCGATGTGGGATTGAGTACCTTGTAGCCTACTAGTGTGGTAGCTCGCCCAGTGTCTCACACCTATCCACAAGGGCCACCATAATCCACCCCCTTTGGAGATCCGACGTTCCCGTTGGCACACTTCCGGTTGGGTCAAGCTCTGATACCATTTGTAACAGTCTGCTCCACCTGATGGTATGATATTGTCCACTTTGGGCCAAAGCCCGCACAATTTTGCTCATAGATTTTACCACAAAAGGCCTCATACCATTTAGAGAGAACATAATACACATTAAGCACATCCCCTTCTCCACACCCAGGCAATGTGGGATTGAGCACCCTGTAGCCTGCCAGTGTGGTAGCTCGCCTAGAGTCTCTCTCACCCGCCCACATGACACCTGCCCACAAAGGTCACTACCATCCACCCCCAAGGAGGCCCGATGTCCCCGTCGGCACACTTTTGGTTGGGCTCCAACTCTAATACCATTTGTAACAGCCTGCTCCACCTGATTGTATGATATTGTCTACTTTGGGTCTAAGCCTGCACTATTTTGCTATTGAATTTTACCTAAAAAAGGCCTCATACCATTTAGAGATAACACACTACATATAAACACATCCCCATCTCCACATCTAGGCGATGTGGGATTGAGTACCATGTAGCCTGCCAGTGTGGTAGCTCGCCCAGTGTCTCTCACACCCGCCCACATCACACCCGCCCACAAGGGTCACCACAATCCACCCCCTAGGAGGCCCGACGTCATCGTCGACACACTTCCGGCTGGGCTCCAGCTCTGATACCATTTGTAACAGCTTGCTCCATTGAATGGTATGATATTGTCTGCTTTGGGATAAGCCTACACGATTTTGTTCTTAGGTTTTACCCCAAGAGGCCTCGTACCATTTGGAGGGAACACACTACATATAAGTACATCCCCTTTTCCACACCCAAGCGATGTGGGCATGTTGGGATTGCCAATTTTATAAATATTTATTTTCGGACATGTTGAGATTGGTAATTTTACAAATATTTATTTTCAAACATGTTGGGATTGCCAATTTTACAAATATTTATTTTCAAGCATGTTGGGATTGCCAATTTTACAAATCTTTATTTTTGGGTATGTTGGGATTGCCAATTTTACATATGTTTGTTTTCAGGCATGTTGGGATTGTCAATTTTACATATGTTTGGTCAATTTTACATATATTTATTTTTAGGCGTGTTGGGATTGCTAATTTTACAAATATTTATTTTCGGGCATGTTGGGATTACTAATTTTACAAATATTTATTTTCGGGTATGTTGAGATTGTCAATATTACAAATTTAGCAGTAATAACTGCATTGACTGTTAAATTTTATATTCATAAAATGCGGTTAAAGTTTATAAGTTGCTTAATTATACATTTAATTATTTTCAGTCATAGTTGAAATGTCTGCTGGGTTTTATATTTATAAATTGCTGTTAAATTTTTATGAGTTGCACATTTATCTTTAGATATTTGATTAAATGCAATATGTTTCGTGATGACATGATTATGTGATTACATGCTTATGTTGAGTTAGGTGTGTAACACCTAATATAGAAAGTGAGAGTGATCATTACTGAGGAGAGTAATATTCCATGTCGGACTAGACTTGGGAAAATGTGAGTAAGAAAATTTTCACTTTATTATATAAATGTTTACCCTGAAAGTTTTTTTTACAATTTCTTTTGGGAGACAGAAATTTATCGGTCCAATAATGGAAAAGAAATATACTCTGGACAGTGCAATCACCCCTATGATAGTAGTGACCAATAGTCAGTCCCTGTATGGTCAAGTGATTCTCACGTTCCTCCTTTGACAATGAGTACACAAGAATATCATCAACGAACACTACAATGTATTTGTCAAGATATGCACTAAACACACGGATCATTAAGTCCATAAATGGTGCCATTACATTTGTTAGCCCAAAAGGCATCACAAGGAACTTGTAATGACCATACCGTGTATGAAAAGTTATTTTGTAACATCTTCCTCCTTGACTCTCAACTGGTAGTACCCCGACCTCAAGTCAATCTTAGAGAAACATTTCGCTCCTTTGAGTTGATCAAACAAATCATCTATCATTGGCAACGTATATTTGTTCTTGATTGTAACATGATTTAACTTTTGATAGTCAATATATAATCGTAGTGACCCTTCCTTCTTATTAGCAAATAGGATCGGTGCTCCCCAAAGTGAAACACTAGGGCATATAAAACATTTCGCCCTCAAGTCCTTTAATTGCTTCTTCAACTCTTTCAATTATACCGGTGCTATATGATACGGTGCCATAAAAATGGGCATTGTAATGGGTATAATGTCAATGGAAAACTCCACATCCTGCATAGGAGGAAATTCCATTAACTCTTTTGGAAACACATACACAAAGTCACAAACAACCTCGGGAAAGTTTACAAAGTTTCCCCCTTCCTCTTCCATCATAAGACTGACCAAGAAAAATCTATACTCATTTCAACCACACAATCCATAAAATGATGAAGTGTGAAAATTAATCCGCTCACCCATGAAGCAAAAATAATCTCTTTCAGGTTACACACTGACACTCTTCCTTGGTAGTAATTGACGTTAGCTCAAAAAATGGATAGTTAATCCATTCCAAGAATGACATCAAAGCTCGCTATCTCTAGGAGAACAAAATTGAACACCAATCTACGATTTGCAATTTTGATCTCACATGCCCAACAAACCATGTCCAAAGTTACCCTACCCCCAACAGGTGTATCTAAACATAAGGCTTTATCCAAATTTGACATTTCTAATCCCAAAGAAGATATAAAGCAATGGATATAAATGAATGAGATGCGACTGAATAAATCAAGACCCTAGCCCACAACTAGATACCATAAATATACCTCAAACCACGGAGAAAGCTGTCAGAGTTTTAGCTGGAGTAATCGCATAAGACCTTGTATCCCTAGTCCTAGCTGACCACTTTCTGATAGCTGGACTATTGAGTAGAAGCATTAAGAGTCACTCCCCTCCCCGGTTGCGAACTCCGAATTGATTTTATAAGCTATGGTGGCTGAGGAACTCAAAATCCTGACTGTACCCCAGAAGCTTGAGAATAATGTTGTTGTGACCCTGAAGCATTGTAAGTACCATTCTTCTTTTATTGGCAATCCCTCACAACAAGACCCACCTGACCACGCCTATAACACTTCCTCAAATCCTCTTCAGGTGCAAACTGTAGCTGTGGGCATTCTAACCTATAATGTCCCACTTGCTGATATTAAAAATATTTCACCTTATCTCAAGAGGAACCCATAGGCATAAAAATTGTAAAAGCTAACAGAGTCTGATGTGGTCCTCGTGAATAGGAACTACTCCCCTTATGTTTCTTCTTCGGATTACTCTCTGAATGAGAAACCACATTCCAAGGTTGATTCTTTGAATCCCATATCATCTGTATGTCATTATCATCAACCTCAACAAACAATGCACGTCTAACCACCTCCACATAGATAGCAAGTCCAAGATGTTGACCTTAGTTCTTAACTTAAACCTAAGTCCCTTCATAAACCTTTTAGCCTTTGTTTGCTCATTTGCCACCAACTCCGGTGCAAATCAAGACAAAGATGTAAATTTGTTCTTATATTGCATCACACTCATTCCTCCTTGAATTAAGTGTATGAATTCATCTTGCAATGCTTCCTTCACTATATTTGGAAAATATTTCTTAATGAATAACCTCCAGAAGGTTTCCCACTCCATGTCCCTTGCCATATGAATATGGGTCGTGGACTTTCACCATAAGTTTGCCTCCCCTGTAGGCTGAATAGGAACCATAGAAATTCTTAGATCATCCTCATCTATCCTTAGCACATCAAATGTCTTAGATATTTTCTCAAGTCAGTCCTCCACAATCATAGGATCTGCCTTTCCATCAAACATAGGAGGATTTATATTTTTGAACATCTCTAGAGCCTTCATTGCTCTATTTTCCCTCCTTGTGACTAATTTTGCGCTCCTTCATTGGCTGTTCTAGCTAACAACTGAATGGCTGCTATCAAAGCTCTGACCAACTGTGTCCCATCTATTTGTTGGGGTGGTGGGATATGATCCACTCCCCTCTCATAATCTCTCATTGGTGGCATTATTCTAATAAACATGATCAAGAGAGATTAATCACATATGTATATCAATTAATCAAGTCTACGCACATATAAAACCATTTATTCCACTCAACATAACATAAACCATAAGAGTTTTTTAACCCAAACCTTTACCCCATATCCTTAGGTACTTAAACCTAATACCGAATAATCGACCCCTAACCTTCGTCTTTAGGTCTTCAAACCTAATGCTCTAATACCATACTATCACACCTTGATTTTTCATACCCAAACGAATACAGAAATCAATGGTGAGGAAAGTTACACATCAATGCTTTCATCGTTGATCATTCTCTTTTTCCTTACTTATCATGAAAGCTCATAAAACCTCATAATGAAACTAACAACTCAATTTAATGGTCTCACACTAGGCTACATATGTTGCTACCCTAATTTCACTCCTAAGATAACTTATCCCATTTCAGCCCCGTTCTGGCTAGCTAATCATTTCTTTGGTCGGCTGAAAGAGTTTATTTCGGTCAGCTGAAACCTAGTTTTGGTCAACCAAAATGATGGTTTCCCTAATCCCAGTTTTCCAAACTCTCGGGTTTGAAACTTCTAATTCAGCTAGACCGCTAATGCATTTGCTGATTGGCTAGTGGTTGTATTTTGGTTAGCTAAAGCCTAGTTTTGGTCAGTCAAAACAATGGTTTTCCTGACTCCAAAGATCTCAACTCTCAGGTTTCAATTCCTAAATCAGCCAGCCAACTAATAAGCCCCTACCAGGTGACCAAAACCACCCAGATCAGCCCAAACACCTGTTTAAGTGTATCAAACCATTAACATAGCCTAGCATACACTTATACATATCTATATACAATCATAATATGTATACAAATCAACTAAATCATAAGAATACTTCATGCTTGGAAACATACTCCATTTATACAAAATTTTCTTGTCCTAAAGCCAACATTTGAGGCACGAGTGCCTATATACAATATCTCCAAATGTAAGTCTCCTTATACATTTTTAATTACACCATGTCCACACATCCCCAATGTGCATAATATAATAAATAACCAAAAATAGTTCTTTTAACTCTAAACCCAACTCAAGGTTGGTTACCATCATCCACTTCTTTGTCATGTCCTGAAATTGTTAATGTAGGGGGTAAGCAAAATCAACGGCTCATGGTCATATGTTGTGCAATCTGTCCAAGTTCACATTTCATATTAATACATAACTCAATTAGTATGCATAGTATAACTACGTGTCATGCTTCCTAGCATTCTAGTCAAATGCCATAATTATTCAATTCACGTGACATACATATCAAAACACATGACAAATCACAATACTCAACTCATTACATGCATCAAATGCACAATTTCATCATATATACAACATATGAAAAGAATTAAACTCAAATTCACAATCCAACACAAAAATAACATAATTTTCACATTACTCTCGGAATAGTTCTCACACTCACACACCCAAATCGGTTACGTGCGGAAGCCCCATACCCCATGTCCATAGTTATTTTGGGGCTATTAATTAACCCATCGGTAACAAACCCTCTTGCACAAGTTTGAGATCTTTCAACCCCAGAGGACCTTTTCCCCCTCTACTTTCCATATGAGTCATTTTTCAAGATATCATTACACCCTAAACATATGATGTTTAACATATATATGCACAAGTCTCGATGCAATAGCACCTATATCATGCCTTAACTTCACCTCTAGCATAACATGCATTGAACTAAATCGACACATGAATATTTAATCATTTCAACATACTTCACATTGAAAATTAGGCAAAACCATTCAAGTTGAAATTTGGATTCCAACACATATCACAAAACCTCATATATGCAATATATGTCCCATAAAGCATAATACATACAATTTAAGTATTTTAAATCATAATTTAATCATTTTCTATCAAAGAAAACATAAAGAACATCATTTAAATCATAAATATCCATATATAACATGAAAACATCCATTAAATGCATATAAAATAAAATAAAACTTATATTGAAAGACACAACATACACCCCTTACTTCAAGAGATTAAATTTCTAGAAAATCCTCAAATCCATCAACTCAAAAGTTACTCAAACCTAGTCTTGTTCAGTTTAAATCAACAACCATGCCACGTAGAACAAACTCCTTTTCACTGGCAACCTTTAAATCTCACCTTAAGGCCTTCAAAACTTAGAGAGAATGAAGGAAAATGAAAACAGAAGAGAGAAGAGAAAAGAGAGAGATTCGTGTCATACCCCAGATTTTCGAGGAGAAATCTAAGATGTGAAATACAAATAAAATAAAATAAAAATAAGAGAATTCTAAAATTTCCAAATTGTCCTTTACATACATAGAATCCTATACACCATTCTATTACATTGGAAGAAAAATTTAAATATATTTCTTCCGAACAATTACTCAAAAAAATTACAATCTCTCCCAAATCCTGGACATAAATAAATTATAATGGTCCCATACTACTACATCTTCAACCGGGTACTACCAAGTCCCGTAATTGTCCACGTGTCAGCATCCTAACCTACAAAATTTGAGAGGGAGTGAGC
This sequence comes from Cornus controversa, assembly GCA_026545225.1. NCBI lineage: Eukaryota > Viridiplantae > Streptophyta > Magnoliopsida > Cornales > Cornaceae > Cornus > Cornus controversa. The sequence continues at coordinate 34,047,015 of CM048845.1, read as the reverse complement.
TCAAAGCTCAACAAGGATATACTGGGCAATCTTTCATTTTTTCAGCAAGTTGACTTTTGCATCAATAATCTCAAAATAATTTAAATAAATATATTTCAATAAATAATATATTCACATTCCATAGTTTAATCATAAAGCATTTAACATTTAAATTTAAATGGACAAAAAATATCATCAAGTACAATTAAACTCATAATTTGTACACATAAAATAATACAATTTAAATGCACAAAGTAGTCCACAAGTACACATTTAATTGCACAAATATTATCAAACACACACGTACATATCAACAAATGGTACGCATAAAATAATACAACAATTACATTTGACCATCAATAACATGTAAAAATTCACAACACAACCACATTTAACATTCACAATTTAAATTGCACAACATAAATTTAAATAAATCAATTTAAATCACTAAATCCATAATCATTAATATATATATATATACACACATAAATATACACACACACACACACATATATACAAGTATGTATTTAATAAATACTAGCACATTAAATTTATATATATATATACAAAATTTACTGCACAGAAAAATCATGTATGAACATTTATAATAAAACATACGTATATTAAATATATGCGAATAGGAGAAGAGAGCAAGTATCAACTTGCCTCGAATTTTTGCTTTTAAGAAGTTTGTGCCTGCAAGTCGGCCTATATCCAGTTTCAGTCCAATCCCGTGTCATAGCCCAATGAAAAGCCTCCATTTTGAACAAGATAGGCCTATTTCCAAATTCCAGCCCAACCCAAATGTCAAGCCCACAATCAATTTCTTTTAAATGATGCTGGGCCTATCTTTAATTTCGGTCCAATCCAACTCACAAACCCATTTCATAAATCAAGTTCAGTCCAAACAAATCTTCAAGTCCAACTTCAAAAGTCTATATAATCCATTTTCCATGCAGCCCAAATGATTTTAGGTAGTCCAAACCTCAAACCCATTTCCTTTTCTTTTAAAGCCAACCCATCTACATTGAGCCCAATATCGCAGCCCACTTCAAACCCAAACACAAGTTCAGCCCAATCAATTGTCTAGGCCCAAACCAACACCAAGTCTAATTCATGTACACATGAACCATTTAAGCATAAGCCAACTGCGAACCATGGCTAGTACACACCGAGCTCAGCCGAACCCAAAAAAACTACTCGACCAACCTTGGCGTTGCACAACCATCTTTCTCAAACCATGCACAATTAACCAACAAGCCCACAAGAAGACCCGTCAATGATCCCTCATGAACCTATCACGGTCAGCCCCTTCGGCACCACCATGTGCATCCTCAAACAACCACAAAACAGCCACTGCCCAGCCGTGGTGTCCACCCCAAACGCAACCTCACATTGCCGCTGCTAAAACCGGTAGCCACCATCTAAAACCCAGCCGAGTCTCCACCATCTGGACACCACCATCTCTCGCTCACTACCGAAACACCATCTTTCGGCCCAAGTCCACCTCGCCACAGCCGAACCCAAGCTGGAAGCCATCATGGTAGCAACCAGCCTAGCTCACCATGATCTCCATCAATTTCAACCGACCCAAGCCAAAAAGGACCTCACTCGCGAACAGACCCACCATCACCACCGTGGCCTGCTAAACCAGCCACTACCATCAGCCGTGAGCCTCCAACCACAAAGCCCCACCACCACCAGCCCTCACAGTGAGCCAAAACCCAGTTCAGAACTCACCACCCGCTGCCGCCATTGAGAACCCACCTCACACTCCGGTCATCTTCTCCGGCCAACCACCACAAAACCCACCAGCCGAAGCCGCCAAGAGGACCCAAAACCTCACGGCACCACCTAGCCGCAAGCCACCCTTCATGGCCAACCCATGGCTGCCATTAAACCACCATTATCTCTTCCACACCATGGCTAAAACCCACCATGGAGGAACCCAGCCGTGAGAGATAACCACAACCATCACCATGAAGCCGAAGCTCCACCACCATCAAACCGTGAGGAAGATCCATCACTCACCATATTCTTCATCTAAGTTCCACCACCAACCACTGCCAGCCACCGTGACAGCCACCTCTGGCATCTACATCAACCGGACCTTCCCCCACCAAAGCCAACCTCAGCCATGGCTGCCCCACGAAGAAGGCCCAGCCATGCACAGCCAAACCATCTGAAAACCCAATTTCCTACCGTGCCAAACAACCCCTCTCTCTCTCGGCATCATTCTCTCTCTCTCTCTCTCTAGCTTTCTCTCTCTAAGACCCTTCTGCCGACCTCTTTTATCCAACCCTAATATACATATATACATATATATATATATATATATATATATAATATGAGGAAGTGGTAAAAAATAATAATAATAACAAATAAATAAATAAAAAATAAAAATAAAAATAAAAGACTATTCTATCCTGTAGCTTAAGAAGGCCTCCATATATAGTCTTACACTCCCTGTGTTTGTCTTTCACAATTAAAAAAAAATGTTAATCTTCTCTTCTACAGCCAACTTCACTTATACCCACGTACATACATACATACATATATATATATATATATATATATGCACACACTCATGAAACACGACATTCTCCTCTAATTCAACTATACCAAATTTCATACTCAAAATTTTCTTAATCCAACTATGTTAATAAAATTTTTATATTAAAAATGAGATCACATAATTTGCATGAAAGACTAATAAAAAAAATTTCATAAAAATTTTGGTGTAGGTGCAGAAAAGTTGACACCACGCGTAGAAGGAATTTCTCTTTGTTTTTCTTATTTGAGAAGCGATTCCCCTTTTCCTTTTATTCTCTCTTTATTATTGATAAGTAATGAATATTGCATATTCAATGCCCTTAAAATTATATAAATTAGTGTCTTAGTAATATTTATTTCATATTTTTATTAATAATTTTAATCTTTTCAGGATTTCAGGTGATTAAGGATAATTCTAACTAATAATGGTGCAATCGGGCTACAGATGGTGTTAGGCCTATTCACATTGAAGATTGGGGCAATTCAGGCCTAAAAAGTCCTGGACCCGTGTTGGTATTCAGAGCATAACTCCGTACACAATTGTTGAAACGGCCCAAACTTCGCGTGGGTTAAAGGAAATTCAATTCTGCACAATTTCATATTTCACGAAAATTTTCTAAAACGAACGTTTTCATCAACTTTCTGCCCTATTTGCGCAGCTGCCACTTTTTGGACGCAAATGGCACTTTGTGAGGAGCAAGTGCCATTTTCTTATGCGCACTTGCCACTTTGGGAAGGCCAGGTGTCCCGTTGGTTTGTTTTCGCAAAGTAAAAATGACGAAACGAAGAAAACTAGGGTATTCTGGAGGGGTGAAGCAGAGAGAGATATACAGAGGCGATTCGTGACGATACGGGCAAGACGACGACGACTTCATCATCGTTCAAGCCTAGACCTCTGATCATGAGTGGCTAAACACCATTCCAGGGAAGTGATGTAACCCTAACCTGTCTTTCAATATTTTAGTTTGTATATTAATTTGAGAATTATTTATTTTGTGCATTGATTGTATAACCGAGACATAAACAATAGCTGTACTATTACTTTCAATTTGAATGTATTGTTTCATTGCATATTTATTTTTGTTCTTGTAGAATGAATGCAAGTTTGCAGTGATTAGGGTTTAGCTCTTTTTAACTTCTATGATTTTGTTAAGACATGTTATACAATAGTTTTCATAGATCATTTAATTTAGAGTTTTTATAATTCGTACTAAGCGAAGATGGGTTATCATATCATTAGTTAGTCTGATGTATAGGCCATGCTAAGCAAAGACGAGTTATGCTTAATTGTATGTTGAATGAATCCTCTTGATAGAACTGAATTTGGCTTGTAACCATTCTTTTCTGAATGCATAGATTAAACATCTCAAATTAGTACAACTGTCATTATCAGAAGGTTAGTGGTGAAGTCAATTCCCAGGACCCTCTCTCCAGTGTCTACCATTTATTTATGTTGTATTTCATTTCATTTAATTTCAGCACCTTAGAATTAAAATCAAAACAAATTCTTTTTCAATTAAATTAGACAAGATCTTGATAGCTTAACAACGAAACTAACGTAGTCTCTGTGGGTTCGACCCCTACTCACCACTTTACTAATTTTAGTAGAGTATTTGTAGGTTTTTATAAATTCTCTTTTGTCGAGGTGTAAAACAACGACGACACTATTACATATTATTTTATCACGTTTTGCACGTCGAACAAAATGGCGCCGTTGCTGGGGACTGCGGTCATGATTGCGTTGTTAAGTTTAAAGATTAAGTCTTGTTTAATAATAATTTAGGACTTGTATATATTCTATTTTTAATTTGTTTTAGGTGTTTTGTGTGTTTGAATATAGGTACAAGAGCTACTACACAAGTGAAAAAAAGTTGAAATTTCAGGACCTCTTGTGAGTTTTTGTATTTTAATTCATGCACTTATGATTAGCGTTTTTAGTTTATTTAATTTTGAATTTTATTTTTATTTATTTATTTTTATTTATTTTTTGTTATTTTTTTTTTAAACATGTCATTTGAGTATGAGTATCCTTCGGAGGCATGTTTTGATCAATTTGGTTGTGATGTGGATTTTGGATATCAAAATTCAATGTATTTGTTCACCCAATTGAATGAATTATCATGGAAGTTGGAACAATTTATGACCGTTGGTCATGTTCCTACTCCTACTTACTTTTCCAAACCACATGAGTTCTGTGTATGTTGCTATAGTCCTTATCATCATGTGAGAGATTGTCCTATTACGGGACAATGTTCTAATCTTTCTCAAGGACAAACAAATATAAATTTCTCTATACCGGAGAATGACTCTTATTCAAATACTTATAGCCCGGGATTTGAGGACAAAGTTTTGGCTGCACTTGGCAAACTTGAGGAACGAATTAGTAACTTTGAGAAACAAAATAAATTGTTAAATTCACATTTGTAATCCATAGCTAGGCTAGAAGTTCAAATCGAGGAAATAACTAATGCTTTGAATTGTGAAGATCAAAAGGAACTTCCAAGTCAACCCGTGACTAATATTGAACTCACACAACCAATTGAGTTAGACCATGCCCCCTTTGTGGAACCATTACTCATACCGGACTCCAAAAATTTACATGAAAAACTTAAGTATGATCATTTAAGTCCTAATGAGAGTCCACCTTTTACCTTTGTTTTTGACTTGAGTAGTGACAAATTAGATATCAATGAGAAAATTAGTCAAGACCAAGTTAAAGGGTCATGTTTTCCTGAATTAGTCGAATTTTATTCGATTGATTCATTTTTCTTAAAACCTCACATTGATATAGATAAGAGGTGCCTAAAAATTGTTTGGATTCCAGCACAAGAAAGTGAGGACAAAATAGGGGGGACACTCTTAGATCTCCTCAAGAGATGTGGTATAGGGTGAACCTTCCATCAAAAGTAGTAGTTAGGAAGTGTGTGTTTTTCTTTTCATTTATTTTTTTTCATTTTAATTATTATTTGTGTTCGTTTTTCATTTTGTTGCATTCTTTTTATTTATTTTTATTTATTATTTTTTTCCTTTTAATATATATATATTTTCCTTTTAATATGCGTGGTGTGTAGTTGTGTTTTTTATGACAGGTTCTTACATCCTAGTTTGGGGGGATGAAAATCGGGGTTTAACCTTTTAGTTGTAAGCTCCATGAAAGTTCTATTGGTAGGTAGTCAACCTGATCTGTGCTGCTTCTCTTTTTTCTTTAAGGAGGTCCAGGTTGTGTTCAATCTGTTGGTTTTTCTTTTGCTCTTCGAATGTTTTGGTCCGGAGGGTGGGGACTCCGAGCTCGACTAGAACCACATCCATTACATATGTCATGTTGAAAGGGTTGTTTCCCGTCGGTTGGCAAGGAGTGGTTCGGTAGGCCCAGAGTACATTCGATAGCTCTTTTAACCACATGCCTTTTCTTTCTTCCAACTTTTTCCTGATATTGGCATAGATGGTCTTGTTCATGATCTTGGCTTACCTGTTTCCTTGGGTCCCGTACTTTATAAAGAACCTCTTGATAAACTGATTGTCCAAGTTCTTCCCGTTGTCTATGATTATTGATGTAGGGATGCCGAAACGACATATAAAATTATTCCAAATGAATTTTTCTACTTGCAAATGTGTCACTGAGGCGTATGCCTTTCTTTTACCCATTTGGTGAAATAGTCCATTGCAAGAAGGACGTATTTCTTTTTTTGAGCTGCGGTCAGCAAGGGGCCCACTATGTCCATCCCCCACTGGGCGAAAGGCTAAGGGCTGGTTATCGAATTTAGGTTTTCTGGTGGCTGGTGCAGCAGTTGTGTGTGCTTTTGGCATTTATCGCAACTTCTGGAACATTCCACTACATCATGCACCATATATGGCCAAAAGTATCCCAACGTCAAAGCTTTGTGAGCTAATGATCTTTCTCCCGAATGGTTCCCACAAACTCCCTTGTAGATCTCCTTTAGGACTTTTGTTGCTTCTAAGGGTGCTAGGCACTATAGCAATGGTCCCGAATATGATCTCCTGTAAAGGCAACCATTAACGATGGAGTATTTAGCTGCCTTCATCCTCAATTTCTTAGCTTCTTCTTTTCATTCGGGTAAGGTCCCGTTCTTCAGATATGCTTGGATCAGATCCATCCATCTTGGCTCTCTCGGGATGACAAATACCTCAAGTGGTTCTGCAATGCTCAACTCATTCCATTCTTTTATGGAGGTCACCCTAGTCAGGGATTCGTCTGCCTAGTAAGCTGAACAGGCTAATCAATTAGCCACCTCATTCTTATCTTCCTTTACCTGATATTCTCTATTAACTTGATTCACGATTAGTTGAGAGTCACTAAAGATGGATAGTTTCTTTACCTACAATCATTTTGCCAATCGGAGCCCCGCGAGGATAGCCTCATATTCTGCCACATTATTAGAGGCTTTGAAATTAAATCTTACTGCATAGTGTAAGACTGTTCCGTTCGGAGTTCTGACCTCAATCCCAACCCCCGATCCTATTTGACCTGATGACCTGTTGACAAAGATCTCCCACATAGGGTGACTCTCCTTCACCCTCTGGTTTGTCATATTCCAACAAGAATTCTGCCAACACATGTCCCTTTCTGGCCATTCTGGGTTCGAAACAGATGTCGTAAGCACTGAGGTCCATGGCCCACTTCATCAATCTCCCAGTTATGTCTAGTTTGCTGAGGATCGTCTTGAGTGGTAAGGTCATTGAGACGATTATTGGGTGGGACTCAAAGTAGTGCCTCAATTTCTTCTTTGTATGAACGAGAGCTAAGATCAATTTTTCTGCTTTTGAATATCTATTTTTTGTGTCAGTCATTGTCTTACTGGAATAATACACTGGTTGCTGCCTCTAATCTTCTTCTCAGACCAATGCGGTGCTTGTTAACACATTCGACACTGCCAGGTATAGATACAATGTCCCACTGGGCTTTGGAATCGAAAGGATTTGAGTTATGATCATATATTCCTTTAACTTCCTCAATGCTTCTGTCTGAACTTTCCCCCATACATCTTTCCCTTTCTTTCTGATGGCGTTGAAGAAAGGTTTGTATTTGTTCGGGAGACGAGATATGAACCAGCTAAGTGCAACAATGAGATCGGTCAGGACCTGAACCTCCCGATGAGTTTTTGGTTCTAAATTTTGGATCAGTGCTGACGCTTGTGATGGGCTCATCACTATTCCAGTTCTGCCAACCATATAACCGAGGAATTATCCCGACGAAACTCCAAACGAGCATTTCATCGTGTTTAACTTTACTCGATGTTCTTTGAGGGTTCCAAATATCTCTTCCAAATGTTGTAGGTGATCCTGCCTTCTTTTGCTTTTGAGCACCATATCATTAATATAAGCCTCCACAGTTTCACCGATCTGCTTCTTGAAAACTCAGTTGATCATCCGCTAGTATGTTGCTCCCACGTTGTTCAATCCGAAGGGCATTACCTTGTAACAATAAATGCCTCATTCGGTAATAAATGATGTCTTCTCTTCATCTCTCAAGTTCATCAGGAACTGATTGAAGCCCAAGTAGGCGTCCAAGAGGGTCAATCGTTCGTACCCAGTAGTGGCGTCCACCATCTGATCTATTTTCGAAAGAGGGTAGCAATCTTTTGGGCATGCTCTATTTAGGTTGGTGAAGTCGATACATGCTCTCCATTTTCCGTTCTTCTTTTTTACTACCACTACATTCGAGAGCAATTCTGGGTATCTTACTTCTCTGATGAAGCCTGCTTGTAGCAACCGACCGACTTCCTTGGCGATTATTTTGTTTCTCTCTGAGTTATTGTGTTACATATGCTTGATATTAATTAGTATCTCTTGAGAATGAGTACCGATGATGTGTTTTACTTGACTTCAATGAAAAAAAAGGAATGTGATGAATAAGTAAATCAATTTGATCCCTTTTATGAGTAACCGAACCTCTATGCCTCAGGAAGCATGGAGTGTTTGTGTCAAAGGTAAAAGGGTGAGAACAGATGAGTATTGGTTGTCTTGATTTGTAACCTGACTGATTCGAGTAATTAGGTTCTTCGGGGTGTCTTAATGCCTAGTGCCCTATCACTGACTGAAAGCTTGCTACATGAATCTTTTAGAAAGCTTAATAAATCAAGATATTGCACAACCAATAAAGCAATGAAAAAAAAAAGAACGAAAAAAAAATGAAAAAGGTCATGTATTCATGTTTGGAAGTATGATTTCAATAAGGGGAGCTAGTGAGTTGAAAGGGTATGTGCCTTAATATATTCAGAGCTGGATTATGCTACATAAGATGACTGCTAGTTCACTTTTCACAAGGGAACTAAAATTGGTTGCTTTAGGATATGTTGATGTGAATTATGCATGGGGACCATTGACTTGAATTATGAAATTTAGAAGTTTGAAATTATTCTTGAATGCAAGTTTGTAACTATGTATTGTAATCTTCTTCTTGATTAATGTTTAAACAAAAATTCTGAATGTTTGTGGGTAACATTTCTAGAAACCTTCAATAGACTATAATTCGTCCACTAGGGGGAACCTAGGGGTTTAAAGGATTGTCACATATGCTAAATGCAATCATTTCTCCCATGAAAGTGGAGTTGGTTAGTTTAGTTAGTGTTTGTTAGTTTCTTTGTTTTAGTTTTGTTTTATTCTATTGCTAAGGGACTAGCAATGTGTAAGTTTGGGGGTGTGATCGGCATTGAATGTTACACATTCTAGCCTCTTAACTTGCGTATTTTATTCTCTTAGTGATAGATTATTTTGTAATTTTACTTCATTTTAGTGTTTTCTGTATTTTCAGGGCCTTAATAATTATTTCAGTTAAAATCATGATTTTGGACTTTTAAAGATGACATCCAAGAGAGTTAGACAAAGCCTATATCAAAGGGATCCATTCAACTCCATAATTTAACTCAAGTCAACCTAAGGAAGAGGTCTAAGAGAATTACAGCTGCTTAAGGAGAATACAGGCCTGAAGCCCAATTCTGCGCTTAATACAATTTTAATCCCATTTTGGAAAATGGACTAGAAGTCTTATTTCTAAGCCTCAAATCGATTTAATTTTCTTAGTAGTTGAATGAAATTCAATTCTGGACACTTTCGTATTTCACAAAAATTTTGTGAATCGGACTTCTAATAGGTCAAAAGTTGAGTTGAACATCAGTAGAAAAACCCACTTGTTTAATGCTGCGGGAAAACCTAATTAATTCCTAATTGGATTAGGACTTGATGTATTCTCTTGGGAATTTAAAAGGAATAATTATAGGCTATTTTGGGGAGCTTTTGGAGCACCATTGAAGACATATTTTGCAGAGTTTTAGAGAAAAGAACTATTGGAGAACAAAGTCTTGCGCGTATTTCATGAAGATGATGCCTTCTTCCTTAATTGTTGAAACTTCTTCTTCTACCGTGAGCGGCTAGTTCATCTAATAGGGTTTTGATGTAGCCCTAACTAAGCATCAATGGTTTGATTGTTTTAATTATTGGAGATTTTTGTATTTTTGTATAGATTATGTAATTTAGAAGATTCTTCTGATATAATTGAACTATAAAAGTCTTATAAATTCAGTTTTAATAATTTCTTATCTTGTCTTAGATATTTAATTGTTGTTATTGAATTCAATCTCTCTTATTTTCTATGACTATGAGAGCGATTATTACATAATGGTAATCACTGAATATATTATTAAATTCTTTGATGGAGTATGCCTAGAGAAGATGGACCATACTACACCCTAGATTAGTGTAGTTAGGCAGATAGCCCATGCCATTCGAAGATAGTCCATGACTTAGCCTTAATCATATGTTATCTTCTTGATGGATGAAGGTGAGCTTGTAGCCACCGACACCACTTATGCATGGTATAATTTTCCACGGTTAACTCAATTGACCATTGATTGTGACGTTAGTGGTGAAGTCAATAACCCTAGATTTATCTCATATTATCTACACTCTTTATTTTCTCTTGTTTTATTTTAATTACTTTTTATTTAGTTTAAATATAAAAATCAGAATTCTATCTTTTAAAATTTAATTAGAATTAATTCCGTACCAACTCATTCAAACCATAATCCTTGAGGTTCGACACCCCTTTCGATAGCCCCATTCTGTAAGGAATCGTTCTATTGCGAAGTGTGGTAATTTTAATTGAGACACTCATTACACACATTCTGTGGATCCACCCCCTTCCCATAATAAGGTTGTATGATGAGTGGACAATGACTATCATAAATTGCTCTCTTAGTGTTCTCTGCGCGACAGTTACGAAAAGCGATATTGTTCTGATTGGGGTGACTCTGTTTCCATCGAACCCCACGAGTGGACCCTTGACTGGATTAATTTGATAATTTTTTATCTCTATTTGTCTATAAACTTTAGGTGTCATTATGTTAGCGCTTGATCCTGCATCAATGAGTACCCTCTTTATTTGGCAGTTTGCCACCAGTAAACTGATCACTAGCGGATCCTCGTGAGGGAGCTGTAACCTCATTAGGTCTGGATCCCCAAATGCGATCTGAGCATCGGTTCTTCTATTATGAACCGAATTGATCTCTCCAATCTTTTGCAGTCTCTTAGCCTAACAGAGGATAGATATGCCCATTCCCTGATCCTCTCGAGTTGCATAACCGTGTATGGTATTGATTATTTTAACTAGATTCAAATTTGGGTTTTCTCTACGTTCGGGGATCTGGTGTTCATTTTCATTGGGGTGTTCTTTTGCCACATATTCGGTTAGCCCTCCTTTGGCTATGATCGCTTTCGCCTGTCCCCTCAGATTTCGGCACTCGTTGGTGGTGTGCCCGTAATCATGATGGAAGGCACAATATTTTCTCTTATCTCTAAGTTCAGCTAGAATCCGGAGAGGAGGTGGTGTTCGAAATATGCCTCGGCCCTTATTCTCTTGGTATAACCTAGCTAGGGTGCACTTCAGTGGGGTATTCTTTTCCTCAAATCTGGGTCGCTTCTCTGGTTTTGTTGGAACGAGAGGGACCCTGCCCTAGCCATTCAGTTTATGCCTTTTTTTTATGAATTGGGTGTTGACACTTATCAAGGCTGATCTCTGCTGATGCAGTGCTTCATCTTCCTCAAGACTAAGGTATCCCTATGCTTTTGCATTCAGATCTCCCATAGTCATGGGGCATTTCTGACTAAGGATGAGTGGAATTTGAAGCCAAGGATCATGGTCACCTTGAAGGCTTCTACCGTCGCGCCCTAGTCACAACCATCGACTAGGGACATTTCTAGATTAAATCTGGTCATAAAAGATTTTAGAGTTTCCCCCTTCGACTATCTTATAGTGAACAGGGATGATATGGTTTTCTTCTATCTCTGGTTGTTGATGTATTGAGCGATAAAAAGCTTGTATAGCTTTGTGAAACTGGGGATCATGCCTGACGGCTGTTGTTTGAACCAAGTTGGAGTGGCTCCTACCAAACTGGTTGGAAAAACTTTGCACATGAGGTTTTAATTTTCGCGTGCAACGTCATTCTCTACTATACATGGAAGAGATGATCGACAAGGTCGATCGTTCCATCAAAAGTGGTAAAGCTTGGAAGCATAAACTTCCTCGAGTTCAGAGATTTTCGTATCTCTTCCGTGAAAGGAGATTGCGCTACCTTGCTAGTCACCTGAGTCCCCAGATCTATTAGAGTCTGGTTCTTTAGGTCTTTAATATTGGCATTGACCTTCTCTAATCGTTCGACAATTACATTGAACTGGTGGCTCGATCTGATGGCGTGTGGCTCTGGTCGATAAGGATTCTATTCTTCTTCTCGAGTGAAATCATGCTCCTTGAAACTCTATCGGAGAGGTGAGGAATTCTCAGGTTACTTCCCCATGAGATGGGCTATCCTCTCTTGGAGTAGATCGTTGCATCGATTGGATTCCTCCAATTGTTCTCGCAATTCTTGCAGGATCTGCTCATGCGTCAGATTTCATTCCATCATTTGGTTATGGGTAGGTGATTGTTATCCTACTATGGTTCCAGAACGTAACTATACTGGCATAAATTCCTCAAGGATTTTCTAAGTACATCATTTCCCACAGACTGTGCCAAAGTGTAGGTGCAGAAAAGTTGACACCACACTTAGAAGGAATTTATCTCTATTTTTCTTATTCGAGAAGCGATTCCCCTTTTCCTTTCATTTTCTCCTTGTTATATAGTTTCATGATTACATTAATTGTGCCTGTAATTGTTCCACCCTTCTTGGGGATTTAATTGTTCTCATAAATCTTGCCTTGGTTTTCTGCAGAGAATCAGTGTCCGGATCTACAATTTGATAAAAGATTTGGGTTTTCCATCATGCCTTTCTCGCCTAGCGAGTGATGAGCTAAGGGGTGGGTCATCCCTGCTGACGGGGCGGCCTTGTATGCCATGAGTTGTTATTTCCACTTGTCATCCGTAATTGAGCATTTTTCCTCTGCCACATTTGGGTTATTACATTCTACCCTCCTTAAAAAAGAATTTCGTCCATGAAATTGTGTCATCCCCAACCTTTCATTTATCATTCATTCCCAACAAGTCGAATCAACAACCAGTAAACCAGACACATTATAAAAGAAGTGCTAATCGAAGAAAAATGTCCATTTCTTCTCACTAGTCCAAGTCAATAATCCAACCCAAACTCAAACCCAAATTAAAATTAAATAACTTCAAAATTATGAGGTATTACAAGTTGGCTATTTGGGAGAGAAAGAAAATGGCTGTAAATATCTGATTTATGATATTTATAAGCCCTAGGGCATGAAATGACCAAAATGCCCCTAGGTCACTTAACGTACCCTCTCGGCCTCTGTTTTCGAATTCGAAAGCAGCTGTGGTCCCAAAATTGACTCCTAATCCCTTCTAACAAGTCAAATGGTCTAAAACCAAAAATAAGATTTTTTTAAAAAATATCCAATTTTTTGAGCCCACCTGACCTACTTCCCGAGCCCCGACAACCCAAAATCTCAAAATGAGCCAAATGGCTCAGAAAACTCTCCAAACCTCTAAACGAGTCCTTAATTATGTAAATCATTAATAAAACATATAAATATCTATTTATAATCCTATTTTAAAAAATGAATAAACAAATAAATAATAAATAAATAAATTGGATCACTACACATTCTCTACCAATTGATGCATTGTTCATAAAAATAGGACAAAATCAAATTTATCTTCCACACGCACAAGGTCAAATAAATATATAATATATATTCAATTCTATAATTCTTGATTTCCACCCTAAAAAACTTAACCCTAAAGTAAAGTAGATAGGTAGATGGTGCATGCCAATCGAATATAGTCCATGATTTAGCTTTAATTATATGTTATCCCTTAATAGTTGAAAGGAGCTTGTAGCCACTGAAGCTACTTATGCATGATACAATTCCCCATAGTTAGTTCAATTGACCATTAGTAGTGAAGTCAATAACCCTAGACTCATCTCATATTCTCTTCACTCATTAGTTTATCTTACTTCTCTTTAATTGCTTTAATTAGTTAAATTATAAATAAAAATCAACAAACTTTTCCTCTTAATTTAATTTAAATTAGTCCTATAAATTCGACACAATTATAACATAATCTCTGTGGTTCGACACCCCTTTTGATAACTCTATCCTACACGAATTCGTTCTATTGTAAATTGGTATTTTAATTGGTAACAATTTCACACGATCAAGATGTAAATCTTGGGAGCATCTTCCAGAGCACATGATCAACCAACACCCAATATATTTGGATTTTAGACCCTAGGGCCCACCACATATATCAAAGTGCTAACCAACCATGCCTAGGGTTCATCACTCTCTCATACTTGAGAATAACATTCGCCATAATACTAATAAGTTATAATTGCAATGACGGCCTTACATTTACTTTCATAATGACTTGTTAGCAATCCTATTCTATTATCTATCAATAGGGAGTCCACCCACTATTACTGAACGAACAAAACATTTTATGATAAAGCAATATAAGTGACTTGTGCTCCTGACTTTGGTAACCATACCATGCACGCACCAAGTTATTGCATAGTCAAAGGATAATATGATTCGATTCTTAAATCAAATCAATACATAGCATTCATAATATATATAAATAGTAATTTTTTTGATAAGCAATAGATTCTTATTAATAAACCAATGTCATTACATCCCAATTGGTGTTATAAAGGGTATCTAATCCCAACAATCTCCCACTTGCACTTTATAGCCAATTTTCCTGACATCTAACTCACATGCTATCCAAATGTTGATCAAATACTTTAATCGACAGTGCTTTAGTAAATGGAGCAAGGTTGTTCTTCGATGCGATCTTAGCTACCACTACGTCTCTATGCTGCACTATGTCTCTGATTAGATGATATTTCCTCTCAATGTGTTTTCCACTCTTATGGTTTCTGGAATCCTTGCTTTGAGCAACAGCTCCACTATTGTTATAATGAAATACAATAAGCGAGCTTACATGTTGCACAACTCCCAGATCAGAGAAAAATTTCCTTAACATCCTTTGTTGCTTTAGAAGCTACAACATATTTAACCTCCATGGTTGAATCAGCAATATACAATTGTTTCACATTCCTCCAACTTATAGCCCCTCCATACAGTGTTAACACAAATCCTGATGTAGATCTTCTAGAATCCTCATCTGATTGAAAATAAAAATATGTATAACCAACTGGAACTAGCTCATCACCTCTATAGACAAGTATTGACCTCAAGGTTTCAACCCAAGGTTATTTAGGTGATTTTGATGATAACAACCTATTGTAGTGTAGTTTTAATAAGTTTACTTAAGTGTGTAGTTTACAAACTATTATATTATCTCAAGTATCTTAAAGGCATTGGACTTTAAAAGGAATTACAAGATATATGAAGCCACATGATCATGGAACTCAAAGATTAATAATTAAGATCAATGGCAAAGTTGAATTGAATCCAGGCCACATGATGAAGAAACCCAAAAGCTGCAAGATTTGAATATCAAAAGATGTAAAGACCGTGACCAATTTTGGCCGATTTTGCATTTTTTGCATTATAATTTTCATAAATGAATTTTGAGTGGTGCTTAACATGTTTTGAGTGTGGGGAACATGTTTGGGAAGTTTCTTAAGGGTTTTAAAAAAATTTCAGAAGATTTGGAGAAGTTTAACTTTTTGGTCAAACCGGGGCTCGGGGTGTGACTTAAGTGGGCCCGGGAATCTAAAATTTTTTTACAAATATTTATTTTTTGGAATGGCTTAGATGAAATTTTTTGAGAGTAGAGGAAGTCATTTCGAGGCCGTAGGAATTTTTGAAATCGAAAACGAAGTCTAGGAAGGTGCGTTAAGTGGCCTGGGGGTATTTTGGTCTTTTCACGGCCTAGGGACCTTAAAAGGTTAGATCCTACAGAGATATTTCATATCTCTTATTCTTATACAGTTGCTCTCTCTCTCTCTTCTTTCTCCCTCTACCTTCTCTCTAGCTTTTGAAGAGTTGAGGCTTGGATTCGGGATTTGTTGAAAAAGGGAGATACGTAGGGATGGCTAGGGCTTTGGTTTGAACCCAACATCTTTGCGGTTCGGCAAGGTTGACATTGCTGGGATTTTGAGAAGTGCTTAGAAGGCCTTCATTTTCGAGGTAGGGGTATTGCTTCCTCCCTAACGTCAATTCTATAGGAATGTTTTATGATTTTCTTGGTGGGTTAGCATGTATAGAAGAGTCAGGATTTGGGTTTTAAATTCCTATTTCCTCTTGTGTTTATTGCATGCTAAATTTGAGATGTATGTGTGCTCTATGTGGTAGTTATGAAATATGTAAACATGCATGATGTTCTTGAGATGATGTTATGTGTAAGCATTACTTTATGGTTTTTAAAGTATATGAATTGGTGTTAAAATGCATGGTTTTTAAGAATGTATGTGAAATGTTTGATTTGGTAAAGATTGTGGTTAGCTTTGATTATCTACGGTTTGTAGGCATTATCTATGAATATGTTGCATACATAGTGTTTGACAAAATCCTTATGTGTGAAATTTAAGTTGTATGGTTAAGCATGTGATGAAAATTGCTTATGTGCATTTAATGAATATGCTATGTATGTTTAAATGCTCTAGCATATGCCATGTAGCCAATAGGAATGCCATGACTTGCATTCATATAGGTCGGCATCAAGTTGGCGCTTAAGTGGGGTTGGGGTATCTCTACTGAGCCTTTGTGGTGCTCACCCCTCTCCCCCCCAACATTTTTTAGGTTATGCATCAAGGATGGATGAAAGGGGCTTTATAGTCACTTGTGGAGGTTTTGGAATTTAATTGTAGCATGATGGTTATTTGAATAAATTTTGAAAGTTTATGCTTAAACCATGTAATGGTAGCTATCCATGTCGGCTTATGTCATGAGACTTCATTTTGATGTTGTAGTTATATTTTGGACAAATGTAACTTTGTGGTATGCTTGGGTTATAATCTTATTGTATATGAAAAGACAATGGACTTGTTTATGTAATGCTTGTAGGGAGCATTTAGTTCCTTTTGATGGACTAATATAGTTAATGGATATTTTCACTTTGCATAAATTGTATTTGTGAGGGAAATGACTCATATTGGTACATGATTTTATTACGAGCATGATTTAGAACTTGTGAATCATGTAGAATCCTTTCTTGTATGATTTAGGGGTTGTAAGAATGGATTATGTTGGTAGAAAGGGCTTAGAAGGTCAAAAATGACCATTTGCAAAGTTGCAGTTTTTGGGCAGTTCGATGCATCGAAGAACCTGTAGGATTTTGAAATGTAAAATTTCTGAGAGTTGTTTTTAGTCAATAATTATTCGATACTTGTTTGATGCAACGAAGTGCCAAGTTTGATGCATCGAAGTCATCACTTCGATGGATCGAAGTCACTTTTTACAACATGCTCCGAATTGCCCAAACTTCAATCGAGCATAACTTCTTCGTTTTTAATCGGAATTGAGTGTGATTTTTTTTTAAATTGAGTATTTTTGGATTATCTATCCAATGTTGTAGGTATTAGTTATAGATTCCAAATACACAAAGTGTAGAGTCTTGGAAATGAGTGATTCATGAAAGTGCAAATAAATAAAACCCCCTCTAAGGTGATATGTTTTGAAGTAAGGCCCATTGGGATTGAATAAAGTGGGGTTGTGCACATCTTTATGCAAGAATAGTGTTAAGATTCCGTGGTAATTGAGGGCAATGAAGGTCCATTGGGCTTAATGAACGGAAGCCACCTCTGGTTCTCCGAGAGTTAGAAACTGGAGCGTGACAAAAGACTTGGGTAGGCTAGCATTGGGTGAGTGCTAGATTTAATGTAAAATTATTTGTAAAGTAACTTCTTTTGAAAGCTCATCTATTGACCTAGTGGACCTTAGGACCAATGCATTTCATTCATATCATATCATGGTTCCTTAGACACTTAGAATTAGGCTATGAAATTCATTGAATCATCTTGAAGGCCTTCGTTGAGATTGAGTTAATTCAAGCTTATGTTTAGCTTTGAAAGAACTCAATTCTTGAGTAAACAAATTCTAAAACCTATACTTGAACTAGGAAATATCATTTATGGTTCTTAGATACATTGACTTAGGATTTAAACTCAAATGAATCACTATATAAAGCCGTATCATGGACAGTTACTGTTTCGGGTACTTAACGCAGAAATTTGGCTAAGTGTTGGATTCTAGGGGCAAAAATATAAATATGAGTTTTTTAATAAATCATGACATAAAACATTCCGGTAATTGTACTCCATGATTTATTACGATCATATAAAGTTTCTCAGCCCCAAATAACTTAATTTAGTCATTCATATTGTACGATGAATTTTTATGTCAAAGTTGTGAAAATCCATTTTGTACTAAAACTGAAAAATCAGATTTTGATTTACTTAGAATTTAATTTTGAAACTATTTTTATTGAATCTAAATGGGGGTACTTTGCTTAATTACATTGAATAACTTAAAGTAAATAGAAATATAAAGGTTTTTAATGTAATTAAGTGTGTAGTGTATTAATGCACTGTATAAGAGAAACTGGCTGAGTCTGAGAACAGATTTTGACCTGGGGACTTTTGGTCACCTGATGAACCCATCAGTCGACTGATAGAGACCTTTCAGCTGCCTGATGGAATCCATCAGTCGAGTAATAGAAGTTGGTATTCATTCCAGTAGGGTGTGCAAAATAGGGGAGGTTTTAGCCTACCGAAATATAGCTTTAGTCGACCGAAACAAGGTCTTCAGTCGATTGATGAATTCATCAGTCAACCGAAACCTAGAGATTCTAACTCCAACAGCTAATTTCTGCACTTAATGTTTCCCAACCATTTCCAAACAGCGATAATTCATTCTTGGACTATAAATACACCTTGTATATACATTATACATGTGAGAGAGACTACCATAACCCTCCATGATCATATATTATTGGTAAATGCTACCTTAGAGTTTAAATCTTTATATCATTCATCCATTGGTAGCCACTATTGAACCAAACAATTGCGTATCATTCATAGTGGCAAAATCCTAGTGAAGAGCTTTCAATTGAGTATTTTATTGTTAACTCTAGGTATGTGAGCTATAATTTGTGTATCTATCCATTGAGGGATATTCTCCATTGAGATATCATTTGTGTATCGATACATTGAGGGATATTCTCAATTGTACCTAAACTCTTATCCCATCCTTTAAGAGGAAGACCAAGTGATGCACTTGGCAAAGAATTCTTGGTAAGGATTTCATTGAGAAAGAAAGCCCAAGTCATGAGCTTGGCAAAGAAGTCTTGGTGAGGTTTTCATTGAGCAAAGAATCCCAAGTGATTCACTTGGCAATTGTATAGTTTGCTTTTCACCCTTAAGGGAAGCTCTATAGTGGAAACCTCAAGAAGTGCTCTTGAGGCATGGATGTAGGCAAGAGGGGTGGAACCATGTAAAAATCATGGTGTCACTTGGTTTGCATTTCTCTATCCTTAAACTCCTTTATTTTATAGCATTTTATATGCTTAAATTCTATATGCTTTATATATCAATGCTATGTTTATATGTTTCAATTTATATGAGGAGGATGGGATGAATGCTTGGAGTACATTGGTTGAGTTGTGGAATTAATTAATTATTGATTGATTGAGTTCTTATTTGATTATCTTGTTATCAATCAATTTGCATACCATGTGTTTAATAAAATATACTATCAACATTTCCACACACTACAAGCATGATATATTGCACTTACACTTGTTGTATCCACTAGATCATTTAAGTGCATAATAGATAGAGCATTCACAATCCTACTTGTTGAATACATAAGTTCATCAAGTGTTTGACAAAAGTTCATTCAAGCTAATCTTTGTCAAAACATGCTAAATCGAAAAAGTTCCATTGTTTACTTAAAGTCCTTATTCACCCCCCTCCCCCCTCCTCTAGGGACAATTCTCGGGTCACAACAAGCATATAATCCCTGGTCCTTCTCAAATATTTAAGAATATTCTTGACTGCAATCCAGTGATCTCAACCAAGCTTAAACTGGAACCTACTGGCAAGTCCCACTACATAACATATATATAGTCCTGTACATAACATATCATACATGAGACTACCTATTGCCGAAGCATGTGGTACCTATCTCATCTCTTCTTCCTCTTTATGCCTAAAAGGTAAGAAACCTTTCTTGGAGTTTTGCATAGCAAACTTGACAAGAATCTCATCAATATATGTAGTTTGGAATAAATTGATCATCCTTTTCTTTCGATTATATATAAGCTTAATCCCAAGGATACAACTGGCTTCTCCCAAGTCTTTCATGTCAAAATAGCTAGATAACAAATTTTTATTGATGATAATGCCCTACATAATTTCCAATAAGTAGAATATCATCCACATGAAGAATAAGATCACAACACTATCATGCACCTTCTTGTACACACAAGGCTCATCAATGTTTTGATCAAAACCAAATGCCTTAAATTCCTGATCAAAACGTATATTCTAGCTCCTGGATTCTTGCTTGAGTCCATAAATGAATCTCTACAATTTGCACACTAGGTGCTCCTAACTTTCACCACAAACCCGTCTGGTTGTTTCATATAAATGTCCTATTCTAAATGGCCATTCAAAAATGTCGTCTTGACATCCATCTTCTATATCTCATAATCATAATAAGCACTTATGGCTAAAAGAGTCTGAATAGACTTTAATATGGCTACCAGTGAGAATGTCTCCTCATAGTCAATCCCTTCACGTTGAGTGAAGCCTTTGGCTACCAGCCTTGCCTTATATGTCTCAACATTTCTATCTATTCATCTTTTCCTTTTGTAGGTCCACTTACATCCGATGGGTTTTATCCTAGCAGGTAGTTCTACAAGTTCCCAGACTTGATTGGAATATATAGATTCCAATTCTAATTTCATGGCAACCTACCAGTTTCTTACATCCATATCATTGATGGCCTCTTCATAGTTCACAGGGTCTAACTCATGTTTATCCGAAATAACCTCATAAGATTCTCCCGAAAACATGTATATGTCATGTTGTCGTGAGACTCTCCCACAACGACTAAGCATAAGTGTGAAGGTGTACTAGTGATAGCCTCTTGTGCTCCATCAGTCTTATTGTCTATAATTAGTTCATCTATTACCGGTTCTTTAAAAGAATCTAACATCTCATCCAAAACAACTTTACTTTTGGGTCTATGGTTCATAATATAATCTCCTCCAAAAATACAGCATTGATGATAACCAATACTTTCCTATTCTTAGGATTATAAAGTAAATCACCATTGATTTCCTTTGGATAGCCTACAAATAAACCATTGGATACCCTACAAACAAACACATTCTTCATCTTGCTTCCAACTTAGTCACTTGCCTTATCCGCACATGTGCAGGTGAGATACCCACTACAAAATTTCACACATTAGGTGGTCAGTCTCACACATAAAACATAAGGGATATCTACAACTGATAGCAAACAAGCATAAAATACAATGAGAAAAGAAAAAAGAATTTTAAATGCTGACAGGAAAGTCTAACTGAAATAAATAATACTGTTAAATATACAAAATGCGAGTCTAAACTATACAACTTGGAAGTTCCAAAACTCAAGGACCCCTTAACCAAAAATTATAAAAGTAAATACTTTATGAAAAGATTTAAGTCCTTACACTAAAGTCTGGTAAGGAATAAATGACTACCACGCTCTATAAACTTCATGCTCTAACCTCGAGATGGAAACTGCCTGGGACTTGAAATATCAACAAAGTGAGTTAAACCTACGAGCAAGTTCCCTCTACTACCACCCAATCAAAGAACCAATAAACATACCCTCTATAAGAGGACAGTAAAAACATATAGATATAATTATATCATTTAGTCATTTAATCTCCTATCTCATAAATAATTAGAACTATGATCTTATCATGCCCTGATTTCCAATACTTAAAAATCGAGGGTGATTATGTAATAAACCATCACCTTTGACCATTATTCCCACTATAGTACCATGCTCTGATACTATGTTATCACGCCTCGATTTTCAATACTCAAAAATTGAGGGTGATTATGTAATAAACTATCACCTTTGACCATTATCCCCACTATAGTACCATACTATGATACCATGTTGTCATGCACCTACTTTCTGATACCAAGATCGATATAGAAAGTGGAGGTGAACAATGAAAGTCTCACCCGGTTCACACTCATGAACCGCCCAATTCCAGAACCTAACTCCCTGTATGTTTGGGATTTCAGATTTATTCTTAGTCCATTGGAAATAGCATCTAAAAATACTCAATCTCAAAAAAACTACACTCAATTTTGATGTAAAATGAAGAAGTTACGCCTGTTTAAAGTTTGGACCAATCTCGAAGATTACTCGAAATGACAAGGGCGATATCATCCATTTACTTCTAATACACCACCTCAATCACTAAACCAATGTAGAAACATAATTGCATACGTACAATTACCTAAGACCTTGCACGTGATCCCATATTTCCTCCCTAAATAATTCTCCAATTTTATTTCAACAAACACACTCAGCCACACACTTTGATGCATCGAAGTGTTGGTTTCGATGCATCGAACAAGATGCGAAGTGTCCTACGACAATTACTAGATTTTTTGTACAGAATCCTCATCCTTAATTGATGATGCATCGTAGTATTTTATGATGCATCGACACACTTCGATGCATCAAAATGGTGAATTCGATGCATCAAACTTACCTATCCTAGAACACTAACAAAACACTAAGTGATAACAATCACCATTCTCTTCCCAATCCATTCTTCTAACAAACAATCATAGAACATAATTATATTTTCAACAAATCCCTAAACACCCACAAAGTGATAAATCATCATCATTTAATACCACAACATACACTTATAACGAAAGAAGAAATTTATGCATTATCATACACCTATTACAACAAAACATCATTTTACATCGTCCTCAAGAGTAATCAAATTATTATACATATTTGTAAGTCTCATGCATGCTTCTTATCCAAAAATAAGTGCAATACTTCTAATTTATTCCACATGCCACAAGTCGGCACAGACATCCATACCCATGTCTCAAAAGATGCAAAAGTCCAAAAATGATATTGTTCTTCTACTCTAGGTCAAACTCATGATTGTGCATCCTCAACCACCTCCTTGCCATGTTCTGAATATGTTAGTGTAGGGGGATAAGCAATTTTCAACAGGCTCAAGGTTAATGTATTGTGCAATCCATTCAAGGCCATATTTCATATTCAATGCATAAAACACAACTCATGTCTATCAATTACGTGTCATGCTCCCTAGCATTTCTACTTACAAGTTTAAAAGCTCAATTCATTCACGTCATGGCATACACATCAATTATAACCTCATAACCATATAAAATGTATTTCATACACATAGTACATTACCATCATACATGTAACATATGACAAAGATCGAAAATGAATAAACATCCACATAAGTCATGTAATTCACTTAAGTTACACATAAGACTCAACACACTCTCTTGGATTTGGTTCACACTCACACACACATAAGATAGGTACCAAAGTCCCATATCTCAAGTTCATGGTTATTGGGGCTACTAACCCATCGGTTACCACCCATTTTCTTGCGCAAGTTTGAGGTTTTTTAACCCCAGAGGATATTTTCCCCTACTACTTTCCCGCGAGCCACTTCCAAGACACACCCCACACTCACACAAAATAGTTCATATTTTGTATACACATTCACAATTTCGATACATTGTACCCATTATATGTCCTAGTTTAATCCTAGTATGTCACACAATGATCATAAGAATATATATAGATACTTAACCCCGAAAAGTAGGTTTTCATCATTTATCCCCCAAAATCCATGCAATTTAAGCTCTATTTTGCACATATATGCAATTCATGTAATTCTAAGCACACACTAACCATTTCTAGTCAAAAGAAACATATGCACATCCATATAGAACAAGGAACTTAACAAAAAAAACTATCCCACACTTCCACCACTCTCAAAGTTACCTAACCGTGACTTTGTTAGGTTTCAAGCGAAGCCTTTGCCGCGTAGAACACACTTCCCTTCTTCGGTGCCTTCCAAATCAAGCCCTAACATCTTCTAATTCTAGAGAGAAGAAGAAGAACACAAAGAAGAGAGAGAAGAGAAGTTCACGGCTGATTTGAGAGTGAAAATAAGCTTTAAATACTTGTCTCCTAGATATTTATAAGCCCTAGGGCGCAAAAAGACCAAAACGCCTCTAGTTCACTTAACGTACCTTCTTGACCTCCGTTTTTGAATCTGAAAGAAGCTATGGACTCGAAATTACTTATACGTCTCTCCAAATATTCTAATTGGTCTATAACCAAAAATAAAATTTTTTTAAAAAATATCCGGATTCATGGACTCATTAAATCTCATCCCGGAACCCTAGTTGACCAAAAATTCAAACTTTTCCAAAAGTTTCCAAAACTCTCCAAAATCCTAAAACAACTCTCCAAACATATTTTTCGCATTCAAAACACATTAAATATCATTTAAAGCAATAAATGATAAGAAAAATGAAAATTGGCCAAAATTGGGCACAGTCTCTACAGTTCTAAACCAACCCATCTATTATCACAATAAAGGTAGAACAAATTTCTAAGTTCAAACCATAGGCAATCCTAACATGCCTGACACACTAAGTTTTATCTAATTAGATACTAGGCAATCCTACCATGCCTTCCTCCATATTTTACAAATATCATACTAAGTATTAGGCAAACCTAATCTGCCTCCACCAATCATCCTTCTACAAAATCCCAAACTTATATTTATATCCAATTAAGTATAATTCACCAGCTCATAAACATATCCCCAATTAACACTGTGACCCAAGAATAGAGCAGCCCCACACACTACACTAACCCATCTGTTATCCCAATACAAGTGCAAACTAGTTTTAAGTTTACACAAGAGGCAATCCTAACAGCTCGAATATATAACAAGAAATTTTCTTATTAGATATTAGGCAATCTTGACATGCCCCAAATGAAATATAAAGATACCTTATTAGGTTTTAGGCAATCCTAACATGCCAAATATAATACACAGATACCTTATTAGGTATTAGGCAATCCCGACATGTTTGGCAATCCTGAAATGCCAAAAATATAATAAATAGATACCTTATTAGGTAATAGGCAATCCTGACATGCTTGGCAATCCTAACATGCCGAAAATATAATAAATAGATACCTTATTAGGTATTAGGCAATCTTGGCATGCCAAAAATATAATAAATAGATACCTTACTAGGTATTAGGCAATCCTGACATGTCTGACAATCCTGACTTACCAAAAATATAATAAATAGATGCCTTATTAGGTATTAGGAAATCCTGACTTGCCTGACAATCCTGACATGCCGAAAATATAATAAATAGATACCTTATTAGGTATTAGGCAATCATGACATGTCAAAAATATAATAAATAGATACCTTATTAGGTATTAGGCAATCTTAACATGCCAAAAAATATAATAAATAGATACCTTTTTAAGTATTAGGCAATCCTGACATGCTTGTAAAATACATATACATAATAATCTAACACACTTAAAAGCATGCTAATTAAAATCTAAAAACATTCTATCGTCACATTTATTATTTAAACAATTAAATAATCCCATAAATTGATCTAAATATCATATAATTTATCACGAACATTTTTGGAAGCAAAGAAAGTAATTAAAGGAATTTAAACAATTAATTAAAAGAAAACCCCGCAATGAAGACCAACACCTCAATTTAAACATCAAGTATCTAAACCTAGCTCTAATCCTAGGTTTCCATGCAAAATATATTTTTAAAAGTCTTAATTTATATATCTGGACTTTTTTGGAATTTTTTGATAATAAAAAAAATATTCTGAAACAAAAGAAAAATAAAAATCTCATTTTGAAGCATACTTTTTGTACTAATTCCACAACAAGGGCAACTCATTTCTTCTTGAAATTTAAAACCCAAGTACATTCTGCCCCTAAAAGATTGTTTTAAATTTTTTGGTATTTTTAAAAATATTTTTCCTAATTTTTCTATATTAAAAAATGATTTAAAATTTAAAAAATACTAAAATATTTCGAACTGGGCCCAGTGGGTGGGCCCGGCGAGTGGGATCCCAACGGGACCTTTCCGGTCCCCGACCAACCACTCACGTGCCCCCATGCTCTCGGCGACGCACATAAGCGTGTGCCCCTTTTTTTTTCTTCTTTTTTTCTTCCTTCTTCTTCCTTCTTTCCCCTGTAACTTTCCACCGACGTGCTTCATACAGCTGCCATTTTTCCCGCCCATTTTTTGGCCTTTTTCGACCACCAAAACTCACGTGTGAATATATCATTCAACTCCTCTCGGTCTAAGCTACACATTGCTACCAAAATCACCACCAATTATTACCTAAATAAAAAAGCTCCAATTTCAAGTTTTAGGGTTCTAAAATTTTAAACTCAAATTCTGTCAAACCACCCAATGATTTTTCACCAAATTTACAGGGACTGTTCGGGAGAGCAAGATCAACAATTTAATCAAAACAAAAACATTCAAAAACTACGCTTACAATCAACCCAAATATCATGTGTGTGTGTGTGTGTTTGTGTGTATATATAAACATATATATCTGCCTATATACTCATATATACATGTATATGCATGTAAGAATTTATACGCTAACAGTATTGAAACCATAGATTACTCATAATTAATCAAACGCAAATCCCTTACAATGCGTAATCATACTAATACATAATTATATACAAAGATATACATGTATATATGTATTATCAAGCAACACAAAAATTAATCTATTGATGTGGCTAAAAATGGATTATAATTGTAAGCTTATTTTTGCCCCTTTTTCAAAATATAATTTAACCACTCGCAAGAGCACGAATCTTTGTAGATACGGTTCTATATAGAGGGTATCGATCCCACGAGGACTAGTCGTTAATTGTCTTAAAGAAAGATTAATTCTACTTAAATCCTAAAAACAAGGTTTTGATTTTTGTTTTTAAAACTATTGCATGAATGTAAAAACAATAAATTTCAAGAGTTAAAAGTTGGGAGAGAGAACTAGGGGTGGTTTCCACCACTAGCCATTCACATGTCTATAAGTGTAGCAAGCTTGGGATTCATAAATTAAATGTCTAACAATGTCATTAGGCTTGTGACCTCAATGACATATCAAAAGATTAATGTGTGTGCAAACCTATCATAATCCATCTTCAACAAGCATAGTTCTTCAACCTAACTAATTACCCTACTTTCTAAGTGAACCTAAATGCATCCAAACTACTTTATCTTGGCATGGTTTATACAAGCAAGAACAACACATTCATTTTAAGCACCATTACTTAGCCATCATTTGCACTTCTTGTGAAAGATGCAAATGTTGTGCATTCACATGAAAGATTCTACTCTAAGACAAGAATAAAATCAATATCAAATGAATATATATAAGAAATGTATAAGTGTACAATGTCACTAGACTAAATAATCAACATTTAAATACAAATCCCAAAATGCTACAAAAATGAACAAGTTTACATGGCTCGGGGTTTCAACCACACCCTAGTAGAGAAGTTAGTTGCTCATGGCAGCCTTGCACTCTTCCATTGATGGAGAAAATGAAGCTTCAAGGTGTAAGGACCGGAATAATTTTTGACCGGTTCCGGGTGAATTTTGACCGGATTAAATTTTTTTCGGATTAATTAAATTCGGAAGGGCGTGAATCTATATATATATATATATATATATTCTGAATTGTATATATATATATATATAGATGGAAGGCCTGAACATTATAACATATATATGTTGGAGTATATATATAAATAGTGGGCCTTTATGTGATTATACAATAGATGAGTTGCACATTTATAATTAATAATATATATGTGGGTGAGTGTAAGTATGTACATACATGTGTGTATTATGTATGTATATTGGATTTATGTGAGATAAAATATATGGGATATATTTATTGTGTAGCATATTATATATATATATATGAAATATGTGGCTAAGACTAGTGGGGAAAAAGTGTGGACCAAAATGAAAGGAGAAGAGACCACATGGGTCGGCTGAAAGAAGAAAAGAAAGAAAAGAAAAGGAAAAAGAAAAGAAAAGAAGAAAGAGAAGGAGAAATCGGGAGAGAAGAGAGAGACCGAAGGAGAGAAGGAGGAGCCGCCGATCCCGGCGCTAGCGGTGGTTGTGGCTGTCGGTTGTTCGCTGTGGCTGAAGCGGCTATTCTCGGTGGTGACGTGAGGTGGAGTTGCTCGGTGTCGCATGGTGGATCGGTGCGGCTGGGCTGTTCACGAATGGGGGGTTGCTCGCGGTGGGGTTTCACCTGGGTGACGGCGACGGCGGTCACGACGACTGGAGGAGGTCGTGGCTGGTGGCGACGGTGCTGGCGGTTCGGTCGACTGGATCACTGGGTTCCGTAGCAGGTGAGTTGGGTTTCGGTTGCTCACGGTGGAGCTGGGTTTTCACGGCTGGTTGGGCAGCTTGTTGGGGTGGTTTGACTTGGCTGTGTGGTGGCTAGAAATGGCCTGTTTGGATGGTCTCGGGTGTGGCTATGGCGGCTGGGTTTCTGCCAGTTTGGTTGGTGGACATTAATGGCCGTTTTGGTTACGATGGTGGCTTCAAAATTGGGCTTCCTTGGTTTTGATTGGGGTCAAAGATGGTGGCTTGTTTGGTTTGCTACTGGTGCTTTGGGGTAGAAGTAGTTGCTTATATTTTTGGTGGGTTTATGAAGAGCTTTGATTGATCCACCATGAACGAGGGTGTAGCCAGTATGCTCATGAAGTTAGGAGGGCTGTTCGTCGAGGAAGGTGGAGGTTCGATTGGGTTAGCGGCTGATGGTGGTTAGCCGTGGGATGGTGAATGGTGGAGGTTGGTCTAGCGAGCTTCGGATGGTCCGATGATGGCTCCACACGTTTGTTGGATAGCCTATTTTAGTGGCCATTGGAGGTTGGGTTAGGCTTGCATGGGGTCGGCCATGGTGGAGGCTCGGCTGATGATGGGTTAGGTACCTTGCTGGTGTGGTTTGAGCAGCCTGTAGTGGCTGGTTTGTGGTTCAAATAGTGGCCGAAAGTGGGTTCCTGTGTTGGGACTTGATCGAAACAATTAGAAGTTAAAAAAATTGGATTTGATATTCGGGCTTGCCTAATTAATTGGGCTGAAGAAAGTGGATGGTTTGCATGGACTTTGACGCCGAACTGGACTAGAACTTGGACCGCTTTGCAGGCACGGGGCATAGTAAGAGCGGGACCTAAGGCAAGTTGATTCTTACCTCTATCTCCTACATATATACTTTAAGTATATTGATTAATTTGCATATGCTTTTAATTTAATCATATGTGGTATGTGTATATACATATATATATAGGTACATATATATATGTGTGTATAGGTGGATGTTGTATATACGTGGGATATGAGAGTACATATATATATGTGTGTGGTTTTGGGGAGCGATGGCATGTCAAATTTAATCGCTTGTTTGCATCGTGATATGCATGTATGGTATTCATTGAAACCATGTAAAAAGTATGCTAAATAATATATGTTTAGCTATGTGTTATCTTGTATGCTTATGTGGCTCTTATGCATGATGTTCAATATATATATGTGATTATATATATGGGTACAGTGGAAGAAATGCATGCTAAGTATGAATATAACTTTTGGCCGGCATTTGCAAAGCATGATTATGATATGCTAGGTGTTCTATATGTTCTTAATACATATACGGTGACGGAATATATATGTGGTTATATATTGTGAATGAGAAGCATGCTAGTTACTTGTAGTAAATGCATGCCTTGAGTGGAAGCATGATTATGTTTATGCTAGTATACATGCATATGTGACTATATGCAGGATTGGACATATATGTGTTTATATGTGAGAATGTGGATATGAGATGCATGCTAGCTTTATATATATATTGAATGTATGCATTAGTTATAGCATGATAAAAATGTGCTAAAGTTGAAGTGTTTTGCATATGTGAGGTGTTATGCAAGTCTTGGAACATGTATGTGCTATATGTGTTGGAATGTGATGAAAAATATGCTAAATACTCCTTTTTAGTATTTACAAGCATGGGTTGATGTATGAGAATATTATGCTATGTATATATGCATCCATATTGCATATATGGGAGGGAAATGACACATACGTGGTTATATGTGGGTTTATGTAGAGAGAAATGCATGTTATGTACTTATATACTAACGGGTGCATTGGGATAGCATAAAATAAAATGCTTGATTACATATGCATCCACATTGCATATATGGGAGGTTGCAGAAAAATTAACGCAAAAAGAGGTGCATGGGACTTCGGAGTGGTCCAACCATGTCACGAGAAGTGGTATAATTATCCACTACGTATGGCCCCCGGAGTGGACCTGCCATACAAAGGCTTTATGCCTAGAATCAGAGTGTGTCCAACATTAGTGAGCTTCAGAATTGTCCCCTCACAATTTGGCAAACCAATATATTGCCATCGGAGTATGTCCAAGAAGTATGGCCCTCGGAGTGGACCCGCCATGCTCAGGCTTAATGCCTGGAATCGGAGTATGTCCAACGAATATGAGTCTCGGAGTTGTCCCCTCACATAATGGCAATCCTATACATTGCCAGGGTAGAATGACCTTTCAGAGTGGTCCAGGTCATAGGATGGTTATCGAAGTTGTCCTAAGTCACATGATCCTCGGAGCGGGCCAATCATGTGGAGTATCGGATGAGGGCCGAGAGTGAGAGTATATGCAAGCCTAGATGCTTGTATTATGTATCGAATTATGACCGTGGAAGGTGAAAATACCTTTATGCTTATGTGTTTATCTGTTAAGCATATTTTTCTATTTAAATACATCTATATTGCATTTGAGATGTGCTACTTGACGAGTAAGAGATGTGGTAGTTGATTTACATCGTTTATGTAAATGTGTTGACATATATGTTCTATATACATATTAATGCCTGATGTTTACTGCTTTCAAGCATGTTGAAAATGATTTCTAAAATCATGTATTGTGGATTTTGTATGTTCATATGTGCTAGAGTAGCCATATACATTGTTGGTTCGTGCATGCTAGGAGGAGCATGGTCTTAAATATTGTGATATATTTAAATGCATGTATATTTTTGAAAATATGTGAGGATCGACCTGCTGCAGCGGTGATAGTATGGTTCTACATACCTTATTGGGCCTTTGAGCTCACCCCCTCCTAGGTTTTGCAGGTATTGTTGATTTCGGAGTTAGTTAGGGGACTGACAGCACCGGTTGCAGAGGTAGTGTCTAGATTCCTTAGAATCTGATGTATGTCCAGGATAATGGATAGATAGACGCATTACATTTGGAATTAAATGTATGGAACAGTTATGTTGATTCAGTTCCTTCAGTTGTATTTTATTCATGTGATGTATGTATATAATACGGAGATTTAAGGACTGAGACATATATATTTTTTATTGTATTATGCATGTTATAGAAATGCTGGGGGGGACACGTGCTCAGAAGTGTCCATTTTTATTGTTAGATATAAATGCTGGGGGGACACATGCCCAAAAGTGTCCATATGAATTTTAAAGGAGGTATAACATGTCAGGATCTGATTTATTAGAATGGGTCATGCCCAATTTTCGTGAAAATAATAGGAAATTGAGGTTGTATGATCAGGTGATGGTTATGTTGTGAAGGTAATCTCACAGGGTTCACACCTCAGTTTTCAGGCCTCGGGAGTCGGGGCGTGACACAAGGTCTGGTTCAGCTTCCCCTTCCCCTCTCTCGAATGTCTCTAAATATGTATATTGTGTCTTATGTATGAGAGAAAAATGGCTTCTTTTGTGCTTTATGGCTCTCTTTTCATCCTTGGGGCCCACCATATATATATATATATATATCAATATATATACCAATTAGAGCTATAATATCTCCAAGTGTCTTGTTCAAGTCAGACAATCCCTCCAAGTCGTACAAAAATGGGGATTTTGTTGCAAGTGAGAAGAGTAGGTGAGCAAGTGGGCAAGTGGGTCTGCAGAATCTTGATTAATCGAAATTAGAATCTCGATTAATCGAGATTTCGATCAATCAAAATCAAGTCTCGATCAATCGAGATCTCGATTGATCGAGATCAACATCTCGATTGATCGAGATGCCTTAGCTTTAATTCTGAATTTTGCTCTTCAACTGCAAATGGCCTCAAACCTTGCTCATTTTACTACAAAACCTGTAATACATCAAAAACATAAAAATATCGTAAACGTACCTCGGTAAACATAATAACGGGACTAACATATGCAATAAAGAGGGTTCAAATACATAGTATTGAACACTTATCACACCCCCAAACTTACACATTGCTAGTCCCTTAGCAATGCAATGCTACAAAAATGAATTTAACTATCTTATACAAAAATTGAATCATGCTCAGTCATCAACTAGATAAAGGATGATTATCCGTTCATTTCACACTTGGCAAATGCAACAAGTATTACAAAACTATGCGGTCATTAGCAAAAATGGACTTTCACAAACTACAAAAAGACGACAATCCCCACATAATGGCCAATCCGAACAAACATACCGATTCCAACCCCAAAATCCTCTTTGAAAAGTGAACATGCATTGTAACGCGTGGCTTTGTCATATTTGGAGAAAAATAAGAACAAATTTGTTTTTAAAAGAAAAACTCATTGAAAAAGCTCGACACTGTTGTTCATTACCGCAAAACATACATGAATGCTCATACGCGGGTGACCGTGCAATACTTAGCTCTTTTTGCTTTCTTGTAAGCCCATGTAGCGGCATTGGACCAATGACTCCCAAACCAATTGGTTTTAGGGCATTAGGTGAAGAAACACCCCTCGGACTTAATAACCGAGCTTACAAGGCGAGAGCTTAAACAAGCCACACGCTTATTATTGCTCAACCTTGCACACTTATACACGAATACTCCCTGCTTTGAGGCATAGAGATCCGGTTTATTGAGTGAGAAGGCTTATTGCATATTTTTCTTCCCTTTTTTTTTTTAAAAAAAAAATAACCGGAAGAACTCATACTTTAAGCTATTCAAATAAAAATAGAAATTTACAAAATTCTCCATCAGACTTATACCCCACAATTTAAAATGCATGTGTACGAATTTGTGCGGTTAAGGACAAATTTAGGGCAAGAATCGTACATATTCATATTTGAACAAAAATGTGGACCGTTCTAACCTATTACATAGCTTACAAAAGTGCGAGTATTTACAATGTTAAAGTTCTTAACTACCTGCTGCATTTACCTCGGACATTTATTCGAATGATCTTCTTTTAAAAAGCAAGACATCATAGCAAGCATGCAAAAATTTTAAGAAAAAGAAAAAAAAAACTGCTCTACAATGACAATCAATACAAAGACTGAACATTGCATGCATATGCAAGTGGTATAGCATACCACACCCCCAAACTTAGACGCAACATTGTCCTCAATGTTTGGACAAGAAGAACAAGGAAAGAATTTATCGGGACTGCAGAACTTGACAAAAATGGCATTCCAACACAGGCGGTCATCCTGTAATGAGAAAAACCTGCACGGAACACCAACTGGATACCACGAGCATTAAATGGAACAAAAAGTACATGAAAAGAACATAATAAAAGAATTATGTACAAGCGAACAATGTCGAGATCACTACACATCCAAGGCTCTAAACTGGTGTTTCCCAATTGACTAAGAGGTCTATGTGATAAGAAATTGACTATCCAGACACGCTAACGTATATCATGTAAAGGGACTACCTTTCTTTATTAACGCCATACTGCATTGAAGCAATCTCAATAGTATTGGGAATTGAAATTAGGCGGTAATAAACGAAAATCATCAACTGAATCGCATATAACAATTAGGCAAGTGGTACTACATACATAGTCAAAGTATAGAGAGCAGAGATATTGGCAGAAAGTAAAAAGAAAGACAGTAAAGAGAACATATGCTATATATAAAAAATAACAACTGTATTCCATATATGTGAACATGAGTTTCAGTACAAAGGGTACATGCATGTGGAATACACAAAAACTAACATGGCCAACATAGCCTATCAATAATAAAGAAAGAAAAATAACAGAAAGTAAAGCAAAAAATCTGAATAAATAAATCTACTCTAGGGCGGGTGGTGGTGAAGGTGGCTCGGTGGGTGGAGTAGAGGTGGAGGTGGAAGCTCGGCTGGCAACCAGGAACTGCAGGTCCTGTCGGAAGGCCCGAAACTCATCTAAAAGTGCCCTCTGACCCTATGCCAGATACGTAATGTCCATCCTCATAGCCTCCAGCTGACCCTGCGTCACCTGGACGTGCTCCTCAAAACCCTGCTGGAGACACTCAACGTCAGCTGCCAGACAGGAATAGCCCATAGCTAAAATCTCATGCCGCTCTGCGGCGATATCCATATCATCATCCCCCTGCTCCTCATCGGATGCCTCACCCTTTGCGGGTGCATCCTAATCCATCTCCACTAGGGCATCCATGTCCACATCCTCTAGTGGATCGCCCTAGTGATCCTGTCTCTCTAAGTGCCTCCTCACCCTCACCCACTAAGTATGCATGAAGCAGGAGGGTAGTGCCAGCTGGATGTCAATATCACTAACCGGTATATTGGCACGGCTGAGGAAGGCTGCGACTAGGAAAGGAAAGGGAAGCCGCCAACTCGACGCCCGCCTCATACTCTTGTTGACAAGGCCGTCCCAGATTTTGAACATCTGCCCCCAGATTAGCGATAGGACAGAAAACCAAGTGCCCGTGTGGAAAGCGTACAGGAAATGGAAAAGGTCACCTCGGCGCTTTGCCACATGCTGTAAAGGACACGCGTTCTTGATGAGAACGGTGTCCAGAAACCATAACACACTCGGGCACATTGATTTAGACTTGCAGTTGTGACTGGGAGTGGTAAACACCCCACCACACATGTCCATCATGATGGAGAACAGCGTTATGTTGGCCGAAAACTCAGCCCTGTAGAGCGACTGACAACCCTTGTCAACCATGTCCGGAGGCTACTGGTGCGGAATGCCAAGCATCTGTGTGATCTGACTCGGCATGATAATAATTGTCGTGCCACCTACGACTGTCTCTAATGTGTCAGGCTCGGTGCAAGAATAGGTCATGCGCTTATAGAAGACCTGCACCAAGCGCTTATGCGCCACATCGGTGGGTGGCACACATAACCGGTTGAGTCGACTCCGCCGGAGCTCTGCTACTGCCCACGAGCAGTCGGAACGCATCTCAAACTCCCTCAGCTCAAATCGCTGCTCCGGGTGAAACTTCTGACTCCGGAAGGCTCGCCCGGGCACATCTCGAACAACACTGAGGGCATTCTTCACACGCGCCATAGGCCCGGAACAGTCTGCACTTATTCCAAAAATAAAGTAAATAAAAATAAAATAAAATAAAATGAATCTAAAATGGGAATAAAAATTAAAAAGGAGGTTCTAGTCCATGGTACCGACACATGCATTCCAAAATACGCTTGAATCGACTCGATTAGGTTTACTCGGAAGCAAAAACAACCCATATGAATATGTCTCTCATCTCGCTCTCAACAAAGCAGCGTAAGCGGATGCAACCGAAACAAAAAAAATGCCAAATCTCACCCATAGATGCACTCCTACCCCCCGAAACCCGCAAGTTTCCATTATGAATGTAGCGAATGCAAACCACTCCAACCCAACATCATCTATCTATGCTTATTAAGCCAAAAAATTAACAAAAATGGCGGCAAAGCAAACAAAGTAAAGCCATGCATCACTTACCGCAAGGTGAAGATGATGATCGGTGCAAGAAGATGAAATCCCACCCGCAGTCGCGAAGAGACGAACGTGCGCGTATACGCGGAGAGCTCGGACTATGGTGAATGATAGTGGATGGCCGGGAATGATCGAAAAGGGTTGGACGGCGCTCAGGGTTGGCTTTGGATCTCTCGGAGTAGAGGAGGAAGTCGGATGGTCATGGGAAAAAGTGGAGAAATGAGAGGGAGCCCGACAGTTCGAATAAATAAGAGGTATCGTGTTGATCGAGATGCACATCTCGATCAATTGAGATTTCAATTGATCGAGATCCTTGCTTCGATCAATCAAAATTTTGATTGATCGAGGACCTATCAAAATGCCATCGAAGAAAACCACCTCTCGGGACTTTGATCTTTGCAAAATGCTCCAACACCTCTGCATTATTTCGATCAATCGAGACCAAGATCTCGATCAATCGAGATTTCGATTGATCGAGATCTTTGCTTCGATCAATCAAAATTCTCAAAAATAGTTAGCTTAGTTTAGAACCTCATAGACTTGAACTTATGGGACTTAGATACAAAATTACTTTGGATAAGAGGGACATCATGGAAGCATGACAGCTACCATGGCCACGCCACCTTACACGTCTATGGTATAACGTCAGAATAGGTTCACGAGTCAAAATACACAGGATCCATCAAAGTGACGACATCCACGTACTCTGCGGTAACTTGGTCATCCACGCACCATTTTAAGCGCTGCTCGTTCACTTTGAACAACGTTCCGTCTTTCAAGTCCTTCAATTCCACCGCTCTGTGGAGAGTAACGGAATTAACCAAAAATGGACCGTCCCAACGGGAGAAAAGTTTTCTAGGAAACAAATGGAGGCGTGAGTTGTACAACCATACTTTCTGGCCCGGAGAAAATGTTTTGACTCAAATATTGTGATCATGAAAGGCTTTTGACTTTGCCTTATAAATTTTAGCGTTCTCATACGCGTCATATCGCAATTCTTCCAATTCATTCAATTGAAGCTTACGATTAGAGCAGGCCATGAAATACCCCCCAGAAAATTTGGCGCATGAGGTGGCCAGTCTCATACACAAAACCTGAGGAATATTAACCACTGATAGCAACAAGCATAGATGCAAAAGACAGAAATAGAATAATTGCTAAAAGCTGAACAGAAATCCCATTGAATTGAAATAATTGATAAATAAATAATTAAATTCTGGTAATACAATTTGGAAGTCCCGTAACCCAAGGACCCCTTAACCAGAAAGAACAAAAGTTTAACACTTAAATTGAAATTCAAAACCAAAACCTCTAAATGAGTTCATAGTTTTACTCCTGAAAAAAAAGTAGATTCCTACCCTGAGACTGGTGAGAGTAGATGTCTGTCACAGCCCAACCCTAGTACTCTATCCTCGCGGGGGAAACTGCTTGGGACCTGAAATATCAACAAAGTGGGTTAAACCCACGAGCAAGTTCTATCTACTACATCCCAATCAGAGAACCAATATACATACCCTCAGTATAAGGGACACAAAAAAAACAATAGATTTAACATACAAGCTATTCTTATTCCAGTTTCATGTTTTCAAAACAACAGTCATTAATTATAATATTCTACCCAAATCCTTATTATGCAAAAGTGATCACATTTCTGAAGTTCAGCAGAAATAAACATAACATGAAATAATATCAAGTTTAAGCAATCCTAACATGCCATCATTTAATCTTTTGATACCTTAATAGGTATAGATATATACATACTAGTCATTTCCTATTTAGTTCATATTTTCAGAAGTAAAATCATCTTATACATTGTTCCAACAAACCCTTATCATCCAACAATGAACACATTCTTTAAGTTCAAAATAAAGAAAATATATGCATACATGTATAGATACCTTATTAGATATGGGCGATCCTGACACGCCAAATAAAATATATAGATACCTTATTAGGTATGGGCGATCCTGACACGCCAAATAAAATGTATAGATACCTTATTAGGTATGGGCGATCTTGACACGCCGGGCAATCCTTACATGCCAAAAAAAATGCATAGATACCTTATTAGGTATGGGCGATCCTGACACGACGGGCAATCCTTACATGCCAAATAAAATACATAGATACCTTATTAGGTATGGGCGATCCTGACATGCCGGACAATCCTTACATGCCAAAATAAAATGCATAGATACATTCCAATATGCAATATAAAATAACAAGGTGCATTATGATTTAAATTTGCACAAACCGTTATTTCAAATCATCCAACATGAAATTATCATCATAAGGCAAATCGTTCACAAGTAGACTATAATCAAGTATTTGATGGGCATTTATATCCTTAAAGAAAATTACATTCAAGTAAATCAAATAACTCAAACATCCATTAAAGAAGCAATTTCCCAATTCAACCTTCAATGCACCCAAATATATGAGGGAGTCTAAACCTAACTTCTATCTAGGTTTCTAGGCATATTCTACTGCTAAGAACCCTATTAAATCATGCTGGAATTTTCTAAAATTTTTGAGAATTTTAAAAATATTTTTTTCTAGCAAAAAGAAAGTAAACATAAATTGAGGCATACTTTCACAACCAACACAATCACAAGGGAGACTCATTTTCACATGAAATTTAAAACCCAAGTTCATTTTAATCCTATAAAGTTACCTAAATTTTTCTAGAATTTTCTGGAATTTTAAAATATTTTCTAAAAATAAAAGAATGTGAAAATCCAACTTTTAGACACTTTAAAAATAAATTGAACAACAAGGAAAGATTATTTTGAGTTGAAAATTTAAATCCAAGTGTATTTATCTTCCAGAGAATTACAGTAAAAATTTGGGAATTTTTGGAATTATAAAAGTATTTTCTAAAATTACAGAAAGTGAAAAACCCAACTTTTGGACACTTTAAAAATCCATTGAACAACAAAGAAAGATCATTTTGAGTTGAAACTTTAAACCCAAGTGTATTTAACCTCCAAAAAGTTACAGTAAAAATTTCTAAATATTTTCTAAAATTAAAGACGCTGAAAAACTCAATTTTTAGACACTTTAAAAATTAATTTAAAGACAATGGTAAATCATTTCGACATGAAATTTAAACCCCAAGCTCCTTAAGCTCCCAGTAAGTTGACATAAAATTTTGGGAATTTTTAGATTTATAAAAGTATTTTTAAAAAATGATTTTCCGAATTTTTAAGTTTTTCCAAAAATTTCAAAAATTCAAAACAAATAATAAAATAATTCGGAATGGGCCCATATCGGACTTAGAGGTGGGCCCCCGAGAGTGGGGCCCAAAAACATCTTTCCGGCCACCGGCCGTAGTCGGCGCCTGCGGCACGCGCCGGCGGTGCTGCCCCCACACATTTTCATTCTTTCTTTCTTTCTTTCTTCTTTCTTCTTCCCACGGCTGAAGCTTTAAAGCTCAACAATGGTGGCCGAACTTTCCGACCATTTTCCGGTCACTTCCGGACACCGAATCGCGCGTATGAATATACCATTGAACTTGTCTCGATCTAAGCTACGCATTGGTACCAAATTCACGCCCTCTCGTGGCCTAAATAAAAAACGCCCAATTTCAAGTTTCGAAAATCTAAAATTTTAAACTCAATTTTCCGTCAATCTACCCAACGGTTCATAACGAAACTTTCAAGAATTGTTCTAGGAAGTAAGATCTACCTATTGATCGGAACAAAATCCCTCAAAAATGATAAACACAGTAGACCCAAATTTCATGTTCGTATATATATACACCCGCCTATACAATCATATATACATGTATATACATATGCAAAAATACCCTAAAACAGTACCAAAACTCCAAAATCCTAATGTTTAATTCACAGAATTATTCTTAGCATGCAAAATCATTAATTTCATAATTAAATGCATACAAATTTCTAACAACATGTCTATACAATTAGCATAATTAATTCTCACAAAATTTATCAACAGAAAAAAAAATAATTATATACAAATTTCCAAAATAAACACAATCCTCAAACCTAGACTATGCATACGGATTCAAAGGGGAAGAGAATAATCAAACTTGCCTTTTTCTGACGAATCAACTTGTTCACCCGATCGTCACTCCCTTCTCTCTTTCGTTTACTCTCTCTTAGTTCTGTGCGTAAAACAACGGCAAAACCCTAATTTCTTCTTTTTCCTTTTTGTCTTAATTATTATTCTTTTATTGATTTTCCTAAAACTAAATAAAATTAAAATAATAATAATAATAGCAATAATAATATAATTATAACCCTAGGCCCATCATTTTAAACATAACCTTAGCCCACTCATCCTAGCCCAAATTCCTCCCTAGCCCAACCCAAAACATTTAAATAAAATAACACACAATTAATAACAATTCACAAAAAAAGTAAATAGAGAAATTTAAATGAAATGAATTGAATCTATAAAACCTAAGCAATCCACATAAAATGATAAAATGCATATATAAAAGAAACGCAACTCACCTAAATTATAATTTATAGAAAAAAAAAACATTTCATATGAATTACTAAAATAAAGTAAGAATATAAAGAAATTCAATTTCCTTTAAAATAACCGACATCTAAATTTTTCGGGGTATTACAGGCCATTTGCATGTCAAAATTAAAAGTTTTGGTGGCCCACATAGCTTTGTGCTCCAGTTCAACCGAAAGATGGCACGCTTTACCATAAATCAACCGATAAGATGACATTCCAATGGGAGTCTTATAAGCAGTTCGGTAAGCCCATAATGCATCATTTAGTCGCAATGACCAATCTTTTTGGTCAGGCCAAACTATTTTCTCAAGGATGTTCTTAATCTCCCTATTGGATACTTCCACTTGGCCACTAATTTGAGGATGGTATGGGGTGGCTACTTTGTGTGTGACAGAGTATTTGGTAAGCAAGGTTCGAAGGAATCGGTTACAAAAATGTTTACCTCCGTCACTGATGAGGGCCCGAGGCGTACCAAAACGGCTAAAGATATTAGCTTGAATGAACTTAACCACGACTGCGTGGTCATTGGTTTTGGTAGCAACGGCCTCTATCCATTTAGAAACGTAGTCCACCACCACAAGTATGTACTGATAAGTGTTCAATTCCATGCATTTGAACCCTCTTTCTTACATACGTTAGTTCCGTTTTTGCGTTTACCGAGATATGTTTACGGTATTTTTGTGTTTTTGATGTTTTGCAGGTATTGGAGTAAATGGAGCAAAGTTGGAAGCTTTCTGCAGTCAAGAGAATAAATCAGAAAATGCAGCCCAAGGCATCTCGATCAATCGAGATGTTGATCTCGATTAATCGAAATCTCGATTGATCGAGATCTCATTTCGATTGATCGAAATCTCAATCAATCGAGATTCAATCTCGATCAATCGAGATGCTGCAGAGCCCACTTGGCCACTTGCTCACCTGCTCTCCCACTTGCAACAAAATCCCCCTTTTTGCACGACTTAGGGGGATTGTCTGACTTGAACAAGACTTTTGGGGGCCTTCTTGATACAAGAGATATATATAATGATATATATATATATATGGTGGGCCCCAAAGGAGAAAAAGGAGCCAAAAAGCCCCAAAAAGCCACACATATCTGATATCTCTCAACATACATCAAGATACAAGAGGAGAGACCTTCGGGAGAGGAGGAGGAGAAGCTGAACCAGACCAAGAAGCTTCATTTTCTTCATCAATGGAAGGGTGCAAGGCAACCATGAGCAACTAACTCTTCTACTAGGGTGTTGGTTTCAACCCCTAGCCATGTAAACTTGTTCATCTTTGTAGCTCTTGGGATTTGTAATTAAATGTTGATTATTTAGCCTAGTGATTATGTACACAAATACATCTCTTATATATATTCATTTGATTTGGAATTTATTCTTGTCTTAAAGTAGATTTTGTCACTTGAATGCACAACATTTGCATATTCCACAAGAAGTGTAAATGATGGCTAGATAATGGTGTTTAAATGAATGTGTGATGTTAGTTTGTATAGACCATGCCAAGACAAGGTAGTTTGGATGCATGTAGTGTTCACTTAGAGAGTAGAGTAATTAGGTAGTTAGTTAGGTTGAAGAGTTATGCTTGTTGAAGATGGATTATGATAGGTTAGCACACACATTGATCTTTTGATATGTCATTGAGGTCACAAGCCTAATGACATTGTTAGGCATTTAATTAATGAATCCCATGCTTGCTACACTTATGAACATGTGAATGGCTAGTGGTGGAAACCAACCCTAGTTCTCTCTCCCAACTTTAAACTCTTTACTTTTCTTGTCATTTCATTCATGCAATAGTTTTTAAACACAAATTCAAAAATCTGTTTTTCGAATTAAAGTAGAATTAATCTTCCTTTAAGACAATTGCGACTAGTCCTCGTGGGATCGATACCCTCTATATAGAACCTTATCTACAAAGATTCGTGCTCTTGCGAGTGATTAAATTATATTTTGATAAAAAGGAAAAAATTAAGTTTACAATATAATTTAGTTCTGACCACATCAAAATTTTGGCGCCGTTGCCGGGGACTACGGTTTTATTGTCGCCATTGGAAGATTAAATCTAGTTTAATTCTTAGGCTAGAAATTCTTTCATTCTTTTTGTATATATTTTGTTCTTATTTCTCAAACTTCTTGATTTTAGGTACACCACATAGCGGGCATCAAAGAGAAGTAAACTCGGAACCCTTTGTGAGTATAACGTCTAAAATTAGTGGTTTGAATTCATTCATTCTTTTTGTATAGATTATTGTTACTTTGTGTATTGAGGTGTTGTTCGATTGTTAATGCATGCTAGGTAGACGGTCCTTGTCACTTCCTTTGCTTCCGTGTAACATTGAACTTGAACGAACACTTAGACAACGTAGAGGAACCTCTAGGGACCCTATATTGCCTAGGACTGAAAACATGGATCCAAATGAGAGACAACCTCCCGGACTACCTCCTTTTAATCATGAACAACCACCTCCACCACCACCTCCTCAAGGAGAGTTGCTTATGGACTTTTACCTTCCGACTACATTTGAAGTACCTTCATGTATTCAATTTCCGAATGCGGCGGCAAATCAATTCGAAATAAAGTCCTCCACCATCAATCTTTTTAATAGCTTCCACGGTCTTCCTAATGAGGATCCGTACCGGCACTTAGATTATTTCCTTTCCGTGTGTTCCACTATTCGTGTACCACACTTTACGGAGGATGATCTAAAGCTGCGCATGTTCCCCTTCTCCCTAAAAGATAAAGCTAGAAGTTGGTTCAACTCCTTAGAACCTAACTCAATCCATTCTTGGGCGGAGATGCAAATAGATTTCTTGAAAAAATACTTCCCAATGGGTAAGACAAGTGATATTCGGTGAGCAATCACCGGATTCACCCAAATTGACCAAGAACAATTCCATGAGACGTGGGAGAGGTTAAAGGATCTTTTAAAATCTTATCCGCATCATGCTGTCCCAAAATGGCAGCTAGTGCAAAGTTTTTATGATGGGGTGAGTGAGCAACACAGACATATGATAGACTCCGCGTGTGGGGGTGGATATCTTTTGAAAAGCCCCGATGAGGCATGGAAACTTTTTCAAACCCTAAGCAACAATTCAGCTCAACGCTCCTCCACTAGGAAAGGGAAGGCCACCCAACCTTGTAGAGAAGTGCATGAAATATCACGGGTGGATAAGGTTGCCATGCAAGTAGAAGCCCTATCCCGAAAAATGGATTTAATCATGAAAAATGGGCTACCTACTCCAAACCAATCTGTCCAAAATCAGGAAGGGTGTTCGTTTTGCTATAGTACTTCACATTTCGTGCGAGATTGTCCTATTGCCGGGCAATCTCCCGATTATGCTCAAGAGCAAGCGAATGCCTTGTACTCTAAACAAATGAA
Organism: Cornus controversa; assembly: GCA_026545225.1. NCBI lineage: Eukaryota > Viridiplantae > Streptophyta > Magnoliopsida > Cornales > Cornaceae > Cornus > Cornus controversa. The sequence continues at coordinate 34,003,325 of CM048845.1, read as the reverse complement.
TGATCCATATTCAAACACGTACAATCCTGGTTACAAGAACCATCCAGCTTTTTCATGGAAACCTCAAGAATCAAGTCCCTCTTTCCAAGGGCAAAACTCTTTTAATTCCCCCTCTCAATAGCCTCATTATAGGCCAAACCCTCAACCTTATAATCAAAGATCTAATTACTAACAACCACCACCTCCTCCGAGAAGCCAAAGCTTTGAAGAAAGAGTGATAAGCAATCTTGAGGCCAACACCCGCTTATTGCAAACTCACTCTCAATCAATCTCTAAGCTTGAAGCCAATGCTCAATCTATGGCTAGGTTAGAAGCTCAAATCGGGCAACTAGCTAATGCCTTAAATAGAAGGGAGGAAGGTAAGTTGTCGAGTCAACCGGTGGCGAATCCCAAAGGTGTCCATATGATTGAAGATCCATCATCTTCAACTTGTAATGCTCCTCCGGAGCAAGTTCAATCAATCACAACCTTGAGGAGTGGTAAAATCATTAACTCCAAGGTGGGGGAGGAAGAGAGAAAGGAATTCCAAGAGCAACCTAAAAATCCAAAAGAATCCCAATTAAATCCAAAATTATTTCCGTTAAATCCAAATTTGCAAAATACCCCTTCAAATCCAAAAGGAAAGGCAAGTGAAGTTGTGTCGTCATCGATTCCAAATCTTGACACCTCTTATGAACCTCCGGTTCCTTTTTCTCAAAGATTGAAGGAACCTTCTCATTTTGGGAAGCAAGGAGAGAAAATTCAAGACATGATGGAGATCTTCAAACAAGTAAAGATCAATCTCCCTCTCCTTGATGCTATTCGACAAATTCCCTCCTATGCGAAATTCTTGAAGGACTTGTGCACTCAAAAGCGCAAATCTAGGAATAATGTTCCTAAGAAAGTCCTCTTAACTGAGCACATAAGCTCCATTTTCCAACACCAAGCCCCTCCTAAATTCAAAGATCCGGGTGCTCCGACCATTTCGTGCACCATCGGAAATCAATCTTTTGAAAAAGCACTTCTTGATCTAGGGGCTAGTGTCAATTTGCTTCCATTCTCAGTTTACCAACAACTAGGTTTGGGGGAACTCAAGCATACCACGGTTGAGTTGCAACTTTCCGACCGTTCGGTGAAGCAACCACGTGGCATCATTGAGGATGTCATCATTCAAGTGAACAAATTCTATTTTCCGGTGGACTTCATAGTCCTTGACACAGAACCGGTCCAAAATCCGAATCGTCATATTCCTATCATTCTAGGTCGTCCATTCTTGGCCACGGCAAACGCTTGCGTTAATTGCCGTACCGGAGTGATGGACATCTCTTTTGAGAATATGAAAGTCCGTTTGAACATCTTCAATGCTTCCCACCACACATCCGATGACGAAAGTGAGTGCTTTTGTGTCGATGTTGTGGAAGACCTTGTTCAAGAAGCACTTCCTTCTATTCTTTCCAAGGATCCTTTAGAGGCATGCCTAAATCACTTCAACTGTGATGATTTTGACATTGAGCAAGCCATATGTGAAGTTAATTCCATGCTCGATGTTAATACTGTCATAGATTTGCCTAAATGGAGAGTTCCGAGAGAACCCTTGCCCCCTTTGTCCAATACTTCCCAAACTCCTTCTTTAATTTCCCCACCACAACTTGAGCTTAAGCCCCTACCGGCTACACTCAAGTATGTTTTCTTGGGCGCAAATGAGACCCTTCCAGTCATTATCGCTTCCAATCTCACAAATGACCAAGAGTTGGAACTCATAAAGGTGCTCAAAGAGCACAAAAAAGCAATAGGCTGCAGTGTGGCAGATCTCAAGGGAATAGATCCTTCTATTTGTATACACCGCATACACTTGGAAGAGGATGCTAAGACCTCAAGGGAGGCACAACGTCGATTAAATCCAAATATGAAGGACGTTGTCATGAAGGAGGTGGTGAAGTTACTAGATGCGGGAATCATATACCCCATCTCTGATAGCAAGTGGGTTAGTCCCACTCAAGTGGTTCCAAAGAAGTCAGGTATTACGGTGCAACCAAATGACAAGGGTGAATTAGTTCCCCAACGCACCACCACGGGTTGGAGAATGTGCATAGATTATAGGAAATTAAATTCAGTCACTCGGAAAGATCACTTCCCCCTCCCATTCATTGATCAGATATTGGAGAGATTAGCTGGGCAAAGTTTTTATTGCTTTTTGGATGGATATTCCAGCTATAATCAGGTTGCTATAGACCCGAGGACCAAGAGAAAACCACCTTTACATGTCCCTTTGGCACATTTGCTTATAGACGCATGCCCTTTGGGTTGTGCAATGCACCGGCGACTTTTCAACGGTGTATGATGTCTATCTTCTCGGACATGGTGGAAAAATTCTTGGAAGTGTTCATGGATGATTTTTCCGTTTTTGGGCCTTCGTTTGAATCGTGCCTCCAAAATCTAGCTTGTGTTCTCAAACGATGTCAAGAGACCAACCTAATTCTTAGTTGGGAAAAGAGCCATTTTATGGTTCAAGAGGGTATTGTCCTAGGGCACATTGTGTCTAAGAGAGGAATAGAGGTTGATAAAGCCAAGGTTGAACTCATTTCCAAACTTCCTCCACCATCAATGGTGAGAGAGATTCGTTCATTCCTTGGGCATGCGGGCTTTTATCGCCGTTTCATCAAAGACTTTAGCAAGATCTCTCGGCCTTTGTGTCGCCTTCTTGAAAAAGAGTCTTGCTTTACCTTTGATGAAGGGTGCCTTAACGCTTTTGAAAAACTCTGCACCATGCTTACAACCGCTCCAATTCTAATCCCTCCAAATTGGGCTCTCCCATTTGAGATTATGTGTGATGCATCCGATTATGCCATGGGTGCTGTCTTAGGGCAACGAGTAGACAAACTGCCACATGTCATCTACTACGCAAGTAAAACCCTTTCCGAGGCTCAAATCAATTATACCACAACGGAAAAGGAATTGCTTGCGGTAGTATTTGCATTAGACAAATTTCGAGCTTATTTATTAGGTTCAAAGGTCATTGTCTATTCGGACCATGCTGCCCTCCGGCATCTTTTGGCCAAAAAGGACACCAAGCCTAGGTTGATCCGATGGATACTCTTATTGCAAGAGTTCAATTTTGAAATTAGAGACAAAAAAGGAACTGAAAATGTGGTGGCTGACCACCTGTCTAGAATTCTTGTTGAATCCCTCCATAATTCCATTCCAATTTGTGAATCCTTCCCGGATGAACAACTCTTTGTCATCTCTCAAGAGAGTATCCCTTGGTATGCAGATGTGGTTAATTACTTGGCAACCGGTAAAATACCATCTTCTTGGACCAAGCAAGAGAAGGATCGTTTTCTCTCCCAATCACGATCATATTATTGGGACGATCCTCAATTGTTCAAATATTGCCCCGATCAAATAATTCGAAGGTGTGTGCCCAACAGTGAATTCCAAAGCATTCTCAAGTTTTGTCATACACTCGCTTGTGGGGGACACTTTAGTGCTAAGAAAACCGCAGCAAAAATTCTCCAATGCGGATTTTTCTGGCCGACACTTCATCGAGATGCATATTCATTCTGCCGCTCTTGTGAGCGATGTCAGCGCCTTGGTGCGATGTCTCGGAAGGACATGATGCCTCTTAACCCTATTCTTATCATTGAAATATTTGATGTGTGGGGCATTGACTTCATGGGACCATTTCCACCCTCTACTGGTCATGAGTACATACTTGTGGCGGTGGACTACGTATCTAAGTGGATAGAGGCCGTTGCTACCAAAACCAATGATCACGCAGTCGTGGTTAAATTCATTCAAGCTAATATTTTTAGCCAGTTTGGTACGCCTTGGGCCATCATCAGTGACGGAGGTAAACATTTTTGTAACCGGTTCCTTCGAACCTTGCTTACCAAATACTCCGTCACACACAAAGTAGCCACCCCATACCATCCTCAAACCAGTGGCCAAGTAGAAGTATCCAATAGGGAGATTAAGAACATTCTTCAGAAAACTGTTCGGCCCGACCGGAAAGATTGGTCATTGCGACTAAATGATGCATTATGGGCATACCGAACCGCATTTAAAACTCCCATTGGAATGTCACCTTATCGGTTGGTTTATGGCAAAGCGTGCCATCTTCCGGTTGAATTGGAGCATAAAGCTATGTGGGCCACCAAAACTTTCAATTTTGACATGCAAAAGGCCGGCTCTAATCGAAAGCTTTAATTAAATGAATTGGAAGAATTGCGACATGACGCGTATGAGAATGCAAAAATCTATAAGGCAAAGTCCAAAGCCTTTCATGATCGTAATATTCGAGTCAAAACATTTTCGCCGGGCCAAAAAGTATGGTTGTACAACTCACGCCTCCATTTGTTTCCCGAAAAACTTCGCTCCCGTTGGGATGGTCCATTTTTGGTTAATTCCGCCGCTCCCCACGGAGCGGTGGAATTGAAGGACTTGAAAGATGGCTCGTTGTTCAAAGTAAATGGGCAGCGCTTAAAAGTGTGTGTGGGTGACCAAGTCACCACCGAATACGTGGATGTCGTCACTTTGACGGATCCCGTGTATTTTGACTCGTGAGCCGATCCGGACGTCGCGCCATAGACGTGTAAGGTGGCAAAGCCATGGTAGCTATCATGCTTCCATGATGTCCCTTTAATCCAAATTAGGTTTGTATCTAAGCAATGTAGTATCTAATTCCCAAATATCCAAGTCCCTGAAGCATAACTCAAGCTGACTGTTTTTAAGCATCTCGATTGATCGAAACCAGGATCTCGATCAATCGAGATTTCGATTGATCGAGATTTCAATCTCGATTGATCGAAATATTGCAGAGATTTGCCAAGTCCAAAGTCCCGAGAGGCAGTATTCTTCGATTGCACTTCGATAGGTCTTCGATCGATCAAAAATTTCGATTGATCGAAATGGGATTTCGATTGATTGAAATAAAATTTCGATTGAATGAATTAAATGTTCGATTGATCGAAGTAAAAGTGTGATTCAGTGAAGGAATTTTCGATTGATCGAAGAGACAATCTCGATCGATCGAAGCTGATTTCGATTGATCGAAGTGAGATTTCGATCAATCGAAATCTCGATTGATCGAAATGCACATCTCGATCAATCGAGATGCACGTGGGGCCTGCACGTGAGCCAAAAGTCTATTTAAACCGTTGGGCTTCCCTCCCATTTTAAAAGACCATCCGAATTCTTCTCTTCCTCCGTGCGATCCAAGCCTTCTCCAAGCACTCCCGAGCACTCGATCTACCATTCCCGATCATCCGCCGCCATCCGACGCAGTCCGAAGCTGCCGCTAGAGCTTGCGCGATCTTCTCTTCGCGGCTGCGAGTGGATCATCTTCGGTTGAGCCGTTCATCTTCTTCCTCTCGAGGTAAGTGATGCATGGCTGCATTTTGCATACTCGCTCGCCATTCTTGATAGTTTTACGGCGTAATAAACATGGTTAGATGATGTTGGGGTGGATGGGTGCGATTGCGATATCTGTGATAGGATTTTGTGGGTTTTGGGGGGGTAGGAATTCATGTAGGAGTGAGATTTGGCTTTCTTTTTGTTTCAAAAGCTTAGTGTACGGTGTGTAACCGCGGCACCTTTGTTTCGGTTGCATCCGTTTGCATTGCCTCTTTGAGAGCGATTTTTTTTTTGCATTCTTGTCAGTACCATGGACTAGGACTTCATTTTTATTTTTATTCTTTTAGTTTATTCGTAGTTTAGCTTTCTTCTTATTTATCTTTTATTTACGTAATTTTTGGAATCAAGTGCAGACTGTTCCGAGACTATAGCGAGGGTGAAGAACGCCGTCGGTTCTGTTCGCGACGTGCCCGAGCTAGCCTTCCGGTCTTGGAAGTTCCACCCGGAGCAGATCTTTGACTTAGCCGAGTTCGAGAGGCGTCCCGACACCATGTGGACGGTTGCCGAGCTCAGGAGGCGTCGCCTCGACAGGCTATGTGTGCCTCGCACCGACGTGGCACACGAGCGCCTAGTGCAGGTCTTTTACGATCACATGACCTACTCCTGCACCGCGCCAGATACACTAGAGACGGTCGTGGCCACTGTCACGATCACGATTACGCCGAGCCGGATTGCTCAGATGCTCGGCATCCCTCACCAGCAGCCGACAGACATGCTTGGCCCGGACGGTCAGCCACTTTACAGGGCCGCACTCCCAGCAGACACGACGCTATTCTCGATCGTGATGGACATGTGTGGCGGGGCGTTTACCACGCCCAGTCACAACTGCACATCCAAATCGATGTGCCCGAGCAGATTTTGGTTCTTGGACACCGTTCTCCTCAAGAACGCGTGTCCGCTGCAGCACGTGGCAGAGCGCAGGGGCGACCTCCTCCGTTGCCTCTATGCATTCCACACGGGCACTTGGGTTTCGATTCCGTCGCTGATCTGGGGGCAGATGTTCAAGGTCTGGGACGACCTCGTGAACAAGAGGATGCGGAGAGCAGCGAGTTGGCGGCTTCCCTTTCCTTTCCTGATCGCCGCTTTTCTCAGCAGTGCCAGTATACCTGTCAGTCGTACTGACATTCAGTTGGCACCGCCCACCCGCTTCACATCTACTCAGTGGGAGCAGGTGAGGCGACACTTAGAGCGACAGGACCACCAGGGTGATCCACCAGACGATGTAGATATGGATGCCCCGGTGGAGACGGATGAGGGAGAGCCTGCAGGGGCTGAGTCAGAGGACGAGGAGATGGAGGAGGAGGAGATGGATGTCGCTGCAGAGCGGCATGATATCTTAGCGACGGGCTATTCCTGCCTGGCGGCTGACGTAGAGCGGCTCCAGCAGGGTTTTGACGAGCACGTCCAGGTGACGCAGAGTCAGCTGGCAGGCATTCGAACGGACATTTCTTCTCTGGCACAGGGTCAGAGAGCGATCTTAGACGAGTTCCGAGCCTTCCGGCAGGACCTGCAGTTCCTGTTCGCGGGTCGAGCCTCCACCTCCACTTCCACTCCCACCGAGCCTCCACCACCACCACCCGCCCTCGAGTAGCTGTATTTTTTTCATCTTTTATGCTTTGCTTTCTATATTTTTCTTTTTTTATTTTTGATAGGCCATGTTGGTCATGTTTAGTTTCTTTCTGAGTATTCCACCTACATGTACACTTTGTACTCAAACTCATTTTCATCTATTTGGAATACATTTATATTTTCTTTTATACCATGTGTTATCTTTACTGTCTTTATTTTTGCTTTCTGTCAATATATCTGTTCTCTATACTTTGACTATGTATGTAGTACCACTTGTCTAATTGTTATATGCGATTCAGTTGATGATTTCCGTTTATTACCGCCTGGTTTCAATTCCCAATACTGTTGAGATTGCTTCAACACAGTATGGCGGTAATAAAGAAAGGCAGCCCCTTTGCATGCTATACGTTAGCGCGCCTGGATAGTCAATATCTTATCGCATAGACCTCTTAGACAATCGGGAAACACCAGTTCAGACCATTAGATTTACAGTGATATTGGCATTGTCTGTTTGTGCATAAGTATTTCATTATGTTCTATTTATCTACTTTTTGTTCCTCGTAATGCTCGTGGTATCCAGTTGGTATTCTGTGCAAATTTTTCTTATTTACAGGATGACCGCTGCTGTGGAATTCCATTTTTCTCGCATTCTTCCATCCCGGTAACTTCTTTCCTTGCTCTTCTTGTCCAAGCATTGAGGACAATGTTGCATATAAGTTTGGGGGTGCGGTATGCTATACCACTTGCATATGCATGCAATGTTCGGTCATTATTTTGAGTGTCATTGTAGAGCAGTTTTTTTTTTCTTCTTGATATTTTTGCATGCTTGCCATGATGTCTTGCTTTTTAAAGGAAGTCATTCGAATAAATGTCCGAGGTAAATGCAGCAGGTAGTTAAGAACTTTAACATTGTAAATACCCGCACTTTTGCAAGCTTTATAGTAGGCTAGAACGGTCTACATTTTTGTCTAAATTCGAGCACGTACAATTCTCGCCCTAAATTTGTCCTTAACCGCACAAATTCGCACACATGCATTTTAAATTGTGGGGTATAAGTCTGAGGGAGAATTTTTGAAAATTTATGTTTTTATCTGAACAACTTAAAGAATAAGTTCTTCCGGTTGTTGTAAAAAAAATAAATAAATAAAAAGAGAAAAATATGCAATAAGCCTTCTCACTCAATAAACCGGATTTCTATGCCTCAAAGCAGGGAATATTCGCGTAAAAGTGTGTAAGGTTGAGCAATAATAAGCGGGTGGCTTGCTTACGCTCATCGCTTTGTAAGCTCGGTCATTAAGTCCGAGGGGTGCTTCTTCACCTAATGCCCTAAAATCAATTGGTTTGGGAGTCATTGGCCCAACGCCGCTACATGGGCTTGCAAGAAAGCAAAAAGAGCTAAGCATTGCACGATCATCCGCATATGAGCAATCATGAATGTTTTGTGATAATGAACAACCGTGTCGAGCATTTTCAATGAGTTTTTCTCTTAAAAATAGATTTGTTCGTTTTCTTCTCCAAATATGACAAAAGCCACACGTTGGAATGCATGTTCACTTTTCAAAGAGGATTTTGGGGTTGAAATTGTTATATTTGTTCGGGCTGGCCATTATGTGGGGACTGTCGTTCATTTATAGCTTGTGAAAGTCCATTTTTGCTAATGACCACATAGTTCTGTAATACTTGTTGCATTTGCCAAATGTGAAATGAACGGATGATCGCCCTTTATCTAGTTGATGACTGAGCATGATTAAACTTTTGCATAAGATAGTGGATTTCATTTTTGTAATATTGTATTGCTAAGGGACTAGCAATATGTAAGTTTGGGGGTGTGATAAGTGTTCAATTCTATGCATTTGAACCCTCTTTCTTACATACGTTAGTTCCGTTTTCGCGTTTACCGAGATATGTTTACGGTATTTTTGTGTTTTTGATGTTTTGCAGGTATTGGAGTAAATGGAGCAAAGTTGGAAGCTTTCTGCAGTCAAGAGAATAAATCAGAAAATGCAGCCCAAGGCATCTCGATCAATTGAGATGTTGATCTCGATTAATCGAAATCTCGATTGATCGAGATCTCATTTCGATTGATCGAAATCTCGATCAATCGAGATTCAATCTCGATCAATCGAGATGCTGCAGAGCCCACTTGGCCACTTGCTCACCTGCTCTCCCACTTGCAACAAAATTCCCCTTTTTGCATGACTTAGGGGGATTGTCTGACTTGAACAAGACTTTTGGGGGCCTTCTTGATACAAGAGATATATATAATGATATATATATATATATGGTGGGCCCCAAAGGAGAAAAAGGAGCCAAAAAGCACCAAAAAGCCACACATATCTGATATCTCTCAACACACATCAAGATACAAGAGGAGAGACCTTCGGGAGAGGAGGAGGAGAAGCTGAACCAGACCAAGAAGCTTCATTTTCTTCATCAATGGAAGGGTGCAAGGCAACCATGAGCAACTAACTCTTCTACTAGGGTGTTGGTTTCAACCCCTAGCCATGTAAACTTGTTCATCTTTGTAGCTCTTGGGATTTGTAATTAAATGTTGATTATTTAGCCTAGTGATTATGTACACAAATACATCTCTTATATATATTCATTTGATTTGGAATTTATTCTTGTCTTAGAGTAGATTTTGTCACTTGAATACACAACATTTGCATATTCCACAAGAAGTGCAAATGATGGCTAGATAATGGTGTTTAAATGAATGTGTGATGTTAGTTTGTATAGACCATGCCAAGACAAGGTAGTTTGGATGCATGTAGTGTTCACTTAGAGAGTAGAGTAATTAGGTAGTTAGTTAGGTTGAAGAGTTATGCTTGTTGAAGATGGATTATGATAGGTTAGCACACACATTGATCTTTTGATATGTCATTGAGGTCACAAGCCTAATGACATTGTTAGGCATTTAATTAATGAATCCCATGCTTGCTACACTTATGAACATGTGAATGGCTAGTGGTGGAAACCAACCCTAGTTCTCTCTCCCAACTTTAAACTCTTTACTTTTCTTGTCATTTCATTCATGCAATAGTTTTTAAACACAAATTCAAAAATCTGTTTTTTGAATTAAAGTAGAATTAATCTTCCTTTAAGACAATTGCGACTAGTCCTCGTGGGATCGATACCCTCTATATAGAACCTTATCTACAAAGATTCGTGCTCTTGCGAGTGGTTAAATTATATTTTGATAAAAAGGGTAAAATTAAGCTTACAATATAATTTAGTTCCGACCACATCATGTACTCATGACCAGTAGATGGTGGAAAAGGTCCCATGAAGTCAGTGCCCCACACATCAAATATCTCAACAATAAGAATAGGGTTGAGAGGCATCATATCCTTCCGAGACATTGCGCCAAGGCACTGACATCGCTTACACGAGCGGCAAAATGAGTATGCATCCCAATGAAGTGTTGGCCAGAAAAATCCGCATTGAAGAATTTTTGTTGTGATTTTCTTAGCACTAAAGTGTCCCCCACAAGCAAGTGTATGACAGAATTTTAGAATGCTTTAGAATTCACTGTTGGGTACACACTTTCGGATTATTTGATCGGGGCAATATTTGAATAATTGAGGATCGTCCCAATAATATGATCCTGATTGGGAGAAAAACCGATCCTTCTCTTGCTTGGTCCAAGAAAACGGTATTTTGCCGATTGCCAAGTAGTTGACAATGTCCACATACCAAGGGATACTCTCTTGAGAAATTACAAAGAGTTGTTCATCCGGGAAGGATTCACAAACTGGAATGGAGTTATGGAGGGATTCAACAAGAATTCTAGAGAGGTGGTCAGCCACCACATTTTTAGTTCCCTTTTTGTCTCTAATCTCAAAATTAAACTCTTGCAGCAAGAGTATCCACCGGATCAATCTAGGCTTAGTGTCCTTTTTGGCCAAAAGATGCCGGAGGGCAGCATGGTTCGAATAGACAATGACCTTTGAACCTAATAAATAAGCTCAAAATTTGTCCAAAGCTAATACTACCGCAAGCAACTCCTTTTCCATTGTGGTATAATTGATTTGAGCCTCAGAAAGGGTTTTACTTGCATAGTAGATAACATGTGGCAATTTGTCTACTCGTTGCCCTAAGACCGCACCCATGGCATAATCGGATGCATCACACATGATCTCAAATGGGAGAGCCCAATTTGGAGGGATGAGAATTGGAGCGATTATAAGCATGGTGCGGAGCTTTTCAAAAGCGTTAAGGCACGCTTCATCAAAGGTAAAACAAGACTCCTTTTCAAGAAGGCGACACAAAGGCCGAGAGATCTTGCTAAAGTCTTTGATGAAACGGCGGTAAAAGCCCGCATGCCCAAGGAAAGAACGAATCTCTCTCACCGTTGATGGTGGGGAAAGTTTGGAAATAAGTTTAACCTTGGCTTTGTCAACCTCAATTCCTCTCTTAGACACAATGTGCCCTAGGACAATGCCCCCTTGAACCATAAAATGGCTCTTTTCCCAACTGAGGATTAGATTTGTTTTTTGACATCGTGTGAGAACACGGGATAGATTTTGGAGACATGATTCGAATGAAGGTCCAAACACGGAAAAATCATCCATGAACACTTCCAAGAAATTTTTCACCATATCCGAAAAGATAGACATCATACACCGTTGAAAAGTCACCGGTGCATTGCACAACCCAAAGGGCATGCGTATATAAGCAAATGTGCCGAAAGGACATGTAAAGGTAATTTTCTCTTGGTCCCTTGGGTCTATAGCAACCTGATTATAGCCGGAATATCCATCTAAGAAGCAATAAAAACTTTGACCGGCTAATCTCTCTAAGATTTGATCAATAAATGGGAGAGGGAAGTGATCTTTTCGAGTTGCTGAATTTAGTTTCTGATAATCTATGCAAACTCTCCATCCCGTGGTGGTGCGTTGGGGAACTAATTCACCCTTATCATTTGGTTGCACTGTAATATCGAACTTCTTAGGAACCACTTGAGTGGGACTAAACCACTTACTATCTGAGATGGGGTAAATGATTCCCGCATCTAGTAACTTCACCACCTCCTTCATTACAACGTCCTTCATATTTGGATTTAATCGACATTGTGCCTCTCTTGAGGTCTTTGCATCTTCTTCCAAGTGTATGCAGTGCATACAAATAGAAGGATCTATTCCCTTAAGATCTGCCACACTCCATCTTATTGCTTCCTTGTGCTCTTTTAGCACTTTTAGAATTTCCATCTCTTGATCATTAGTGAGATTGGAAGCAATAATGATTGGAAAGGTTTCATTAGCGCCCAAGAAGACATACTTAAGTGTAGCCGGTAGAGGCTTGAGCTCAAGTTGTGGTGGGGAAATTAGATAAGGAGTTTGGGAAGTATTGGACAAAGGAGGCAAAGGTTCTCTCAGAACTCTCCATTTAGGCAAATCCATGACGGTCGTGACATTGAGCATTGAATTAACTTCACAAATGGATTGCTCAATGTCATAATCATCACAGTTGAAATGACTTAGGCATGCCTCTAGAGGATCCTTAGAAAGAATGGAAGGAAGTGCTTCTTGAATGAGATCTTCCACTACATCAACACAAAAACATTCACTTTCGTCATCGGATGTGTGGTGAGAAGCATTAAAGATGTTTAAATGGACTTTCATATTCCCGAAAGAGATGTCCATTAGTCCGGTACGGTAATTAACGCAAGCGTTTGCCGTGGCCAAAAATGGACGACCTAGAATGATAGGAATATGTCTATTTAGATTTTGGACCGGTTCTGTATCAAGGACTATGAAGTCCACCGGAAAGTAAAATTTGTCCACTTAAATTATCACATCCTCAATGATGTCACACGGTTGCTTCACCGAGCGATCGGCAAGTTGCAACACAACTGTGGTAGGCTTAAGTTTTCCCAAACCTAATTATTGGTAAACTGAGAATGGAAGCAAATTGACACTAGCCCCTAAATCAAGAAGTGCCTTTTCAAAAGCTTGATTTTCGATGGTGCATGAAATGGTTGGAGCACCCGGATCTTTGAATTTAGGAGGGGGCTTGGTGTTGGAAAATGGAGCTTACTTGCTCAGATAGGAGGACTTTCTTAGGAACATTGTTCTTAGATTTGCGCTTTTGAGTGCACAAGTCCTTCAAGAATTTAGCATAGGAGGGAATTTGCTGAATTGGATCAAAGAGAGGAAGATTAATCTTTACTTGTTTGAAGATCTCCATCATGTCTTGAATTTTCTCTCCTTGCTTCCCAAAATGAGAAGGTTCCTTCAATCTTTGAGGAAAAGGAACCGGAGGTTTAAAAGAAGTGTCAAGATTTGGAATAGATGGCGACACAACTTCACTTGCCTTTCCTTTTGGATTTTGTGGGACTTTGTTCACATTTGGATTTGAAGGAAACACATTTGGATTGGGTTGGGATTCCTTTGGATTTTTGGATTGCTCATTGGATTCCTTTTTTTCTTCCCCAACCTTGGAATTGATGATTTTACCACTCCTTAAGGTGGTGATTGATTGAACTTGCTCCAGAGGAGCATTACAATATGAAGATGACGGATCCTCAATCACATGAACACCCTTAGGATTTGCCACCAGTTGACTTGGCAATTTACCTTCCTTTCTTCTATTCAAGGCATTAGGCTAGTTGCCTGATTTGAGCTTCTAACCTAGCCATAGATTGAGTATTAGCTTCAAGCTTAGAGATTGATTGAGAGTGGGTTTGCAACAAGCGAGTATTAGCCTCAAGATTGCTTATCACTCTTTCTTCAAAGCCTTGGCTTCTCAGAGGAGGTGGTGGTTGTTGGTAGTTGGATCTTTGATGGTAAGGTTGAGGATTTGGCTTATATTGAGGCTTTGAGATTGGGAATTAAAGGAATTTTGCCCTTGAAAAGAGGGGCTTGGTTCTTGAGATTTTCATGAAAATGTCGGATGATTCTTGTAACCAGGATTGTAGATATTTGAATATGGATCATTGATCTGTTTAGAGTACAAGGCATTCGCTTGCTCTTGAGCATAATCGGGAGATTGACCGGCAATAGGACAATCTCGCACATAATGTGAAGTGCTATAGCAAAACGAACACCCTTCCTGATTTTGAACAGGTTGGCTTAGAGTAGGCAGCCCATTTTTCATGATTTGGTCCATTTTTCGGATTAAGGCTTCTACTTGCTTGGCAACCTCATCTACCCTTGAAATCTCATGCACTCCTCTACAAGGTTGGGTGGATTTCCCTTTTCTAGTGGAGGAACGTTCAGCTGAATTATTACTTAGGATTTGAAAAAGTTTTCATGCCTCATCTAGGCTTTTCAAAAGGTATCCACCTCCACAAGCAGAATCTATCATTTGCCTATGTTGCTCACTTACCCCATCATAAAAACTTTGCACTAGCTGCCATTTTGGGACAGCATGGTGTGGACAAGATTTAAGAAGATCTTTTAATCTCTCCTAAGTCTCATGAAATTATTCTTGATCAATTTGGGTGAATCCGATGATTACTCGCCGAATATCACTCGTCTTTCCCATTGGGAAGTATTTTTTTAAGAATTCAATTTGCATCTCCGCCCAAGAATGGATTAAGTTAGGTTCTAAGGAATTGAACCGACTTCTAGCTTTATCTTTTAGGGAGAATGGAAACATACGAAGCTTTAGATCATCTTCTGTAAAGTGTGGTACCCGAATGGTGGAACACACAAAAAGGAAATAATCTAAATGATGGTACGGATCTTCATTTGGGAGACCATGGAAGCTATTAAGAAGATTGATGGTGGAGGAATTTATCTCAAATTGATTTGCCGCTACATCTGGAAATTGAATACATGAAGGTACTTCAAATGTAGTCGGAAGATAAAAGTCCATAAGCAATTCTCCTTGAGGAGGAGGAGGTGGAGGTTGTTGTTCATGATTAAAAGGAGGTAGTCAGGGAGGTTGTCTCTCATTTGGGTCCATGTTTTCAGTCCTAGGCAATATAGGGTCCCTAGAGGTTCCTCTACGTTGTCTAAATGTTCATTCAAGTTCAATATTACAAAGAAGCAAAGGGAGTGACAATAACCGTCTACCTAGCATGCATTAACAGTAGAACAACACCTCAATATGCAAAATACACAATAATATATACAAAAAAAATTACTCAAACCCACTAATTTTAGAATTTATACTCACAAAGGGTTCCAACTTTGATCCTTTAAGATGCCCGCTATGTGGTATACCTAAAATCAAGCAATTTGAGAGATAAGAACAAGATATATACAAAAAAAGAATGAAAGAATTTCTAGCCTAAGAATTAAACCAGATTTAATTTTTCAATGGCGACAATAAAACCGTAGTCCCCGGCAACGGCACCAAAATTTTGATGTAGCTAAAAATGGATTATAATTGTAAGCTTATTTTTGCCCCTTTTTCAAAATATAATTTAACCACTCGCAAGAGCATGAATCTTTGTAGATACGGTTCTATATAGAGGGTATCGATCCCACGAGGACTAGTCGTTAATTGTCTTAAAGAAAGATTAATTCCACTTTAATCTTAAAAATAAGGTTTTGATTTTTGTTTTTAAAACTATTGCATGAATGTAAAAACAATAAATTTCAAGAGTTAAAAGTTGGGAGAGAGAACTAGGGGTGGTTTCCACCACTAGCCATTTTTGGGATTCATAAATTAAATGTCTAACAATGTCATTAGGTTTGTGACCTCAATGACATATCAAAAGATTAATTTGTGTGCAAACCTATCATAATCCATCTTCAACAAGCATAGTTCTTCAACCTAACTAATTACCCTACTTTCTAAGTGAACCTAAATGCATCCAAACTACCTTATCTTGGCATGGTTTATACAAGCAAGAACAACACATTCATTTTAAGCACCATTACTTAGCCATCATTTGCACTTCTTATGGAAGATGCAAATGTTGTGCATTCACATGAAAGATTCTACTCTAAGACAAGAATAAAATCAACATCAAATGAATATATATAAGAAATGTATAAGTGTACAATGTCACTAGACTAAATAATCAACATTTAAATCCAAATTCCAAAATGCTACAAAAATGAACAAGTTTATATGGCTAGGGGTTTCAACCACACCCTAGTAGAGAAGTTAGTTGCTCATTGATAGGCGTTGAATGTTACGCATTCTAACCTCTTAACTTATGTATTTTATTCTTTTAGTGATAGATTATTTTGTTATTTTACTTCGTTTTAGTGTTTTCTGTATTTTTAGAGCCTTAATGATTATTTCAGTTAAAACCAAGCTTTTGGGTTTTTAAAGAAGACATCCAAGATGGTGAGATGAAGCCTACATCAAGGAGATTCACTCAATCATTTATTTTAACTCAAATCAGCCCAAGAAAGAGGTCCAAGAGAATTACAGCTGCTTAAGAAGGTTTCAGGCCTGAAGCCCAAATCTGCGCATAATACAGTCTTAATCCCGTTTTGGAAAATGAACCAGAAGTCTTATTTCTGAGCCTTAAATCGATATTATTTTAGTGTGGGGTTGAACGAAATTTGATTCTGCACACTTTTGTATTTCAAGAAAATTCCGTAAATCGGATTTCTAGTGGGTCAAAAGTTGGGCCGAAGTCAGCAGGAAAAACCCACCTGATTAGTGCTGCGAAAAACCCTAATTTATTCCTAATTAGATTAGGACTTTGGTGTATTCTCTTGGGGAATAAAGTGAAGACTAAAAGGCTGAGTTGAAGGGAGATTAGAAAGAGAGAGAACAAAGCTTGGAGAGTCTGAGAGGGCTGAGAAGAGAACAGAAACATATTTGCAAATCCATTGGAGAACGAAGTCATACGCATAATTCATGAAGATGATGTCTTCTTCCTCAACAGTTGAAGCTTCTTCTTCTACCATGAGCGGCTAGTTCATCCACTAGGGTTTTGATGTAGCCCTAACAAAGCATCAATGGTTTGATTATTTTAATTATTGGGGACCTTTATATACATGCATAGATTGTGTAATTCAGAGGATTCTTATTATAGAATTGAGCAATAAAAGTCTTGTAAATTCAATCTCAACGATTTCTTATCTTGTCTTAGATATTTAGTTGTTGTTATTAAACTCAATCCCTCTTGTTTTCTGTGATCATGAGAGCGATTATTACACAATGGTAATCACTGAATATATTGTTAAGAGCTTTGATGGATTATGCCTAGAGAATATGAACCATACTGCACCCTAGATTAGAGTAGTTAGGCAGATGGCCCATGCCAATCGAAGATAGTCCATGGCTTAGCCTTAATCATATGTTATCTTCTTGACGGATGAAGGTGAGCTTGTAGCCACCGACACCACTTATGCATGATGTAATTCCCCTATAGTTGATTCAATTGACCATTGATTGTGGAGTTAGTGGTGAAGTCAAACACCCTAGATTTCTCTCATATTATCTTCATTATCCATTTACCTTTGATTTATTTTATTTTATCTTTTTAATTAGTTTAAAAATCAGAATTCTTTTCTCTTAAATTTAATTAAAATTAATTCCGTATTCCAACTCATCAGACCATAATCCCTGAGGTACGATACCCCTTTCGATAGCCCTATTCTGCAAGGAATTCGTTCTATTGCGAAGTGTGGAAATTTTTAATTGATATACTTTTTGAGTCACACTCACACACGAATCACTCATGGCAACCTTGCACTCTTCCATTGATAGAGAAAATGAAGCTTCAAGGTCTGGTTCAGCTTCCCCTTCCCCTCTCCCGAATGTCTCTAAGTATGTATATTGTGTCTTGTGTATGAGAGAAAAATGGCTTCTTTTGTGCTTTATGGCTCTCCAAGTGTCTTGTTCAAGTCAAACTATCCCTCCAAGTCATGCAAAAAGGGGGATTTTGTTGCAAGTGGGAAGAGCAGGTGACCAAGTGGGCAAGTGGGTCTGCAGAATCTCGATCAATCGAAATTGGAATCTCGATTGATCGAGATTTTGATCAATCGAAATCAAGTCTCGATCAATCGAGATCTCGATTGATCGAGATCAACATCTCGATTGATCGAGATGCCTTAGCTTTAATTCTGAATTTTGCTCTTCAACTGCAAATGGCCTCAAACCTTGCTCATTTTACTACAAAACTTGCAATACATCAAAAACACAAAAATACCGTAAATGTACCTCAGTAAACGTAATAACGGGACTAACATATGCAATAAAGAGGATTCAAATACATAGTATTGAACACTTATCATTTATATTTACAAGTTCAAAGGGGAAGTGAAGAGATTGAACTTGGCTTATGATTTTGAACCAAATCACCTTCTCTCCCTTTTTCCAACGTCTACCATTTTTTCCTGGTATGTGCGTAGAAACTACTAAACCCTAATTTCTTTTCTCTTATTTAATTTTCTTTCTAGAAAATTAAAAACTATAATTCCTAAATAATTAAACTAATAAGTATAAAATATTTAGCCCACCTATATATAAATATATATAGCCCACCAATAATTGGTTTAAATAAAAATAAATCAACACTTAGCAACAATCTAAACATCCACGTTTAAACAAATAAAAGCAGACATTGACAAAATTAACTAAAACATTTAAATAATTAAAAACCCAATTAAATAAATAAAAATTTCATTTTAAATATCCTCAAATTATGGGGTATTACAGCAGGACAACCCCAAACATGGAACTGTGTCAGACTAGGTCTACGCCCTATTCATAGCTCATAAAGAGTCTACATTAACAAGAAGAGGCCTAAACAACAATGATGATGCATTCTCTGGCCGTGACCTAATCTTCTCTCAACTCACCTATTCTGTAGTGAACTACATCAATAGATGATAATTTAAGGTGATAGCCTTCATTGAGTTCAAGGTCGTCCTTCCCAAGATGACGTTGTAGGCAAAGGGATAATTAACCAACAAGAAATCTATCATAATTGTAGTCTGCCTTGGACTGGTGTCTTCCATCACTGAGAGGGTAACATTTCCCAACAGAACACTTTATCTCCTAAGAATCTTACTAGTGGTGATCGAGTAAGCTTGAATTTTCTCTTTACCTATCTTCATCTTGTCGAACGTCTCAAAAAATAAGATATTTGTCGAACTACCATTATCAATTAGGGTTCACCTTATGTTATAGTTGGCAATCATCATGGTAACAACCAAAGGATCATCATGAGGTTATTGAACTCCTCTGGCATCTTCGTTAGAGAAGGTAACTACTGGTTCCACTATGTGAGGCATTTTGGGGGGTGGAGCAGCCACTCCAACCTCGTATACCTCAGATAAGCCTCATGCCCTCCTAGTGTGGGCCTTACAAGCCGATCTTGACTCACCGCCTCCCACATATCCCCTAACAATGACTCTGTTCTCTCCAATCGATTATTGTTCCACAAGGCAGTTGTCTCGACCCCCCCTCTGGGTTGGTGCCTTCTCTGTCATTCCTTGCGATGAATCTTTTTAAGTGACCCCTTCAAATCAAACCCTCAATATGATCCTTGAGGTCAATGCAATCTTCAATATTGTGTCCATGGTCCCAGTGGAATCTACAGTATTTATCGCAATGTCTACTTGTTAGATTAGACTTTAAATTTGGCAGCCACCTTAAGGATGGATCATCTTGAATATGTAGGAAAACCTGATCTATGGACATTTTTAAGAAAATTTAGTTGTCATACTTATCGGCACTCCTGTACTGAGGTGCCTTTTCATTTTGGTAGACAGAGGACTTTCTGTACTTGGTCTCCTCCTCATCTTTGCTGCCCATGGTCGGCCTTTTCTTGTTATCTGATTTTTTCTCCTCAGCCTCTTTCCCTTTTCGAGCATTCATAGCATCTTCAGCGTTTATATGTTTCTGGGCTCTGACCAATAACTCTTCCATGTTAGCTAAGCGCTCCTTGGCCAAAGAGAATAAACCTTAAAGTTTGCAAGCCTCTCATAAAGGCGGTCAAAGCCACCTTGTTGTCAACCTCCTTGACTTGAAGTATTTTCATATTGAAACAACTAATGTAATCACGAAGGGATTCTCCCTTCTGTTGTTTCACTGTGAGTAGGTTGGTGGCTGGCTTCCTTTGCCTCTGTCCAATGATAAAGTGTCCTATGAACTGCTTGCTCAGCTTCTCAAAAGCCTCAATGGATCCTAGTTTAAGCTTGTGAACCATACTCTCAATAATCCTTTGAGGGTGGTAGGGAAAGCGCTACACATTATGGCATTTGGTACGGCATGCAGGTACTTAAGTGCATGGAATGTCTTCAGGTGGTCGAGAGGATCGGGTCCCGTCGAAACTCTTGATTATAGGCATCTTGAACCTATCTTGGAGAGGACATTTCATTATGGCAGGGCTGAATGGCAGGTTGGTTTTATGGACAAGGTCATCTATAACTACAGAACCTTTTACCTTCATGGCATGTATTACATGATCCATATTCACCTTGAAATCCTGAATCTGCAGGTCGAAGTAGGTGACCTCCTCTGTCTTTCATCAACAGAGGTTGTCATATCTGTTGGGGGTCGGGAATTCTGTGGGGGAGATGAAAGGGCTGGATCCTTACATCCATCACTGATCTAACTCTGCTCTATCTCAACTTCATCTCTGGGAGGGTTATTATCTAGCCCCTCGACATCTCCTTCTTAACCGTCCAAGTTGGGTGAATCATAATGTCCGACCGACGGATTTTGGTGGAGAGGCAGACTAGGAGGGGCAAACAATCATTGTATAGTCTTCACATTTTGTTGGATCAGTTGGTCTAGCCTTTGCCTTAAGGTTTGGACCTTCTATTCCAATGTTGTGACGTGCTCTTGGTCGTTTCGGGCAGCTGGGGTTCCCCAGCCACTTCCCTTTTAACCAAAGTCCTACGTCAATGCTCCCTCATTGGTGGCCAACTCGAATCGCAACAAGACCACACTTTTTCAAGAAGAACTATCATTCCCACCGATGGCACCAAACTATTGAAGGAAAAAAATAGCACGGTCCAGGACGACGTCATTTCCTACAAAACGAAGAATGAAATCACCGACCAAGGACCCTTCAACGATCAAGTAAGTTGATCTGTTAATAAATGAGGAGAGATAATGTATAGTGCATTTAATGCTTTCTCTAGTTAATAATTACACATACTTCTTTTATTAATCCCACTCCTTCTTTATACTAGTTGCTTGAGTTGGTTATCAAAAACGTGTCTCCCGAGATTCACTGTAACCATTTCATGGATGAGGGAAATATCTCAACTACCCCATCATGTCGCTGAAATCTTGAAAAATTAAATTCAAATTCACTCAACCCTAACTCAACTGGAAAAATTGTTAACGAGAAAATTTTCACTTATCAGAATGTAACAATAATAATACTTTATTTTAGTGTTAGTAATAATAAAAGAGAAGCATATGATTCATGAAATGAAATGATTAATAAGAACATTTAGATAACTAAAACATAATTTATTTTTCTTACCCTTTGATGTGAGAAAATAAAATAAATTTTTCTTCTCAGTTGGTTAGAGTAGAGATCGGGTCCAATTTTGACCAATTTTCTTTTATTTCATCATTTTTTTCATAAATGCATTTTAAATGATTTATAGCATGTTTTAAATGTGAAAAATATGTTTAAATGTGGGAAACATGTTTGAAAAATTGTCTAGAGGTTTTGGGGAAGTCTTGGGATCATTTGGTGAAATTTGAGATTTTAGGGTCAACGGGGCCTAGGACGCGGGCCGGGTAGGCCCAGGAATCAGAAAAAATTTTAGAAAAAAATATTATTTTTGGTTTTAGTCCAAGTAAAGTGTTAAATGAGTTAAGGAAGCGATTTCAGAGCCATAGCCACTTTCGAAATCGAAAACGAAGCTCGGGATGGTATGTTAAGTGGCCTGAGGGCATTTCAATCATTTTATGCCCTAGATATTATAAATATCTAGAGGACTGGGATCTCATCCATTACATAGCTAAAATTTCTCTCTCACCCTCCCTCTTCATCCCTCTTCCTTATCTCTTCATTTCGAAAATGTTCGGCTTTGATTTGGTAATTCCCGAAGAAAGGTAAAGTGTTCCACGGGTTGAGAGCATTGGTTTGAACTAAACAAAGTCAATTTTTGGTAAGAAAAAATTTGAGAAATTCTGGGATTTAGCTAGTGGAGGCTTCAAAGTTGAGGTAGGGGTGTGAATTCCTTCTTTACTTTGATTCTATAGGTCCCTTAACTGAAGTATGAAAATTTCATGAGTTCTTTCATGTAGAGATTGATTTTAATGGTGAATTGGATGTTGTCTAGTATGTTCTAGATTGAGTTAATGTTGCAACTGTGTGTTGAATGTTTTTATTAAGTCCTTGTTGTAGCATTGTGTTCATTTTGCATCATAGATGGAATTTGATTTCATGTGTGGGATAAATGCATAAAAGAGATTTTTTGAAAATGCATTGTTTGTGATTTCTGTGAGTTGAGTGAAATTACATTGTGATAAGCTTGGGTTAAAATTGATATGCATTAACTTGATATATGTTATGCATTGGAGGGATTTTTGTGAAAATCATAGTTTTGTGCATATATGTGATAAATGTGCACCTTTATGAGAATTTATGATTTTGGAGGCATGTGTGAGAATTAAGAAGGGCCCGGAGCCCTAGGGTGCAAGGTCCAAAACTTGGCCAAGCAGATGTTACTTCCGTCGAGTTAGCAACTGGTAGAGCGTAAGAAGAGTATGTGATTTTGAAGAGACTTTTACTATAGAATTGTGATAAGCAGAAGTCCCCAGTTGAAGTGATTTTAGAGTATACAGGGCATTGAGTTTATTTGTGAATGTAATTCATTTTTAAACTGTTTGTGTGCATTGGAGATGTGTGACATTAAGTATAATTTCAAAAATGATTGTGTTTTATGCATGAAAAACATTGAAGTATGTCATATAGTCATATAAAGATTTTATTGCGCATTTATACATGGCCGCCTGAGTTAAGGTTGAGTCGGGTGGATCATTCCTACTGGGCGTAGTTGTATGCTCATCCCCCTTCGCCCAAACCTTTTTAGATAAAGCACCGGTGGAGGACGAGGATTAGATTGGCTTGAGGGAAAACTCTTGAATTATTTTGAAAATATGTATATAGATGTCCATGCCGGTTTGTGGCATATTGACTATGTTAGTAATGTTGCCTCTATATTTGGATTATCTTTTGCACACGAACTTCAAATGTATTTGCCATGTATTACTTTAAGAAATAAATGAATGATGGATCTTTTTGAAATTCCTATGGGTATGAGATTGTGGAAGTGACCATTGGAAATGAGACTTATATGTTTTTATCTTGCTATACACATTATAGATTATTTTTGGATGAATTATGTTCAAGGAAAAGTATGTTTTCAGGTTATATTTATGAAATGCATGGACTTAGCATCTATCAGATGTAAATGTATGGACTTTGTGGAGATTTAATCATGTTTAGAGTTGTGGATGCATGTATAAGTATAGAGGATACATTTGGACTTGGTTTATACAGGTTTTGGGATTTCTAGGCACTTTCAATCACCTAGTTCTCTGTAGCAGCCGACCAAAAGTGTGAGATCCCGAACATTTGTAAATTAGATACCTATTTTGGACGTCTAGAGAAGGGTTACAGCCAGTCGAAAGCACCCTTTTGGCCGAATGAAGCTACTCTCCAACTAACTGACAAAACTTGAGGTCAGCTAAACCTAGGTTTTAGCCGACCGAAAAAGGTTCCAACCGATCGAAACTAGGCTAAATTAGAATTTCATAAAACTTGGAATGAGAATGAGTATGTGAGGATAGATAGACTAGAGTGGGACCCATTGAGACAGGTATTGATGAGTATACGCATAAGTGATCATGTGCGTAATGATAGCTTCCGCAGTGTATGGTATTGATGTTGATTCTCACCATTCACCCCTATTTCCCATGCCCTTCCCAGGTATTAGAAATCGGAGCGTGACAACTTGATATTAGAGCATGGTATCATAGTAAGATTATTGATGTGAGGTGATGATGTGTAACCCAAATCACCCTTAGTTTTCAGGAGATGAAAATCGAGGCGTGACAATTTGGTATCAGAGCATGGTATCGTAGTGAGATTATTGATGTGAGGTGATGATGTGTAACCTAAATCACCCTTGATTTCTGAGAGTCAGAAATCGGGGCATGACAGTCAAAGTCTTATGCTGATAACGTGTTATAAATGTAGAAGATTATAGTACGAGAGATGAGAGATAATAAACAAAAGAGGTAGTTTATAATTAGGATGATGAGAGAGTACTACTGTTTGATAAATAAAGAAATAGAGAAATAATAGAGAGAGTGTCCGGAATAGAGAAATAGAGAAAGAGTGTTATTCCTTAGTTCACCTCTATATTCAAATACATTAAAACATATATAAGCCACACATATATATGGCCCTGTTTGGATTGGCTTTTGAAAAGTAGCTTTCAGTTTTTCAAGCTCGAAAGTCATTTTGGAAAGTGTTTGAATTAGTAAGGTTGAAGAGCTTTCGAGTCCAAAAAGAGCGTTTAAAGGAAGCTAGTGGGTACCAATTTTCTCATTTAACTTCTGCTTCTCTTTTTCTTCTTCGTAAAATTCAAAGCAAAAGCTCTACCAAACGGAGCCTATATGAGTTGTAATCATCTATTCACTCCAATCACATAGTAGCTTGTCAATTGACCAATCTTATGTTATTACTTGTATCACAACCCTAACCACATGGCATCAGTTGACCAATCATTTTCTCGCATGGCAAAACTAATCATGTAGTTGCACATCAAATCACCGATTAGAAACCACTGAATATAACTGCCATTCTCATTTCATGCACTCACATGTAGGGGGTGGAGTGGTGGACCCCACATGTATAATATAAGCAACAATGTCTACCCTTATCACGGAATGATGAATACTTAGAATTCAAAAAAAAATCTCAATTTACAATTATATGTTAAAACTTCCGTAGTTAAAATTCAATCCCCCCTTTTGTAATGAAATTGCCCATTTAGAAATAAAAATATCAGCTCTTAAAGTTTTCAATGCTTAGTTTTTCAATTTTATCAAACAACATCTAAGTCTAGTCTAGGTTTAATTTTTCTATGCCAACTCTAGATATGTAAATATTTAATAGTAATATCTTATTGAGTACTACCAAGTATCGGTAATGTTGCTTACGAACAAGTATTATGTTGACTCGAGATATACAAAATGCAAGGATTTCTATCTCCTTATATGTAATTGTCAATAGCGTGGCCTAATATTTTGAGTGGGTTAATACTAATAATAATTTTGTTTGTGGGCTGGGATAAAATTGACTATAGTAATAGAATTTTTTCTTTTTTGGGTGGGCTTGAGCCCACCAAAACCCACTCCTGGATCTAGGGGTGCAACTTGGGTTGTGCAACCCGAACCCAACCCGAGCCCAGTCCAATTTTTACAGGCTTGGACAACTATTTTTATAATTAGGATTGAACTTAATTGGGTTGAAAAACCTCTACCCAAACTTAATTAGGGTTGGGCTTGGGTTGAGGTGCAAATAACCCGAGCTCAACCCGAACCCGAATTGTAATATTATTTTTATACATATTTTTTAATTTAAATATATTATATATAATATTCAAATTGTAATAACCTTTTTCTTTTAAACTTCCTTTATTTAAATCTTAATTTATCGTATGTCAATACTTTGGATAATTAATTTCCTAAAAATTTGTTTGTAATTTTTTAGAAATTTGCATTAAGTTCTTAATTTTTTGTATGTTTAGGAGTAATCTAATGTGAAACTTATTAAAAATCACTTTAAATTTTCAACATTGAGATTGGTGATTTAGATAATCCGAATTAACCTGACTTTCTAACCTGAAATCTCAACCCGAGTTGCAAACCCGAGCTTAAAAATTTAAGGATGAGTTGGGCTAGGGTTGAGTAATTAGGATTGGAAGTAGGATTAAGATTGGGTTAGGGTTGAATATTTTATATATAGGGTTGACCCCGAGTTGTACCTCTAACCCACCCAACCAGCCCGAGTTGCAACCCTACCTGAATCCGCCTTTGCTTTATAAGCACTTGCAGGACTACAGGGGGTGACAACCTCACAACCATGAGAAGATATTGAATTATTGACATTCAAAAATGCATTGTGATTGCTACATGTACAATTCATAATTGTATTAGAAGATGATTTGATCCTTAGGTCTAATGGTTGCAGTTCATAATTTTGTGGAGCAGATCTATGTTACCAAACATTTTTTTCATTTAATGTTCACAAGATTTTACAAGAGATGAACATTACCAAACGCTATTTTTGTTTTCAAAAAACTTTAAATACAAACACCTATAAACAGCAATAGAAAACATTAAAAACACTAACATGAACATTAACCAAACGATCCCTCAATTTTCACTTGTCCTCATCCTAAAATATGTTTGTTCTTGAAATGTGCTAAATTAAATTTTGATTCATTGCTACCTTATAAAGATACAAATAAAAAGGGTCAGTTTAGCATCGCTGTAACTTATAACAAACAATTCCTTTATGTAGATCTGAAAGAAAAAAAAAAAAAAAAAAGCCATCTCTTGAAGATCAAAAGTGTTTTACATACCAAGTGTTTTTCTATAAATAAACTCTCTGTATATTTTTTTACTGCTACTTTAAAATATATATATATATATATAATCTAAATATAAAGCGCTTTTAATTTGTCTAAGAACACTGCCAAATGAGCACAAAGAAAACTCAATAGAGGATACAAACCGACAAACAGAACAAATAAATGAAACGATGGGATCAAAATTTGAGGAACCTTGATGACTGGAAGTTAAGTTCACCTCTCTTAGCAACAAAGCAACTTAGGTTGAGCAAGCGAAACATAACTAAGAGCTCTTTTGCTAACTGTTTATGTATAATAATGTTTATTGTTTAAGTGTTTATATAAAAAGTGTTTATGTTACGATTTTGTTTATCATAAATATGAGAATTGTTTGATAACGAAAAAACGTTTGGCTTATTTTAAAAATTATAAACAGAAAAACATATTTGTTAACTTTAAAATATTTTTTTTTTAAAAAATCAATACAATAAACTGTATAAAAAGTCAAGTTCATGCTACAACAAATCTATACAGCAATAACAAAGTAATAAATATACATAAAAAAGAAATAAATAATACTGGGTTACATTTATATATCTACACTGCAAATTATACTGTAAAACTAAAATGACTCACAACCCAAAATCGTTTGGTTCCTTACGGTTATTAAAAGAAACGAAACCAGAACCATTTCCAACGGTTCCTTAATTTTGAAACCAGAATCGTTGAATTCGGTTTAATTCGATTATTATAGGAGTTGTATTTAACCTTATAATAGTTATAATAACTCTATTATTTAAAAAAAATTACATGACAAAAAGTTATTATAACTATTACAATGAATTTATAACAGTTATATACATACATATATATATATATATATATATATATTCAACGGTTCCGGTTCCAAGGCTTGGAATCGGAATCGTAGTGAATAGTTTCTAAAATTTAAAGCTGGAACCTTAGTGAACGGTTCAATTCGGTTCATCTACAGTTCTTTATGGTTCCACCAATTCTTTCTGCACCCCTACCAACAAAACAAAATATATATAACTATGGAAAAAGTTGAAAGTTTTCCAAATTGTATGGAGTGAGAAGAAGGATTTGGAGAGCATACTTTTGCTTTTGAACTTCTTATGCTACTACTTTCTTTTTCATTTTTTGGATTTCTATTTTCCTTTCAACACTGAAAATGAATTAATGATATGAGTACAAAATATCATTCATGTTTCTTTGACAGAGAGATGGTTGTGACTTATTTGTTTTTTTTCTTTAAATAAGGTTTTTTTTTTTAGCATGGGTACCCTTAAGTAACTATTTCTTATTATCAAGTATATTAGTAATTATTCATATTGTACCCAATATTTTTTTCTCAAGGCAATTGATGCTCTTTAATTTTGTCTACACTTGATAATTCTAATATTTTTTATTGTTGTATCAAGCAATAACCTCTTATAATTTTTTTTCTTTTCATTTTCCAACTTTTAGTTTCAATTTTTAATTAAAATAATATAATCACCATTTTAGATAAAAAGAAAAAAAAATTATGAAACATAATTAAACACTAAGGGTGTGTTTAGTAACGTTTTAGTGAAAATAGAAAACATAAATGATGTTTGTTAATACTTGTTGTTGTCACAATTTTGAAAACAGAAAACAAATAATAGTGTTCAGTAACATATTATTTTTCTTTTTTACATTCTTAAGTTTTATTAATTTTCTATTTTATTTTTAATTCATCTATTGATATCAGAAGACCTTAAAATATATATAGTGTATACAAAATGAGTAATGATAGGTATATTAAAAGTTATCACCGAATTTGAAAAGTGAATCATTTTCATCATGCAATTGAGACCCACACTTTCATAATCCAATAGATGGACATTGACTTCACTACACATTCGGTGATAACTTTTTATTCTACAAATCATTATCCTAATAAAATACATTTAATTTAAATCACGAACTCCATGTATATGCATTATGTATAACTTGTAATCACTCGCAGGGTGGATTGCCGGGGCATGTCAAGATTGCTCAATCCCACATCTCTTGGGTGTGGAGAAAATGATGTGCTTATATGTAGTATGTTCTCTTCAAATGGTATGAGACATTTTGGGGTAAAATTCAAGAACAAAATCATGCGGGCTCAGGCCCAAAGCGGACAATAATCATACCATGTGTTGGAGCGAGGTATTATAGTTGGTATCAGAGCCTGAACCTACCGAAAGTGTGCTGAAGAGGACGTCGGGCCTCATAGGGGGGTGGATTGTAATCACCCGCAGGGTGGATTATCGGGGCATATTAGGATTGCTGCTAGGGGATGTCAGAATTGCTCAATCTCACATCGCTTAGGTGTGGAGAAGAGGACGTGCTTATATGTAGTATGTTCTCTTCAAATGGTATGAGGCCTTTCGGGGTAAAACCCAAGAACATAACCGTGCGGGCTCAGGCTCAAAACGAACAATATCATAACATGTGTTGGAGCGGGGTATTACATAAATTTAGTACGTGATGGATAATATTTTGGGTAAAATACACTAACCTCCCCTGAGGTTTGACCTAATTACACCCTACATCAAACTAATGGATTTCGTTACAATGACTCCCCTGAGGTTTGCTCCGTTAGACAAAGACCCTCTCCGTCCAAAATTTTGTTAGTTTTGTCAAAAAAATTAAAGTAAATTACACTTACCTCCCCTGAGGTTTGGGATAAATTAAACTGACCTCCCCTGAGATTTGGCCTAATTACACCCGGCATCAAACTAATTGATTTTGATACAATAACCTCCCATATAACATAAATGAACTAATCGACGTTAACTTTTTGGGCGAAATGTCTTTTCTACCCTTAATATTATATTGATATAAAAATTAAAATATTTATATATACAAAATGACACTTTTGTCCATCTAATATAATAATATTTACATGGTGGGAGCATGGTGGTGGCCATGGCAGATGGGGTTGTGCATGATAGTTATAGTGGCTCATGGTGGCTCGGCTAGTGGTGGTTCACAGCATGGCAGTCGTGAGTGGTGGGTCTGGTATGTGGCAAGGCAGTGATCTTGGTGTGGTGTCGATGGGGGTGATGATGACAGTTAAGGTTGTGTGCACACACACATATATATAATAATATTTACTATATATATAATATAGTAAATATTATTATATTAGATGGGCAAAAATGTTATTTTATATATATAAATATTTTAATTTTTATATTAATATAATATTAAGGGTAGAATAGACATTTCACCCAAAAGTTAACGTCGGTTAGTTCATTTCTGTTACAGGGGAGGTCATTGTAACAAAATCAATTAGTTTGATGCCGGGTATAATTAGGTCGAACCTCAGGAGAGGTCAGTGTAATTTACCCCAAACCTCAGGGAAAGTTAGTGTAATTTACTATAATTTTTTTGACAAAACTAACAGAATTTTGGACTGAGGGGGGTCTGTCTAACGGAGCAAATCTCAGGGAAGGTCATTGTAACAAAATTCATTAGTTTGATATCGGGTGTAATTAAGTCAAACCTCAAGGGAGGTCAATGTATTTTACCCTAATATATTTAACATATTAGTATATAATAATAAATAAATAAATATTAAATAATATCTTATATGTAATAATATATTATAATATTAAAAATGAATTATAATATAATATTTCATATAGTATATAATAATAAATAAAAATACAATAAATAAAAAATATTAAATAATATCTTATATGTAATAATATATATAATATATTATAATATTATAAATTAATTATAATATAGTATTTCATATAGTATATAATAATAAATAAAAATATTAAATAATATCTTATATGTAATAATATATATAATATATTATAATATTATAAATTAATTATAATATAGTATTTCATATAGTATATAATAATAAATAAAAATATTAAATAATATCTTATATGTAGTAATATTATAAATTAATTATAATATAATATTTAGATATAATATACTATAATAAATAAATAATATTAAATAATGTCACATATATAATAACATATATAATATATTATAACATTATAAATTAATTATAACATAAAATTTACATAAATATAATATAAATATGGTATATAATATTATGAAATATCTATTGCACAATAATTTATTAATATTAAATAAAAAATATATAATAGCTCATAAACATTTGTCTCAAAAAATTATTTAAACTATTATATAATATGTTATATATTAAAAAATATTTTTAAATACTATTTAATATGTACTTAAAATATTACAAATAATACGTAGCGTTAATTTTATTTGAAATGAACAATGCCCGTGTAGTAACAATACCAAAAACGTTTTTGAGCTATAGTGCCAAAAACAGAAGAAACACATTTTTTATGTTTTCTCTTTTCTTCACAAAAATGAAAAACGTTTTTTACCATCAAAAAACAAAAACATATTTTTTTGTTTTTGTTTCTATTTTTTGAGGGTTTGACAACAAAAAACAAAAAACATCTTTCGTTAGTGAACGGACAAAATATCATTTTCGTGTTTAGGATTTGAAGGCTTAGGTACAGTGTTATTTTAAAAACGTTTTGATCATTTATAAACAAAATAAAAATTATCAAACATATTTATCATAAAAATTTGTTTCTATAAACAATAAACACTAAAGGTTACCAAACGGGCCAAATCAGGGTTTCCGTGTTTAAGATAGGGTTTGGGTTTATTTATGAGATGAGCTAATTAACTTTACAAGGTATTAAACTATTTGGGTTTTGGGCTGGGCTTTATATACTAGTGGATGACAATTTAAAAATTTTCGAGGAGCCCTTTTGTATGTGAGCTAAACGTGTCAATTCAAATCGACCCTGCTTATGAACCTGTTCCGCCCAAAAAAAGATGTTTCGAGGCTTGCCTCGTTTTAAGAAATAACATTTCTAACTTGTTTAGTTAACAAACGAATAGTTCTCGAATAGCTCGATTGATTGGTAAGCTTACAAATAAGCATCACTAAGATCAATACTATGATGAGGGCAATCTCACCATGAGCTCA
Source organism: Cornus controversa (assembly GCA_026545225.1). NCBI lineage: Eukaryota > Viridiplantae > Streptophyta > Magnoliopsida > Cornales > Cornaceae > Cornus > Cornus controversa. The sequence goes on along the minus strand of CM048845.1, from coordinate 33,971,849 downwards.
CGCCCTCATCCAAATATGATGGGGGCGCTCAATCAAATGGACGAGGGTGAAGCTCACACGAGCGCCTCATCTGACATTCACACAGTTTCAGACAAACATTTATACTGCTTCACTTCAGGTACAAAGATGTATACAGGCTACGAAGAAGCAGCACTCATTCTTTCACACAATAGGAACTTGTACAAAGCTTTTCTAACAAACAAATGGACAATTGTAGTGGCTTCACATCACTGAACAAAAAAGGCATACACATTATTTGGGAATTGACAAAGAAAATCATCCCTTTCCCGGAAGTTACACAACAGGAATTGTACAAGGCTCAATTACTGAGGGAGTCGTTGTCGATCTCCAGTAAAAGATAAAAATGATATTGGTGAAGAGAAAAAGAAGAGCTAACATGGACCTTTTTGGTACACCGTATGTGAAGAATGGTTCACCTTGTTACCAGCCACCATTCTGAATTTCTGACAAGCCCAGGATATTCATATCCACCATCTGAGAAATACCGTAAATGGCTTATGTTCTATCACCCTTCTACATGTTGGAACCAAGTTACCCCTTGTTTATGTTTTCATCATTCCAAGAAGTGTCCACTGGAGGAAGTTGATATTCATCAGGTTTCAGGGCCAAAGCAAAATCAGGCAATGTTGGTGCCGTCTCCACAATTCTACAGTCAAATATTTACAATATTAAGTAATGTCTAGGAGGACTAAGTTCCAGATTATATATATGCATGAGAACATGGATAATTTGATGCATATATACAATTTTAGCAATTACCATTACCAATTATTATTATTATTAACCGTTAACCGTATCAAGGCTGGAAGAGTAACTAGTTTCAAAGTAAAGCAGAGAAAAAATATGTTGGAATTTAAAAGTCAAGATGTAGTATCTGTACCAGGAACTCAGTAAACCCCTACTGACCAATTATATCAATCACCAGGAAATACATTGACAGCAACCACTGATATTTGCTCCCATTGCATAACATTGGTTATGAATCATTATCCACCTTCCTCCAATTAATTAAGCACAAAGGAATTTTGCAGGCAAAAGCAAGCAAAAAGTGAATTTTCGGTACAGCAAAAAAGGACTTACTTTTCATGTGTGTATAAATCCCGGTTAATTCGCACCTTGCTAAAAGTGTCTTTAGGAATCTTCTCGGAAAGATACTTCATGGTTCCCCAAAGAGGTGGATTTCTGCACCATAAATGACAATTAAAGAGACATAAAACACAACATGAACAGCTATTCTAACATCAAGTGTTTACCCATAACCCCCTCCTATATTTAATAAATGGTAAAAATAATTATTTCCTTGAAAAGAAAATGATATTTCCACAACAAAAGTTGGTCAAATGACAGAAAATGTTACATGAACTTGAAGCCAGCAATCAACAGCATACAAAGTATAGAAATAACACATTCATAATATTATGCTGTCTGCATGAAAGTAAGTTAATAAAAATGGGTTATGAAAATCTATCTTACTATACTATCATAAAAAAATTATACTAAATTGAGATAAGGTCCAGAAAACTCCTCCACAATGCATCTAGGATCATCAGATTGTATGTATTTTGGCAAGAAAATATGAAATTACTTAGGTGGAGCCTAAAGGCTGCTAGGTCTCATAACCTGAAGAAATACTTAATAGGTGATTTTGCTGCAAATGCACTAAAGCTGCTGCACCATATATTCCACACTTAAGAAAAATAATACATGGTTTACTGAACTTTTGAAAGTAGATCACACATGACCATAGGTTTTGACCATTCAATCAGGTCAAAACTTAATGATCGGAATATCAAAGAAAGGCTGAAGTAAACAACATAAGATATAAAATCACAGACAAAATCTTTGTATTAATAGGCGGATGAGATAGTGACTACTAGCTTGAGGAAAACAATACAAATATGATGTATTAAAGGTAAATGACAGAATTAGGATGCTAATATTCAGATTAGAAATTCGAATCCCATTCTTCTTTCTAATACTTGAAAACTCCTCCTCAAGGAGGAGAGGAGATGTGAAGAGTTCTACTCCTCCCTCAATTTCAGCATGAAGAGGAAGAAAGGGAAGCTAGCAAAGAGAGCAGTTTATTCCAGAAGGCAGGGGGACAAGAACATTCCTCTTGCTGCCTGCCATCAAGCTTGTTGTACTATATAGGTAGTTTTTAATAACACGATAATTAGTAAAACTTTGTATGTCCACTTTATTTTATATATAGGTATTATAATACTTTGCACCACTCATCAGGCATTCTCTTAGTTGTTATTATCTTATTAAGTAATTTTGTTAGCCAAGACACCCAAAATTTACTCCTCAATAAGTAAATAGCCAGAACACTTCTATGTTTCCTTGAACTTTAAATAGCACCAAATCTTGTCAAACATGATTTAGTTCTTTAAATATTCAAAATGAAACTTAATCTAAAAGCAATAAATCCCAACAATTAGTGCTTCAAGAAGAAAAGTCTTGCCTGTTGAGTGGAAATCACGTTGGTAATTGACCCACAAATTCTGCTTACGCACATTCTAACACACAGCATGTATATATTCATAGTAAATGCAACAATAAACACACGAAAAAACAAAAATACATTCACAGAAATATATCTCTAATCTCTGTTGCTACTTCGTTTTGTTAAAAAGGGGAAAAAGAAAAAGATGCCCCGAAAATACACTATAAACAGAGAGAACTTGTCAATTAAAAATTACAAAATATTTTTGCTTATGAAAATAAAAAATTGAATAAACAAATAAATGATTAATCTCAAGTCCAGGAGGAGAGAAAAGGAGAGTTTCAGTGGACTACCGTGACAATGGAGGAGCCGTGTTAAAAGCTTCACTTGCCTTCTTACTTTCTTTGAGAAACTCGTCTGCTGCTTGCAAAGCAGATACAGCCATCCCATGCGATTTTTCTGTGTTTCCCTCATCAAGGATCAAACCATGATAGTAATACGCTGCAGCCTGGGGAAAAATAGAACACTTGTTTCACACTAAGCAAGAAGAGAGAAAAATAAGAACAATTTCACACAGGATTTTAAAGATAACTTGCTTATAGGCTATGGTCACATCAAAGATAACTTTCTGCAGAAAACTCCCAAATTTCTAAGCCAATGGTAGTGTCCTACGTCTTACATTAGAGTTTGTTGGCCATATGAAACATTTTAACTTTCTTCAGAAAACTCTAAAATTTGTACTGTAGTCATAGTATCTTAGGTCTTTTATTGGAGCGTTTTCATCAAAACCACAATATGCATTTATCTAGCCACAAACACACGTTTTTCTAATACTTCATGCCCCATCAAGGTAGTAAATAACCTTATGCAACAGGCCCAATATCTTCTAACCTAACAGGTGTGGATAACTTCTGTCAATGACATGCCTGAAGACCCCAGGAACTTCATTTATACACTGAGTACATGGTTCATCCCCTTGGCCATTTTAAGAGAATTATTATTATCTACCAAAAAAAAAAGAACAGCAAATGATAATAACTACAATATATGCGCCTAGATATCAAGATACACAAATGAGAGTAACATGTTCAGATGTAAAAATAAGACTGATACGTGACAAAGACAGTGAATCATGTCAACAGTGGAAGGATAAAGAGATCAGCAAAAGCAATCAAAAGATACCCTTGCTTCAATGTACTTCCATTTTACGAAGAGCAGATGCTTTTCTCCCCAGCCATTCGACAAAGGAAGGTTCATAATGTTGTCTTGTGCCTGCAAAGCAAATAGCCAAGATGAAGCAAATGTTCTGATATGGTTAATTAATTCACGAGAACAATGGAGGCCAACCACAAAATTTTACATAATTATGTGAGGAAAATACATTAATGCGATGAAGCCAAGAGAAATTTCATGATTATTTAGTGATGCTACAAGAAACAACATCATCATTTCCTTTGTTTTCACACAGTAAGTAGAATACAGCCTAAATTACTTTCCTTTGTTATGTGAAGTATGTATATCAAGCCAAAAACAACACCTCCCTCTAGGGGCGTTGCCGATGTAGGCTTGCGGGGGGGAGGGGAACGTGCCTGGCCCCGTACATATAAATATACTTTTTGTTTGTACATATATATGAGAAATATTGCATAATGCAACCTCCCCACCCCCCCGGCTCTCCTCTCTCTTTGACTCTTCAAATTCCTTTGATTCCCTTAAAAAAAAAAAATTATATTCCTTTCTTCAATCAAACTTCAAAGTTCTTTCATTTTCCTTTTCTTTTTCTTCTTTTTTTTTTTTCCCATTTCTTAAAATTTTCTGAGTAACTCAATATACACAATTTCTTCTTCACTTCTTTACTGTGTGTGAAATTATCATGGCATCAGAGCAAGGTTCAATCACATAGTAGTGTAGCGAAGACCTTGGCTCCATCACAGTTCTCTTCAGTTTGCACCATGTCATAGTATCCATCACAAAACAACATCAATTCTGTTGTTTTCTGTTCGCAGCACCATCACGATTTTGGGGGACCCCATAGGCATTGAATTGATATTGTATCACATCACACCACGATCGATCTCATCACAGCATTGCAGTCTTTGATCAACTCTGTGTTCAACAACCATCAATTTTGTCTCAACAATTTTAGTCGATTTTGTGTTCAACACTCATCGCAATCTCTACACAGTCCATCACAGCCACAATCGATTTTATGTTTGAGACTTGTCGTAATCTCTCAGCATCGACTATCTCAATTGTTTGCATCTCTTGATGACCTCGATCTAGTTCACATCTCAGTTCCTTGCATCGACGACCTCAGTTGTTTTTCTATACCCTAGTCGGCTAGTCGCTCTCTGGTTTCATCTAATTACAACTCAATTCTCTTTAGTTATTTGTGACGAAATATTTGTTTTCGCTCTGTTTGCACCTCGATTAGTGATTTGCTCACTGTCAGTTGTGTTGATTTTCTCCCTTCAATCTGTTCTCTCTTTACGATTTGTATTGACTCACAGTACATAATCCTTGAATTCTCAAACCACTCGCAGTAGTTAGTGGGTTGACCTTTTTGTAATTATAACTATGTCAGCAGTAATACGAAGGCACAAATATGTGCGGCTATGCTGCTGGAGTTATGACTGTTCCATCAAATAACCAAACTGAAAATTATGCTGAACAGTTGTCCACTCGGGAGATAAATAATGCTAAAATAATTACTTGAATAAATAATTCTGTGGGTAAGTCTACTGGTGTGCATTTGGCCAAGTTCTCCACAACCAAAGAAATTTGGGATTACTTGTCCAAGTTAATTTGTGCAATCTAATTTTGTTAAACAGTATCAGTTAAAATATCATATTCGGACTGCTGGATAGGGAGACAGGAGTATACAAGAGTTCTATTCAGTTATGACAAGGTATTGGGATCAGTTAGCTCTCACAGAGCCTGCTGGACTGAGTTCCAATCAGCTGTACCGTACATACAGAGAAGAGCAGAGATTGGTTCAGTTTTTTATGGCTCTTAGAGATGACTTTGAGGTTCTTTGTGGGTCTATTCTTCATTGGAGTCCGCTTCCCTCTGTTGATTCAGTGGTTAATAAACTGTTGACTGAGGAAGTTCATCTCAAAGCTGCCCTAGGGAAAGGACTCCTTCCTTTACCTAGTTAGATTGTTTTGGCCGTTCCTCCTAAGCCTCGGTCTAGTGCACAGAGCAAGCATCGTGCTAGAGTCGGTATTAATGAGTGCAACTTTTGTCGACAGACAGGTCAGTAGAAGGCCTGATATCCTAAACTAGTGAATAAGGCGGTTCATAAACAACAACAACAACAATCTTCAAAGAATAAGTCACTATACTGCAGCAGTTGCACCATCTGGAGATGAGTCATATCCACTAGCTCTCACTTTGTCTTCAATTGCTAAACAATTACAAAAGCTCCTTTCCACACATCAGTCGAATGCTCTTTCAGTCTCCTCTATAGGTTTGTCCTCTTCAACTTTCTCAGATATATCTCAGACCACTTGATTTTTTGACTCAGGTGTTACGCACCATATGACTAGTGAATTTTTTTTTTTTTTTTTTTTATGAGTAAAGATTTATTAAAAAGCACCCAAAAAAAGGGAGGGGTGATCCTTGAACAAGAACCAATTACAAAGCAAAGGAACCTAAGAAGTCATGACTAGTGACTTTTCCTTGTTGACATTTACGTTTTGTCCTCTTTTATCCGTCCCCGTTTTAGCTGCCCATGGCACTCCTATGTCAGTGGAAAGTGTTGGAATTATTATTGTTATGTTGTGGCCAAAATTTTTGTCTCGGCCCGGATCGCATTGCAACCCAATTTTGATAAGAATCTTCCACCGGATCTTGGCCGTGGTCGTAGGCACGTCGCCAAACCACGTAGAAGTATGTGGTGCTTGTTTCGTTTTTTTGTCGTGTTTCATGATTGTTGCTTGGTTCATGGCTGTTGGACATAAGAATTATCTCTCCTCATTTGTCTCGTCCTTATGTCTATTGTCTTCCTCAACTTACCTTCAAATTTAATTTATGTTAGCCAATTGTTTGATTCTTAATATTCTGTTCATTCTCTTCCACTGGTTTTGTTGTGCAGGATCCTCATTCCAAGAGGCTGATTGAGACAGGCAACAGAGAGGAAGGACTATATGTATTAAAGGAGCTTCATGTCCCAACTATTGCTTGTTAACTTGTCATCTTTTAGTTCGAGTCCTAAGACGTTTACTTTTTACTTATGGCATTCTCGTCTTGGACATGTTTCTGGTGTTTTGAGAAATTTGAATAATCCTAATATCTCTGACTGTAGCAGTTGTATGACACCCTTTGATTTAGTTCATTATTGTTAGTTATTGCACAACGTAAGAATACAATGATAATACAAAAATACAAAGAAAATAAGATATACCCTAAAGAGGGTTGACTAACTAAAGAAAGGGAAAGTACAATATTGCCCTCAACAATAAAACAAATACTCTAACAATATCAATTACAAGTTTACAACTAAAATTACCTAATTCTACTTCTTCCTAGTTGGCAAAGACATCTAGAGGGATGGACTTCTTAAGTGGCCCAAATACTTATCTTGTCTCACATATGAGTTCCTCAAGCCTTACCCTAGGCAACAAAAATGGAAATGCGTGCAACTTACCAATAAACTTAGATTCAAATTTCCAACCACAATGATATTAAGTCCTAAAACTTAGTAATGGAGTCCAGTGTTAAGGGACCATGAATTATCAATCAACACAATTTAAATGTTTCTATAACATAAGACCTAGCACTCCAATGTTAAAGGACCATGAATTACAAAGCAATACAGTCAGCAGGTCAAGCAAGGGATAAAAAGTTTCTATAACATAAGACCGAATGGCAAAATGGTTCTAGTAACTGAAACATTTGGGTGTCTTAAAGATTGTATATGGAAAATATGCTAGCTTAAGGAGTGAACTACTGCTTCTTGCAAATATGCAGATGGCTTGTTGCGAGATCCACAAGGTGAGTTTCAGTAGAACACATAGTAAGCAGAATTAAATACAGCCATCAATTGAAATCACTTACTCTTGATGTATTTCTTACTTGTGTCATTGTTTTTTATGTTTGATTACTAGAAATGATGTTACAAAAGCAACTATCGTAATGTTGAAGTAGCAAAATTGGTATTTCATATTGTTTACGGTGGCATACAAAAACAAAAACAAAAAAGACGGGATCTAAAACATAGGCATGAGAAATTGATTGCGAACCCCAAGGGCTTCATGATACATCCTTGGTAGATCAGATCTTAGGAAAAAAATGGTGATGAAGTAATACCTGCTGCCAGTACTTTACCATCTCACATGCAAGCCTTCGTTTCACTGCAAGTGTGGCCTTGGTGCTATCTATTGCGAGTCCAAGTTGGATATCAACAGTCTATTCAGATGATTGAAAATATATCAGTAAAAAACAAACAGAACAGGATAGTGGAACATGTAATCTCCACTTTCAAAAAAAGATCAACAATTTGTACTTCTGTAAGAAAGCCAGAAAGATGCATGTGGACCACCCAATTTGATCCACTGATTAAATGATCCAAGTAAAGACTAGATAAAATTTAATATCTAAATTATAGAATCAGTGAGGAAGTCAATCACTTATAATATATGAAACCCTTATAGAAACGAACAATACTTTGCAATGCTAAGTCAATCACTTAAGAGCTTTCCACTGACGTTGAGTCGCTAATACCCATCAATAAGGGCAAGAACCATTTCTGATAGATATATATATATATATATATATATATATATATTGATTGATAAGGGAAATCAAGTAGAATTAAAAATCACCATCTTAGACAACTCATTCATAATGATGAATGTTACCTTGCCATAATGTTAGGCATATTACCAATGGTTTAATAGGAACAAAAGAATTTTAACTTTTTTACATATTTGCAAACTGGCATTAGTAAGATTATGTTAAGCACATCAAACATGAAAGGAAAAGGACCAACAATATGATTCAGTAAGACAAGTATAAATCATATTTTCAAAGAATTCACTGACTTCCTTTAATATGACATGAGTTGGTTCAAGTCTCTAGTGAAATAACTACTAGCACAGAAGATAAGTTTATTTTTCATGATGCATCACTTACTTAGGAAAAGTGCCTCATTATTAAATGAAGAGTGAACAGAATCAATTTTGTATCCGTAGAAGTACTAAGGAAGATCTGGAATATTGAGTGATAACTTAGGGAAGCGAAAAACATAACGCGATAACAGATCCACTTTCTCAATTTTGTGACTGCTGCAGATCTATGGCTAGGAAAGGAAGCATGGGCGCAATAGAAGATTTAGAGAACAAGGTTACCGTATAAGATTCAAACAACCTGTAGCAGCAAATTAATCAGACTTGCAACTAGGTTAGTACCATTTGGAATCATTTGTCCCTGTAATCTATTGAGAGAAAAAAGGACCAGCAGACTATGCATATTAATCTAGAAGTTGGATAAACCAGCTTACTGCAGAAAGATTTAAGCAATAACAACCACCTTTAGAAGAGAGTTCAGATAAATAAGGAGGACTTTTACGGTTTGTAATGCAGCCAACTTTTAATCAAAATGCTAAATATGACCAGGATCCACATGTTAAAGTGGAAATTGTAGGCTTTACTGGGTAAGAGCAATCGAAGGAAACCTTGAACTAGTTAAATGAAAGTGAGAGCATTTTCGAGTATTTTAATCTTTGAAATAACAAGAATCAGAAGTTGGTAGCTATTAAGTTGAAGGTGTGTGACCTCTTCTTTCGTGGCAACAATTCAATTGACAATTATTCAATCGGGAGAAGAGTGAGTTCGTAATTTCATATTATGTTGTACACTAATGGTTTCTGCAAGATGAGAACTCACACAATTGGCTGAATCAGAAAAGCAAGTCATCCATCCGCATTGCTGGGTCTATGGACAAATATAAGGAACCGGATGAAGTTACAGCGATGATTAACCTTATATAGCACTATCCAATTGGCGATTAAGGTTTAAGTCCAAAAATGTCAGCCTAGCAATGGTCCAAACAAGTTCGGAAGAGGATAGCTGCAACTGGATGATGATCAGGATCAAGGAAATGTTACACAAAGTTCAAGGTCAGTCGACTCAGTACCTAATGTCACACAAAAAACTGATACAGTACCTAATGCCTGTGGTCGCAGTCAAAGGTCAAGGACGTGAGAAATTAAATCCAGCTGCTGGAAGTAGCAAAAAAGACTATAAGCTACAAGTGTGGTAAAGAAGGTCACAAAAGGCAACTAGCAACTAGCAACTAAATTGTCAATATGGTAAAAAGACATGATGAAGTTAGATATGAAGATAAAGATCTTCCAAAAGAAATTTGATAAAACACATGATGATGAAGGGCTGCTGGACTGCAGAAAATGAAGTTATATCTTCAAATCTTCCAAATCTGTACATCAAGCCATGTTGACACCAAAAGCATTGGAAGGTAATTAGAGGCGCAATAACATCTGTATTAAAAGGCGTTCATTTCAAGGACCTTTTGCAATGCATCACTCATCGAGGAAGTTGTGAGAATTTAGTTTCTAAAAAAATGGACACAAAGTTGAACCTTGGAATATTGCCACATCAAAGGTCTTACAAAATAGCTTGGGTCAAGAATGGAGAAGTAAAGGTAACATAACAATGCCTTTTTTTTTTTTCCTCTATTGGAAAAATATATATATAATTGGATAAAGTCTTTAATTGTGTCATGGAAATAGAAGCTTTCCATCAATTGTTGCGTAGACCTATGTTACCTAGACTCGGATACGTGTGTCTAGTGCGGGTATGTATCAAGCGTCTGACATATCAAATCCCCAATGAAGGACACAGGGACGCTGCTAAATATTCATATTATCTAATATTTTTTATTTAATTTTATAGAGTAAAATAATTTATTTATGTTGCATAGTGTTTAATATAGGAATTTAACTCATTTTGAAGCAATAACATAATAAAATTGAATATTCTTTAGGTGCATGTCCAACCATACGTGTCGGATACATATCCCATACCCATGTCCAAGTATAGCGTGTCCGACACGGGTACTTCAACTACTTTTGAAGAGTCCATGTAACATAGGAGTAGACCATAGAAGCTTGATAACAAACTGCCCCAACTTGAAAGATCGATGCCTTCTTTAAGGATGGAGATAAGGTGGTTCTAGCTCCAATTTAAAATGAAGAAGTTTCCAATTTCAAAAGGAGGTGGGAAAGTTTATTTGAGTGCCAGACACTTCTTTAAATGAGTTTAATGCTAATGGGCATAAGTGCCGATGAAAGAAACAGAGCAAGCCAATCTTGCTCTAATGATCGCACTGATGGAAGAACTTAAAGAAGATTTTCCTATTGTCTTGTCGGAGGCTGCCTCCTAAAAGAATGTATTCAGCACTATATTGATTTGATACCAAATCTAGTCTAACAAACTCACATCATAAGTTACTAAATGAGTCCGAAGTAACACAAACTCCAAGGGCAAGTTGAGCTACTGCATAAAGGATTTATCAAGGAATTCATGAGCTCATATGCAGTTCCAACTCTCCTGATTCCAAAGAATGATGAGACATGGAGAATGTGTGTTCACAGTAGAGTGATCAATGATATAACCATAAAATATTTCCTTCCCATTGCGCAGTTAAATGATATGTTATACAAGTTAGATGGAGTGATCTTAAAAGTAATTGTCATCAAATCAGAATTCGAGAAGGTGATGATTGATGAGTCGAAGACAACAATAAAAACTGAACATTGGCTTTAAGAATATATGGTGATACCCTTTGGTTTGCCAAATGCACTAAGCATCCTCATGGGTTTAATGAATCAAGTTTCGAAACGACCATTGGGAAATTTATAGTGGTATTTCGATTATATTTTGAGTTCCAGCCCATCCAGAAAATCTCACTTGTTACACCTGTATAAGATGGTTTACATCAGGAAAACTCTATTCTAATCCAACCAATTACCTGTTCTTTGTTGTTTTTGAGTTTAGTGAGTTGGGTTATAATGTAAGTTCAGATTAATCAGTGTGGATTGAACGTAAAGTTACAGGCCATATAACTGCTCCAGTGCCAAACACTGTTTGGCAAACAGTATGGAGAAAGGAAAGTGTTAATAGTAAAAGCAAGTTGAAAAGCTTTTAATAAATTGAAGAAAAGATATCTTTAGTTATTGTCCTAGCATTACCAGACTTGGGAAAATCTTTGAGGTGGAGGATATGGAGTTAGAGTTGTTCTACATCATGAAGACCAATAGAATTCTATAGTGAGAAATTCATTGATATATGGAGAGGATTGCATCAAATATTGCTAACTTTTGCTTCAAAAAGCTACTTGTTTGCATGAAGCTGTGAAAGCAATCACACTTCAACTTCCAGTCACACTCTTGAAGAGCCTCATGGAAAAGATCAAGGACTGAACACGCAGCATAGTTCCTACCATCCAAACTGACAGGCATACAAAAGTTAACAGCAGAAATTGAAAATAGAAATTAAAAAAAAAACTATTCTCACAAGTCTCACATAGTCTAGTTGGGAAAAGCAGTAGGAAGAAACCAACTGCACAAGAAAATTTTTCTTAGCTATTCTAAGAACGGAACTCAGGCAGACGGCTCTTCGAATTAGTATATTTAAGAAGAGAACACAAGTTAACCCCTATACAGCAGGTTGAAAACATGAAGGGGTAAAGTATGGCTGGTGAAATGAAGGAGTTACATCATCAGACCAGGTTAACAAAGAAGCAAATGCCAAGTGTAAAGAGTATGAAATGTGGTACTCATGGACAAGTTACTCCGAGGAGGAGGACTGATGCAGGCAGTGATATGGAATCTTAAAATGTGTTATCAATTAATGAAGAATCAAAGAGCCAATCTTGTTACCATAAAAAGTAGTATTTAAGGTCTGAAATACTAGGTGATAGTTTATGAAATTGAAAAGTATCATTAATGTTGTGTGAGAGCACCAAAATTCATTTTAAGGAAGTTCGGGAGGTCATTAATAATTGTTTATTTAAGGACAACACTCTTACTCTGCTCTAACAAGTTTTCTCCAATACAATACAATTCAGTATTTTACGTGTTTCTTAGCTTGTTGACTGGTCTTCAATTCTAAGGCTTTGAAAGTGATTGGAGTAATTCCCATCTTTACATACTATTGTAACTTGTAAGTGGAAATTTCCTCTCTTTTTTTGCATCATTTAATATTTATATCAACTATATATGCTTGTGTAAGGATGATGCTTATATGGTTAGCATTTATAACCAGATAACAAAAGGAAATGGTCGGTCGCCTAAGAAAGTAGAGTAAGCTATAAATTAAGAAACTTGAGGCTCAGAAGATGAGAATCATGAGATACAGAAAGTACAGCTTAGATTATACTAAGCTTGTTAGGCATATAACATTTAAAGTTTCAAAGTATCTAAGGATGCAACCCCTAGAGACAAGTCTTCAGGCAAACCAAAAATAATTTTTTAAAAACTTCAAGTAACTCAACCCCACACCAATAGTAAATATAATTATTTGTTAATTACAGTACTGCCCTCTAATACACTGTCCAAGGACGTTATAAGAAACCATGGTGGACACTGAGCTTTAGCATTACCTATAATCAAAGGCACTCAAGAATGTTATGATATGCATGAACTGAAAGAACCATTAATATAGGTTCCCAATGCTGCAACCATATTCAAGGTATTCCCTACTTTAAGCTGCTAAAAACTAGAAACTGGAACATGCAACTACCAATATTCCAACTAGGTCCGACGTGTTGTATCTGTAGAAAATGATTGAAGTAAGAAGTTCTTTAAAATTCCAACTAATTTACATTGATCATGTATGCTCCTCATTCAATCTAGGTCCGGCCTGCGGATATAATTTTCAAAAGATTCAGTGAAACAAGCTTTTTTCGTAGGCAAAGCACAAAGAAAAATATCACACCTATTCCAAGCAAGAAAATTGGCATTGAAGACGAAGGGAAAAAAAATACTTTTGAGGCAGTTGACAAGTCTTTTGCCTAGATAATTGAAGACAGAGGTAGCAGACCAGGTAAAAAGTCCCTCCCCCCTCTCCAACAAGTTACCTATGCATCTACCTCTCGCGATTACAGAAAGATGCCTCCTAAGTAATATAGGTATAAGAATTTGTGGATAGTTAAAGTGAGTTATATTGGTACCTTTGGTTTCATTATGCTCATTTTTCCCTCCTGAAACAAGTTACTAGACCCAATCCAACAATTCATAATTGTTCATCATTGTTGAATCAGTTAACATGCTTTAGTTTCATACTGTTTAAATTTAAGCAAGTCAACATCCCAATTGTGTCAATTAGCATATTAGGAAGAGGCCCCACTGAGTAGAGTATCTGAAATCTTCTGGAGCATTCAACATTCTGGTTATGTCTTGAATTTCACCCACCAACTAATTTAATAGTTTCCCTATTTATCAGGCTCATGCAGCATCATGAACCACTGAAGCTATGTTTTCTTAGGGTCCTTTCTTTAAGATCCTTTGTACAATTAGAAAAATGTTCATTATGTCACTCAAAGTTTTAAAAGGAAAGAAGAAACTTTAGTGATATCAACATAACAAGCAAAACTTGAATATGGTTAGAAAAAATGTTGTGCAAATAGACTATTTCCATGTTTATTGTATCAAAAGTCCACTGGCAGTGCCCCATTTTTGGTATTAAATCTGAACAAATTATTAGTTCAACTGCGACCGGCCAAGGACGTACCTGTCCTAATGCTTGAAGGCAGAGTGCACGAAGAACTCCTTCAGCTAGATCGACTGGTACATCTCTCCTAAAATCAGGACAACAGTCAAAAGTTTATAACCCTGCAAAGAATAATAGTAATTGATACACTAGATGATAGGTGTCAGTACAAATCTTTCATCTTTGAACCTGAGTTGAGCAGGCATCTGCGGGAGAACTTGTCGGACAGCACAATCCAAGTACCCAGCTGCCTTCAAGAAAACATCAATTGAAGCTCGCCTGCTCTCTGTTATATAAATAGCAGAACCAGCAAAAACAAGAAAAGCCATGTGAAGCATAACGACAAAAAAAAATGAAAGCTTATCCATGAAAGAAACTCATGAGCTCAATTAAAATAGAAAATATAAGGACACTTACTGTAGTAAGACTATAAATCCCCTTCGAACATGGCAACATAATAACAAATAATGTAATTAAGTCATCAAGCAACTTCTTAAACATAATCAAGTCATCTATCAGACAGAAAATTATCCAAACTCTTTAAGAATACCAATAGGCTTCTTAAGCATTGAAGTCTTTCTTACAAAAGAATAGAAGCATTTCACAATGTAAATGAAATACGACAATTAAATACCTGTACATTTCACCAAAATCTTCTACATTATGAAGGATAAATTAGATTAGAATTCATATGTAATTAGATTTGATTGGGTGCACAATATATACAACTTGAAATAGAAAAGGAATAATGAAGCACCAATCGTTTTGTTTTTTATCATGGTACCACAGCAAATAGGTGAGCCATACACTAAACACTTTCCATTGCCAACCACAGTACCACTCAAACTCCCAACAACTATCTTTTCACCATGCATAAAGCCAAAACTCTCTCTCTCTCTCTCAAGTTTCTATACTGCTTTTCCATTT
Organism: Cornus controversa; assembly: GCA_026545225.1. NCBI lineage: Eukaryota > Viridiplantae > Streptophyta > Magnoliopsida > Cornales > Cornaceae > Cornus > Cornus controversa. The sequence goes on along the minus strand of CM048845.1, from coordinate 33,956,723 downwards.
CAAATTATTTAAATAAAAAAGTCCAATCCTTATTTGAGTTACAGGGCAGTGGCGCCTTTGGAGCTTGCCAATGCAACCACAGAGATGATTCCTATCATCAAAGTTTTGAGTATCAAAACCTTGACATCATGTGGTCAATTTCAAGAAAGTTTTGTTTGTGAGCATGCCAAAATATTTTTGAGTATCAAAAACCCTGACATCATGTGGCCAATTTAAGAAAGAATAATAACAGTAAAAATCAATTAAGGACTTTGTTGCTCCTTTGAGTCTAATTATCACCCAAAAGGACCCAGGAAGGACTGCCAAATGAATGGAGTAGTTTATAAACATATCAGACTCACCTTGTTTAAAACTCAACCAGTGTTTGTTCATTAGGCAAATAAACCGAGCTCAAGCTCATTTCTGGGACTCGATTATTAAACGAGCATAGCCCAAATAATGTTTGACTCGACTCATATAGGCTTGTAACCACATGATGGCTCGTATAGGCTCGTAAACACATGAGGCTCAGCTCATAAAATGTCTTTTGGTTTTCTTTTTTTCCTTTTCTTCATTTTGCAATTTTGACAACTTTTATACCTATTTATTGATAAATAGAAGTGCACATGTCATTGAGTTTTCTCTAACGAACCTAAGTGCCTAACCAGATCCTCAAGTAAGCCCACAAAATAACGAGCCAAGCTCAAACATTCTCAAGCTCAACTCCCAGGCCCCAACCACCATTTTTATGGCCCCTTAGAGACTTACCCATGTTCTCGAATTTCCAACCAGATGGCTTCCACCTACAATAACTAGCAGCACAAGTACTCTTTAAACAATAATAGTATAATACAACTAATTATAACACCATAAGACCACCTTCGAGCAAAAAAATCATTCTGAAATTTTTATCCATGAAATTGAGGGAACTATGAACATGATTGGAAGCAATGAGACAATGTGAATGATAGGAGCAAAATACAGAAATCACAACTGATTTTAAACTCATTGCAGTCTTCTAGGAATAATAAGATCGACTCGCCCATATTTTGATTGTACTTCATTTAATTTCGTAAGATGATAAATTATGCAACCCTCTTTAAACATTATGTATAGACTTGTAAAGCCCCACTGTTTGTAAATATTTATTAGCTTCAAATTAGTTTACAAGTTAAAGGCACATGAAACATGTTAACACTGATGATGCAACTGCATAATACACACAGTTCCGCGATCACCAGTTGCAAGGGTTCCACAGCAATATTCAAAAATTCACCAACAACTACTAATTTCTTTTATAAAAAAAAGTATTCTTTATTTATTTATTTAATAAATAGGTGATTTGCAGTTTGACTGAGGAATGCCCATCTAAAACCCTATATGAAACAAACTCATAAAAGCCAAGGTAATTTGTGAAAAGTGGTTGGTTTCAAGCGAGATTGAGATTCATAGTTGCCCATTTTAGACCCTGAACTCCTAAAAGCCTAGGTAGTTTCTGAAAAGTGATTGGCTTCAAGCAAGATTGAGATTCATGGTTACATAATGCCCGAAATCTTGATCAAGAATATTGTGCAAAAACTTCCACTTCCAGATTCATTTTGGTGATAAGCAACGCCGCAGTAGCATGTAGCATATGATACTGAACAACAATTATACAAAAAGGGTGAAATACACTGTTTTTGTACTCTCTTCTTACCTCACCTCCCCATTTCTTCTCTTCATCCTTCAATTAAACCATAGATCCTTCACTTTTATCTGAATTTATCTTATTTTGAGTTCCTTAGATTGCAACCTAATGACTGAGTGGAGATTACAGACTTCTCTACTTCACCCTACAAGAAATTTATCTTCTTTTTTCTCCTCCTTGTGAAATATTTAGTAGATTTTAGAGTACAAACATTTCTTTAATCAAATCTACAAACTATAATACATATAACTTTTTTTTGATAAATATACTATATATAACTTGAACCATCATTTTCTACAATTTAGATCCCTGTTCATTTCTAAAACTAGTTTTGTAAATCACCAGCTGTGTTGCGCTCGTATATTTGTTTCATGATTTTGATCAAAGACGTTAACCTCTTCAATCTACTTTATATTGGAGGTATAGTCTTCAATTTGACCTTTCATTTTTAGTTGACAAATAGGTCAAAAACGGCAAATTATGTTCTTTTGATTCAAACATAATATTCACGGATGTAGATTGTATTGTTTATATGTAATTTAATTGGTGTGTAAATTGAATAAAATTTCATTAATGATTGTCATTACATTATTTAAAAATAAAATTATTCTCTGATTGTTTCTTTGTGATTTAATTGCATAAATTATCACTGTAAGTTCGTGTTAGAAGATCAGCACATGTAACATGTATTTCAAGACAATAAAACTTATCAAAATCATACTTCTATTCCTTTCTTTTAATTTCTCCATAATTCTGCAGAAACCTTAAGCCCCTAAATCCAGTACTGATGTCTGATGCTAATCAAAGAATCTACAATTATATCAATGGCTTACTACTAGAGATATCATGCAGAATACCATGATTTCACATCATGCTAACATAAAACAACGATGTTGACACACCAAATATAGTATCATTATAGGAACACACTGCATACACACACGAGGAAAATTTCATCGGTTCTTTTATTTTTCTTTCATTTATTTATTTATTATTTTTTTATTTTTGTCTTGTATTGATTCCACATAGCATCTGCAGTACTAGAATTGGCAGTAAGTACCCACCTTCTGATACTTTTGGCTGATAACCATCAGCAGATGTTCTTGGAAGAAGCAGTAAGTTAGCTTGTGATAAGGACAGCATTGCCATCAAGTGCAAAACTGACAGCACCTCGTACCAAGCATTAGAAATTGCTGTCTCCTGAAAATTCAGAAATTCGTATCAAGGTGAGAGTTCCACTGAATGGAACAAAAGGATGTCGAACAGAAATTTCAGTCTCACCTCTGCATCATCCTCTTGATTAACCCAAACAAACTGTACTTTATGTTGAAGTGGGCTTCCTGCACAATACAGACAACCAACAACAGTCAGCTCTAATCTTAAACAGAGAACAAATTATGTTGGAATTGACACTGCTCAAGTTTTACCATCTTTAACTAATCCCAAAAGAACTGGCAAATAATCTTCGAGAGCTTGATGAAGATCCATCAATGTTGAACCTCCTGTAGCCAACAACTGATGTATCAATATAATAGTTATACGAACAATTACAAAAGACGTCTAGTTTATCGATTACTAACCATGCTGAGTAGCAGTTCTTCGCTTGGTTCTTGTAATCGTTGGAGCTTCTTGGCCAGCCATTACAACTATCCGAGTTCTAAGAGCAGAAAGGCGTTCCACTAAACTTTTAGACAAGTGATCACTGAGTGACTGAGAGAAATCTACAGATTTAGGAATCCGTAAGCCAGGAACAGAAACAGAAACATCCCCAATGTTTCCTGGACGCCTTCTATTTCCACCGGAATCCTTTGGAGTCGATACTAGGCATCCCATTTCCCCTAATTATGTATATCTCCCAACCCAAGTTCTACAACGAAGTTAATAGTTTGAAAATAGTAAAACTGAATCAGAGACTAAGAGAAAAAAAGAAAACCACTGACAGAAAAGTAATTGCAGAATACATAGATGGAAAAGAAATAAATTGAATTCCAAAATTGAAGTTCAAAGGATGTAGACAATGCTCACAAGGAAAGTAGAAATTTTGCAGTAAACAAGTCAGAAAGCGACCTTAATAAATGATCAACCAACAAAGCAGTAGGCTACTCACGAGCAGCCTACTGTTTTTGTTGTTACCAGAACTGTCTCTTTGACATTACAGCAATAGACAACTCGCCTTATATTTTAGGAAATGACTATAAATCAAAGATAGATCTTCTCTCACCTCGTCTTTTTTATCAGATTTTCAACTGAAGGGTCAAAACTTCTAGCAATCTCTGCACAAGTGTATATAACTACAAGTGAGATCAACAACAAAAAAAGAAAAAAAAATTATACAAAAGCAAGAAAATCACAAGAAAGGCGTGACAGCTGACGGGTGATGCGTTATAAATTAACTTCTAAAGCAATTATATTCAAATGTTCCTTTTCAGTACTTCAACTAAAAAAGACTTTTACAAAAGAGAGCAGCAATACCAACGGATCAAAAGCTTACAACTGTGCACAAAAGTGCACAAGTCTAACAACATCAATATATACATACATACATATATATATATATATATATATATGGCTTCTAAAGCACCTAAGATTGTGAGTAAAGGATGACAAAACCAATTTGCATACGCAAACGTAGAAGAAAAGCAAAACCGTCTCCTTTGCTGAATTTGAATCAACCCAATATTTAAATCCACCACACCCTTAAACATTGAAATCGCCAACAAGTAAACATACCCAGGAGAGATAGAGAGTGTTTGGCGTAAAGGAAATGTAAATTGAAGATGAATAGTGTAGAAAACAAATCGAATTGATGAAATTCAAAGCAATTATGTATTAGAGAGAAGTGATCTAGTGTGTGAAAATGGAGTAATTAATACCTTGTGTAAAAGAGCGGACCCAAATCTTTCCATCAAAACCTATTGTTATTGAGTATTGAATTTGTGATGCAAAAGAAGTAGTAACACAGCCCTCAATCCAAAACCCTAGACGGAATTCGGAATTGAGAATCGATGACCTCAAGGGAAAGAGAGACGAGAAAGAGGAGAGAGAAAGTCTTGGACGGTGAAGTGGAATGTTGATGAGTAGTAGGAGTAGTAAGTAGAGAGAGAGAGAGAGAGAGAGAGAGTTTTTCTTTGTTTTCGTAATTAGTCGGCTCTATACTTCTAGAAAGTAGAAGTAATTAAAACAATACTTGCGTTTAAATGGCGCCGAACGGAGCTTTTTTAAAGGATCACTCTCCCTCTAAAGTGTTCTTTCTGGAAAAGCAGATTTTAGATATCTTGGACTTTGGAATTGGAATCCCAAAATAACGCTTTCCTCTAGTCTCTCTCACTTCCGAAAAGGAAAGATTGTCCCCCCCAATATTTTCATTTTGCCAAGTGTATGGGTAGTCTATTTCTTTCTGATATTATGTATTTTCCATGTTTATTCAACTCAATCATTTTAAGGTGTGAATTCAGATGAATGTGTATTTGAATTTAAGTATGAATGTTAGATCGATAATAAAGAATGTTATTTTAGATCGTAGATAGGAATAGATATTTTAAACCGTAAGATTATTTTTTAAGTATTTTTTACCGTTAGATCGTGATTTTTATTTGGAGAGATATTTGTTTTTTTAAGCATTTTTTATCATTAAATTGTGATTTTTGTTCGGAGGAAAATTCAAACAGAATTCTTGAATATATTTGTATGTCTATCTACGATCTAAAATAACTCTCTCTATTATCGATTACATTCACACTTAAATTCACATACACATCTATCTACCCTCACACTCCTAAAATGATTCAATCTAACAATTTTTTAAATGGTGTTATAGGTACAAGCAATACGCTAGTGTATATATATATATATATATATCCTCTTGCATTTCGATCAATGAATTCTTAAAAGAATTTAATGTAGAAATGCCAAAATAATTACACTTTTCTTTTGAGTTGGAAGTGCCTTAAACAAGGATTTTAAAACAAATGAACTTCCAACTAGGAACAAAAAAACAACTATAGAAATTATTAGTTTCATTAACTGAAGTAAAAGTATAATGCTGAAAAAATAAAAGCTAAACTAAGGACAGAAAATCTAAAAACATGTAATTAAAAACATGAAATTAAAATACAAAGAAGAGTAAGAGTGTTTTTCGTTGCTTGGAATTAAAATTGATGGAATTAAAAAGAAAATTGTTAATAATTAACACAATTTTATTAACAAATTTTTTTCAATTCCAATGATTCAATTCTGTGCAACCAAACACAGCCTAAATGAAATTGAAGTTTTGTGAAAATTTTGAAGTGGGCTTCTTCCATATTTAGAACTTGATTTTATATGTTAAGATTATGACAGTTAATTTCTGCCATAACCAATGCAACTGCTGTAATAACTTCTCCAGTTAAAAGATGCCACTTGTCACCATTCTAACATGTTACAGTTATCATAGGATTTCCAAAGTGCCATGTCATCACCATTTGGATTCCAATCTCCATTTTCGCCCTTAGGGTCTGTTTGGGTGCAAACAAATGCCCCCAATTTTATTTCCCTTGTGTTTTTTTTTTAAAAGAAAATAATATTACTCGTAAACACATTCATACTCCACAATTATTTTCTTAAAAATATACTCAATATACTCACATTTCAAATGATTGCACTGGGATTCGACCTCAATAACAGTTAGCTTGTTAACTACTTCCATTAGAAGATAATTTTTTAGATAGATAAATCATACATGTACATACGAGTGGCAAAATTAGATACGAACATGACATGAGTTAAGCAGGTTTGGATTTGAAATAAGCCAACACGTTTAATAAAATGGTCAACACGAACATGACACGTTAAAATTAGATTGGGTTTAAATTTAAGTTGTCTAACCCGTGACACGATTACAACACAATTACGATTTGAATTATTCATATATTATAGTTTTATACAAATTTATATATACATAGTTATATATATTGCAATAGTTTGTAATCTATTTATTTGTTTACAAGACTGATGTAACCATAAAATGTAATGATGAGATTGTTATGGTGTATTCCAGTTGTTGAATCACCTTAATATGTTTTTGAGTTTATATATAGATACAAAATTTATAATATAGTTTGATTTTAAGATTTATGCATTGATATGTACTTTATTTTGTATATGATCTTTAGAGAGATTTTTAAATATGAATTATTAAAGAAGTCGTATTATTATAAAACATGTTTATTAAATGGGTTACACAGGTCGACACGGGTAACACGTTTAATAAACGGGTTGAGTTAGTATTGAGTGTTTGATACGATTATTAAATGGGTCGTGTTATGGTTGAATTGTTTAGTAGAATACTCATAGATCAACACGACACAAACACAACACGAGAACACGAATTGTCACCCCTACATCCATGTATTGTTATGTCATTAGAGACTTGAACCATCAACCTTCCTTCCATTTGAAAGAAAAATGTGATGTCACTCAAACTAAGTCCTTGTGATAAAATTTAGAAAGTCATGGCACTAAAAAAGCCTTAATATTTTTTCCCATTTTCAAGCCATTGATCATGTGGGAAGGTGACCTAGACTTGTGGTCCAGTGATTTTTTTTTTTTCGAAGTGAAAGGTAGAGGGTTCGAGTCTCCTCAAGTGTATTATGAGAGTTAATTGTTTAAAAAAATCATATGGGAAGGTGAGGATGGTCTCTAGTGCATAACAAGTTTCACTCTACGCATTACCCCGAAGCCTGGCTCAAGTGATATGAGCATCCTTTCTCAAAGAGGAGGTAAGGGATTCGAGCCTCGCTTAAATCAGTGTAGTATTTGTAAGTATGTGAATGTGTTGCTTACCAACTGTGTGTATATTTTTTTATAAAGAAAGGTTCTTCTGCTAACAAACTTCCATCTATGTTATTATAACAGGAGACCCTCCCCACTCTTGATAGTCATAATAAGTTACTTCCTAAATAAACTCCCCACTCTTGATAGTCATAATGAGTTTCTTCCTAAATAAACTATTTATTTAGTTGTGTAACTTTTCAAATGATATACAAAAATTAGGACATTTTATTTCCAAACGTAGTTGCCTCAAGCAATGGAGAACATCTAAGATACATTCAGTGTAAATACACTAGGTGAATCTGGTTCGTGTGTGTTCTACACATACGATAGGTCTCATTGTGCATATCGTACGCACACGACTAAAATATACCAAACACATCGGATGTATTATAGATCTTCTCCAAGCAATAGGGCCTTATTATATATTCCCTTCCCAACTTCCTTTTTCCCACCCTACCATCCATGTAATCTCTTCTATTTCTTATGTGATACATTATTTCTCTCCTCCATGAGTCTTATGACACACCATCGATCACGTAATAAATTTCAGTTATGATATGATTGTAGAGTTTTTCAAATTTTTTTTTTTTAATATTATAATCTTACATGAATTTAGACATTGGTCTATTTTTCAAAAAGAAAAGACTAAATAAGGGCATGTTTGATAACTTGATCATATTTTATTTTCTCTTGCCATTTTCAAAACATGAGAAGCCACAGCAATAAGCATATTTGGTAACACGATTTCATTTCAGAAAAAATAAAAGTAATGTTAAAAAATTAACAACTGTAACCATAAGTTGAAATCTTCTAAACGAAGTTGACAATTATAATTTTCATTTTTAAGAGTATTGTAGCAATTGATAGAACTGACAACACAGTTGATTTTTAATTTTTACATTTTTCAGAAAATTAAAAAAGAAAAATAACAATGTTACCAAACAGACTCAAAATAATCAGGAATAGATTGCATTTTTAACCTTCTTGGTAATCTATAGGCAGTTGATTTAACACCATTTTATTCGGGTGTATCTTTTCTTAAATACCTCAACTGTCTTTTCTATTTCAAAATTCTACTTCTCCTAAGTCCTAATCATTCGACTACACAAAATCAATTTAGTTTTCTCAACTATAATTTAGTGTATCTCCTCAACTCCTTCCAAAATGAAATATAATAGTTCAAGTTCACGTAAGAACCAAAAATAAAAAAAAATATAATAGTTCAAGTTCACGTAAGAACCAAAAATAAAAATAAAAATCATCAAAGAACGTTTTTTTTTTTTTTTGAGAAGTGCGTGCAATTCTTCCCATGACGGTCATGAAAAGACATGGATAAACTAGAAGAAATTTCATCAGGAATTAACATAATGTTACAATAGTATAGATTGTTTAGCATTAATATTAGGAGCTTGTTTGGGATTGTTTTTAGACTGAAAAAAAGTATTTTTGTCAGTAGAGTTGCCAAAATTTTGATGTTGGTAAAAAATTATGAGGTGTTTGGTAATACATTATATAAAATAAAGTACTTCTCTATTTTAATATATTTGATAACAATATTTTGTAAAATACTTATATTGTTAATTTACAATAATACCCTTTAATAGAATGTTACTATATTTTGTAATAACAACTTTATAAAAGAAGAGTGAAATTATTTTTAAAATAATAAAAAAGAATTTAAAACCTCTACTCTGAACACAGTTTTAAAAGGTACAAATTGTAACTTCATTCATACTGAGCCAAAATTTGTAACTATTATAAATGCTTCTAATGATTACCAAACACATCTAAACGCAATTTTTTAAAATAAAAATATTTTAAAACTTTTGAATAGCAATTCCAAACGGGCTCTAGGTCCCTTTTTTTATTTTTCATTTCAGTTTCTCAGGTAAATATCATTGCCTATATTTGTGATTGATTGGGCTTGATTTTGATTGGATGATTGTTATTGATCAAAAACGGTAGGTGAGTCATGGTTGACGTTCAAGAAAATCATTTTAAAAGGTTCAAAATTTTTAATTCCTACAAATGTAAAATGCAAATAAGATAAATGAGTATTTATTAATAGTTGTAATGGTATGTCAATGTTAGTGGACAATTAAGAGAAAAAGATGTTTAATTTATTTAATTGTTTTTTTTTTTGTTTCTTTTCATTTTTTGCAATTTGTGCAATATTCACAATTTTTTACAATAAAAAAAATAAAATCAAGATAATTCATACTCCATCTTTGAAAATATTTTACATTATAAGTTTTGGAGTTTTGTAAGAGTTATTAAGAAGAAGAAGACAACCCTTTCACTATCGGTTTCTATTTATGGAGAAATTATTATATATCACGGAAATTCCGTGTATTGGAAAATTTCACCATTAATAAGATTTCACCTTTTATAATTTTCTATAATAATGAAAAATAGAGTTTTATCACTACTGAGATTCCTACATTTAAGGAATCTCTAGAGTATTGTAGAATTACTCTTATTTATGACTTCCTAAATTTCACAACTGCATTTTTGATATTTTTCCAGCAAAGATAACAGTCAAATAATGAAAATGTGCCTTCCGTCAATTGCTTACCGAATTGGATTTTAAAAAAGGGACCAATATCGAAATAATAATGATGTGGAGTCCAATAGGACTAGTCCGATTTTATTTTTATGTAAGTGGGATGGTGTGTCTCACCACATGATATAATGTGATAGGACTCACCATTCCATTCACATAAAACTATTCTCAGTCTAGTCCGATTCAGAATTTACTCATCAAAAAGCAAGCAAAATAATGGAACTCAAGTTCAAATTAATTTACGGGTAAAGTGCAAAAAAAATTCACTATATAGAAAATGTGCAAAGACTCTCTTGTTGAAAGAAATTGAACAATGAAATGACTAAAGTATTCTTATTTTATATAGGTTTTAAAAAATATATAAAATCAAAACGTGAAATAACAAAAAGAGTACTTTTGAATTTTTTTTAAAAAAAATCTAAGATCATCATATGCAATAGGGGACATTTTATATCAAAATTTGAAATTATAAGAATTTGTATCCATGAACCAAATCACAGGGTTTTTCTTGCACATTTTCTATAAAACAGAGGGTTTCACATTTTACCCTTAATTTCCAAAGTTACATGCAAAATATAGCCATTGACCTAATTTTTTTTTATAAAAAAAATGCAATTATGAAAATTGTAATAACTTTTGTAATAGCTAGAGTTTCATCCTAGAAAGCACGGACACTTCACCGAGGGTGCCGTACCCGTGTCGGACACTCGGATACTCCTCAAACACGTGTCGGACACTTTGTAAAAGTGTCCTGACATTTTTTTTTTAGATACTTCTCGGATACTCTTTGGACATTTTTTGGACACTCCTCGAAGACGTATTGGACTCTTCATAGCAGTGATGTATATTCAAATATTTCGAATGAAAATATGATACTAAGTTATGATTAAAATATAAGCTAAATATATGTAGAAGATTAAATAAGTCTGGTTCTTTAATTTATTTTAATATATTTGTCTATTTTTGTTCACAAGTTTGTTTGGTTTTAATTGTTTGATGATGAATTGAAATATTTCTGTAATATAGTTTTTTTTATTGAACAATTAATATATATTAATATATTATACTATTGTTTTATAGCGGTATTATCGCAGTGTTCGTATCCTGTTTTTTAAAAAAAATTTGTATCGCCATATCCGTGTTGTATCATACCCATGTCCTGTATCTGTGTCCGTACTTCCTAAGTTCTATCACACTAAATTATATAATATATCAATTAATTTTTTATTATTTATCATCTTGTAACTGGTTTGAATTATGTTCACTAATTAGATCTTTTTAATTAGTAATTCATGAGAAGACAAGCGATGAACGACATATGCAAGAAAAAGGTAGTCATTGTAGCTAAAGCAATGTAACAACCAACTTGATGCTGACTGCTAGGGGACAATTATATAAGTTAGCCTATGAGGCTATGATTGAGTTGGCAATTGGTATGATATATACTATACTAGGAAGTACGAACACGGACACAGGATACAGACACGACATGATACGAATACGGTGATATGACAAATCTCAAAAAATAAGATACGGACACGGCAAGAATACGTCAAATAAATAAATAAATAAAAATATAATATTATACATAAAATATTAATTTTTATTCTTCAACAATATAATAAATATAGTTAAAGTAATTATACAAAATATAAATAGTTAAAATCTAGAAATTCACTATCTTTTCTAATATTTTTTACAATAACTCACTTACTCGAGAGTTTTAAAAATATTTTTATTTTATTATAAAATGAGCTTTATTTTCTTATCTATAAAGTTTTAATATTACAATTTCAACACATTTTATAGAACAAAAAATTATAAATTTGTCCCGAAAAGTATCACAGCCGTATTCCAGACGTATGCTAAACGTATCCTGACATATCCTGCGTATCCTAGCTGCATCCCCTGCGTATCCTAGCCGTATCCGATATTAAAAAAAAAATTAAAAAAAATGGGATACTTCTTAGCCGTATCGGATACGTATCCGACCATATCCTGACCGTATCTGTATCGAATACGTATCTGATACGGCCACGACACTACTTTTGGAGTATCCGTGCTTTGTAGATACTATATATATCAACCAGTATGTTAAGCATGAATTAACCTTTAATTAAACCTTAATTATACTAGCCCTTAGCCCTTAAATTACTAGTTAGAAAGCATGGATGCGGATACGGGACACAGGTATGACACGATACGGGTATAACGATATGACAAATCTAAAAAAAATAGAATACGGATATGGGCAAGATACGGCAATATAAAGATAATAAATTATATTTTTATATAGGATAAATGCACTCACACCCCCTCAAGTTTGCCCTAAACACACTCATATACAAAGTTTGCTTAAACTTACACTCACACCTCTGAAGTTTGGAGTTTAATCACACACAACCCTCAATTGAAATACATCGGTCAAAAAATTATTTGAAATGTTTATTTTACCCTTCACTAACTGAAAAGACATTTTTAACTTTACTTTTCACATTAAAATACCATATTTCTCCCAACTTTTTTTTAATTGACAAAACTACCCTTATTACCTTATTACTTTTCTCCCTCCTCTCTCACCCTCAAAGCTCACTTTCTCTAATTCTCTCTCTCTCTCTCTCCTTTTTTTATTTCTTTCTCTCTCTCCTCACTCTGTCTCTTTTTCTCTCTCTTCCTCCATCTCTCTCTCCTTCTCGAATCACTCTCTCTACATCTAACCCCTCTCTCTTTTCTTTATTTTATCTACTTCTCTCTCTTAATTCTTCACCCTTTTTATTTTTTTCTCTTTTACCTTTGCTATGGTAGTGCACCTGAAAATTGACAATGATAGCATGGCTTTGGTGGTGGTCGTGGTGTCTCGGCAATAGTAAAAAGATTACAACAGATGAGACATATATGAAGAGTGTTACAAGAGTATAGGAGTTTATGAGAAAGTTAAAAGAGTATATTTTGCATTTTTCCTTTTATTACAAAGTATGCATACATTTATTTCAAAAACTAAAAAAAAAAGTATTTATGGCACTAATAAAATTGAAAAGTAAGTACTGGAAAAAAAAATAAAAACATCATCCAAGATTAATAATAAAGAAAATTTTAGCCTCAAATTTTGAATTTCTTCAGATTGAATTTTATTTTTCAATGACAACTAATATTGGGTCATACACATATTAGAGAAATAATATAAATTATTTGCTAAATTGAATCACCAAAACAACATTAGACTCCTATCTTTATTTCACGATTTTTTTTTATAACTAAAAAACAAAATAAAAGAATTCAAAGAATTTTGTTGCCCTTTCATTAAATTCATGGGACACTAATATAGTAATATATCGGTTGAAGGGTTAATTTAGTCATTTTATTTCAATAGATTTTTTAAATATAATATAGTTATTACATTGATGGGTAAAATTGTAATTTTTTTATGCAAATTGCTGATGCAATTTTGTTCAGGGGTGTGAGTGTAGATTTAAGCAAACTTTGTACATGAGTGTGTTTGAGTCAAACCTCAAGGGGTGTGAGTGTACTTTGCCCTTTTATATATGTAAAAAATAAGTTATTAACATTTATTTATAAAATATTATCATTAACAAACAAAATAAGAGTTAAGAGTCGTCGTATAATTAGCATGGATAAATTTTGTATTAAATCATGATATGTATTTCAGCACTTCTATTTTAGATGAGTTTTAAACTTTTCTTAACAATTATAATATGATATTATTGATGGAAAAACTACATTTTCATGTTCAAAACTTGTTAAAAATGTGTTTTGAAGTATCTGAAAAGTATCGGATATGTGTTAGAAATAAAAAAATATATTTTAAAATTATGAATACTTTTAGGAAGTATCAGACAATTATCTGAGAGTATCCGAGAAGTATTGGTATCGGATACGAATACGATACGTGTACGTTACTCTTGTAGAAGTAGTCGTGCTTCCTAGATTACTAGTCTTTATTTTCTTTCTATTAAGCAATACTTCATACATAGCTATTAGTAGGTGAAGCCGGTACGTGTTAAAACTAGGGGCACATTGTAGACATTAAAAAATTACATGATAGACCCAAAATACAATTTGGGTTTATGTTCAGTTTAGCCCACTTTAAAATATGACCCAATGAGTCAGATAATTTGAAGCCAGACCCACCACAAATAAATGAGTTATGGGCTGGTCTAAATTGTCTAAGAAGTCAAAGCCCACTTGAAAATGGGTCTAATATATATATATATATATTGGATAATTATCAAAATTATCATAAAAGATAATTATAGGATAATTATTAAAGGAAAAGAAAGTTACAAATCTACCCCTCCGGTGAGCCTATAAATAAAGGTCCAGAGGTGGGAGAAGGAGGACCAGAAGATTCTCAGAAAAAGCTGAAGCTCTGCAGAACTCTTCACTCAAAGTCCAAAACTCCAAAGCATCTAAACCCTGAAGGAGAAGAACAACAAGCACATCATCCACGTGCCGTTCTTCACTAAAGCTTCAATCCAACTCAAGATCAAGCTCTTGCAGCCTTTGAAGCCGGATTACCAAGGAGATCGAATCAGAGGACCTTATCTTCATATTTTTTTTGTAAAGATTTACAGAGGATTGTACCCTTTTTCAATAAAAATTGTTTATTTGTCACTAATTTTCGTTCCTAGATTTTTGGACGCGAAATTTGTGTGTACAAATTTCTGGCACGCCCGGTGGGACATCCTCTGCCTCTCATCTCTGTCTCCTACAAGATACCTCCAAAACTCTGTTCATCCGAATCTATGGCTCCTACCAAGGTTCAAACGACAAACAAGAAAAACTCAAAAGAAACCGCTGTTGTAATGGCTAACACCAAAGTTGCCGCAAGTAGTGACAAAAACAGTAGGAAGCTGTCAAGTGTCAGCAGCACGTCAGCAGGTCCTATGACGCGTAGCAAGACCAAAGCAATTGCTTCGCTCAAGAATCAGTAAGATTTGGTGAAAACCAATCCTGCTAAACCAATGAATGTGAAAACTAAACATGTTAACACCATTGGTCCTCAGGGGGCAAAGAACTCTGACGTAGTTTCAGAAAAGTCGGCGCCACCACATTCACCCCACTCCATCTCTGACGCCAACTCTAGCGTCGGTTCGCTCTTAGAGTCGTTACTTGAGATTTCAGAGCAATCGGTCCCTTCAAAGAATGTTGGCCCTCAAGGACTTTCCTATTCGATGGTTGTCGCAGCTATGATGACTGGAACAACCTCGGTGGAAGACCAACTGGCAGTCATGGCGCGCGCAATCAAAAACCTCACAAAGACTATTGAAGAGAAGGACTTGCAGATCGCCGCGCTAATGAGGAAGCTTGAAATCCAAAATCCTGACAAGTCAACACATTTGCCTGCGAATACTTCAAATTCCTCTCTTCAAGGTGCCCAATCAAAAGAGCGTCATCACACATCTGCGTCAAGACACATGGCTAACGAAACTAACCCTGCTTCGCCAGTCGCTTTGTTGTCTGTCCAACAGTTGCAAGATATAATAACGAACACAATCCGAGCACAGTATGGCGGCGCCCCTCAAAGCACTCTTGTGTACTCAAAACCCTACACCGAAAGAATTGACAACTTAAAGACGCCAGTGGGATATCAACCGCCAAAGTTCCAACAATTTGATGGAAGAGGCAATCCCAAACAACATGTTGCACACTTTGTGGAGACCTACAATAACGCTGGCACCGAAGAGGATCTCTTGGTCAAGCAATTTGTTCGTTCCCTCAAAGGGAATGCATTTGATTGGTACACGGACCTCAAAGCTAAAAGTATTGACTGTTGGGAGCAGATGGAGCGAGAGTTTCTTAATCGCTTCTACAGTACCCGTAGAACAGTAAGCATGCTAGAACTCACTAGCACGAAACAAATTAAGGACGAACTTGTAGTCGACTATATCAACCGTTGGCGAGCTCTAAGTCTTGATTGCAAAGACCGTCTTTCTGAAGTATCAGCAGTCGAAATGTGTATGCAAGGTATGCACTGGGAGCTTCTTTACATTCTACAAGGAATCAAGCCTCGTACATTTGAAGAATTGGTTACTCGTGCCTATGATATGGAACTCAGCATAACAAGTCGTGGTGCAAAGGCTTTTGCCTTTCCCAATCTGTCTGACAATTGTCTTAAAGATGAAGAGGTTGAGTCTGAAGAGGAAGAGGAAGACGAAATACTTCCTAACTCGGACGATGAAATAAATACATCTTATGTTACAAGTATCGTCTCTAACGACTTGTATCAAAAAATACATCGTGTTCCTTCCGTAACTTCATCTGATAGTTCTCGATTAAATAAGACATTAAGTCAAGAAAACCTTGATAGAAGACTGAACAGACAGGGGGCAAACCTTCTATACAAGACTCATTCCCAACTCTCTCACATGAAATATCCTTGGCATGGGGGCAAGATTCACGACTGTCTTTTAAAAATGCCTACCCCCAGAAATAAGAAAGAAGTCCCAAGAAGGAAACAAGAAAAACAAAAGCATAACCAAAATGATGAATCTGAAGGATTTGTGTTGAAGATGCGGTATCGGAATAATCCGCCAAATTTTACTCAAACAACTTCAAGTAGGAGAGTTCAAAATACTGTGCTTGCTTGGAGGCCAAAGAAGAATGCTCAAGAAGGGAATGATTATAAAAAGATCTCGCAAGAATCATGGCCCAGAAACACACGAGTGATGTCTCAACAGTCACTTTCTCGAACTGTTTCTAACAATCAGCGAAACGAAGGTCTCGAAAAAGAAAGTGAGGAACAAGAACAAAATCGTCTACAATCCCAGATGGAACAAGAGGTTAGAAAAATCAAGAGACTAGAGGAAGGAAAAATGTGGGGACCAAAGCCCGAAGATGCCGTCTGGATCGAATCTCGCAGTGGAATCAAAGCATACTGGGTGAGGTTTAATCCTCCTACATGGACCACGACGAATGAAATACCTTTTCCTTCTGGGTGGGGAGACGAGTTCGAAGAAGATGTTTCTTCTCAAGTACGAGAAGAGTATAATGAAGAAACAAAACAAGAAGAAAATCTTCAAATTGACGCTGAGCTGATTCACACCTTTCAACACAAGCTTGGAATGTCTCCTGAGTCTTGCAAAGCTAAAGACTAATTAAAGCTAAAAGTGCTCCCCGATATGAGCCTAAACTGTCGATGATACTCTATGACACGAGTATAAACTGTCTACAAAAAAAAAAAAAACACTCATGACATGAGTATTAACTGTCTGCATGAAAAAAAAAAATCACTCCTTGATATGAGTATAAACTATCTTTACAAAAAAAAAAAAAAAATTTGAAGCTTGCAAGAGAAGAGTTGGGTGACCTGACCTACCGCCGAGATATTGACGGATGTCTGCTGCATCGTGGTGACTTGGCCTGACCCCGAAGGGACAAAAGAGTGACACCGAAGTGCACTAAGGGACCCCGAAGGGACAATAAGAGTGACACTGAAGTGCACTAAGGGACCCCGAAGGGACGAGTGACACCGAAGTGCACTAAGGGACCCCGAAGGGACGAAAGAGTGACATCGAAGTGCACTAAGGGACCCCGAAGGGACGAGTGACACCGAAGTGCACTAAGGGACCCCGAAGGGACGAAAGAGTGACACTGAAGTGCACTAAGGGACCCCGAAGGGACGAGTGACACCGAAGTGCACTAAGGGACCCCGAAGGGACGAAAAAGTGACATCGAAGTGCACTAAGGCACCCCGAAGGGACGAGTGACACCGAAGTGCACTAAGGGACCCTGAAGGGACGAAAGAGTGACACCGAAGTGCACTAAGGGACCCCGAAGGGACTAATGAATGGCGTCTGGAACTCTATATTCTGAGAAAGCCAATTTGACCTGCAAGAATTGAAAAAAAATATATATTTGAACCTTGCCAAGAAAAGTTGAGTGACTTACGTAAAGATATCTTCCTCAATGAGTTCGATAGATTTATTCGTCGTTCCAGAGACAGCACAAAATTCGAGCAGGGCCCACAAGTAAAATCTGATCTGAAAAAAATAGATTTGATTAATAGCGGTTACGGAAGATAAAGTCGTTACTAAAGAAAAAAAATGTTCCTTTCAATGTTTAAGGACATATATATTTTGTTGCAAAATTTTATAACACAAGGAGTTGTGTAGCAGAGATGGTGTGGTGCTATAATGTCTTCTCATGAGATCTTGTGTTCAATTCTACCAAGCAAAAAAAAAAAAAAGAAACTTTGTTTTTTTTTTTTACACATCAAAGGAAAAGAGAAAGAAGAAAAAAAAAAAGAGAAAAGAAAAGAAAAAAAAAAAAAGAGGAGGTGCGGCTGGAGAAAGAAGAGAAGAAAAAGAAAAGAAAGAAGAGAAAAAAAAAAGAGAAAAAAAAAAAAAAAAAGAGGAGGTGCGGCTGGAGAAAGAAGAGAAGAAAAAGAAAAGAAAGAAGAAAAAAAAAGAGAAAAGAAAAAAAAAAAAAGAGGAGGTGCGGCTGGAGAAAGAAGAGAAGAAAAAGAAAAGAAAGAAGAAAAAAAAAGAGAAAAGAAAAAAAAAAAAAAAAAGAGGAGGTGGTGGCTGGAGAAAGAAGAGAAGAAAAAGAAAAGAAAGAAGAAAAAAAAAAGAGAAAAGAAAAGAAAAAAAAAAAAAAAGAGGAGGTGCGGCTGGAGAAAGAAGAGAAGAAAAAGAAAAGAAAGAAGAAGAAAAAAAAAGGAGGTGCGGCTGGAAAAAAAAAAAAAAAAAAAAAACAGGCGCCGGAAGAGGAGAAAGAAAGAAGAAAAAAGAAAAAAAAAAAAGAAAAAAAAAAGGAAAAAGAAAAGAGAGCTTACAGTTGCTGGAATTCATGGAATTTCTGATATGAAGAGTCTGAAGTGTAGGCTACATATATATAGTGGTGAGTTAATCCTATTTGACATAGGATTTTCAAGACTCCAATTCCGTTTGAACATAGAAAGCAGCAAATCCTATTTGAAATTGGATAAGAAAAAAAAAATTCTATTTGCAATAGGATTCTCAAGTCTTCAATTTCACTTGGACAAAAAAAAAAAAAATCCTATTGGCAATAGGATCCTCAAGTATTTGATTCAACTTGACAAAGAAGACATCCTTTTTGCAGTTGAATTTTTGCACAAAAAAAAAAAAAAGAAGCGAAATTTAAATACTTCAAGTCCCGCTTTAAATACGTGACAAACTCAATATGGCGCGAGACTTAAAGTGGGGGCAATTTGTAGACATTAAAAAATTACATGATAGACCCAAAATACAATTTGGGTTTATGTTCAGTTTAGCCCACTTTAAAATATGACCCAATGAGTCAGATAATTTGAAGCCAGACCCACCACAAATAAATGAGTTATGGGCTGGTCTAAATTGTCTAAGAAGTCAAAGCCCACTTGAAAATGGGTCTAATATATATATATATATATTGGATAATTATCAAAATTATCATAAAAGATAATTATAGGATAATTATTAAAGGAAAAGAAAGTTACAAATCTACCCCTCCGGTGAGCCTATAAATAAAGGTCCAGAGGTGGGAGAAGGAGGACCAGAAGATTCTCAGAAAAAGCTGAAGCTCTGCAGAACTCTTCACTCAAAGTCTAAAACTCCAAAGCATCTAAACCCTGAAGGAGAAGAACAACAAGCACATCATCCACGTGCCGTTCTTCACTAAAGCTTCAATCCAACTCAAGATCAAGCTCTTGCAGCCTTTGAAGCCGGATTACCAAGGAGATCGAATCAGAGGACCTTATCTTCATATTTCTTTTGTAAAGATTTACAGAGGATTGTACCATTTTTCAATAAAAATTGTTTATTTGTCACTAATTTTCGTTCCTAGATTTTCGGACGCGAAATTTGTGTGTACACACATAAAAATTAGTTAGACGAATCGAATTGGATGCTACAATTTGGTTTGGTTCTATGATAAAATGGTTCAATTCTTATTTGAAAGAACCAAACCGAACTCTTAGTGATAATTTAATATAAGAAAAATTATCACCAAGTCTTACTTTTCTTATTGAAAGACAAATAAGTCATAAACAATTTCTTTTAGGACCAAAAAGTCCTACTTTTGAATTTTTTTTTCATTTAAGTCTTCAATCACTTCAACTTCCCTTTATACTTTGCCCATTATAAATTATATATACTCTTCTTACACTAGATTTAAAATTTAGACTTGAATTTTCGTATACACCCTTGCAAAATTAGACATATATTTGAATAAAAAGAAAAAAAATACATTTTATTAATTTTTTGTATAGAATAATTAATCGTGTATTCTACGCAAGAGTTTTTGAATTGAATTTAAATTAGACTAATTATTATTTAAACTCATAATGAAATATTATTAAGTAACTAAAACTTAAAAATATATATAAAAAATAGATTATATATCAATTCTTGAATAAATTTATAATTACAAAATTTTACTTCAATTTAGTTAGGGTATAAATGAAAGAATTTAGGACTTACATGGAAAAAAAAATCTCAAAAGTAAGACTTGTTGGTCCTAATTAAATAAAATTTTTTAGGACTTATTTGCCTTTCAATGAGAAAAGTAGGATTGTGTGCCCTACATAGCACTAATTAGGGTGTAATAGATATTGGTTATTAATTGAATATTTGGTTTTAAATGTTGTACAAACATATGGTGAATGTTGTGTATTATTCGGTTCATGAGATGAATCGATCGAGGTATCCATTGACTACGCAAGTGACTTGGTGTATGCATGAATCATGATAGAGATATTAAGTTTTTTTTTTATTCTCTAATTTTGAGTTGTAATGGTATAAGCCTAATCATTGATTTTGGGTTGTAAGGCATAAGCCACTTCTTATTTGATTCTTTTTGTACTCATATTTTGAGTTGTTGGGTTGGTCCCCCCCATTTGGGGTTAACCAAGTGGGCTCAAGCCCACATATGACACTAAAGCAAAAGAAAAATAAAAGAATCAAATGTGAGGGTTTTGGTTCTCACGGACAAAAGCGGCTCATCAAGAGATACAACAATACAATGAGTGTGATATATAAGAATAGTGGGTCGGTTGAGAGAGAGAGAGAGAGAGGAGAGAAACTAGATTTGAAAATTTCACCGAAAGATCGAACGATGATCGGTGCTCCAATTTGGCTCAAATTTTGGGTGGTGACTCCTTGCGATGTGCTCTTCATTTCTATCAGATTTGATCCTCTATTAAGCCTCTCTCCAAGTTAGTCCTTTTGCCTCATCTTCTTCAACCCACGTTGGTGATATCTAAATCTCTCTTGTTGTTGATTGTTGTTAAATTCCACATTGTTGGTTATGTTGATATTGTGGGTACCTAAGGGTTATATTTCCCTGATGATTGTGAGTTTTATACCTCTAGTTTGATCTAAAGAAGACCCATTGTAAACCCATTATTGTTTCATAGTGGAAGCTGGAGTCAGACTTCGGTCCTCATGGTTTTTTTCCCCATTTGCAGGTTTTTTTTGCATAAATTTATGTGTCACTTGTGGTTGCTATTTATTGTTACATTGTTAATTTGATTTGTTCTTATTTCAATTAGCACAAATATTAATGGAAATTGGTATATTGTTTTGTTTTTCTTGTTATCCCGATTTTTCCCAACAATTGGTATGAGAGCTTCGATTGGATTATGTGTATTTCTTGTGTGAATTAAAATAGAGGTCAACACAAGTAGAATGATTAGTTTAAATGGAAGTAATTGACAATTATGAAAAGAAAAAATGGAAGATCTTCTTTATTGCAAAATGTATCATGCTCCTATTCAGGATGAATTAGCAAAGCCAAATGACATGAGTAAAGAAGATTGGGAGTTGCTAAATAAACAAGTTATTGGGCACATACGCCAGTGGGTGGATGATAATATTGTTGGAAAAATATATGGGCTTAATATGCTACCAAGAGAATCATATACAAACTTCATTATATATAATTATCATAGTATCTTTGAAAATAAGTAAATATACTTCTATGAGATTATGTAAACGGAAGATATGTATCACTCTAAAATCATCTATTACATGTGATATAAACCTATGATAGATGATATTTTAACACTATATAAACTATCATATAAAACCACATATAAAGAACCTGAAATTGGATGATCGATGCTTGAATTAGATTCAATCTCCTTAAGACAATTATCGCCCCGCAATGGTGTTGAATGAACCCTTGGTGACTGTCTCCCAGGATACAACGATCTTCCTCTCAATTGGTAGTAACACTTCAAACCAACTGAGCTTCTGTGAACCGCCTATGTGTTAGTACTCTCTTGGACTTGATTCACTTAACCTTCTCTTGAACTTGACTCACTTGACCTTTTCTTGAACTCAACTCACTTGACTTTTGGGTTCAGACTCAAACACAATGACTCACTAAAAAATTGGGTTACTTTGTAGGGAGTGATAGAATAGTACGTTGGGAGAGAAGAAGAAGTCTAAATTATATATTTCCACAAATGAGAATTGAAGGACGTATTTATAGGCATAGTGGTACCCTTTCATAAGTATCCGAATAGCCATGGGACATGTCCTTTGATGTAAAAGGTTGCAACTCATATTGTTTCAACTTTAGACAATACTACTTGTGTCTATTCGATACTAACAAACACTTTTTGTGTCTATTCAGTGTGAATCACACTGTTTCACCTTCAATCTACACTAATAGTGTTTATTTGTTACGAATTAATATTTATATGTCTGTTAAGTAATATAATATTCAATTTTCATTCAATTTTTCTAACAATCCTCCACATGAATGAAAATTAGCCTCAAATGTAAAAAAGACTCGATTGACACTAGAGAGAGTACAATTAGAAAGTTATTGCACTGGATAGAAAACTTTTGGCCTTGAATCTTCCCTAGTGTAATACTATCGAATTTACTTGGCTAACTAGTGACATAAAGTCTTGAACTATTTAGCCATTTGTGTAAAACCAGACAATAGTATACATACAATACCTTTCTGCACAAAGTTGGTTCTTTCGGTTGTGTTCATTTAGGCCCTGAACAAATCCTGGTATTCATGAGTGCTCTCGAGAACTTAGCCTTGGAATTCTCATAAAAATAACCCACTTCACACTCAAAAAGGTGATTCTCTATTAAGAGTATCCTGCCATACTCCACTTGGATTCCAAGATATAGGAATCACTAAAAGCTTTTGCTTAACTTGATACGCACGACAGGCAGCACTGTGTTATCATAGGAATAGGTAGAAGATAAAATCTTCTAGAGCTACTAGTAAGTCACTCAAAATTTCAGTTTTCCCTTTGAATGTAGATCTTAGGATCTCCAGTCAACTAGATAGATTTCCATTAAGGTGACTCGGTAGATATAGGCTTTAAGCCCATTCCCCTCGATGACTTCTTCACTTACTCTCTAATTTTAACCTTTCACTCGTGTGGATCCACCTGGTTATATTTATGCTCTATAGGGACTTTCTCTTTTGAGAGTAGTGAATTCTTGATATTAATAATCCTAACCACAATCTTATTTTGGTAGTAAAAGATGTATGGAATCTTCTTATTGGAGCAAATATGATAAATAATGTTTATTTATCACTCTCTGGTTTAACTACCAAGTTATAAATACTCTTTGCATTATATATATCAAGTCGTGTGCAATTCATTCTTAATCTGACTAAGTTATCTTAAGTGTCTCTAGTATGCATTACACTTAATTAGATTCCTTAGTTATTTTAATGTATGAATCTAGCACACATTTAGAACTTTGATTGTTCCATATAATTACTTCTTCATAAGAATGTAATATACTCTTCTGTTATACAACTTTAGATTCTATCCTTATTCTCTTATAGGAATTGAACCCCCACATTTAAAATATTTCCTATAAGGTGTCTTATTCTCAATAAGAACCCCCACAATTATGTTTTACTCAAATTAAAACTATTTGCATAACATAAAACACAAATAGAATGGAGTACTTTCTCATCTTGTCACATAATGAAAAGAAATAACTAGTAATATTACTGTGTATACATAGTTATTACAATATGCTTATATTGTGATTATATCACATATTCCTTAGGTACTCTTTGGTACAACAGTCATCACATTCATTTTGAATATCCCTTCATTCAAGTACCATTTACCTATAAACACTCCATTCTTAGTTAGAACAAATCTATCTGAGATGAAGACTAGTTTGAACCCATTCTTACTTAGTAAGCTTCCAGAAACTAGATTCTTTCGAATATATGGCACGTGAAACACATTGTTTAGAATGAGTTCTTTCCCCGAGGTCATTCGGAGTTTAATCTTCCATTGTCCTTTTACCTTGGAAGTCGATGAGTTGCCCATATAAAGTTGTTCTCCATTATCAACTTATTGATAGGTGGTGAACATTCTCCTTTCTGAACAAACATGACGAGTAGCCCCAGTGTCTACCCACCACTCTCTAGTATTGTCAACCATATTTTCTTCAGAAATAGCAACTGAAAGATTTAACTCTGACACGCAAGTTGTTAACTTTCCTTCCTCGGTTATATGGACTTCGCTAGTCTTCTTAAGCTCTTCTTCCATCTTTCGATGTCGGTAATATTTAGCTCAATGTCATTTCTTCCCACAAACATAACACTTGCCTTCAAACCTCTTAGGGTTACCTTGAGTTACATCTTGGCTAGAATATTTCCTTTTATTGTTCCAAACCACGCTTATCTTCTTCAATCCTCAATTTGACTATTAAGTCCTCAAGCCCCATTTCCTTGCGTTTATGCTTTACATAATTCTTGAAGTCTTTCCAAAACGGTAGTAATTTTTCAATTATGGCAACCACTTGAAAAGACTCACTTAAATCCATTTTCTCATCAAGGATTTCATGTATAATCAATTGGAGCTCTTGAACTTGGCTAATCATATGTTTAGAGTCAACCATCTTGTAGTCAAGAAATCTACCAACTACAAATTTCTTCAAACCGGTATCCTCTATTTTATATTTCTTGTCTAGTGACTCCCATAACTCTTTAACTGTCTTGATTGGACTATACACATTGTAAAGTATGTTGTCCAATTCATTAAGGATATAATTTATGCACAAAAAATCTCCATAATTTCATGCATCTACAACAATAATTGTGGTTACGTCAGCCTCGCCTTCCTTTAATATTGGTACAGTCTCTTTTAGATACTTTCCCAAACTAAGGGTAGTAAGGTAAAACAACATCTTGTGTTGCCACCTTTTAAAATTAGCACCATTAAATCTTTCGGGCTTTTTCCCATGACTAATAAGAACACTACGCACATTTGTAGTGGCCATTTAGTCTGAAATATACAGACTACTCACAATTAATGACAAATATATATATATATATATATGTATATATGACATGCCTTTATTTATTGAACTCAATAATTAAATACACAGTCACACAATAATCTACCAAGCATGTAAATATATGTACTTAACAATCAACTATAATAGTATATCATAAAGCCATGTTTACGCATTAATTGTCTTAAGATTGTTGAAAAAATATATGGGCTTAATATGCTACTAAGAGAATCATATACAAACTTCATTATATATAATTATCATAGTATCTTTGAAAACAAGTAAATATACTTCTATGAGATTATGTAAACGGAAGATATGCATCACTCTAAAATCATCTATTACATATGATATAAACCCATGATAGATGATATTTTAACACTATATAAACTATCATATAAAATCACATATAAAGAACCATTATCACCCCACAATGGTGTTGAACGGACCTTTGGCGACTGTCTCCACAATTCAAACCAATTGAGCTTCTGTGAACCGCCTATGTGTTAGTACTCTCTTAAACTTGATTCACTTGACCTTCGCTTGAACTTGACTCACTTGACCTTCTCTTGAATTCGACTCACTTGACCTTTGGGTTCAGACTCAAACACAATGACTCACTAAAAAATTGGGTTACTTTGTAGGGAGTGATAGAATATTACGTTGGGAGAGAAGAAGAAGTCTGAATTGTATATTTTCAGAAATGAGAATTGAAGGATCTATTTATAGGCATAGTAGTACCCATTCATAAGTATCCGAATACCTATGGGACATGTCCTTTGATGCAAAAGGTTGCAACTCGTATTTTTTCAACTTTAAATATTAACTTGTGTCTATTTGATACTAACAGACACTTTTAGTGTCTATTCAGTGTGAATCACACTGTTTCACCTTCAACCTACACTAATAGTGTTTATTTGCTACGAATTATTATTTACGTGTTTATTAAGTAATATAATATTCAATTTTCATTCAACTTTCTAACAAATGTTTATCACCCACATATGAAATGAGATTTCAGCATTCTCTATAGAAGCAATTAGAGGAGTTGTATGGAAATTTTTTTACAAATAAAGCTTTTTTTATGAGAAAGCTTGTGAGCCTAAAGTACAAAGAGGGAACTCAAATTGCTGAGCACTTGAATGAATTACATAATATTATTAATCAACTTTCCATTATGAAATGTTCCTTGATAAATTGCAGGCTCTGTTACTTCTTAGCTCACTTCCGGACAATTGGGAGACACTTGTAGTATCTTTGAGCAACTCAGCCCCAGATGGGATTTTTTCAATTAGCTTGGTCAAGAGCAGCTTGTTAAATGAAAAAACAAGAAGAAAATCCTTAGGTTCTTTATTTACTCAATTAGAGGCGCTTGTTATAGAGAATCGAGGTAGAAATCAAAACAAGTATTCCAACAATCGTGGCAACTCAAGGAGTAAATCCAAAAATAGGAAGGATATTGAGTGTTTTCATTTTAAAAAGAAAAGCCACATGAAAAGGGAGTGCAAAAAATGGAAAAGAGAACATGCTAAAGATAGAGGTGAATGAAAAGGGGGAGAAAAAGAGACCACTACTGTTGCAACTGATATTAAGGTGATCATTGTTTGTGATGGTGATTGTGTTAATCTAGCATGCCAAGACATTAATTGGGTGATTAATTTGGGTGCTTCATTCCATGTTACATCATGTAATGACTTCTTCACATATTACACTAGTGGTGACTTTGGCTATGTTAGAAGGGGAAATGATGGTGCACCCAAGATTGTGGGCATGGAAAATGTTTGCTTGGAAACTGGTGTTGGTTGCAAGTTGGTCCTCAGAGATGTTAGACATATTCCAGATATTCGCCTCAATTTGATCTCCATTGGCAAGCTTGATGATGAAGGTTATAACAACCATTTTAGTGATGACAAATGGAAGCTCATTAAAGGTTTTTTAGTTGTGGCCAGAGAAAAGAAGACAAATAATCTCTATGTGATGCAAGCAAATCTCAATAAAGGCAAAATAAATGTAGTTGAGAATGACTCTATTGAGCTTTAGTACAAAAGGCTTAGGCATATGAGTAAGAAAGGACTTCAAATTCTTGCCAAAAAGCAACTTCTACCTGGTTTCAAAGGTATGCCTCTTAAAACTTGTATTCATTGCTTGGCTGGTAAACAACATAGATTTGCATTTCATAAATTCCCTTTAACTAGAAAATCAAATGTCATTGAGTTAATTTATACTGATCTTTGCACTCTGAAAACTAGAATTCTTGGTGGTGTACTTTATTTTGTGACATTTATTAATGACCACTTTAGAAAAACGTGGGCATTTGCTTTGAAATCTAAATATCAGGTACAAGATATCTTCAAGAATTTTCATGCAAATGTTGAAAGAAAAATAGAAAGATAATTGAAGTGCATTCGTGTTGACAATGGGGGTGAGTACACTGTACAGAGGCCTATTTGAAGAATACTATAAAACTCATGGAATCAGGCTTGAGAGACTGTACAGGAAGAAAGAAAAAACAAACAAAAAGGAATAAGACTGAGTGTCATTGCCTGCAAGGATAAAGGTGGATCAATAACCCAGGCACTCTTGCTAGGCGGGGTTCTGGGATACTTGATTGCTGATAGATAAGATGGTTGTTCTCACCTTTGGCAAAGGGCATAAGACGTCCAAAGGACCAAAGCTCTTTTCTCTACCTAGGGTAGCTGTCCTAAAACTCCTCAGCATAATGGTGTGGTAGAGAGGATAAACTGAACAATTGTTAAAAGAATCAGGTTTATATTCTCTCATGCTAAGTTGTTTAAATCTTTCTAGGGTGAAGCTATGAGAACTACAGTCGACTTGATCAACTTTTCTCCATCAACACCTTTTGATGGTGATGTGCCAGAGAGAGTCTGGACTAGGAAAGATGTCTAATATGAATATTTGAAGATGTTTGGTTGAAGAGCTTTTGTTCATATTTCTAAGGATGAGAGGTCCAAGCTTGATGACAAGTCAAAATAATATATCTTCTTGGGTTATAAACATGAAAAATTTGGGCACAGATTATAGGATCCAGTGAACAAGAAGATTGTTAGAAGCAGAGATGTTGTCTTTTTTGAAGACTAGAATGTTGATTATATTGAGAAGGCTAACAAGCTTACATCCTCTATTGATGCTCCTATTAACTTAGATCCAGTTAATCCACCTACAATGTATGATGATTATGAGGGAGATATACAGGATGATCATGGTGATGTCATTGATGTTGATGTCCCTGAAGTTGATGATATAGAACCATAAGAAGAAGTTGAACGACTTCCTCAAGTACCACCAATTGAGCCTCAACTGAGACGATTTAGGAGAGATCAGCGAATCTCTACAAAGTATTCTAAACATGAGTATGTGATGCTTACATATAGGGGTGATCTAGAATGCTACCAAAAGGCTATAGCACATGAGTAGAAGAATGGGTGGTTTAAAACTATGCAAGAAGAGATAAAATCTTTGTATGCGAATCACACTTATGACTTGGTGAAATTGCCTAAAAGAAAGAGGGCATGTATCGACCCAAATTTTTTTTCTTCTTTTGAATCATGACTAAAGGTTAAGTGAAATTTCTTTTTAAGCATGATTAGTCGCCTAATGCCATGCTTAGTGGACTTGAATAATCCTTTCTATGTTTTCAGTTACGGGTGTGGGATTGGAATGGGTTCAGGTAACCCGGAAGATAACTACGAACTCTAGGGAGTGGTATGGGGGTATGGATGTAAGTTTAAGGGTATAAGTGAAGTTTTGAAAATTGAGGAAAGCCTAATTTGTGAATAAGCGCAAAAGGCCCATAACAAGGAGCAAATAAGGGAATGATAGAGGGTTTAGTTGCAAAGGGGCAAATTGAGATAATATATATGATATATAGATGGAAAAAGGGAGAAAAAATTAGATTTTGGGCTCCTCTCTCTCTCTAGATTCGGTTCTCTCTCTACAAAGTTTCTCTTCTCTCAATCTCTCTAAGTTTTGAGGGCCAAGAAGTGAGATTTGAGGGTAAAGCCAAGACCAAAAGTTGTTCCCCTTACTCTCCTCTTTGTTTTGATCA
This sequence comes from Cornus controversa, assembly GCA_026545225.1. Classification (NCBI taxonomy): domain Eukaryota; kingdom Viridiplantae; phylum Streptophyta; class Magnoliopsida; order Cornales; family Cornaceae; genus Cornus; species Cornus controversa. The sequence goes on along the minus strand of CM048845.1, from coordinate 33,927,360 downwards.
GTAGAAAGTTATCATTGGAGGAGTTTGAAACTTGGTGAAATTTGGGTCTTCCACTTCTAAGCTTGGATTTTGAGGTAGGGGTTCTCCTTCTCATTTACTTGTCGATTCTAGGTTTCGGGTGAAACGGTGAGAGCTAAGGGTGTGTATCGTATGATTTAGAGCGGTAAAAGGGGTGGGATGTGGTGTTTTTCTACTCTCTTTAATCTCTATTGTGCAATAGATATGTATATAGTAGTATACATAGTATAAGGGGCGAATGTGTAAGAGATGTTAGCATGTATTTTTATATGCTAGATTTTGTGCACATATGTGAAAATGTGTTATATTGAATATCTTTGTGTTATGTGATGTTGTATGAGTAAAATGCATGCCTTCTTTATGTAGAAAATGTATGCATTGGTGAAGTATGACAAGTATGTGTAAGTGGATTTTGGGAGCATATGTGACTTAGGATAGGCTTTGCATATATAGGAAAATATATATATGAGGATTGATGAGTATGAATGCATGCTATGAACTTTTATAACTAGCTTATGCATTGTGAAACATGAAAATTTAAATGCTTGATCATTATATGTTCGAAATGCATGTATGCATGTGTCTGTGGTGAGGAAACGGGGGAAAGTGGTTTAATCACCTTGGAGGTAGGAGTTCTCGGTAAAAGTCTTGAAAGGGTCTCATCACTTGGTAGGACCGATGTTCTCGGTGGTGTATTCCGAAAATATTTCATCACTTGGTAGGACCGATGTTCTCGGTGGTGAGCATTGAAATGGTTTTATCACCTGGTAGGATCGATGTTCTCGGTGGTGTGTATTGAAAGGATTTCATCACCTAGTAGGACTGATGTTCTCGATGGTGCGTACTGAAACGACTTTATCACTTGGTAGGACCGATATTCTCGGTGATGTAAATTTTAAAACTTGTGTGGGAAGGGTCCCAGGTTGCATGGTTGATCAAGAATCCTGTTAGGATATCGGATTAAGTCCGCGAGAGAAAGACAAGTGTGTGATATTGCTTTCATTTTTAAATCATGAAGCATGATGTATATATACATACATATATATATATATATATATATATATGCATTGCTTGTGAATGAACGTGGTACATGTTGGATGATACATGTAATGTAGTGACATGGATTTATATAGGTCGTGTCGAGTTGGCACTTAGGTAGGTTGGGGTATCTCTACTAAGTCGCAGTGGTGCTCACCCCTTTATTCTATATTTTTTTACAGATAAGGCACCAATGATAGATGGGACTTGAATGTCCAAACAGGGCTTTGGTAGCATTTTTGATATATTTTGGATATTGTATATTTGGTTATCCGTGCCGGCTTATGGCACGTTGATTATGAAATTGTAGTCATGGTTGGATTTTTTAGCATTTTTGGACCTTATGCATGAAATCCTTGTAATGACTATAAACTTGGAATCTATATGTATTGTGCTTTATTCTTGGACCAAACTTAGTTTATGGATTATAAAGTTATGATCTCTTTTTGTGTTATAACTTTATGTATGGACTTTTCTCAAGTAAATGAGTTGTGAATGAAATGGAAATGGATATGTGGTTTGAAGGGATGGACTTTAATTGTATTTTTGAGTAATTATGCTTGAAGTATGATTTGGATGGAATGGATGATTTGAAATGCAAAGGTTATGAAATTATGTTTCATTCATATGTTGTAAGTAGTGTGAATGTTTTAGATGCTAGTTGAGGGATTGGAGTAGCCATAGGGGGAAACACATGCCCAAAAGTGTTCAATTTGAAACCATAGAGTGATCATGTGAATTTATATTATTTTTGATAGACTTCAATCATGATTTAAGTCATGCTTTGAGTTTGATAATGAGTTGGTAAGGTGATTGAATGCTTTGAGGCTTGAAAAATCAAGTTTTGGGTTGTTTTTAGCACTTTCGGTTGAGTGGGCTCTACATCGGTCGATCGAAAGTGCAATATCCCGAGAGTTTGCATTTTGTAACAACTTTTAGTTGACTGGACGGAGTTTTGGTTGACTGAAAGTCCTCTTTCGGTCGACCGAAACTACCCATCAGCCGACCGAAGGAAACCTAGGCAGCTCCATTTGCATCCAAACTTCAAACGGGTGTAATTTCTTCATTTTGGATTAAAATTGAGTACAATTTTTTTTTGAAATTGAGTATTCTTAAATCCTATATCCAATAGAGTAGGTTTCAGCCTCAATTTATGTCATATAGGTTCGCATGTATGAAAATATGTAGGCTGCAACTAGTTGGCTATGCAACTGAGGCATGGTTTGGGGTCTGTGCAAGGTTAAATGATGCATATTTACATGCAAGGTTAGAATTAAGCTTCTGTGGTAATTAAGGAGAAGAAGGATGGTTCATTAGAGTTAATGGGCGAGTTCACCCTTGGTTTCCGGGAGTCAGAAATTGGGGCGTGATAGGGCACTTAAAAACAAATGGGTTTGCATGTTGAAAACTAATGATAACAGCTCACAGCCAAAGTACAAGGCTAGACTGGTTGTGAAGGGTTTTGGTTAGAAGAAGGGTATTGATTTTGAAGTATAATTTTTTCTTTTGTGGTGAGATGTCTTCTATTCGAGTTGTTCTTGGTTTAGCAGCCCTCTTAAATTTAGAAATTGAGCAACTTGATGTGAAGATTGTCTTCCTTCATGATGACTTAAAGGAAGAGATATATATAGAGCAGCCAAAAAAGTTCAACGACAAAGGTAAAGAACATCATGTGTGTAGGTTGAGAAAGAGTTTGTATGTACTGAAACAAACACCAAGGCAGTGGTATAAAAAGTTTGATTCCTTTATAGTGAACCACGGGTACAGCAAGACTACCTCTAATCATTGCGTATTTGTGAAGAAATTCTCTAATGATGATTTCATTATTCTCTTATTTTCTGTCAATGACATGTTGATTATTGGTCATGACGTTAGCGAGATTGACAAGTTGAAAAGGAGTTAAGACAGTACTTTGCTATGAAGAATTTCAGACTGGCAAAACAAATTCTTAGAATAAAAATCTCTTGTGACAGGCATAATGGGAAGCTTTGGTTGTCTCAATAGAAATACATTGAAAAGTTTCTTGAAAGATTCAATATGAGCAAAGTAAAAACAGTTAGCTCTCCACTTGCAGGTTATTTTGAGCTAAGTTCTAAACAATATCCTACAAGTAAGAAAGAAAAGGAAGAAATGAAGAAAGTGTCTTATGCATCCACAGTTGGTAGTTTGATATACGCTTATGGTATACACAAGGCCAAATATCACTTATGCAGTTGGTATTGTCAATCGGTTCCTCTATACTCATGGCAAGTAACATTGGGAAGCAGTGAAATGGATTCTTGGGTATCTCAGATGCATTTCCAAAGTTTGCTTGTGCTTTGATAATGATGAACCTGTGTTGGATGGGTATACAAATGCAAACATGGCAGGTGATGTTGATTTTAGGAAATCCACTTTGGGTTACTCGATGACATTTGCAGGGGGAGAAATCTCATGGCAATCAAAGCTATAGAAATGTGTTGCTTTGTCACCACCGAGGCCGAGTATATTGCAGTCACTGAAGCTTGTAAGGAAACATTATAGTTGAAAAAGTTCCTACAAGAATTGAGCTTGAAGTAAGAAAGGTATGTTATTTACTATGATAGTTAAAGAGCCATCCATTTCTGTAAGAATCCAAGTCTCCACTCAAGATTAAAACATATTGATGTGAGGTATCATTGGATTCATGATGTGCTCGATATGAAGTTGCTATAACTTGAAAAAAATTGTACTGATGAGAATGGGTCAGATATGCTGACAAAATATTTGCCCAAGGAGAAACTAAATACTTGTAGACAAAGAGCGAGCTTGGTGGAGCCCCCCACATGAGGCAGATGGGGAGATTTGTTGGGTTGGTCTGCCCTATTTGGGGTTGACCAAGTGAACCCAAGCCTACATGTGACACTAAAGCAAAAGGAAAACAAATGAATTCAAATGTGAGGGTTTTAGTTCTCATAGATAGAATCGGTGCACCAAGATATACAATAATTTAGTGAGTGTGAGATATAAGAACAATGGGTCAACTATGAGAGAGAGAGAGAGGAGAGAGAAAGTAGATTTAAAAATTTGGCCAAAAGATCGTTCAGAGATCGATGCTCCAATTTGGCTCAAATTTTGGGTGGTGACTCATTGTGATGTGCTCTTCATTTCTATTGGCTTTGATCCTCCATTAAGCCTCTCCAAGTTGGTCCTTTAATTTGTCTCATCTTCTTCAACCCACTTTGGTGGGATCTAAACCTCTCTTGTTGTTGAATTTCACCTTGTTGGTGATGTTGATATTGTGGGTACCAAATGGCTGTATTTCTTTGATGATTGTGAGTTGTATACCTCTAGTTTGATCTAGAGAAGACCCATTATAAACTCATTATTGTTTAATAGTGAAAGTTGGAATCAAACTTCGGTCCTCGTGGTTTTTTCCCCTTTGCTTGTTTTTTTCACGTAAATTTTGGTGTCACTTGTGGTTTCTATTTATTATTGCATTGTTGATTTGATTTGTTCATATTTCAATTCACACAAAGATTGGAAATTGGTATATTGCTGCGTTTTGCTTATTGTGCAGGTTTTTTTCCAACATGAGTTATAATTAAAATTTGTAAATGCTCAAAGCCTTATAATAATGGAGGAAGAAAGAGCTGAATCAACTCACCAAAGGAGGCTAAAGACCCAGTTTATTGTGGATACTGTTTGATCTCGATTTTATTACTGCCACTATTTTTTGTGGTTCAATTTTGGCATGTATTTGGCTTGATCACGGATTACATGGAGACTACCATGTGGCTACCCAATTGAAGAAACTGGATACTATTTTATCACGGTTTATTACTGCCAAGCCAGACCGTGTTAATTATTGCACCTAGATTTGATGTTCGTCGACTATGTGTTAAATCATGGGTTTGTTAGCATCTAATTGGAAGATTATACTTAAGTTTGTGTATCGATTTACTGTTCATGAGTATTGTTTTAGGCGCACTGTATTTATTTCAAGTTAATCATATTGATGGACATGTGGTGGATTGTGGGTACAGAAGTGGTTCATGGGACTTGGTATATATCAATTGCCAATCCATTTGAATTTGCATATACATGGTTACATATATACACAGTTGGATATATACATGAATTGGAAGTTACTATCATATATATACATATATATTTTTGTAGGTTGGTTCCATTATATATAAGATATGTGTATCGTTGCCAAGTGTCTATAGACTTGTCAATAGAACGGATCCGAATTCAATTCAAATACAAGCCAATAATTAGGATATGAATTGGAAATTCAATTCGATAATCTGTTAGTGATCCAAATTCGATAAATCAATAGTTAAACAAATCGGATACAGATTATGTTTGATCTGATCTGATAATAATCCGATTTGATATAATATAATATATAATTTATTATAAATATTTAATCTAATGTTATAATATATAATATTTACATATTATTAAAATATTATTATCATTATTTCATTCTTCTTTTTCCCTCTCTCTATTTTCTTTCTCTTTATTATTTTTTGGGAAAATTATATTTAAATAAAGTTAGGAGGCTTAAATTACAAAGTGGTCTATTTTAAAAGTTTATTTTTCACTTTGGTTGAATTTAGCAAAATAATTACATATGGATTGAAATTATTATTCAGGTTCAAAATGCCCTTCAATCTCTTATTCCAAAATATCATTCTTAAATCAAATCATTGCTTCACAAGAAATTAAGAAAATGTTTGGAATATTGTTTAATTTCTGAAAAACTGCAGGAATATAAAAGTAATCCAGTAAAAGTGAACAAATCCATAAAGTAAAACAAAATATATGTTATACAAGCACTCGTGAGTATGCTATTATGTCGTAAAGTAATTAAAATTAGACCGCCTGATATGGTCCTGCAGCCAACTTCTTTTCCCTCTTAAATTAATGCAAGTGGATACACTTGTGGTATCACAACACATCAACTATATCTAGATGAGAATAGAGTAGATTTTTTAGATGTGCTTGGGTAACTTTCGGTCTGGTATGCCTAAAAAATAAAGAGCATCAGGAAGAGGTATTACTTTAAAACATGAGGCATAAAGATAAGGAAAATCCAATTTTCATAAGTTGTTTTCCTATAAATTTTAAATATGCCCGCAAATGCAAACAAAATTTGAGCTTTATCAGCAAATGAGTTACGAGTCATTAACATAGAATATGTCAATTTAGTAAATCAAATTAAGAATATATTTAAATAAGCAAATATGAATTAGATAGTTGATAATGGCAACTTAAAAAAGTGACTAGTGAAACCGTTCATCACATTTAAAATTTTTCAAAATTATGAACCATTGGCACATGAATTTGCCATACAATTCAAAAATTAGTTCACTAATTTATTATTATTATTAATTTTTTTAAAGTAAAAAAGTAATTCACTAAAGCAAAATAAGAGACCATATTTTTGTGATGAAAGATGATCAATGACCAATAATTTATCTAGGCATTGGTGCTTTGCAATGAATTTGATTTTCTTCCAGTGAGACGAAAAGACAATGATTTGTTGGATTTTCTTTAGTCACGCACAATGCTCCTTCAGTCGCACAAGAACCAAATAGAGTTTAGTGTAACTTGGAATAAAAGATTGAAGGGCATTTTGGACTTGAATAATAATTTTCAATGCATATGTGATTATTTTGTTTAATTCAACCAAAGTGAAAAATAAACTTTTAAAACAGATCACTTTGTAATTCAGACCTCCTAACTTTATTTAAGTGTAGTTTTTCCTTGTTTTTTTCTTTAATAAAAAGTTAAATACTTACTTTTCTACTATTTTTTTCTTTATATTTTATTTTTCTTCTCAGGCTTCTCTATTTTTTTCCTAATCATTAATTGTTAATCTTTTTTTGAAATTATTTTTTTAAAAAAAATTATATTATTTTTGAATAAGGTTATCTGATTGGATATCTGATTAATAAAAAATTATATATGAATTTAGTTATACATAATCTGTCAGGTTATCGAATCGGATCAGATTGCCTATAACTCTTACCGAATTTGGATCAGATCTGTTAGGAATTGTGGCTTATATTCCTATTATAATTGGGTTTCTATTTTAGAGTTCCAATTCAATTGGTAACTTCTCGTTTGAAAAGGTATGTGAATCTTTGTTCAAGAAGGAATTGTTTTTCGAGACTCTATAAATAGAGGTAGGGTTAAAGGGAAAGAGAGAGAGGAAAGATGTAAGGGGTTGGTGAGTGTTGTGTGGAGAAAATAAAGTATATGTAATTCCAGGGGGAAGATGCCAAGAGAGAGTGAAAGAGTGTGTATGATAGGCATGATTTTCACCTATTGTATATTCTCTTCTCAGTATAATGAAATCTCTCTCTCTCCATGGATGTAACCCTAAAGTTGGGTGAACCATGTAAAATATTGTGTTGTATATGAATGTGTTTCATTGTTATCTCCATATATGTTTGTATGATTGTGATGTAATGATATGTTTCTGCTGTGTCGAATGAAGGGGGATTAATTCCTAACAACTGGTATCAGAGCCAGTGATGGGTCAGAGCCTGTAATTGGTCCTAAAGATCAGAATCGAAGATTGGTGGCTTGTCAGAGCAGAAGGTTGATTGTGGAGAGTTATGGAGATATAATCAGAACTGATGAAGACACAAGAATGATGAAGACACGAGAATGATGATAATGTGAAGCCCATGAGGAACAAATCTTGGAACAAGCCAGAGGATGCTCGTTTTCAAGATAAGGTAAAATGATAGTATAAATAAGGGAGGTTTGTTATTTTCGACCAAGGGAAAAGCAGTGAAAGGTTTTCGTTACGTTTTAGCCCAAAAATAAGCAACTAGATAAGAAAAGAGAATGAAACAGTGAGCGAGAAAAGAAGAGAATGTGAGGGTACAGATGATGATGATAAGGATGACGAGTGATGATGATGATTGATTGGTGGGTTATCATGCATGAGCAATTGAACACCAAGGGGGATGATGTGATGAAGTTTGATTTGAGCTGGAGGAATCTTCAGTTAAGGTGGAGTTATAGAGGAGTGAGTTGATGGAATTTGAGCCAAGGTGAAGATTGTTAGAAATTGTGGCTTATATTCTTATTATAATTAAGTTTCTATTTTAGAGTTCCAATTGAATTTGTAACTTCTTGTTAGACAATGTATGATAATCCTTGTTCAAGAAGGAATTGGTTTTAGAGACTATAAATAGAGGTAGGGTTAAAGGGAAAGAGTGAGAGAGAGAGAGAAAATATGTAAAAGGTTGGTGAGTGTTGTGAAGAAAGAAGAGAGTATATGTAATTACGGGGGAAGATGCCGAGAAAGAGTGAAAGAGTGTGTGTGATAGGCATATTTTTTGTGTGTTGTATATTCGCTTCTCAATATAGTAAAATTTCTCTTTCTCCATGGACGTAGGCCTAAAGTTGGGTAAACCATGTAAAATATTGTGTTGTGCATAAATGTGTTTGATTGTTATCTCTATATATGCTTGTATGATTGTGATGTGATGATATGCTTCCACTGTGTTGAATGAAGGGGGATTAATTTTCAACAGGAGTAGGCCTAATCCGGTTCAAATCTGATCCGTTTATAGGCCTAAGTGTCTATCCATGAGTATTGGTTGCTTGAATTGGAGCATAAAAATGATCCAAAAATACTTCTCTCCATTGGTCTTCTCTAGGTTGGTTCCATACCGAGTATGGGTCCACACTAGCGAAAATGGACTTTTTTAATCACGGGTCATCCAAGGAGCTAGTTGGATCATCTAGAATATTTCATCCTTGGATATATTTATTTGCTTTTATTTATTCTTATGGATGGATGGATGGATGTATTATTTAAATTATGCTTCATGCATAAGGACCTACAAAGCACGGATACTCCAAAAGTAGTATCCTGGCCGTATCAGACACGTATCCGATATGGATACGGCCAGGATACGGCCGGATACGTGTCTGATACGGCTAAGAAGTATCCTATTATTTATTTTTTTTTAATATCGAATACGGCTAGGATACGCGGGGGATATGGCCAAGATACGCGGGATATGCCAGGATACGTTTAGGATACATCTGGGATATGGCTGGGATACTTTTCGGGACAAATTTGTAATTTTTGTTTTATAAAATGGGGTTGAAATTGTAATATTAAAAACTTTATAGATAAGAAAATAAGACTCATTTTATAATAAAATAAAAATATTTTTAAAACATTCGAGTAAGTGAGTTATTGTAAAAAATTTTTAAAAAGATAGTGAATTTTTAGATTTTAACTACTTATATTTTGTATAATTACTTTAACTATATTTATTATATGGTTGAAGAATAAAAATTAATATTTTATGTATAATATTATATTTTTATTTATTTATTTATTTGACGTATCCTCGTTATGTCCGTATCCTATTTTTTTGAGATTTGCCGTATCACCGTATCCGTATCGTGTCGTGTCCGTATCCCTTGTCTGTGCTTCCTAGATAAGGACCTATGAAATTAAAATGTAATAATTTGATATTGTTAATTTATGAGATAAATTGTTGACATTGACATTGACATTTCTAATTAAAGTGGAGGAATTATTGGGAAATGGGTACTTTAAAAAATTAATCTTTTTCAAGAACTCCAATTTATAATTATAGAGTCAAGTGGGGTCCAATTTTATCTAAAATTAGCAAAGGAATTAAGTTATAGCATTATCATGCATATTGTGTTTGGAATGCCACAGAGTCGTAATTCAATTTTTTGTTAAATTATGAGAGAAATTAATTCCCTAATTATTGGGTTGCTTTCCTTGAAAGAGATTTTGATTATGAAAAAAGTTTCCAAGTTTAATCAAAGAAATAATCTCGTGTTTGACTTCCAAATTGGCCAAAGTAGAAAAAAACTAAGTTGATCATGAAAATTAGTTGATCATAGGAATGATTTCCATGTTGGCCAAAGAAGTGGCTTTAATCATGAAAGGTTTTCTGGAATGATCAAAGAAAAAGGGTTTTTATTATCAAAAGAATTTCTATAAATGGAAAAGGTTTCTTATTTTTGAAAATTAACTTAATCTCGTTTAGCACAGGAAAACATTTATAATGTGGGACCACTTCTCTCTCTAAATTTAATGAAAGATTAATTGTGACATTTTTATTCATGCAATGAATATTGTACCTTTGTTATATGGAATACATGAGATGGTTTATATCTATTGTGATATATGGAATGTCAAAAAAGGTTTAAAAATATCAATTGGAAGTGGGGGTCTTATAATGCAAAGCCTCAGACCTTCATTATCAATCATAGTATGATGTCTTACATTGATCTCTCATCGGGAGTCACTATAAGATATGGACATACAGAATTGATATCTCAATATTATTCCACTAGAAAGGTTATTCCCCTCGGAATGACAACTTTTCTTTTGGATAAATATTGTGATCGATAATGGTTAACACTTGACTTAGGATGAATATTATTTTTCCTCCTCAGGAAGGAAAATATTATTCATTCTAATGAGGCCGAAGGAAATCAGGAGTTATTTATACTTGACATGAGATATCTAGATAATATTAAATAATGGGTCAAGATTAGCTAATTTGTGGGAGTAGTACCTTTCTTGGGGTATTACTTTTGTGGTAATTATTATTCTAATTTATCATGCGATGTGGTTGAGCGATCCACATGGTACTTTAAAAATGTATGATTTAGTTCATCGTTTTCATGTATGTATGGATGCATTTATTTTAGATTCTTAATGTCTAAATCCTTTTACATTCATTTGCTTAGTTTCCTATAAGAAAACAAATTGACTGGACCTAATTGTGTTGATTGAAAATAAAATCTTGATATTGTTTTCACTATTGACTATTTTATTCTCAGCCCCTTTCAAAAGCTCCCAAAAGGGCTAATGAGGATTAAGGTTAGGAGAGTAGAAGAATTAGTCAAAACCATAGGAAGCATGTTTCCTTTATGATGAAGAGGAACACAAGTTAAGGAAAAGTTCTAAATATTTGACATGTAGATATAAGTATTTTTGTCATTAAGTTATGTTATGTTACATTCATTTGCTTGGTTTCCTATAAGAAAACAAATTGACTGGACCTAATTGTGTTGATTGAAAATAAAATCTTGATATTGTTTTCACTGTTGACTATTTTATTCTCAGCCCTTTTCAAAAGCTCCCAAAAGGGCTAATGAGGATTAAGGTTAGGAGAGTAGAAGAATTAGTCAAAACCATAGGAATCATGTTTCCTTTATGGTGAAGAGGAACACAAGTTAAGAAAAAGTTCTAAGTATTTGACATGTAGATATAGGTATTTTTGTCATTGAGTCATGTTATGTGATGAAATCTGCGGTTTCTTGATGTGTAAATTCCTCGCCCACTAAACATGTTTGCAATTTATTGTAGAGGTTTTAGGAAAATTGAAAAAACTTAATGATGAGGGGATACACCTATATCTTGGGTCACTAACAGGAGTTATTATAATTGTTGTGTGATTGCAGTTAAGTAGTGGGAGGAGTTCTAGTATGGGACAATTGTCTATTTGCACTAAATATAAAAAGAAACCTCAATTTTGGCCTTTTGCCTTATAAAACAAATTTATTCATTTTCTTTGGAAATAAAGTGTTTTGTTAAAAAGGTTTCTCTGGTGCAAAGGAAGATAATTTATACTTGGTCACTCCTAACTCTTAAGTATTGCATGACACAGTTATATAATTTAACTAATGATTTAAATGTCAAAGAAAGATTCCTATAATTCAATGTAATTTTTGACTTTTTGTTAAGGTCATTTTAATCTGGATAAGATTTAAGGATTGGTAAAAGAAAGTTTATTAGTGACAGAGGAGCTTATACCAATAAGTGAATCTTGTCTAGAGGATAAAATGACAAGTAGGTCCTTCATAGGCCAAAGATATAAAGCCAAAGAACAATTGCAGCTGGTACATAATGATGTTAGTGGTCCTGTGAATATCGAAGGAAGAAGTTGTGGATACTTCTTAGGAGACTTCAAGGACTACTAGGTATTAGTTGGGTTGGTGTATCAATTATCTGCACCAGGTTGTTTACAATAGAATGGTGCAACGGAAGGATGAAATAAGATTTTATTTAACATGGTTTGATCGATGATGAATTGTTTTGTCCTTTTTGGAGTCTAGCCCTAGATACAATGATATACATATTGATTTGTTTTCTTTCTAAGTCGACACCTATGATTCCTTATAAGATTTAGACAAAACGCAAGCCTAATCTTAGGCAGCTCATGTATTGGGTTCCCCTACACTCGTGTAGAAAGGGAATGATGAATAAGATGGAATCAGGGTTAGAAGCATGTTTATCTGTGAGCTATCCAAAAAGGACACATAGTGTTATATGATTCTAAGAATCAGAAAGTATTAGTAATATCTAGTATTGCATTCTTGGAGGGTGATTATATTGAGTACTACAGACCCGGTAGCAAACTTGTTTTGCAAAAATGTCAGATGGTGCTTAAAATCCTCAGTTGTACTTACCTTTTATAGAGAGTGGGAAAGATGGATTACTAGTTATACCAATCATTGGACCTCCATTTTCTTATACACTAGTACACCGTCGTAGTGGGAGAGCCTTACGATTGATTGCCAGATACATGTTCTTAGGAGAATCTTTTGAGGTAATCCCAGTAGACATGTGTTGGATCTCGGGAACTATGCAGAGTCTTTCCAATGGAGATGCAACATAGGTTCATTTATGGACCTGAGCAAACATCTCAGAGTTAGAACATCCATTTTGGTAAAGTAATCAAATCCTTTGATTTTGATGACATTTTACTCATTTGAGATGAAGTAAGGTTATTGTCATTGGTCAATGTATGAATGTCCAACATGTTATGATATAAAGGACTTGAGAGAAGCTGGGTACATCTTTGGGATTGAGCTTTTGTGAGATCATAGGATAAGGATGTAAAGCTCATCTCAGTTTGTGTATTTATATTATATACTAGCCAGACTTGCTATGCAAGACTCCAAGAATGATTTCTTACCTTTCAGGCATAAAATGACTCTTTCAAGGGCTTAGTGTGGTCATAAGACACTTGAGGAGGGAGAGAAGATGAGACAGGTACCATATGCTTCGACAATAGTAGTCTCATGTACGTTAGGTTATGTACAAGGCTAGATATTTGTTATATGGTTAGCATAATTCTCAATCACTTGAGAAGGACTAGAGATTACGTGCTTATTTTTGGAGGAGATGAGCTGGTCTTAGTCAGAAAACACATTTTTTAAATTTTCATTAGGTAGGGGTCCTAGAAAGTCAAAAGATGGTTATGTGCTTACGCTTGAAATAGAAAATATTTAATTGAGGGGTATCAAGCAACATTGCATTGTTGATCACACCATGGAGGCTGTAGTTGTCCTCTCTTCAGAGAAAACTTAGTATGTCGATTTTTACCATGGAGGGTGTAGTTGTCCTCCCTTCGGAGGAAGCTTAGGAATTCGTTTATCCCTATAGAGGTTGTAGTTGTTTTCCTTTTGGAAACAACTAAGAAATTCATTTTCTGCTGATAGTGATAATTTAAATTTTCTTCAGAGTTATATTATTATGGTATTGGTGGAATAGTTACTTCATTTAGATATTGTACGATTAATTGGTTTCACTATTTTGGTGGAGTGGTTTATTAGTGGGAGGATCCCAAAAATCATAAGTGTGAAAAATACATAAAGAGAAATGATTTTCTTGGAAAGGAGGTTGTGCACATGATAGTGGCTAAGATAGCATCAACGGGTAACCTTGCAAGTCCTTACATATTTTTATATGAAGGAAGGGCATAGGTGATTGATGTGGGATCAGTTGCCTATGAGGGCAAGTGGAAGATTGTTCGGATTGTGTGCCCTATATAGCACTAATTAGGCTGTAATAAACATTGGTATTAATTGAATCTTTGGTTTTAAATGTTGTACAAATATATAGTGAACATTGTGTATTGTTCGATTCATGAGATGAATCGATGTGTCTATTGACTACACAAGTGACTTGGTGTGTGCATGATAGAGATATCAAAGACGAAAACATAAGTCATAGTAATTGCGTTATCTTGTATTGTTCAAATTCGATGATAGTGGGTGGACTCCCTATCAAAATAAGAATTGAACTAGATCGATGATAAGTTGAGAGATTGTAAAGGCCATCGTAACAATATTCTCCTTGTCTGTGTTATGGCAATTTGACTCTTAAGCATAAGAGGACTATGGACCTTAGCCTTGGTTGGTGGTTACTTTGATTTATTTTAGTGGGTTTCAGGGCCTAAGACCCAGATATTTTGGGAAATCATTAATCATTGACTTTAAAAAATATTTTCAAGAATTACATCTACACTAGATAATTTATTTTTGACTTGATTAATTTAATCACGGTTAAACCTCAGTGCTTGGTGGGTCTTTGATTTAATTATCAAAGTGATTTTGTGATCAAATAAGTATAATTAAGTGGACAAAAATAAATAATCAATTGTTGAATTGGATTGATGATTTATATACTCATCCAATAGCTAATTGTGTGTCAATAGGTAATTTCGTAAATTAACACAGTGGTTTAACTATTTTTGAGTTAGATATTTGAATTGAGGTCATGAGATGACCAAGTCAATTAAAAACCCATTAGAGCCAATGAAAGAATGAGCCCAAATAAGATCCTAATTGCTAGCATGATAAATGAAAATCAATTTGGTTGAATGTGAATGAATGGATTTACTATGCCAAGGGCGTATGTGTGTTTACGAGAAATAGCTAAGCACATTTTTTTGTGCTAGGGGAATTTCTGTAATTTTATAGGCCAAGGGTATTTATGTAATTTTCTATGTCGAGGGCATATATGTAAGTACCAGAAATATTTAGGTGCATTTTTGTGATAGGGGCATTTCTGTAATTTTATATGCTAAGGGTATTTTTATAATTTCATATGTTAGGGGAATTTCTATAATTAGAAATAGCTAAGGGCACATATGGAATCTCACTTGTATTTGAAATTCAAATTTAAATTTAAATAATTGAATTCAAATTCATGTGTGGTTGATCAAAAAAAGAAAAACAGAGTTTTTGAAAGCTAACTAAATTGAGGCAGATTGCTGCACCAACACGTGCGATAATTTGTTAGCCTTTTAAAAGAAGTTAACAAGCTTTTAAAAAGAAACCCGAAAAATACAATTTTTAACTTTAAAAAAAAAGAGAAATATAAAAATTAAAGAATACAGAAGTACAAAAATCTAGGCCCACCTTGAAATTTCAACATTATAACATGGAATTTCACTAATTTAACTTAGCAATTAAAGTGAAGAAATTCATTTTTTAAATTACAAAACTAGGTTAGTTTTGATGAATGAATACACATGCAATAGAGTTTATAGTACATATGCACAACTGAGATTGCCACGGTGCATTTTCACCGCCGGTATTCAAATTCTTCTCCGCATTTATGTGCTATTAAGTTGGCACTGCCGTAATACTGGCGGGCCCACCATTTCTCAGCTTTTTAAACAAAAGAAATTGAAAACATAACCAAGTCAGTCTACTACCGTTGATTTATTAAGATTAGAGAACAAGAAAGGAATTGACATTCTCACCGAACTAGGACAGAACTCACCGTCCAACCTCTCTTAGCCTTCCACGTGGACGCATCCACTAAGCACCACCTCACTACCAAACATATGCAGAGATCCAAAACCAAGATCTGATTGGATAAGAAAGGCGGTGACGTAAATTATTGCCCTAACAAGAAAGGACAGGAGATGACACGTGGATACCACATGATGTCGCCGTTTGTAAAGACTTTACGTTAGTTTTTTTGCCACCTCACCAGATTGGTTAAGCGATCTCTTTCGGGCGGTTAATTGTCTGCCACCTGTACACTCACTCACGCAATAATGCATTTCCTTGTAGTAGTTCACGATTCTCTCTCTCTCTCTCTCTCTCTCTCTCTCTCTATATATATATATATATATATATATATATATATATCATTATCATCAAATACAAATACCAACAATAGAGATCGACGTGAATGAATGTGCGAAGTTGGAGACAAAGTATTAAAACCGACTGAACATGGAAATATCTATCTGTTGGTTTGGCTTTTCAAGGAAAACAAATTTTCATACTTTTAGGATAGGGTCAATTTTCATTTTATTTTATTATAGTCAATAAATGAAACCTTGGTATTAATAGGTTGAATTCTAATTCTTAGATAATTAAATATTTTAAAATTATATAAGAATTACTGGCCATAAAATAAAGTTAAACAAGAAATATAACAATTTAAAATATTTTTTTATGCATATTGTTGACACTCAAAAGTGTGGAGTCACATGTCACCCACTTTGCTGATAAATAAAAAATAAATAAATAAGAATAAAAACAAACAGTGAATGATATGAGTGATATATATGATGAAATAAAGAGAAACCTTGATTTGGGATAAGAACCCTATCTTTGGAGTGTCTTGATTAAAGGATATACATTCATGATGAAATACACTTCAATTTATTGAGAAGATAATATTAAAGGAAGCTTAGATTAGGATTTTCAAGTGAAGAAATACAAAATATATTGAAATTCGGGTATGCACTTGCTTATCAAGATTATTTTTCGTTTTTATTTATTTACTTTTTTTTTTTTTTTTTTTTTACAATTTTAGGAAGCTTGTTAGGTCTTTTGGAGTTCTATAAATAAGTGTAACATATGCCTCCGCAAAGAAAAAAAAAGAAAAAAGAGTAATTATTGGATACTTCGGGATAATGTAAAAATGGAAATTTCACTCACACAAACTATATATTTCTAAGTTTTTTTATTGTGATAGAAAAACTATTGTTTGTATTGGGTGTGATTCTCTAATACATGATAGTCCGATGGTATTAAATAATTTCCTGTGTAAAAAGACTTCGACCAACACAACATTACGTTTATGCAATCACTCTCTCTATCTCTCTTTCTTTCTATATCTCTCTCTTTTTATGTCTACCTCTCGCTCCTCCTTACGTGGTTCTTTTCATTCCAGTTTTTTACAAGAATGAATCATTTTAATATCAAAACTCTCATTTTTATCTTTCTAAAAATCCACTTGCATGTGAGTGTGTTTTTTCATCCCAAAATTCCATTTCCACAACGATAAACCATTTTTATGTTAAAACTCTCATTTTCATCTATCTAAAAACTCACAAATCCATTTGCATCTAAGTGGGTCTTTTTATTCCAAAAACTCTATTTTATTAAAAATTGACATTTTTATTTCAAAATTTCAATTTTCATCTCTTTAAACCCATTTCCAAGTAATGGGACATCTTCAATTCAAAAATTCTCAATTTCATCTCTTTAAACCCATTTTCATGTCAAAATTTTTACATTCTTTCTCTAAAAATCCATTTTATGAAAAAAGGGACATTTTCAATTCAAAATTCTCAATTTCATCTCTTAAAACCTATTTCTATGTAAATGGTCATTTTCATGACAAAAATTCATACTTTCTCTCATTAAAAACCCATTTAATGGAAAATAAACATTTTTAATTCAAAATTGTCAATTTCATATCTTTAAACACATTTCCATGTAAATGGTCGTTTTTATGTCAAAATTCTTACTCTCTCTCTCTCTAAAACCTCATTTCATGGAAAAATGGACATTTTCATTTCAAAATTTCAGTTTTCATCTATTTAACCCATTTCCATTTAAAGGACATCTTCAATTAAAAAAAATATCAATTTCATCTCTTTAAACTCATTCCCATGTAAATGGTCATTTTCATGTCAAAATTTTCATTTTCCCTCTCTAAAAACCCATTTCATGGAAATAAACATTTTCAATTCAAAATTTTTAGTTTCATCACTCTAAACCCATTTTCATGTAAATGATCATTTTTCATCCCAAAAACTACATTTCATTAGAAATGGACATTTTCAATTCAAAACTTCCATTATCATTTCTCCAAATTCCATTTTCATGTAAATGGGTCTTTTTCAACTCAAAATTTACATTTTCATTTTTCTGGACCCATTTACATCTCATATTTAGAAAATGATCAATGTCAATGTAGTACTTTGCAGAACTTCAATAATAATTATTGAAAAGCTATTGTTGAAATGAATGAAATCTTTGCTTGATGTTATTGATCAAATTCAGGATCCTCAGATTAAACTTAAATTAATTGAGACTTGTTATCATTCAACAAAGAATGATACTCAGAATACCCTAGCCAAAATAATGTCTATTAACCATTATAGTATGAAGGACGTTCTAACAAGATTAGAACAACAAGGTCCATCAAAACCTACTAATCTTCCTTATCTCAGAAAGGAGGTTAATGAACTCAAAAATGAGATTAGACAATTAAAATTTCACCAAAATCACATGAATTTGGAAATTACCCAACTAAAACAACAATTAGAAAATCTTTCTAATTTTATAAACGATGAACCTCCTGAATCCTCTACAAAAGATGATTATTTATGTCTTTTGAACAAAATAACATATCAATAGTGGTATATTGAGGTTACTTTAGTAGTTATTGATGCAAAAAATCTCACAATCCGGTTCGAACAAAGGAGATGTGACCGCGCCGGCAGATAGCCGGTCGAGTACAATCCGAATTCCTGCAAAACAGAGGAGATGTGACCGCGCCGGTGGGTAACTGACTGGATACACCCCGACAATCAAGTTAATACTTGTAATCGTATATGCAGAAAGTTAATTCTGTAATTAATATTTTATACCTTTTGATGTGCTAGACTCTCCTTTTTATAGGAGATTGTATTTGGTAGCTGTAGTATTATAATAGGAGACCCCTTTAGTTACCTTCTCCAATTCATCTACGAGAAATATTAGGATATAAAATAATTATCATTATCTTCCAACTGTAATTGATCTTATCCATTTGACTCATTTGCCCTTTGAAATTCTTGAATTAACCAAGAATATAGCTTATCTAATGCAATTACTTTAGTTGATAGTGGTGAATATATGAATTGCATACAGGAAGGATTGGTTCCAACTCAATATTTTGAGAAAATCAGTCAAGGACTTACTAATGCCAGTGGAGGGAAAGTGCATATTAAATATTAACTTAATAAATTTTATATTTGTAATCAAGGTATTTGTTTACCATCTACTTTTTTTTGCTTATTCGCAATCTGGAACAACCAATCATATTGAGAACTCCCTTTCTATCTTTATTAATACCTATAGATAAAATTGATTCTGCAGGTATTACTACTACGATGCAAGGACAAACTATTATATTTGAATTTCTTACAAAACCTAAACCTAAACATATACATATACATGCTCTTAAATATAGTATTATCTTTAGGGAACAACATCTTAATTTCTTACAAAAAGAGATTTCTTTTCTAACCATATAACAAAAGTTACAAGAAATCCCTATGCAGCAAAAGATTAAAAATCTTAAATAGTCTAAAAGAAATTTGTAGTGATATCCCTAATGCATTTTGGGATAGAAAGAAACATATAGTTTCATTACCTTACAAAAAAGATTTCAACGAAAGACAAATTCCTACTAAAGCTCGATCTAGTCAAATGAAACATGACTATTTAAAGCTTTGTAAAAAGGAAATTAATACACTTTCAGAGAAAAAATTGATTGTCAAAAAGTTATTCTCCATGGAGTTGCACAGCTTTTTATGTCAATAAAAATGTTGAGTAAGAAAGAGGAAATCCTCGATTGGTTAAATTATAAACCATTAAATGAAGTCTTAAAATGGATACGATATCCTATTCCTAATAAGGACTTGTTGGATAGAATACATTCAACGGTCTTTTCCAAGTTTGATCTTAAGGACTTGTTGGATAGAATACATTCAACGGTCTTTTCCAAGTTTGATCTTAAATCTGGTTATTGGTCGATCCAGATAAGTAAGCAGGATCGATATGAAACTGCTTTTGTTGTACCTTTTGGACATTACGAATGGAATGTTATGCCATTTGGAATTTCAAAATATTATGAATGATATGTTTAATCCATGTACAGAATTTTCCATTGTTTACATAGATGATATTCTCATATTATCAAAGTCAATAGAACAACATTTTAAACATCTTAAAATATTCAAAGATGTCATTAAAAGGAATGGTTTAGTCGTTTCTGCCCCTAAATTACAATTATTCCTTACTACTGTCTAATTTTTAGGACATATCATCTAGGAAGGAAAAAGAAGTCCTATCAACAAAAGTATTGAGTTTGCTTCCAAAATTTTAGATGAAATTAAGGATAAAACTCAATTATAAAGATTCCTTGGTAGTCTCATTTATATTGTAGACTACTATAAAAATATTGCCCAAGATATACAACTATTCTTTATACTAGACTAAGAAAAAATTCCTCCTCCATGGACAGAAGAGCATACTAAAGCTATCCAAAAGATTAAAATAAAAGTCAAGCAATTACCTTGTCATTTTTTAATTAATCCATCATGGTTTAAAATTGTTGAAACCGATACATCCAATCAAGGATATGGAGGTATTCTTAAACAAAAGAATCCTCACACAAGAAAAGAAGAATTAGTTCCTTTCCATTTTAGAATATGGAAAAATGCTCAATTAAACTATTCCACCATTAAGAAAGAAGTTCTTTCTATTGTTAAATGTGTTCATAAATTTCAATATGATTTATTAAATCAACATTTTCTCATTCGCATTGATTGTAGTGCAACAAAACAAGTTTTATAGAAAAATATTAAAAATCTGGCTTCTAAGCAAATTTTTGCTCGATGGCCGACTGATTTATCTGCCTTTAATTTTTCTATAGAATATATCAAAGGTGAAACTAATTCTTTATCTAATTTTCTTACTCGTGAATTTATTATAGGGTTCATGAGTAAGCCCAATTGCGGGAGTGATCGTGGTACTACCACAACATGTCGTGGCAAAGCTATTCCAACATATGAATTTCCATCCTTGCAAAATTTGTAAGATCTCTTACGAACACCTAATAAGGGGGTTAAGCAGGGAAATACCCCTAAATCTTCACAGAAAAATATTGCCAAAGATGTTCTCCAAATAGAAACACCAAAAATTTTCCCTAATGAAAATGCAATCCAAACAGTTCTTATACTTGGCCTTTGGGATGAACGATTGATGTCAGACTCTTGGGAGCTAAAACAAAGGTATTTTGATACCCAACAATACCCTGTAATAGATGACAAATATATGTACATATATGAAGCCGGAAACCAATTCTATAAAAATTACCCATAATTTGGTTAAACCAAATCAAAAGGCTAGTCCTATTGCTTTTAGTAAGGCTATCTTTAAAAATATTTTTACAAGCACAAAATGGGGATTAGATCTTAATAAATCTAGGAAGTTATCCCTCACAGGACAATCATATAATTATTGAGATTATGTTTCAACATGGACATATGCTTTCTTCTATCAGAATTCTTAAAAAAAAGCATTCATGGTTCTTCAAGCTTTGTCCTCAATCTATCAAAACCCAATTTCCAAATTCGATTTTTCATTGGTGGGAACATTATGGTCCTAATTTGGATATTCTACCAAAATCTTTAAGGCAAATATTTAAGCATTGGCAATAATTCCATCCTCAATTACAAGGAAAAGACAACCTCCCAGTAGGATTTTCTACCCTATTATTCTTTACAGAATTTGGCATCCCATGTATTTGGAAATGGGATTTGAAGTGTAATTATGACACTTTTAAAATTTCAGTACTTCAAAAGGTTTTTTTTGTTATAAATAATGGGTTGCCTTTCCAATAGAGGATACTCTCACTGAAATTGAAGCAAAAACCAAAAGATACATTGATAGAATACCACAAATTGATATGGTCCTCTTCAATGACCAACCAAAAGTACTTAGGTCATAACCTTCATCGCATTTTAAGTGTATGGCGATCGTTGGCCCCCTACAGGCAACGACAAGCCCTTTCTGGTGGGGTAGCCAGATGCGGGGTTCGCAGGCATGACACTAAAAAAAAAAAAAATTTAAGTACAAGATACAATGACAAAAATAAAGTATTCTCATTAAGACTTTTTGTTTAAAAAATTGCCTAAGAGGCAAGTAAATTAGTCTGATCCAAGAAAGATAGTATCATTACATTTGTCTAAAAAAAAAAAACACAAAGTCAAGTTTATGAAACTTCAGTCTCCTTAGCTTAAGAAGATGAAGTCTCAAGAGCCACATATTGTATGGAAGGAGGCATGGTGGTTAGATTAGGTTTAGAAGAAGGTAGCTCCACAGAAGACACCTCAGTAGAAGGCTCCTCAGCAGTGGCAGGCGAATCAACAACATTTTTTCAAAAATCTTTTCAACTTTAGACACTTTCGAATCTGGGTACAAGCCAATATTATCAATCCTCATCTCCAAATCGAATTGATCAGGATTTTCAGAGTTTGATTAAAACCAAACCTAAAGGCCTTAACACTCCTCGTCAAGAAAATCTTGGTGAACTTGGATAAAAGGGTTTAGCCCATCCATAAACTTCTTCATCGTCACCTCAAGCTCTACATTGGAGGCTTCTAGCTCCTTCACTTTTACACTAGCATCCTCCTCCTTCTTCTTATAAGTAGCAACCTGACACTTCTTGTTATACTTATCCATTAGCTTCTTCTTATTTGATGACAGTTTGTTGAACGCATCAACAATCTCCTTATAATCAACTTTAGCCTTAACCCAATCCCCTTCACACTTGCTCTCCCCGTAGACTTTAGTTTCTACCACCTTGGCCAAAGCTGTGAAGTAGTAGAAAGTATGCAAAAGAAGAAGATCAAACACAAAGAAAGAAGGCAAGACGAAATTTGAAACAACCACAAAAACATTGTTTAGCTCTACGGTGCCTTAGTGAGTAGCTCCTGCCTTGGTATATCTCTCTATAAGATCTCATCCTTAGGGGTCCACATTGTCATAGCCAAAGCCAAACATACATCAGGATTGCCAAGAATAGAGTCTTCAGAATGCATCAAAGACCCATCTGGCTTATTTAGAAATAGAAATAGACTTATCTTCTTTTTGCTCAACAGATTTCTCTTCCTATACGATCGACTAATTCTTCATTGTTGTGCTTTCTGCAGCCTTGAATGAGTATTCTAACAAACTAGGCTCCTTAGACGGAGGAGTGTTCTTCTTTATCAGAGCAGCCTCATCAGTCACAGATGCTACTTTTTTCCCTATGGACTTCAATTCTATAGCCCTCTTCTTCTCTTCAGATGACTCAATAACAATAGCCTTTAAGATGTTAGAGGAGAGAAGAGATGGATGGAAGGAACGTCACTCCACACGTCTAGTTGAAGGTAAGATAGTTTGTTCTTGACCTCGACAGAAGGGAATTCGTCTTTAACTATACCAATAAATTTGCAAACAAAATGAAAATGACGAATGACGTATATAAAGTAATAGGAACTCTCAAAGTGAGGGTAAGAATATAAAGGGATACCTAAGGAACCAAACGCCATTGGTATCTTCTAACAGTCAGAAGAGGGAACTTTCCACTTACCTCCAACCACTACACGGTAACTCTTATAGTTTTTCTCAAATGAAGAATTGTCAAAAGCAACACTCCTATCCTTTGAGGTTGGAAAAAGGTGAAACTTATCATTTTCACCTCAAATTCAGGCCACATTATAGAAAATAAAGGTGTAACATTCCAAGGTTCAAATTTCTCGTTCAGTTCAGAGCAAGAAGGGTGGAAAGAATCCTAAAGAAGTTAGGGTTTATTTGAAGAGGAGAGAGATTCAGATTTGATAGAACAAAATGATAAAATAGGTGAAGAGAAAATCTAAAAACGTACAAATGTTTGGCTGAGAAAAGTATCTCATCCTCACCAACACCCTTAGCATCACAAAATTTGTGCATATGAGGGTACTCTCTAAGGGTTACATTCTCAGGTACTTCACATTCAAATCATAGTTTGGTTAAATTTACAGACTTCCTAATAGGATCATGATTAGATACCTCCTCTTCAATCTCATCCATGGGGTTCAAAGTAAAGAAATATAAGAAATGAAGAATGACAGAAAGAAGAAAAGGATTGCTGACCTCAAGAAAAACCCTCAACATCTTCTAATGGTAGTGACAAAAGCTCTAAAGATAGAGGTCGTGCCAACACACTCAATGCTTTGTTTGAGATTTGGCATGTAATAAAAAGTTAAAGAAATCAATAAACTAGAGATTAAATATATGATGGAGAGGCGTAATCTTCAGTCGTTAAGCGCCATCTTCAGGAAAAACGCTCCAATTCCCCAAACGACACGACCATTTGATTACCACAGTTAATGATTAAAATTCAAAAGTGAATAGGTTTGATTAATTCCCACTAATTAAGACCATTTTATCAAATAAGTGGAATTTGGGGGCAAAGTGTGGAGGGAAATTCCACACCAATTAAGATGTGGCATCTGTACATAGCAATGACCAACCGCAATGTAACACGTAACTAGTAGATGGGCCAAGGTGGACAGTACATGTAGCCAACTAAACAAAAGAGGGAGGTTTATTGGCCCACCAAATCAGCCTCACGATAAGCCAAAATCCCACGAAATTAGAAAACAGAAGAATGAAATTCGATGCCACACTATTCCTTTCACTAATTATGGTATTGATCCCAATTTGCAAAGATTAAGGAAAAAATAACCAGAAAATTAGTTAGATACCTTAATATAAATATCGAGTAAAGATTAAGAGGAAGGGATAAGCAAAAACATAGACCAAAATTATAATTCTTGTATTCAAGAGGCTTTGCCTAAGCGATAATAAGAGCTTGAATCCTATCTCTCAAAATTTCTTGAGTGTAATTGGTGTGGATTTTTTCAAAATTCTCTCATTTAACAATTTTTTACACTTACAATGAGTATAATTTTTCTTTGGATATTGATTGCTCCTCCCCTGTACAAAAATTACTACAAATAAGATCTCTCTCTCCCTCCCTTCTCTTGTAAAGATATTCAAAATGCACAAGGAGCAAGTAAAAAATGCACTAATATTTGATTGAGTTCCATTATAAAATTTTGAAATGAGAGATGATATTCACACTCTATTTTGCTTTTTCTAGAAAATGAAATGGCATAATCACCCTTCAAAAATATATTCACTTCATTAAGTTATTTCAAAAAGTTATCGTGTATCTACTTTGGAAAGGCAATTGCATTTCATTTATTAGCAAATTCAAGCGCAGTGCATGTAGAGAAAAGTGGATTGTGATCATACCATTTTCCTTTGTTAGGTCAATAGGACTTAAGTTAGCAAAAAACTAAGTCTGTAACTTTTATTTCAATTTCTAGCTTAGGTTAGAAAATTTCAAAAGTTGGTTCTATTAGTTACCTCCTATGGTCGAAGATGGAATTCATGCTACAATCGAGGGTATTCTGGTAATTTTTGTCAACAAATGTATAAAGGTAAATTGACCCATTGATGCACTCACAAAATTAGGTCCATGGATGCATATCTGGGTTTTCTAAAGTTTATGATTTCAATCTAATTTTGTTTTCCTAAATTATTTTAAACTTGGATGAAAAGAGTTTTTGGATACTTCCTTGATAAAAAATTTGGGAGGCGATATTCGCACTCCCCTTCTCTCCTATTACACTCCACTTGCCTTTTTCTTTTAAAAGAAATGACAAAAAAGTCCATAATCATCTTTTATTTTATAATACCATAGCTACCCTTTATACTATAAAGTTTAACTCTTTTTACCTTCTTTAGTACCTTTTTTTTTGTTTTTTTTGGAGTAATGTCAAATGATTTAATTTATTCCGTAGTAATAAAAATTTTTGGGTCATTTTTTTGTGTACTATGTTTTTTTTCTCTCAAATGATATTATTTATTCTACCTATGATAACTTTTTTTGGGTTATGTCAAAAGAAATAATTAAGTAACATTTTTTTGGGTCTTTTTTTTTCGGTTCTTGTCAAAAGAGATCTTTTTATTCAACATAGATAATCTTTTTTTTAATCCGGTAAAAGTAGATAATTTATTTAGTATAAATAACATTTTTTTTTGTCATGTCAAAAGAGAACATATTTAGAAGAGATAACTTTTTTTTTTTAGATTCTCTCAAAATAAACCTAAAATATTAAAGATGAAAAACAAAGAGGGAATATCTTAGAGGGTAGTTGTGTAACATGATAAAAATAATAATCATTCACTTGTAAAATTAGGATTATAGTGTCATTTCATTTAAGATGGGAGTGCAAATGTATAAAAGGTGAGTGTGAATATTGCCTCCCAAAAATTTTCTAAGCATAAAGCTAACCAAAGACTTTGATCCATCGAAGTACTAATTAACCCCTCTGGAGAATTGTTGATGTTGGAAAACCATGTTTAAAGCGGGAGAATTTTTTTTTCTAACTTTCCTCAAACATAATTGATTAAAGATAACTATAAAAAATACTTAAAGATAGCTATAAAAATAGGTTAGTTGGTATTATTAGATGCCATTTAGCGATGGAATTCTTTAATTAATATTTTTTTATATTATCAATAAAAAATTCTAAAAATTCCACGTACATTTATATAAGTTGTAAAGACAGTGACCATTTTTGACCGATTTTCTTTTTTCTTCGCCATTTATTGTTTTAAATGATGGTATGCATATTATAAATATGAAATGCATGTTTGGAGAATTATTTAGAGGTCCAAAAAAGTTTTGAATTCATTTGGCTCAATTTGGAATTTTCGGGTTGAAGGAGCTTTGGACGTGAGTCGGTGGGCCTGAGAAATCGAAAAATGTTCGAGAAATATTTATTTTTGACTTTAGACCATTTCAAATATTTTAAGAGATAAGGAATTGATTTTGAGACCATAGCCACTTCCAAAATTGAAAACGGAGCTCGAAAAGTACGTTAAGTGACTAGAGGGGCATTTTAGTCATTTTGCACCCAAAGTGTTATTAATACACTTAGTATGGAAATCTTGGTAGAAATTCTGGATCTAAACAGCTGGCTACACTTTCTCTTGCTTCTCTCTACATTTATTCTGTTTCTCTCTAAGATTTGAAGGGCTTAGGGTGAGATTTGGAAGGTGTCGAAGAAGGGAAATTCATTATACGCGATGAGGGATTACATTTGAACCAAACAAATTTTGTTTTGGGCAATTTTGAGTTTGGTGAATTTGGTATTTTTTTTTTTAGAATCTCTTCTAAACCGAGGTAGGGATCTTTAACCTACAAATTCTGAGGTTTTGGTTAGTTGGTTGAATGCCTAAGGCATACAACTAGGGTTTGGTGTATTTTCATGTGTTTTTAGTATGTAAAAACATGTATAAATGTGGTATTTGTGTGATTTGGAAGAATAAAAATCATGATTATGTGTTTATATGCATTGTATGAAACTTATGTGGGAAAAACATGTGGGGAAATGGGGCTAATGGTGTATTTGGTGCATATTTATGATAAATGCTATTATGTGTTTGACATTGTGCCTCAATGAAAATGTACAAGATGCTTTGTGTAAGGCATGAAATTATGATCCTTGTGTATGCATTTAGCATGAGGACATGTGGAGAGGAGCATATACATATAAATGAAATGTTCATGCATGACACATATATGGTGGGGGTATATGTGGGAGGATTGTAGAAGATGTACATTTTGGATGGGCTGAAACATGGATTCTGAATATTAACCAAGTGGTCCTTAAATTGGAATTCAGGTATAACTTGACCGGATGGGCCTTCATTGGAGTTTAAGGATTCTTGATTATGTGTGAGACATGGGAAGGGCATGAATGCATGGCATAATGCATACATTCATGGTATGGTTGATGGTATATAATGTTTGACACATATTGATCCGTTCTTTGGTGTGTGTGTTTTCATGAGACCTTAGGTTATATGTTTTAGAAATTTCTATTGAGTATGCAGGAGCTCATCCTATGTTTATTACATAAACATTTCAGGTTATAGCAAGGAAGTAGCCAACTCTCACCAACATTGAGTTATGCTTGTGGCATGGATGACTCTTTTTTATTCTTTTGTAAAATTCATTTCTGAAATGTGGACTTAAATGCATTTATCATATGTAATGATGTATGACTTTCGATTTGGGGAGATGATGTATGATGATAAATATACCTTAGACATATGTATTTTGAATTATGGATGCATGTGTAAGAATTCCACTTTATTGTACTTGTATATGGGAATGGTTGTATGATTAAACATCTGAATGGTTTAATGAGATCTTGAATGAATATTATAGCTTTTAATTATGCTATGAAATTGTCCATATGAACCTATGTGCATTAGGTTTGAAGAATGGATTCAAATTGGTCTTGAAGGCAAATTGAGGATTTCTACAGGGAGTGCTACGATGGATCATAAATAGACTTACGATCAATCGTAATATTACAATGGATCATAATCTGGCTTACGATGAATCGTAGAATTGGTCCAACATTGGTGCCAAAACCAGTGCAGTTTGATAAATATTACGATATATGTGCGATGGATCGTAGAGCTACGATCAACCGTAACATGAATTACAATCGATCGTAGATGCCTTAAGGTTGCATTGATTTGAGTTGAGTAAAAATTTGGTGATTGGTTATTAGAGAGGGTCCATTGATGAGAGTTGATCATAGTATAATGTAATGTGACATTAAGAGGGTATGCTTTTGCAAATTTTGAGACTAAGACTTTGATTGATTGATCTTAGATGATGTTCCAGTTTGGGAATTAATAAAATTAGAATGAAAGGCTTCCACGATGAACGATGGTCTCAATAGTCCAGATTGGAGTTGAGGGTGTTGGATATGATTTGACATTGTTCCGTTGGTCCGGGGTCATGGGAGCATTGACCGATCTAGTGTGACACCTCACTCTCCGGAGTTCGAGCCCGGAACGGGGGCATTCCGGCAACCCGAATTTTGTATCATCTAAAAGATATAAAAAGTATTGATGCATGTACCTAGTATAACTTAAAATTAACAAATAACCCTAGAAAAAAAAAAACATAAACAAATAGAAGTTAATAGAGCTTTTATTAATCTAAAGAAGAAAAAAAACTAATTACAAAGAGGAGAGAATTTTTAATTGCATATGCTTCCTCTTGTATTAATTCTTTTTTATATATTTTTTTTAAAAAAAGAAATTTGGATTTAACAGATTTGTTAAATTTTAACTTTCTATCAATATCCTGCAAATGAGTTGTCAATTTTAACAAATTTGTTAAACTTAAATATTAAATACATTATTATCATGTATACTACATGTCAAACAAAATACAGTAGAGAAATTTTTTATTTTGGTAAAAATAGAGCAATTTGTTAATCAACCATACTACAGGAAGGCAAAAAAAAAATCCAGAAAAATGACATTTGTTGCAACCTATAAACAATTAAAATAATAGTATTAATAACAACAAAAATAGAATGTAAAAATAAATGGCACGATACAATTACTCCAAATAGAAAATGTGACACAAACTCATGTTATTTAGTTAAAATAGTATTTTTAAGAGTTTAGTAGTTATAAATAATATGAATTAATAACCAGGCAAAAGTACACTGAACATCTATCAACTATTGATTTATTGCAAAATGCACCTTCAATTATCGATTATTGCAATTAAATGCTTTGACTTTCAAAAGTTCTCACAGTACATCTCGCGACTCAATTACGTTATTAATCTTAAACCTAAAAATTAAAAAATAAATAAATACAATCCTCTCTTTATCGTCCTGTCTTCCTCGAACTTCTGATTGGATAACAGTAGACTTTTTTTTTTGTTGGTCTTTGATCACATGCATCCTTCTTTGATTGCCGTCATATGCGGAATTAGGTAGCATATTAAGGGGTTATTACAGCGAAAATGTCGCTCATCTATTTATTTTTAGTTTTAATTTTTTTAAATTTTTTTTATTTATTCTTTAATATTGTAATCTTGTTTTTTATTTGAAAAAAAACATTGAATAACTTCTTAGGGAATAAATAAAATTTCTGTTCAATACTTCAAATAAATAAATAAAAATTATAAAGGAGGTGAGATAAAAACTATATTGAAAATTATGATTAACATTAGAGATAAAATAATAAAACAATGACAGCGAAATAAAATTCCTCGCAAACCTCGTATTCCTCATATTATATACAATCACAAAATACAAATACATATAATTACAAATGATAAAATATAAAGTTTTGTAAAAATATACAATTTATCATATTTATCAAAATGTATGAATAATGTATGAATTAATGATCTTATTGACAATTGACAGCATTGTCATTAAAAAAAAGTATGATTTATTGATATTTTTTATTGTAAAGAGATTGGCCCACTTGTATGTATTTCCAAATAAAAAAATAATATTACAATATTAGAAGATAAATAAAATTTCTTTAAAGAAAATAAAAATAAAAATAAAAATAAATAAATGAGGGTGGCATTTTCGTCATAATAACTCACAATTTTTTATTAGTTGAGCAAAAAAATAGATTTTTTTTTTGGGGGGTGTTTCAATTATGATTAGTGTATGTAAAGCCTACAACACTATCAGTACACTTTTAATCATGACCGTTAGATAAAGGGAGGGGCTGGGCATCATGCTCATACAGCAACCTGTTTGGACTAGAAATAGCATCGGAGTTGTCAAGTGGAGGCAATTTTGAACAAACTCTCACTAATTACACAATCAATATAATTAGTTATTCATAGACCACATTTCATTCAAACCTAGAGATGCCATGTAACTATCAAGAGCTTCTTCTGTACATACATAATAAATAAGACGGAAGCACCGTCCGCAGATCCTCAAGAAACACACACGGAAGTCAGTGATTCAAGAGAACAAAGCTCCTAAAGTTGGTTATCCATTCGACCCTCAGGGTCCGATTGCTGTGGGATTGTACCCAC
The DNA here is from genome assembly GCA_026545225.1 of Cornus controversa. NCBI lineage: Eukaryota > Viridiplantae > Streptophyta > Magnoliopsida > Cornales > Cornaceae > Cornus > Cornus controversa. Next base: position 33,896,510 of record CM048845.1, on the reverse strand, counting down.
ACCGTTCATTCTTGCTCTTGCCTCTGCAAACATCCTCTGCTGCTCCGCCAATGCTTCTTCCTCCGTCATTTCACCAACAACGTTGCTCCACTTCCCACCTTTTATCGAGTCCTGTCAGAGGTTATTCGCGAAACAATAAGTAGTCTACTTGAGATAATCATAAACACATCAATTCAGTTGATTGCCCTATTCACTGGTTTAACAAACAGGAGGTGGTTGAACCAAGTCGACCAGTATAATTACGGGTCTCGTGGCCCAGTTCAATCCTATCAGAACATCAGTAATGTAGATAAGCATGTAGAAATACATAATTACCATTGTTTCAAGCTTGTGTTGTTCGTATGCAGCATACACCTCTTCAATGTAGTCCCCAAAACCAAGAACCTGACAGAATCACATTTAAAATTTACAATGAATATTTAACATGCTATTTACCATCAAGACAGTTACACGAGCAGATTGTAACATTCGAAAAGAGAGAGAGGAACATAAGGTGGTATGCACCAGATTGAATCTATTATACTCATTTACATATCCAAATCAAACACAATGCAAACTGTTTCTTAAATGTAGTGATGGATAAGCTGACAATCCATTGTTCCTAGTGCTGGTGGGTGACACAGCTAAAGTACAACCACCAAACATATGGGGCACCACATGAGGACAGACACTAATGATAAACCTACAACAGCAAAGGATATAGAAAGCTGATTACACAAATGCATATTTGGTTTCACTAGGAATAAAAAAGTGGAGTTGAGGAGCTTATTGAGAGTGTGGAAAGACTAATATTCACACAGCCAGACCTAAATCTCCCAAGAATAGAAAGATAGAAAATGAAATAATGTTATGTACTGATACGTCCCTTGGACTGGAACAAGGAAAAGGACGAGAGGGATGACAAGGAAAAGGAAGAGAAAATGGAAAATTTGATAACCTAACTACCTACTTTGAGGGTAGCAAACTCCTTAAGACCTTCAAGTCTGGTTCATTCTATTTTTTTTCTTATTCACTGTGCAATCACTTAAATACAAGAAGATGCAAAAACCAACTCCCTATCCGTACGACAAACTAGAAAGAACTACATCCTATTTTTTAGATAACACTACCACTACGTCCTATTTTCTAGATAGCATTACTTTAATAAAAGACTAATTCAAAATCAAACAGAACAAGTAGACTAATTCAACTACAAGCTATTACGCACATAACAGATAAGTAAATGATGGAGAACAAGATTTAATTGGCACACATGAGCTGCACCTGCACATGTTTTTTTGCCTCTACTTTTGGAGAGCCGGCAAAGATAGATAATTAGGGTTAATTTTTATTTATTTTTATTATTTTGGTAATGTTCGTTCTTCACCAGTAAGCTAATAAGGTTTAAGACTTGAAAGATTTGAAGAAAACATAAAAATTGTGTGCACTAATTTGATGTTCAGGAGCTGTAATTCTTAGGGCCGCTTCTGAAGATTTGCAATATTTGGAAGGTCTGCTACATCAACATAGCTTTCTTGATCGGCAATTGAGAAAGCTGGCTGCCGGGAGGAGACTACCAGCACCACCGAATAGGATTATCGGAAGCTTATGATCTACCACAACTATTTGAGGCTCATCGTATAGTCATCTTTCCAGAACTGGATCCTAGAAGCTCCAATGAACATAGAAACTTAACAATATGCACTACATTCCAATTGCAAGCCTCACAAATGCTACTCAACTGACTGGCTACCTCATTGTGTACTTCATAACCATAATAAATCCATGCTAGATATGGTGTTTTCCCTTTTCAAAAAGCCACAGAGAGAGAGAGAGAGATGAAATTATTCGGCTCATGGATGTTTTAGCATTATATCCAGGTGTGCCAAGTGCCAACCCTCATGTGACAGTATTTGGAGGGATAGAACACAATAAGATGGTTTGCCATAAGTTACATAATCAAGTGCATCAGATCAAACCTCAAGGACAGGTCTACGAGAAAAAAAGATTCCTGCATATGCATGATACCAACAGTAATACAATATAAATGTGAATAAGATCATAAGAACTTGCAATATGGACAGATAAACAAATAGCACAAGGAGCAAGAACCGAAGTTAAAAATGGAAAATAAAGAATTGGATAAAAAACCTCTAGAGCCTTGAGTACATGCTCTGGTGCAATTGTTCTCTTCTCTTGTCTGCCACAAACTTCATTGGACTCTGATGAAATAAGGTTTATAAACTCTGAAAAGCATTGAAAAAAGGAAAAAAAATCATTCATTAATAAAGAAAACAGAAACTGTGATCTACTTATAATATGAACTGGCAACCACACTGTAATAAGATAGTGGATGCAATCTTCAACTGCACAGGATGAATCATCAGCTAATGGATACAACAGCATCAAAATGAGAGAAATAGTTACCACCAAAGAGGTTTAAGGCCCTTCAACAACAAATGGCCATAGTTCCAGAAGCTAATAGATTGAATTGTGTTAGTCAAATAGGAGTTATAATTTGAATCCTCTGAGTCACTTTGAACGGATACAGAAATTATAGGTTAATTTTATAACTAGAAGAATTAGTTAGCTACAACCTATCAAATATAAAAATAGAGTATAGAGCCACTGCTTCTTACAGAAAAGATAAACACTTCTTTCTGTGAGAAACAAAAGTCATTAAAATTGAAGCATAAGTAGCTAAAAGCAAAACTGGCATTATGTTAGCAGCGAAGTTTTTGAAAGTCATAACATCCCCTAGGTTAAAAAAAGACTAGAACCTCACTGAAAAAAATAATAATAATAAAAATCCAATGATGAAATATAAACTTCCTTAGGATGGTTAAAGAGTTTTCAAGTACCTCAAAACCATCTCTAATCCACTGGATGACACTGCAACTATTGCAATTTATAATTAAACTATCAAACCCAAGCTTGACAGCTTTATGCAAAACCACAAGAGCGCCCCAGTTCTGCTTGATTAGCATCACCAAGCTTGCCTATGTTCTTCATGAATACCCATCAAAATTAGGCTAGACAAATCGGGAGGGGACTACTGATCCTTTAGCTAAAGTGGCATCTCTTCCTTCTCTCAAATGGCAGGTTGAGGGTTCAAATCCCCTTTGGGGTAATAGTGAGTATGTGTATCATACCTAGGCCAACAAGTCGGTTGGGCAAGCCGACCCAAGCCCAACCGGAGTTAAGGACAGACCTAGGCAAGTGTTTTATGTTTTAGGGTTGGGCTCCGGCTCAAATTTCCCAACCCAATCCCATTTCAGGCTGGTTTGGTTGGGAGATTTGTAACTCGAACCCAATTGATAATATAATAATAATTTTTTTATTATATTAAAAATATTAGAGATGATCATGGCCATTCATTTTGATCCAATGGTCAAGCTCTTTCATATATAAAACCTTTATCTCGTTCACTAAATAAAAAAACTATAGAAAGGGAGAGAACCATAGCCCTGGCTGCCCTCGTCGCCCTTTCTCTATTGTCGGCTTCTTGCTGACATATTCATCTTCAGCCAAGGCAAGTTGTTTGGTGGGGTTATGAGCCCGTTTGGGATTGCTTTTCAAAAGCTTAAAAGTGCTTTTATTTTAAAATTTTGCATTTAGATGTGTTTGATAACCATTAGAAACGCTTTTAATAGTTACCAATTTTAGCTCAATAGAGCTTTTGAATGAAGCTACAATTTGTAGCTTTTAAAACTGCATTTAGAGTAGAGATTTTATATATTAGGCAACTATTTCTCCTTAGACCGTTTTAGCCTTTTTTATTGTTTTAAAGAAAATTTCACCCCTTCTTTTATAAAGTTTTTATTATAAAATATAGTAACATTCTATTAAAAGGCACTATTGTAAAATTAGCAATATAAGTGTTTTAAATAATATTGTTACCAAATATATTAAAAATAGAAAAGTACTTTATACATTGTATTACCAAACACCTAAGATTTTTTTTACCAACATCAATTTTTTGGCAGCTCTACTAACAAAAGTGCTTTTTTCAGTTTAACAGCAACCCCTATGCATGTTATTTTTGTGGATTTAGTGGCAGGTCATCTCGAAGCTAATTTCAGTGAGATTGCTGAAGTGAGAAACTGAAAATGCTAGGTCAAACTTGGGCTAGGTCTCTCCAACCCAAGGTCGGGTTCAGCCCAGGCTTGGGCAAAGATGATTATCATGCAGGATGATATAGGGTTGACTCTCCAACCTGCCCAGACCACTGAGTTGCATCCCTAATCAGACCTACTAAAAGGGGAAAAAAAATCAGAAAGAGGGCAAGATTGCATACTAACACAATGGGCAACAAGAAGCATTGCTAACAAAAGCCCTCCAATATCTAAAATCAGGTTAGCATGACTATACAGAACTTGTTGCATGAATCTTCTTGATACTCACCAAAGTTATGCTAAAAGATAATTATTGCACCGCAATAAAAATCATTGAACATGGCCCACACGGGCAACTTGACTGGTAAGGCCTTTGGGGGTACTCCCTTAGGTCTCTGGTTCGATCCTCACTGAAGGTGAGGCCTGGATTTAACTGATGTGTGCATCCAGAGCTTGCAAACCATCCAAGAATCCAAAGTGACTAGAGGGTGGGTTGATTTTTCGTTATCCAAACAAAAGAAAAAACAAATCATCGGACACTGGACCCTTTCATTTACTGATATAACTGTCCAACAATCTAGGAAGCACGGACATGCCTAAAAAGGCAAAGAATCCGTGCTGGACACGCCAAAAAACATGTTTGAAATTTTTTATTTTTTTGAATTTTCGGACACGACACAGACATGGCGTAGACACGCGTCTGACACGCCATGAATTTTCGGACACGGCGCAGACCCATGTTGGACACGCTAAAAATTTTTTCCCTCTTGTTTTCATGAATCTTTCTCTTACATGGATTCTTACTTTATTTTTCACTAATCCCTAATTCTTTTTCTAACAAAACCCTAATTTTTTTTGCTTTTTTCTCGTTTTTTAGCCTCTTTCTTTCTTTCTTCCCAACAAAACACAAGTTCTAGAAATGTTGTTACAGCCCATCTCATCTCTACATCTTTGTTTTTTTTTACTCTTCTTTCTCTTATTGTACAACTGCTATCTTTTACATGTAACTTTTTGATGATGCTTTTGTATTTGGAGTAAGCTGGAATGATGTTTAAATGATAAGATTAGTTTTTATTCTAATGTCTCGTTTTGATTTGATTTTATGACTTTGTGACATTGTTCTCTTATAATTATTGTTGTTGTGGAGTAGATTTAATTGTGTACTTGTGACTTATGATTTGTGGATTTTTTCTTTGTTAGGTTGATGAAAAATAATATTACTCTTAATTATTTAAGTATGACATCAAATATTATATAAAAATAAATATTTATTATTTGTCGTGTCCCCGCCGTGTTCGTGTCCTAATTTTTTAGGATTTGCCGTGTCGCCATATCCGTGTCGTGTCGTATCCGTGTCCCCTATCCGTTTCTGTGCTTCTTAGCCAACAATTCATTTATTCCTCATAAAAATATAGGATTAAAAGGATCGCTCCACAGGCTCCTATGTTCATGATTTGAATTATGAATTACCAATGCCACAAAATTGTTCACAGAAAAGGCAAAATGAACCAGATGGAGGTAATTGAAATTGCATTTTCGACTACCATTTAATGTCAAGAAAAGAGGAACCCATAGCAGTGTCGGCAGAGTGGCTGACTGACACCTTCTAGGTTAAACATATCTTCCACCAACAGGAGTTAACATCATAATTAAGGAATGATGGTGACATCACTACTCGGCATCATTATACACATTGTTAACATGGAGAGTGCTTAACATCCTTTTTCTCTTTTGAAGCATATCTAAGCTTGTGTAAGCAACTGCCTGGTCAAGCACATTAAGGATACTGTAGGTGACCAAATCATCTTGCTTATAGGGTGGGAATCGTATCATTAGACCGAGATACAATGATAATGTAGAAGGAAAAAAAAACCCACCAAAGAACTCAAGTACCTATATTCTAGGGTCCTCAAAGAAAGAGGAGAAATAAAGTTCTTCAAAATATCAGGAAGGGCAAGACAAAACCCCCACCCAAAGAGGAGAGGAGGGGGGGGGGGGGGGGGGGGGGAGGTGTTTGGAGAACAAATTCCAAGTAGAGTCGCCATAAGAACTTCATAAAAAACTCAAATTCCAAAAAGGGTCCATTATAGGAACGAATAAGGAAATAATGTATGGAGGTTGCTACAGAAAAAATACATTATGAGAATACAAGATACAGGAGAGGGGGAAAAACCCAGTTAACAAACTTTCAAGAATTTGATTCTATCGCTGGAGCCAACATACAACGTTACAAATGGTTTGGCTAGAAAAATTACCCAGTAAACAACTTTCAAGATTTTAATTCTAGCACTGGAGAGAACATACAACATTACAACTGACGTGGACAGATGAATATCCTCACATATAATTTTATAAGCAGGAGGGTGCATCTCCCTGGTCATTGGATAAGAACTCCAAACATTTAGAACAACAAATGAATTTTCTCTTAATCATGGCATCACAAGCAAATGGACTCTCTAATATCAACAGAAACTTCCTGTCAACACAAGATTCTTTAAAACCAGATTATGAACCCTGAATCACTGTAGGATGAAAGGTGAGACATAATAGACCAGTTCACACAATGATCCTCCCTCTCCTATCTCTTACCCTAACTCTGATATTCAATAGAATGTCTCCAGATCTACACATCCTAGTGCAAACTCTTACGTGCATCCTGAAGATAGATATGAAGCAGCTCTACATACCTAGGCATTTGACTTACTTCTCCACTACATCAAAGGCTAGTTGTTTAATACCACACTACTCAAAATCAGAAGGGAAGGAGTCAATCTATAATCTAGATCCAATTTAGTGACAGGATCACTACTGTCTGGTTGAAACTTAGAAGTTAGAACTGGAACAATCTAAAAGTAACAAATAACCATTTTCTCTTTCTTCAAACACAACTTAAAACTATCAACGGCCAGAAGGATGTCATGAAGCAGATCTCCTTAGGTTTTGGCTCCAAAAGCATTATTCCAACTATTAAGGCTTTGTTTAGTTTGCAGATTAGTGAGAAAAATGAAAACATATTTGGTTACGATGGAAAACAGGAGAAAAAAGAAAATATAAAGGAAAGTAAGGAGAACAATTTTACATGTCATTTCTCTTTCTTTTCCCTGATTCTGACTATTTCTTGAAAATTTTCCAATTTCTTAATTTTTTTAAGCAAGAGATAAAATATGAAGGAAATAGTTTTTCCTTTTCCTTTCCAGCACTAAACAATGCAGAATAAAGAGAAAAAAGGGGAAATTAAAGCCACCGCAGAAGCGTTTCCAAAGTAGTACTGTCCAATCATTATAGTGATTTAGCCACCAAAAGAAAAAAGAAAAAAAGAAGGAAAAAGCAGGGTTTACCAAGATAAAGGGACTACTGAGATACACTCTGACATTGGAAGCTGTGAGACCAAAATGACAGAAAAACATAAAATGTAATTTGAAGAAGATTGAAATAACTTTCAAGGAAAGAGGGAACTTTGCAGATGATGACAAAAACTCTTCTTCAGAGCAAGGAAGTTTTGCAGAGTTACCTATTCTCTACAAGGTTAAAATGCCACTGAGACGCAAGACTTGGCACATTAAATGCCTCCAACTGATCTAACAGAGCTAATAATAATAATATTTTAAGTTCGGCTCATATAGATAACAATCTCGGCACTCAAGGTTGGACTTATTTCATACGAATCATATAAAAGAGCTAGACAAGTTACAAAAGACTGGAGCTGTATCTATCCACAAGAAGCCCAGTTTCTTACCAGAAAACTAAGGAAAAAACCTTGGTTTGCAACCTTAAAGGCTCAGATGTGTAAAAAGTGCATAACTCAATGTATGCCTTGGAAGATTAGAGACAGACCTAACTACGAAACTATAATCGTTCCCTTTACACAGCTACTAGTCAAAGACCCTCCATCTTCTATGAATTACTCATTCTAGCCATCAACTAGTAAACTTCTTGCAATTACACCTACATTTCAAAATTGATCTGTAAATCTTATATTAACTATGTGTGTGTGTGTGTGTCCACCTCCTAGACTTTCAATTTATAATTTATTATCAGAAGAATTCTAATGTTCAAAAACTTGGATGTCTGCATTCAAAGATGGAACATGAATGTTAGCATGAATTGTGATAGATCGTTACCAACATTTTACATGCCTCTTGGATAGAAACAACCAAAATTTGCTCCTTACTGCACCATCACTGCCAAGATCTAGTTTTGTAGATTCAGTTAGTATGTTAACTTATATGATTCTGTTTATTACCCTCCACTCCCAACAAGCTTCTTTACAACTCCCTTTTTTTTTTTTTAATGTTACATTTTTATGAGATTATATATCTCACCTCTTAAGACTTTCAATTTATTATTTATTATCAGAAGAATTCTAATGTTCAGAGATTTAGATGTTTGCACTCTAAGATGGGACATGAATGTTATGTGAATTATGATAGACTGTGATCAGCACATTACATGTCTCTCAGATACAAGTAACCAAAAAACTGCTCCTAACTGCATCACCATTATTAAGATCTAGTTTCGTATATTTGCTTAGCATGTTAACTTATTTGATTCTGTTAATTACCCCACACCCAAAGAGCTTCTTTCAATCAAAGATTTGGGGGCAAAATATTTTCCAACAAAACCTAGAGTATCCCTCTTTGGTTCCCTCTTCAATCTCATGTCTAACTCACCATCCTTAATTCCCATCAACCTCAGTACAGTGCCTCCCGTCACGCCTATCTTTGTCCTCATTAAACGTTTGAATTCCATCCCATGATAATGGACTTGTTTAAAAAATAAGTCTCCTTCCACCAATAGTAAGAAAGTTCTGTGGCAGTGAAAGTTTCATAAAACTTTTTGGTGCAATTACTCTGTCAATCCATGATTTTTATGGAAATTCAGTATATATATATACATATATCAAACAGCTTGAAGGAAGAATGTCAAAGAGAACTCATATGTCACCAGAAAGACAAGAATGATCCTAAACATTAACCTAATATCTTAGGCAAGTAGGATGAGTTCATATAACTTTCCAAGACAATAGCAGCAGCGATGTGTTGATTTATCATATGAAAAAAACATTTAAAGGTAATTTACAACCAGAAGATAATGACAATTAACTGAGCTGGCTAAGTTAAGGATGATGCTAAATTAAGGCTGCAATGTTCTATAATTAACTCCTCACCTACACAACACTCGATTAAAAGATCTTGAGCATCTCTTGCAACACGAACGTCTGGAGGCAACATCTCCTTTATGATCTTAGTCATAGTTGCTGGTGATAAATTATAAGTTGCATTAATGAAGCAAACAAATAAGAACAAATAAGCCAACTTAAAGAGAATGACATTAGTGTCAAAAAGCAATTATGAAGTATGGTATCAACTAAATTTGTTAGTCCTCAAACTCAGATATTAAAATGTTGTTAGGTTATATAATAGAATTTATAAGTTTTCACAAGTGGTGAATTGTATTAACCCCTACAGGCTTATATCTACAACTGATGCTTCAGCCCTTACACACTCTTGGTAATCATTCGTCTCAACAACATCTTAATCTTCCACATTTAGCTTTGTTAATTGCAGAAAAAGTAAACCCATGCAGATAACTGATACAAATTATTAATTCATAAATACTATATTACATCAGCACCTGATTGTAATCCTTTCTTAATATCAAGGCCATGAAGAGATATTGCATGGCTAGTACAAATATATTCCAGCCTTCACAAGGGTTCTTCTCACCTTACCATCAGAATTTATGGGATGCAGGTGGTACTAGTATCAAACAGAAGAAAAATTATTTGTAGATCTCGCCCTAATTACTTCAGAAGAACAATATTGTGCATAAAAATAACCACCACAATAATGAATTAAATTGGCACCAATATGGCTACAAATGGTATTACAAAATTAAATTTGTGAATCATTTAAGTGCACCAAATATACATACATAGATATATACATACATATATATATCCTTTAAAAATATAGTTGTTTTTTTTGGGGGGGGCTGCAAGTGCAAATTAGTGAGTACACATCATTTTTAAGGGTTTAGAGGTTGTTGATTGTATAAGAACAATCAGAAAATTAGTAAATAATAAAGTTTACTGGAAGTGATCTCATTTGAAGTTTTCTCAGAAAAATCATACTCTCATTTATTAATATTCTTGTATTACAAATATTAGCTAGAAGCGCATACAGTTCACCTATTGAATCACCGTCAATAAAAAATAAAAATAAAAAGGAACAAATAATAACAACAAAGAAATCAAATTGGAAAAAACAAAGATATAATAATTATTTATATTTATATGCATATGAATATGAATATATAGAACAAAAAAATAAAAAACAGAAAACAGTATCAAACCTTTTGGAAGCGAAGCATCCTCTTTCGCCTTCCCAACGATATCCATAGGTTCCATTCTTTAACCTTCAAATAGATCAAGACTCAAATCAAAATAAATATTGTATATACAAATACAAATATACATATATATATATACATATATATATATGAGGATCAAACAAGAATTACAGATCTACAACTTCTTCAATCAAACTGAAAATCAACTCACCTAGATTGTGAAATCTGACAATCAACGAAAGATATTGGTGACAAATCAAGTGACCGTAAATAATCGAATTCGAATTAAAATAGAGAATCGGTGTTGCAGAAATATAGAGAGAGAAGTAGAAGGTTCGCAGGCGATTAGGGCAAATTTCTCTAAAGCGCGTTGAACAACGATTACTCACGCGCCTCTGTAGCGCGTTCGAATCGTAGGTTTTGGACGCACAGAGTAATACGAACGGTTATGGAGAACAAGTTGGCACGTTTGACGAGGGCGCGTTTGGACATTTACGATAAAAACTAGACCTTTCGGAAAACTATATCTATTCATTTCTTTTTTTCTACAAATAAATCTAAATGAATTATAAGTTTTATTGTTTATTTTAACTAGAAAGGTGAATTGATTGTTAAGGTTATCTCCATAACAACATAGACTATTTATCGGGGGAAAAAAAAACATAGACTGCTCATTTTATATATATATATATATATATATATAAAAGGACAATCTGAAAATGAAAAGGAGAAATAGAATTATAAATCCAAAAGGTAGGTGACAGAATTTTAAAAGAGAGAGTGTGAAATTATTTAAGCATGTTGAAAGATATATATATATATATATATATATATATATATATATATATATATATATATAAAAGGACAATCTGAAAATGAAAAGGAGAAATAGAATTATAAATCCAAAAGGTAGGTGACAGAATTTTAAAAGAGAGAGTGTGAAATTATTTAAGCATGTTGAAAGATATATATATATATATAAAATGACAATCTGAAAATGAAAAGGAGAAATAGAATTATAAATCCAAAAGGTAGGTGACAGAATTTAAAAAGAGAGAGTGTGAAATTATTTAAGCATGTTGAAAGAGGTAAACATGAACGTAGAAAGTTGACACATACTCATTGTGGAATGGATGACAATGTTGTGTTAAAAGAGTAGCAAAAGATATTCTTAGGTAGATCAAAAGGAACAAAACCATTATTCAAGAAAAACTTAGTGTTGGAATGAACAAGTCCAAAACATTCTAAAAACAAAATGGCAATGCTACCCTAAATAGCCCCACCCATTGCCATGAAGCTAATTGTTTGGAATTGTCAAGGTGTGCGACAATTGAAGAAACTATGTCAGTTTCATTCCCCCACCTACTTTGCTAACGAAGAACAATTTTGAATGTTTAGAGGTGATTAGGGGTGCGTTTAGTAACAGGAATATTTTTTTTTTTTTTTTTGTTTCCATCCTCTGAAAAGGCAAAAGCAAAAACAAAAAATATGTTTAGTAAAAATATTTCTGTTCTCTGTAATAAAAATGTTTCTCATTTTTGTTAAAGGAAGAGAACAAAAAAAAGATGTTTCTCTTGTTTTTCTACTATAGCAAAGGGAACGTTTCTTCTACTGTAGCAAAGTTTAACTCTTTTATTCTTTTCATCGCTCCACCAAACGATTTTGACTATATCTTCTCCTCTTCTTCTCTGTGCTTCTCTCTTCACTGGACCAAAATTACTGATGGTGATTTGGGTTGGGAGTCGCAGAAATTTCGCATGGGAGTGGTGGTGGAGGGTTGATGACGGTGGTGGCGATGGAGATTTATAGAGTGCCAATTAGAGGAGAGGAAGAAATAGAGAATTTCTCACCATTGTCAGTTAACCCCTTCCCAAAACTTGGTCTTCATCTCTTCTGATTTCGATCTGAAGGCCATGAGTGAGATCCAATTGGACACAAGAAGAAAACACATCAGGAAATAATGTGTGTGTGTTAGAGAGAGAGGTGATGGCGGGTAGCGATGGTGAGTTACGGGTGAGGGAGGAGGTGGATGGTGGTTGTTTTTGCTTCTTGCATTACTTCATTGGTCTCCTTATTTTAGGTCGTTAGTTTCAATTGCAGAGAAATGGGTTTGGTGATGGTGTTGATTGTTTGGTTTAGGCAGTGTTGTGGGTGAAGAAGATGTGTCTCTATGGGCTTGGGCATGGGTAAAGGCTGACTTTGGAGGTGAGTCGTGATGGTGTATGGGCTTGAGCTGAAATGGGTTTTGAATTGAGTTTGGGCTGCTTTGTGGGTTTAGTTGTGGGCTGTTTGGAGTAGAATGATTTGGTTCACAATTGGTAACAATTTGTTACTAAACACTTTTTTATTTTTTGTTCTTAAAAATGTAGAAACAAGTTTTTAATGAACTCTATTTTTGTTTTTTGTTTCTACTCAGAAAAACAGAAATATATTTGGTTTTCTTCCGAGCACAAAAACAAAAAATATTTCCGTTACTAAACGCAGCCCTAGGTGATCTTTAGGCCAGTTGTTGCATTATTGATCCAATAGGCACGACATGTGGTATATTTGATAAGTGCACAAAACTTGCTATTTTATATCCCAAAATAAGTTTTTAATTACTCTTTTATTTTATTTAAATGTTCTTATATTTGCATTTTATGCTTTGTAGGGGTTGATTTCCCAATAAGAAGAAAAGCAGCAAAAATGGGTTGAAAATGATATATATAGCTAAAAATGAACATTAGAAAAATTGTAGAAAATATAGTATTTTGTGCAATTTACTTCACAAGAGGTCTTAAGTTCAAAACTTTGTAAAATATTTTTTACACGGTCAGTCCATAATTCAAATTAAAGATATGGAGATCAAATATTAGATATTTAAATTCAAAATTTTGTATTTTGTATTTTTGTTTTTAAATTTTTTATTTTGAATTTTTGTTTTTAAATTTTGTATTTTAAATTTTTTTCATGCCACCTAAACCATTCCCCTCTAACTCCATAAATAGGGGGTCTTAGGGGATGGTGAAGGGAGTTAGAAATTGTAGAAAAAAATAAAGTGTAGTTGGAAATATTTTCTTGTATTCATTTTCTTTTCTTGTAAGCACCCCTCTCAAGGTAGTGATGAAGCCACCATGGTGAAATATAAGTAAATTCTTTTACATTCTTATATGTTTTTTCCTCCCAAGAGTATTCTTTTATTCTTTTACTTTGAATTTTTATTTTCAAAATAAAATTAGAGGGAGGATTCTTCGTGCTTACCAAATAATGGTAATTCGAAGAATGCCTACCTCTATTTACCTAGCAAAGGTGCAACAGATTAAGTAAAAAAATATTCTCTCATATATAATCAAGTTTGCTTTTTATGTCATATTTTTTTTCATCTTTTCAAGTTATAAGTGGATTGGTGAAGTGTATTGTTTATTAGAGGAAAAATCATATAAGAATAATAGAAAATTTATTATGTGGATTCGTGGTGATGGATACCCTTCCCCTGAGATTTATTTTATTAGTATAGTTTTATTTATTCATTATAATTCCAAAATAAATATATTTTTAAAATAAATCATTTTCATTTCATAAATTAGTGTGTGAATTTGAGTTCATTCAGAATCTCACTTGAGAGTGGTTCGACCCTGTTTATTACTATATAATTTTTAGTAGAGTTTTTGTAGGTTTTATTTTTGTACAAAGTGTAGAGAAGCAACAAAATCCATCCATTATTCTACACTCGTCAATATTCTACCGTGGTACAAAGAAGATGATATCAATGTTGTTGATAAATCAAATTTTCAGATAATCGTGGCTATTAAAAATGACAATAGAGTGGGTGTCTAGTTCTTTACATGTATTTATGCAAGAGTTTTATGACAAAATAAGGGCTATACAATGGGATTATTTACGAGGTGCTTGTATTCGATATTTCAATGGGGCTATTGGAAAAAAGATTTTAAAACACTTTATTTTCACTTATTTTTGTGAATAATTCACAAGTTTTGGATAAGTGGTCTCCAAAAAAGTAATGTAGAAGTCCTAGGTTTAAAAATAGAAGTAATGTTTTGCAATAAAACAACAACAACAACAAAAACCACAACAAGGGTTAGCCATCCCTATATATAGACCCTAGGGGGCCCACTCTCTCCCCTTTTAATCCTTGTTCCACTCTAACTCAATTGTTTGCTTTTCAAGTTAGGTTCGAAGTGGAAGCTAGTAAGGCCTATTTAAGACAAGGCTCCAATAAGCCCCTTAAATAACTACTCAACTCTTCACCTATATAATTAGCCCATTAATTATTTTCAATTTCAATATATGAAAATAATTGCACTCTAAAACTTAAATATAAAAAGTCACTATGTGCTAAAATTACAAATTAACTCCTCCATGTTAATTAGTGTTTGGGTAAAATATTGCCATTAATCTAGTTACTAATTTACCCTTATTTTGACTTCTTGATTCCAATCACATTAAATGTGATGGCAACTCCTTGGGATCATTACTTTGACCTCATAATGACCCTCTATGAATTGGCCTCATAGATCATTTGACACTATACACTATACTATTAAAATTACCATTTTATCCTCAACTTTTTACCACTATAAATAGGACCATCCTCCATTCATTTAGGGAAAACTCTCTCTCAACGATAACAACTCTCTCTATATTAACTGTAATACTCCGTTATTTTTAAGGAATAGTTTTACTTATTTATTCTGGGTTTGTATATTCTATATGGGTTGATATTATATATATATATATATATATATATATATATATATATATACACGTTGTTGGGCTGTAGTATTAGTTGGGCTCTATTTTTGATTTTTTTCATACGAAGAAGCAAGTACAATTTTCTATTCTTCCCCTTTGAACTCATAAACGTTTCACCTATGAAACGATATATTTATATATATGTATATATATACATGTATATGTTGATGGAAACTAAGGTTGCAAATTTGGCATGTTTATATGTTAACACAACTAGGATTGCAAATCTGTTAGTCTGCTATGTTGAAATTCTGAATTTGCTAGTTTTGCTCATCTGCTATGCTAAAATTTTGTATACGAAGTTGTATTGTGTTGCATGATGTATTTGTATCTATCTACGTAATTATTAGTGTCTGTATGTTGGTTATGTTTCATCGTTTCTCATGGTGTAGTTATAATGATTTGTCGATTTGCATGTTGTAGTTACATTGTTTTGCATGCTTTAGTTGTAGTCGATATGTTGTATCTGGATACGAAATTATTGTAGTGTATTTTTATAAAAAAAATTCCTAAATATGGCAATTTTGACATAGCAATTTTAGGGTATTTTCTGGCTCTAGGGCACTTCCCTGGACCCTGGGCTTAACGTTAGAATAGTTTGCGTAAGGGGTTGCATATTGCTGAGATTTTATGAACGTGAATAGAAAATTTGTGTTCATATTATGTGCACTAGAAATGATAAATTATTATCTTGTGGATGTGAAATGGGATTTGTATGACTACCTACTGGCATAGTTGAGTTGTCAAGCCATGGTTGAGTTGTCTATGGGTACGTGGTTGACTTCAAGCATGGTTGAGTTGCCTATTATTTTTATATTTATAATATATGATTGCATGCTTATGGGTATAGAGATAGATGTCTCTTTATTTCTTTTACTTAGGTTAAAGATGATGGGTTTATTAGTTCTCTGTTGGGATGTAGTAGAGAGGACTTGCTCGTGAGATTAACCCACCTTTTGTTGATATTTCAAGTCCTAGACAATTCCAACCACAGGGCTGAGGACTTGGTTTAGCATTGTTGCTCATGATCAACCACTCTCTTCAGCTTTTTAGAGTAGGGTTTTATTTATTGTTTTGGTTAGATTGTTACGAATTTCAAACTTAATTATTATGATTTTGGATTTAAGAGTCTTTATTTTACGGGATTTTCAAGTTGTAATAAGTGGGAATTTATGGAGTTTTATTGATGTTGAGAATTTATTATTTATTAGTTGTCCTACTATTTATTTCTTTCTTTATTGCATTTTGTACTTTGTGTCTGTTTACTATTAGGTGTTGATAGTCCTATTTTTGTGTATAAGTTTGGCCAACTTATGAATGGAAATTAAGGGGTGTCACGCTAACATTTTCTCTCTCTAGAATAAAATATCTCCCACATTTTACTTGTATTTTCCAAAGCTCCAAGCATTGGAGTTTCTTACTTTCACTTCCTACAGTTATATTCTAGGGTCTCAGATCAGCTCTGCGAAGCCTCACACTTGACCTCACACCCTTTAAACACCCATAACCATAAAAAAATTAGCACTTGGAACCCCTATACATAGCTTCATTTGGAGAGCTCAAGGAACTACCCCCATTTGTTGCCTGCTCTTTGCTATCTTTGGGCTTCCCTTGACTTCCATCTAGGCCACATCATCTTTGGACTCTTGCAAAAGTAAGAGAGTGGATCCAGAAACCTTCACCTAAAGGTGACTTTTTAAAGCTGATCACCGGTAGGCTAAAAACCTTTCTTACTTATGAAGAAAGTGACAACTACCATTCGTAAGTGATGGTTAGGAAGTGGGTTTTTCTCGCAACGGAAGCGAATCAAAATAAATCGATAAATTGGTCGAACCCTTGATGTATGAAAAATCATGTAACAACAAATTTTTTTCCTATTTAACACAACTATGATTGGATGGAGAATATGAGATTCAGAGATCGTGTACCTTGATGAGGATAATTTTTCAATCCCTAGTCTTCAACAACTAATGAAGATTTCGATCTCCTTAGTGTACTACCCGTAAGAATCACTGCTATGACCTTTGAGGTTGATTCTCTAAAAACCTAGTTCTTGTGGTAGAACCATAGGTTTGTGAATTGATTTCTCTCTCTGTAATCTCCTACAACCACCCTTGTTGTAATTGCAAAACCCTAGTCTTACGACTACTTTTCACATCTTGAATATGAGAGAGAATAATACAATTATATAGAGGAGTCTCTCCCAAGTCAACTTTCATTTTCATATATGCAAGATATGATACATCATATCTTCATATAAAAGAAAAATATATATACGCTCCATATCATAAATTCTCCCTACGAAAATAAGATATTATGTATATATTTAAATTATATATATAAATATATATTTCAGGATATTAAAATATCAAATATATATTTATATATAATTCCTCTTGTGCCTTTAGCATATAATTAAATTACAAATACCCCTAGCGCATTAAATAAATTCATACTTAACAACTTAGTTGGTTTTAAATTGACCCTGTGGGCTAGAAGTGTTTTGTTTTAGGGCCCAAACTCTTATTGGCTCCAATGAATTATAAATTGGCCCGGTCATCCCATTATCCTAAATTTTAATAATCCATTAACCACAACTTAATTTCAATATATAAGTGTGGTTGCACTCTAACTCGAGAATGGTTGAACCATGTGTTGTATTTAAATCAAGTTGCCTCGAAACTCAACACACATTTTAATTATACGAAATTATCCCTCTACACACAATTGAATATGGACATATAAGTGTCAATCAATCCAAATCAACAATTGAATATTTATTAAGTCATTTGATTATTTTCCGTTTAATCAAAAAACCTTTAATAAAACTTATTCACTTTGCCAATGTGCATATCCATTTTATTAAAGTCAAACCAAGCACTTGAATTTATCATTGATTAAATTAATCAAGCCATAATAAATTAGTTAGCATAGATGTAAATCTTGAAAGCATGTTCTAAAGCACATGATCAACTGACACTAAACATATTTGAATTTTAGAACCTGAGGCCCACCTCATATATCAAAATACTAACTAGCCATGCATAGGGTTCATCACTTCCTAATACTTGAGGATAACATTCGTCATAACACTGACAAGTAGTAATTGTAATAACGACCTTCCAATTACGTTGATAATGATTTGTCGACGATCCTATTATATTCTTTATCAATAAGGAGTCCACCCACTATTGTTGAACGAACAAAACACTTTATGATAATGCAATATAAGTGACTTGTGCTCTTGACTTTGGTAACCATACTATGCACGCGCCAAGTCATTGGGGTAGTCAATGGACACTACGATTCGGGTTTTCAATTGAATCAATACACAACATTCATAATATATACAGTGTTTTGACAAGTAACATATTCTTATTAATAAACTAATGTCATTACATTCCAATTGGTGCTATAAAAGACATACAATTCCAATATTAAGGGGAAAAATAATAGATTTTATAATGTGATTTTCCATTCATTTATCGAGTTAGGGTGGGCTGACACTAATGATTCCCTTTTCACCCTTTTGATCATATAACCAACAATTTGATTCCAAGGTTGCCTTCACCAAATCAAAGACCATCAAAAGGGTCCTTAAGGAGTACAAGACTCTGTTTGAATCTTTTGTGGTCTAGGAATATAACGAGCATTCCATAGTATCATCCATTTTCAGAACCTAGTGGGATGACAATCTGGCAAGGCATTGGTTTCCAGCTTATAATGGGATTGTGGATTGGGTGTGTTCTGTCATTGAGAACAAGTCTCAAGGTAAGAAGGGAAATAAAGGGAGCAAAAGGAAAAGAGGTGATCCAAGCAACAAAGTCATAACATCCATTCCTTTGGCACAAGTGCCATTGTCAGAAGCAAGTAAAAGCGAATCTTCTCAAGAGAGAGAAGAGTCATACATCCAAGTCACTCCTTATTGGTGACAAAGGATCCACAATAGGTTAATTACATTTGAAAATATCAGTTATAAAATGGTATCTTGCTTCATGGGTTTGTTTTTGTTTTTGTTTCTTTTTCTCCTTTTTAACTTGAACATCTAAAAACTTTTCATGTCAAACTATACTATTATATTTTTAAAGTTATAAATCCAAAGAGAAGTTGGATTATTAAAGGTTCAACATCAATTTATGTATCATAATTCTTCTATTAGTATGTTCAAAATATTTTTTTAGATTTTATGATTTTTTAAATTAAGATATTCCTCCATACGTGTAATTAGTGACAAAATGACATGAGATGTGTTAGGTGGTAATATACAAAAATTTATAGTTTACAATTACATATTTATGCTACGTTTGGTACGCTGGAATGGAATGAGAATGAGAATGGAATGGAATTATCATTCTCATTCTATTGTTTGGTTGTAAATATGAAACGAAGTATGAATGAAATAAATTTAAATCAAATTGTCCAAAATACCTCTCCTAATAACAAATAAATTAAACTAACAAAGGTGTGGTGGTGGTAGAGGAAGGTGGCGATATAGATGTGATGGGGGTGGCAATGGTGTAGAGGTGGAGGTGGTGGGGGTGGTTGCAGTAGCGATGTGGAGGTAGAGGTATGGTGGCAGTGGAAGTGGTGGAGGAAGGTGGCAATGTGGAGGTGGCGGCGGTGCGATGTGACAGCAGCGGTAGTGGTGGTGGAGGGAGGTGGCGATGTGAAGGTGGTGGTGTGGTGCTGGAGGCGACAATAGTGGTGGTAAAACCAATGGTGGTGGTGGTGGTGAAGGTGAAGGGTTTTTTAGTACTATAAATTTTTTTTTTAATCTTACTACGAATGGAATGCCCATTCCATAGGTTTAACTATAGAATGAATTTTCATTCTAAAGGAATGACCATTCCTACCTTAAAATCTATACCAAACAAAGGAATGAATGGATTAATTGGGCATTTCATTCCATTCCATTCCTGCGTACCAAACGCAACATTATTGAATTCAAGCACATGGTTTAAATCACAAAACCCTCATATACTATAATGTTTTGTCATATCACCATCATGCATTATTTTATTGTCAAACAAGCTCTTTAAACTAGAAGATGCAATTTGCACGAGTTGAAGAGTCAACCCTAACTCAACCCAAGCCATGAATGATATTACTCAAGTTTGAGTTGAAACAAACGTCGAGTTAGATATTACTAAGTCAAGCTTAAAAAAAAACAACAAAGTTATTATAAAAAAAGAGAGAGAAAATATATGGCAAAAATATATAGATTTTTTTTTACCTTGGCAAGAAACTCATATACCCACTTTCCCCTTATAGGGACTTGAACCCTTGACCTTTTACTTTAGAAGGTGAGAAAGTACCACTAGTTTATGGCCATTGGTGGTATGAAAATAATATTTTTGCAAAACATCAAAAATTAAACCGAAGACTCATCAATAGTACCATAACTATTATTCTTTTCAAATAAAGAAAAAAAAATGGATTGCAACAATATTTTTTTCAAAATAAGAGATTCAATTGGAGATGTGTAGCAGCAGGTGATGACCAAGATGGCAATCAGAGATGAAGATCGCGATGATGTTTAGGAATTATGAGATGAGATGCATAGATGATGACCTCTATCTTAATTGACACAATTGGAGACTTAGTGGTCCTCTGGTGTTACCACTAATGAGACTTAGGCCCTGTTTGATAACTCCATTCAATGCTGAACATGCTCAACAATTTTTTAAATTCAGCGCGTTTGATAACTTTTTGGCACATCAATTAAAACATTATGTACCGCTTAAAACAGTCCAAAATTTTAAGCGATTGGGACGTCACTTAACGTTTATCGTTTAACACTGTAAGTGGTACATTATTTTTTTTTTAAAAAAAGAATCTAATTACCATTTCATCCTCGTATAATCGCTATCTAAGTGGTTCGGTAAGTGGTACATTTTTTATAAAAAGAAAAAATCTAATTACCATTTCATCCTCGTATAATCGCTATCTAAGTGGTTCTATCCATTGGTTAGAGTGTTTGGTTGATGGATGTAATTGTCTAGATGGTATTGTCTGGATAGTATGACTATTGTTAGATGGAATTGTTTGGATGTTACATAACAAGTAGGATATTTTATAGGATGTGGATAATATGAGTGTTGTTGGAATTTAAGTGGGATTGTTAGAGTGTTTGATGGATGGATAAAATTGTTTAGATAGTACGTAACACTTAAAATATTTTATGGAAGGTTTGTTGGAATTTATATTTTGACATTTGATTTGTTTAGAAATATCTATCTAGATTTATTATTCTATTTCTAGAGTTATAATTTCTAGTATATTGTCCTTTCAATATGAGTTACAATTTATAGTGTTTTCTCATTTCAAGTGTTGATGATTAATTTGCATGAACAAATTTCATATGATTCATTTAGTTATTTCTAGAATTTAAATTTAAATTTGTTTAGCTTAATTTAATAGTTTCTATACATTCATTTTTAAAATTATGTTAATGAATATTTAGAGTTGAATTAATATTTTCTATAATTAGTTTTGACATTAATATCCATTGTAAAATTGATATATTTTCTTGGCTGAAATTTATTATCTTTTATAAAAATGTTATGAGTACAAAATATTGAGGACAACAATGTAATATATACAATATTCAGATTCAGTATTTGTATTTAACAAACAATCTTAATGAATTCAACGCTTAAATTAAGACAATTTCAAACAGGTTTTCAGATTAATATATTGAGGACTTAAAATTTCAGCACTTAAATTTCAGTACTTAATTTTAAGTTTTATCAAACAACACCTTAGTAGCATCTAAACTTACTTTGGAGAAAGAAGCAAGTAAAAGAATTTGCACACATACATGGAAAAAAATGCAAAAAGAAAGGTAGAAGATGGAGAAATATGCATGCAAAGAAATAGAAAAATGAAAAAAGAAAAATCATAATTCTGCATATACAAAAGGTTGAGTGAAGAAAATGTGAGAGTTATAATTCTGCATATACAAAAGGTTGAGTGAAGAAAATGTGAGAGTTATAATTCTGCATATACAAAAGGTTGAGTGAAGAAAATGTGAGAGTTTAAGAAGGCTACCTTATGTGTCTTAAACAAACTTTGAAGCTAGAAGCTTTCTTCAACTTGAATCAACTCGAACCTTCAAAGCTTGGAAGCTCCTTATCTAAAACATAAATGTTCTTCGTCTTCATGATCTTCAATGGAAGATTATAGGTTAGTTTTTGAAGTGGGGTGGGCTAGTTGGAGGCCTTGGACTTGAATGAAGAATGCTTGGAGGTTGTTAGGAGGCTTAAGACTATTTCAGACTAAGCTTAAGGGGTCATTAGTGTGTAGGTTTGAATTATGATGGAGGAGAGGGGCATTTATAGATGTTTTGGACTAATGGGAGACGTTTTTAGCCAAAAATGCATCCTTTTTGGCCAATTTGAACTTTCATCGCATATGCATATGTAACAAAATGCATCACTGACACAAAAAGTTAATTTTGTGCACCCAATCTGCAAATGCGATAAAAAGGGAAATGTCGCATATGTAGATATGACAATTTAGTAAACCTAGCCAATTTTGGATTAGCTCAAGAATTTTGGTAAGAAGCGACATTTTTGTGATGTTTATTCCAATTTTTTGGAATTAAAGCTTAGCTTTGTGTTGCGTTTGATAATTCTAGTAGCCTTGGACGCGATCAGACAACTCCGAATGCTCCTAGGATCGAAGATTGAATAATGAAAGTAACATGATCAATTTTGAGGGTTCCAGAGTAAAATGACTTGAATTTCAACATGGAAGTGTCAATTTGAGGGTTTGATGATGATAAGAAGGTGCGAGCTAGAAATCAAAATTTGGTACAGGCCTGAAACCCTAATTTTGCAATTAGTTTAAATTTAACCAATTGAGTGGGTCCATTTGAAATTGAATGTTGCAATTGGACAGATTATGATCCAAAATAATTTTTGGAACCATTTCACAAGGTTCAATAAGAGATTATGGCCTTTCGATGTTGAATGAAATCGGAATTAGTATTAAAAAATCCCCAACTGGGGCTCAGTTTGGCGTCATTTTCATAATCAGGCTTCAGGTGGCGGAATCAACTTGAAATTTTATTGAGTAATGGAATTCAATCTTTGAAGTGGATTTGGGGTCTTTGGAACTCCTTAATCATTCTAATTATTGGACTTCATGAAGTCAAAGTAAAAAAAAAAAAAAGATAGTGAAAATAGGGAGGTGGGACAAAATGTAGTGTCTAAAACTGTTAAAGTTAGTAATATTTTAGAAATAGTATTTTGCTGGAGAGTAATTATTGAGTATCCTGAGGATTCTATATTTATAGGAATCTCACTAATAGCAAATCTCGATTTCACACTATTTTAGAAGATAATATAAAATAGAGAGTTATTAGTAGTGGCCCATACACGAAGTCCTGGTGACATTGAATAATTTTTCGAGTGAACAAAAACAGGAGTAACGGGGACACATGGGGAACAAAGACATTGCTACTCGAAAGATGTGAAACCGCTTGCAACTCCTCTTAATCGCAATAACCTCCCATAACCACTCAAGCATGGTTAAAAAAAAGGGTAATGCTACTCAGGCAGAATATTTAGGCAGAATTCGTAGGCAGAAACATTTATATCCATTAGATGCATGTGGTAGGCCCCATCACATACACTCACCACATGCATCCAATGGATGTAAATGTTTCTGCCTACGAATTCTGTCTAAAAATTCTGCCTGAGTAACATTACCCTAAAAAAAAAAAAAATCAATGGCTGAAGAAGGAGTCCCTGATCAGATTGGTTATGTTTGATTAGATGAAAGTCAATATTACAAAGTGGAAGTGAAAGTGAAAGTGAAAGGAAATAAAGTGAATGAAAGGAAAATCAATTTTTTAGGATACATTTGGTTAATATGAAAATTTTCAAAATAGTTGTGGGAAAGTACTATTTCATGGTTTTGAGTTTTGATAGTAGGAAAGTTACGACAAAATATAATGGTTTACCTAAATTGTCCTTATTTTTATTAAATAAGATAAAAGTCTAAATTAATTTGTATTGGATAAATATTGTCTTTTTAAAAATTAAAATCAATGTAATAATCTAATTAAATGATTTTATAGAGCATTTAGAGAGATATATATACTATTATATTATTATAAAAAATATATAAACACATTTTTTTTCAAGTTAATGTATATGACAGTCACAGGCTCACAGTGGGTCTACTTATTCATTTTCATTTACATTACACAGTACACACCTATATACTGTGTTATTATCACCAACTAGAAAATATTTAAGTCATTCCTGAAAGGCCAGTGGCCCAGTGCCCTCTCTCTCTCTCTCTCTCTCTCTCTCTATATATATATATATATATATATATGGGTGATAAGTTTTCAGCGACAATTACATTCATTCATTCGGATGGGTGAGGTGGTCCATTGTCCCTTTGGCAGTTGTCTCACTGTTGTAATAAAACTGTGTTTAAAGTCCACCTGTCCAACTCACCAAAACCTCTCTGTACTTTCTTCTTCAATAATGATTTCCTTAATTACCTACCCAAAAAATATAAAAGAAATTAATAAAAATATATATTAGCTTAAAATTAGAAGAAATAAAAAAAAGAAAAAAAAGTCAATTTCATGAATTTTGCGTTCCTGTTCAATTCTTTTTTCTTTTTTTTCTTCTTTTTCATTTTTCATGATGTTCAACAATATTAGGCTATGGTTCTCAATTTCTTTCCTTTTTTTGTTTTTTGTTTTTGTTTTGACAAAGTGTTCAAATCGTTTCTTGGTGTGTACAACATCTGTTATTTTCAGCTATATACCACATAATTCATTTAAATAATGTTATATGTTTAAGCCTTAATTTTAGTAGTAGCCATATTATATTTATTTGAGAACTAACTTACAATTTGATTACTTAGCAAAATAAAAAATAAAAATAAATTTACAATTAGATGTTTTGTTGCATATACAACCTCAAGCTCTTATGTTAAGTTAGTATAATTTTGAAAATGCTTCCATGAAATTATTAAAAAAAAAAAACTCAATATATAAGTGTCTCCACTAAAAAAAATTAGATTTAACCCATTCCCTTTCTCTCTCTCTTTTATGTTTTGTTAGGATAGTTTGAATTTTCTTTTATCTTGTTGTTGTTTAAAGATATTCTCTCTCACATAATTTTCTAGAAAAAAAATTGGTGTGAACAATTTTAATACCTTTCAACAAAAGGTTGGTTAAAAAGATACTTTTGCATCACCTTTCAAAAATAAATGAATACTTCTGCACTAAGGAAAAGAAATGAAGGAAAAAGGTTCCTCAGTTGTTTGTTTTGACAAGAAACTTAGACATTCATTTATTTCAAGATATTTTATATTACAATCGTTTTACTACGTTGTTAATAGAAACACACTGCTAAAGCAAACACGTGACACTACTTTATTTTATTAGTGTGTTTATATTTGTTCATTGTACCAAATACATGCTACAATAGTTATAAATATAATTTCTCAGTTTGCCCACACTCAAAAGGAAATACTTCTATTTTACTTTATAGTAAAAAAGTTTGTTTATTAACATAGGCATTTTTATTTTTATCGACAAGAGGTGGTATTCACCCATAAGGTGAGACTAGTTTCACTAGACACACGCAACACTTCACAAGTTTTGTGCATCAGACAAGTCCGAGTATAATACTCGTGTGAATTTAATTAACTCCCCCTCTCTTTTAATTTAAAAGGAAAGAACATAACGCTGGCCACTAGGCCTTTGCTACTAGCACACTATTAAACCATGCCAAGAAATGGTTGTAATATATTTTATTTAAGAAAATAAAATGGAGTAATTTATTTATATATGTTAACAAACTCCATTGAATTTGAAGTTTTGAACCATATATGAAGGATGAAGCTAGAATAGATTTCATTCCATTGAAGCGCAATCCCAATTCCAATTCGATTTATGCATCCCAAATTCCTAAATATATATATATATATACATAGTGAGAGATACTGTAGATTCTTCTTAGTGAACAAAATGAATAACCCATCTAATTCCAATTCAAAGTTGAATGTTTTAGATTTGGATCATTATAAGACATCAATCATAGGAGTAACTTGGATCATGATTCGACACATTAATTGACAAAGATTTACAATCAAGATACATACATACATATATATATATATACATATATATATATATATATATATATATATATAAAGAAAAGAAGAATCCATATCAAGTTTAATTTAACATAGACTAACATGGCTGAAATTGAAACAACAAGGTCTAAAACCAAATCTAAACTGATGATATTGTATGATGAATGTCTGAGAATATTAATTGGAGGATGTCAAGCACCATCATTGCTTCCTTTCTCATCAGCAGCAGCAGCAGCAGCAGCTGCTTTTGATTTGGCATCAGCATCAGCATCAGCTGCAGCCTCCACGCAGCAGCCACTACATTTTCGCTTCACCCACCCAAAACAGCCTCCTCCATCATCATTGATGCTCTCCAATGTTGTCCGACCTGCATAAACCCTACCAAACACACACGATATTACTGTGAGAATCGCTAGCACCGACATCACTGCGAAAAACGGACCAATCGATCCCCTGGAGCTGCTCGACACAGCTTCACCAGGATTAGGCACCACTTCCTGAGGCTGTTGCTGTTCAGGCAAGGGCAAGGATGGTGGTGTTGTAGCCATTACTTGTTAGAACCCCAAAATGGTCCCGGCTAAACTATATATATATATATACACACACACACACACAACCATTTTTTTATTTTTTCTCCCCAAACTTTAACCACATGCACACCCAAACTTATTTTTACACGAGAGAAGAACTACAATGCATCTGGTGAATTTTATCTATACATACACAACACTCATAGTAGAGCCCACACTATACACACAGCTGATATTACGCAAGTGTATCTATATATGAGACATTATAGGTCTTCGCGAACTACAATGTATCTGGTGAATTTCATCCGTACATACACAACACTTGTAGTAGAACCCATACTACATGCACGACTGATATTACGGAGGTGCATCTATATATGAGACATTATAGGTCTTCGCAAACTACAATGCATCCGGTGAATTTCATCTGTACATACACAACACTCGTAGTGGAGCCCAGACTACATGCACAACTGCTATTACCTCGGTGCATATATATATATGAGACATTGTAGGTCTTCCGCTTTAGAGAGATCATACATCTGGATTAATGCTGATTGGGAACATACGTATACACTAAGTATTGAGTATGTATTTGATATTATCCATATCTATGAAATAAAAAATGAGAAGTGGTAGGCATGCCTTTAATTAACTGCCCTCTTGAATTGCATGCATGAGTGGAAGACAACATGGAAAGGCTAAAAGCATTCATTTTTTGCAATTTTTAGTTGAAGATGGTTTCATATATATATATACTAATGTTTGCATATACGGATGGGCTTATAGGAAGTCAGGCTTTTTCCATAAAGAAGATAAAAAGAGATTCCAGTCCTAAAGTTAGAATCGCATGTGATTGGTTTGGTCTTTCTTTCCTTGATGATCGATAACATGACAAGCCTAGATCCCAACAGATCGATTTAAACGATATTAAATTAATTCACTCATATATATATATATATATATTGGCCACTTTTATTTTTCTATTTTCTACTTCTTAGGCTCGTATTGAATTTGGTATGACTTTGTACAGTACACGTGGCACTAACGTGTGCAACTTCAACCAGGTGTGCGCAGATTGTTGATGGGGGATTAAATGAAGGGATACCTCAAAACAGGAGACCTTTTCATGGTATTATTAAAGAGGTAGTGAAACCACTGTCCATCTGGTTGTAAATGAAAGGACCGCAACCTAAGAAAGCACCATTGCGATATATATATATATATATATATATATATATATACACACACACACACACTCAAAAATACGGTCAGAATATGTCAAAAATTAATAATATAAAATATGTTGTAATGGTAAATGATGGACAACTGTATTGTAATAGTAAATAACAGAATTAATATATAATTAACTACTAAAGTTAGGAGAGAGAAAGAGAAGATAGAGAGTGATACATATAACACTAGGAGTATATGATATTCAGATATAGAGAGAGTAAGATAAGAGAGAGATGTCTGTTATATTTAACTCAAAAAATCTGTATCAGATATACAATTCAACATATTATATTTATAGGCAAGGTAATGGTGGCAAATCACATGGGTGAGGGGCTGCTATGTTTTTGGATTTGAACAGAATATGTGCAAGTGGATATAGCTATTGTGTCACCCCACTATTCATATATACACACATCAGCCTTTCTATGTTGCAAGAAATGAAGAAACATAAGTGAGTGGACCCCACTGATATGCAATACTCCCCCTTGGGGTCCACAGTTTTATACAATATTCTTGTGTCTTTGAAAATGGTATTGCATGAAAAAGAACTGCCTCGTTAAAAACTTGTCAGGAAAACCCAGCGGGATAAAACCTGATCGAAAGAAAAAGAGTGCAATATGTCAATACCTTTTCAATCAATTTCTCCCCCTCATCAGCATGAAAAACCTTTGAGTTGCCGCATCCCAATATTATGAACCAATTTCTGAAATGTCGTGGTAGGCAGAGCTTTAGTGAACAGGTCTGCTAAATTATCACATGAACGAATTTGTTGAACATCAATATCACAATTTTTCTGAAGCTCGTGAGTATAAAAGAATTTTGGTGAGATGTGATTGGTTCTGTTTCCTTTAATATAGTCTCATTTAATTTGTGCAAGATATGCAACATTATCTTCATATAATATCGCTGGGATATTATTTATTGAAGAGAGTCCACAATTTTCTCGAATATGATGTACCATAGATCTTAGCCAGACACACTCTCGGCTCGCTTCATGAATTGCGAGTATTTCAGAATGATTTGAAGAGGTTGCTGTCATTGTCTGTTTCATGGATCTCCATGATATAACAGTGTCACCACAAGTAAATACATATCCTGTTTGTGATCGAACTTTATGTGGATCAGAAAGATAACCTGCATCTGCATATCCAACTAATTGCGATTTTTGATTTATTTGAATAAAATAATCTCATATCAGTGGTTCTACGAAGATATCTCATTATATGCTAGACACCATTCCAATGTCTGCGGATTGATGCAGAACTGTATCGTGCGAGTAAGTTGACTAGAAAAACTATGTCCAGTCGTGTGCAATTTGTCAGGTACATCAACGCACTAATAGCACTAAGATATGGAATTTCAGGACCAAGCAATTCTTCATTATCTTCTCGAGGACGAAATGGATCTTTCTTCACATCAAGCGATCGGACAACCATTGGAGAACTAATGGATGAGCTTTATACATATAGAATCACTTTAGAACTTTTTCTGTATATGTTGACTGATGGATAAGAATCCTGCTTGGTAAATGCTCAATCTGTAATTCGAGGCAAAATTTTGTTTTTCCAAACTCTTTCATTTCAAATTCTTTCTTTAAATAATCAGCAGTCGTGGTGAGCCCATTGGGAGTTCCCACGAGGTTTAAATCATCAACAAATACTGCTATAATTGCAAATCCAAATCCTGATTTTTTAATGAAAACGCATGGACAGATTGAATTATTTACATATCCTTCTTTTAGTAAGTATTCGTTAAGGCGATTGTACCACATGCATCCAGACTGCTTTAATCTGTACAATGATCGTTGTAACTTAATTGAGTACATCGACCGTGGTTTTGAAGCTATTACTTCAGGCATTTCAAATCCTTCAGGGATTTTCATATAAATATCACTATTAAGTGATCCATATAAATATGTTATAACCAAGTCTATTAGATGCATTTTCAGCCTTTCTATGACTGCCAAATTAATTAGGAATCGGAATGTAATTGCATCCATTACCGGAGAGTATGTCTCCTCATAATCAATACCAGGCCTCTATGAGAAACCTTGTGCCACTAAGCGGGTTTTGTATCTCATAATTTCATTTTTTTTTATTTCTTTTTCATACAAATACTCATTTGTACCATACAGGCTTGACACCTTCAGGTGTCTGGATTATTGGTCCAAATACTTCAAGTTTTGTCAATAAATTTAATTCCGCCTGTATTGCCTCTTTCCATTTTGTCCAATCATTTCTGCGTCAATATTCATCGATGTATTGAGGTTCTGGATCCTCATTATCTCTTGCAATATCAAGAGCAACTGCAAAAGAGAATATGTTGTCGACAAGAACTTCATTTATATTCTATCTCTTTGCATAATTTATTGATATCTCATCATTTTCATATATAACTTCCTTTTTTTGTACCTCATCAAGGGCTATTATTTCTTTAAAGGTTATTATTGCTCCCTTTATAAGTATGGCCTCCTCAGGAATGTCATCTTATTTATATACTTTCTCTTGTACTTTTTTTTTTCGAGGAACAGTATCTTTTGTACCGATAGATCTACCACACTTTAGGCATGTTTTAGATGCATCTGCTACAATACTTATAAATTGTCCAACATGGACATCTATTCGTGCTGAAAAATTGGTAGCAAGGATATGAGATTGTATTACTTTATTTATATCAGTAAATGCATCTGGCAAATGATTTGCAATACCTTGTAAATGAATGATCCTCTTAACTTCAAGTTCTCTTTGATTTGTAAGAGGATCAAAATATGATAATGTCGTGACATTCCAAGTGATTTCATGATGTTATTCAGGCTGTGTCATTTCTCCCCCTAATGGTGGAAATACCACCTCATCAAAATGACAATCAACAAATCTTACTTTAAACAAGTCTCCTGTCATAGGTTCAATATATCTAATGATAGATGGAGAGTCAAAACCTACATAAATTCCAAGTCTACGCTGATGGCCCATTTTTGTTCGTTGTGGTGGTGCAATAGGCATAAAGACAGCACAACCAAAAACTCATAAGTAAGAGATATTTGGTTGTTGACCAATCATAAGTTGTAGAGGTGAAATATTATGGTAAGCAATTGGTCTAATACGAACTAATGATGTTGCATGCAATATAATATGTCCCCAGACTGACACAAAGAGTTTTGTTCTCATAAGTAATGGTCTGACAATCAATTGAAGACGTTTTATAAAAGACTCTACTAGATCATTTTGAGTATGAGTGTGTGCAACAGGGTGTTCAACATCAGTTCCAATAGACATGCAATAGTCATTGAAAGTTTGAGATGTAAATTCTCCGACATTATCAAGACGAATTGTCTTGATTGGATAATCTAGGAATTGTGCTCGTAAACGAATTGTTTGGGCCAAAAATCTAGCAAATGCTACATTTCGAGTAGAAATTAAACAAACATGGAACCATCTAGTTGAGGCATTAATTAAAACCATAAATAACGAAATGATTCACATGATGGGTGAATAGACCCACATATATCCCCGTGAATTATTTGTAAGAAATTAGGAGATTCAATAACATTTGAAGGAGATGACCTCACAATTAACTTTCCTTGTAAGCATGCAATACATGTATAATCACTTGTTAAAAGAATTTTCTGATTCTTTAATGGATGCCTATTTAAATTTTTAATAATTCGGCGTATCATTGTTGACTCAGGATGACTAAGGCAATTATGCCATAATATACAATTCTTTAGATCAGAGCACTTCTGGTGCATCACAACATGTGCTTCAATTGCTCTTATATTCATAAAATATAATCCAGGAGAAAAAGTAGGAAATTTTTCTAAAACATGCTTCCGACATGAAATAGTTGATATAATGCATAGATATTCCATACTCCCTTGATTTATTGTTTCAATACGATATCCGTTATGACGTATATCTTTAAAACTTAACAGATTTCTCTTGGATCTGGTTGAGTAGAGAGCATCATTAATATGCAATTGTGTTTCATATGGTAGCACAATATTAGCCCTTCCAGAACTATCAATTAGGTCTATGAAACCTGATATGGTATTGACATTAGCTTCAGCTAATGTTATATAGGAAAAGTATTTTCTATCTCTAAGGATAGTATGTGTCGTGACACTGTCTACCAAACATATATCTTCATCATTTATCTTGGATGTGGACAATGCATTGATCAAATTCATTTTTTAAAAAGAAACAAACTTCATTACATTAATAAAAGTGTAAACAAAACTGGTAATAATACACCAATAAAAATCAAAGAAAATAATATCTAATCGATGTGGACATTTCGATTATCAGTCCACTGATTATTAATTTCAGTGAGGTCTTCATAGAAATCTGAAATATCAAGGTGATTGATAGCTACCGGTTCATAATTCTCAATAGCATTTGTTTCAATTTCTTTTTCCTTTCCTTTTCTTTTGAGCGAGGCTTGATATAACTCAACGAAGTGTTTGGGCATTCGGCAAGTCTATGACCAATGCCCTTTCATTCTACATCGAAAGCAAGCATTTTCATATTGTTTGGAGGGTGCATTCAGCACACCTTTCAGTTTTTCTTGCTTAGCCCCACTTGCATTTCCTTCATAAGAGTATGGTATATAATTCCTACTAAGAAACTCAAATGGAGTATAACCACCATAATTATTATTTCTGCAGCGGCCACGACCACGACCACGACCACGACCACGTCCTCGACCACATCCACAACCGCGACCATTAAAAGATGCTAAATGTGCTTCAGTTAATGAAATTGATTCGATCGGATGAGATATGTGATTTTCTAATAAAAGCTCATTATTTTGTTCAACCACTAATAAACAATATATCAACTCAGAATATCTTGTAAAATGTCTCTCTCGATACTGCTGCTGGAGGAGCAAGTTCGAGGAATGAAATGTGATAAATGTTTTTTCTAACATATCCACATTATTTTTAGGCTCCCCACATAAGTTCATTTGGGAGCTAATTCGGAATAGAGATTAATTATATTCTATTACCGATTTATAATCGGACAACTTCAATTTTGACCCGTTGTCTCGAGCTCTTGGAAGGATTATAGTTCTTTGATGTTCGAATCTATCCTTCAAATTTTTTCATAATATAGACGAGTCTTTGATTGTAAGATACTCGAATTTTAAATCCCCGTGTATTTGATGGCGAATGAAAATCATTGACATTGCTCGTTCTTGCATTGATACTTTATTTCCTTCTTTGATCGTCTCTCCCAAATTTTTAACATCCAAATGGATCTCAACATTGAGAATCCATGATAGATAGTTTCTGCCCGAAATATCAAGGACAGTAAAGTCGAGCTTTGCAAAATTTGACATTATTAGTATATTATAAATTGGAAGAAAAATATAGTTATAATTTTATATGTAAGTATATTATATTGACAGAATAAAATAAATAACATAAACATGTCACTTCTCAATCGGGAAGGACTTTATATATATAAGTATATTAAAATGACACAAGCATGCCGATTTTTCAATCGAGAAAAATATTTTTATATTAAGTTAAATTAGTATAAGTATATCGTTTCTCCAATCGAGAAAGAACTTTATATATATATATTGAAATGACATAAACATAAATTTCGTACCTTTTATTTGGAAATGAAAAATAAAATTGTCTTTTCAGTTGGTCAAAACCTTGTGCTGATAACGTGTTGTAATAGTAAATGATGAACTACTGTATTATAATAGTAAATAACATAAGTAGTATATAATTAACTACTAAAGTATTATATAGTAGGAGTGAGAAAGAGAATATAGAGAGTGATACATATAACAATAGAAGTATATGATATTCAGATATAGAGAGAGTAAGATAAGAGAGAGATGTCTATTATATTTGCCTCAAAAGATCTGTATCAGATATACAATTCAACATGTTATACTTATAGGCAAGGTAATGGCGGCAAGTCACGTGGGTGAGGGAGTAGTTGTGTTTTTGGATTTGAACAGAATATGTGCAAGTGGGTATAAATGTTGTGTCACCTCACTACTCATATATACACATCAACCTTTCTACGTTACAAGAAATGAAGAAACATGAGTAGACCCCACTGATATGCAATAGAATATATTATTTAAATTAAAAAATATTTTTGACTCATTTTATCCATATTAGCATAAATGAAATTACTAATTTGAAACATAATGTTTGTTGTTTTTGTTTTCTAAAATTTTATATTATTATTTTAATTAGTCCATAATTATATTTAAAAAGGTTAATTTAATTGATGACAACTTTTGGGAGCCTAATTACAAATGCACTAACTTTCAAATAGTATATGATCAAAAAAGAATTTTTCAAAAAGTAATTACAAATACGACAATTTATACTATTTAAATCCAAATTGCCCTTAAGACCATTTACATATCTGTTTACTAAATCTTTTAGTACACAATGTAATAGTTTTACTACATTTATGTAATACTTTTAACTGTATGATGTTATAATTTTATTGCACAAAACATTACTGTAAATGGATAATTTAGTCCTGTGTATTGAGGAACAATAAAAAGTGTCAAATACATAAATACTTTTGTATAAGTTGCTTTTTGAGCCAATACTATTTAAAACTTGACATATTTGTAATTAGGCCACCAAAATTAGTCAAAAATTAAATTAACCCTATTTAAAACCTACATTGGAAACACAATTTTCTAAGAAAAATAATAATAAAATTAATTTGCCAGCCATGTCCTGAAAGTATTCCAAATGTGTCTCAGTGGTGTCCAACTAGAAAAAGAATTTCTAATTTTAGTATACTTCTAACTGTGTCCGACACGTGTCCCAACTGCATTTTTCGCATGCTTGACACTGCCACGATACTCTAGGAGAAGTGTCGGTACTTTCTAGATGGCAACCAGTATTTCTAAAATGTACAATCCTATTACAGCGATCCAGCAATGTTGTTTTACAACATACATTCCTATTATCTCTGTGATGCATATTATGGGCACCTGCAAAATCTCTCAGCTCAAGCTTGACAATTGTTTCTAGTACCCATAGTGTCCCATTACGTGTTGTTCTAGTCCCCACTAAAATCTCAACTGCATTTGAATCGACTGAGTCAAATAACAAACCTCCCCACAAATTCTGCTGAGGCATAAGCCTCACCTCCATTTGTCAAAGGCAATGGGCTGCTGCCAACATCTATAAATGCTCAGTATGTTTCCTTCATTTCCATTCACAAAGAACCTTCATTCAAGTCTCAAGTAGCTTGTTGCTTCAACCTTACAAAGACAGAAAACTAGCAAAAACACCACAATGGCTGATCGATCAAGCAATATTAGCCAGCAAGCTGGAGAGGCCAAGGGCCAAGCTCAGGTTAGACGAGTCGTTTTGCGATTCATTCATGCCATAGACATGCATTGTTAATGACCTAATTGTCAAATGGCTCTTAGAATGATATGATCATGTAGTAAAAGACAGTGATTCAATGAACATGACATTCTATAGTCAATGTAGATGATACAATGTGCAATTATAAATTTGACTTGCTTTCTCTTTTTCAGGCTAAGACAGACCAACTGGCCGATAGAGCAAGAGATAATGCACAGTCTGCCAAGGAATCATGCCAAGAGGTTCGAGATAAACCGAAGAAACATATATCTATAACATATAACAAAATTACATATAACATTTATACTTTTCTGAGAAGTGGATGAAGTACAAGACAGTTCTGATAGTATGAGCAAATTCATAGATTTACATCCACACCATATTCAGAGTTTTAACATGCAGTGAAGCTTATGAAACCATTTTGTTTGTAAAGTGCTAATAACTCCTATATATCCATTCCGTATCATATTATTCTATTTAATTTACACTTTTCTTTCGGTAAAATATATAATATACACTTGTTACAACTAAACTGTGGTTTTAAATTCCTAGGCTGGTCAGCAGGCAAAGGCGAAGGCACAAGGAGCAGCTGATGCCGTCAAAGATGCAACTGGGATTAACAAACAATGCTGATGGATTCATTAATGCCAATCAGTTTCAAGTTATTCTTTATGTTTTTGGCTTCTTTAACTCTTTCATCATCCAGTGATGGTGTTTCATGTTTTTGATCTTATTAATTTCGATCTCCATGTTTTCTGGGCATTGCTAATACAGAGGTTATAGCAATATTGTCCTTGAGTGGTGTACCATTTCCCTACAATAAGTTAATAGAATTTTAATCCACAATTTCTAGTCTCAGAGATGATTTAAATGATCACTTATCTTCTTCAAAATTCCTTTCAATTACTTCAAAAATCTGTTTATCACAGATTCATAGCACATCAGAAAAACAAAGCAAAGTGTTTAATTCATAGTTTCATTCTGTAGAAGATGACTCCTAGTATAAATACAATCCAATCAGACAAAATGCAAGAGTTCTTACTTGGCTACAAAAACACAACACAGAACTCCTGTACAGAAAGGCTGATGAACAGTAGCTAAGGTTCACACATTCTTTATCTGAGCTATGAATTCTTGAAGTTCTTCTGACGTTGCATTGGACAAGCCTGCAGAGAAAAATGCAGCATTTGACACAAATATAAATTAATTTCCTTCAAATTCATTTCACTTGAAGGGGCACTAGAAGAAAATTAACTTGCCAACTTTCATAACCATTACCTTTGCCACAATTCATTCTAAACAAATCACCGTTTGGTATGTGCATCCTCTCTGTTCTACGGCATTGAGTCTCCTCCACACTTTTGGTCTTCAACTTCTCCATTTTCGCACGAAGCTCTGATGCAGTTCTTATCAACTCTGCAGGAAACCATAATCTATTTAAAGATTTATCATTTGAGAATAGTTTCAGTTCAGCATAAACTATTACATGAGGACCTTCACAATTACTGTAGCCAGAGAGTCAGTGTACTTTATAGCAAGAATTTCTATTTGTATCATAGTAAGTTTTTAAATGAATTGACTGAAGAGAGAAACTCCTTGGCTCATATTGACAATTAAACATCAAACATCCTTAGAGAAATGGATTATATAACTAAAGAGCAGTTCTAAATACCCCCCCGGCGCAGAAAAGAGAGAAGGCAATTATTACATGTTTATTTCAGGAATCTCCAAGCTGATTAACTCTTAGGTCGTGAAGTGGGGGAAGAAAAAAAAAACTCTTGATCTCAACCGCTAGATATAATTTGTTACAAAGTCAACTATTTTAATGTGCATATAGTGGAAACCTGGCTAAAATAGCAATGGCTGGAGAAATCCCTCTGACCAAAACAAATATGGAACAGTATAATTAGGAATTATACATTTCCATCTATGGCATATATCTAAATATCAAATCAAGAAAAACAAAACCATACACACACACTCAGATCCAAAAGGAATTCTCTATCTTACATTGGTCACTAGAGATGATTATCCCAGGAACTAAGAGCATTTTCTAGTAAAATTGAACACCAGTCTTCTAATGTCTTCAACACATCCCCTAAAAATGAAACCTTGTTTTTCCTTAAAAAAGATTTACTCGTACCAGCATAAGCTACTTGGCCTGCCTAATAGTACAAGTTACTGTAGTTATAAATTCAAGATATGGTTAATGGCTTGGTCAAATACCTTGGAACATGTCATGAACAGACTGTTGCTCATATAACTGTAGTGCTTCATTAACAGACCCAGCACAGCGATTGCTTAGAACTGACTGCCTTTCCAATGCTTGAAGCTCTCTGTTCAGCTCAGCAGTCTCCTTTCCAACCTGGGTGGTAAATCACAATTTAAAAGGAAATCAATGTGAAAAATAAAAGAATAAACCAATAAACACATAGGGAATTCTTCAGGCTGCAGAATCCTTATTACCGAAGCAAGTTTATCCCTCAAGGAATCTAACTGCACATCCAGCTCTGGATCGGTGAGAGCAGCATGATCTGTTGAACTGCCACCAGGTAATTCATTCTAGAAAGACATTTTAAAAGTACTTTTTAGCTATAAATAAAATAAAACAATAGTAAGCAAGGGCAACTTAAATAATTGAAGCCAACTAGTATCATATTTATTACAGAAAGGGTGACATAAAGCAAAACCATGATGCAAAATCCAAGCTATCATTCAATAAAATCAGTTTGTATTGATTATGTTCAATAAAATCCAGGCTGAGCCTTCATGAATTTGGGCCCCTTTTGGGCCTTGGGCATTTAAACTATGTGATTCAGGCCCCAAACACTGCAGCTTTTTCTTTATTAAATCCTTCTATACAACTGTTGAGCAACCCAAGCTTATTGTCAAACCAAATCCAAGCTTGGATGGTCACACTATACAATCTTCAACCTTACTGCCAATCTGAGACACAATAAAAGCAATTACTTCTCCCCAGCTTGTGGACATCAAAAAAAGTATACCCAATCATGCACACCTTGAAAGTTAAAACCAAGAAGGTTATGGAATAACAAAACCAGTCCATTTTTGTATGAATATATATATATATATATATATATATATAAAGTATTATACTCCACCCTTAAATATAGAAATCAAATTGAGGTAGTCTTTGATCAACTCATCAGTTTACTTCACTGACTTAAAGAAAACGTGAATTGAACCCTTTGAGGTCTTCTATACAACTTTTTTTTTTTCTTTTGCTGCTCCTTCCTTTACATAATCAGGTGTTCACCCCTCAAGGATCGCTCAAAGAATGTCATGCCAAGCAGAAATTTTTTTTTTCCCCAAAAAAGGTCAGTACTAATTAATTCCCAGGGCAAAAGAATATTTTGTTATCCAAGATATAATGTTGATAGTGATAAAAATCCACCATAAAAGTTTTGCGCTAATAACTTATCTAGAAATGATAAAAGGAGGCAATTAATAAAAGCCAAAGTTTGTAATTTTTATTTTATTCTCAAAAGTTCGTTTAGTTAGTTAGGATTAGAATTTACCTCGGATCCATGGATTTGAAGATATAGTATTTCAAGATCAAAAGTGTAAATAGGTAAATTTACTTCTTAAATTACTAACTCACCAATTAGAAATTTTATTTTATGCATTAATATTAATAATCATATTACGGCTCATTGCATATATATTTTGATTCATTGAAAGATGTTTTGAATGTATAAAGTGTCTTTAAATCGAAAAACCTAAGTTTGTAAATTGGAAGGAGCTCGATCGATCAAAGGATCTCAAATCACTTGAAAGCCATTAGACTAGGTTTGATCAAACTTGAATTGGATCGATCAATCAGTGCGGGATTTTATTTCCCTTTCTAATTCCAACTCTAAGACCCTAATTCTTTTGAACTCAAACACTATAAAAACACCACTAAGCTCTCAAACTTAGACAGAAGAGAACATACATACACATCTAGTGAAAGGTTTTTATAGAGAGCATACAGGCACATAGAGTGCATATTTTTCTTTTCATCATCTAGTATCGTGCATTAAATTGTGAGTTATTATTCAAAGTGTTAGTCAACAACTTGTGGTGCCTAAATCGTCATCAACACCAAATCTCTTAAACAAACAACAAACAAATGTTTACTATTCATGGAGATCAAAACACAGATTGAAGAGAAAATTATGTGAGGAGTGAATTTGTTGACTGGCAACTACAAAGTTCGGCGTCAGTTTGGGTCAGAGGTAACTAAGGATTATGTTTAGAATCAAGCAACCTAGTGTCAATATACCTTTCTTCTAATTAGATCTTTTAGCGGATCAAATTCAGACTCGATCTAGCCTAATCCGAGTTGAATCGGAATAGGAATATATGTGATCCGATTTGATAATATGACAGATTATTTATAATTGAATCCATATCTGATTATATAGTTCATCGGATATCCAATCTGATAACCCGATTTGTTAAGAAG
Source organism: Cornus controversa (assembly GCA_026545225.1). Classification (NCBI taxonomy): domain Eukaryota; kingdom Viridiplantae; phylum Streptophyta; class Magnoliopsida; order Cornales; family Cornaceae; genus Cornus; species Cornus controversa. Next base: position 33,856,586 of record CM048845.1, on the reverse strand, counting down.
TGTAATTTTGTTAAAAAATTCAAAATAAATTAAAACAAAAGTGAGAGAATGAGAAAGAAGGACCAAAAAAATATGAATAAAACAAGAGAAGAAAAATTAGATATTTGATTTTTAGTTAAGGAAAAAAACTATGGTTTTGGTGCATAAGTTTGGACTTTGTTTTAAGAGATGTTAAATAACTACAACTTCTGTCTGGACCTTGATATGTTGGATCACTCTTGTAGTTCTATTCTTTTATTTATTTGATTTTTATTTTTTGGAAAGTTATTTCATGCTATATCTGGAATTTTTTTTCCCCTAACTACACAATTTTTTTGTTTATTTTATACATAATTGGAAGTTTAGTTGTAATATCAATTCATGGAAGCATACTTTGAGAGCTCGATTGGGGTTTTATTCTCCTAGATAATTGATGGACCCATTTGGCATTTAGGTTAAAAAAGGCTTTGGATGAATTTCAAAACCTGGAAATTATGTAGGTTTAGATCACAATGAGGGGAATCTTAGTCAAATGACAAGAGCTAAGATTGTTATATGGCAAGAGCAACTAAGTTAGAGCCACCCAACCAATCATAGATTTCTAACGAAACTAATTGAAGTTGTAAAGTACTAACAAGAAGGTTCAGCCCACAAAGAAAAACACTGATTTCACCGACAAAATCCAGTTCCCCAAGGTGTGAGATTGTTACTCGAGCTATGATGCAATATACCGACTTATTATTGTGATAAACTTCAACTGCTTTTGTCCAAATTGATGAATATTTATTAAAACAGCTCAAAAATCAAGCTCGAGCTTGGCTCATTTACTTAATGAATTAGCTTGAGCCAAGCTTTAAATGAGTCAATCACAAGCTTTTCATGAATAACTCGGTTCATTTGCAACCCTACACACGCCAATTATAGTTTTCTAAAGAAACCAATTGAAGTTGTAAACTAAGAACATGAAGGCCCCGTAGTCAGCAAGGAAGAGCACTGATTTTACCAAGGTCTATTGCCCAAAGCAGAGAATGTTTCTCAGCTACAATGCTATATAGATAATTATCTACTCATTACTGTGATATACTTCAATTGCTTTTGTCCAATCTGATGAACATCTGCCATGTGATCAATGTTTTTACAAATATATTTAGTATTACAATACATGTTGTAAGCCAATCATCTGTTATATCTTTACAAATATGACATCGAGATTAACTTTTTAATTAACGAGCCAAGCCCAAGCTTTTCAAAAAAAGTGGTAAGCCGAGGTCGAGATCAACGTTTCACAATCCTAAACCGAACTCACAAATGAACAAACCGAGCCCAAACAAAATGAAGATTGGCTCAGCCCTGTTCATCTGCATTATTCTGCAACCACGTTTACACAATCTCCTTGATATATATATAGAGAGAGACCTTTAGTCATATATATACTTTTTAACATTGATTTTATTTCATTTAAAAATATATATACTAATATAATGGCATTCTCTTAATTTTATTTATTTATTTACAAAGCAGGAGTACTTTGGAGAAATCAATTGAAAACTTATTTTAATTTGGTCTAACCAAACACTGAAATGGGAATGGTCATTCGATTCCAACATCAGTCTCTGTCAGTGGTATGGAAATGACCATTTTATTCCCCTACTATTTTTGTTTCATTCCCACTTGCATTCCATCCCTACCTGGATGTACCAAAACTAGCATAAAATGAAAAAGGGCATCATTGCATCAACACAGATCACATCAGTAAAATATAAATACATAAATCATGCAATATTACTGGATGATCTACGCACTCATGTCAAAGATTATATAAGAGCATACAAATGACAACTCCAAAACTATACAAATTAGAAGACGTACGGTTTTGGGTAGGGAAAACCCTTGTGGAACGCTAAAACAGTGTTGTAGACAATACGTCTCCCACATAGCCAATCGCTTATCCAGAACTGATTGAATCATGTTTCGAATGACAGCCACACCCTGTGAATAAAATAATCACAAAATCAAAAGTATAAAAACCCTAAAAAGAACAAGAAAAACATTAACAATCCGCCGAAGTGATGAATTAAGCTGGAATCAGGAAATCAACAGACACGGAATATTGAAAATTACAAAAATAAGAAGGAAAAAATGGATTTACCTTGTTTAAATCGTCGGAGCTATCTGTGCCCTCGACTTTCAATAGTGTCGATGCCTCTCTATATGAGCAAGAGCAGAGCATAATTTACAAGTTCAACAAGTAAAAAATTGAAACACTAAACAAATGTAGATTATATACACACACATGTATATATATATAGAGAGAGAGAATTACTGATGAAAGAAGTCGAAAGCCCCATCGACTAAGTCGTCAACTAAATTAAGAACCTCGTTGATGAAAAGCTGGGGGTTTAGGTTCAGTGAATTGAAAATCGCCTCGCTTTCACTAGCTTCCATCTTCACGCACTTGAAGACCGAGAATGGAGAGAGAGCTGAGAGAGAGACTATAAAAGAGTTCAAATCAAAGCTATTTTCCCGCCAAATGAACTCTCATGTTACAGAAATAGGATTGCATCGCTTTCAAACGATTGAAAATCTTTTTCGGAGAGGTAAGAAAAGGAACCGTTACCGTCAAGATGGTCCAGTAACTATTCATTTCAAGGCTAAATTACGTTAATACCTCCTGTGTTTGCCTAGTATCACACAATTTGGTTTTAACCGCTCCGTTTAATGGTCAAACCGTCAAAATAACCTATACCATTTGGTTTTGTCAAAAACCAGTTTATGGCAGCGAATACAGGCGACATATTAGCATTAAAAGGATTTTCCTAAACTCTAAATAATAGATGAAAAGACCAAAATAACACATAAATACTTTATAAATTTTCATTTTGTATTTATATAAATTTTTAAAAATTCTAAAAATGTCCATGCACTTGCCTCCCTCAATTTTTATAGAGTAAATATCATTGATACCATCTGAGGTTTGATATATTATCAATCGGCTACAACTTTGTGTAATTTCATCACAAACAGCATCTATCAGAATTTCTAATTTTTTTAATAAGTGAAATATCATGATTGTTCCTGATTATTTAAATGAATTTTAATACAAAAATATCATAATAAAAAAATGACAAAACTACCTCTCATGACTGCCACTGATCTCTCTCTCATCTCCTCCTCCAACCATTGCCACTAACGACAACCATCATCTCCTCCTCCAACTACTACCACCAACGATAACCACCGCCACCAACACCAGCCACCATCCCTAATCACAAAAAATTTAAGGTTTTGGGTTCTTATAATGGGCTGGTTTGGGTGGTGGGTTTTACGTTGCCAGTGTGGGTTGGGATTATGATGGTGGTGACTGTGGTTGTGGTGGCGCCGCCAGGACGAATGCAGTAACATCATGAACTCGGAGATCCCAAAATCCCAAAGACAGAGGGAAGCTTCGAATCTTCGTTTCTACACATCAATAGTCTCCCATAGATCTTCACAACCTCAATCGTCAACCACCATAATCTGATCAAAACTTTAATTCATCCAAATCAATCATTAAAATTGATTACTAAACTCGTCGGACGATCTGCAATTGGCTCCGATCAACTTCAATCCCGTTGAGACATCAGTTGGGGTGGTGGTGGCACCGCTAGTTTAGGTGGTGGGTTTTATGTTGTCGGTGTGGGTTGGGATTGTGGTGGTGGTGATTGTGGTTGTGGTTGTGCCGCTAGGTGTGGGGTTGGGATGGTTGGGGTGGTGGTGGCGCCGCTGGTTTGGGTGGTGGAACCTAAATCTGACACACACACACACATATATATGTGTGTGTGTGTGTGTGTGTATACGTTTGTGTGTGAATACAGAAAAATTGATGGGTTAGATTGTGAGGAGTAAAAGATAAATTTGGTGACTGTGGTTAGGATTGTGGTGGTGGTGACTGTGGTTGTGGTGGTGCCACCAGGTGTGGGCTTGGGATAGGCGGTTGCCTAAGCCCCCAAATTTTTTAATTTTTTGAGGGCTCCCAATTTCTACTAAGCCCACTAGATGTTATTTAAAAAAAAATAGTAACTAATAGCCCAATACACTGGTCTGAGCCAAAGTTTAGTAACAAAGAGTCAAGTGGGCCTCATTTAAGAAATAATGATAATGGTCCAATACAATGGTCTGTGCCTCATTTAAAAAAAAATTACTACTAACTATTTGTCCTAGGTGTTTTCTTTTTTCTTCTTTCAGAACTCCTTTCCTTTTATTCTTCTATCTTCACAACGAGCAGCAGTAGGCGGCAAGGCAACGACTTTCATTTGTAGATTGTGATCCAACCGTTCACCAAAGTCTAATTTGTTTAGGTAAGTTTCTCTCTCATTTTTAATTTTCTAGTTCTATACTTCTAGAAGGGGGAAATATATCTCTCATATCAGATTGGGATTTAGGGTTTGAAATTATTTTTTCAAAAATTAAGGGTTTGAAATTTTCGATCCTTTGATTTGGTTCATTTTCTCTATTGCTTAATTAATATGTTTGTTGTGGATATTGAATTTGAATGCACAAAAGTTGTGGGTTGTGATTTTGTCGAGTAATATCTATATAAAAAATTAAAGTTCCCTAGAGATGAGAGAGTGAGGACATGACTTGTTTTGGGCTCTTCGTGAAATTGCATAGCCTTGTGGTTGTGGTAGAAGTCAGACTAACAACCTGATATAAATTGTTAGTATTTTTTTAAAAAATTTGTCTTTCAAAAGTTTCCATCTAAAATCTAAACCAGCCCTTTATGTAGGCTATAACCTATGTTGTTTTTATTTTTTTGGCCTTTTATATTTTTAATTTGTTATTATACTGAAATTCTCTTATAAAAATATTTTATAGGTGTATATTTGAGTTATGTCTACTAGAAAATATCAATCTGGGCATGAAATGAAGAAAAAAAGAAAGAAAGAAGAAGAATTGATTCAATTCAATCTCAACAAGGAGCTCTTCATAAGTTTTTATTTAGGAGTAATATACAAATAGAGAGTTTAGATGAAGAAAATTTGAATAAACATGAAGATTTGGTAAATGAAGAAGACGTGAATGAGAATCAAAATGAAGAAAATTTGAATGAACATGAAGATTTGGTATATGAAGAACATATGAATATGAATGATAATGTTCCTTTGAACATTAATGATCCAGGAAATTGAAAAAATATTGATAAAAAAATTGACAGATTTTTTAGTTAAAAGATGTCCTACAAGAGATACTAAACTTGAAGACTTTCCTAAAGATTCAGAAAATAGACATTTCTCTTTCGCATATTACATTCGACACTTATCAAATGGTGAAAAGCATGATAGGAAATGGCTAATCTATTCAAGTACTTTGGACGAGGTCTTTTGCTTTTGTTGTTAAAGAATCAAAGTACTTTTCAATCATTCTTGATTGTACTCCGGATGCAAGTCATGAATAACAAATGTCACTTATATTAAGATGGGTGAATATTTCAACAAGTCCAATAAATGTACAGGAGTTCTTTTTGGGATTTTTAAAAGTGGATGATACATCAAGGCAAGGGCTTTTTGGTGAACTTGTAGATGTTTTGAAAGATCTTGAACTTGAAATTGATGATGTAAAAGGACAAGGGTATGAAAACAGGTCTAATATAAAAGGAAAACACAAAGGTGTACAAAAAAGATTACAAGAGATAAATTCTAGAGCATTCTACACACCATATGGTTGTCATAGTCTTAACCTTGCACTTTGTGATATGGCAAACTCTTGTTCTAAAGCTTCATCTTTTTTTGGAGTTGTGCAACGTATGTATTCATTGTTTTCATCTTTTACAAAATGGTGAAAAGTTCTTACAGATAATGTTAAAGGTTTCACACTTAAACCACCATCACAAACACGTTGGGAAGGTCAAGTTGAAAGTGTTAAAGTAATAAGATTCCAAGCTCCAAATATAATAGATGCCTTAATTCACTTAGCAAGTACTACTAAAGATCCCAAGACAAAGAGTGATGCTGAGTGTTTAGCAATATATGAAATTGAGAATTTTGAGTTCTTGCTTGGTATGGTTATTTGGTTTGATATATTGAATGTTGTTAACAAAGTAAGCAAAATCATGCAAATAGAGGACATGCAGATTGATGTTGCTATAGATTTCTTAAGAGGACTCATTTCTTTTTTTGAAACTTATAGAGAAAATGGATTTGATTCTGCTATGATTGAGGCTAAAGAGATTGCAATTAAAATGGAAGTTGAACCTATATTTCGGGAAAGACATGTCATTCGTTGAAAGAAACAATTTGACGAAGGTACTAATGAAGAGATCACACAATCGGCCGAAGAATCGTTTAGAGTTAATTACTTCACATACATAGTTAATCAAGCTCTTTCTTCACTTAAGAGTAGATTTGAACAATTTCAATAATATGATGACTCTTTTGGATTTTTGTTTAACTTAGAGAGGTTGAAGTGCGTAGATAATGATAGTTTGAAGTGTTCATGTCATAACCTTGAAGATCTCCTAAAACATGACATGATTTCTGATATTGATGGGATAAAATTATTTTCAGAGCTAAAAGTCTTAAGAGAAGCTTTACCAAGAGGAACAAGAAAGGCAATTAAAGTATTGAATTTTATAAAAAGGTTAGATTATTATTTTTCAAATGCTTGGATTGCATATCGAGTATTATTGACTATCCTAGTTACAGTTGCATCTGTTGAGAGAAGCTTTTCAAAGTTGAAGTTGATTAAATCTTACTTACGGTCGACGATGTCACAAGAGATATTGAATGGATTGGCTATGATATCTATTGAAAAAGATATGTTGGAGAAACTTGATTGTAGCACTTTAATTGATAATTTTGCATCTTAAAATGCAAGACGATCACATTTTGTATAGACCGTGCCCAATTTTAGCCGATTTTTTAATTTTTGTCATTTATTACTTTAGACGCATTTTAAATGATATTTAACATGTTTTGGATGCGAGGAACATGTTTAGAAGGTTGGAATATAGTTTTGGGAAGTTTTTGGGACTTTTGAAAAAGTTTTACTTTTTGGTCAACGAGGGCCCGGGATTAGGTTAAGTGAGTCCGGGAATTTCAGAAAAATTTTGAGAAATTTTATATTTGACTATGGACTAAATGAAATGTTTAGAGTGTTAAGGAAGTGATTTCGAGTCCAACGGAGTTTTCAGGAATTAATTTCGAGCTCAGGAAGGTACATTAAGTGGCCCGGGGTAAAATGGTCATTTCGTGCCCCTAGGGTTGAGATAAATATCTGAGAAGTTAGAGATTTTCATTTTTACGGATCTCTCTCTCTCTCTCTCTAAAGCTACCACTTCGTCTCTCTCCCTTCTCTCTAGAGTTTGAAGGCCTTAAGGTGTGATTTGGAAGATCTTGAAGAAGGAAAGTGTGTAGAGGGCGTTTAGGGCTTCGGTTTGAACCGATCAAAGTCTACATTTCGTGAAGTTGAGAAAGTTGAAATTTCTCAAAGTTGAATTCAAAGCTTGAGAATTTGAGGTAGGGGTGCTAGACTCATCTTTACTTTAATTCTATAGGTCACATATTTGTGACATGAAAGATAGATTGGGATTTATTGAGTTTAGAGTTTTGTGTATATGTATATATGTATGAAAATGTAATTTATGCACATGGATATGTCTAACATGTTAGTTAGGGCTTATATATGTTGTGTATGTGCAAATGAGACTATGAATGTTCTTGATGAAAAATGTGTTCATTTGGTAAAAACATGAAAAATGTGAGTTTTTATAGACTTGTGCATGAAAGATATGATTTTTCTTGTAAAATGCATAAGTATGATGATTTTCATGATATGAGTTTGATGACATTGTGACAATTTTGAGGTGAAAGGAAAATGCATTGATTTGACAAAAATGCATTCATGGTATGGAATAAGTGCATTGATGTGATTATGTGCACTATATGAAAAATGAGTTTTTGGGGCGTGACAACATTGAGAATTAAGGTGAGGGAATGGTCCCTAGGATGAAAGACCCAAAACTTGGCCAAGAGGAGGCGCTCCCTTCGGGTTAGCAACCCGATAAAGCGTAAACAGAGTTTGGGTGCCGAAGAGACCCTTACTATGGATGAAATGATAAGCTAGTCCCCATTGAAGTGATTTTCGGATTTACGTGGCATGAGTTATATATATATATATAACTCATGCCACATAATTTGAAAAATGTGGTTGTTTATGGATTAAAAGCATGTATACTTGTTATGTAGACATGTAGTGATTTCATATGCATCCATGCATGGCCGCCTGAGTTAGAGTGGGGTTGTGTGGATCATTCCTATTAAGCCGCAGTGCTACTTACTCCCTATTTATATAAACTTTTTCAGATAAGGCGCCGATGGAGGATGAACCATGATTTGCTCAATGGACCTTGTTGGGTTTCTTTTTTTTTTGGATTTTTGATCTTTTGGGATGTAGATAAATGTCCATGCCGGCTTGTGGCATGTTGACTATAGTTGTAGTGTTGCTTTTACATTTGTATCTTCTTTTGTTTATGAACTCCAAATGTAAATGCCACACTTGTAGGAAGGAGACTTTTGAGAAATACATGTATAATGTCTTCCTTCATTTGAGACTTGATGAATGTATGCTTAAGGGACCATTTGATTTCTTATGTGTATGGCATTATGGAAATGAATTTTGGGAATCAAGGATGGTTTATTCACTTGAGTTTTAGGTGTATTGTGAACCTAGGAAATTTCTATGATTGTGAAGGATTTGAGATTTAAACGCATATGTTGGTGTATGTGAATGATGTTATATCATTTGTAATTGGTGTTGGAATCTTTCATTTATATTATAGACCATGTATGAGAGGTTCTAGGATGACAGAAGGTGGATTGGGCTCTAAATAGACCATATATAGGATTGTTGGAGGACTTGGGGAGAGCATTTCGATCGTGCGAAATGCCCATTTCGCATAATTGAAGCCCCCATTTTGATTGTGCGAAGGGGTGATGATTTATGATGATTTTTAGGGTCCATACATGGGGAATTTTGCACAATTGAAACCCCCATTTCGATCGTGCGAAATATTGCAGGTCTGAGGTCCCGAGAGGGTGATATTTTTGCACAATCGAGATTTTTTTCGCACAATCAAGATGCCAGTTTCGTACAATCAAGATTGGCATTTCGCACAATCGAAATCACTATTCACAGTATTTTTCCAAACTTCGTTTCGACGTAATTTCTTCGTTCTAGATCAAAATTGAGTGTGATTTTTTTTTGAAATTGAGTATTTTTGGATTCTCTATCCAATGGTGTAGGTCTCACTTTCAGATTCTAAACACAGTAAGTTTTGAGGTTTGAAAGTGAGTGATTCTTGAAAGTGTGGACAAGTAAATTTCCACTAAGGTGTATAATTCAATGTAGGGCCTATGGGGATTGGTTGAGATGGATTTGTGTGCATTTATAAGCAACAATTGAGTTAATCTTCCGCAGTAAAAGAGTATAATGAGGGTTCATTAGGTTTAATGGACAGTTAACCTCCGGTCTTTCGGGAGTGGGGAAATCGTGGCGTTATGGCATGGTATCAGAGATGGATACTATTGCATTAGTGTGGTTGAGATAGTTCATGAGGTTGAGTGAACGGATTCACACTCGGGATTTGGGGGTCGGTCCGGGGAAGTCTCGGTGGTCCGGATTCCGGGGCGTGACACATTTACTTTGATATGAAGTTCAATTTTGATTTTTGTGACTAAAGCGTGTTGAATATTTTCTTTTAATTTTTTATGTGAACTGGATCGTGCTATTTATAAAGCACCAAGACCAGGATTTTTTTTTCAACATTAATATATTTTATTTGCTTATCGTCTCATTTTAATAAAAATTTTGCACTCCTATAGAATTTATTCGTATGTGAAATTTTAGGTAGAAAGGGCCCCCATTTGAAAGTCTGCCTAGCGCCTCTCAACATTTTTGGAATCTCAGGGCTGGCCTTAGTTTGGGATGATTGGGGTGGTGGTGGTGCCAGTGTGGGTTTTACGTTGCCAGTGTGGGTTAGGATTGTGGTGGTGGTTATTGTGGTTGTGGTGGCGCCACCAGGTGTGGGGTTGGGGTGGTGGTGGCATTGCTGGTTTGGGTGGTTTCGTTGAGTGAGAGAGAGAGGACATTAGATGATAGAGAGAGAAGATGAAGAGGGTAGGATTTTGAAATTACACATATGTCCAATTTTTAATGATGTGGCAACTCTTATTATTGGTTTTTTTGTCCAAAAATTGTGGGCTTTATGGTATATATATTATAGGAGTGTATGTAATATACGACACAAACTATAGGGGGTGTTGGTGTTAAAATTGCACAAAGTTGTAGCCGCGTGACAATACCTCAAAGCTCAGGGGGGTGTCAATGAATTTTACCCTTTTCCATGCTATCATTTTGTATATATAGAATTTTAAAATTCTAAAAATTGTCTCCACACCTCTAATCTTTAGTCTCTAAAATGATCTCTCAACTCTCTTTCAAATACTTTCTTTAATAAAGGATTATAATTTTGCAAAAAATACAATGACACTATCTGTTATTTGGCTTAATATCACACAAAAACAAAGTTTGTTTATAACTATCGTATATATCTCAAGTGAATTTTCTATCACTACCTCCGTTTATTTAGGTGTGAAATGTTTAATATATTCTTTTTTTAAAAAAAATTTAATAAAAAAAATCAGTGTAATCCAAAAGATGAATTTGCCCCTCTCATAAAATGCTCTCTTTCATCTATATCGAAACAAAAATTCTTGGACAAATATCACTAACATCCTTGAGGTTAGGACCTATTACATGGAGGCAAACTTTTCTTATAGTGTCAGTATAAACCCAAACCTTTTACATTGTTTATCAGAAAAACCTCAAACCGTGTATAGGTAGCTCTGACACTATACAAAACACTTATATGTCCTATAACTTTGTCAAATGACTGATTTAACCTTTAAAATTACATAAAAGACCAAAATACCTAACTCTCTTTTTTTCTTTTCTTTTTCTTTTTCTTTCTATCTCCTCTCTCTCTTCTCTCTCTGCATATATAACCTTTTATCTGTGTGTATGTGTGTGACAGAAGGTGGTAATGGGTCTTTCTCCACAAGATTCTCTTGCATTCTCATGCATTACAACCTAGTTCAAGCCTCAAAGCTTGTCATTTGTCAAACAATGGGATTGCATACTTAATTCACTGAACCCATAATCAAAATTGTGAACCCATATGACAAAGCTGTGATAGATTGAGTATACTCAAAATGGGTCTATGACATTGCACAAAATCAAAGGTCTCCAAAACCTTTGAATTGAGTTGACCCACTTGCATTTGTCAGAGTTTGTCGTCAGAATAATGACACGAGAAAGGGGGGGAGAGAGAAAGAGAGAGTAACGCTTTGGAGGGGGAGAGAGTAATCTGTTGGAAAACCCAGGTATTTTCTCCAGCGAAACTCACTACTGGAGGAACCTAATTCGTGGAATGTGTGCCTGTGTGTACTAGTGTGTGCATCGAAACATGTATGCGTATTACAATGTGAGCCAAAACATGGATGCGTATTACAATATGGGTTGGTTGGAGTTGTTTGTGGCAGTGGCCTTAGGTTGTGCGATGGCAGCAACCAAGTCGATGAGCTTCAGCTTCGGTAACGGTTGAAGATGACGGTGAAAATGAGGACTGAGGAAGGCGTTGAGTCCATCGACGACGAGGCTTTCACGATGGCGAAAACAATGGTTATGCCGGGATGAAGAGAACAACGGCTGACAGACGGCGGTGGTGGTGCAGGCTATTGTAGTGGTTCAGACGGTGGATACAGCCATGGTTCGGCAGTAAGCTTCGTTACAGCAACGTTTTGGCTAGTATTCAAGTTTCAGCAGTGGTAATGGTCTGTGCATAGAACTCCATGGTGGATGGTGGTTCCGGTAGTGGTACTTCGGTTGACGATGAACTGGATTTTGGGTCATCATCATCATGTTGAGCTGAGAGAGAGAGAAAGATTGAGGAGAGGGAAATAATAAAATAAAATATATATATTAGGGGGCATTCTCATCTTTTCAATTCTTCTTTGCTTCCATTCAAGACTAGTGAGGCTTAGGGCTCATTTGTGAGGGTGATAGGAGCTGCGTCAACGTGGGTGGTGAAAATGGAGGAGACGATAATGGTTGTTAGTGTGATGACGGGTGACTGGCAATGATGACAGAGATAGTTATGACCATCGGCGTGATGCTCTGATTAAGGCAACAATGACTATGGCAATTTGAAGTCCAGTGAAGGAAACGCTGATTCTGATAAACTGCGGCTAAAGAAAATAAAGATGGTGGTGCGGGGTGGATGACGATGTGAATAAATGGCGGAGACACGAAGGAGCTACCGACATTCATTTCGTGGTGGTGGGTTGTGTTAGAACTAATAGTGACAAAATGTATATGACAGAGTAATTCAGAGTGGTAATATATGAAACAACAAATTTATGACAGAGTAATGTAAGATATTGGAAAAGACTGGCTTGGATAGGGAGGCATAGAAAATGTTATCCTAAAGCTGCAAAACCTCCCTACGTGCAGGGATGAGCGATCTTATACAACTCTAAGATACAACCTAATCTACCAGTTGACTTCTTCAGGCACGTCCAAAGAAGACAAAATTGCACCCGCCTTGTGTCGAATTGCCCATAATATATATAAATGTAAAACATGTAAAATGTAATAGAAGTAATTATATTAATAGAAAGAACGAACACTTTTTCCACTATGCAATCTGCTGGGAGACCTAACTTTTATACACATCCATGCCTAACTTCATCACCTACTTTATAGGCACGAGATCATGTAATATGGCTCCCGAATCGCGATTAATAGCCCAACCGTTACCAAATTACATACCAAGTCAAATAAAATAAAATAACTTACTGAAATTTTAAAAAGTTTCCTAACAGTCCCCCACAACCTTTTAAAAACTTCTTAAAATAATATATAAGATTATGTAAGGGCAATATAATACCATGCAATAGGTACAAGAGTCTTCCAGACTTGAACTTGCACTTAGTGTCTATAATTTTCATTTGAGGGATTTGAGAGACCGAGTCTTGAACTCGACCCCTTGAGCCAAATTTTAATATGTCACACACACAGTATTGACTATAGGGTAGGTGCACGGGGTAGCACTAATAATGGCTATACACGTGTATCTTGCTTCTCATGAGAGTTTTTAAAGAACAACCCAATTTTTATAGTCACAGCCCCACGACATCTCTCACTTAAGTGAATCCTCTAAGGATATATGTGACCTATCCCCTGCGAGAGTATTCTCGCTTTGGATTCATTCAGGAAAATGCCCTTCCTAATGTCACATCACACAGCACTATGCCATAGGGATGGGTAGGAGAGAATCTTCGTGAGAAACTTCCTAATAAAACAGTGCTATATAAGAGTCATGCAGTGCGGATTATTTCTTCCCATTGAATCTTTTTCATGAGATCTCCAATCACAAAGGACGGGTTACCTCCGTAGATGAATCCCTTATGGGCTTAGGCCCATCCCCCTCGACATATCTAGGACTACGCTCCTAGAAATTCAAAGACTGTTGGTCCATTTACATGCCTCCTTATATTTGTTTTCTTTGTACTTTCTTTACTGCGTCGATACCTCCACGTGTCATTTTCAACACCTATGCAGAATCATATAATGCATGTATTAGAGACAATAAATTTTTTATACTAAATACCTTTACAAGTGTATTCAAGAATGATAAGAAAAAAAATACAAAATTCACCCATTCCACCAATTTTACACTTTTCTATTTATGTCACAAAAAAAGTAAATTAGTTTGGGTATACTCTAAAAATATGTCTAGTGTCATGGTTTTATATATGTGTATATATATATATATATATATATGTATGTATACAGACCTTTGCAGCTTTAGATTGTTAGAACTAATAGTGACAAAATGTATAAAACATAGGTCATATAGAACAAAATAGAAGAGAAGTGTATACTCATTAATATAACTTATATAATAGAATAGAAATATACAAAATTCTACCTCATCTAGAATTTTAATAAAATCTCAAAACTTCAAGATGTAATAAAAAGAACAAAACACAATATGTGAAACTTATCACTATATACATATAGTACAATGTTATATATCACACGTACTTTAGAATATTTTAGAAAACAATAAACTTTAAGATATATATATATATATATATATATATATATATATAATATCTAGAAGTATAACAATAACACAATAATTTAGAGTGGTAATATATAAAACAACAAATTTATGACAGAGTAGAGTAAGATATTGGAAAGGACTGGCCTAGATATGGAGGCATGGAAAACGTTGTCCTAAAGCTGCAAAGCCTCCCACGTGTAGGGATGAGTGGTCTTATGCAACTCCAAGATACAACCCTAATCCACCAGTAAACTTCTTCAGGCACATCCGAAGAAGACAAAATTGCACCCGCCTTGTGTCGAATTGCCCATTATATATAAATGTAAAATGTAATAGAAGTAATTATATTAATAGAAAGAACGAACACTTTTTCCACTATGCAATCTGTTGGGAGACCTAACTTTTATACACATCCATGCCTAACTTCATCACCTACTTTATAGGCACGAGATCATGTAATATGGCTCCCGAATCGCGATTAATAGCCCAACCGTTACCAAATTACATACCAAGTCAAATAAAATAAAATAACTTATTGAAGTTTTAAAAAGTTTCCTAACAAGTTGCAAGAGATATTGTTATTTGTGGTGAAACAAAAGGGACTGCTAGCTTCGGTAGTTTGGTTTTGGGTTTAGGTTTTGGTTTGATAAAGGTGGTTTTGTTTTGGTTGTAAAGTAAGATGGGGTTTGGATCTTTGAGATTTGATTGTGTTTTATGTGGTGGATGTGGTTATAGTGGCTTGCTTATGATGGTGATCAGTGGAGGTTTGAGGGTGTTTGTTGTCTTGATGAAGATGGTGGAAGAGATTAGTGGAGTGTGTCCACAACAATTGCGACAGTGTTTTGGCCGTGGAAGCCATGGCGGTTGTGCTCGTGGGTCTTCTTCTTTTTTGAGTTTCTACACTTTTCACTCTCATCAATTTCTTCTCCAATTCCTCGATTCATCTTCTATCTCTCTCTCTCTATTTGATTTGGCATATGTCTTGCACATATAAGCCCTAAATAATGCAAAAATCTCTACATCTAATCTCAAACTCTAAACAACACAAATCCACAAAAAAATTGATTTTTAGACAGTTGAAGGTACGAATTCAAGGTATGAGGATAGAAGATTAGGGCTTATGTGCGAAATTGAAGGGAAAAAAGCCAAAATTAAAGAGAGAGAGAGAGAGAGGAAAAATCCATAAATCAGAGAAGATAATGAATTTTAATGCTCTGTTTTCCCCCTTTGATTTTGCAAAATTGAAAACATATTAGTATTATATTATTGTTCCTATTATTCAATGGATCAATTTTTTTAGTAGAGGTTCCCAATTTGCAATCTAAAATTCATTACCTTCTTAGACTTTGCAATTAGGGTTTCTCCTTTAAAATTGGGATAATGATGAAGAAGAAGAAAAAAAGAAAGGGTATCCAAGCTAGGGGTAACACATGTCCTTTTGCAAGTCAAGGGAGAGTCTAAAGGGTTTACACGGTTTGGGGGGTCTCTCTAAGGCATCGTTTAGATTGAAGGATTTGGAAGGATAAGGAGAGAAAAGAAAGGAGAGGATAATGTGTTTTATGTTTGGGTACTTTAAATGAAGAGAAATGAGAGGATTGAGAGAGATTTGGAAGGATAGTTATCCCTCCCAATCCCTCATATCATATCCTCCCAAAAAATAAGAAAATTGGGAGGGAAATGATAGTAGGTTAAGTAGTACTTTCATAATCCCGAAACTGCCCTCAACAATTAGAAAAATAAAATTATTATTCCACTGATGTCCCATTAAATATAAAAGGATATAACAATAATTCAGTTGTTATCCTTTCTTTTCTTTTCTCTCCCCTATCTTATCCAAACAAGATAGAATACTATTTTTTTTTATTCAAACATGAATATAAAAGATTGCTATACTCTCATTTCTTTTCTTTTCTCTCAAAACTAATACCATCCACTCCTTTCTTTTCTCTCCTGCTATCCAAACGGAGCCTAAAAGACAGAGCAAATATAGTGGATTTTATACAATAGTTATAAGCAAACTTTATTTCTTTGTGATATTAAGTCAAATCACAGAGGGTGTCATTGTAATTTACCCAATAATTTTTAAGAATATACAAAAAAAAAACCTTAAATAAACCATCCTTATCTACTTCTTTTCCATGTATATGATACATGATGTATTGTAAAGCGCAATTTACTTATTATTTGATTCAATTTAATTATCAATTATTTTTTGATTTGGAGAATCTAACTCGAAATAGTTCAAATTCACAATACGAACACAAAATTCACTCATTATTTTGTAATTGTTGCAAGTGAGAACTTTCTAGGTTTGTAGAAATGTAATTAATTTACTTATTGAAAAATTCTTAATAATTTTTCTTTTAAGAGAAATGAGAGGTACACTAGAACACATGTGTGCATTTGAATTTACTGAATTGTAAATGTAATAATTAAAAATATTATTAATCAATATTAAAATTTTATATTTATTATTTTATTTAAAAAAAATTATTTTATCATTCTTCGATGTCGCCCCCACCCTCAATGGAATTCTTATAGTGATTGTTTGTCGTCTCATGGAATAATTCTCTGTTTTTTATTTTTATTTTTATGGTAGGATGTTGTGTTTTATGATCTTCATGTATTCAATAAAGATCCATCCTTTAAACCAATAAGTGATTGTTTGATGATCTTCAAGTATTCAATAAAGATCCATCCTTGAAAACCAATAAGTGATTGAAAAATAAAGTTATCAATATTGTGCCTCTCATTATTTGCTTCAAATCTCTTTTCATGGATTATAGTTGTGCTTGTGTTTAGAGAGCGTATGTTGTTGTTGTTGTTGTTTTTTTTTATTTTTATTTTTATTTTTATTTTATATATAATGTTACAGTAATTTGAAATCAATTAGGAATGCTTTGACGCTCGGTAGACATTAAAAAATTGTAGGGTGAATCCGAATTACAATTTAGGCCTACTTTCAATTTGGTCCACTTTGGAAATATGGCCCAATAAGTCAAGCAATTCAAAGGCCAGATCCACTACAAATAAATGGGTCATGGGCCAATTCAAGTTATCCAAAAAGTTCAAACCCACTAGGAAATGGGTCAAAGGATAATTGATATATATGTATATATATTTATCACACATATATTAATTGGATAATTATCATCAAAGATAATTATCAGGAGTAAAAGAAGTTTCTAATTTGCCCCTCCAAGAAGCCTATAAAGAAAGGTCCAGGGGGAGAAAACGAAAGGGAGGAAACATCCAAAAGGCTCTTAGAGAAAGCTGAGACTCTGCAGGATTCTTCACTCAAAATTCAAAGCTCCAAAGTATCTAAACCCTAAAGGAGAAGAACAAGCACATCATACGTGCCGTTCTTTACCAAAGTTTCAATCCAATTCAAGATCAATGTAGAGACCGTGACCAATTTTGGCCGATTTTGTATTTTTCGCATTATAATTGCCATAAATGCATTTTGAGTGGTGTTTAACATGTTTTGAGTGTGAGAAATATGTTTGAAAAGTGTTTTAAGGGTTTTGGTAAGTTTTCGGGAGATTTGGAGAAATTTGACTTTTTGGTCAAACCGGGGCCCGGGATGAGACTTAAGTGGGCCCGGGAATCCGGAAAATTCTCAAAAATATTTATTTTTGGGAATGGCTGAGATGAAATGTTTAAAGAGTAGAGGAAGTGATTTTGAGACCGTAGGAGTTTTCAGAATCGAGAAAGGAGTCCGGGAAGGTACGTTAAGTGGCCGGGGGCATTTTAGTCTTTTTGCAAGCCCTATATATTTTAAATATCAGTGGCAGAGATATTCAGCCATATCTCACGCCTCTTTCTCTCTCTAAAGTTCTCCATCTTCATAGCTCTCCCTTCTCTCTACATTTCGGACCCGTTCGGCTTAGATTCAAGACTCGCCGAAGGAGGGAGATACGTAGGGGACAGCTAGGGCTTCCATTTGAACCAAACAAAGTGGTGATTCGGCAAGGTAGACTCCGCTGGAAAATTGGTGAAGTGCTTGGAAGGTCTTCATTTTCGAGGTAGGGGTTCTTCTTCTCTTCTAATTGTCGATTCTAGGGTTTCGGATGAAGAAGAGAGGTGTAGGTTGTGTTTCACATGCTTTAGGATGGTGAGAGGTGTAGAAAGTTGTGTTTTCTTCTTCTCTAGAGTCCTATCTTTTCACAATTGTGTATATTGTGTTGGTGGTAGCATGTGGGTTTGAAGTATGTGAGTGTAAGAAATTGATACATAGGCATTATGTGCTCAATTTGGTGTATATGTGGAAAAATGTGTACCAAGTGTCATATATGTGATTATATGTGAGAATGTGGTTGTTGAATGCATGTTTAGTTCTATGTACTAAAATTATGCATTGAGTGTAGCATGAGTAAAATATGCTAATTTTGAAGTGGTATGCATTTGAGATGATATATGCTTGTGTTTTACATATATGTGCTATATGTGGTGTGTGGTGATGGAAAATATGCTTGTTACTTCTTTCTAGTACCAATGAGCATGAGTTGAGCATGAAAATAAAATATCATGTGTTTATGCATTCATATTGCATATGTGGGAAGTTGCGGAAAAAATGACGCAAATGAGGTGCACGGGGCTTCGGAGTGGTCCAACCGTGTTGTGAGATGTGGTAAAATTATCCACTATGTATGGCCCTCGGAGTGGACCCGCCATACTAAGGCTTAATGCCTAGGATCGGAGTATGTCCAATACTAATGACCCCTCGGAGTTGTCCCGGTCATAGGATGTTTATCGGAGAATGTCCATGATTTGTGAGCCTCGGAGTTGCCTCCTCACTCTATGGCAATCCCATATATTGCTATGGTAGAATGACCTTTCGGAGTTGTCCCGGTCATTGGATGGTTATCGGAGGTGTCCAAGGTTACATGATCCTCGGAGCGGGCCAATCATGTAGGGTATCGGATGAGGACCGAGAAAGAGAGCATTTACTTTCTTAATGCTTGTATGTTTGAACATGTTATACATGATCCGTGATATGTGCAATCCTCTTTAATTGCAATTATTGATGTATTTGTGAGATTGTGGATGTGGCATGTAGTGTATTCGTATGCATTCCATGTAGGTCATGTCGGGTCGGCACTTAGAAGGGTTGGGGAACCTTTATTGAGCCGCAGTGGTGCTCACCCCTTTATTATAAACTCTTTTACAAATAAAGCGTCGATGACGGATGGGATGTGAGTGTCCAAGTGGAACACTAGTAGTGGTTTTGCTATCTTTTGAGTTTTGAGCATTTTGTGGCTATCCATGCCGGCTTGTGGCATGTGACTTCCTTTTTAGTCATGGTTGTACTTTGGAGGATGTAATTTGGATGTATGTATGGGATTTTAAACTTGTTGGGTGTGGAGAGACAACGGTTTAATATATGTAATGCCCATGGCGAAACTTAATTCATTTTGATGATGCTTTCATTTTGAATGGGTTGTGTTCATGAAAGAAATGGTTCATTTTGGTGTATAAATTCAATTATGAATTTGATCTTGATTATGAGATTGATGTTGGAACCTTTCATTTATGTTGTTAATCATGTTTGAGGGGTTCTAAGATGATAGAATATTGATTGGGTTCCAATTGGATCATGTATAAGGCTGTTGGAAGTCTCAGGAGGTGCATTTTATCTTGATCAATTGAGATGCCTATTTCGGTCAATCGAAGTCCCCATTTTGATTGATCAAAAGGGTGATGATTTATGGTGATTTTCGGAGTCCAAATAGGAGGAATTTCGATCAATCGAGACCCCTATCTCGATCAATCGAGATATTGCAGGTCTGGGGTCCCGAGAGGGTGAAAATCTCGCTTGAATTTCGATTAATCGAGATTTAATCTCGATCAATCGAGATTACTATTCACAGCTTTTTCCAAAACTTCATTTCGACGTAATTTCTTCGTTCTAGATCAGAATTGAGCGTGGTTTTTTTTTAACTTGAGTATTTTTGGATTCTATATCCAATGGTGTAATAATCAGTTCCAGATTCCAAACACAGAAAGTTTTGAGGCTCGAAAGTGAGTGATTCTTAAAAGTGTGGGCAAGTAAACGTTCACTAAGGTGTGTGATTTAATGTAGGGCCCATGGGAATTGGTTAAGATGGATTTGTGTGCATTCATATGCAAGAATTAGGTTAATCTTCCATGGGGAATAAGGGTCTATTGGGCTAAATAGACAGTTTAACCTCCGGTTCTCCAACAGTTAGAAATCGGGGTGTTATAACATAGTATCAAACCTTGATACTAATGCATTGAGTGTAATTGAGATTGTTCATGGGGTTAAGTGAACGGGTTCACACTCGGGATTCGGGATCGGTCCGGGGGAGTCCCGGCTGTCCGGGTTTCGGGGCGTGACAATCAAACTCCAGTAACCCTTGAATCTATATCATCAAGGAGATCGAATTAAAGGAATTTGTCTTTCTTTTATAAAAATCTATAGAGATTGTTACCCATATTTCTTGAAATTAATAAATTTGATTTATTTGGTCACGTGTTTTGATCTTATTTTCAGACTCAAAATTTGTGTATACAAATTTATGGCACGCCCCGTGGGACCATCTCTGTCTCTTATCTCTATTTCCAACATCATACATCCAAAACTCCATTCATCAGAATCTATGGCTCCTCCTAAGGTTCATACTACAAATAAGAAAATCTCAAAAGACATCATTGCTGTATTAGCCAATATCAAAATTGCTATAAGCAGTGACAAGAACCCTAAGAAGCCATCAAGTGTTAGTAGCACCTCAGCAGATCTTATGACGCGTGGCAAGACCAAAGCAATTGTTTCGCTTAAGAATCAACAAGATTTGGTGAAAACTAATCTTACTAAACAAATGGATGTGAAAACTCAACATGTTAACACCATTGATCCTCAGGGGGGAAAGAACTTTGACGTTGTTTCAGAAAAGTTGGTGCCACCATATTCACCCCACTTCATCTCTGACGCCCAACTCTAACGTTAGTTCGCTCTTAGAGTCATTACTTGAGATTTCAAAATAATCGGTCATTTCAAATAATGTTGGCTCTCAAGGTTTTTCCTATTCGAATATTGTCACAACTATGATGACTGGAACAACCTCGATGGAAAACCAACTGGCAATTATGGGGCGTGCAATCAAAAACCTCACAAAAATTGTTAAAGAGAAGGACTTGCAGATCGTCGCATTAATGAGTAAGCTTGAAATCCAAAATCGTAATGAGTCAACACAACTTCCTGCGACTACTTCAAATTTAGCCCTTTGAGGTGCTCAATCAAAAAATTTTCATCACACATCTGCGACAGGACATGTGGCTGATGAAACTAACCATGCTTCGCCAGTCGCTTCGCTATCTGTCCAACAATTGCAGGATATAATAACGAACACAATCCAAGCACAGTATAACGGCGCCCTTCAAAGCATTCTCATGTACTTAAAATCCTATACTGAAAGAATTGACAGCTTAAAAATACTAGTGGGATATCAACCACCAAAGTTTCAACAATTTGATGGAAGAGGCCAATCCTAAACAACATGTTGCACACTTTGTGGAGACTTACAATAATGCTGGCATCGAAGGGGAACTCTTTGTCAAGGAATTTGTTTGTTCCCTCAAAGGGAATGCATTTGATTGGTACACAGACCTCAATATTGGGAGTATTGACTGTTGGGAACAGATAGAGCGAGAGTTTCTCCACCGCTTCTACAGTACTCGTAGAATAGTAAGCACGCTAGAACTCACTAATACTAAATAAATGAAAGACGAGCTTGTGGTCAACTAAATCAACCGCTAGTGAGCTCTAAGTCTTGATTGTAAAGATCGTTTTTCTAAAGTCTTAGCAGTCAAAATGTGTATACAAGGCATGCATTAGGAGCTTCTCTACATTCTACAAAGAATCAGGCCTAGTATATTTGAAGAACTAGTTACTCGTGCCTATGATATGAAGTTCCTCTTGCCTTTCCCAATATGTCTAACAACTGTCTTAAAGATGAGGGGGTTGAGTCCAAAGAGGAAGACAAAATACTTCCTAACTCGAACGATGAAATAGATACATCTTATGTTACAAGTATTGTCTCTAAAGACTTGTATCAAGAAACACATCATGTTGTTTCAGTTGTTTCATATGAAGGATCTCAGTTGTATAAGGCATTGAGTTAAGAAAACCTTGGTAGAAGACCGAACTTGTTGGGAACATCAACTTTAAAGTACAAGAAATTTGAGGCAGCTCGCCATAATTCGAACGAGCAAATGTTTGAAACAACCTTTCAACGAAAAGTGAGTAATCAGAAAAAAGGAAAGTAAATAGACAAGGAGCAAACCCTCCATACAAAACTCATTCCCAACTCTCTCATATGAAATATCCTTGGTAAGGGGGCAAGATTCACGCCTGTACTTTCAAAAGGCCTACACATTTTCTCAAACCTCAAAAGAAGAAAGAAGTCTCAAGAAAGGAACAAGAAAAACAAGGGCATAACCAAGGTGACAAATAGTAAGGATTTACATCAAAGAAGTATTGTAAAAGTAATTCTTCAAGTTCTTCTCAAGCAACTTCAAGTAGAAAGGATCAAAAAATTGTGCTCACATGGAGGCCAAAAAGAAAGTTCAAGATGAGAATAGTCTTGCAAAGATCTCGCAAGAATCATTGCCCAAAAACACACGGGTGATGTCTCAAGAGTCACTTTCTCAAAATATCTCTAACAACCAGCAAAACAAAGGTCTCAAACAAGAAAGCGAGGAACAAGAACAAAGTCATCTCTAATTCCAAATAGAATGAGAAGTTGTAAAAATCAAAAGACTAAAGGAAGGAAAAGTGTGGGGACTAAAGCCCGAAGATGCTGCCTGGATCGAATCTCGCAGCATAAGGAAAACATACTGGGTGAGGTTTAATCCTCCTTCATGGACAATAAGGAATGAAATGCCTCTTCTTTCTGGGTGGGGAGAAGAGTTCAAAGGAGATGTTTCTTCTCAAATACAAGAAGAGTACAATGAAGAAACAAAGTAAAAAGGAAATCTCCAAATTGACGCCGAGTTGGTTCACACCTTTTAACACAAGCTTGGATTGTCTTCTAAATGTTGCAAAGTTGAAGAATAATTAAAGCTAAGGTGCTTCCCGATACAAGCCTAAACTGTCAATGTCACTCCTTGACACGAGTGTAAATTGTCTACCAAAAAAAAAAACTCATTGACATGAGTATAAACTGTCTACCAAAAATAAAAAAGATGTCACTCCTTGACACGAGTGTAAATTGTCTACAAAAAAAAAAAAAAAAAAAAACTCCTTGACATAAGTATAAACTATTTATCGAAAAAAAAGATGTCACTCCTTGACATGAGTGTAAATTGTTTACCAAAAAAAAACTCATTGACACGAGTATAAATTGTCTACCAAAAAACAAAAAAAAAAGATGCCACTCTTTGACATGAGCGTAAACTATCTATAAAAAAAAAAATAGCATTCATTGACAAGAGTATAAACTGTCTACCAAAAAAAAAAGCAGTCATTAGCACGAGTATAAACTGTCTTTATAACAAAAAAAATTAAACACTCCTTAACACAAGTATAAACTGTCTATATGAAAAAAAAAACATGAAGTCCTTGATATGAGTATAAACTATCTTCACAAAAAAAAAGCACTCATTAGCACGAGTATAAACTGTCTTTATAACAAAAAAAATCAAACACTCTTTAACACAAGTATAAATTGTCTATCTGAAAAAAAAAACAAGAAGTCCTTGATACGAGTATAAACTATCTTCACAAAAAAAAATAAATTTGAACTACGTGATGCTTTGATCCCTATTCAGGGTACATAAGCATCTTGGAGGATTGTTCCAAGTTCAGTCAACCCAACAAAAAAAATTCTTTTGGCCTGCCGCCAAGACATTGACGATGACGACTTGGCTCACTGTCAAAATATCTTAAAAGTGTTTGTCACACTATGGTGACTTGACTTGCTGCCAAGATATTGAAAACACCCGTTGTGCTGTGTTAATTTGGCCTGTGAAGCAAAACGACCAACCAGTGGGGTTCTTACATTCAGTGTAGTTCCTTTTTCCATGACATCGTTCTCTCGTTTTAAAATGGTTACTATGTTTGCCTTGAAGTTTTTGAACAAAACCATGATTGGTAGAAATCAAAGGTTATGTACTTGACAGAAAAAAAAAGTGTGAGAGAAATTTCAACAATAAAAAAAAAATGTCCCAAAAGGACTGACAAATTTGTTCTAACGGAGCTAATTGACATTGAAGGGACGAAAAGTGTTCTAAAGGAACTAAGTGACCTCGAAGGGACGATAAAGTGTTCCAATTGAACTAAGGGATCCCGAAGGGACGATAAAGTGTTCCAAAGGAACTAAGTGACCCCGAAGGGATGATAAAATATTCCAATGGAACTAAGGGATCCCGAAGGGACGATAAAGTGTTCCAATAGAACTAAGGGACCCTAAAGGGACTAATGAATGGCGTTTGGAACTCCATATTCTGAAAAAAGCAAATGACCAATTTGCGATATTTTGAAAAGCTCTCCCTCACTAGAAAAGGAAGAAACCTGCAAGCATTGACAAATAAATTGAAACTTGCAAGAAAAGAGTTGAGTGACTCACCTATAGTTGTATTCTTTGATGAGTTCAATGGATCTATATGTTGTTCCAGAGGCAACACAAAACTCGAGCAGAGCCCACAAGTAGAAACTGATCTGGAAAAAAAAATTGGTTAATAGCGATCGCAGAAGACAAAGTTGCTACTGAAAAAAAAAGGAGAAAATTTTCTCCTTGCTAAGTTATCACTGAAAAAAAAAGGAGAAAAGAAGTGGAGGCCAAGGCAGATAAGACAAAGACAATCCAGGTTTATGGTGATGTTTGTGAAAAATGCCTAAATTTAACAAATATAAAATCCACGACTATTCTGTGTAGTCTTACTATTTGGGCCATAAATTTCATCTCGAGTATCGGATTAATGCAAGCTCAGAGTTTTTAGAAATCTTATTCATAGGGGAACAAATTTGTATTTCACGAAGAAGCCCTAATTCTGACATTTAAGGGATAAAACACGTGTCTAAATAGTCATAATATTCTGCGCGAACATTACACCAGTTATGGTAATTTGACTATATCCTCTCGACTCAAATATCAGAATTGAGCAAACTCAATGGCTGTGAATATCTAATTTGAAGTCCAATATATTTGTATTTCATGAAAATTTCGTGAATCACATTCATTTAAGGTCAAAATTGGATTTCAAGTCAGAGGAAATATTCTGACAGATTTTCTTCTCAGTACTTTCCTATTTTCTTTTACTTGGAGAACACCCTAGAGGACCTTTATATAAGAAAGAGAGATGAGTAGAAAATTGATTGGAAGAAAAACCTTGGGTTGCGTGACAGTAATTATATAAGAGTTCATATTTTAAGGCATGTGATAGAACAATAAAGGAAACAGTAAAAAAAATGAAGGAGCTTGGTACATTAAAGTAATGAAAGAGAGAGGAAATAAGAAAAAGAAAGTGAAGAACCTGCTGTTACGATAAAGATTTCTGTGAGAAAAAGTGGCTACTGTAGTTACGAGCTCTTCCTTCTTCTGTCGTTGACAATTTGGTGTCGACTTTGTTTCATCAATGCAAATTGATATTAAAAGCCTGACTTGTGGGTTATATATAGCCCACACTGGTTTAATCCTATTTGCAGGTGTATTCTCAAGACTCTAATTCTACTTGAATAAGAAAAAAAAAATATCCTAGTTGGAACAGAATTTTTAAGAGGTGATTCAATTAGAGAAATGAGAACTAGGAAATCATAGTTCCATTCAAAGAAGGAAATTTAAGCAATCCTAATTCATGTCACGAAAAGTGTCCAAAATTTTGATGCTGGGAAATTACATTTAAATTTTTTATTTTATTTCAAGTCTCGTTCTAAATATGTGACGAGTTCGGTAATAGCGCGAGACTTGAAGTGGGGGCAATTTGTAAACATTAAAAAATGGGTAAATTACCTGAACCTACCTTGAAGTTTGGACTAATTACTAACAGCTAGAACTTTGAATATTTTTTTAGTCAACTATCCTTGAGCTTTCTTTAACTTATCTACTACCTCCCTTGCCATTTTTGAATGTGGTTGGATTGGGTGATGACAGGGTGAGGGGGTGATGGTGGTAGAGTGACACAGGGTTCATGGGAACTAAAGCAAGGGTACATAGGTTATTTTACCATTTTTTTTTCCTTATATCAACAATCGAATTTATATTGCTATATTATAGTTAGGGGTATTTTAGTAATGCTAAAAAAATATTAACTTACCTAATGGTTGCAAACTTTGACAAGGGGTCTCAGAGTTACTTTTGCAAAACTTTAATATGTAGGTAATTAAATCAAATCTCAAGGGAGGCCAGGGTAATTTACCCTTAAAAAATTGTAAGGTGAATCCAAATTACAATTTGGTCCACTTTAGAAATATGGCCCAATGAGTCAAACAATTCAAAGTCCAGATCTATTACAAATAAATGAGTTATGGGCCAATTCAAGTTATCCACACTACAACAAATTTGGTCTTTTGTCACAAGTCATTTCGTGGTAAAAAAGTATAAATTTCGTGGCTGAAACCTATTTGCGATGAGAAAGGCTTGGTGGCTTCGTCGTGGGCATAGGTCCGTCATAGAATGTCATTAGGCACGACTAAAAATTTTCGTGGCAAAATAAGAATTTTTTTTGCGACAAGTTTGTTCTTGTGGCAAAATAAGGCCTATTGCCACAAACTATCTCGTCGCCAAATGTTAGTTTTTTTGTGGCTGTTTTCCTTTCCATGTGGGATTTAGTCGTCGCTAATTCCAATATTTTGTCACAAATTTTAACTCGTAGCAAAATAAGTCATATTGCCACAAATATTCTCGTCGCTATATGTTAGTGTTTTTGTGGTCATTAACATTATTAATGGAGGAACAATCGTTGGTAATTCAATCCTTTTGCCACTAAGATATTAGTTGTGGCAAAAAGTTTTTCTTCTACCACAAAGTTGATTCGTGGCTATTAAATTTGATTACCACAAATATATCTCGTGGCAAATAACAAAAATAGGCCACAAAATTAATTGTGGCAATAATTTATCTTCTACCACAGAATTGATTTGTGGCTATTAAATTAATTGCTACAAAAATATCTCGTGACAAATTACAAAAATAGGCCACAAAATTAATCGTGGCAATAATTTGTCTTCTGCCACGGAGTTGGTTCGTGGTTATTAAATTAATTGCCACAAATATAACTCGTGTTAAATAACGAAAATAGGCCACAAAATTAATCGTGGCAATAATTTTTTAATTACCGCGACAAGATTTCGTGGCATTTTTTTTGTCAATTTTTTAATATATTAATTCTTTTCATTTACATATTATAATAACCTGATAGTAATACCAATTATAATACTATTATTATAATATTATCTATAAATTATTAATAATATAAATGAAAAACTAAAATTTACCACGTGTTAAAGTGACAATGCAAACATATATATAATTAATAATGCATAAGTTAGAAGAACCAAAATAGTACAAGTTGCAACATAAACAAATAAAGCCCATCACATAAAAAAAAGTCTTAGTATAGTTTCAGCTCCAATAATATGGACAAAAACGGGCTAGTATCCTAAACAAAAAATTTCAAGATCTTAGACAAAATGAGCTATGAAATCCAAGATATATAAAGTGTTCTAAGATCTAGACAAAACACATTATATTGTCCTAATCAAAGAGCTTGAATTCTTGTAGCACGGGCACATCAAAAAAAGCTTGAATTCTTGTAGCACGAGCACGTCAAAAAAAGCTTGAATTCTTGTAGCATAGACAATCAGCAATCTGCAAAACAAATGATGACTAAATACAATTACTACCTATATAAATTTGTAAATGAAGTTAAAGCTGAATTCTAACATTAATTTATCATAAAGAAAAAAGCTTTATGAAGATCAAATCAATAGGAAACTTCCTATTAAGAGCCTTCAACAATCTATAAAACCAAGGATGTTTGTGCATTGCTTTCAAAACAATCAACTTGTAAAATATTATTACACCACAAATATATCCAAAATGTAATTTTTCGTTTTATTAGCATAGCATATTGATGACTCACAAAGTAAGCATTTATGTTTTGTTACAAAGTTCAAACCACAACTGTATTCTTGTCCAATAAATGAAAGCTACTCCGCATGTGCAAATGAGATTTTCCAAATCATGAATATCATAGAGATAGTATGTGTTGGATGAACCAAGAACTTTCATAATTACTGAAATTAAAGGTTTATATGAATTAGAACTCATGAATCATGAATAAGAATGGATAGCCACCACATAATAAAAGAAGAAACAAGAAACAGGGTTGCATATTATTATTGTAACATGACTTATATTAGGGATGTGGCAACATTTCAGTAAAGTTCTACAAAGTAAGTTTTTCCCACTTGATTTGCTCAACATGCTTTCATAGGGTTATAAGACCTGGAGCAACACAATTCTCAAGATCTAAACTTTACATTTGGGATATTATTTGATTGGGCTTTTGTTTGTTTGTCTTCTCTATTAGTGTTGCTATCAGAAATGTTGTGTTTGCTGATGTCACTTGTTGGTCTACTATCGTTGATGTCACTAGTTTGAGCCTAATGCTACTACTTGGAGTTTCTTAAATGAGTTTTACCAGTTTGTGCCTAATGCTACTACTTGGAGTTTCTTAAATGAGTTTTACTGTATTGATCTTTTTTTTTTTTTTTTTGTTAAGTTTAGTACTAGTAGTATAAACTTTAGAGTCTCTAGGGGCTTAGTCCGTTGGTTATGTAGCTATAATTATTTTACTTGTATGAGTTATTGAGTTTTTGGTATCTATCAGTTTGGTGGGTTTGGGGTTTCATGTAATTGGTGCTTAATCTTAGGGTATGCCCCAAGTAAATTGTACAAATTTTTGGGTAACAAATTTTCACTACTTGCCTATCAATATATATATATATATACACACACACACACACACACAAGATGATAACCCTCCAAGTCAGTTCAATTTGGAGAGTGATTCCACTTTCTAATGTAAAAGTAGACAAAGAGGAGTAACTTACCATGAACGAGAACTGTTTTGTGGTGATATAAATTGATCAAACATTGTTGTCAGATGGTTGAGCTTAGATTGCAAGGAGTTAATCGTCTGTTGTTGTTGTTGGGCATTGCGTTCCTGCTCTGCCTTATATTGCTGCATCTCACGGATTCTTTCCTCTTGTTCCTGCATCATCCGAGACTGATCCTCCATCTTCTGTTGCATCATTTGACTTTGCTCTTGTAGCTGGTGTTGCATGGTCTGAGTTTGCTCCTTCAATTGTGCCTCTAGCTGATTAGCTCTTTGTCTAGCCTCTGCAATCTCAACTTGGCGACGTTGTGAGAGGGTGGTGGGTGCCTGGCCATGTCCAAGACCATTAAAGTATCCTGATCTCTGACCAATTGCTTGGGAGAAAGCTTCAGTTGGGGTCATTAACACCAATTCCGATTCAGATGATTCATTAGATATAGGACGTTGTAGATTTTGGATCATCTTTGCCTGCAAGTGTGAAATACATGGGATGATCAAAAACTTAATGTATGTATAAATATATTATATTAACTTGTTGTATATAAAAGGGATGGTCCTATGCATTTAATATGACTTACCAAAATTTTAGATGGTGCATAATTGAAATTTTTAGTAATGACAGGACAAGGAGATTATTCAACCAAAAATTAAACAGTGTTGAAGCTCTAGTTTAAGTTTTAGACTTACATGCAACTCCTCACATTGTGGTGTCATCCATGTCCCTGTGCTCTTTCGAAAGTGTATTTCTTTGTAGAAAGTCACTAAATCAGGCTCCTCCTGAGTCTCCTGGTTTCTCAATTTCATTTTTAAATAGTTAAAAAAAAATTTTAAGTTAGAATATATAAATTTTACATTATAACTAATAAGAACATAAGCCATACAAGTTAACAAACCATATCATATCGATGTCTCACAAAAGGTTTTGAGCCACCACAATGATTTGTTTTCAGCATCTTCCTATTTGATGTGTTTGTTGTACTCTTTTTCTACATACAAATTTACCAAAGAATTATGAAAACTTCAAAGTACAAAACATATAAAATATAAGTAAATAAATGAGTGAGTTCATACCAAAAATGTATCCTTAAGAAACATGTCACAAACAACCTGCCAATCCTCAATTCTAACTCCTTCACAAGGATGGCGTCGTGCCTCCATGACATTACCATTAAAAGACTTAAAATACTTATGCAAGTCATACTTCCATGATCTGAACCTATCACCAAAGAATGCGTATATGCCTTTCCGAATTTCAGTGACATCCGTCTCCTCCATCTGTATCTCAAACTTACTCTAAAATAATGTTGAAATCACACACATCATATATTAGTTTTCAAGTAGTTGAATAATAAATATAAATATAAAATAAAATATTAGAGTAAAGATTAGTCACCAATTACCATTAATTCTCGATATAACACATCCTTAGTAGTCTCATCCACACATGACCAAGTCCCACAAATGATAGGTGCACGTCTACGGCATATTACACCAACTTCAGTTCCAAAGTTCTTTGCCCAACCACCCACCGGCCTATACTGCCCCTTACGAAAAATAACAACGGGTTTAGGACCATTATTTTCTAAATAGGTAGAGAGTCCAACTCCTCGTGTCCTACCACGTTTTTTCCTTGACATGGAGGCGGCTGTAATAATGACAATAATCAAAATGATTGACAGTCTTAAATGTGACATATTTCATTGAGAAATTAACAAGAAAAAACATAAAAACAATTACAAAGAATTAAAAAGTGTAAATATTACCTGAACCAGATGTGTCAGTTTCAGCAACCGATGTAGGTGAAGGTGTGGTAGTGGAAACAAAAGTCGATGTAGGACTAGGAACGTGGACATCAATGCTTGTGGGCGTGGGCATGGGAGTGGGCGTGGGCGTGGGAGTGGGCGTGAGTGTGGGAAGAAGACTCGAAGTGGGACTAGGAATTGGGACTTCAGTGCTTGTGGGAGTGGGAATGGGAGTGGACAAAGGAACAATACTCAGAGTGGGGACATTATTGCCTGTAGGCATGGACATGGATGCACCAACTAAAGACGAGTAACTAGCTGCTGCATGCTTCCGATTAACTATACGCTTACGTCGTCCAGGTCCAGTCATGTTACCTATGACAACATAACTGCTACATGAATGCTTCAAATTTTTAAGATAACATATAAAAGAATTAGGAAAAAATAATAATATATATAGCAACTTCAGGATATATATCCCATCTCCTCTTGAAAACCGATTCATTTCGGCATAAAGGATGCCAAATTGACTAACAAACCCACATAGATGTCCAAAGGAATCCATAAATCCAGCAACTTGATTGATCCATTGCTGCTTCCAAGAGCATGTTTGAATAATTAATGCTAAAATCTAATTTGAAAAGGCTTAACTTCCACAGAATTTGATTATGATGATAGTTGCACAAATTAAAGCATTTAAGCATAGTTTTCAACAACTCCCCTAACTTTCAACTAGTACATATGTGATTGAGACTAGATAACTCAACATCCATCATATAATTAAAACTCAGCTCCAAATTAAATTGGTAACCATAAGCCAAATCATTATGCTTTAAATGTTAAAACAAATTTAGTTACATTTGACATGGAGCAAGAGCTACTAGTTGACATGAAAGCAAATTTCATTGATTTCTTTTCCTTGGCCTTAATATTTAGTTTTGCAAACACTCAAATAGCTAAATGTATCACAAACACATGAAACCCAATCAATGTCATGGACTTCATTTATTCGTTTACACATATATCATAACCGAAATGAAATAACCAAATAAAAACAAGTAAAAAAAAAATCAGAATACCCAGTAAAGTGAGAAAAAAGTTTCATGAAGATCAAATCTATTAAGAATTATATAAAAAAAATCCAAATTATAGTTCTAATCTAACCCACCCCTTTGAGATTTATAATCAAAGATGCATTACAACAGACCTTAATGGTTCAAACCACAAGAAGAGACTGGATTTTTTCCATTGTTTGGCAGAGCTATAAGGTAGGTTCAACCTAGTTCCATTCTAGCAATTCCTTATGCTAAGGTGGAATCAATTAGATCAAGTTTTAAAGAGTACCCTAAGGTTATTCTAAACAGCCATCGTATTCATTCTAATCAACTTAACACATATATTAAATGTAATCTATTTAACAGCATGTATAAAAAGCATTTACCTAGTCATTTATTTATTTTATGGTGTATAAGTAGTATCAGCTGTTTAAATAGAGATGTGCCTAGTCTAATGCACTAATGTATTAATGGTGCAATACTCTGTTGGGAAAGCTGTAAAATTAGATCTTGGTTGGTATGATATATTGGATTGCCTTTCGCTGGTTTAGTTCCCTGGCTTGTTATATTTTGATGGAGGGTGTAGTAGTCCCCTGTCATGTTACTTATGACAACATAGCTGCTACATTAATGCTTCTATTTTTCAAGATAACATATGAAAGAATTTAGAGAAAAAATAAACCATCAAAGCAAGGTATTCTAATTTAGAAAGCACTGAATCTGAAATATATTTTTAAAGAATCACAATAATTATTTCTTGAGAGATAACAAAGGAATTTGATAAAGATTGGAATCTAAAAAATAATAATTTATCTATAAGTAGAGTTAAGATAAAAAGGAATGATATTTCTCAGAACTCACATAAATGCTTTGGTAAGATGTTTACGAAACTTAGGTGGGAAGAAGAGTACTGTTTTCTTGTATTAGGTCTTTAATAATTTTCTCTATAACTGTCACAAAAAATTCTTCAAAAACTTTCACACAAAAAAGAGAGGATTCTCATTTTCTAGAGATCATTGGATGAAGGTCAATTCTGAAGGCTTTTATGGTTTGATTATAACCTGGCAGACTTGATAGTTATAAAACATCAATTTGAACACTAACGTTAAGAGATATATGTCTATATGCGGGTATATATATATATATATATATATATATATATATATATATATATATATATATATTGGAAATCAATTTTATATATTCAACACCAAATATTTTGTTATATTCTGACAAATTCCCAAATAGAACCAAACACATTCTTGAAACCCAAAACACCAAATTAAAACCTCAAAATTCCCTAATTATAAATCAAATTCCCAATATAGAGTGAGAGATCTTACCAGTGATAGGGAGGTCGAGTGAAAGAATGATGAATAAGAAAGGCAAATGGCCAGCAACAAGTTGGAGGCTGTTTTTCTCTGGCATGGAAGAAAGAGCGTGTTACTGAGAGAGCATGAGAGAATCAGAAATAGTGTGACAGAATAAGAGAGGCAAGGGAGAGCTATTACCATTGATCTCAGCGTCTTACTTGACAGAAGAGAAAATGAGAAACGTGAAAGTCGTTTGGTATCCCAATAGAAAACCTCATTTAATTTTCTTCTTATTAAATGAACGAAAAGAGCGCGAAACTTTGGCGCTTCAATGAAAGTTAAAAAAAATATATATGAATTTAACAAACAAACAAACAAAAAACGTTAAATGTAAAACCCTTATTGTAAATATTTCTATTATAATTTTTTTAAAAGCATTTTATAAACTATTTTAATTATTTAAGTAAACTATTTTGTTAAATAGTATGATATGTATTGTAAGTATCATAGAAATCAAACTAATTTCCAAATATTTAAGTGAATTAATTTAAAAAATAAATAATTATAAATGGTAATTATATGCAATCCTATTTTTAATATATGGTTTCTATTAATTTAAATTTTCAGTTTCTATATATATGATGGGTAAATTTTATAGAAAATATATTTTTATATATTAGAAAATATATTTTTATATATATAAAAAAAGGTATCTGAAAGAAATAAAAAAATTCATCTTCAAAATTATTTACATCAATTAGAACACACACTCACCAATACACTAATTGATAAAGAAACTCATCCTAATGTTTATTAATGTTTTTATATTTGGATTTTTTTGACATAATTAATAAATATGAGACTAATAAACATAGTATTCTTTCTCCAATGATAGCTAGGGTTGCAACTTGGGCGGGTTGGAAGTACAAATCAGGATCAACCCGACATCTGAAATGTTCAATCCTAACTTGACCTTCAACCCTAACTACCCAACCCGAGCCTAACTCATCTTTGAATTTTTAAACTCGGATTTGCGGCAAAAGTTGGGATTTCGGATTAGAAAGTCAAGTTAATTCAGGTTGCTCACATGGCCAAACTCCATACTAAAAATTATTGTGATATTGAGTTCATTTTAGATTAGATTACTCCTAAAAAACTTTTAAAAAAAATAATGCAAATTTCTAAAAAATTGCAAAAATTCTTAAGAAATTAATTCTCCAAAGCATTAACATACAATAATTTATTATTTAAACAAATGAGGTTGAAAAGAAATGGTGATCACAATTTGAACATTATATATAATATATTTAAATTAAAAATTATATACAAAATAAAATTAAAAATCGGGTTCGGGTTGGGGTCGGGTTGTTGGCACCTCAACCCCAACCCAACCCGAGAAGTATGTGGCTGTTCTTTTTTGTTATGGAAGAGAGAGTGTCTAACTGAGACAACGAGAAAACAAGAGAGAGCATGAGAGAATAAGAGAAGCGAATGAGAACTCTTACTCTTGCTAGAGATCGAATTTGGTTTTCTCTGACTATAGAAGAGATAGCATGTTACTTAGAAGCTTTTCAAGGACGAAACTCAATGTTTGTAATTAAAAAAAAAAGTTAAATGTAAAAACCTTATTGCAAATTTTTTTAGTACAATTTTTTGAAGAAATTTTTACAAATTATTTAAATATTTAGCAATTTTTTATAAGCTATTGAAATAGTTAAGTAAATTAATTTGTTAAATAGTATGATACAAACCATAAGTATCATAAAATCAAACTAATTTTCATAATGTTAGGAAAATTAATTTAAATAATAAATCATTATAAACTCTAATAACACACAATGTTATTTTTAATACATGGTTTCAATTAATTTAAAATTTTAGATTTTATATATGATGGCCAAATTTGATAGAAAATATTCTTCAACTAGTGCATGCATGAATAACTCAAAGCTAGCCTTCCATGACAACCTTGCCATATAAAAAACTGAATATTCCTGGAAATTTTTTATCTTCCAAATATTCTTCCAATATACTGAAAAGTATTGAGAAGAACAATTGAACCATGGAACTGAGTAGAAGAAGACTTATTTCCAAAGATATGCAAAGCTAATTGTAAAAGACTCAGTTCCTCACAGCAACATATTTTTTTGATAAAAGACCCATCAATACAGCCCTACATATTTTGATTCCTCACAGCAACATATTTTTTTGATAAAAGATCCATCAATACAGCCCTACGTATGAGATCACAAACCCACAATCAGAATTAAGCAATTTTATACTATCAAATAGGCAAAATCCCAATTACACATTTACAATGGGCATCCCCCATGTTGTCCAAAATAAAATCACACAAATCTCAGAATTAAGCAAATTTATACCATCAAATAGGCAAAATCCCAATTACACATTTACAAGGGGCATCCCCCAGGTCATCCAAAATAAAATCACACAAATCAACTGAATACAATAATTCATAATCAAGTCTGTTGCCATGAAAAACCAAGGAAGTGCAATTACTTTCCCACTTTAAGTGGATTGTACCAAACAAGATATACACCAAGCCATGGTTGTAATATTTTTACTAACAAAGTACTTAAATTCTAAGTATCCATACATCTTACAATCATAGAAAATAATGCAGAAACACATTTAAAGCTTCAAATTCCAACCCATCTCACAACTAGGAACAATAGTACACAACATGTCATATTGTCATTCCTAATTCAAGTTTCTACAACTATGGAATCTTAATTTGACGAAGCAAGCCTATGATCTTTTCAAATGTCAAAAAATAATTTGAGATAGTTTCATGTACAATCAATACCAAAAAATGCTTGCAATCACGACAATAAACAGAAAAGCTGAAAGTTAGGTAACCAAAGAGTTGAAGATGAATCTGTCAAATCATTTCCTATTTCAAACTCAACATGTACAGCTGCTCTGTTACTCTGTTTCTGATACAGCCTCAGGGATGCCCTAAAAATATTTGAAAAGAAAGAGAAAAAAAAATAAGGTTAGGAGAGCTAAGATTTGATCATCTTACATGCTATAACTTTGTGTGTGGGAAAGGAAAGGCAACTCAATAGGAACCAATTTTTTTTTCTAATAACTATGACATAGAATTAAGTGAAATGAATAATAATTCCAAAAAAATGATGTCATGTTGATTTATTATTTTTGAAAAAAAGGGTAGGGGCACATGGATTACTTTCAACTCTCCAAGGCACTGAATATGTATCACCAAAACAATCACATAAATAAGACCACTATCAAACTATTTTTGACAAATATTGTGGCCAGTATAGTCATCAATGTTAAATAAATATATCATTTCTCATTATCAATGTATCATCGCAACTAAATGCATGGCTACCGCAAGGCCCTCTACCCAAATGACTATCATAAATATTCTTGTTGGCACCATGATGAGAACCTAACATGTACTACCAAGGGATTACCCCAAATGATATCTCCTTCCAAATGAAAAGTTCAGGCCCTTAATGGGACAAATTAGCATGTGTATGGCTTAATTACCAAAAAATCCTAACATGTATCATTATGCCCATTTACTACTTTTACAAGCTTTTGTACATACACCCTTGCCACTTTAACCAACCCTTCCTTAAAATAAATCATCAGTCAACCCATGCTTGCTCATTTCAATTTAGTTACATCTTTTGCACCCTTCTAGGCCTTTGGCCTTCCAAATCACAGAACTGATGGGGCTTAGTAGCATAGCAACAAAATTGTAATTTGTCATGATAACAATCCAAAAGGAGGAAGACTAAATCAGGGGCAACCAAGAATATTTCAAAGAAAATCAAAGAAGAAACTCAGAGGAAAGAAATGCATAGTATAATAAAAACAAAATATGTTGTAAGCAATAGTGGTGTTCTATGAAATAAAGAACATCATAGCACACCTTTTACTCTTGAGAGTTTAAATGAAAACCTCAAGGCATTAGGAAACAACATTTAAGCTATATGAAGTATACAACAGTACAGACATTCAGTTATCAAATTAGGCCCCTTGAACTTTCTAGCCTATGTGGAGCCACAAAAGAAAAAAAAAAGTAGAACTAGAAAGAGAAGATGACCCTTTTGGACAAATAAAGCCTGCAAAGATCATTATACTTGGAGACATGGTATAAGAACCCATCATTATAGTCATAACTTATTTAATGTGCGGCATGAATGTATAGCAAAATAATATATATGGAGAGAGAAACAAATACTAATATTTTCTTATAAAGAAATCCACTCTCTTTCCATTAGAGATTCATACTATTTAGCAAGTAAAATAAAATAAAATAAAAGGAATGTATATGAGAATGATCTGATGATGAAATTAAATTAAGATACCTGGAACTTGAGAACACATAGAGCTTTCCTTTTGTCATTCATTTTCACTATCAGTATCATTATCAACGGACAAAAGCTCTTCCTCTTCCTCTCCCTCATCCCAATCATCATAGTAATTAATCATGGTATCAACTTCACTTGTACTGTCATCATCAATAATAAAATCATCTAATTGATCAACTTCAGAATTGTGTGCTGGAACAGTAATGGGATCAGCATATTCTGGTTCAACATCTTCCCTGTGCAATGACTCCACATCTTGCTCATCGTACTGGACAATTAAACTAACATCTTCTTCATATTCAGCTTCACATACGCCATCCTCATCTATATCTCCGTCTTCATCTTCATCTTGTATTGAAACCTCTGGAACATCGTACCAGTTCCTGGGTATTACTTTTTGCACCACATGCCAATCACCACCCAACTTGGGGTCCTTCATGTAAAACACTTGATTGGCTTGATCTGCTAATACATAAGGGTCATCCTTGTACCACTTACGAGAAAAATTTACAATCTTGGTGTTAACATCTGAATGTATTGCTATTTTTTTGTCACCAACATCCCACCAATCGCATTTAAAAAGATATACTTTATTTTCTTATATATAACGCAATTCTATAATATCTATCAGAACACCGTAGAAGTCAATTTCTTTACCCTCATGTTCTCCTTTCACAACCACCCCACTGTTCTGTGTCTTACGATGCTTCTCATGCTCAAAAGTATGGAACCTAACACCATTGACGATGCATCCTGTGTATCGTACCACACGTGGGTCTGGACTATTTGCTAATGAAAGCAGTTGCTCTGTAGCTTCAGGAACTTTTTGTTGGTATAATTGTTTAACCTATTAGCAATATTGATAACAGAATTTATCAAATACAATTAATAATGTGAATTCCATTAATATAACATTTATTGTACCATAAATATAAGAAATTTACATGATGCTCAAACCATCGAGGAAACTGTTGAACATTTGTTGTGCATTCTCTTTGGATATATTGTTTGTGTTCCCTGTACCGAACCGAGAAACAATACAAATTTCAATAAGAATTTAATTCAAGTATACTATAAATGCATTAGCCTATATAATTTACTTACTCCTTGTAACGTATTACATCCTCACAATTGTTCAGCACATACATATGAGCCTTATCTAGATCTTTGAATGACATCAGTTCATGGGTTGCTGCTCCCAACATGCGTACATTTTGCGTGAAAACATCCAACCCGATAAGCTTACTCCCTTGACTGTCATCACAATTGCGTTCGGGCCGATTGAATTTTGTTTCAACCCCATCGAGATACATTGAGCAGAATGTTGGACATTCTTTGTCAATATATACCTCGGTAATTGACCCTTCTGGTCTTACTTTATTTCGAACAGTTGTCTTTAAAGTATATAAAAATCTATTGACATAAATTAACAAAACTATGAAGTCACAAAAAAATATAGACATAAAAAGTAACAAAATTACAAGTGCAAATTTCAAATCATAAATTACACATTACCTCTCTATGGGATACATCCATCGAAACGCCACTGGTCCGGCAAGTATCGCCTCACGGGGTAGGTGGACAACCAGGTGAACCATGACATCAAAAAATGCTGGAGGGAATATTCGCTCAAGCTTACATAGTATAATAACAATGTATTTTTCCATTTGTTCCAGCTCACATACTCGCAATGTCCTTGAACACAATTTGCTAAAAAAGTAACTCACCTCCGCTAATGCATCGCTGACATCTTTTCGAACAAATCCACGTATTGCTATTGGGAGCAATCGTTCTAAAAAAACATGGCAATCATGACTTTTCATTCCTGATATTTTGCAATCTCCTACATTTACACATCGAGATATGTTTGAAGCGTATCCATCAGGGAACTTCACAGTTTTTAACCATTCATAAAAGCACTTTTTGTCAGCTGCAGAGAGTTGGTAGCATGCATGCGGCATTTTGAATTTCTCACCATGTGAAATCAAATGTAATTCCTTTTTGATACCCATTTCCATCAAATCCATTCGAGTTTTGACAGTGTCCTTTGTTTTCCCTACTATGTCCAACAACGTGCCAATGATATTATCGCAAACATTCTTCTCAATGTGCATTACATCTAGATTATGTCTCAATTTTAGTGTATGCCAGTATGGTAGTTCAAAGAAAATGCTCTTCTTCGTCCAATTTAGCTCATTTGGGGAACGTTTTCGCTTTTTATTATTTGGTCCCTTTCTAAATATAACATCCCTAACATTGGATAACTATTCCAATAAGTCATCACCGGACAATTCAGGAGGTTTTTGCCGAAACTCCTGCTTGCCATCAAATGACTGTCTATTTCTTCGCCAACTGTGATTCTCATGTAGAAA
Organism: Cornus controversa; assembly: GCA_026545225.1. NCBI lineage: Eukaryota > Viridiplantae > Streptophyta > Magnoliopsida > Cornales > Cornaceae > Cornus > Cornus controversa. The sequence continues at coordinate 33,816,516 of CM048845.1, read as the reverse complement.
TCGACGATGACCTGGATAACAAATTTTCTTGCCATGCTTCAACATATATGAACTAGTCTCCTTGTTACAGGGTGGGCATGCCATATAACCTTTGGTGTTCCAGTCAGACAACATTGAGTATGCCGGAAAGTCATTTAGTGTCCATAATAATGCTGCATATAACCGAAAAACCTGTTTTTTTGAAGCATCAAATGTATCAACCCCTTCTTGCCACAATTGTTTTAGTTCATCAATTAAAGGTTGCAAAAAGACATCGATGTCTTTTCCAGGAGACCTTGGTCCAGGAATAAGCATCGACATCATGAAAGAGAAATCTTTCATACACTTCCATTGTGGCAAATTGTATACTGTCAAAATTACAGGCCACATGCTGCAGGCATTAGACATGTTTCCAAATGGATTGAATCCATCACTAGCCAATGCAAGACGAACATTTCGAGGATCTCTGGCAAACCAATCATGACGCTTGTCAAAATCTTTCCAGACTTCAGAGTCTGCAGGATGCCTTAGCACTCCATCTTCCTCTTGGCGCTTTTCTTTGTGCCACCTCATTTCTGTAGCTGTCTTCCTCGACATGTATAACCTTTGCAGTCTTGGTTTTAGAGGAAAGTACCGCAACACTTTTTGAGGAATCTTCTTCTTACTCCCATGTTTCACATTTTTGTATCTATGCTCCCCGCAAACTGGACATTGTTCGCACTTTTCATTATCCTTCCAAAATAATACACAATCATTTATACAAGCATGTATTGATATGTAACCAAGTCCTAAGTCTCACATTACTTTTCTAGCCTCATAATGAGACCCTGGAAATGTGTCACAACTAGGAAACGCAGCCTTAAACAACTTAAGCAACATATCCACTGATTTGGTTGTCCAACCATTAATTACCTTTAGATGAAACAACTTGATTAGGAAAGACAACTTTGAAAAATTCTTACACCCAGGGTAAAGTTCGGTTTTCATATCCCCCAATAATCTTGCAAATTTATTTAAGTCCACATCAGCGCCATGAGAATCATAATTATCATACGCTTCAACTCCTAAATCATAATTATTTAATTCTACATCGGCATCAAATGTTTCCCCTCCAAAATTATGCATGAATGATCCCCCATATACGTCTTCCAACATGTCTTGCACGCATCATGTTCCCCTGGCTCATCTTCTGGCATATCAGAATCTTCATCATCCTCTACGTCTATTGGCGGCTCTACTCTATCGCCATGATATACCCATTCTGTGTAAGTTCTAACAAAACCATTCAAAAATAAGTGATCTTCCACATCTTCTAAATGTTGTAACAAAACATTATTGCAGCTGCGACAAGGACATCGTGTCCGTTTGAGTGCATCTGTATGGTTGTGTGCCACAACCATGAAGCTTTTCACTCCGTTAATGTACTCAATAGAACGCTTATCTTTAATTTGAATCCAACTTCGATCCATCACCCTACCAAAAATTGAACACGTTGGTTGTCCTATCCCATTCAAGAATACATAATCTTTTTTTTTATTGTAAAGTGCATGAATGAATGATTAATTATATCATTTTTTTATAAATATTAATGATTAATTATATCATGAATACAATAATTTAAAATTCTAACGAGAAGATATAAATAATTCAATCAACTCAAAATAAAAGAGAAGAAACAAACCATACACCCAATTTCAATATATGCATCGCGAATCCTAATGCCTTCTAACTTCTTAATTTTTTCTTGCCAAGATAACTAAATAAAAAAATAACAAGTGTTTCTTAATTTTTATGAGAATCAAACCCACAACTTACTCCAATTTAATTTTGAGTAGTGATATTCAGACCAAAGCTTTGGGTTGTGTGATTTAAGGCCCTTGGATGCAATGCACAGAAGTATTAAAGCACTGCAATATGAATGAATTAAGCAGCTGGTTAGTATAGAACAGAGGACCAAATTTTAAGGCAAGGTCCTCAATGAATTCGTCTTCCTGTTCTTATGTTGTCAACTGAATTTGGTATGTCATAAACACGAAAAAAACTGAATAAATTTTCATGTACAAAATAGAAACAACAAGCATGGCTTCCAAAGATTTTGACTTTCTAGTAAATATGTCCAATAGAGAAAGATACCACTATAATATCAACAACTACACAACATGGAGACCAACACATTTTCAATCAATTTTACAGTATCCATTCCTGAATGCCAATTGTAGAAACACAATATGAGCTTGAGTTCAATTCCCAGTAGGCTCGCACCAGATGACTTCTTTGGGTGAACATTACATCTAATTTTGTGTGACTATAGAAGTATAGAGTGATATATGTGAACTATTAAATCCTGACAGGAAAAAGAAACATTTATATGCTTTCTATACTAATTTGCAATCAAATACTAATATCATATGAACATATGGTTTTCATCTAGAATATCAGCCCCCACTTTTACCATAGCCAGTCCGAAAGATTGTGATTTGATATTGGCACTCAAAAAAAAAAAAATTACAACATGTTCATATAATCATAATTTTGGGTTCACGTGAGGGAGGGCACACACACACACACACACATATATATATATGAATTTATTTATATATAGTTCAAAACTTCCATGACTTTACTTCTTGAACTAATTTCAAGAACTAATATGTAAAACAAAAAATGTTAAAGAAGAGAATAATAAAACAGAGAAATCCAATATGTCTATATGCTGTTGATTATATATATATATATATATATATATATATATATATATATATATTCAACAGCAAATGATTTGCTATATTTGGACAAATTTCAAAATAGACCCAAACTCATTTTTGAAACCCTAAACACCAAATTACAAACTCAAAATCTCCTAATCATAAATCAAATCTCCAATATAGAGTGAAAGATCTTACCAGAGAGGTTGAGTGAATGATTGAAGATTAAGATAGGCGAATGGACAGCAAAACGTCTGGGTTGTTTCTCTTCTATGGAAGGTCGAGCGTGAGAGAATAAGAGAGATGAGTGAGAACTCCTACGGATTTGGTTTGCTAATATCTATTGAAATTAATTTTTTTTTTAACAATTATATTCTCTTTGGACCAGGTTATTGGATTGGATATCCAATTACTAACCATTTGGATATAGTTTTTATTATATTTAATCCATCGGGTTATCAAATCGCCTATCTCTTATTGGATTCAGATCAGGCCTAATCCAATTTAAATATGATCCATTTCAGGCCTATATATATATATATATATACACACACACACACACACACACACACACACTAATTGGTAAATATCTTCATCTTAGTTTTATTTATTAATATTCTTATATTTGGTTTTGCTGACTTGGTTTTTTTTATTTATTAATGTTTATACATTTAGTTCGCTGAATTGTGTCTAATTGCTTACACCTAAGTCCTCTCCATGGTGACACCAATTTAAATTTTATTTCTATCTTTTAGAAAACATATATTATTGTTCCCCTTTACTTCAATCAATTACTATTTTATATTCTTTGACATAGATAGGATTACTATTTTATATTGTTTGACATATACATTAATGGATTTATATCTCTAAAAATTAAAATAATGAAATTATTAGTAACATAATAAAGTACTTTTACTTCAAATTCTTCACTTAATTACTCAACATTTAGTAAGCATTCATATTAAGAAGAGTAGGGTCCTAAAATTATAGGATTGGTTGTTGGCATTTGATATAGCAAAATTGCTGATTGATAAATTTTTAATAGAAATTCAAGAAAATGTTTACTATCCATTTTTTTTCCTTTTTGACTTTTCTTAATGACAAGGAAAGAAATTTAAAAAGGGTCGAAATTAAGAAAATGTCATTTTGGATTTTACCAACAATTAATTTGCTTATGTGGGTGGGAATCTACTATTTTCTAACTCCTTATGTAAGGAATTACAAAAACAAAACATAAAAATAAAAAACAATTTGGTGAATTAGGGAAGTTTGGTCATGAATGAAATATGAACCGGAGATTGAACCTTGTTATACCATAGAACAAGACATTTTTGTTATCTCTTGAGATATATTGGTAGTTGTAGATCGATCATTTGATTGGAATACGATCGAGTAAACTGAGTGATTAATGTGAATTTCTCTAATAAGGGAAAAAATTATACTAAAATAGTTACCTAAAAATAAGTTTATCTTTCCACTATAAGATATGATATTTTTTATTATATCAAAAGAATTGTTACTTGATAAATTTCTTATGTAGTAAGAATTTCCTCGATCCCTATCTTTTTAAAAATATTGCGTAGTATTATTATCATCATCTAACAAAAATAATAAATGTAATTATCCAATTTTAAATTTTGTGACAAGAAAATAATGAAATTATTTAAAATAGATCACACGGATAAAAATTTGCGGGAAAAGAGATTCTTTTACCCACGAAAAAAAATCTACCATAGAATATCTTCATGGTAAAAGAATTAATAGTCACCACGAATAAGAATTCGTGGCAAAAATAACATTTGGCCACAATGGCTAAAAGTCGTGGCAAAATAGATTTTTTTGCCCACAACAAACAAATCATCGCAGATTAATAAAAGGATCTACCACATAATTAGTTACGTGGCAAAAGAATAAAGAATCGCCACAGAAATAAATTCGTGGCAAAAAACAAATTTCGCCACAATGATTAGAAATTTGTGGCGAAAGAAAAACTTTACCCACGAAAATAACATCGTCGCAAATTTTTAAAAGATCGGCTACAAAAGAAATTTTGTGGCAAATAATAAATAATCGCCACAGAAAAAATTTCGTGGTAACAATTAATTTGTCGTGGCAAAATTGACATTTTGCCACCAATATTTATTTCGTCACTAATATTCGTGGCAAAACCAATTCCCGCATAATGGAGGGAGAGGAAAAAATGGCTGGAAGGATTTCGCCACGACCTTTGCCACGAAAAAGTTAATTTGTGGCGAATTATAACGTTTAGCCACAAAAATTTATTTTTGTGGCAAAATTACTCTTTTCTGTCACGATTTTTTACTCGTGGCAAATTTTTTCATGGTAAAAAACCAAATTTGTTGTAGTGCCAACAGGTCCAAACTCATTAGGAAATGGGTCAAAGGATAATTGTTATATATGTATATATATTTATCATTAAAGATAATTATATATATATATATATATATATATATATTAATTGGATAATTATCACAAAAATAATTATCAAGAGTAAAAAAAGTTACTAGTTTACCCCTCCAAGAAGCCTATAAATAAAGGTCTAAGGGGAGAAAACGAAAGGAAGGAAGCAATCAGAAGGCCTCAAAGAAAGCTGAGACTCTACAGGATTCTTCATTGTAAATTCAAAGTTTCAAAACATTTAAACCCTGAAGGAGAAGAATAACAAGCACATCATCCACGTGCTATTCTTCACCAAAGTTTCAATCCAATTCAAGATCAAGTTCCAGCAGCCCTTGAATCTAGATCATCAAGGAGATCGAATCATATGAATTTGTCTTTCTTTATAAAGATCTACAGAGATTGGTAACCCATATTTCCTGAAATTAATAAATTTGATTTATTTGGGCACGTGTTTTGATCTTATTTTTAGACTTGAAATTTGTGTGTACACACTATTTCGAATTACCAAATTGGGGCCTTGAAATTTGAATTGGAATAGGAAGAAATTTAGTTTGAAGTTTGAACTAATTTTTTTTCAATTCCAATCCCAATGTACCGATTCGGTGCTTTGAGTGAGTTTTGAAACCTATTCAAACTTGAAAATGCCTGTTTTATGGGTTTACTTGTTCACTGATTGACTGAAGGCAAGTTTGATCAATTCAAACAACTCCAGTGGTGGTTGCATAATAGTTTGATCGATTCATGTATCTATGGAGTGAGTTGGATTGATCCAAGTCAAGGTTGGATTGATCAAATTTTTTTGTGGAGCTTGACTCCACATAAGTTGAGTTTAGATGTTTTCTCGAGAGGTCGAATGGAATCAAAATTAGGCACATAATATAAATTTTAAAATTTATTATGTTGAGTTTCTAGAAATATAAAGCTCATTATGAGATTTCATGAAGATGTTTTTAATGATTTTTTAAGGCACAAAGGCCTGTTTTGCTTTGTAAAAAATTTCTTTAAATGAGTTTTAAGTCAAACTCAAAATTGAAGCTTCCTAATCATAAGGTTTCTAAACTCATTTCAAATTAAATAACATTTAATTTAAAACTTCTTAATAAAGATTTTTATTTTTGTCAAATATTTCACAAATGCCCACACAACCACATTTACTTTTACCAAACTTGAATCCTCAACCTTACTTGAAAAGTAAAGAAAATATATATCACTGAGCTAAGATTCAAGTAATTTTTTTTTCCAATGTAATTTTTAATTAATCTAAATTAACTCCAAATTAGTTCAATATTTTTAAATGATTTTAAACAAATGTTAACCAACTTCTTAAATGATATTAATCATTAACTATTCAATCCAAATCCTATGGTCGTTTAGGTCACTTGCTTTTTAAATTGTATGATTATTGAATCTTGAAGCAAGATGCCAATGTGATAATTTCAATCAATCTTCAATCTACAATTATAACTTCAATATTGATGATGAACCTTTTTGATAAACATGCATACACTATATAGGAAAAGAATTTTGTTCACAAAACATGCCAACAAATGACACATTTTTCTAACAAAAGTAAATTTAAAGAAGGCACTTCGTCCACTAGACATATCTTTCATTAGTGTGCAATAGGCCTAATGTTAGAGGGTCATGTGTCACATCAGATTTGGATGGAAAATGACTTGGGCATGCAGCACTATCCAATAGCTTAGATTTTTGAGTTTGAGGACAAGTGTTTGACCCGTTATATTTGGTATCAGAACCAAACCAAATCCTTGACCTGGTGTTGCGTTGTGTGTTTGGGTGGGGGAGAATGTTAGAAGGTCTTGTTCCACATGAGATTCAGATGGAAAAAGATTTGGACATATAAGGATGGATATGCAACACTAGGGCAAGGGTCTGATCCATTTCGCCCAGTGTCATAGGGTCAATTTGAACACCAAATGTGCGCCGCTGTGATGGCACTAGGGCAGCCCTCGTCTTCCTCTGCCTTAGTCTCATTCAACACACTTGATGTCTTAGGACACACACCAAGTCACTCCCACACACATAAGAAGGTTATGTAGGAAAGAAAGGAACAAGGCACACACAATGACTTCCAACCTTTATATTATTAACACAAAACAATACAAGGAAATATGGCCAAGGCCTTTAGTAAACTTCTCTCCCAAAGTGTATAACTCTCAACTATTCTTTCACTATGGAATTCTTCTCTCTTCTCTTCTCTTGCTCACTACAATGCCCACCAAGGGGTATTTGTAAGCACTCACAAAATTGCCTATTCAACCCACTAACTTTGTGGATGACACCTCCATCCACTTAGGGTTGTGTTGGCATTACCCAACACATGCCACCTTGCCTTTGTGATTGCTACCATTAAGCCACTTTCCCTCACTTTTAGCAACAAGTGGAGAATGTGGTAGACTTTTGTGTGTTGGCAAGCCAAGAGGTTGCCACCTTTCACAATTAGTTGCTAGTCTTCCCCACCTTCCCATAATATAACTATATATATGGAATGTGGATGACAACACTTTAGCACACTTGTATATTTCTGGACCCTCCCATTATTTGCCAAGTTTCATTGTTGTTGCCCCACACTAGCAATGTGTTGTCAGCCTTCAGAATGTGACACTTGTCCCGCCAAGTGTCAACCAATGCCCTTAACCTTTTTTAGCCAAGCCATGTTTAGCCACATCTAATTTTAGCCAACCTAATTACGACTCAATCCAAGCCCTTGTCATGTGGTCAATGCCATTGCCCACATTTTGACCAAGTCCAAACCATGTCAATGAGTTTGCCACTGCCTTGATCTATTGGTGCACTTAGCCTACACCATAAGCTAATTTTGCCACCGTGCCGTGCCCACGGGGCTAGCCAAGTCACATACGAATGCCAACTTTTGTTTTGATATAGCCATGTCTTGACCTATTGGTGCATGGTCCGAGCCATGCCCACCAATTTCATGTTCGTGTCCATCGTGGTGTGCTCACGGGGGCTTGAGCTGCTATCCAGAGCCACCACCTTGCCAAAGGCAAGTTTGTGTGCCCATGGGTCCATATGCATGTGGCTTGCCTGCCACATGCACGGCTTAGGGTGCACCAAACTATGCCACACACCCATAGGGCTCCTTTCGTCGAACCGTCAAGTGCCACCACCTTTGGTGTGGTGCATTATCATGCCAAAAGCATGTTTGGCGTGCAAAACAAACATTAAGCCTTCATATTTACAAAGATGCCATTGATCCATGATGTGGCATGCTAACAAGCCTCAGCGCCTACGAACTGTTGTCAAGGGCCTAGTCATGGGCATGCCATGACATGGCCTTGTGCGGGACAGAATGTTAAGGATCTAACACCTAGCCATATAGGAGGTAATATCATGTCATTTTGGCTAAACCAGTAATACCAACTAATTAAATCTTGACATGCATTAATAGGCTCCATCCAAGTATATATGTACACTTAGTCATTTAATAGATAAAAAATACAGTGTCTCCCCTGTTAAAGTCTTTATCTCAATGGTGACTTTTATCATTTTTCTATGTACATGTATTTGCATTAAATGCCATCTAATCAAATCCTTGATTGAGGGATAAGTGATAACCTTGTGCTCATATAATAAGATTTAATTAATGGTAAACTGCATAAAATCCTCCGCTATATAGAAAATGTGCAAGAAACACATTTTTATTTGATATGTGCATATAAATTTTTATAATTTTGAAATTCAGCGCAAATTGTCTCTTATTGCAAATTGATGATGTCACACTTTCTTGAAAATCCAAAATTATCCTTTTTTTTCATTTCACGTTTTCATTTTTTTTATTATTTATTTATAAAGTAAGGGTACTATAGTCATTTCATTGTTCAAGTTGAAGATTTGTCCATATTTGCCGAAATTGAAAAATATAAGGAGTTTTGCAAATAACAAAGGGGGTCTTTGCATATTTCCAATATAGTTGATTTTTGTTTGGGTGCATTTTACCCTTTAATTAATTGGTTCTTCTCATTTGCAAAAGCTTCCTAATTCTAAAATTCTTTTCATTTAAAATGTCTTTGAAGAATGACTTCAATAAAAAGGAATTTATAAGAAAAAAGTTGTTTGGTGAATGCATTTTTTGAAATTCCTTCCACAATTAATACAATTTTAACTTGATAAATTTATCTTTAATAATTACTTTCAATAGACAAGTTTCACAAAATAAAAGGAGGCAAAATTATCTTTTTTTTTTTTATTTAACCAAATACATAGCCCTGTTTGGAGGAGTTTCTTGATTTTAAAATTCCTTCCATTTAAAAGGTTCTTGAACAATGCCTTCAATAAAAGGAATTTAAAAGAAAAAAATTATTTCTTGGATGCATTTTTCTAAATTCCTTTCACAACTAACACACTTTTAACTTTACAAATTTATCATTAATTATTACTCTTAACAGGCAAGTTTTATGAAATAAAAGAAGGTAAAATTATCTATAAAATTTGTTACTTAAAATAATTCTGCCTTTATTTCAAAAGTAAATTTTTTCGGCTTTTTTTGAACGTACTTTTTAGAATTTTGACTTTTATTAGAAGTTCATTTTTTAGAACTAGTTTCTTGAACTAAGAAATCCAATTCAATTCCGAACACTAATATTTTTTTAAAAAGGACATATCAGACTTGGAAGCCACTTCCAATCTACCCCAAAAAAAAAAAAAAAAAAACTCCCCCAAACAAGTAGCTGGCTCCTTTCCCTCCTCTATCCCTTTCTCCCTCACTTGAAAGTAACCAACGGTATGTACACTGAGAATAACTGAAAAGACCCAAAACACACAGTAGTACTTCTCCATGGCTCTGGTGGCAGCGCTACTCTTCTGCCCCCACCACCGCCCACCTCCAATCCATAGAGCCCCCCACAGATCAAATGGCAAGAATGTTCTCAACTCAATTTTTATCCCACGAGCATCTGTTTCTCTCTCTACACAACCCAGTCAAAGGCTCATTCTCACTCCAACCAACTCCTCAAACCATCAACTGCCCTTACCTCAAAAGGTCAGCAAACTTTGTCAATCCGGAAATCTCGCCGAAGCTCTGAATTTACTGCAAGGAGAATATGATAATGCTGCTCTTGACATGGCTCAAAGAGCCGATGCAATGGGTTTGTTGTTACAGGCCTGTGGCCACCAGAAAGACATTGAGGTTGGCCGTGAAGTCCATGAGATGGTTTCAACGTCGACCCAGTTCAACAATGACTTTGTTCTCAATACACGAATCATTACCATGTACTCCATGTGTGGATCTCCTCTGGACTCTCGTGCCGTTTTTAATCAATTACAGAGGAAGAACTTGTATCAATGGAATGCACTAATCAGTGGGTACACGAGAAATGAGCTCTGGTGTGATGCAATCTCTACTTTCTGTGATTTGATTTCTGTAACGGAACATAATCCCGATAATTTTACTCTTCCTTGTGTTATTAAGGCTTGTGCAGGGCTATTGGATTTGGGTTTGGGACAAATTGTTCATGGGATGGCAGTGAAGATGAATATAGTTTCAGATGTGTTTGTAGGTAATGCACTGATTGCAATGTATGGGAAATGTGGGTTTGTTGAGGAAGCTGTTAGAGTGTTTGAATATATGCCTGAGAGGAACTTGGTTTCTTGGAATTCGATTATTGGTGGGTTTTCTGAGAATGGGTTTTCACAAAAGAGTTTTGATATGTTCAGTGAGATTGCCGCAAGCAAGGAAGGTTTGATACCGGATGTTGCTACACTGGTGACTATATTACCGGTGTGTGCAGTGGAAGGAGAACTAGAAATGGGAATGATGGTTCATTGTTTGGCTGTAAAATTGGGGCTGAGTCAGGAACTAATGGTGATAAATGCCTTGATGGACATGTATTCGAAATGTGGGTTATTATATAAAGCCCAAAGGCTTTTTGACAAGAATGATAACAAAAATGTGGTTTCTTGGAATTCCATGATTTGGGGTTTTTCTAGGGAAGGAGATGTTGGTGGATCATTTGATCTTTTGCGGAAGATGCAAAAGGACAATGAGCAAATGAAGGCTAATGAAGTCACCATATTGAATGTCTTACCAGTTTGTTTAGAGAAGTCAGAACTATTGTATGTAAGGGAACTTCATGGCTATTCTCTCAGACGTGGGTTTGAATATGATGAAATGGTGGCCAATGCTCTTATTGCAGCCTATGCAAAATGTGGGTCACTAAGTTATGCTGAGCATGTCTTTGATGGAATGGAGAATAAGACAGTGAGCTCTTGGAACGCACTTATTGGTGGCTATGCACAAAATGGAGATCATCCAAGGGCTTTAGGTTTATATCTTCAAATGACATATTCTGGCTTAGATCCTGACTGGTTTACCATTGGTAGCTTACTTTTAGCTTGCGCCCACATGAAATCCCTACAACATGGCAAAGAAGTTCATGGGTTTGTGCTTCGGAATGGGTTAGAAACAGATTCATTTATTGGTATTTCACTACTTTCACTTTACATTCATTGTGGGAAACCATTATCTGCACAGATTTTGTTTGATGGGATGGAAGATAAAAATTTAGTATCTTGGAATACTATGGTTGCTGGATACTCACAGAATGGACTCCCAGATAAAGCCCTGAATCTCTTTCGTCAAATGATATCAGATGGTACTCAACCTTATGAAATCGCAATTACGAGTGTGTTTGGGGCTTGTTCACAGTTGTCAGCTTTACAGCTAGGAAAGGAAGCCCATTGCTTTGCTTTAAAAGCTTGCCTAACTGAAGACGTATTTGTTGGTTGTGCGATCATAGATATGTATGCAAAATGTGGCTCAATAGAACAATCGCAGAGGATATTTGACCGGTTAAAGGAAAAAGATGAAGCATCATGGACAGTTATGATTTCTGGATATGGAATTCATGGACGAGGAAAAGAGGCCATAGAGCTATTTGAAAAAATGAAAAATGTAGGGTTAAAGCCTGATGGCTTGACGTTCATTGGTATCTTAGTGGCATGTAGCCATGCTCGGCTGGTTGAAGAGGGTCTGACTTATTTTAACCAGATGCAAAATTTGCATGGAATAGAACCAAAATTAGAGCATTATGCATGTGTGGTGGACATGCTGGGTCGTGCTGGACGATTGAGTTATGCTTTAAAGCTTGTAGCTGAGATGCCTGAGGAACCTGATGCTGTAATTTGGAGCTCATTGCTCAGTTCCTGTAGAATTCATGGTGAGTTGGAGTTAGGAAAGAAAATTGCCGAGAAGTTACTAGAATTGGAGCCAGACAAAGCAGAAAATTATGTGTTGGCCTCAAATTTATTTGCTGGATCTGGGAAATGGGATGATGTGAGAAGGGTGAGAGGAAAGATGAAGGCAATAGGCCTTCTAAAGGATGCTGGTTTTAGTTGGATTGAAGTTGGAGGGAAAATTTTTAACTTCGTTGTTGGTGACAAAATGTCCATGGAGTCTGAAGAAATCCGGCAGATGTGGAGAAGATTAGAGGAGAAAATAAGTGGAATTGGGTATGTGCCCGATACAGGCTCAGTGCTTCATGAATTGAAAGAAGAGGAGAAAATAGAGCTATTACGCGGCCACAGTGAGAAGCTTGCAATTTCTTTTGGCTTGTTAAAGACAACTAAAGGTGTCACACTGAGGATCTGCAAAAATCTACGGATTTGTGGGGATTGTCACAATGCAGTCAAATTGGTTTCAAAAGTTGTTGACAGGGAGATAATTGTGAGAGATAACAAGCGATTTCACCATTTTAGAGATGGATTATGTTCCTGTGGGGATTATTGGTAGATGAAGAGGCAGACAAGTTTCTCTGTGTTTTACGCGAAAGAGCGAAAACTTCTGTGAGGTTCCAGATCAAGTGATTGCTATAGTTATTACCCGATTCTCCCATATCCTTACTCTCTATGTGCTAAAGGAACTGACTACTGATTGAGTTCATCATGTTCTTTTTCTATGACAACATTCATAAATTTCACTCTCCTATAGCTATACAACAAAGTTACTTCAGAATCCATTTCATGAATGTATATATATATTAGTGTGGGACGTGTGAATAACCATAATGATATTATGTTACAATGTAGGGACTCTAGTGAAAAAAACTGCATGAACTATAGAGAATAGGCAATCCAAAAATAGTCAGTCACTCGTCATTTATCAGCGAGTAGTTTGTCAAGGAATACAAGAGGTTGTGATACATTTTCAACAATGTGAAAAAGGAGTATGTTATTGAGTTAATGCTTAGGTCAGAGAAGCTTACTGAGGAGTTTAGTGCACTCAAAAGGATTCCTTATAACAATGTGGGATGGTTTACCAACAGAGGATTGAATGGTGACAGCTTTGGTATAGGTATTTGATGAAATGTCACTCAAAACCCTAAATGGCTCAAACTGTTTGATAAAATGACTCAAGGAACTTAGGTGATCCAAAACTGAGAGAATTATGCTTGCATGGATAAGTTAAACTTGAGCATGCATCAAAACAATCAATCAACTCATAACATAGAGGTTTATAGAGGAAAAGCCCTTGAATGGAAAAAAAACCTCTTTGGCTATTGAGCCTGTCAAGTAATCAATCCACTGTATGCAGTTTTAGTTACAACAGAGGAATCACATTCTCTCTCACTCACTGCACTCACCAAACTCACATACAGATCACTCAAGCTCATCCCTTGTGCACGGCCCCAATGCTTGCACAAAATAAGAGCTACAAGCATGACTTGATGAGTAATACAATTGCAGATAGCTGAAATGGGTGCTGGACTGCTTCAACGAGGTTCTAGGCACTCAGAATTAGAAGCAACCTCACAATAATCTAAATGCAAGCTTCAAATGACTCAGAACTACTGACATGCTCACATTAAGAATATCCATAAAAAGACTTAATTAACTCATTACAGACCTTATCTAGTCAAAAACAACAGCAAAATAGCTCAAAACTAAGGCATAGAAGATGAGACTTAAATATACCCTTAGTGTTGCAGAAGCAAGGCCAAATCTGGTATGGAAATGATGAATGTGATGTGCTCAAACCAGTTACATAAGCTGCTGGTCTTTTGGTATGCTTTGAATAGATCTTCAAGCCTTGACAGCAACTAAAAAGGTCATTTGACAGCAGATGAGAGCTACAACAGCTAATTCTTCAATTACCGACCATATCCGGAATTTTCGGAAAACTTTTTCAAAAAATAACAGTGCAGGTTCCGGCAACAGACAATTGACGCCATTACATCATGGCCTACACCACTGTGCTGATGGAGACCTAATGTCTTTCCGAAATTCGAATCTGTAATAAAATTCTTAATGCCTTTTGGAACAAAAAGAAACATGTAGTTTCTTTGCCTTATGGTCATCTTTCAACGGAAAGATGATTCTCACTAAAGCACGATCTAGTCAAATGAAGAGTGACTATTTGACATTATGTGCTACAGAAATCTTCAATTACCAGTAGCTAGGTAGGATCTAGGCTCAAAATATTAATTGAATTTTTACATTTATAGCACACTGGAGGCTGCTATATCACTCTATATATATACAGCTTTGAAATCATACCCTAACGAATACAATTTATTTGTGCTTATCCATTCCATGAATATAGATAATATAGGAGAATACTACAAAGAATTTTTGTCTTCTTCTGCCTATACAAATCAACCAATCATTGGACTTTCCTAAAAAGGCAAGAATGTCCCTATAATTTGAAAATTCTGTTCTCCCAACCATTAGAGCAGCCTTAGGACACAATTGGTATTCCCTTGCTTCAACGAATCTTCTGGAAGCTTCCACGCGCACAACAGCTGGTACAATAGTAAAATCATAGAAATGCCCTTGTTTGGTAGTTAATACAAATCTGAAAGTACAAACATTACAATGCTGGTGCCATAAACCAGAAAAGAGAATAAATATATTACTGCAGTTTAAATCAGGTAGGCTTACGGGGGGCGTTTGGCAACTGCTTTTGTTTCTGATTTTTTGTTTTTTCAAGGTTACTGTAGCACTACAGTGTTCCGCAATATGTTTGGTAACATATGTTTTGCTTCCAACAGTAGTATTGTTACTTCAGATTTTTGGGCTCAAAGTCGAAACAGAAAAATGGTGTTTTTGGTTGTTTCAACACTGTAGCAAAAGCACGGTAGCGAAGATTAATAAACACTGTAGCGCTATATCATTTCGATACTGTAGCAGAGTTTATATCCAAAAAGTCAAAATGTTTTTGCCCAACACATTATCAACTCTAGAGCTCTATACAGAAGACGATTTGGGAGAACTTGATCTGCAATCCCTACCGATCTCAAAAGCTGTCATAGCAAGGCCCGTTCACCATCCATTCACCTCTGCAAACTCATTCAGGTCTGTTCACCATCCATTTCGTTTGCTCTATCTTAAGTTTTCTTGATTTCTGGGTTTAGAGTTTCGATTATTCTATCACAAACGTAGATCAGAACCTATCTTCTGTGTCTTCTATGTAATAAACATTACAGATCTACCAATTTCACCTTTTGTTGTCATCTGAAACCCTAGTTTCTCAAAAACCCTAATTTTCTTCTTTGCTAAACCGTAGATCTGATCATATATGTTGATCTATTATACATTATTTTCAAATTTGACCCATTTTTATTATTTTTTTTTTGTATTTTTCAAATTTTCTTCCTTGCTAAACCGTAGATCTGATCATATATGTTGATCTATTATACATTATCTTCAAATTTGACCCATTTTCATTATTTTTTTTTGTATTTTTTGAATTTTCTTCTTTGCTAAATCGTAGATCTGATCATATATGTTGATATATTATACATTATCTTCAAATTTGACCCATTTTCATTATTTTTTTTGTATTTTTCAAATTTTCTTCTTTGCTAAACCGTAGATCTGATCATATATGTTGATATATTATACATTATCTTCAAATTTGACCCATTTTCATTATATTTTTTGTATTTTTCAAATTTTCTTCTTTGCTAAACTGAAGATCTGATCATATATGTTGATATATTATACATTATCTTCAAATTTGACCCATTTTCATTTTTTTTTTTTTGTATTTTTCAAATTTTCTTCTTTGCTAAACCGTAGATCTGATCATATATGTTGATATATTATACATTGTCTTCAAATTTGACCCATTATTATTATTATTATTTTTTTATTTTTCATGAAGAAAAGACTCGTGGCTCTCTGTTTTATTTTCGGTTTTCTTTCAACTTGAACTTCAACACTGCTTCACTACGCTTCAGAGGTACGCATACTGTTTATATCATTTACATAACATTTTGATAACATATAAAGCATTTTTCGAAAGTTTAATACAATTTTTTAGTTTTATTTTAATCATTGTTTATTTTTGTCCAATTGTTATATTCATTGGTGCATTGTAATTCTGAATTAAGCTATGTTATGTCAAATCTCTCAGTTTAAAGAATAATAATTCGAGGTAATCTATTCAGTTCATATAATTTCTCATAAAGCAAGTATGTATTTATCAGTGAAAATGTGAATTAGATATATTTTACATATGAATCATGATATAGACCCTCCTAGTTGAGAATATAACAAAAGTAAACTAAAAGCTTATTAGGATTCTTGATATACATTTTTTTGTCTTCTTAAGGTGTTATTAGTATTCATGTTTACTATTTTATTATTATTTTTTTTAACAATGATGTATAGTTACTTTATATTTCTTAAGATTGGATTGTCATAATTAGAACTCTAAACTTGGTCCTAAAAAGTAGGAGCATCCTAGATATATTCTGTCATCCTATACATATGCACGAGGTATTTAGGTCAATTTTATTAAACTAGTTATTTAGGTTTTTTACTAGTTGTCAATCCTCATTTGATATTTTTCCAAAGTCTTTCAACTTATCATCTACGTATAGGCTGTTCTCTTCAAATCAGACTATGTATATGTGTATATATATTATATGCAATAGGATTCTAAATTGGCAAATTGTTACTGCACAAATGACTTACTCACCTATCATACTTCACCATTGTGGCTGAATTATTTCATTATATTATTTACTTCATGATAAGTGTTCAATACTATGCATTTGAACCCTTTTTATTGCATATGTTAGTCCCGTTTTTACGTTTATCGAGATACATTTACGGTATTTTTGTGTTTTTGATGTATTGCAGGTTTTGTACCAAAAGGAGCAATGTTGGAGGCCATCTGCAGCTGAAGAGCAGAATTCAGAATTGAAGCCAAGGCATCTCGATCAATCGAGATGTTGATCTCGATCAATCGAGATCTCGATTGATCGAGACTTGAATTTCGATTGATCGAAATCTCGATCAATCGAGATTCCAATCTTGATTGATCGAGATTCTGTAGACCCACTTGTCCACTTGCTCACCTGCTCTTTCCACTTGCAACAAAATCCCCCTTTTTGCACGACTTTGAGGGATTGTCTGACTTGAACAAGACACTTGGATATATTAGTGATATAGTTGGTATATATATATTGATATATATATATACATGGTGGGCCCCAAGGATGAAAGATAGCCACATAAAGCACAAATGAAGCCATTTTCTCTCATATACAATATACACACTTAGAGACTTTCGGGAAAGGGGAAGAAGGAGCTGAACTAGACCTTGAAGCTTCATTTTCTCCATCAATGGAAGAGTGCAAGGCTGCCATGAGCAACTAACTTCTCTACTAGGGTGTGGGTGAAACCCCTAGCTATGTAAACTTGTTCATTTTTGTAGCATTTTGGGATTTGTATTTAAATGTTGATTATTTAGTCTAGTGACAATGTACACTTATACATTTCTTATATATATTCATTTGATGTTGATTTTATTCTTGTCTTAGAGTAGAATCTATCTTTTGAATGCACAACATTTGCATCTTCCATAAGAAATGCAAATGATGGTTAGGTAATGGTGTTTAAATGAATGTGTTTTTCTTGCTTGTATAAACCATGCCAAGATCAGGTAGTTTGGATGCATGTAGGTTCACTTAGAGAGTAGGGTAATTAGTTAGGTTGAAGAGTTATGCTTGTTGAAGATGGATTATGATAGGTTTGCACACACATTAATCTTTTGATATGTCATTGAGGTCACAAGCCTAATGACATTGTTAGACATTTAATTTATAAATCCCAAGCTTGCTACACCTATGAACATGTGAATGGCTAGTGGTGGAAACCACCCCTAGTTCTCTCTCCCAACTTTTAACTCTTTAAATTTATTGTTTTTACATTCATGCAATAGTTTTATAAACAAAAATCAAAACCTCGTTTTTAGAATTAAAGTGGAATTAATCTTTCTTCAAGACAATTAACAACTAGTCCTTGTGGGATCGATACCCTCTATATAGAACTGTATCTACAAAGATTCGTGCTCTTGCGAGTGGTTAAATTATATTTTGAAAAAGGGGCAAAAATAAGCTTACAATTATAATTCAAGTTTAGTCACATCAAAATTTTTGGCGCCGTTGCCGGGGACTACGGTTTAATTGTCGCCATTGAAAGATTAAATCTGGTTTAATTCTTAGGCTAGAAATTCTTTTATTCTTTTTTTGTATATATCTTGTGCTTATCTCTCAAATTGCTTGATTTTAGGTATACCACATAGCGGGCATCTTAAAGGATCAAAGTTGGACCCTTTGTGAGTATAAAGTCTAAAATTAGTGGGTTTGAGTAATTTCTTTTGTATATATTATTGTTTATTTTGCACATTGAGGTGTTGTTCTACTATTAATGCATGCTAGGTAGACGGTCATTGTCACTTCCTTTGCTTCCTTGTAACATTGAACTTGAACGAACACTTAGACAACGTAGAGGAACCTCTAGGGACCCTATATTGCCTAGGACTGAAAACATAAAACCAAATGAGAGACAACCTCCCGGACTACCTCCTTTTAATCATGAACAACAACCTCCACCTCCTCCTCCTCAAGGAGAATTGCTTATGGACTTTTATCTTCCAACTACATTTGAAGTACCTTCATGTATTCAATTCCCAGATGTAGCGGCAACTCAATTTGAAATAAAGTCCTCCACCATCAATCTTCTTAATAGCTTCCACAGTCTCCCAAATGAAGATCCATACAGGCATTTAGATTACTTCCTTTCTGTGTGTTCCACCATTCGGGTACCACACTTTACGGAGGATGATCTAAAGCTTCGTATGTTTCCATTCTCCCTAAAGGATAAAGCTAGAAGTTGGTTCAATTCCTTAGAACCTAACTCAATCCATTCTTGGGCGGAGATGCAAATTGAATTCTTAAAAAAATACTTCCCAATGGGAAAGACGAGTGATATTCGGCGAGCAATCACCGGATTCACCCAAATTGATCAAGAATAATTTCATGAGACGTGGGAGAGATTAAAAGATCTTCTTAAATCTTATTCGCACTATGCTATCCCAAAATGGCAGCTAGTGCAAAGTTTTTATGATGGGGTGAGTGAGCAACATAGGCAAATGATAGATTCCGCTTGTGGAGGTGGATACCTTTTGAAAAGCCCAGATGATGCATGGAAACTTTTTCAAACCCTAAGCAATAATTCAGCTCAACGCTCCTCCACTAGAAAAGGGAAATCCACCTAACCTTGTAGAAGAGTGCATAAGATTTTAAGGGTAGATGAGGTTGCCATGCAAGTAGAAGCCTTAACCCGAAAAATGGACCAAAATGGGTTGCCTACTCCAAACCAACCTGTTCAAAATCAGGAAGGGTGTTCGTTTTGCTATAGCACTTCACATTATGTGCGAGATTGCCATATTGCCGGTCAATCTCCCGATTATGCTCAAGAGCAAACGAATGCCTTGTACTCTAAACAGATTAATGATCCATATTCCAATACTTACAATCCTGGTTACAAGAATCATCCGGCATTTTCATGAAAATCTCAAGAATCAAGTCCCTCATTTCAAGGGCAAAATTCCTTTAATTTCTAATCTCAATAGCCTCAATATAGGCCAAATCCTCAACCTTACCATCAAAGATCCAACTACCAACAACCATCACCTCCTCCGAGAAGCCAAGGCTTTGAAGAAAGAGTGATAAGCAATCTTGAGACTAATACTCGCTTGTTGCAAACCCACTCTCAATCAATCTCTAAGCTTGAAGCTAATGCTCAATCTATGGCTAGGTTAGA
This sequence comes from Cornus controversa, assembly GCA_026545225.1. Lineage (NCBI taxonomy): Eukaryota > Viridiplantae > Streptophyta > Magnoliopsida > Cornales > Cornaceae > Cornus > Cornus controversa. Next base: position 33,796,315 of record CM048845.1, on the reverse strand, counting down.
AGATTAAATCGGGCAACTAGCTAATGCCTTGAATAGAAGAGAGGAAGGTAAGTTGCCAAGTCAACCGGTGGCAAATCCTAAGGGTGTTCATGTGATTGAGGATCCATCATCTTCATCTTTTAATGCTCCTCCGGAGCAAGTTCAATCAATCACCACCTTAAGGAGTGGTAAAATCATAAATTCCAAGGCCAGGGAAGAAAAAAAGGAATCCAATGAGCAATCCAAAAATCCAAAAGAATCCCAATTAAATCCAAATGTGTTTCCTTCAAATCCAAAAATGAACAAAGTCCCACAAAATCCAAAAGGAAAGGCAAGTAAAGTTATGTCACCATCTATTCCAAATCTTGACACCTCTTTTGAACCTCCAGTTCCTTTTCCTCAAAGATTGAAGGAACCTTCTCACTTTGGGAAGCAAGGAGAGAAAATTCAAGACATGATGGAGATCTTCAAACAAGTAAAGATCAATCTCCCTCTCCTTGATGCAATCCGGCAAATTCCCTCCTATGCTAAATTCTTGAAGGACTTGTGCACTCAAAAGCGCAAATCTAGGAATAATGTTCCTAAGAAAGTCTTTCTAACTGAGCAAGTAAGCTCCATTTTCCAACACCAAGCCCCTCCTAAATTCAAAGATCCGGGTGCTCCAACCATTTTATGCACCATTGAAAATCAAGCTTTTGAAAACTTCGAGACATAGCAATATATAAGATTGCCATAGAGTGAGGGGATAACTCCGAGGCTCACAATTCTTGGACATTCTCCGATAACCATCCTATGACCGGGACAACTTCGAGGGGTCATTAGTATTGGACATACTCCGATCCTAGGCATTAAGCCTTAGTATGGTGGGTCCACTCCAAGGGCCATACATAGTGGGTAATTTTACCACATTTCACCACACGGTTGGACCACTCCGAAGCCCCGTGTACCTCAATTGCATCATTTTTCCGCAACTTCCCACATATGCAATATGAATGCATAAACACATGGCATTTTATTTTCATGCTCATTGATACTGAAAAGAAGTAACAAGCATATTTCCCACCACCACACACCACATACAGCACATATATGTATAACACATGCATATATCATCTCATATGCATACAACTTCAAAATTAGCATACTTTACTCATGCCACACACAATGCATAATTTTAGCACATAGACCTAACATGCATTCAACAACCACATTCCCACATATAATCACATATATGACACTTGGTACACATTTTTCACATATACACCAAATTGAGCACATAATGCCTATGTATCAATTTCTTACACTCACACACTTCAAACCCACATGCTGCCATCAACACAATGGACATAATTGTGAAAAGATAGGACTCTAGAGAAGGAGAAAACATAACTTTTCACACCTCTCACCATCCTAAAGCATGTGAAACACAACCTACACCTCTCTTCTTCACCCAAAACCCTAGAATCGACAATTAGAAGAGAAGAAGAACCCCTACCTCGAAAATGAAGGCTTTTCAAGCACTTCACCAAGATTCTAGCGATGTCTACCTTTCTGAATCGCAACTTTGATTGATTCAAAGGGAAGCCCTTGCCGTCCCTTACGTATCTCCCTCATTCGGCAAGTCTTGAATCCAAGCCGAACGAGTCCGAAATGTAGAGAGAAGGGAGAGCTATGAAGATGGAGGGTTTTAAAGAGAGAAAGAGGCGTGAGATATGGCTGGGAGTCTCAGCCACTGATATTTAAAATATCTAGGGCTTGCAAAAGAGACCAAAATGCCCCCCAACCACTTAACGTACCCTTTGGGCCTTCGTTTTTGATTCTGAAAACTCCTACGGTCTCAAAATCACTTCCTTAACTCTCTAAACATTTCATCTAAGCCATTCCCAAAAATAAATATTTTTAAATTTTTTTTTGCATTACCGGGCCCACTTAAGTCGCATCCTGGGCCCCGGTTTGACCAAAAAGTCAAACTTCTCTAATTCTCTCAAAGACTTTTCAAAACCTTAAAAACACTTCTCAAACATGTTTCCCACACTCAAAACATGTTAAACACCACTCAAAATATATTTATGACAATTATAATGTGAAAAATACAAAATCGGCCAAAATTGGTCACGGTCTCTACAACCTCCCCTCCTTAAGGGAATTTCATCCTCGAAATTAGAAACATACCTCAAGCAAAAAACAACTTGGAATACTTTGAGCAAACTTCTTGTTCTCACTCCCACGTAGCCTCCTCGACTCCGTGATGTTTCCAAAGGACTTTGACCAATGGAATAGTCTTGCCCCGAAGCACCTGCTCCCTAGCATCCAAAACCTGTACCGGTCTTTCCTCATAAGACACGTCCTCCTCCACCTTAAGATCTGTCCAATCTAAAATATGTGAGGGATCTGGCTCATACTTTCTCAACATCGAAACGTGGAAAGTATTGTGTACACTTGACAATTGTGGTGGCAATGCCAAGCGATATGCAACCTCACCCACACGATCCAATACCTCGAATGGACCGATAAACCGTTGGGCTAACTTTTCGCTACACCCAAACCTCATCAAAGCCCGTCGTGGCGAGACCTTCAAGAAGACATGGTCTCCCACCCCAAATGCTAAAGGTCTCCACCTTTTGTCAGCATAGCTCTTCTGACGACTCTGAGCCGTAAGCAAACGCTGCCATATAATCTTAATCTTTTTTGTAGTCTCTCTGACTATGTCCGGCCCCAAAGCCACTATCTCACCGACCTCTGTCCAATAAATCGGTGACCTACAAGGTCTACCATATAAAGCCTCAAATAGAGCCATCTCAATACTAGCTTAATAGCTATTATTGTATGTAAACTCCACCAATGGAGGGTGATCCTCCTAACTGCCTCAAAAATCCAGTGCACATGCTCTAAGCATATCTTCCAAGATCTGTATAGTACTCTCTGACTGACCATCTGTCTAAGGATAAAATGTTGTACTAAAATGGAGGTCCGTATCAAGTGCAGCCTGAAAACTCTGCCAAAATCGTGATGTGAATCTCGGATCCCTATCAGACACAATGGAAACTGGCACTCCATACAGTCTCACAATCTGATCAATATACAACCGACTAAGAGTATCCACATCATCTGTCACTCGAATCGGAAGAAAATGAGCCACCTTGGTCAATCTATCCACAATGACCCAAATTGCATCATGACTCTTCCTCGTCCTAGGTAACCCTATCACAAAGTCCATAGTGATGTGTTCCCACTTCCACATATCTACCGGTAATGGCTGTAACAAACCTGCCGGTCTCTGATGCTCGGCCTTCACTTGTTGACAAGTGAGGCACCTTGCCACAAATCGTGCGACGTCCTTTTTTATGCCTTTCCACCAATACTATCTACGAATGTTGTGGTACATCTTGGTACCACCAGGATGTACTGCAAGTCTGGAGCTATGAAACTCCGTCAGAACCTCATCCCTACAAGCCAATGGAACAACCATTCTGCCTCTGAACCTCAGACCTCCATCTGAATGGATAACCCAATCCTCCACTTATTCGCCACTTGTAAGCCGAGTGCGAATGCTCTTTAACTCTGTGTCATGCCTTTGCTCCTCAACCACCCTACTCACTAGAGTTGGTTGCGCTATGAGTGTGAGCAATTTGGCATGTCCATCACTCTCACTGAAGCACAATCCCATTTCTGAGATGTCTTCCATCATCTTCCATTAACGGATAGCAATACTAGCCAAAGTGCCATGTGATTTCCTGCTCAATGCATCGGCAACCACATTAGCCTTCCCCGAGTGATACTGAAGATCAAAGTTGTAGTCTTCCATGTATTCAACCCATCTCCTCTGTCTCATATTCAAGTCCTTTTGTGTAAAAAGGTACTTCAAACTCTTATGATCGAAGAAAACCTCAAACTTCTCTCCATAGAGATAATGCCTCCACGTTTTCAAAGCAAAAATTACCGCCACTAACTCCAAGTCATGAGTTGGGTAATTCTGCTTGTGCATCTTCAACTGTCGAGAACCATATGCAGCAACCCTCTTGGTCTGCATCAATACACATCCCAAACCATCCCGTGAAGCATCACAGTAGATGACATAACCCAAACCATGCTCAGGAATAATCAAGATCAGAGCATTAGTTAATCTATGCTTTAATTCCATAAAGGAATGCCTGCAAGCCTCGTTCCACTCAAACTTAACTCCTTTACGAGTAAGCTTGGTCATCGGCGCTGCTAACTTTGAAAAGTCTTTCATGAAACGCCGGTAATATCCTGCCAACCCCAAGAAACTACGTATTTCAAATACGTTCTTAGGCCTCTCCCAATTCATTACCGCTTCTATCTTAGAAGGGTCTACTGATACTCCTCCTTTCAACACCATGTGTCCTAGGAACTTTACCTTTGTTAGCCAAAATTCACATTTTTTGAACTTGGCATACAAATGGTACTCTCTTAATGTCTGTAACACCGTCCTCAAGTAGATCTCATGCTCCACGAAGACCACCACAAACTTATCCAAGTACACCCCGAATATTCGGTTCATCAAATCCATGAACGCTACTGGTGCGTTCGTCAATCCAAATGGCATCACTAGAAACTCATAGTGGCCATATTTAGTCTGAAAAGCTGTCTTCAAAATGTCCTCTTCCCTTACCCTCAACTGGTAATACCCCGACCTCAAGTCGATCTTCAAAAAATAAGTCAAACCCTTAAGCTGATCAAACAAGTCATCTATCCTTGGCAAATGATACTTGTTCTTAATCATTGCTTGGTTCAACTTACGGTAGTCTATGCATAACCGTAAAGATCCATCCTTCTTTTTAGCAAATAGGACCGAAGCTCCCCAAGGTGATATACTAGGTTGTATAAATCCCTTATCCAATAATTCTTGCAATTGATCTTTCAATTCCATCAACTCAGCTGGTGTCATCCGGTACAGTGCCATAGAGATAGACGTAGTACTAGGAGCAAGATCAATGCTAAATACCACATCTCTCATCGGAGGTAACTTTGTCAAGTCCCCCGAAAACACATCTACAAACTCTCTAACCACCGGTGGAAATCCTCCACTAGTCACAATCTCATCCTCTTAGGCTAATAAGCTAGCTAGGAAATATCGAACCCCGTCCCTCACACCGGAACCAAGCAGAGACGGAACGTAGAAATCATCCCGTTCTCCCACAAAATAAAAGCAATCACCCTCGGGTGTGCACACTGTCACTCTCTTACAGAGATAATCAATCGTGGCTCTAAATGTAAATAGCCAGTCCATGCCTAGAATGACATCGAAGGTGGTCATGTCTAGCAACACAAAGTCGAATACCAATCGACGCCCCGTAACCTCAATCTCGCAAGACCGACACACTCTATCTAGGGTAACCCTACCCCCAACTAGTGTATCAATGGACAATGGTGACTCCAGTGATGATACCCTCAGCCCCAAGGCACAAGCAAATACAACAGATATGTATGAATGTGATGCACCAGAATCTATTAACACCCTAGCCCACGAGCTAGAAACCAGGAAAATACCTTTGACCACTAACAGTCCCAGTACATCCTCTACCAGAGCAAGCATGAACACACGGCCCCGTGACTGTTGACCAGTCCCCTGTAACCCTGACTGTTGACTAGAAGCAGGTGTGGAACCTCTCGCTACCCGAGATCCCTATACAGAATGCGCTAGATGAGGTAGTGGTAATGTCCTGAAACCAGACTGAACCGTAGTTGTCTACCCAGCCCTCTGCTAAGTCCCCATACCACTCAGTGTACTCTGTCTCTGTGGACAGTTGGCCCTAACATGGCCGGGTTGCTTGCAATGAAAACATACCCGTTCCCCCACCGAAGTCACTGGCACTGATGCCACTATTTGCCTCTGAGGGCACTCAGAACGAAAATGGCCAGGCTACTAGCAATGGTAGCACATAACTGTGGATAGTGCAGATCCAATAGGTAAGGACAATGAAGGTACTGGGCGAGTCTGCTGCTGCCCCTGTGAACCTGATCTGCCCTCCCTATTTCTTTTCCTCCCTTGACCACCTGAAGAGGTACCCGTACCCTTCACTTGCTGTCTAGAGTCCCACAACCTCTGAGTGTCTCTATCATCCTCCTCAGCCACTAGGGCTCTATCAACCACCTCACTGTAGGTCCTCAAACCCAAGATGGACACCCTCTTTCTGATAGAGGTTTTTAATCCCTTCACAAACCTTTTCACCTTCAGTTCCTCATTTATCACCATCTCCGGGGCAAAGCGAGCCAAAGATGTAAATTTGGTCTCGTACCCCATCACATCCAAGTCCCCTTGGACTAGATCTATGAACTCTTGCCTCATCCCGTCTTTCACCAAAATAACCCCTTAAAGGTCTCCCAGTCCATAGTCTCGGTGTTGTGGACATTCCTGATGAATTGCCACTACCGATCCGCTTCTCCTTGTAAGTGAAGCACCGCTACTCCCACTTTCAAATCCTCATCAATTGCAAGAGCAACCATGAGTTTATGAATTTGGTCTATCCAACTCTCAGCCACAAGCGGATCACGTGCGCCATCAAAGGTAGGCGGCTTAAATTTCATATATTCCTTCATTGCCACCATTTGGCGGCTCAAGGCAACCCTAGGCAATGCCTAAACCTCCTCTTTTCTGGCTTCCCTAGCCATTCTTCTCATAGTATCAACCATGTCACGCATAAATTGCGTTCCATCAGTTGGCTCCTAAGGAGCATCAACGCCAATGTATCGCACTCTTCTTGGAGGAATTTCTTTCTATATACACAACAATAAAAATTTTAAGTCCAACAAATTTACACTTCCTACACATATCCATCATGCTTACACATGCCATGTCAATTTAGTCCACATAGGCATGTTATGAAAATGTAAGCATACATCATGTTCCACATAAACAATTTACAACCTCAAGTGCAAATCCTCATGTTTTGATTCTTAACCTCAAGTGATCACTAAATCAAGTCTCACCCTTCTTCCTTAGGTATTCCAACCTAGAGCTCTGATACCATCCTGTCACGCCCCAAAACCCGGACCGCCGGGACTCCCCCGGACCGACCCCAAATCCTGAGTGTGAACCCATTCACTAAACCCCATGAACAATCTCAATTACACTCATGCATTAGTATCAAGGTTTGATACCATGCTAGAACGCCTCGATTTCTAACTCTCAGAGAACCAGAGGTAAAACTGTCTATTTAGCCCAATAGACCCTAATTACCCTCATTCACGTTGGAGGCTTAACTCAATTCTTGCATATAAATGTACACAACTCCATCTTAACCAATTCCCATGGGCCCTATATCGAATCACACACCTTAGTGGAAATTTACTTGCCCACACCTTTGAGAATCACTCACTTTCAAGCCTCAAAACTTAATGTGTCTAAAATATGAAAGTGAGACCTACACCATTGGATAGAGAATCCAAAAATACTTAATTTAAAAAAAAACCATACTCAATTTTGATCTAGAACGAAGAAATTACGTCAAAACAAAGTTTTGAAAAATGCTGTAAATAGTAATTTCGATTGTGCGAAGATTTCACCCTCTCAGGACCTCAGACCTGCAATATTTTGCACGATTGAAATGAGGGTTTCGATTGTGTGAAATTTCTCCTATTTGGACCCTAAAAATTATCATAAATCATCACCCCTTCACACAATCGAAATGGGGGTTTCGATTGTGCGAAATAGGCTTTCGCACGATCGAAATGCTCCCCACGGGACCTCCAACAACCCTATACATGGTTCATTTGGAGCCCAATCCACCTTCTATCATCCTAGAACTCCTTATACATGATCCATAACATAAATGAAAGGTTCCAACATCAATCTCACACTCAAGATCACATTCATAATTGAATTCATACACCAAAATGAATTATTTTCTTACATGACCACAATCCATTCACAATGAAAACATCATCAAATATGGCTGGGAGTCTCAGCCACTGATATTTAAAATATCTAGGACTTGCAAAAAGACCAAAATGCCCCCCGCCACTTAACTTACCCTCCGGGCCTCCGTTTTCGATTCCGAAAACTCCTACGGTCTTGAAATCACTTCCTTAACTCTCTAAAAATTTCATCTAAGCCATTCCAAAAATAAATATTTTTAGAAATTTTTTTGCATTACCGGGCCCACTTAAGTCACATCCCGGGCCCCGGTTTGAACAAAAAGTCAAACTTCTCCAATTCTCTCAAAAACTTTCCAAAACCTTAAAAACACTTTCCAAACATGTTTCCCACACTCAAAACGTGTTAAACACCACTCAAAATGCATTTATGACAATTATAATGTGAAAAATGCAAAATCGACCAAAATTGGTCACGGTCTCTACAACAACCATGACTGAGAACTCGAAGAGGAAAGCCGATGCCATAGAAAAGGAGGCTTTGGAAACAACTTCCTCTTCAACCCACATAAATGCATCTCACGATACACGTGAAGATGCTCTTTCTTCCTCCCAAAAAAAAAAGGAACTAGCGTAGTGTGATTTATGCATTAGGATTTTAAACCAATTGTAGGGGGTTGATGATATCCATTATACTAAGGCCCTAGGGATGCTTCATGATGATGCATTGTGGAGGGATTTCTTTCTGCGCATTCCTGATGAGAGGAAGGTTGGATGGGTGATGAATCTTTGATAGTGATGCTCATGATATGGACTTATTTTATATGACTCTGTTTCTTATGTTGTTTTTTTGAACTGAACTTTTTTTATTTGGATGACTGTAATAACCTCTATAATTACTTCTACCTGGATGACTGTAATATTTAATTTACTTTTTTAATTAGTTAGATGACTGTATTAACTATATGTGTATCTACTTATACTATTATATGACTTTAGAACTTATTGTGTGTGAAGTACTTTGATACGATTTAAAATTTATTGTGTTAAATACTTTGAAATGACTTTAGAACTTATTGTGTTATGTATTTTAGTATCTGTTGTGGGAAGTAGTTATATAATTAGTACTTAGTTGCTTACTACTACAATTGTTATTTTCTTTTAAATTAGGGTACTTTAAATGGATTTATGGAGTCTCGTTCAGTTGTTAGATGATGATGATGATGAGGAAGAAGAGTGTATAGTTATTACATGCATGATGCTTGAATACGAAAGACAGTTTTATTCCAAACGACCTTGTAGGACTTCAATGTTACAAGGTCAAGATTACATAGTTGAAGTATTGAGCAGTAACGAGGATAGATGTTATGAAAATTTTAGAATGCACCCACTTGTATTCATTGCACTATGTGAGCGATTGAAATCATTAGGTCTAGAACATTCAAGGTACTTAAGTGTACAAGAACAAGTAACAATTTTCCTACTTATCATATCTCACAATGAAAGGATGAGGGTTGTCGCCGAAAGCTTCCAGTATACAATATGGACAATTTCTCAATACTTTCACGTTGTGTTAAACAAAGTTTGTGAACTAGGCATGACAGTTATTGCTCCTCTAGATTTGAGTGTCACCCCTCCAGAAATTCGATTCAATCCTAAGTTCTATCCATTCTTTAAGGTTAGTTGACAATCATTTACAGATTCTTTAGATCCCTATTATTCTCACTAATCTAACAGGTCTTCATATGTCTTTATAGAATTGTGTTGGAGCGATTGATGGAACCCATATACATGCACAAGTGCCAGTTGATATGCAAATTCCATATCATGGCAGAAAATAAGATACAACTCAAAATATCATGTGTGTGTGTTCCTTTGATATGCGGTTCACATATGTCCTAACGGGGTGGGAAGGGTCATCCAATGATTCTAGAATTTTAAATGAATGCTATAACAATCCCACACTTGGATTCCCATGAGCACCTACAGGTACTTATTATTTGGATAATACTGTGACAATATATGTATTTTACAAAAATTATTTGCATAATTATGCCAATGCTGAAAGGTATATTATAATTTACAGATAAGTTTTACTTGGTTGATTTTGGTTATGCCAACCAGCTAGGCTTCTTGGCCCCGTATCGTGGTCAATGATATCACATGCAAGAATACCGTAGGGGTAGGAGAGCACCTTGGGGTCGGGAAGAAGTTTTTAACCATAGGCATTCATCTTTGAGAAATGTTATAGAGTGGTGTTTTGGTATGTTAAAGGGTTGATTTACAATTATAAGAGAGATGCCTCCTATGAGCATGCGTGCTCAAAGGCTCATTGTCATTGCTTGTTGCATGCTACACAATTTTCTTAGAATGCAGGGTCATACTGATAGAATTTTTCAGGAATTTGAACCCTAGAACATGGTACCTCCTGAATCAAGTTCGGAGGGTACAAGTCAAATTGAAACTGAACCTACTGTAGGTGTCAACATAACACAGAGTCAAGTACGATAAATGGATCGCGTTCGTGATACAATTGCTGACAGTATCTGGCAGACTGTGCGCAGACCATCATAAATTCATGGATGACTGTAATCTTTAACTTGTTGGATAACTGTAGTAACTAATCTTTAACTTGTTGGATGACTATAGTAACTAATAACTAATAACTTATTAGTACTTGTAATAACTAACTAATTTTCATAACTCTTATTAGTACTTGTAACTATATGACATGCATATGCAGTAATGTTCAAAGTAGAGGATGAGGGACCACCATGTGCTTGTGGGAGAGGTCCCATGAATCTTTTTATGGCAAGGACTACCAAAAATTATGGGTGCTACTTCTATAGATGCCCAGCATGGCAGGTATTAAGCATAATGATATGTAGTTTATTATTATGGTGTACCATATATATGCTTTCAATTCATAGTGATTTTACATGTGCAAATTTTGTAGTCACACGTTAATGCCTTTCTATGGTTGGATGCCTTGCACGAAGGTGGACATGTTGAGGGTAATGTGGATGATGACTTGGAGAATGTTATTGCAGTGATGAAAATTGAACAAACTGTGCACAAGTTATTTTTAAATGGTGGTTGTGGTTATGCTGCTATCAGTGTAATATTCATGATGGTTATTGTGTTCTTCTTGCTCATTGTTGTTCTTGAGAAATGATGTTTGAGAAATTTAGATTAAAACTCCGTTGCTTGTATTATATGCTAGTTTATGAACTTGTTGACTATTGCATTATTATTTCGTTGTATGGTATGGAATAGAACTGTTTGTATAAATGTCCCTATGTTATATGTGACGACTTTGAGAATAGGGAATGGGAAAGTGGCGATGATTCAATTCCATTACTTTTGCATCGTTTGAACTTTGAGATTTGGAGACTCTAACGAAGTCTGAAAAAAGGTATATTTTAATTACTTTGACTTCTCATTTCAAAAACTTTATACCTAATCTGAATAATCTAATATATATTATTGTGTTTGAATGCACTTGCTCTGTATGTGGGAGAATCTACAGACATTGATATGGATAACAATAAAGTATGAAAAAAAGGTATATTTTCTTTTATATATGTGGTTAATTTTGCTGATGATGAGTGTTATTCTTTGGTTTAGATAGTTATTTTGTTGCATTTTTATTATCACTTTACTCTTCTAATATCAAGTCCTTTTCTTTTCTTTTTTTATTGGTGCTGCCTTTGATGAGTTTGGTGGGATTACACTAAGTTTGAAGTTGGTGGTTCTGAAGCAGGACTATTAAAAAGCCATGGGCCTCTCAGTTTTCTCAAGGTCTCTCTCACTCTATCTCTCTCTCTCTCTCTATATAGAATTTTAAATTTCAGAAGCTTATGCATTTATTTTTCTTATATAAATCTTTTCAGTTATTGTTTTGGGTCCTAATGTGAATATGCTTGGTAACCATATAATTTAAATTGTTAACTGGCCTATTTTTAAAGGAACTTTAGAGTTGTTTATTTGGACAGGGCTGCATGGCATTTTGCACAAAAGTATAATATGTCATCTCAATGAGGTTTTGCCACTACAACTGATCTTTACTGTATTTTTGACTACCAGTAGGATGTAATATCAGTTTTATCTTTGCTTCATAGCACATCACATGTTGTGTGACAGTTAATTAGAAATAAGAAGACTACTAATCACTTGGTTGGTCCACGTTCTCGGAAGCTGTGGTGAGTTACTGATTTGTGCTAAACTGTAGAGCAAATTGATTTTAGTTGCACTTCTATGCAACTATTTAATGGGGCTAGGACTTTGCAGTTTGGTGACTATTCATGTTCTAATGATATCCATTTTGTTTTACTCATTCCTTTTTATGCTTTTGAAATTGTTTATGGCATTATGTGTTTTATTTGTAAGGATTTGCTGCAGCAGTTACAATCAACTTAGTGGAACTTTGACTGTGCACTAGAGCAATCTTTACCTCTGTTTGTTATGATTTTTCTCTAATAAAATAATTTGGTATAGGTCAAGACTATATTTTTTTCAATAGGAATGAATCCCTTTACCCTGGTTATGGGGAGCCATACCCATTGGATATGAGAGGGGAATTGGATGACACTGTTGCCCTTAAAAACTTTAAGAAGTATGTGCTTGTTGTTTAATTCATGGGGAATTAAATTCTAAACTGTTCATGTTAAAGATACCCTGTAGATTATTTTATCTTATCTGAACTTTTTTATGCCTTCAGGCGGGGTAACATAGAGTTTCCTTTGCCTTTCGGCAGAGTCCTGTGCCCAACAGAAAGTTTCATACTCTCGTTGGACAAAAAAGAAGTGCATCAATTTTTTTATTTCATGTATGTATTTTGTAGTAGAAACCCATGATTAATTATGATTACTATTAGCTTTGCATGCATAAATTGTCCACTAAACATGAGTATTTCTATTGTTATTTACTGTATAGTTTGGATTGATTAAGGATATGTGCGTCGGTAGATGTTGATTGCGAAGAGTTTGTGCCGTAAACTGTTCTTGTTTTTCCCTTCTAGTTTAGGAATAAGTGTTTAAGTAATGAACTAAGGGCAAAACTATTTGCTTACAGTGTTCCTTAAATTGGCTAATGATGATATTCTCGGAAGTGTAATCCTTAATGTTCAGTTTAGAGCCTTCAAATTTTATTAATGGTTGGGCAAGAGCCAAGAGGCTACATGTTTTCCAAATTAAAACAATGTCCTTTTAAATTATATAAACTGCCATTCAATAGTTTGGTCTTTTTTATTTATTTATTTATAATTTGCATTACTTCTTCGACAGGAATCCAAGTTAAAAGCATCAAGAACGCACATCTATGTTCGAAGAGGTGGTCCCAACTATCAGATTGGTCTAGCAAAGATGCGTGCCTTGGGAGAGGAACTGGGAGTTCCCCTTGAGGTATGAGATAGCAGCCTATTTTCAGGATACTTTTAGTTGGTTTTAGGCATTTGATTATCTTAGGGCATTTGATGTCTTTAGCTTATGATAAACTACAAGCACCTTTACCACTTACTACATGTGGAAAGCAACTAATAGATTGCCACCTGCAATTCAAAAATTTTTGGGACCTTCTATCATTATATGGAAGTGTATGCATCCAAAATAAAATTAAAAAATAGACGAGGTAGATTCTATAGGGTAAACTCTATGCAAAGGCAAAAAAAAAAAAAAAATGAAAAAAGAATCATTACTAATTTGAAGGTCTAGTGGCTTTGGCTTGATATTAACATAAAGGGCCTTAGGGGTAAAAGGTGCTCATTAGTCTAGCATTCTTAACTTTGTAGTTACAATGTATTTCTTAAGTGCAATGTTGAATAGAAATTAATCTATGAGATTACAATTTGGAGAATCATTGGCATTTTTGGTCTCTACATGTTTATGTGTTGGTTTAATTCAATGGTGATGAAGTTCTAGGCATGGTTAATTTAAAGCTGTGTCTTAAATCAATCCACAGTTTCAGCATCTAATGAAAGGAATTATTAGAACACAAGTTGTTGAAGATGAAGATTAATTAGTTTTTACTGGCAGTGGATGGTCGACTTAGATTGAAACTATATTGGGTGTGAAGTTTATTATTTTCTTGTTTATATTGAGATTGAATGACTTACACCATTCAAATTAATATATATATATATATATATGTTATTGGACTTGAGTATCTGCATGAACTGTCAACTATATACATGTCTGTTTGTGTGTGTGTAAGAACATATATATATATATATATATATATATATGATATAGATTTAAAGGTTGAATGACTCACACTTATACATGCTAATATCTTATTAGATTTGGTTTTCTATCTACAAAGGTCTACTATAAGACTTCTCAGAATAGTCAAACTTGTAATCCAATCCTTTTCCTACCCAAATTTTAAAATACAAAATAACACACACGTACATATATATATGATTGAATGTTTTAAAAATTATATATGAATGCAGGCCACTATATATAATTTTGATTGTTAATGTCACTTTTGTATGAGTTTATATTGGAAGTAGCAATATGTCCCTTATTGGAATCTTACTAGCTATATGGCCCTTCAAAGTCTATGTGGCACTCAATATTAGTCTTCTTAATATTGGAAATTAAACACAATAAATGGAATCTCAGAATGATTTGAATATACTAGTAAAATAGTCAAAATTCTCCCCTAATTACATACATGATGAAGATTAGTATTTATTATATGTGTGTGTGTATATATATATATATATATATAGATAGATAGATAGAGAGAGAGAGAGAGAGAGAGAGGATATATGTTTTACACATTTCTTCTTCTTCTTACTCGTTAATCTGTAAACTAACCAAAGGGAGGCTATTATTAAACATCTTACTTTCATTGTTCTGTAGTTCTGTTTTCATATATGGTTTCTCTAAATCAGGCTTTCTCCTTCTGCATGTTACTACTGAAAAGCCTTTTTTAGTTCTTTAGATTGAACTTAATGTATTGTGTCATTTTTCTCTTCTGGTTGCAGGTTTATGGACCTGAGGCTACAATGATCGAAATTTGTAAGCAGGCTATTAATTGCATCATGTCTGCAGCATAATCTCTCCCTTTGTTCATATGTTTTTCAATGTGCTGAGAACGTAATGCTCGGCTTCCTTGATGGCACAAACTTAATAGCACTGTTTTTACAATTTCCAAAGTTTTTATTTTTTCATTTTTTTAATTTAAATTTTCTCGAATTTTAAACAAATTTCTGCAATATGGATGTCACAGTTGCAGCATGCTCATTGACATTGTCAAGGCTTGTGAATTTTGATGACAGTACACTGATCCTTTGTGGTCTATTTCACAATTATGTAATTTCTTAAAATTGTTGGTAAACCAACTTGGTGTGATATGAAAGCAAATGTGTTTCTAATGAATACATAAAAGATTTTAATCAGCAATTCAATTACTTGTAGCACTAGCTACGAGTTTACATTTAGAAATGTCCACTATTGCGTTGTTGCTAGCGTTTTTTCAATTTATTTTGTCCAAAATTTGTATGGCATGTTGCTCAAACCGGACTTGTATGGTTTAGGAATTTTTTTTCTAGAGGAATAAAATATAAAACAAATTCATAAAATAATTTTATAAAAATTACATTATGAAAATCCAGTTACGAAAATGTCGTATTTCAAAAAAACAGTCACTCTTTTCAGACTTGAAAAAAAAAATGAAAAAAAAGGAGTGAGTTCAAGTCTTGACGGGGACAAATCAAGGTAGCATGATTTACTTATAACTAAATCTCTCTATTAATGTGTTAAGTGAATCCATGTAATACTTCACTTTTCCAGTTTGTTCTGAGGTAAGAAGTAAACTGCAAAAAACGTTTGTCCTTAAAAGTGCCTTTGGTATTGAGCAAGATGGCCTTGAATATGCATAAATCTTCATGCTGCCAATTGGACTTTTTGTGTTAAATGCTTTATTATGCATTACATGGTCTGAGAGGGGCGTGGGTTGATTGATATGCACAAATCCATGCATTTGTTTGCCATGATTGAATGGACATGAACTTCCCAGAACATTTTAATTTGATATTGGAATATTTCTTCAGTTCAAGTGATCAAAAACTCGGATGCAAATGAGTCGAGTTTAGTTATTGCTCCCGTGCATCAAAACTCTTTCCTTTTTAGGGAATGCTCTAGGAGATTTTTCATATGAACTGATTGGAACATATGAACGTTTATTATGATAATCAAATTTCACATAAAAAGCAAATATTATGGCTCACAAAAAGTTTTGGAAATTAAGATCATAAATATACCAAAGGTATAGTAGCTGCTGATGCATATCTTTCACTTTAGAGTCTATACATGATTGTATTATGCTGACATTCATTTTAGAAATCATCCAAGTATTTTGGTTTTCTTTTTGAATTTTAGGATCTTCCAATGATAAGTGAAATTAAAAGAAATAAAATTCAAAAATTGCTTTAGAAAAATACATCATTTTTTAGTGTTAGGAAAAAAAAAAAGGCGTGTACAATATTTTAAAAGTCATTACAATGATGATTATTAATCTAAAAATTAATCATATATAAAAGATTAAAGTAAATTTTAAAACAAAATTAAAAACATTCATTACCAAACATGTTTTTTATTTTTGTGACCAAATTTTTGCCAACATTTAGAGTTACCAAACATGTTTTCACTATTTTGCTTACAAAAATTTTGCAACAATTTGATGTTACCAAACATGTTTTCATGTTTTTGTTTTCGAATTTCAAACAACAAATTTTACGTTACCAAACATGCTTCCAATCACTATTGAAAACACAACACAACAAAAACATTGTTTCTGTTTTGGATAAAAACAAAAGCATAAAACGTTTTCGGTTACCAAATGGCCCCTTAATGCACTGATACATTCCTCATAGTGAAAGGACAGAAATACCCTTGATCACCTCAAACGACACAATTCTAATGCAATGCAGCAGAAATTGCATTAAGGCTTGTAAGCATGATGAACATGTTATAATGACTCTACTGAGCATAAGAAATTACTGAAATACCCTTGCTGAGTTCTAAAAATTGTAAGTACATCCTTTTAACATTAAGAGGGCACACCAAGAGTAGGACATAGACCAATAATGATTCCACCCTTTAAAACTTTGCGGACTAACCGCTCATAGTGGATTGTGTAACACCCCGATTTCCAAACTCTTGGGACACCGGAGGTTAACCCGTCCATTAGTCCTAATGGACCCTTTTTACCCTCTATAAGGTACCATGCTTTGATACCATTCTGTCACATCCTGAAAATCTGGATCACCGGGACTCCCCCGGACCGACCCGAATCCCGAGTGTGAACTCGTTCATTTACCCCTAATGAACCATTAATAACCATAGAAGCTTAATCGTGTTCATACACCTATGTATATATATACATGTATACATATATATATACATAACTCAACATCAACCAATCCCCGTGGGCCTCCACCATACACGCTTCAAATGCCTTCCTCACACAAACACGGGTATGTAACTCCTTTTACGTCCATCATCATAGTCTAAAAATGAAACCATTGGAAAGAGAGTTTCAAAATACTCAATTTCAAAAAAAGAATCACTTGATTTGGGTTTCAAACGAAGAAGTTATGACCCGTTGAAGTTAGGAGGAAAATTTACTGTAAGTGGGACGGGTCCCCAAAAAGTAGGACCGGTGGGACATTCTGCAGGTCCAAAATACCGAGAGAAGTTGGACCGGTGCCCAAAAAGTAGGACCGGTGGGACTTCCCTGATACTTGATTTTTTTGTGAAGGACTTTGCAACCTAAAATCCCACTTCACCAAGCCTCAATCCACACACACATAAACTTTAAGGCACAAAATCTAAGCCAAATCTAATATTCCAAGTTCTCCAAAACCTAACTAAGATCATCCATAGCATAAACAATTTAAAATCAACTATGCAATCTTATAATCATCCACAAATACAATCTCATCATCCAAATCATGCTTCAAGCATAATTACTCAAAAACACAATTAAAGTCCATCATTTCAAACCACATGTCCATTCCACTTCCTTCCCAATGCATTTACTTGAGAAAAGTCCATACATAAAGTTATAATATAAGAAGAAATCATAACTTTACAATCCATAATTAAGTTTCGTCCAAGAATAAACCATAATACATCAAGATTCCAAGTGCATAGTCATTACAAAGATTTCATGCATAAGGTTCAAAGATGCTAAAAAGAATCCAACCCTGACTACAATTTCATAATCAACGTGCCACAAGCTGACACGGATAACTACCATCACATGGTTTAAACATAAACCTTCAAAATTTATCCAAATGACCATCATGCTACAATTAAGTTTCAAAACCTCCACAAGTGACTATGAAGTCCCTTTCATCTGTCCTTGGCGCATAACCTGAAAAATGTTGGGGGGAGCGGGGTGAGCACCACTGCGGCTCAGTAGAGATAACCCAACCCCACCTAAGTGCCAACTTGACACCGAGTTACATGAATGCAAGTTATAGCATCTCTATCGGCTACATGGCATATGTTAGAGCATTTAGACATACATAGCATATTCAACATGTGAGTAACATTATCAAATGAATGCCTTCAAGCAATGCATGTTTAACTCAACAACCTAGACCACACACATAGCAGTGGTTCATAATTTGTCAAAACTCCATCAAAAGAGACATGGGTGGGCATACTTTGAAGCCCTATGTCACATTTTCAATGAAAAATCCTCTTTGGGGCATTTTATCAAACACCATGTATGTAACGTGTTCATGGATGATGTCAACACCACAAGCATCACCAAATAATGAAATTTAGCATACATTTATAAGGCTCTACACATTGGCATCAAATTACATGCTCAAGAAACACCAAATCATGCTCTTCACATAGCATTTACCATAACCTCATACATGTCATACATATATCAACTCTATAACATGTAATACACATAAATCACCTCTTTAACATGCAATCATATAACAAATGCAACAAGGAGAGGGAAACCCAACCTCCTAACTTTACCTAGCATGTTAACCACCCCAAGAAACCCACAATTCAACCTATAGAATTGACACTTAGGGAGGAAGAGATACCCCTACCTCAAATCCAAGCTTGGTTGTTGAAGACCCAATTTCCACCAAGCTTCAAACTCCTCCAATGGCAACTTTTCACTGATCAAATCGAAAAGGAGAGTGAGGGAGCAACTTTAATTCTTGGCTCCACCCCTCAAATCTCACTTCTAAGCCCTCAAATCTTAGAGAGAAGGAGAGAAGAGAAACTTGTAGAGAGAGAGTGTGAGATCCGGCCAAGAGAGAGAGAGAGAGAGAAGTCAAAATTTGATTTATTTTCCCTCTTTACACATATATATATCTATATAATATATATATTTGCCCCTTTGCAACTAAATCCTCTATCTCTTTATAATTAGCTCTTTGTTATGGGCCTTTTGCTCTTATTCACAACTAGCCTTTCCTCACTTTTCAAAACTTTACTTATGCCCTTAAACTTACATCCATACCCCTACACCACTCTCAAGTGTCCGTAGTTACCTCTCGATTTACCCGAATCTATTCCGATCCCACACCCGTAACCGAAAACATGAAAAGGATTATTAAATCCACTAAGCATGTCATTAAGCGACTAATCAAGCTTAATTTTTTTGGGTCGTTACAGATTGACTGCCACAAACACAAGTTTTAAGTACAAAACTAAAGCCTTCCCTAACACTTATTGGTTTTAGGAGAAATGATGGAAGTTGGGACTAACAAAAGAATTCTAAATTAAGACAATATTTTTTCAAAGAATCTCCATCTAATGATTTTAACTTTTTAAAATTAAACAAAAAAAATCATATATATTGAATTGTTCGAACCTACTATGAATTGAAGAAATAGATTGTAATTAGATTATGATTGGAAGATAGAAAAAATAAGCGTTGCAATGAGAGAGGAGGAAAAGAACTCGAGGAATAAGAGTAGAGAGAAGTTAGGAGTTTTAGAATGAATTAAATTCAATGGGTCCATTATTAAGGTAGAGTTTGGGAGAGCTTCCTGATATCAAAAGACCTTTTAGTAAGAAATCCTTTATAGAAGGAGGTTAGAGGAAGGCTTTATCATAGAAAAGATGTTTGGCGAACGTGAATTTGATAAGTCCTTTTAAATCAAAAAGTTATTTCATGTGTTTGGTAAAAAAATTTAAGAAGTCTTTTCATGAGTAAAAATACTTTCCATTTTACAATGGTACCCTTTATAATCAGTGGCTACTTTTATTTCATTTTATGGAGATGAATTTAAATTGAACCATACAAAAATTATTAGGAAGGAAGGAAACCAACATCATTACTCAAAATTGTGTCATCCACATAACTCGAATATGTATAAATAACTCACCAAACAATAAATATATAAATTTTATTTAAAGAAAAAAAATTAAATATACCTATATATAATTTAAACATGTCAATTGTATCTAGAGTTTAACTACTAGTTCAAAAAATGATAATACAATTAGTAAAATAAAAATAAATTCAATACTAATTTGAACTAATGAGAAATAGTAACAAATAATTTATTGAGTTGCTTCCCATATTGATGTGGCAATTCCATCATGTATAATGCTCATTTTAGGCTGATATTGTGGGTCCACCATGCCAAAAGTCTATCTGTCGATAGTATCCCTGTCACCAAGATAACCTTCATCCTCATCATACCATCAAAATTCAGTATCGGCTATTACTTCTTGCCTTATATAGTTGTGTAGTGCTATTGATGCAACTACAATCAATATGTGTTTCGAATGGAAAAGGAGACATACATTTTAAAATTGATCAACGAGCTTTTCAAACACCAAAACAATGTTTAACTACATTTCTTAACGACGAATGGACATAATTAAAAGATTCTCTAATTCCTCTTGGCTGGCGACTTCTTTGAAATTCTTGGAAATGATAACGCACTTCTTTATATGGTATTAAATATCCTTCCATATTAGGGTACCCAGTATCAACAGTGTAATATTTACCGATAAAAGAAAATATTGTGGTTAACAAAATAAAATATTTAAGTATATAAATTTTATTTTTAGGATGACAATACGAACCACTTGGAGGTTTTGGAAAGTTGATTTCTGGCATATGAATGGCTTCATTAAATATGCGAGAATCATGAGCTGAGCCCTCCCACCCAGCCCAAACAAATGTGAATCGCATGTCAAATGAACAAGCAACCATGACATTTTGTGTGCAATCTCCTTTACATCCACGAAATGCAAGTTGCTTATCTACTGTATTGACTGCATCAGCATGTGTTCCATCGATTGCACCAACACAACTCTAAACATAAATTGTTATATGTTACACAGTTAAAATAAGCATATAAATAATCATGAAAAAAATTTAAATTGTAAATCAATTACCTGAAAATGAGGCTAACACTTCTGATTGTTGCGTATATGACTAGGGGTATTATCAAAAGAAAGAGGAACAATAACCAACATGACAAATATTACAATCAATTTCAAGACATTGTTAAAATACCTACTAATAGTCTCACCAGAGTGTTGAAATCGCTCTTGCAACATTCTATTTCTTGCATTGTGATCAACGGTCATAAGAAACATGGCTATTTGCTCTTCAACAGTAAGCTCACGACTATCTTCTAATAAATCTCTTTGATTAAACTCTTGACAAAGTCACCTAAACACGTGTTTTTCCATTCAAAATAATTTATGACAATGTTTATGATGTCCATTTAACACGTTCATTACAAATTGGTGTCCAATATAAATTGAATTCCTGCATGGTTCTTTTACAATAAAATTTTGATAATATGTAGTCACTCCACAAACTGTAATAACAACTAATGCATGTCTTTCCATCTCTTCAAATTTCTCTTGACCTAACTCCATATTGTAGCTGTTAAAAAAAATACCATTTAGTACAATCATAAAACATAAGAATTAATCATTATGTATTGAAACTTGCAATTTATTTATTTTACGAATAAAAGAACATAAAAGTAAAGGAAACACATAAACCATACAAAAAAAAGTTAAAATATTATCTACCTTTTTACTCCTAATTTTCATAACAAAAGAAAAATATGCATAAAAATGTCATATCAAAATTAAATAGCTTATGGATTGGGTCTATTGTAGACTGCTTGTTCATTTTTAAGCCAAGTTAATCATAGGTCAGAATCACCTAGTGCCACAAATATTTCTCGCTTTTCTTTTTTTTAAATGTCCTACAAGTAAACAAGTAAAGTTCACTTCCTCTTGGTACTTCTGAAATTTGATTCAATAGTTCTATGCAATCTTTAATTATGCAACATGTAGTCTCAACTACCCTTGACTCTAAAGTCACACATATTCTGTTAAGAAACTTGTTCATGTTTGCAGCAGTAGAGACTTTTTGAGGTTTCTGAGGTGGGAGAATCAAATCTCCTAATCTCCTATGATGATTAGTATCATCTGTATCTCTAATATCATCATTAGTTGGCCTACTTTCTTCTCCATCATGCAAGATAATATCCTCTTCCCTTCTTATGGTTGTCTCTGCTTGACTATCCAATGTATTTTCCTGACATGCTCCAATACTATCTTCTGGCAATGTTCCTTGTGAAGGTGCCTGTTAGATAATATATTTAATATTATGATACCCTTTTCTTAATCCATTTAAGATTCCTCATTCATCTAGGACTAGAATTTCTTATCTCTTAAGTCAACTTGGTCTCTAAGATTATGTATCTATAAATAGGTCTTTGTGTATTCTTCATCAACTTCAATTCAATATATATATTCTTCCTATATTTCTAACATGGTATTAGAGCCTACTAATTCTTGGTAGTCTTCATTTTCCATTGCCCTCACCGTCGGCGATGACACCATCGGCTTTATCCCTAGCGGTCAATTGTAGAAAATAGTTTCTGCCAAATCAAGATGCCGTTACACAACTAGTTGTCAACTAATTCTTTGTCTCCTTTAACTAATTTAAAGGTGACTTGAAGCCCACCATTCCCTAGCTGAGAAAATCAGATTCGTGGTGTTCGAATTGTGTTTGCGAAGATTGAAAAATCTAGTTCGCTCTTTTCTGTACAACAAAACTGTTTTGGTCATAACTTCTTCATTACTGATCTAAACAACCTAAGATGAATTCCAAAAGATAGGAAATTTGAAGAGCTTCGATTTGATATCTTATTTATCTATATTCTAAGTAGAATAAGGTGGTCAAATTTGCATTTGAAGCTACTGTCCTGACTGTGAATTTCTATGCAGGAATTTATCTTTTTTTGACTTAGATTCGTGAAGAGATTAAATTGTTCTTTCTCAAAAATAATAGATCCACTGCCAAAATTGTTATCCATCGCTGCCAAATCTCACCAGATCATTGTTCTAGTTTCTTTATGGCCAAGTCATTCCATGTCAGCAAATCCACCTTTATGTGCATATTAGTAGTCATCTTGCGCTCACTTCTAAGTGCTTCAATTGTGTTGGATCTTCACAGATATGGCACCGCGCTTCCTTACACCCTCCTCCGTGATTAATCACAACACTTGTATGTGCCTCCTGTGGTAATCACATGTCTGTGTTGATTGACCACGTCGCTTCCGCACGTCTCCTGTGGTAATCACATGTCTATATTGGTTGACCACGCTTTCGCACGCCTACTAGTGGTAATCACATGTCTCCGCGGTTCCATGCGCCACTAATGCTTCCATGTGCCTTCAGAATTCGATTAGCCTTGTGCGCTTTCGTGCGCCATCAACCTGCTTCCATACGCCTCCAGAAGTCATCGTGCACTTTTCTGTGTCACTAATGCACTTTCATGCTCCTTCAGAAGTCATCATGCACTTTTATGCACCTCCAGAAGTTATTGTGCACTTTTGTGCACCACTAATGCGCTTCTATGCGTCTACAAAAATTATCGTACGCTTCCACGCGCCTTCAGTAGTCTTACCGCACTTCCGTGCACCTCCAGAAGTCATCACATGCTTCCATACGCCGCCATCGCCCTTCTATGCTCGTCCAGTAGTAGTCATATTGCACTTCCATATGCTTCAACATACCAGATCTTCATAGTTTTGCCATTGCTTTTATGTATCCAAACACAAGTTGGTTAGGTGTTGATTTGACGGAAGTTATTTTTTTACAATTAACCGCAGGGGATAAAGCCGATGGTCGCCTCCAGAAGTTATCGTGCGCCACTAACTTGCTTCCATGTGCCTCTAAAAGTTATCGTGCATTTCCGCATGCCTTCAGTAGTCTTATTGCGCTTCTGTGCACCTCCAGAAGTCATCACTCACTTCCATTTGCCGCCATTGCGCTTCCATGCACCTCCAGTAGCAATCATATTGCTCTTCCATATGCTTTAATGTGCCGAATCTTCACAGCTCTGCCATCGCTTTCATGTATCTAAACTCAAGTTGGTTTTATATAACCTACCTTGAGTTTAAGGGGAGATGTTAGATAATATATTTAATATTATGATACCCTTATCCTAATCTATTTAGGATTCCTTATTCATCTAAGACTATGATTTCTTATCTCTTAAGTAAACTTGGTTTATAAGATTATGTGTCTATAAATAGGCCTTTATGTATTCTTCATCAACATCAATTTAATACATATATTTTTCCTATATTTCTAATAGTGCCTATGCCATATTGCCAATTGCCACCCCATTTTTGAATAATGCGGTTAATTGATCTGGTATGTTGAATAATGCCATATTGCCAATTTGTTCTTTTCTTCGGTGTCCACCTCCTTAGGCCCAAAGCGGACAATATCATACCATGTGTTGGAACGGGGTATTACAGTTAGTATCAGAGCCTGAACCCAACCGGAAGTGTGCCGACGAGGACGTCGGGCCTCGTAGGGGGGTGGATTGTAGTAACCTTTGTGGACGAGTGTGAGTGGGCGGGTACAAAGATAGACACTGGACTGAGCTACCACACTGACAGGGTATAGGGTGTTCAATCCCATATCGCCTGGGTGTGAAAAAGGGGATGTGCTTTGATGTGGCTAAACTCAAATTATATTGTAAGCTTAATTTTGCCCTTTTTATCAAAATATAATTTAACCACTCGCAAGAGCACGAATCTTTGTAGATACGGTTCTATATAGAGGGTATCGATCCCACGAGGACTAGTCGCAATTGTCTTAAAGAAAGATTAATTCCACTTTAATCCTAAAAATAGGGTTTTGAGTTTTTGTTTATAAAACTATTGCATAAATGAAATAACAATAAAATTAAAGGGTAAAAGATTGGAGAGAGAACTAGGGTTGGTTTCCACCACTAGCCATTCACATGTTCATAAGTGTAGCAAGCATGGGATTCATAAATTAAATGCCTAACAATGTCATTAGGCTTGTGACCTCAATGACATATCAAAAGATTAACGTGTTTGTCCACCTATCATAATCCATCTTCAACAAGCATAGCTCTTCAACCTAACTAACTATCTAATTATCCTACTCTCTAAGTGAACCTACATGCATCCAAACTACCTTGTCTTGGCATGGTTTATACAAACAAACATCACATATTCATTTAAACACCATTATCTAGCCATCATTTGCACTTCTTGTGGAATATGCAAATGTTGTGCATTCACATGAAAGAATCCACTCTAAGACAAGAATAAACTCAACATCAAATGAATATATAAAAGAAATGTATTAGTGTACATGGTCACTAGGCTAAATAATCAACATTTAATTACAAACACCCTAGTAGAAGTGTAAGGACCGGAATAATTTTGATCGGTTTCGGGTGATTTTGGACTGGACCGATTTTTTTTTTCTCGAATAAATTAAAATTCGGAAATATGTTATATATATATATATATATGGAATTATATATATATATATGAAGTTGGAGGATATAGATATATATATATATATAGGAATATATATATATATGCACAAGGTGGGTCTATCTGTAATTATAGATAAATAGAGAGGGATCTTGGTAATTATATAAGTAAGTGTGGGAAAATACATGTGAATACATGTATTGTATGATGTTATGTATATATATATAAATAATGTATATACATATATATGTGGAGGAGGATTAGTTGAGAAAGTATGTGGACCAAAATAAAAAGGAAAAAGAAAAAGAAGAAAAGAAAAGAAAAAGAAGAAAAGAAAAGAAGAGAAGAAAAGAAAAAGAAAAAGAAGGAAGAAGAGAAGAAAGAAGTCGGGGAGAGAGAGAGGGGTCGAGATCGTGAGATCGGGGGAGAGAAACCGAGAAGGGGGAGGAGCTCGACGGCGCTCCGGCGGCTCGTGGGCCCGTTCGGCGGTAGCTGCTCTGGCGTGAGCACCGCTGGGTTCGGCCGTGACGTTCGGACGGATGGTCCGTGGTGGCGTGACCGAAGGAAGATGGTGGGGTTCGGTGGCTGGTTCGTGGGTTCACCGGCGGTGGCCGTAGCTGGAGCGGCTGTTCGCGACGGCTAGAGGAGGCCGAGGTTGATCCAATTTTGGGTTTGGTTCGCTGGTTCGATGGGTGGTTCCGGTGAGTTTTTGAGGTTGCTATAGTGGCCGTATGGTCTGTTTTGGGTCCTCTTCCAGTGGGATTGGCTCGGCTCTAGGTGCTGGCGTCGTGGCTGGTTTCGGGTGAACTCGCAGGCCTGCCATGGGAGAAGCTGGGTTGGTCTCGGCCGTTTGTAGCTGATGCTCACGGTTTGAGTGTGGCGGCTGTCCGACGGTTGATGGAGGGGCTGGGTTCGGTCGCTAGCTGATTTATATTGGGTCACCAAAGGATTTCTCACGGCTGGGTGTGCAGGTGGTGACTATGTTGAGGTGGTTGCTGGTTCGGCTTTGGGTGATTCTCGGTTGGGATGGCTGAGGTTAATTTATAATTGGGTTCATGGTTTGGCTAAGTTCGCTTCCATAGTTGTTGATTGGGAGGTGGTCCGGCAGTGCAAGGTTCAGCTGGGACAATGACATGGATGGTGGTCAGAAATTGATGTCCGGCCATGGTAATGGAGGAGCGTGGCTCACGGGTCTGTGGAGTTATGGCTTCACGGCTGTGGTGAATTTGGATAAGGTTTGTAGTTGATGGGTTTTGCTTGGGCAGCCACATTTTTGGGCTGTTATGTGGGTTGTGCATTGTTGTTGGATGGTTAACTTGGGTTTGTAGAGCTGGATGGGGCTGGTTTATGGGTTCCATTGTTTTGGATAAAGATGACTCGTTTGGATGATGCATCCGATTTGTTTGGGTGGTTGATGGTTGAACCGGGTGGCGTTGACTGACGGTTTGAAATTGTTTGGCGGTAGGTTGGGTTGTGAGTTGTTTTGGTTATCCGAACGAGAGGGATTCACAGCAGGTTATGATTTGGTTGGACTTTGCTCACGGTTGGTGAGGGAGATGGTAGTTCACGGTGGTTGGACAGTGTGGGATTGATCGTATGGGCTTTGACCATAGGTTGGACCAAGCATGGAAACAAAAAGAGAAGGAACGAAAGCGGGTTCGTGGGTGACTTGGACACGGAACTGGACCGGACTTGGTAGAGGCCGATTTGCAGGCACGGACCGGCTGAGAGCGGGACCTAAGGCAAGTCGATTCTTGCCTCTATCTCTTACGTAGATTTTATTTACGTTAAGTAATTTACATATGTCTTAATTTGATCATATGTGGTATGTGTATACCTATATATATGTGCTTATATATATGTGTGCACAGGTGGATATTGAGTATA
Organism: Cornus controversa; assembly: GCA_026545225.1. Classification (NCBI taxonomy): domain Eukaryota; kingdom Viridiplantae; phylum Streptophyta; class Magnoliopsida; order Cornales; family Cornaceae; genus Cornus; species Cornus controversa. Next base: position 33,768,810 of record CM048845.1, on the reverse strand, counting down.
TGTGGCGTGTGAGGGTATATATATATATGTGGGTATCTATATATATATATATGTGGGTTGGGGAGCGGTAACATGTTAAATTTATCGCCCATTTGCATTGTGATATGCATGTATCGTATTGATTGAAATCATGTACAAAGCATGCTAAATAATATTTGTTTAGCTATATGTTGTCTTGTATGCATATGTGGTTCTTATGCATGATGTTCAGTATATGTATATATATATATAGGTGGTTATATATATATGGTTGCAGTGGTAGAAATGCATGCTAAGTTGAATATAACTTTTGGCGAGTATTTAAAAAGCATGAAATGTGCTAAGTGTTTTATATGTTCTTGATACATATGTGGGTGATGTAATATATATGTGTATATATATTGTGATTGGAATGCATGTTAGCCACTTGTAGTGAATACATGCATTGAATGAGAGCATGACTGTATGTATGTTAGTATACGTGCATATAGGACTTATATGCAGGATTGGACATATATGTGATTATATGTGAGAATGTGAATATGAGATGCATGCTGGCTTTATTTATATATATCGAATGTGTGCATTGATACTAGCATGATAAAAATGTGCTAGGTTGAGTTTGTTGGCATATATGACGTATTATGCAGGTATTGAACATATATGTGTTGGAATGTGATGAGAAACATGTTAGATACTTCTTTTTAGTATTCATAAGCATGGGTTGAAGCATGAAAGTACTATGCTATGTATATATGCATCCATATTGCATGTATAGGAGGGAAATGACACATACGTGATTGTACGTGGGTTTACATGTATAGGTAATTATATGTGTGGTTATGCGGAGACGAAATGTACACTATGTTTTCTTAAAACTAGCTTGTACATTGTGAAGCACAAAATTGAATGCTTAGTGTTTATATGTTTGAAATGCATATATGGGGCCGTTGTGAGGAAACGGGGAAGTGTGGTTGAATTACCTAGAGTAGGTTAATACTCGGGTATGGTTGTGGTCATAAAGTAGGCAAATCACCCAGAGTAGGTCAATACTCGGTCACGGTGAGGGCGTTGGAGCGGTTACGTCACCTTGGAGTAGGTAAATACTCGGTGACAGTGGTCTATCCACCTTGGAGTAGGTAGATACTCGGTGGCGGTGCTGATATGGTCTAACCACCTTGAACCATCTAAGACTCGGTGACGGTGCTGATATGGTCTAATCATCTTGAGTCAAAATAAGCTCAGTGGCGGTGCTGATATGGTCTAACCACTTCGAGTTACCCAATACTCGGTGACGGTGCTGATATGGTCTAATCACCTTGAGTAGATAATTGATTGGTGACGGTGCTGATATGGTCTAATCACCAATGGGCAAACCAAAATATTGCCCCGGAAGTATGACGTTGGCGGAGTAGGTCAAGGTCGTGAGATGGTTGTGGGAGGTGTTCCAGGTCACATGATTGGTTGAGAATCATGTTAGGATATCGGGTTGAGCCCGAGAGAGGGACAAGTGTGTGTGAACTTGCTTACATTATCGATTGTGAAGCATGCTTTGTGTTTAACGCATTCTTATATATGCGTTGTTTGTGACAGAACATGATATATGTTGGATATCTATTGCTTTTGCGCATGTTGTATGGTTTAAATGCATCCTTATTGCATTTGTGATGTGCTGCTTGACGAGTAGGAGATGTGGTAGTTGATTTACATCGTTTATGTAAACGTGTTAACATATATGTTCTATATACATATTGGTGCCTGATGTTTACTGCTTTCAAGCATGTTGAAAATGATTTCTAAAATCATGCGTTGTGGATTTTGTATATTCATATGTACTAGAGTAGCCATATACATCATTGGTTTATGCATGCTAGGTAGAGCATGGCCTTAAATATTGTGATATATTTAAGTGCATGTATATTTTTTGGGAATATGTGAGGATCGACCTGCTGCAGCGGTGATAGTATGGTTCTACATACCTTGTTGGGCCTTTGAGCTCACCCCCTCCCAGGTTTTGCAGGTATTGCTGGTTTTTGGAGTTAGTTAGGCGACTGACAGCACCGGTTGCAGAGGTAGTATCTAGATTCCTTAGAATCTAGTGTATATCCAGGATAGTGGATAGATAGATGCTTTACATTTGGATTAAATGTATAAAGCGATTTATATTGATTCAGTTCCTTCAATTGTATTTATTCATGTGATGTATGTATTTAATACGGATATTCAAGGACTGAGGCATGTATATTTATGATTGTTTATGCGTGTTGTAGAAATATTGGGGGGACACGGGCCTAGAAGTGTCCATTTTTATTGTTTAGATATAAATGCTGGGGGGACACGTGCCCAGAAGTGTCCATATGAATTTTAAAGCAGGTGTAATATGCCAGGAGCTGATTATTTAGAATGGGTCATGCCCGATTTTCGTAAAAATAATAGGAAATTGAATTGTATGATCAGGTGGAGGTTATGTCGTGAGGGTGATCTCACGGGGTTCACACCTCGATTTCCGGGCCTCGGGAATCGGGGCGTGACAAGAAGAGTTAGTTGCTTATGGTTGCCTTGCACTCTTCCATTGATGGAGAAGATGAAGCTTCTTGGTCTGGTTCAGCTCCTCTTTCTCCTCTCCCGAATGTTTCTCCTTTGTAATCTGATGTGTGTTGAGAGATATGAGAGATATGTGGCTTCTTTGTGCTTTAAGGCTCCTTTTTTAACCTTGGGGCCCACCATATATATATATATATATATCAATATATGCACCCTTTATATCAAGAAGGTCCCCAAGGGTCTTGTTCAAGTCAGACAATCCCCCTAAGTCGTGCAAAAAGGGAGATTTTGTTGCAAGTGGGAGAGCAGGTGAGCAAGTGGGCAAATGGATTCTGCAGAATCTCGATCAATCGAGATTGGATCTCGATTGATCAAGATTTTGATCAATCGAGATCTCGATTGATCGAGATCAACATCTCGATTGATCGAGATGCCTTGACTGTAATTTCTAACTTTTCTCTTCAGCTGCAACAAGCCTCAAACTTTGCTCCTTTCACTACAAGACCTGTAATACATCAAAAACACAAAAATACCGTAAATATATCTCGATAAACGTAGAATAGAACTAACATATGTAATAAAGAGGGTTCAAATGCATAGAATTGAACACTTATCATGCTTATATGTAGTATGTTCTCTTCAAATGGTATGAGGCCTTCTGGGGTAAAACCCAAGAGCAAAACCGTGCGGGCTCTAGCCCAAAGCGAATAATATCATACCATGTGTTGGAGTGGGGTATTACATGGTATGAGACCTTTTGGGATAAAACCAAAGAGCAAAACCATGCGGGTTTGTCCCAAAGCGGACAATATCATACTATGTGGTGGAGTGGGTTGTTACAAATGGTATTGTAGTTGGATCCAGCTGGAAGTGTGCTGATGAGGACTTGCAAGCCTCCTAGGGGGGTGGATTATGGTGACCCTTGTGGGTGGGTGTGATGTGGGTGGGTACGAGAGACAATGGGCGAGCTACCACACTGGCAGGCTACAGGTTACTCAATCCCACATCGTTTGGGTGTGGAGAAGGGAATGTGCTTATATGTAGTGTGTTTTTTCCAAATGGTACAAGGCTTTTTGGAGTAAAACCCAATAACAAAACTGTGCGGGCTAGGTCCAAAGCGGATTATATCATACCATATGGTGGAACGGGTCGTAACAAATGGTATCAGAGTTGAACCCAACCAGAGGTGTGCCGACGGGGACGTCGGGTCTCCTAGGGGGTGGATTGCGATGACCCTTATGGGCTGGTGTGATGTGGGCTGGTACGAGAGACACTGGGCGAGCTACCACACTGGTAGGCTATAGGGTGCTCAATCCCACATCGACTGGGTGTGGAGAAGGGGATGTGCTTATATGGAGTGTATTCTCTCAAAATAGTAAGAGGCCTTTTAGGGTAAAACCTAAGAACAAAACCATGCACGCTAGGCCCAAAGTGGACAATATCATACCATGTGGTGGAGTGGGTCATTACATGCACGGTTGAAGTGCTTTGCTCAATCAAAGTACTATCGAGATTCCCTTGGAATTTGAACTTGGTTCCATCAAAAATTTCATTACTAGTTCACACAATCGAAGGAAGTTTCGATAATGGAAAAGGCTATTTCGCATAATCGAAATGCCCCTTTGCAGAATTCTTTCAACTTCACACCCTATCCATTTTTGGCTCAAATATCACTCTAACAACCTAGAGTCAACCATACAACATTACAATTGATAAACGTTGAATGTTAGACATTCTTGCACCTTTACTTATGTATTTTAATCCTATAGCTACACATATTTTATAGTTTGTAGGTGTTTTTATGTTTTTGTTGATTTCAGGTTCAGACTCAGAACTTGGCGTAATTTGACTCCTTTATAAGTTCACGAATGCATTCTTAAATCCTATCGTACTTCATGAAAAGTTCATATCAAGGAATAGTGAATGGCGTGTCAAGTCCGGAGTCAAAAGCTGAAGAGTTGAAGATTTATAGAAGAAAGAGAGATCGATGCATCGAAGTCACAGCTTCAATGCATCGCAGCTTCGATGCATTGCAGAAGATATTTTTCTGCAGATATTTTCTTCACTTGCCAGTTGTCCAATTTTGCTTGGATAAATCCTTGAATGGAATTTCTATAATATTTTGAGCCTCAAATCAAATATATAGCTAGAAAATATGTAATAAAATGATATATCACAATTCTTGTAATAGAGAGCATATATAGAATTATAGAGAGAGAAAGTGAAGTTCTAGAGAGGGAAAGCTTGAAAGAGGGCTTTGTAAGGCCTTGAATACCATTTTGAGCATGGGCCATCTTTGTTAATGGAGTGCTTCTGGCCCACCATGATCAACTAATCCTTCTCTAGGGTTTTGACAGACCCTAGTCTTGTAAATATGTTCTAACTTCAATGAATTGGGAATTTTTATGTATTGTTGTGTATATATCTCTTGCCTTGAGCCTTATATCAATATAAGTTTACAATTTTTTTGTGTTCATGTGTTGTAATTTATCTTCTTGTCTTAGAATGTTTAAATTTCTCACATAATCTTCAAACACTTGTATATTTCACAAGGACTATAAGTGATGGCTTGAGATTAGTTTTCACTATAACATGCATAGCTAGATTTACATAGTCCATGCTTAGAGACGGTGATTTAGCTACACATCTATATTTCATGAGTGATATTTAGGATGATGTTCTACTTCTGATTAGCTATACAGAGATTGCATCAAATCATTCGTTGATTAGAACATTGGATTGATGGTTCTTCTCTTGCTTGTTGAGGAAGAAATGTGACCATATCACACTACGAAGGGAATGAAATACTTGCTGAGTATTTTTGTTCTTCAAGTAACCTTTTTGTAAGGATCATGACGTTAGTCGAAAGTCTGCAACAGTTGGACGTGTTGTGACAATCATAAGCCTGAGGTGTTCCACACTAGATTCTTGACAGAGTGAAGAGGGGTATGAGTCTGAGACAGAGTTTGCTGTACTTTGCTTCACTATAGTGGATTGGTTTCCTGAGGTTTTTTGCCTTCCTCCATGATTTTTTCCCGCCTTGGATTTTCCACGTATATTCGGTGCATTCTTTTCTTTACTTGCACTTTAAGTTATTTACTTGCTTTAATTGTTTGGTTAATTATTAATTGGACTTAAAATTAAATTGATATGAAAAATTAAGCAAAAGAGCAAGTGATCCTATTCACCCCCTCTAGATTTTAAAGTACTTTTCACAATCGCTTTCGCGCCGCGCAACTCACAAGTGTGACATACTACGAGGCTAGTGGTGAGGTCTCAACCCTAGTCCTTAACTATTCTCTCAAATTTTGTATTTTAATTATCTTTTATGCTTTCAAATTAGAGTAAGAAAACAACCAACACCTGATTGTGATTTTAACAAGAACCAACCCTCAACCTTTAGCAAATGATTCCTACATAGTCTCTGTGGGATCGACACCCTCAACTTAGAGCCCTATCCTTCAAGGATTCATTCTATTGCGAGTGATAAATTATAAATTTCGAGTAGTGCAACTGCACACAACAATTTTGACGCCATTGCCTGGGACTACGGTTTAATTGCTAAAATTAGAGGATTGAGTCTAGTTTAAATTTTAACTTAACTCATTCTTTGCATTCTTTAATTGTAATTATTTTTATCTTTATTTTGGAAGTGTTTTATTGTAGGTACTTATCTAAATAAGGCATCAAGACTTAAGCTTGGATCCCTTGTGAGTAGAGTGCCTAACTTTCTTGCACTTAAGAGTTTAAAATTTTTATTTTTGCATATAGTTTAAATTTTGGTTTATTCATATGCAAGGTAGGAGATCGTTGTCATTACCTTTGTTGTTGTGTGACCTTGAACTTGAAAGAACTCTTAGATAACATAGTAGTATTTCTAGGGACCCTATATTATGTAGGGAACATAGGAAAGAAACCATGGAAAATAATGATAACCCAAATGTTCAATAAAATTCCATTTTACCACCCCCACCGGGTGGTGAGATTCTTCGAGATTTTTATGTTCCATCTACCTATGCATTTCCTAGCATTTTTATTTTCCCTTTCTCACTTAAGGATAAAGTCAAGCAATGGTTTAACTCCTTATAGCCAAATTCCATTAACTCTTGGGCAGAAATGTAACGAGAGTTTTTAAAGAAATACTTTCCAATAGAGAAGACTAATGATACATGGAGAGCCATCATCGGTTTCTCTCAAAGGGAAGGAGAAAATTTTCATGAAACTTGGGAAATGATGAAGGACCTTTTGAGGTCTTGCCCACACCATGCTATTCTCAAATAGAAATTGGTGCAAGGATTTTACGATGATTTAGGAGAGCCCCACAAACAAATGGTTGATGCTAGTTATGGAGGTACGTTCTTTTTAAAAAGTCCTGATGAAGCATGGGTACTTTTTGAGAACTTGAGTGAAAATTCATCTTATCGTTCTTCTAATGAAAGGAAGAATAAGGTAGTTTCTCCTCTTAACGCCTAAACTGAAAGTATCTTTGAAATGCATAAGGAACAAGCAACAGATAGGAAGATAGAGGCCCTAGAAAAGAAATTAGATAAAATCATGTTAGCCGGTTCTTCTTCTTCTTCGCCCTCCTCCTCCCATCCTATTATTTCTAATCCTACCCTTCATCCCACATATGATGTGTGTTCCTTTTGCTCTAGTCCTTCTCATTATATAAAAGATTGTCCTTATGCGGGGCAATTCCCTAAATTCTCACAAGAGCAAGCAAATGCACTTTATTCTAGGCCGGATCAAGGATCATATCAAAACTCTTATAATCCTGGATGGAGAGATCAAAACCAATTTCAGTATAGGAACCAAGGTCAATATCAAGTGTCTTAGGGACCACATGGACAGCAAGGTCAATCTCAATTCCAGCTTAGACCTTATCAACCAAATCCAAATTCGAGTTTCTATTACACTCCCAATCAACCACCTCCTCAAAACCCAAGTTTTGAGGAAAAGGTTTTGGCTACTTTAGGCAATATTGAAAGTAATACCCAAAAGATCAATGCCCACTCACAATCTATTACAAAGATAGAGTCCAAATTGGGACAGCTAGCTAACACAATGAATCATCGAGAGGGTGGAAAATTGCCTAGCCAAACGGTGGCAAACCCTTATGGAGTTCAAGTAATTGATGATGTTTCTCATTCCTTTGAGTTTAACAAAGAACAAGCTCAATCAATTACTAGTTTAAGGAGTGGTAGAGTGTTAGAAAACCCGGTTGATAAAATGAGGGAGAAAGAATGTGAGTATCCAATGAATCCAAAGATTCTTTTAAATCCAAATGATTTTCCTTTAAATCCAAAAGAGTTCTCTAATAATCCAAAAGATAAAGGAAAAAAAAAGTTCATGAAGGCTAAATTCTCATCTATTTCAATTCAAGAAGCTTCATATGAACCCCCTATTCCCTTTCCTCAAAGATTAAGGAAACCTTCTCAATTTGGGAAGCAAGGAGATAAATTGCAAGACATGATAGAAATCTTTAAATAAATTTCTAAAGGACTTATGCACTCAAAAGCGTAAATCTAGAAAACACGTTCCTAGGAAAGTCCAATTAGCTGAGCAGGTAAGTTCAATTCTTCAAAGTAACACCCCTCCTAAATTCAAGGATCCTAGTGCCCTGACATTCTCTTGTGTCATTGGTGACTATGAATTCAAGAGGGCCCTCCTTGACTTGGGAGCAAGTTTTAACTTACTGTCTTACTCAATTTATAGGAAATTAGAGCTAGGAGAACTTATGCCCACCACAATTGTGTTGCAACTCACCGACCATTCGATAAGGCAACCACGTAAAATAATTGAGGATGTCTAATCAAAGTGGACAAATTCTATTTCCTGGTGGACTTTATAGTCCTTTACACCGAACCTGTTCAAGATCCTGTAAAGCATATTCCGATCATTCTACATCATCCATTCTTGGCTACGGCTAACGCTTACATTAATTATTGTACCGGGGTGATAGACATCTTTTATAGGAATATGACTGTTAGGTTGAATACCTTTGATGCATATCACCACACTACCAATAATGAGAGAGAATGCTTTTGTGTAGCCGTTGTGGATGAACTTGTGTGCACGTCTCACCATAGACGGTAAACTTAGCATAATTTTTGCGGTCCTATCATGTTCTGTGTGACCCTTCGAATCCAAAAAGGGATGTATCTGAATATTTTTGAAGTGTCTAAGTGTGAGAGGTATGAATTGAGGGTGCAACTTAAATTTTTTCATACTTGGGATAAATTTGCAAACTTCCAGTCAAAGAGAGCTTCGATGCATCGAAGTATCCACTTCGATCCATCGCAGGCTCGATGCATCAAAATTAGCTTTGATGTATCGATCTTTAAAAGGTCTAATTTTTTTGTTAATTCCAACAGCTTTCGCACCTTGCGTCGATAGATGGTCGATGCATCGAACCACTTCAATGCATCGAAACCTCTACTTTGATGCATCGACATCTTCAATGCATTAAAGTAACCACTTCGATGCATTGTAACCGAAGCACGTGACTGCACACGCAGTCACTTAATATTCGAACCCCTCGTCTTTCCCTCAAATTTTTCTCTCTTTCGCTCGCGACTCTCTACATTCTCTCGCTCGTCCAGAAGTCCCAAGCAAGCGTAACCATCTCAATCATCAATCTTTGAATTCAAGAAGAGAATTTCACTTGCTTACAGCTCCATTTGGGTTCGATTCGCACGCCACAAGGTAAGGGCTTTGTATTCCCTTTGTACATACTTGTTAAATTTTGGAATTTGGGAGTATGGGTCTTAGATTTTCATAGGATTTGTTGGCCGAGGCAGACTCGGATATTCCTACCATGAGCCACGCTGATTATGACTATCTAGCCACTGGTTTAGAGTGTCTTAGTGCCAGTCTACAGTAGTTATAGGTGGATTTCGCCGAGCGTCGCCAGTAGACGAATGATTTCTTCGGTACTTTTGGCAACAACATGATTAGTTTGATGCAAGACAACCATCTTGCACTTGAGCACCACTGTCAGACTGACACGCACTTGGACGCCATTATTGCAGGCCAGCATTAGATCCAACAGCTGTTTAGGCAGGCGCTTGGTGCTCATGCCATGGATCTTTCAGCATAAACTTTTGCACCTCCACCGTCGCCGCGTCAGCATTAGTTTTAGTTTTCCTATTTTTGTTTCTCATTTTGTGTTATTTTCATTTTAATTATGTATGTTTTGTATAGTTATAGTCATCAAACTATCTAGTGCCTTGTTGGCACTTTATTTTGTTACTTTATATAGCAATTCTTTTGTATTCCATAAATTCCAACATTTGTAATCACACATGTTTGAATTATTGGAATATTATCAGCTTTTCGTTGTCTTTACATTTTATTTTCGTCTTTTATTTTTATTTATTTTCCAGTGAATGTATGTTATGTTGGTATATAGTTGTACTTGTGCAGGTTCTGATGCCCCACGTATTCGATGCATACCCGTGTACCCACTACCCTAATATGGTTGATGTTTTGACTTTTTGAAACCCATCAACCAGCTGGTAACATTGTTTAAACTCTTTTTAGTGTAAACATTGAGGACAATGTTTAATTTAAGTTTGGGGGTAGTATCGTACACTAGCATACACTGTTTTTGCACATATTGCATTTTTATGTTATGTTTTCCATGATGTCCTTCTATTTGAGGATGTAATACCCATAACGTCATCGATAAATGCAGCTTGTAATTAGGAGTTTTGACATTCGAAAATACTTAAACTTTTGAAAATTATGTGTTAGGTTAGAACGGTCTATATTTTTGTTTAGTCTTTGAATATTGTACAGTTCTTTCCCTAATTTGTTATTAATGGCACAAACATGCACACATGCATTCAATTGTGGGTTATACATTATATGGAGAATTTTGAAAATGTTTATTTTTATTTGAACTACTTGAAGAATGAATTGCTTTAGAAAAATCAAAAGCTAAAAAAAAAAAGAGAAAAAGAAAATAAACAAAATAAAATAAATTGGCAATAAGCCTTCTCACTCATTAAACCGGGCCTCTGTGCCCATGAAGCATGGAGTGTTCACGTCTAAAAGGTGTGCAAGGTTAAACAATAAAGAAACAATTAGCTTGTTTAAGTTCGTAGTCGAGTGAGCTCGGTTATTAAGTCCGAGGGGTGTTTCTTCACCCAATGCCCTAAAACCGTCCAGTTTGGGAGTCATTGACCCTACATTGTTACATGGGCTAACTAGAAAGCTTAAAGGACTTAGGCATTGCATAGCCGATTATGCTTAATGTTTGTAAATATTTTTGCAGTTAGCATTATGCTTTGGTGATCTGTTTTGGAAAGTTGTTTCTTTTAAGCACGAATGCTCTATTTATTCTCCATCTACGACAATAAACCACACATTTAAATGTATGTTCACCTTTCAAAGAGGATTTTAGGGTTTGCACTTGTATGTGTATCAGACTGACCATTATGTGGGGATTGTCACCTAATTCTGACTTTCAAATGGTTATATCTATTGATGTCCATATAACTCCATAATACTTGTTGCATTTGTCATTTTGAAAACCAATAGGGGTATCACTCTTTTCTAGATGGTGACTAAGCAAACCATCATTTTTGCATACTTTTATGAGTTTAACAAGCATGTTTAACCCAATGAGACTTCACTCATCCACTAGACATGTCTAAGGGTTTAAAAGGCTTGTTGCATTCGCTAAATGCAGTTGTGTTTCCCACGAAAGCGGAATTAGAGTAGTTGCTTTATTTTATTTCTTTTTGTATTGCTAAGGGACTAGCAAAATCTAAGTTTGGGGCTGTGATAAACATTGAATGTTAGACATTTTCGCGCCTTTACTTGTGTATTTTAATCCCATAGCTGCACATATTGTATAGTTTTTACATGTTTTTATGTTTTTGTTGATTTTAGGTTCAAACTCAGAATTCGGCACAATTTGACTCCTTTATAAGTTTAAGAATGCATTCCTATGTCCTATCGTGCTTCATGAAAAGTTTATATCAAGGAATAGTGAATGGCGTGTCAAAACCAGAGTTGGAAAACTGAAGAGTTGAAGATTTGTAGAAGAAGGAGAGATCGATGCATCGCCCAATCCTACAGAAGATATTTTTCTACAGATATTTTCTTCACTTGCCAATTGTCTAATTTTGTTTGGATAAAGCATTGAATGGAATTTCTATGATATTTTGAGCCTCAAATCAGATATATAGCTAGAAAATATGTAATAAAAGGATATATCATAATTCTTGTAATAGAGAGCATATGTAGAATTCTAGAGAGAGAAAGTGAAGTCCTAGAGAGGGAAAGCTTCAAGAGGGCTTTGTAAGGCCTTGAAGACTATTTTGAGCATGGGACCATCTCTGTCTATGGAGTGCTTCCGGCCCACCATGATCAACTAATCCTTCTCTAGAGTTTTGACAAACCCTAGTCTTGTAAATATGTTCTAACTTCAATGAATTGGAGATTTTTATGTATTGTTGTGTATATGTCTCTTGCCTTGAGCCTTATAGCAATATAAGTTTACAATTTCTTTGTGTTCATGTGTTGTAATTTATCTTCTTGTCTTAGAATATTTAAATTCCTCACATGATTTTCAAACACTGTAAGTTTCATAAGGACTACAAGTGATGGCTTGAGACTAGTTTTCACTATAACATGCATAACTAGATTTGCAAAGTCCATGCTTAGAGATAGTGATTTAGCTACATTTAGATAATTAGATAAGTAGGTAGGTAGATAAACCACACTTATCGATGATGGATTATAGTATATTAAGGTGTGTGTATTCTCTTGGTGACATCGTTGTATGCGGGACTTGTCAACGCGTCATTTAGTAGACATTCATATGAATTCTCCCAATTTATTATAAGTGTGACATACTACGAGGCTAGTGGTGAGGTCTCAACCCTAGTCCTTTAACTCTTCTCTCAAACTTTGTATTTTAATTATCTTTTATGCTTTCAAAGTAGAGTAATAAAACAACCAACACTTGATTGTGATTTGAACAAGAATCAACCCTCAAACTTTAGCGAATTATTCCTACAGTCTCTGTGGGATCGACACGCTCCACTTAGAGCCTTTTCCTTCAAGGATTCATTCTATTGCAAGTGCTAAATTTTAAATTGTGAGTAGCGTAACCGCACACAACATGAAACTAATTGATTAAGCTTTGGTTTTAGTTTTGTTGTGTTCATATAATCTTGTGGAGTCAATATTTTCTATGGTTTACATATACAAGTTCTATATGCTTGCTTGCTTCCTCCTTAGTTTTTTTTTTTGTTTCTTTTCAGTCCCTTGTCAATTTGTGACAAAAAGGGAAAAAGATTTGGAGAGTTTGTTGGAGAGATTATGTGACTTTTGTGACTTTCAGGGAGAGTTGTTTAGTTATCTATCATTAAGGGGAAATGAGGTTGGTTGTTTGAGGGAGAGTATTGCATAAGCATTGTGCATTCCATAAGCATTTTGTATGCATTGGCATTACATGATTATCTTTATTAGTGGTTATGTTTATTTATATTTATTAAGCTTTCATAAAGGTATTTTTTAATGTTGTTTTGAAGAATATCGAGGTTCATTATATTTGCTGAATATAGGTGTTCTTCATATTTGCCATAAGCTCAAGATCATAGTGAATGCTTGGTTTGGCTCAGTTGTGTTGTTTTTATTTTTGACAACTTGTAGTTTATCTTTTCTACTACGGGGTAGATTTACATATTATCTAGGAAGGTTTTGTCATAAAATTGCCTAAGGGGGAGGTTGTAACGTATAAATTTGTAATTGGCAATATTTGGTGTCAAAACTATGCTTGATCGAGTTGTATGCGTTCATTCATATTTTTGTAATTGATCATGGGGTTGAAGACTGAGAGCAAGGAGTGTATTCTTCATCAATGCATCATCTAGAGAGTGCCTCAACAAAAAGTTTGGTTGATTGAAGCATTCAAGTGACTACAAGTGAGTATGGACGTCGGTGATCATGGTTTGAGCAACATTTTGTCCAGGTACGTTGTTGAGGACACATAGTTTGTTAAAATATTTTTTCTGGTCTTAAAAAATAGAGTTTCAAAGTCATATTTTCACATTTTTCATGGTTGAACCGGTCCATGACTTTCCCGAACCCGTCCAAGAGCTCTTAGGACCTCAATATTGAGCATCAACACAGTTGGACCGGTCCAAGTGAAGGCTGGACCGGTCCAAGGAGTCTCAACATCTCTTTAAGAGGTTGCTACAGTAGACGGATTGGTCCAACTAAAGCCCAGACCCTTCCAAATTGGTTGCTCTGCGAAAATAAGCCTGTTTTGACCCGAACCATTCTAAAATTGTGGGGACTTGTTTCCTATTGTATTTTAACTTGTTTTTCAAGAAAAATTAAAATTTTTAATCTCTATAAAAACCTCATATGACTTCTCTCTCATGGGGTGAAAAATTAAGCTTTCAAATGAACTAAAATTCTTATTCTAGAGAGAGAAAGCATTGAGATATATTTTTCTTACAAATGATTTTCTTCCCCCAAATTCTTTATTTATATTTTTGAGAGCACAGACACATGGAGTGTTTAATTTGTGATGCTGTTCATAGCTAATCAACCAGATTCTCAAATACATCATCATCAGTCTATACAGTTTGATCAGAATAGTAGAGGTGGTTCCTTGATACTACTTGATTTTATTTGAAGAGGAGGAGAAGCAATCACTACAAAGGGGACAAAATACTCATGGAGTATTTGTGTTCTTTCAACTATCCTTATGGAAGAATTGAGACGTTAGTTGGGAATATGCAACAGTTAGACGAGGGAGTCGCAATTATAAGCCTGAGGTGTTCCACATCAAAGTTCTTGTCAGAGTGGAGTGGGTGTGAGTTTAGGACAGAGTCTATTGTACTTTGCTTTGAGATAGTGGATTGGATTCTCTGGGGTTTTCTGCCTTACCGCTATGGTTATTCCCTTCCTAGGGTTTCCACATAAAAATCTTGGTGTCATCTCTAACTTTCCTACTTGTTTTATTTATTTTATAATTGGTTTGGATGTTAATTTATAATCATTGTGAAAAATTAATCAATCATAGAAATTGGGCAAGAAGACCTATTCACCCCTTCTTGGTCTAAGGATTAGCATCTTACATTAAATTAACTGAACCATTTCCACACCGCATAACTCACAATTTTGGCTCAATTCTCAGTTTTGAAAAAGCCAGCCAAAGCTCTTCCTTCTCTCCTCTTCATCATCTTCTTCTTCTCTCTAGGTTTTAAAGGCCTAAGGGCTAGATTTAGAAGGTGCTGAAGAATGAAAGTTTGTTCTACGTGATAAAGGCATCGATTTGATCCGAACTGTCACGCCCCAGAATCCGGACCGTCCGAACTCCCCCAGACCGACCCGAATCCTAAGTGTGAACCCGTTCACTCAACCCCGTGAACAACCTTAACCACACTCATGCACTAGTATTTAGCTTTGATACCAGTCTGTAATACCCCGATTCCCTGACTCCTGAAAGACCGGAGGTTAACCCGTCCATTAATCCCAATGAACCCTTATTACCCTCAATTACTGTGGAAGCTTAACTCTATTCTTGCACATAAATGTGCATAACTCCACCTTATCCAACCCTCATGGGCCCTATATCAAATCATAACACCTTAGTGGGAATTTTATTTATCCGCACTTTCATAAATCACTCACTCTCAGGACTTAATACTTTGTGTGTTTGGAATCCAAAGTTGAAACTTATCCCATTGGATAGAGAATCCAAAAATACTCAATTTCAAAAAAGGAATCACTTGATTCAGATTTGAAACGACTAAGTTATGCCTATTTTAAAATTTGAAAATCTGCATTAGTCGACTTATTGAAATGAGTAAGTCGACTTATGAGTGAATAAGTAGACTTATTGAATGAATAAGTTGACTTATTTGCTGCTCTAGAAAGCTCTAAAATGCACTATCCAAATCAGTCGACTTATAGAAAGAAGTAAGTCGACTTATTTAACCTAGGAACCCCCTTTTTCACCTTTTTGATCGAGATTCGCCCCAACACTCATATCTAAACCTTTTCCAACATCTAAAACTCATCCAATAGCATTCAAATAATTTAGAAATGCTATATCACCATACACATTTATCAAATCACGCATTTGAATCACAAAGATCTCACAATCCGTATTCTTTCTCATCAAGATTACACATATCTTTACATATGTCCACAAACTCTCATAAACCAACCTCATCTTTATACATACAAGATTCGAATGAAGAACACAAGTTACATATATGATAATATAACTGCAACATTTATATAATCTGAAAAACATTCATTGGGTCCAAAACATACATCCTAAATCTAAATGGCTTCCAAGTTTATAGTCATTATAAGGATTTCATGTATAAAGTCCAAAAATGCTAAAAATCCAACCATGACTACAATTTCATAATCAACGTACCACAAGCCGGCACGGATAGCCACAAAATATAAAATATCCCAAAATGTATCAAAATGCTACTAGAGTTCCACTTGGACACTCAAGTCTCATCCGTCATCGGTGCCTTATCTGTAAAAGAGTTTAGAATAAAGGGGTGAGCACTACTGCGGCTCAGTAAAGGTTCCCCAACCCTCCTAAGTGCCAACCCGACACGACCTATATGAATGCATTCAACTACATTACATGTATCATCCAACATAAACCATGTTCATTCACAAGCAATGCATATATATAAGAATGCATTAAACATATAGCATGCTTCACAATTTAGAATGGAAGCATTAACCACTCACTTGTCTCTCTCTCGGACTCAACCCAAGACCTTAGCATGATTCTTGACCAACCATACGACTTGGGCCATTTCCCACCCAAATTTTGGAATTTTCATCACCGAAAACATCGGTCCTACTAGGTAATGAAACTGTTTCAATACGCACCACCGAGAACATCGGTCCTACCAGGTGATGAGATCATTTTCGGAATGCACCACTGAGAACATCGGTCTTACCAAGTGATGAGATATTTTTAGAATGCACCACTGAGAACATAGGTCCTACCAAGTGATGACATA
Organism: Cornus controversa; assembly: GCA_026545225.1. Lineage (NCBI taxonomy): Eukaryota > Viridiplantae > Streptophyta > Magnoliopsida > Cornales > Cornaceae > Cornus > Cornus controversa. Next base: position 33,752,260 of record CM048845.1, on the reverse strand, counting down.
TCTTCGGACTACATCGCCGAGAACATTGGTCCTACCAAGTGATGAGACCCTTACAAGATTTTCACCGAGAACTCCTACCTCCAAGGTAGTCTAACCACTCCAACGCCATTACCGAGTATCAACCTACTCTAGGCAATTCGACCACTTTTTCCCGTTTCTTCACAACGGTCCTATATATGTATTTCGAACATATTGTACTCAAGCATTCAATATTCATGCTTCACAATGCATTATCTAGTTATAAAGGAACATAGCATGCATTTTATCTCCACAAAACTACACATAACACATATATGTACAACACATGCATATAACCTCCCATATGCATACAACTTCAAAATTAGCATACATTACTCATGCCACACTCAATGCATAATTTTAGCATATAGAACTAACATGCATTCATCTACCACATATTTCACATATAATCACATATATGACACAAGGTTAGGCATTTGCATATAAATCCCAAATTGAGCATATAACACCTATATACCCAATTTTTTTATTTCACACACTTTAACCCACATGTTAAAACCAATACAAGGAACACCAAATGTGCAAAGATAGGACTCAAGAGAAGGAGAAAATCTAACTTCCCACCCCTCTCACTATCCTAAAACATGTGATACACAACCTACACCTCTCCTTTTCACCCGAAACCCTAGAATTGACAATTAGGAGAGAAGAAGAACCCCTACCTCAACAATGAAGACCTTCCAAGCACTTCACCAATTTTCTAGTGGAGTCTACCTTGCTGAATCGCAACTTTGTTTAGTTAAAATGAAAGCTCTAGCTGTCCCCTACGTATCTCCCTCCTTCGGCGAGTTTTGAATCCAAGCCGAATGGGTCCGAAATGTAGAGAGAAGGGAGAGCTATGGAGATGGAGAGTTTTAGAAAGAGAAAGAGGCATGAGATCTGGCTGAATATCTCTACCACTGAAATTTAAAATATCTAGGGCTCGCAAAAAGAGCAAAATGCTCCTGGCCACTTAACGTACCTTCCCGGGCTCCGTTTCTAATTTTGAAAACTCCTACGATTTTAAAATCACTTCCTCTACTCTCTAAACATTTCATCTAAGCCATTCCCAAAAATAAATATTTTTCAGGAATTTTTTGGATTTTTGAGCCCACTTAAGTTGCATCCCGGGCCCCGGTTTGACCAAACTTCTCTAAATCTTCCGAAAACTTTCCAAAATACTTAAAACACCTTCCAAACATGTTTCTCACTTTTGAAACATCCATAACATCATTCAAAATGCATTTATAGCAAAAATGATGAAAAATAGGTAAACCGACCAAAATTGGTCATGGTCTCTACACGAACAAAGCTAGGTTTGGTGAATTTTAGTTCGCTGGATTTGAGATTTAGTTTGAAGTTTCATGTCTTGAGGTAGGGGGTGTGTGTTGTGTCTATCAATACAAGTTTTTTTTCCATGTTATATGTATAAAATTGACGTTTTCATGTTATATATGTATATTAGGGGCTTTATGATAGAAATTATGATTTAAATGATGTTCTTTATGTTTTCTTTGATAGAAATGACTAAATTGTGATTTAGAATGCTTGAATTGTATGTATATGCTTTAGGTGACACATATTTCATATATGATATTTTGGAATATGTGTTGGAACTCTAGTTTCAACTTGAATTTTTTTGCCTAATTTCAATGTGAAAAGATTGATTGTATGAGTCAATCGTGATTCAATGCATCATATGTTAGGTATGTACTTAGAGCATGATATTGGTGTTACTGTATCGAGAATGTGCATATGTATGTGTGCTAAATGTGATATGTTTGGCATATGGGAAAATTCTCAAAGAGTGAGTCATGTGAAAAGTAGAAGGGGAAGATATCCTCCGGGGTTGAAGGACCTCCAACTTACGTAAGAGAGTTATTACTGAATGGGTTAGTAACCTAAAATAACTATGGATTGGTATAGGGCATAAGCACATATCGAAGTGTGTGAGTGTGAGCACAATCCCAAGAGCAGTGTGATTTTTGGGCCTGATATGAGTGTTATTGCATCGAGAATGTGTGTATGTATGTGTGTTAAATGTGATATGTTTGACATATGAGGAAAATTCTTGTAGAGTGACTCATGTGGAAAGTAAAGGGGAAAAATATCCTCCAGGGTTGAAAAACCTCAAACTTGAGCAAGAGGGTTGTTACTGAATGGGTTAGTAACCCGAAATAACTATGGATTGGTACAGAGTATAAACACGTATCAGAGTGTGTAAGTGTAAGCACAATCCCAAGAGCAATGTGATTTTGGTGTTGAACTTTATGTTTGAATTAATGTTTTTGTCATATGTTATAGGTACGATGAAGTTGTGCATTGATGCATGAAATAAATTGAGCATTTGTGATTTGTCAAGTGTATTGATGTGTATACCATGTAATTAAAACAATTGTTATGTTTGATTAGAATGTTAGGAAGCATGACACGTAGTTATGTTATGCATGTTAATTGAGTTATATATTAATATGAAATGTGAACTTAGATGGATTGCACAACATGTGACCATGAGCCATTGATTTTGCTCACCTCCTACATTAACTATTTCAGGACATGGTAAGAAAGTCACTAAGTGTAACCAACCATGAGTTGGATTTAGAGTTGGAAGAGCTCTTTGTTGTTGTTTTTGTGCTATGCACATCTGGGATGTGGACGTGGTGCATTTAGAAATGTATAAGGAGACTTTTATTTTAAGAATTGTATATGAGCATATCTGCCTCAAATGTTAGCTTTTGGACATGAGAATTTTTCCATAAATGGTGTATGTTTCCAAGCATGAAGTTTTATTATAATTCGTACGACATTTATGTATATTACGGTTGTGTATAAACACATGTAGATGTATGCTAGGATATAAGGATGGTTTGATGCATTTAAATCGGTGTTTAAAGTTGGAATGATAGGGAAACAAGAACCTCAGCAGGAAGGGCTATGATCAATCGAAACTAGTTCTTCGATTAATCGAACATTGACCTTCGATTAATTGAAGAACAGGCCATATTTGAGGGTCAAAATCCAGCATGTTTTAATGGAAGTTACACAAGAAGTTCGATTAATCGAAGTACTTCTATTAATCGAAACCCCAGTTTTGGTTAATCGAGCACTTAAGGTACTGATTGAGCTGGATTGAGTGATCAGTTTTGACTTGTTGTCTTGCAAGGGGCCCATCAGTAGGAATACAGGCGTGGCAACGAGATATTAGAGTATAAATAAGATTAAAGAGTGATGAGGTTGGAATTAATCACCTCTATTTCTCATATCAATTTGGGTAATGGAAATTTGGGCATGACATTTTAGGGTTTGGAAGGATTGGAATTAAATTAGGGAGGTTTGGAGGCTGTTTGGAGGCTCATAACACTTTCAAACTGCAAAAAATAGCTCTAAATGTGTTCTCCCTTTTTTTGAGGAGAAGGGGTGTATTTATAGAGTTCTACGACTAATTAGAGACCAGAAAATTCAATTTTTAATTACATTAAATCACTAAAAATTGAATTCTAAAATTATCCTTATACTTATCACGATTAAACGACCTAAACGCCCTTTTTTCGATACAACGGTGAAAATAACCCAATCGAAGTGGATTTTTGAAATTTTTTGCATAAAATGACATGTCACGCCCCAATTTTCAATACCTGGTTAAGAGCGAAGGAAATGGGGGTGATTATCATATGTGAGCTGTCACCCGAACCCTTAATTCAATTCAAAATCTCATAACCACTGAGGCATAATCATGACCATATATGTAACGTGTATATGTTTGTATATATTAGTCAACTATTACAAGTGGATCCCTTATTAAGGCATATGTCTACTTAAGCTCCAACATCAATTTCATATAGTTAATTAGTGCGATCAATCGAATCTTGCCATTTGATTCATCGTAATTCTTATTATGATTAATCATAATTGAGGTTACAATCAATTGTATGTATCGTAGGATCCATCGAAACGCACTGGAATTGGTTTCCATTTTTACTTGAAATTATGATAAATTGAAATGGTGTCTACGATTAATTGAAGAATTTTGATTAATCGAAGAGGGGTTTACGATTAATTGTAGACCCTCGACAAAAAATCCTATAGAATTCTTAAAATGTCCAATTTGATACTTTGCTCTCATCGTTGACATGCAATATTCCAAAGGACTTTACATGGGCTTTGACTATTGACTAGAAGGGTTACCAGCAGATTTGAAATTAAATAAGGGTATGTGTTAGTAAGTCCTGAAGAAAAAAATTGCGTTTCATCTTGAATCATATTTCTTATTCTTCTTCTTATTTGAATTTAATTTCAACATATGCAGATAATTCCATGAAATTAACACTAGCTAGACTAGCATGTAATAGTTTGGGTATGTAATATAACTAAAAGTCATTTTTTTAATAGATTTAAAGAAAAATAAATAAATTAATCTCAGTTTCTATACAAGTGTATAAAAAGAACTTATAGTATAATGGAAAAGAAATAATATTTTCTTACAATATCACAGCATTAGCAGACTATATTGTTAAAGTCCAAAAATAACACAGCATTCTTGTCACCAAAGTCCTAGTATGATCGATTAGGAATGAATAAACACTAAACTAGCAAATTGAAGTTGTAATTAAGCTAAATACTTGGTCAAATAATGATGTCATTTGTGCAATTTATTTGTCTCCAAGCTTTATCACATAAGTTAATTAGAGGTAGTGATGAATAAAATATAGCAATGCTTAATAAATTTCATTTTAGTTTTCAATTACAATGAAATATGACTTTGTTGGTATGTTTTTTTTCTTCTCTTTTTTTCATTTGTGAGTTTACTAATCCCTAAAAAGAAACTGTTGAAATATATTAGTCTATTTTAAACATATTCGAATGAAGCCATCAACCAAATGATTATGTCGCCACAAAAATTAGCATGAACGAAGCCTTTACACACCTCTATACGCTGCCAGAATCTTCTTTTTTTTTTTTTCGACGACACAAGTGCCCTCACACGCCTCCACACACCCTCACCTACGCTAACTCAGCTTTCAGTGCCACGTCATCGATAGGTCGTATGACACATTATCTTCTATGTCATCTACCATGTCAGCACCAAACATCCATAATATTTGCTACGTCAGTGACACGTCATCTTTTTCTGAAACGTCATTCCTTTTCCTAGTATGTCAGGATCAACACCTGAAAAAAATTTCCTGGGCCTACACCACTTGCAATTCCATGCTGATTCCAATTTTCTAGTTTCTTTTGCCATTTAAAATTCTAAAAGGCTCAAAATGAGATTTCTCACCCCATTTCTGTTAAACTTGATGGGGGATAACCATTTGAAGTATTTGCTTCTCGTGTTAAGGACTGGGACAACAATAATCATAAGATTATCACATGGCTTTGCAACATAGCCAATTCTTCCATTAGCATGAAATTTGGGAGTTATGAAACTGTAACGCCCCGATTCCCCGACTCCTGGGCAACCAGAGGTTAACCTGTCTATTTAGACCAATAGACCCTCATTACCCTCATTTACCGCAGAAACTTAACTCAATTCTTGCATAGGAATGCACACAACTCCACCTTAACCAATGCCCATGGGCCATACATCGAATCATACACCTTAGTGAAAATTTACTTGTCCACACTTTCAAGAATCACTCACTTTCAAGCCTAAAAACTTACTGTGTTTAAAATATGAAACTGAAGCTTACACCATTGGATAGAGAATCCAAAAATACTCAAGTTAAAGAAAAACCACACCCAATTCTAGTCTAGAACAAAGAAATTACGTCGAAACAAAGTTTGAAAAAAATACTGTGAATAATAATCTCGATTGTGCGAAACTGGCATCTCGATTGTGTGAAAAAAATCTCGATTATGCGAGAATTTCACCTTCTCAGGACCTTGAACCTGCAATATCTCGTATGATCGAAATGGGGGTTTCCATTGTGCGAGATTGCCCCTGTCTGGACCCTAAAAATTATCATAATTCATCACTCCTTCGCACAATCGAAATGGGAGTTTCGATTGTGCGAAATGGAAATTTCGCACGATCGAAATGCTCCCCATAGGACCTCCAACAACCCAATACATGGATTATTTGGAGCCCAATCCTCATTCTATCATCCTAGGACCTCTCACACATGATCCATAACATACTTGAACGATACCAACATCAACTACATGCTCAACATCATAATCATAATTGAATTATACATCAAAATAAATCATTCTCTTTCACAATCACAATCCATTTATAAGGAAAACACCACAAGCATTTCACAAACTAAACCGTTGTCTTTTCACACCCAACAAGTTTATAATCCAATACATACATCAAAAGTACATTTGTCCAAGGCATAACCACAACTCAAAAAGAAGTCACATGCCACAAGCCAACATGGATAACCACAAAATGTACAACATCCAAGAAATAGCAAAAACACTACTAGAGTCCCACTTGGACACTCATGTCTCATCCGTCATCGGCGCTTTATCTGTAAAAGAGTTTATAATAAAGGGGTGAGCACCACTGCGGCTCAGTAGAGATACCCCAACCCACCCAAGTGCCGACTCGACACGACCTACATGAATGCATGTCACGACATTTCATGTATCATTTAACATACATCATATTCATTCACAACAATGCATATATATGTAAGAATGCATTTAACACAGATCATACTTCATGATTTAGAATGGAAATAATATCACACATTTGCCTTTCTCTCACGGATTCAACCTAGTATCCTAACATGATTCTTGACCAACCATGTGACCGAGACACTTCCCACATAACTACGAAATCCATCACCGAGTATTCTCTACTCTGAGGTAATTGGACCACTGAGTAATCCGCCACCGAGTATTCTCTACTCCGAGGTGATCGGATCGTTTTAAAATCTATCACCGAGTATTCTCTACTCTGAGGTGATTGGATTATTTCAGAATTCGTCACTGAGTATTCTCTACTCCAAGGTGATCGAACCATCACCGGGTATTCACTACTCCAAGGTGATTGACCCGAAAATATGACTACCGTGACCGAGTATTTACCTACTCTGGGTGTTTTGACCACTTTTCCCCGTTTCCTCACAACGCCCCCCATACATGCATTTTGAACATATATAGACCAAGCATTAGATTTTATGCTTTGCAACACATATGCTAGTTGAAAAGGAACATAGCATGCATTTCACATTCACCAATCCACAAATATACTTTCTTATATATGCAAACTCTAGCATAAATACATATGCTCACAAAATTCACTTAAGCACATATTTGTTATGCTTCATCAATGCACACCATTACAATACAAGGATAGCATTCATTTTAAATCACATGATAGCATATAACACAATTATGCTTATTTAACACATTTTTCACAAAAATGCATAAAGTCTAGCATATAAGTACACATGCTCATTTCTCTCACTCACTCACTCCTCTTACCATGCATATTACCATATACATACTAATTGCATTCAAGAATCAAAGAGAGATAGAAACTCACCACATCCCATCCCTCTCACCATTCTAAAACATGCAATAGACAACCCTAGCTCTCACCGTTTCTTTTAAAACCCTAAAATCGACAAGTAGATGAGAGAGAACACCCCTACCTCAAAAATGAAGGCCTTCCAAATACTTCTCAAAATCCTAGCAATGTCCACCTTGCTAAACAACAACTTTGATAGATTCAAAGGGAAGCCCTAGCCATCCCCTACGTATCTCCCTTCTTGAGTGGGAGCAATATAGAGATAGAAACACCTGTGAGATATAAAATATCTCTGCAGATTTGGCCATTTAAGGTCCCTAGGTCACGAAAGGACTAAAATACCCCGGGCCACTTAACGCACCTTCCCGGACTCTGTTTTATTTCTGAAAACTCCTACAGTCTCGAAATCACTTCCTTAGCTCTCTAAATATTTCATCTAAGCCATTCCCAAAAATAAATATTTTCAAGAATTTTTTAGATTCCCGAATCCACTTAAGTCGCATCCCGAGCCCTAGTTTGACCAAAATGTCAAACTTCTCCAAATCTCTCAAAACCTTTAAAACACTTCCCAAACATGTTCCCCACATTCAAAACATGTTAAACACCACTCAAAATGCATTTATGACAATTATGGTGCAAAAAATGCAAAACTGGCCAAAATTGGTCACGGCCTCTATAGAAACTGCCAAAGAGATTTGGCATCACCGAGGATGATACTCAGGATATTCATGAATTAAGCAGTTTCTCAATCATCAGATTGAAATGAAAGATCTTGAATCTCGTAGTTATTTTCTTGGCCTAAAAATTACTAGAGATACTAATGGTTACTACCTTACTCAACAAAAGTATTATTCCAATCTTCTTTTCAAACTTGGCATCACAAGCAACAAGATTATTGATACCCCACTTGAGCCTAATGTGAGACTCACTCCACATGATGGTGAACTTCTTTGTGATGTTACTCGATATCGTCAGTTGGTTGGTAGTTTGGTATATCTTACTATCACTCATCCAGATATTTCTCATGTTGTTCATATCATCAGTCAGTTCATGACTTCGCTGAGATCAATTCTGATGTTGTTCTTTGTATTCTTCGCTATGTTAAGGGTACTATTTTTTGTGGGCTCTTTTTTTCTCATCAGTCTTCACTGGTGCTTCGTTTTAATTCTAATGCAAATTGGGTTGGCGACCTAACAGATCGCCGTTCCACTACAGGATATTATTTTTTTCTTGGTGACTCACTGATTTCTTAGCATAGTAAGAAATAATCTGTTATTGCTCGATCTAGCACTGAGGCCGTATATAGATAACTTGCATATGCTACGTCTGATCTTTTATGGTTACAATGACTTCTTTAGGATATGGGTGTTTCTTCGTCCACTGCTACACCCATCAATTGTGATAACAATAGTGCTATTTAGATTGCACACAATGATTTTTTCAAGAGCAGACCAAACACATTGAGATAGATTGCCATTTTGTTTGTCATCATCTACTTCAGAATATTTTGTAGTTATGATCACTCACTTCACATGATCAGATAGAGGATATTTTCACTAAATCTTTTCCACTAGGGCGCTTTCGAGAGCTTATTTTTCAAAGTCCAGATGGCGTCGTATAACCCACCTTGAGTTTGAGGGAGAGTGTTAAAATATCTTAGTATATTTTATATTTAACCTTTTCCATATCAAATTAGGATTCCTATGATTGGGGACCTACCATGTATAGGATAACTTGCTCACCACTCACCTACCTCTTTCCCTTCTCCTATATATATGATCTCACTGTATTTTGTATACATACCATTTATTAATATAATTCAGAGATATTTCTCTCTTTTCCTTTTATATATTTTAACATAAACAAAGAGAGTACAAGAAATTTACAATGAAACTCATAAAGTATAGTACTCTCAAGCATTGAGAATGTCGGATCAACATTGGTTCACGCATTAACCTGTCAATTTGACTGGAAAAAAAAACGAATAGACTTCAGCTCTAATATCTCCAATTTAATGAATCCTAAATTGATTAGGAATTTCTTTTTTCTTTGAAGAAAAACATAGACTCTCTTATGTAAAATCAATCTATAACTAAGATTGAGTAGAAAAAAGCTCTATATAAAATCTTGTAGTTATTTTTTAATTGTTCTTTCTCTAGCATAGTTCTTTTATTTTGTTGTAATATGGTTGCGATGAGGATTTGATCTTCCCCTCTCTTACTAAGGTGGCATCACTCTCAAATCTCAATGGTTGGTGCTACCAAACAAGGAATTAGCAGTTGAAACCTCTAACGGTCGTTTGAGTTGAGATTCTCAGAACTTTTGTTTTAAAATTTGGGTCATAGGCTTGAGCCTCTTTTGGGCTCGCCAAGCCTGTTTGGCATGCGTGGTTTCCTTAGCCTTTACAGTGTACATTTAATACCATATAGTAATACGATATCTTGAAATTTCAGGAAAAAAATATATTTTAATAATAGTCAATGGATTCAAGTAATAGTCACATCCTAATTCCATGGAACCACGTTCAAGTAATTTTTCTTGGTATTTACTCGATACATGTATGTGGAGATGGAAAATTGAATGTGTTTGATACTGAATTATGATATATTCTAGGAGGCCCAACACCATCATCATCAAAAAAAAAAAAAAAAAAAAGCCAAAATCAATGCTATTCTTGCAATGTTTGCAATAGATATATACCAACTTCTATTATCGGCCTTTTTTAGAACAAATTGTGGTAAAAAATATTTAATATTTTTTTTTCTCTTTGGAGCTCTCACTCACACCAAAAAATTGTTTGCACCCAAAAGAAAAATGTAAAATATTTGCATATATCATATAATTAGAGCATTAGTTTATAGATGATTTTCTAATTTCACAATCATCTGGTTGGGAAATAGCTACAACCAATGACGTATATATATGAAAGGGTATGATCATCTCTTTGAGTGTTATTTAATGGAAAATGTATGGTTATAGTGCATGTTGCCCAATTCCTTTTCTATACACTCCATACATTAACAAGCGAAACTTACAATTCACTTCCTTTTATTCTTCTATCATGAGTATGCAAAATACAACCAGCAGCTAGTCTTATTCTTCTTTTTTCTTTTCTTCTTTTTAGTCTCATGACTACAAATTAATCAAACACACTCCAACTACATAAAAAGAAGAAGAAGAATACAATCTGATTTGCCAATAACTATTGTGTTTATGAGGTTTTGTGAGACTGTTATTAATGCATGGCAGCTTGCAATATTACTTTAATTAAGCATGAAGAGAACCATGAGCTTTGATTAAGCATGAAGAGGTATTGCATGACCAGCAAATCCCTTCTGGCTGATGCTGATGCTGATGCTGCCACTAGGGCTGAGGGTGGGCTACAACAATACTTGAAGGCTTGATGAATGGGCTTTGCTGACTGTTGACTAGCAGGGTTAGTAATAGATTTGAATTTGAATTTGAATTTGAAAAGATATGTATTGGGAAGTTCTGAATCACATTTCTTTCTCTTTCTCTTTTTTTTTTTTTTTTAAACTTAATTTCACGATAAATATGCAGATAATTCATTCCATGAAATTGACACCATGTTAAAGGTTGGTAACGTAAAATAATTAATAGTCATTTTTTTCTGATAAATCTAAAGAAAAAAAATATATCTCAGTTTCTCTATTATGTGTTTTGAAATCATACAAATAAATCAACTCTTTGATTTCCTCTTTTTACTTTTCTTGGGGTAAGTAGAAAACTTTGGATCAAACCCTTTTATCCAGGTGGTTATGCTACTTGCAAATTTTTTGGGGGGTCGCTACTTGCAGCTTTTGTGAGATGTTTTAGTAGCTTTTGCCCTTTGGGTTTTTGTGTATGTATTGTTTAATTCAATGAATTTTTTTACCTCACTGAAAGATTCAACAGAAAATTACAAAAAATACAATAACTTTTTTAGCCTAATTTAATTATAAATACATGAAGTCAAAACATGAAATCTCAAAAAAATAAATTCTACTAAAATGTTGATGTGATCATGAAAAGACACGTACTGTTCATTTTATTCAAGTACCCAAAGTAACGTCACTATTTAAACGACCGGTGATAACTAAATTTTGATCATCGGTGGTTAAGATGATTTGCACAAAAATTGATACCTCTTTACACAAAAGTGGTACTTACATGCACAAAAGTAGTATCTAAATAGAAATAATTGTTATACCTTTTTCTCCTATTAAACATAGTACTATAAAATTTGTTTGATCTTAAGGTGTCATTTTTGTTCCATAAATCACATGGAAATAGGTTATACTTCTCATACATATATGAAACTTATGTATATAATAGTAAAACTCTTTTGATGTGATTTATGAAGCAAGAATGATACCCTAAAGTCATACAAATGTTATAATACTATACTTATCCCAAAAAAAAAGAAGCTATAGTACTATGTTTAATTGGAAAAAAAAATGTTGTATATTACTTTATACACTTACAAGAAATAAAACAACACATCATGTGACAAGTAGGTTTTTTTGGGGACTTTGAGTGATTAAAATATGTGAGAATTAGCAATATTCATTTCTATTAGAATTTGGAAAGAACTCCATATCTTATATTCTTTATTATTTTGTTTCTATAATTAAAATTGAATTATTATAATTTTTTTACCTCAAACTTTTAAAGCAAACATGTCGAAATTAGGTTAATACATATGATATTATAAATTATCTAATTTTAACATTTTTTTACATAAACAACATATAACCTAAAAACTATAAAAAAAATTATAAACTCTACTTGTATTTCGGGTTCTTCAAGGTGTTTAGGTTAGTAATAAATTCAGGCTCTAAAATTTAAACCCAGTCTCAGTTCCATGGTCTCAAGTACCATCTGCGCCCGTAAAATTTTCGTGCGGGACTCGGTTGCTCGCCACCCAAGTCTCATCCCTAATAATCGGTGATCAAAATTTAGTTCATTTGTTATCATTGATTGTCAAAACAGCGAGGGTAGTTTGGGCACTTGAATAAAATGAACAATGATTTTTTATGTTCACATTAGCATTTTAGAAGAATTCATTTTTTTGAATTTTCATGACTTTGACTTCATGTATTTATAAATTAGGCCCAAAAGTTCATGTATTTGTAATTTTTCTAATATTCAATTGTCTCTCATCAGATTTGTATATGATCTGCTTCTTAATTGTGTTTCTTTTCTTTTCTTTTTGGTAATTGAAAAATTAGATTCAAAAGAAAAGACTACAAGAGAGACCCAAAAATGGAAGTATAAGCTTCAAGATGAGTTTCTAATTTTCCAGTCTTGCATATTGCTTAGACAATATATAGCTACATCGGATGCGTCCAATTTTTACAAATTTATTTTTGTTAAAATAGATATGTGGACGAAATACTAAATATTTGTATATAGTTTTTAGTCATAGCATTGACTTCAAGATGATTTTCTAATTTCGGAAAGGGTACAATCTATCTCTTTTGAGTACTTAAGTGGGAAATCTATGCTTATAGTAGTGCATGCCAATTCCTTTTCTATACTTGTAAAAAATAAAAATAAAAAATAAAAAATTCCTTTTCTATACACACCATACAGAAGAAGAAATAATTAACAACATTAACAAACGAAAACATAATAGCGATTCACTTCTTTTTATTCTTCTATAAAGAGTATGCAAAAATACAAACCAACAGCAAGCACATACGCTTTTTATTCACACTACAAATAAATTAAATATACCCCAACCACATATAAAAAATAAAAATAAAAAGAATACAAGTCATTATATATATATATATATAGCTATTGTGTGCATGAGGTTCTGATTATTAATGGCAGCTTGCAGGATTAATTTATTTATTTACCACTACTAGCCACACCAAATGGAACGCGCTGTGGGAATGGAGGAGGAGGAGGTATAGCATGACCCGCAAAGCCCTTCTGGCTGATGGTGCTACTAGGGCTGGGGTTGCGGGATACCGGGTTTGGTGAGGGATGGACGGGTGGACTTCCTCTCTGCAGGGATTGCATCAAAAGATTTTCATTTTTCATCCACCCCACTGTCCCTTCATTCAGGATCCTACCAGCTTCAAATGGTTTGATGCTTAGAAGGAAAAGAAGTGCCATAATGGCTAAAACAATACTTGTAGGCTTCATCTTGTTGATAAATATGCAAATTAAGAGTAGTTGTTAAAACACAATCAATGGAGAATAGATGCTGGGATAGAGGTGTATTTATATGCATCAAGCAATCAACTCATATATATATATATATATATCGCATACATTATGACTTGAAATTTTCATGGTTTTAACTTGATGAAAGGGCTTTGAATGTTGACTGGCAGGTTAGTAATAGATTTGAATTTGAATGGTTATGTATTGGGAAGTCCTTTCAAGCTGAATCACATTTCTCTCTCTTTCTCTTTCTCTTTTTTCTTTTTTTCCTTTTTGAATTTAATTTCACCACAGATATGCAAATAATTCCATGAAATTGACATCATGTAATAGGTTGGGTACGTAAGATAACTAAAAGTCATTTTTTTATTTTTTCTAATAAATCTAAAGAGAAGAGGGAGAAAGAAAATGGCAAAAAAAAAACCTCAGTTTATCTGTAAATGTGTTTTGAAATCATACAAATAAATCAACTCTTTGATTTCATCTTTTTCCTTTTCTTGGTGTAAGTAGAAAACATTGGATCAAACCCTTTACCCCGGTCTTCTCTAGGTAACTGTCAGATGTCCTGCAAAGTTGTGATGGGTTGAACCTCTAATGGTGGTAACAAATTAATTCACAAGAATGGATTAAAAATCTAACACTTGAAATTGGAATTGATTCTGGACAAAGAGCCTGTGAAATATCCTTTTATGAATCCCATTTGCACTTTTTTGGGAAATTCCTCTACCATTTCTTGGTTCTAGCTGGTTAGTTTTGGTTATGCTACTTGCAGTTTTTATGAGCTGCTTTAGTAGCTTAATAGCTAATACCCTTTGGTGACTACATTTTGGGTTTTGTACTCGTAATGTTGTATTCAAGAATTTTACCTTATTGGAAAAAAAGATTAAAAAAGGACTCAACCGTCTCTCTCAGATAAATCATAAATATCTACTTCTTTATTTTATTTTATTGGTATTCAAACAATAGATTTAAGGGTGTGTCGCGCCCTAATCTTCCTACAACACCCTCGCATAGAGAATGTTTCTATAAATTATATAAATGAAGATGCTTTTGGAAAAAAAAAAAACTTTTTAATGCGACAAAAAGTGTAAACAAGGTCTAAAGAATGGAGTTGCTTTCTAACATCGTGTTTTGGTGTGCTAGGTCACCTAAAGTATGTGAATATGAATTGAATGCAATGGTCTTATGAAATGACATTCATATGGTCTAACGAACTAGATTTATGGATTTGGACGTCTTGATTATACACGGAAAAGGCGTTAGGCACCCCATGTATCTATATGTATGCATGGTTATCGATCAAAATTTTATAGAATTCTCTAAGTGTGTGTGTGTGTTAGTGCATGTAAAACCTTAGGAGATTCTTCGTTACTTTAGCTTTATTTGACATGGGATTAGACCTATTATTAAGACTTAAATTCATGTCATTTAGGCACAATGCATTTGATTTAATTAACTTATGACTTAACTCGGACAAAGTAAGAAGATGGGCGACTGACCTATTTTAGAATGACCTTAAATGTAAGAGATGCCTAATGAAACTAATGCTAACTATTATGGAAACAAATCTAAAATGTTTCATTAATAGAATCGAACCTAAAGGTGACCTTAGGCTGCTTACGTATCTTTCCTTTAAAGAGGAAAGGATCAAATCCAACATAGATCGAAAACATGTTTAGATCTAGGGGTACTTATCTCGATTTCGAAAAAGTTTTATTTTGAAAATTGAGTACTTAAAATATTTTTTTAAAAAATAATGTTTTTTAATGTAAAAGTGAGGTGGGGCCCACAACGCATGTAGTACACGTAGGATTATGATTGCCCGATGCACTACACTCAATATTTATTCCCTTTAATAAAGGATTGCAGACTGATTTTAGAATAGATTAAGGCTAGTTTTATATAGAGATCCAGATTTTTTTTATTTGTTTTAATTAATTCCTTTTATCAATTATGATATATATTATGTGTGTAAAGGTGATATGCATATATGGGATCTAGTTTAGAGGTTCACATAGTTTTTTGAGCCATTTGGCTCACTTTAAAATTTTTGGGTTGACGGGGTTCGGGACGCGGATGGGGTGGACCCGGGACACCAGACATTTTTCAGAAAATATTATTTTTGGTTTTAGACCAAATGAAATGACAGAAGAGATATGGAGTTGATTTCGAGGCCATAGCTACTTTTGGATTTGAAAACGGAGGTTGAGAGAGTACGTTAAGTGAACTAGGGGCATTTTTGGTCATTTTCAATCACCTAGGCTCTGCAGCCGACCGAAAGTGTGAGATCCCAAATTTTTGCAAATGAGTACCTGTTTTACCTGGCTAAAGGAGGGTCTTTTTTGGTCGACTTAAACTACCCTCCAGTCGACTGAAATAATAACAGAAATTTTGAAATTTTTTTGATTTCGCCCAAACTTCAATCGGACGTAACGTCTTCGTTTTAGATCAAAACTGAGTGTGGTTTTTTTGAAATTGAGTATTTTTGAACCCTATTTCTAATGGTTTCACTTTCATACTCATATTATAAACTTATAAGGAGTTATGTATCCATACTTGTGAGACAGAATCCTTTGAAGGGTTATATAGTTGAGGCCCATTGGGATTAGTTGTACATACAAGTGTATGTATGTAATTAACCTTACGTGGTGATTAAGGGTTAAGATGATTCATTAGAGCTTAATGGAGGAATCACTCTCAAGGTTTGGGCCTAAAGACGGAGTCTGCAATGACTCAAAAATTGAGGCGTGACAACTTGGTATCAAAGCTTTAGGTTTGAACACCTAGGGATGAAGGGTATTGGTTAGATCATTTGTGAATTTGAGATGATACATTGAGTAATGATATTATGCCATTGAGTTAGGTTCAAAAACGTAAGGACGAAGGGTGAGGGTCCTTTCACGTGTTAGATTGAAAGTGTGTATTGACATATAGTTTGTCAGAGCTCTACGTTGGAGTACCTAGGGGCGATGGGTCAAGGTTGAAACCCATTTTAATTTGAAAGGAATTGATGATTTTTGAATTGCTATTTAAGCATTAGGTTTGAAAACTTGGGGTGTCAAATCCATAGGTATACCTTGGACGAAGGGTGAGAAATGATTATAGATTCATTTGAGGGTAAGGATTAAAACAACCCCTTTCGATGTTGTGCATTCTAGTATATGTTAGTATACTAGGGGAACTGGGCCATGTTTTTACGCTTGCTTAGGAAGAAGATATACCAAACCATATGTGATCAAATGTATTTTCTTAGTTTTAGCCCGAGGACTGGGATATCGGTTTGTTTAGATGTATCATATGTCATATCATGCATGGCTTGAGTTGTATTTTATTTAGCATGTTGTGTGTTATATGCTATGTAAAATATGTGATTTATGTGACTGAACATTGTACATGAGTATTTCATTATGCATTGCATAGCTAGTAGTGGCATGTAGTCATCACCTAGAAGTCCAAGATTTTGAGGATTAGTAAACCTAGGTAGAGGTTTGAACTCGAGCGAATTGTGATGTTGAGATAAGATATGCTACAATAGACTCTGAGGGTCTTAATCTGGGATTGTGGAGAA
The DNA here is from genome assembly GCA_026545225.1 of Cornus controversa. Classification (NCBI taxonomy): domain Eukaryota; kingdom Viridiplantae; phylum Streptophyta; class Magnoliopsida; order Cornales; family Cornaceae; genus Cornus; species Cornus controversa. The sequence goes on along the minus strand of CM048845.1, from coordinate 33,735,014 downwards.
AGGTATGATTACCTTAATATTTTTCAAACTGAGAGTTTGGTAGTGGTTTATATTAGCATGCAATCTTTGCACGATTATTGAGAACAAGAAGTCAGTTAATTGACTAAGGCTATTGATGGTATTATGATACCGGGAATCTAGACAGGGTGTGTCTAAGGTGTAATATTAAGATAGTCAGATAAGGACTTAGAAGTGATTTAATTCTTTTGAGTCAATGGACATGTGATGACATTGTACGTTTGAAAATAAGACGTTTGGATTATATGAAATGAGTTGAAAAGTTGTATAATAAATGTTGAATATGATGCTTAAGTGAAGGATGAGTTGACTGTGGGTGAGGACCCTGATATGTGGTATTTGAAACCGGTCAAAAATAACCCGATCCTTACAGGATGCCTTTTATGTACTTTATTGCATTATGGGGGGAAATTTTTATGAAATTCTACTTGTTTTAGGACTTTTTGTTTATTTTATTTTTCTTAGTTTATTTTCTTTATTTTTTTTCTATTTTATTTTAGATAAAATGTTTTTACATTATTCAAGGGATTAATACCTTATGTAGGTGCGTAACTTACAATTTTTGGAGTATGTTTTAAATTTTATAGAAACTATAGTTTAAATTATGTGGTTTTAATCATGATTTGCATTGATATGCCTTGGGGTAATTGATTTTAGTTTCCTCATATGCACGTATAAACTTTGGCTTTGATTTATTGAGTTACATATGCTTGATATTAATTAGTATCTCTTGAGAATGAGTACTGATGATGTGTTTTACTTGACTTCAATGAAAAAAAAAAAAAGAAAGAAAAAAAAAGAGAAAAAAGAAAAAAGTATGTGATGAATAACAAATCAATTTGATCCTTTTCATGAGTAACCGGGCCTCTATGCCTCAGGAAGCACAGAGTGTTCACGTCAAAAGTGAAAGGGTGAGAAAAGATGAGCGTTGATTGTCTTGATTTGTAGCCTAACTGATTCGAGTAAATAGGTTCTTCGGGGTGTCTTAAAGCCTAGTGCCCTAAAGCCATCTAGTTTGGGAGTCACTGACTGAAAGCTTGCTACATGGATCTTTCAGAAAGCTTAATAGATCAAGACATTGCACAACCAATAAAGCAATAAAGAAAAAAAGAAAGTATGAGAAAAAAAAATAGAAAATTCATGTATTCATGTTTGGAATTATGATTTCAATAAGGGGAGCTAGTGAATTGAAGGGGTATGTGCCTTAATATATTTGGAGCTGGGCTATGCCACATGAGAGGATTGCTAGTTCACTTTACACGAGGGAGCTAGAGTTGGTTGGTTTGATATATGTTGATGTGAATTATATGTGGGGACCATTGATTTGAATTATGGAATTTAAAAGTTTAAAATAATTCTTGAATGCAAGTTTGTAACTATATATTGTAATCTTCTTCTTGAATTAATGTTTAAACAGAATTTTGAATGTTTGTGGGTAACATTTCTAGAAACCCTCACGAGACTATACTCATCCACTAGGGGGAACCTAGGGGTTTAAAGGCTTGTTGCATATGCTAAATGCAATACTTTCTCCCACGAAAGTGAAGTTGGGTAGTTAGTTAGTGTTCATTAGTTTCATTTGTTTTAGTTTTGTTTTATTCTATTGCTAAGGAACTAGCAATATGTAAGTTTGGGGGTGTGATCGGCGTTGAATGTTACGTATTCTAACCTCTTAACTTGTATATTTTATTCTCTTAGTGATAGATTATTTTGTGATTTTACTTCGTTTTAGTGTTTTTTGTATATTCAGGGCCTTAATGATTATTTCAGTTAAAATATGATTTTGGGCATTTAAAGATGACATCTAAGATGGTTAGATGAAGCCTACATCAAATGGATCTATTCAACTCCATATGTCAACTCAAATTAGCCAATGAAAGAGGTCCAAGAGAATTACAACTGCTTAAGAAGGTTACGGGCCTGAAGCACAATTCTGTGCTTAATACAGTTTTAATCCCATTTTAGAAAATGGACCAGAAGTGTTATTTCTGAGCCTCAAATTGAATTAATTTTTAAATTGATTGAACGAAATTCAATTCTTGACACTTTTGTATTTCATGAAAATTCTGTGAATCGAACTTCTAGGGGATCAAAAGTTGGGCCGAATGTCAGTAAAAAAACTCACCTGATTAGTGGTGCAGGAAGACCTAATTAATTCCTAATTGTATTAGGACTTGGGTGTATTATCTTGGTGCATAGAGTGGAGAATTGAGAGAGTCTGGGGTGATAGTTTTTGAATAGCTTAGAGAGCCTAAGAGGGCTTTTGGACAGAATTGAAGACATACTTTGCAGAGCCTTGGAGAACGAAGTCTTGTGCGTAATTCATGGAGATAATGCCTTCTTCCTCAACCGTTGAAGCTTCTTCTTCTACCATGAGCGGCTAGTTCATCCACTAGGGTTTTGATGTAGCCCTAACTAAGCATCAATGGTTTGATTGTTTTAATTATTGGGGATTTTTGTATAGATGCATAGATTGTGTAATTTAGAGGATTCTTATTATAGAATTGAGCTATAAAAGTCTTGCAAATTCAGTTTCAAAGATTTCTTATCTTGTCTTAGATATTTAGTTGTTATTATTGAACTCAATCTTTCCTATTTTTTGTGATTATGGAAGCGATTATTACACGATGGTAATCACTGAATATATCATTTTACACTTTGATGGAGTATGCCTAGAGAAGATGGACCATACTGCACCCTAGAGTAGAGGAGTTAGGCAGATGGCCCATGCCAATCGAAGATAGTCCATGACTTAGCCTTAATCATATATTATCTTCTTGACGGATGAAGTTAAGTTTGTAGCCACCGACACCACTTATGCATGGTATAATTTCCTATAGTTAATTCAATTGACCATTGATTGGGACGTTAGTGGTGAAGTCAATACTCTAGATTTATCTCATATATTTTCTACACTCTCTATTTTCTTTTGTTTTATTTTATTTGTTTCTTTACCTAGTTTTAATATTAAAATCAGAATTCTGTTCTTCTAGAATTTAATTAGAATTGATTCTGTACCAACTCATTCACACCATAATCCCTAAGGTTCGACACCCCTTTCGATAGCCCTATTCTGCAAAGAATTCGTTCTATTGCGAAGTGTGGTAATTTTAATTGATACACACTCACACACGATCACACCCTAGATTTGAGTTGCTAGGCAGATGGTCTATGCCAATAGAAGATAGTCCATGACTTAGCCTTAATCATATGTTATCTTCTTAACGGATGAAGGTGAGCTTGTAGCCACCGACACCACTTATGCATGGTATAATTCTCCATTGTTAGTTCAATTAACCATTGATTGTGAAATTAGTGGTGAAGTCAATAACCCTAGATTGATCTCATATTATCTACACTCTTTATTTTCTTTTGTTTTATTTTAATTGCTTCTTTAATTTAGTTAGATATAAAAATTAGCAACCTATTCTTTCTTAATTCTATTAGAATTAATTCCAGTTATCCAACTCATTCAGATCATAATCCCTGAGCTTTGACACCCCCTTCAATAGCCCTATTCTGCAAGAAATTCGTTCTATTGCGAAGTGTGATAATTTTAATTGATACACTTATAACATAATCAATTTTTGGTGTTGTTGCCGGGGATTATCTTTTTGTTTGATTGGATTATACAGAATTAATTTTAATTGGATTTTTAGTTTAGGAAAAGTTATTATTTTTCTTTTAATTTTGTTTTTGTTTTCTTTTCAGGTACTTTTCATTAATATATGCAAGGTCATCGTTTTGTGGTTGATCCTTTGACACCTCTTGATAGGCGTTAAATGTTACGCATTCTAGCATCTTAACTTATGTATTTTATTCTCTTAATGATAGATTATTTTGTTATTTTACTTTGTTTTAGTGTTTTCTGTGTTTGTAGGGCCTTAATAATTATTTCAGTTAAAACCATGATTTTGGGCTTTTAAAGAAGACATCCAAGATGGTTAGAGGAAGCCTACATAAAGGAGATCTATTCAACCATTTATTTCAACTCAAATCAGCCCAACGAAGAGGTCCAAGAGAATTACAGTTGCTTAAGAAGGTTTCGGGCTTGAAGCCCAAATCTGCGCATAATACAGTCTTAATCCCGTTTTTGAAAACGAACCAGAAATACTATTTCCGAGCCTTAAATCGACTTAATTTTGTGTGGGTTGAACGAAATTTGATTCTACACACTTTTGTAATTCATAAAAATTCCGTGAATCGGACTTCTAGTGGGTCAAAAGTTGGGCCGAACGTCAGCAGTTAAAACCCACCTGATTAGTGCTGCAGGAAAACCTAATTAATTCCTAATTGGATTAGGACTTTGGTGTATTCTCTTCGGGTATAAAGTGAAGGATTGGAGGCTGAGTTGAGGGGTGATAGGAGAGATTGGAGAGTCTGAGAGGGCAGAGAACAGAACAGAAGACATACTTGATAGAGCCATTGGAGAACGAAGTCATACGCATAATTCATGAAGATGATGTCTTCTTCCTCAACAGTTGAAACTTCTTCTTCTACCATGAGTGGCTAGTTCATCCACTAGGGTTTTGATGTAGCCCTAACAAAGCATCAATGGTTTGATTATTTTAATTATTGGAGACCTTTATATACATGCATAGATTGTGTAATTTAGTGGATTCTTATTATAGAATTGAGCAATAAAAGTCTTGTAAATTCAGTTTCAATGACTTCTTATCTTTTCTTAGATATTTAGTTATTGTTATTGAACTCAATCTCTCTTATTTTCTGTGATCATGAGAGTGATTGTTACACAATGGTAATCACTGAATATATCATTAAAAGCTTTGATGGATTATGCCTAGAGAAGATGAACCATACTGCACCCTAGATTAGAGTAGTTAGGCAGATGGCCCATGCCAATCGAAGATAGTCCATGACTTACCCTTAATCATATGTTATCTTCTTGATGGATGAAGGTGAGCTTGTAGACACCGACACCACTTATACATGATGTAATCCCACATAGTTGATTCAATTGACCATTGATTGTGGAGTTAGTGGTGAAGTCAAATATTCTAGATTTCTCTCATATTATCTTCACTTTCTATTTACTTTGATTTATTTTATTTTACTTTTTTAATTAGTTTAGTTTAAAAATCAGAATTCTTTTCTTTTAAATTTAATTAGAATTAATTCCGTATTCCAACTCATCAGACCATAATCCCTGAGGTTCGAGACCCCTTTCGATAGCCCTATTCTGCAAGGAATTCGTTCTATTGCGAAGTGTGGTAATTTTTAATTGATATACTTTTTGAGTCACACTCACACACGAACCAATTTTTGGCGCCGTTCCTGGGGATTATCTATTTGATTGATTGGATTTTACAGAATTAATTTTAATTGGATTTTTAGTTTAGGAAATTTTTATATTTTGTTTTTGTTTTCTTTTCAGGTGCCTTTGGCTAATATATGCAAGGTCGTCGTTCTGTAGCTGATCCTTTGATACCTCTTGATCTCGAGCCTGAACGTACTCTTAGACAAAGAAGAACACCCCCGTTCATACCATTGTGCAAGGGGAAGAATTAATTGAAGACATGGCAGAAGAGAGGAATAACAACCTTGTTCCTAATGCTGATGAAGAAAGGGCTAGATTGCTTAGGGACTACTATGTTCCTAAGACATATACCTCACCAGCTGGTTTTCAACTGCCTAATGTCACAGCATAGAATTATGAGATCAAGTCTAGCATTATTCAGATACTACCATCTTATTTTGGGCTGACTCAAGAAGACCCTTACAAGCATCTAGATGAATTCATTTAAGTGTGCTCAACTACCAAAATTCACAATTTCTCTGAAGATGCCTTCAGAATGAGACTTTTTCCATTCTCCCTGAAAGACAAAGCAAAGTATTGGTTCAACTCTCTACGGGTAGGTTCTATCACGACTTGGACTCAGATGCAACATGAGTTTCTCAAGAAGTATTTTCTGATAGGGAAGACCAATAAGTTCAGACGTGCTATCACTGGTTTCTCCCAACATGAGGGGGAACAATTTTATGAGACATGGGAAAGATTCAAGGACCTTCCTAGGAAGTGACCCCATCATCAAGTTCCTATGTGGCAACTAGTGCAGAGTTTTCATGAAGGGCTGACAGAAGCCAACAGACAGATGATTGATGCATCTTGTGGATGTACTTTTTATGTTGAAGAGTGAAGAAGAGGCATGGACATTATTTGAAAATCTTAGTGACAACTCTCTACAACATGTGTCCTCTACTCGTTCTAGCAAACCTGCCACTACAAGGAAGACTGATGGAATTTTTGAGGTTGGTGCTTCAGAAGCTATACCAACTGACATTGATTTAATTGCACAGAAGGTAGTAGCAATTATGGCTGCCAATCAAACTCCTTCTACTTCAAATCTGTCATTGCTAAGCCCTTGTGAATTTTGCTCTAGTCCTATGCATAATGTTAGCAATTGTCCTTTGATGGGGTAATTTTCTGATGTTCAACATTAGCAAGTCCAAGCCACATTCACTGGACCAATGAATCCTCCACGAGGCAATACTTATAATCCCACATGGAAGAATCATCTTGGGTTTTCTTATAGTAACCAAGGGGCAGCAATGCAACCATCATATCAACCTAGGACTTTTGTACCTCAATAGCAATATCAAACACAAAGTCCTATGGCACTAAGAATTTCTGCTATTGAAGACAAGCTGACACTTACCTTGTCCAAATTTGACAAGCTTGATTCTCTTATAGAGATAGTGCAAGCTACTGTAGCAACAGTACAATCTACAGTTCATCTAGTGCACTCTCATTCTCAATCCATTGCCAAACTAGAATCTCAGTTTGGACAGCTTGCAACTTCATTAAGTAAAAGAGAAGAAAGGAAGCTCCCTAGCCAACCAATTGCTAATCCTAGAGGGATGCAAGCTTCCACAAGTAACCCACACCATGAGCAAGTTCAAGCCATTACCACTTTGAGGAGTGAAAAAATAATTGATAATAAAGTGGGTGAGAAGAAAGAAGAAGAAAAAGTGACCTCAAGTCCAAGTGCTAGAATTCCTTATGAGCCCAAGGCTCCCTTCCCACAATGTTTCCTTGAAGCATCTAAATTGGGGAAGCAAGGGGACAAACTGCATGACATGATGGAGGTGTTTCGACAAGTGAAGATTAATTTGCCACTCCTTGATGCCATCAAGCAAATTCCTCCTTATGCTAAATTTTTGAAGGACTTGTGCACTCAGAAAAAACATTCTAAAAGCTATGTGCCAAAGAAAGTGATGCTGCCACAATAAGTGAGTTCCATAATTCAGCAGTGCACTCCTCCCAAGTACAAAGATCCTGGTGCCCCAACTATCTCATGCATCATTGGGGAGCACCATGTTGATAAAGCTCTTCTTGATTTGGGTGCAAGTGTGAATTTGCTATCCTATTCAGTGTACTTACAATTGGGCTTGGGAGAATTGAAGCCTACCTCAGTGGTATTGCAATTTGTAAATAGATCAACAAAGTAACCCCGAGGAATCATTGAAGATGTGCTCATTAAAGTGGACAAGTTCTACTTTCCTGTTGATTTCATTGTACTTGACACTGAGCCAGTTCATAATCCGAAGAGGCACATTCCAGTGATCCTTGGTTGACCTTTCTTAGCTACTCTGATGCTTGCATAAATTATAGATCGGGGATCATGGATATTTCATTTGGCAACATCAATGTCAAGCTTAATATGTTCAATGCTATCCAACACCCTCCAGATCAGAGTGATGTGTTCTGTATGGATGATATTGATGAATGTGTAGAGGAATTTGTGTCATCCTCTATATCACAAAACTCCTTGGAGGTATGTAAGTCTCTTTATGACTTTGAGAAAATTAATGATGAAGAGTTGTGTGAAGAGGTGAATTCTATGCTAAAAGTGGATGCTATTCAGAATACTCCGCCATGGAGAATTCCAATTGAGCCACTCCCTTCTCTCTCTAGCACTCCCCTAGTGCCTTCATTGGAGTCCCCTCCATCATTAGAGTTGAAGCCTTTGCCTGACAAGTTAAAGTATGTATTTTTGGGGGCACAGAAAACTCTTCTTGTTATAATTGCCTCTAATCTGACAGAAACTCAAGAAAAGTTCTTAGTAGAGGTTTTATATCAACATCGTGAAGCAATTGCGTGGAGTGTTACTGATCTTAAGGGCATTGATCCCTCAATTTGAATGCACAAAATTCATTTGGAAGAAGGATGTAAGCCATCTAGAGAGGCATAGAGGCGACTGAACCCTAACATGAAGGAGGTGGTAAAGAAAGAGGTTGTCAAGTTACTTGATGCGGGTATTATTTATCCAATTTTTGATAGCACATGGGTGAGTCCAACACAAGTGGTTCCTAAGAAGTCTGGTCTTACCATTGTCCCTAACTCTATGGGAGAGTTTGTTCCACAACGTACTGCCACAGGTTGGCGGTTTGCATTGATTATAGAAAGCTCAATTCTATGACAAGGAAAGATCACTTCCCTCTTCCATTCATTGATCAAATACTTGAAAGGTTAGCTGGTCAGAGCTATTATTGCTTTCTGGATGGCTACTCTGGTTATAACCAAGTGGCTATGGATCCAGAAGATCAAGAGAAGACTACTTTCACTTGTCCCTTTGGTACTTTTGCTTATCGTCGTATGCCATTTGGATTGTGTAATGCTCCGTTGACATTCCAGAGGTGTATGATAGCCATCTTTTCTGAAATGGTGGAAAAATTCTTGGAGGTATTCATGGATGACTTCTCTATTTTTGGATCATCCTTTGAAAATTGTTTGAGCAATTTATCACTGGTGCTTCAAAGGTGTTGAGAACGAAATTTGGTACTTAGTTGGGAGAAGAGCCATTTCATGGTGAAAGAGGGTATTGTGTTAGGCCATATTATTTTAGAGAGAGGCATTGAAGTAGATAAAGCAAAGATCAACCTAATTGCAACTCTGCCTCATCCAACTTCAGTAAGGCAAGCTCGATCTTTCTTAGGCCATGCTGGGTTCTATAGAAGATTTATCAAGTATTTCAGTAAAATTGCTTGACCATTGTGCCATTTGTTATCTAAAGATGTTCCATTTAACTTTCATGAAGAATGTGTGCAAGCTTTTGAAAAGATTTGGTCTTTGTTATCCTCTGCACCAATCATGCAATCTCCAAAATGGGCTCTACCTTTTGAAATCATGTGTGATGCCTCTGATTATGCAGTGGGAGCAATGTTGGGACAAAGAGAGGAGAAACGACCATATGTCATTTACTATGCCAGTAAGACTCTCTCTGATGCCCAACTCAATTATACAACCACAGAGAAAGAGCTTCTAGCTGTAGTATTTGCTCTGGAAAAATTTTGTTCCTATTTATTAGGGTCCAAGGTGGTTGTTTACTCTGATCATGCAGCATTGAGACACTTATTGGCGAAGAAGGAAACCAAACCGCATCTTATTCGATGTATTTTATTGTTGCAAGAATTCAATTTGAAAATAAAAGACAAAAAGGGGACAGAAAATGTGGTTGCAGATCATTTATCTCGGATTGAGTTTGAGCCGGTGATCGATTCATTACCTATTTGAGATTCATTTTCGGATGAATAATTGTTTGGAATTTGTGAGATGGAAGTTCATGGGCAAAGGTTGAAGCATTGTGTGGAAAGATTTGTGCCAAGAAGATACGTAGAGTCCGTCGACTTGACGGATCCCGTCTATCTGACTTAATCCTTTCGGAGAGTTGATCGTCTCTTACGGACGTTAAATTGTAGGTTTTGTATGTATTTATATAATTTGATTTCTTTAGTTTTCTTTGATTTTAATTTTTAATTTTAGTTTTCTTAAGTTTTCTTTCAATTCTAGTTGTGTTTTAATGTTTTTTCTTTGAGTTTTTGATGTATAAGTTGCTTCCGGAGGATGCCAAGAGGTGTATCGAGGTATTTGGACTCAAGACGGGTGAAAAAATATGCTCTCGGTTGACCTTGGGCGATGGAGACTCCAAAAATACATGTCTCAGTAGACCTTGGGCGATGGAGGGTCAAACAGGCATCAGCCGGGGGGATCGATCACCCATTTGATGGGGGATTGATCGCCCCCATAATTTTTCAAGAGGGGTGACCAACCAGCTAGGGAATCGATCACCCAGCCCAAGGGGGATCGATCGCCCAGGCCCAAAAGTGGGCTGGCCGAGACTTCCTTCTATATATGGACTTCTTCTCCTCCTTTGTTGCTACTACTTGCTTCCTTGACCTCCAATTTGACTTCTATTTCAATCGGGAATTTATTTTTTTCAATTGGTGATTCTTAAACAAGTATTTAACATTGATCATCATCAACATCAACATCAAAACTGGATTGATCATCACTAGTTCTCAAGGAAGCTCTCACTTTTTCAAGTTCTACATCAAAGTAAGTGAAGTTTTTCTTTGGCAAAATTGTGCAAATCTTTTTGAGGGCTTTTGAAGACTAAGTTTAGGGGATATAATTGGTGGATTCAATTGTTCAATTTGGGTGGAAAAAGTACCAAAAAGAGGAGGTTGAAGGATACACTTTAATTGTGCACGCCAAGTGTTTGATTTAATTCCTCAACCAAACTTTTTCTATTTCTATGGCACCAAAGAGAGCAAGTCACCATGGTGCTTCAAGTTCATGTAATCCTCACCGAACAAGGCATGATCCAACACCCGGTTCTTTAAGATCTCGCCGAGAAGGTATTCATGAGCGATGGCATCCAAGGGCCTTGAACTTTGAAACAACGTTTGACATCACTAAACTCTATGGTATGTTTCTCGAGACACGATGGGGGATTTTTGACATTTGTCGTCATCGGTCGGCATCAATTTTTGTTCCACTCTCTACTACTATCTACCCGAGGCTTGTCAAGGTATTTTATCAGAACTTAATGCTGAAACCTGATGAGCAGGATGTGCTTATTTCTTTCGTAGATGGAACAGTAGTTCAGGTTGATATATCATCCATTGCTATTGCCATGGGTTGTCCTCATAGTGCCCAGATGATTTGACTCATATCTATACTCCTCTACCCGATGATTTGCCAGTGGGTAATTTGGTTGCACTTTTGTGTGCTAACCAATTCTCCGAACCAAAAAGGAATGCAGCTTCGAAGTCTTCTATGCCAAATCACTTATGGTTCCTTGATGCTGTTTTACTCAAGAATATATGTCCCATTGGACATAAAACTAAGATACATCAAGAGTTCCTTAGAGCCTTATATGCCATACATTTTGGGCATTGGCTGTCATTCCCACAGATTGTCTGGGGCCAGATGGAAATATTCTATTCCAAGGTTGTGGCCAAGGCACCGGACAGTGCAAGTGACTGGGAGTTTCCATTCCCTACTATCATTCATTAGTTGCTTATTGCACAGGGGTATGCAGTCCATGAAGACGAGCTTGCCTTTCCACGTGATATTTATTATGGCACACATGACTGGAATTTGAGCCGATCTCATATGCACCAAAAAGTCATAGCTACGCCTGGTGAAGTGTCTCGATTGGCCCAGGGAGGAGAACATGTAGATATACCACCACCGGTGGAAGATCCAGAGGAGATGGAAGCAGAGGAAGAGGAGGTACATGCACAAGCTGGTGGCGATGATTATCATTATTTAGAGGGATAGATTGCTGGGTTGGCAGCCCAGTTTGGCACCCTACAGACAGAGATTTCCACACAGTTTGGAGCAATGAGGACTCAGATGGCGGATCACTTTTGTGAAACTCGCCAAGATCAACTAGAGATGAGGAGGATGCTGTGTGCACTGATGCGGCAGGCGAACTTGGATTTGGATGCTCAGTCACCACCACATCCTTGACAGGAAGGTAACTATCTTTTGTATTTTATTTTATTTTATTCTCAGTTTTTATTTTTCTTTTTAGTTTTATTTTTCTTTCTGTAGTTAGATTTTTATTATTATAAAAATAAATAATAATAATAATAATATAATTTTTTTTAGGATTTTTCTCTTTTATATTTATTTTCACCCGTACTATTTCACTTGATCTTTGGGGTATAGTGGTTTATTTTGACAGGTTATAACATCCAAGTTTGGGGGTGTGCTTGCATTGCTTCTATTGGTGTGCTTTATTTTCTTTTCATTACTCCGAGTTTCTGGTAACATTGTTCTTACTCTTCTCTATGTTTTGATTGGGTGTACATTGAGGACAATGTACAGTTTAAGTTTGGGGGTGAGGCGATGCCTTATTTTTGTGCTTATTGCATTATGGGGGGAAATTTGTGTGAAAATTTTCTTGTTTTAAGATTTTTATTTATTTTGTTTTCATAGTTTATTTATTTTATGTTATTTTGTTTTGTTTTTAGATAGAATGTTTTGATATTATTCAAAGGATTAATACCTTATGTAGGTGCGTAACTTGCAATTTTTGAGTCTGTTTTAGCTTTTTGAAAACTGTGGTTTGAATTAAGTGATTTTAATCATGGTTTGCATTGATATGTTTTGGAGTAATTAGTTTTAGTTTTCTTACATGCACAAACACACTAGCATAATCTTGTGGGGTATAAACTTTGGTTTTGAATTATTGAGTTACATATGCTTGATATTAATTAGTATCTCTTGAGAATGAGTACCGATGATGTGTTTACTTGATTTCAATGAAAAGAAAAAAAAAAGAAAAGAAAGAAAAAAAGAATGTGATGAATAAGCAAATCAATTTGATCTTTTTCATGAGTAACCGGGCCTCTATGCCTCAAGAAGCACAGAGTGTTCGCGTCAAAAGTGAAAAGGTGAGAAAAGATGAGCATTGGCTACCCACTAACATTTCTGGAAACCCTCACGAGACTATACTCGTCCACTAGGGGGAACCTAGGGGTTTAAAGGCTTGCTACATTTGCTAAATTCAATCGTTTCTCCTACGAAAGTGGAGTTAGGTAGTTTAGTTAAGTGTTTAGTTAGTTTCATTTGTTTTAGTTTTGTTTTATTCTATTGCTAAGGGACTAGCAATATGTAAGTTTGGGGGTGTGATAGACGTTGAATGTTACGCATTCTAGCCTCTTAACTTATGTATTTTATTCTCTTACTGATAGATTATTTTGTTATTTTACTTTGTTTTAGTATTTTCTGTATTTGCAGGGCCTTAATAATTATTTCAGTTAAAACCATGATTTTGAGCTTTTAAAGAAGACATCCAAGATGGTTAGAGGAAGCCTACATAAAGGAGATCCATTCAACCATTTATTTCAACTCAAATTAGCCCAAGAAAGAGGTCCAAGAGAATTACAGCTGCTTAAGAAGGTTTCGGGCCTGAAGCCCAAATCTGCGCATAATACAGTCTTAATCCTATTTTGGAAAATAGACCAGAAGTGTTATTTTTGAGCCTTAAATCAACTTAATTTCTAATTTGGTTGAATGAAATTTGATTCTGCACACTTTTGTATTTCACGAAAATTTCGTGAATCAGAGTTCTAGTGGGTCAAAAGTTGGGCTGACCGTCAGTAGGAAAAACCCACCTGATTAGTGCTGCGGGAAAACCTAATTAATTCCTAATTGGATTAGGACTTTGGTGTATTCTCTTGGGGTAGAAAGTGAAGGATTGGAGACTGAGTTGAGGGGTGATTACAAAGATTGGAGAGACTGAGAGGGCTGAGGACAGAACAGAAGACAAACTTGTAGAGCCATTGGAGAACGAAGTCATACGCATAATTTATGAAGATGATGCCTTCTTCCTCAACAGTTGAAGCTTCTTCTTCCACCATGAGCGACTAGTTCATCGACTAGGGTTTTGATGTAGCCCTAATAAAGCATCAATGGTTTGATTGTTTTAATTATTGGGGACCTTTATATACATGCATAGATTGTGTAATTTAGAGGATTCTTATTATAGAATTGAGCAATAAAAGTCTTGTAAATTCAGTTTCAATGATTTCTTATCTTGTCTTAGATATTTAGTTGTTGTTATTGAACTCAATCTCTCTTATTTTCTGTGATCATGAGAGCGATTATTACATAATGGTAATCATTGAATATATCATTAAAAGCTTTGATGGATTATGCCTAGAGAAGATAAACCATACTGCACCCTAGATTAGAGTAGTTAGGTAGATGGCCCAAGCCAATCGAAGATAGTTCATGACTTAGCCTTAATCATATGTTATCTTCTTGACGGATGAAGGTGAGCTTGTAGCCACCGACACCACTTATGCATGATGTAATCCCCTATAGTTGATTCAATTGACCATTGATTGTGGAGTTAGTGGTGAAGTCAAATACCCTAAATTTCTCTCATATTATCTTCATTTTCTATTTACTTTGATTTATTTTATTTTACTTTTTTAATTAGTTTAGTTTAAAAATTAGAATTCTTTTCTTTTAAATTTAATTAGAATTAATTCCATATTCCAACTCATTAGACCATAATTCCTGAGGTTCGAGACCCCTTTCGATAGCCCTATTCTGCAAGGAATTTGTTCTATTGCGAAGTGTGGTAATTTTTAATTGATATACTTTTTGAATCACACTCACACACGAATCACCTGTTGATCTTGAGCCTGAATGTACTCTCAGACAATAGAGGAACATCCCTATTAGTACCATTGTGCAAGAGGAAGAATTCATTGAAGACATGGCGGAAGAAAGGAATAACAATACTGTTCCTAATGTTGCTGGCGAGAGAGCTAGATTACTCAAGGACTATTATGTTCCTAAGATATACACTTCACCAGCTGATTTCTAACTGCCCAATGTCATAGCATAAAATTATGAGATCAAAGCCAGCATTATTCAGATGCTTCCATCATATTTTAGACTGACTTAGGAGGACCCTTACAAGCATCTAGATGAATTGATACAAGTACCAAAATTCACAACTTCTTTGAAGATGCTTTCAAGATGAGACTTTTTCCATTCTCTTTGAAGGACAAAGCAAAGTATTGGTTCAATTCTCTACCGGCAGGTTCTATCATCACTTGGACTCAAATGCAACATGAGTTTCTTAAGAAGTATTTTCCGATAGGGAAGACCAATCAGTTCAGACGTGTTATCATTAGTTTCTCCCAACATAAGGGGAACAATTTTATGAGATATGGGAAAGATTCAAGGACCTTCTTAGGAAGTGTCCTCATTATTAGGTTCCTAAGTGGCAACTAGTGCAGAGTTTTCATGAAAGGCTGACAAAAGCAAACAGACAGATGGTTGTTACGTCTTGTGGAGGTACTTTTATGTTGAAGAGTGAAGAATAGGCATGGACCTTATTTGAAAATCTTAGTGACAATTCTCTACAACATGTATCCTCTACTCATTCAAGCATACCTGCCACTATAAGGAAGACTGATGGGATTTTTGAGGTTGGTGCTACAAAAACTATGCCAACTAACATTGATTTAATTGCACAAAAGGTAGTAACAATTATGGCTGTCAATCAAGCTCCTTCTATTTTAAATCCTTTATTGCTAGGCCCTTGTGAATTTTGCTCTTGCCCTATGAATAATGTGAATAATTGTCCTTCTATTGGGCAATTTTCTGATCTTCAACACGAGCAAGTCCAAGCTGTATTCACTGGACCAATGAATCCTCCACGTGGTAATACTTATAATCCAACATAGAGGAATCATCCTAGTTTTTCCTACAGTAACCAAGGGGTAGCAATGCAACTTACATATCAGCCTAGGATATATGTGCCTTAACAACAGTATCAAACACAAGTTCCTATGGCACAAAAGAATTTTACTATTGAAGACAAGTTGACACTTGCCCTAGCAAAGTTTGAGAAACTCGACTCCATTGCAGATATAATGCAAGCTACTGCAGTAACAGTGCAGTCTACAGTTCAACTAGTACATTCTCACTCTCAATCTATTGCCAAACTGAAATCTCAGTTTGGACAACTTGCTAATACTTTAAGTAGAAGAGAAGAAGGGAAGCTCCCTAGTCAACCTGTTACTAATCCCAGAGGGATGCATGCTTCCACAAGTACCCCACACCATGAGCAGGTTTAAGCTATTACCACTTTGAGAAGTGGCAAAGTAATTGATAACACGGTGGGGGAGAAGAAAGAAGAAGAAAAAGTGATCAAAAATCCAAGTGCTGAAAATTATTATGAGCCCAAAGCTCCTTTCCCACAACATTTTCTTGAAGCATCCAAGTTGGGGAAGCAAGGGGACAAGCTGCATGACATGGTGGAAGTGTTTCAACAAGCAAAGATTAATTTACCACTCCTTGATGTCATCAAGCAGATTCCTCCTTATGCAAAATTTTTGAAGGACTTATGCATTCAGAAGAGGCATTCTAAAAGTCATGTGCCAAAGAAGGTGATGCTACCACAACAAGTGAGTTCTATAATTCAACATTTCACTTCTCCCAAGTATAAAGATCCTGGTGCTTGAACTATCTCATGCATCATTGGGGAGCACCATGTTGATAAAGCTCTTCTTGATTTAGGTGCAAGTGTAAACTTGCTACCCTACTCAGTGTACTTACAGTTAGGCTTAGGAGAATTGAAGTCTAACTTGGTGGTGTTGCAATTTGCTAATAGATCAACAAAGCAACCCGGTAGGATCATTGAAAATATGCTCATTAAAGTGGACAAGTTCTATTTTTTAGTTGATTTTATTGTACTTGACACTAAGCCAGTTCATAATTCGAGGAGGCACATTCCAGTCATCCTTGGTTGACCTTTCTTAACTACTGTGGATGCTTGCATAAGTTGTAGGTCGGGGTATGGATATTTCATTTGGCAAGATGAAGGTGAAACTCAATATTTTCAATGTTATCCAGCACCCTCCTGATTAGAGTGATGTGTTTTGCATGGATGATATTGAATAATGTGTGGAGGAATTTGTTTCATATATCCTCTCTATCTCACAACTCCTTGGAGGTATGTAAGTCTCTTTTTGATTATGAGACTATCTATGAAGCAGAGCTGAGAGAAGAAATAAATTCTATGCTTGAGGTGGATGCCATTCAGAATACTCCACCATGGAGAATTCTAGTTGAGCCACGGCCTCCCCTCTCTAGCACTCCCCTAGTACCTTCATTGGAGTCCCCTCCATAATTGGAATTGAAGCCCTTGCCAGACAAGTTGAAGTATGTATTTTTGGGGGCACACAGAACTCTTTCGGTTATCATTGCCTCTGATCTAATAGAAAGTCAAGAGACATGCTTAGTAGAGGTCTTATGCCAACATCGTTAAACAATTGGCTGGAGTGTAGCAGATCTTAAGGGCATTGATCCTTCGATTACATGCATAAAATTTATTTGGAAGAAGGAGGTAAGCCGTCTAGAGAAGCACAGAGGTGATTGAATCCAAACATGAAAGAGGTAGTGAAGAAAGAGGTTGTCAAGTTACTTGATGCGGGTATTATTTATCCAATTTTTGATAGCAGATGGGTGAGCCCAACCCAAGTTATTCCTAAAAAGTCTGGTCTTACTATTGTCCCCAATTCTGTGGGAGAGCTTGTTCCACAATACACTACTATGAGTTGGCGTGTTTGCATTGACTACAGGAAGCTTAACTCCATGATAAGAAAGGATCACTTCCCTCTCCCATTCATTGATCAAATACTTGAGAGGTTAGTAGGTCAAAGCTATTATTGCTTTCTGGTTGGCTACTCTGGTTATAATCAGGTGGCTATGGATCCAGAAGATCAAGAGAAGACTACTTTCACATGTCCTTTTGGTACTTTTGCTTATCGTCCCATGCCCTTTGGGTTGTGTAATGCTTCGTCAACATTCCAGAGGTGTATGATGGCCATCTTCTCTAATATGGTAGAAAAATTCTTGGAGGTGTTCATGGATGACTTCTTTATTTTTGGATCATCCTTTGAGGACTGTCTAAGCAATTTATCACTTGTGCTTTAGCAGTGCTGGGACTGAAATTTAGTCCTTAGTTGGGGCCACTTTATGGTGAAGGAGGGCATTGTGTTAGGGCATATTGTTTCAAAGAGAGGCATTGAAGTTGATAAAGCAAATATCAACCTGATCTCTACTCTGCCTCCTGCAACTACAGTGAAGTAAGTTCGTTCTTTCTTAGGCCATGCTAGGTTCTATAGAAGATTCATCAAGGACTTCAGTAAAATTGCTCGGCCTTTGTGTCACTTATTGTCTAAAGATGTCCCTTTTTCCTTTGATGAAGAGTGTGTACAAGCATTCGAGAAACTTCAGTCTTTATTATCCTCTACACCGATCATGCAATCTCTAAAATAGGCTCTACCTTTGAGATTATGTGTGATGCTTTAGACTATGTAGTAGGAGCAACGTTGGGGCAAAGAGAAGACAAGCGTCCTTATGTCATCTACTACGCTAGTAAGACTCTTTCCGATGCTCAGCTTAATTATACAACCACAGAGAAAGAGCTTCTAGCTGTTGTGTTCGCCTTGAACAAGTTTCATTCTTATCTATTGGGATCTAAGGTGATAGTCTACTCTGATCATGCTGCCTTAAGACACTTATTGACGAAGAAAGAAACCAAACTGTGCCTTATTAGATGGATTTTATTGCTACAAGAATTCAATTTGGAGATAAGAGACAAGAAGGGGACAGAGAATGTAGTTGCGGACCATTTATCCCAGATTGTGTCTGAGTCCGTGTTTGATGTTTTACCTATTTGTGACTCATTTTCGGATGAGTAATTGTTTGGGATTTCCGATGGAAAGGTTAATGGGCAAAGGTTAAAGCATTGTGTAGAAGGAGTTGTGTTAACAAGAGATACGGAGTCCGTCGACTTGACAGATCCCGTCTATCCTACTTAATCCTTTTAGGGAATTGATCATCACCTATAGACATTAAAATTATGAGATTTGTATGTATTCCATCCTTTAATGTTTTTAGTTTTCTTTGATTTCAATTTTTAGTTTATGTTTTCTTTCACTTTTAGTTGTGTTTTGATATGTTTTCTTTGAGTTTTTGATGTATAAGTCACTTCCAGAGGATGCCAAGAGGTGTACCAAGGTATTTAGACTCAAAATGGGTGAAAAAGTGAGCTCTCGGTTGACCTTGGGCAATCACTAGGACGAAAATACACGTCCCGGTCGACCTTGGGCGATAGAGGCTCCAACAGGCATCAGTAGGGGGTATCGATCGCCCCCATTTTTTCTCTACGTGACTAGGCAACTAGCTGGGGGATCGATTGCCCAGCCAAGGGGGGATCTATCGCCCCATCTTGTTTGGGGGCTAGCCAAATTTTCTTGGTCTATATAGACCCTCTCTCCAATTTAATTGCTATTACTGGCTTTTTTGAAGACTTTGTGATCCACTTTGACTCCTATATCAACCGGGATAATAATTTCTTCAATTGGTGATTCTCATACAAGTAATTATCATTGATCATCATCATCAACAACATCGAAACCGGGTGATCATCTCTAGTTCTCAAGAAAACTCTTACTTTTTCAAGTTCTTCATCAAAGTAAGTAGAATTTTTATTTTACAAAATTGAGCCAACCTTTTTGAGGGCTTTTGAAGATCAAGTTTGGGGGACATCTTTGGTGGATTGATTTGTTCAAATTAGAGTGAAAAAGTTGCCGAAAGAAAAGGTTGAAGGAGGTACTTTAATTGTGCACGCCAAGTGTTTATTTTAATTTATCAACCATACTTTTTCTATTTCTATGGTACCAAAGAGAGCAAGTAACCAAGGTGCTTCAAGCTCGCACAATCCTCATTGAGCACGACATGATCCTACCCTCGTTAGCTCTAGATCCTTCCAAGAAGGGATACATGAGAGATGGCATCCAAGAACTTTGAATTTTGAAGTGACGTTTGATATCGCTAAACTTTATGTTATGTTTTCTGAGACATGGTGGGGTATTTCTGACATCCGTCGTTATCGGGCTACTTCTATTTTTGTTCCATCATCTACGACTATATACCCGAGGCTCGTCAAAGTCTTTTATTAGAACTTGATGCCAAAACCTGATGAGCGGGACGCACTTATTTCTTCGGTGGATGGAACACAAGTTCAGGTTGATATGTCTTCCATTGCTATTACCATGGGCTGTCCTTATGAATGCCCGAATGATTTAACCAAAATTTACACTCCTTTACCCAATGATCTGTCAGTGGGTAATTTGGTTGCACCGTTGTGTGCTAACCAATTCTCTGAGCCAAACCATAATGTGGCTTTTAAGCCCTCTATGCCAAGTCATCTATGGTTTTTTGATGCCATTTTATACAAGAATGTGTCCCATTGGGCACAAGACTGAGAGGCGTTAAGAGTTCCGTCAAGCTTTATATGCCATACACTTTGGGCATTGGTCGTCATTCCATTGATTGTCTGGGGCCAAATTGAGAAGTTTTATTCAAAGGTTGTGGCAAAAACACCAGATAGTGCGAGTGACTAGGAGTTCCCATTCCTTACGATTATTCATCAGTTGCTCATTACACAGGGATATGCAGTCGATGAGGACGAGCTTGCTTTTCCACGAGATATTCACTATGGCACACATGACTAGAATATGAGCAGATCTCATATGCATCAAACAGTCATTGCTGCACCAGGTGAAGTATCTAGATTGGCCTAGGGAGGGGAAGCTGTAGACGTACCACCATCGGTGGAGAATCTAGAGGAGATGGAAATAGAGGAAGAGAATGTCTAGGCACAAGCTGGCAGACATGATTATGGTTATCCAGAGGGGCAGATTGCTGGGTTGACCACCAAATTTGGTACCTTATAGGCAAAGGTCTCCATACAGTTTAAAGCTATGTGGACAAAGATGGCGGATCACTATTGTGAGACTCACCAGGATCAGAGAGAGACAAGGAAGATGCTGTGTGCATTGATGCACCAGGCGAACCTAGACCCAGATGCTCAGTCACCACCACATCCTTGATTTGGAGGTACCTATCTTATGTTTTTTTTTTTACTTTTTGTTTTTTTTTTCCTTTCTATTTAGTTTTAATAAAAACAAAAAAGACAAAAAAAAATTCTTTTTTTTTCATTTCATTTTTTTGTTTCATATTTATTTTCACCCATATTATTTCACTTGGTCGTTGGGGTATTGTAAAGACCGTGACCAATTTTGACCGGTTTTGCATTTTCACATTATAATTGTCATAAATGCATTTTTACTGGTGTTTGACATGTTTGAGTGTGGGAAACATGTTTGGGAAGTGTTTTAAGGGTTTTGAAAAGTTTTCGAAAGATTTGGAGAAGTTTGACTTTTTGGTCAAACTGGGGCCCGAGATGCGACTTAAGTGGGCCCGGGAATCCAAAAAGTTCTCGAAAATAATTATTTTTGGGAATAAATTAGATGAAATGTTTAGAGAGTAGAGGAAGTGATTTCGAGGCTGTAAGAGTTTTCAAAATTGAAAACGGAGTCCGGTAAGGTACGTTAAGTGGCCTAGGGATATTTTGGTCTTTTTGCCAGCCCTAGATATTTTAAATATCAGTGGCTGAGACTCCCAGTCATATCTCACACCTCTTTCTCTCTCTAAAAGTCTCCATCTTCATAGCTCTCCCTTCTCTCTACATTTCGAACCCGTTGGGCTTGGATTCAAGACCCGCCGAAGAAGGGAGATACGTAGGGGACGACTGAGGCTTCCCTTTGAACCGATCAAAGTTGCGATTCGGCAAGGTAGACATTGCTAGGATTTTGAGAAGTGCTTGGAAGGCCTTCATTTTTTAGGTAGAGGTTCTTCTTCTCTTCTAATTGTCGATTCTAGGGTTTCGGGTGAAGTGGTGAGAGCTAAGGGTGTGTATTGCATGTTTTAGAGATGTAAGAGGGGTGAGATGAGGTGTTTTCTTCTTCTCTTGAGTCTCTTGTATGTAATAGATATATATCTCCTAGTATGCATGATGTGAGACACAAATGCATAAAAATGTGAGAGAATGAGAGCATATATACTTATGTACTTAATGTGGTGTACATGTGTAATTATGTGCAAATGTGGGATATGTATGTGTTATATGTTGTCCTATAAGTTAAATGCATGCTATCTTTTTATAGAAAATGTATACATTGGTAAAGCATTACCAAAATGCATATGCTTAGGTGGGATTTATGTGCATATGTGTATAATATGCTAGGTTTCACATGTATAGGTAAATATATGTGTGGCTTTGTGGAAATGAAAATGCATGTTATGCATTCTACCAATTAGCTTATGCATTGTGAAGTGTGAATACTGAATACTAGATTATTATATGTTCAAAATGCATATATGGGCCGTTGTGAGGAAACGGGAAAATGTGGTCAAGACTAGGTGTCGGTGATTTGGGTCAATTATGCTCGGTGGCGATACTGACAAGGACTAACCAACCTAAGCCACCCAATGATTTAGTGACGGTGCTAATATGGACTAATCACCTTGAATCCAATTATGCTTAGTGGAGGTGCTGATATGGACTAACCACTTTGAGCCATATAATACTCGGTGACGGTGCTGACATGGTCTAATCACCTTGAGTAAGCAAATATTTGGTGATGGCGCTAATATGGACTAATCACCAATAGGCAAACCAAAATATTGCCTTAGAAGTATGACGTTGGTGGGGTAGGTCAAAGTCATGAGACGGTTGTGGGAGGCATCCCAGGTCGCGTGGTTGGTCAAAATCATGTTAGGGTATCGAGTTGAGTCTGAGAGAATGACAAGGATATATTATTGCTTTCATTTTAAATTGTGAAGCATGATATGTGTTTAATGCATTCTTATATATATGCATTGCTCGTGAATGAACATGGTATATGTTGGATGATACATGTAATGTAGTGACATACATTCATGTAGGTTGTGTCGGGTCGGCACTTAGGAGAGTTGGGGTATTTCTACTGAGCCGCAGTGGTGCTTACCCCTTTATTCGAAACTCTTTTACAGATAAGGCGCCGATGACAGATGGGACTTGAGTGTCCGAGTGGAGCCCTTATAGCATTTTGAGTACACTTTTGGATATTTTATATTTGGTTATCCGTGCCGGCTTGTGGCACGTGGATTTATGTTGTTGTAGTCATAGTAGAATTTTTAACATTTTTGGACTTTATGCATAAAATTTCTGTAATGACTATAAACTTGGAATGCCATTTTAGTGGAGTGTTTATACTTAGACCATCTATGTGTGATGATGAGAAAGGCTTGTGGATGTATGTGACTGATTGTAGGTTGCTAGAATTAATTTTTAGCTATTTGTTCAATGATGAGGAAAAACTTAGGACAAATGCATAAATTAGTTGAAAAGTATGAATGGGATGCTTATATGAATCTCAAGGATCAATGATAAATGTGATGAGTACGATTTGAGATATAAGGATGAAGGAACTATGCTTCATTTTCATGTTGGATAATGTATGAATGTTGATACATAGACTTGAGGGCATTAGGATGTGATTTGGATGGGTTATGAATGCCAAATAAGAGGTTTCCTAGCTGGTAGGGAAGTTTAAGACGTTTGGTACAATAACCCCCAGCCTCCTGGAAGTTCCAGAGAGCTCAAAACCTTATTTGGGCATAGTTCCAGATGTCTAAAAATAGTTCCAAATGTCTGAAACTTGACTTTCAGATGTCTTAAATATGTTCCAGACGTCTTAAACTTCCAGTGTGCTACTGCCCGATGTCACAACTTCGACGGGGCATAACTTCTTCATTAGAACTCCAATTGAGGTGATTCTTGTCTTGAAATTGAGTGTTTTTGAATCCTCTATCTAATGGAATGGGTTTTAGTTTCAAGTTTTGGTCACACAGGGTCACATATGCGAAAATCTGTAGGCCACAACTAGTTGGCAATGCAACTAAGGAGTGGTTTGGGGCCCATGGTGGTTGATTGAGGTTAAATGATGCATATCTATATGCAAGGTTAGATTTAAGCTTCCGCGGTAATAAAGGAGAAAAATAAGGGGTCCATTGGGACTAATGGATGGGGTTAACCTCCGATTTTCAGAGAGTCGGGGATCGGGGCGTGACAGGTATAGTGCTATGTTTTGATAGGTTGTTGTATCCAAGTTTGGAGGTGTGAGTCCATTGCCTTCATACAATTGGTTTGCTATATTTTCTTACCATTACTACACAGTGATGGTAATATCGTTCTAACCCACCTCTTTGCTTATCGTTGGGTGTACATTGAGGACAATGTACAATTTAAGTTTAGGAGTGAGGCGATGCATTTTATGGGGGAATTTATATAAAATTTCTTGTTTTAAGAATTTTTGTTTATTTTCTTTTTGTAGTTTTTTTTTATTTTCTTTTGTTTTGTTTTTATATAGAATGTTTTGGCATTATTCAAGGGATTAATACCTTATATAGGTGCTTAATTTGAAATTCTTTAGTATGGTTTAAAATTTTAAAAACTGTGGTTTGAATTTAGTGGTTTTAATCATGGTTTGCATTGACATGCCTTTGGGGTAATTGGTTTTAGTTTTCTCGCATGCACATACAAACTAGCATAATCTTGTGAGGTATAAACTTTGGCTCTGAGTTATTGCATCACATATGCTTGATATTAATTAGAATATCCTGAGAATGAGTACCGATGATGTGTTTTACTTGACTTCAATAAAAAAATAATAATAAATAAATGTGATGAATAGCAAATCAATTTGATCATTTTCATGAGTAAATGGGCCTCTATGCCTCAGGAAGCACGGAGTGTTCGCGTCAAAAGAAGAAACGAAGAGAAAAGATGAGAATTGGTTGTCTTGATTTGTAGCTTGACTGATTCGAGTAATTAAGTTTTTCGGGGTGTCTTAACGCATAGTGCCCTAAAGCTGTCTAGTTTGGGAGTCACTGATTGAAAGCTTGCTACATGGATCTTTCAGAAAGTTTAATAGATCAAGACATTACACAACCAATAAAGAATGAAAAAAAAATTAAAAAGTCATGTATCCATGTTTGGAAGCATAATTTCAATAAGCGGAGCTAGTGAGTTGAATTGTCACGCCCCAATTTTCTAACTCCAAAAATTAAGGAAGACTGGATTGTCACTCACCAATTCGCTTCACTAATCTCACTATGGTACCATAGTTTGATACCAAGTTGTCACGCTCCGATTTTCGATCTCCAAAAACTGAAGGTGAACTCATTCATTAATCCCTAATGGACTCTCTACTCTCAAATATGGCAGAAGCTTAACTCTTTTCTTACACATGGATGTGATAACTCAACCTCAATCACAACCAACCCCTAAGAGCCCCACATCAAGCCACACATACATAACCCTTCAATTTTAAGAACTCAAATATTTGTGTAACTAAAAATTGAAACTGAAACCAACACCATTGGACAGTAAATCTAAAACTACTCAATTTTAAAAAAAACCACACTTCATTTTGATTTAAAACGAAGAAGCTAAGCCCGATTCAAATTTAAAAGTTTTCGGAGCATGCTGTGAATAGTAACTTTGATGCATCGAAGTGGTGAGTTAGATGCATCGAAGTTGCGTTGCATCAAACATGTATCGACTCAAGTATCAAAACCTGCTGTCTAGTGGTTGAAATTCCCAACTTATAGGTTCCAAAACTTTTCTAAAAAGCCTAAAAATCATCAAACATCATCCATAACATGTACAAATGATAAAAAAATATCATTATATATCATTCTAAGCATGAATTTACATCTCCAAAAATCATATCCAAGAATTTATACATAATGGTATCAAAATCAACATTCTTCCATTCAAAATCCACAAATCACATATGATCCATACATGATCATTACATTTGAAACTAGAGTACATCAGCATAAATCAAATGTAAATATTACATCATTAACATAGTCCACCTGCCACAAACCGACAAGGACATCAATCTACATGTCAAAAGTTCAAAAGTTCGATAAGGAACTCAATAATGTCTATTGAGCTGACCATGCTTCATCCTCCATTGGTATCTTACCTGAAAGAGTTTGGAAAGTAGGGGGTGAGCTTTATCCTCTCACAGCTCAGTAGAGATGACCAAACCTGCCTAAGGATCGACTCGACGCCAACCTACATGATATGCATCATGTCATTCCTAGACTACATGGCTTGCTCAGACACTCATGTCATCAACGAGGTAACAACGTAACAAATAAGAAGTATAAATCTAACCATGCACAACCACACAACCCACGTCTTGAGTTCGCAACCATATCCTCTACATGAATCCACTAACTTAACTACTTAACCTTACAAATTTTGAAGCATCACGACGTAACCTTTCAACCTCATAATTCCACGTTTTCACCACCACCAAGATTATCACATGTTCACAGTTGTCAACCTCAAGATTTTTACTACCACCAAGATTATCACATGTTGACACTCGTCAACCTCAAGATTTTCACTATGGTTCATCATCAAATGAAGACTGTCAATTGAAGGAGAGGAGTTCATTTTTGACCAATTGGAAATATTAGCTCATCACACATTCTGTGTGCATCCATGCCCATAGTCCAACTTCCTTAATACTCATTATATTTCCAACAATCATCCCATTTTCCACCAAGAGCAACCCACGCTAGGCAATCACAATGTACGAATCATATTGCATGCATTTTTAACCCATAACAATATTCAAATGCATTAACATAGAAAATCACTCATTTGATGTATTTTTCAAAATATGGCATTCAAGTTCACATAATTTAAGTCATGGTTCAAGGTAAGCCTAATGAACCTCATGCTTCTCATCTAATAATCATAACATGTGAAAGACATCATCAAGCCACAAATAGCATGTCAAGCACACAATCATTCATGTATAACATTCATACAAGTCACCTACATCATACATCTCACATATAACCACAAAAACCCAATTTTTAACATGCATAGGACTAACATGATTCACATACATCATAAATCATACAAGGAACATTATTACCTTATTTAAACATGAAGGGAAACCAAGACAAGACCTTCTGTAAGGACCGGAATTATTTTGACCGGTTCCGGGTGAATTTTGACCGGAATTAAATTTTTTTTCGGATTAATTAAAATTCCGAAAAGGGTATGGACATTTATGTTTCCATACAAGTGGAAGGAGTGTGTATATGTATATATATATACATATATATATATATATACGTAGTACCTATATTTATATTTAATTATAAATATATGGTGGGCTTTTACGCAATTATGAGGAAGTGTGGGTGCCTATACATGATTGTAGGTATAGATGTGGGGAAAATACATTGAATACATGTATTTTGTGTAAGGTGTAGAATATTATATATGTATATAATATATAGGTAATATGTGTGGACCAAAAAAAGGACCAAGAGTGTGGTCAGCCGAAGAGAAGAAAGAAAAGAGAAAAGAAGAAAAGAGGAGAAAAAGAAAAGGAAAAAGAAAAGAAAAGAAAAAGAAGAGAGAGAAGGAGAAGTCGGGGAGAGAGAGGGGAGCCGAGATCGGGGAGAGAGGGAAGCCGAGATCGGGGAGAAGGAGCTCGGAGGCTTGAACGACGACGGTGAGGGCGGAGCTTAGACAGCGGCTGGGCGGACGTGGGTGGCTGTTACGGCGGCCCGATGGCCTGAAATGGCTGGGTTTTCGGGGGTTCCACAGACTGGGTTCGGTCGCCGATGGGTTCGCTGGTTCGGTGGGGGATTCGGACGGCGACGGTGCCGACGTGGTGCTCGGCTGTGTTGGACGGTCCTTGGCTCGCGGTGGTCTGCCGGTGGTGTTGCTCGGTGGTTCGGGTTGAGCTCGGCTGGGTTCGACCGTGGTGTTGATGGGGTTCGGTTTTGACTCCTTTGTTCTCGGTTTGGGTTGGCTTCAGGTGGTCCTCGGTGGGCTCTCCTTGGTTGTTTCCGGTGGAGTTGGTGCCGGGAGTGGCCGGCTTGGGTCAGATTTTGGTGAGTTTTTGGGTGGCTGGACGTGGTTGCCGAAGGTGGTTTCGGCTGGGTTTTTGGATGATTTCGGTGAGACCTTGTTAGGTTTCGGCTGATGGGTTGTTCCAGGTGAGTTCGATTGTGGCCGGTTGTGGGTCTTTGGGTTCGAATGGATCTTCCGTGTTGGGTGACCGAACGGTGGTTGGCTGTGGGTTCTGTCCTTGTAATTGTTGGTTCCGACGGAGTTTTGAAATTGGGTTTTGGATGTAGTTGACGGTTTCAGCTTGGGCATTGAGTGGCTCACGGCTGTTCGTGGCTGGTGGAATTTGGTTGGCCATACATGATGGCCGGTTTGGTTTTGATCTATGGTGGTTAGTGGTGGTTTCCGGCAGTGGTTGTTGGGTTGTGGAAATGGCTGGGTTCGTCCACGGTAGCTTTGATAGTGGACTCGGGTGTGGCCATGGTGGTTTCAGCTAGCCTTTGGTGGTGGTTTGACTCCGTGGTGGAGGTGTTTTCGGTAGGGGGTTCGGACGGTTATATGAGGCTTTTTGGACCTTCACGGTTGATGATGTGGGTTGAGACATCATGGATTGAGCGGTTTGGGCTTAAACTCGGAATTGGGTTATGATGGGGATTGGACCACGACATGAATTGGGCCAAGCGTGAAATTTGAAAAGGAAACGAATTGGTCCAATGGAGTTGCTCGTGTGGACTTCGACACAGGACTGGATCGGGCTTGGAAATAGGCCGTTTTGCAGGCACGGACCGGTTGAGAGCGGGACTTAAGGCAAGTTGATTCTTACCTCTATCTCCTACGTACATATTTTAAATACGTCGTTAATTTTACATATGTTCTCTTAATTGTTCATATGTGGTATTTATATACATATATAGGTGCTTATATATATATATATATAAGTGTGGTTATAGTATATATATATATATATATATGGGTATATATATATAATTGGGATATTGAAGCATGCTAGATTTAAATGCTTGTGTACATTGTGATATTTATAGGTGTAGATTGAGCCCATGTCAAACATGCTAAATTATTTTATGTTTAGCTATGTGTTATTGCTTATGCATAGGTGGATTTTATGCATGGATTGGAATATGTATGTGATTATATATTGGAAAATGGTAGAGATGCATGCTAAATATGATTATAGCCTCAATGAACATTTGAGAAGCATGGTTATGCTAAGTGTCATATATGTGCATAATACGTGTATAGGTGATGCAATATATATATGTTAATATATATATGATGATTAGAATGAATGTTAGACACTTGTGGTGAACGTATGCATTGAATGAGAGTATGACTATATTTATGCTAATGCATGTGCATATGTGATTTATATGCATGATTTGACATGTACGTGACTACATGTGGGATTACATGAATGAAATGCATGCTATCTGTATATAGAGAATGTATGCATGGGTGAAGCATAATAAAAATGTGCTAAAGTTGAAGTGTTTTGCATATGTGAGGTGTTGTGCAAGTGTTGGAACATGTATGTGCTATATGTATTGGAATGTGGTGAAAAGTATGCTAAATACTTCTTTTTAGTATTCATAAGCATGGGTTGATGCATGAAAATATTATGCTATGTATATATGCATCCATATTGCATATATGGGAGGGAAATGACACGTATATGGTTACATGTGGGTTTATGTGGAGATGGAATGCATGCTATGTGCTTTTAAATAGCTTAGGCATTGTGAGGCGTGAACATTGAAATGTTTAGTATTTATATGTTCGAAATGCATATATGGTGCCGTTGTGAGGAAACGGGGAAGTGTGGGTGAGTTACCTAGAGTAGGTCAATACTCGGTTATGGTTGTGGTCATAAAGTGAGCAAATCACCCAGAGTGGGTCAATACCCGGTCATGGTGAGGGCGTTGGAGCGATTACGTCACCTTGGAGTAGGTAAATACTCGGTGACAGTGGTCTATCCACCTTGGAGTAGGTAAATACTCGGTGGCGGTGCTGATATGGTCTAACCACCTTGAACCATTTAAGACTCGATGACGGTGCTGATATGGTCTAATCATCTTGAGTCAAAATAAGCTCAATGGCGGTGCTGATATGGTCTAACCACTTTGAGCCACCTAATACTCGGTGACGGTGCTGATATGGTCTAATCACCTTGAGTAGACAAATAATTGGTGACGGTGCTGATATGGTCTAATCACCAATGGACAAACCAAAATATTGCCCCGGAAGTATGACGTTGGCGGAGTAGGTCAAGGTCATAGGATGGTTATTGGAGTTGTCCTAGGTCACATGATCCTCGGAGCGGGCCAATCATGTGGGGTATCGGATGAGGACCGAGAGTGAGAGTATGTGCAAGCTTTGATGCTTGTCTTATGTATCGGATTATGACCGTGGAAGGTGAAAAAAATACATTTATGCTTATGTGTTTATCTGTTAAGCATGTTTTCCTGTTTAAATGCATCTTCATTGCATTTGGGATTGCTACTTGTCGAGTAGGAAATGTGGTAGATCATTTACATTGGTCATGTAAATGCTTTGACATATATGTTCTACATACATATTGGTGCGGAATGTTTACTGTTCTCAAGCATGTTGAAAATGATTTCTAAAATCATGTATAGTGGATTTTGTATGTTCATATGTGGTAGAGTAACCATATACATCATTGGTTCATGCATGCTAGGTGGGGCATGGTCTTAAATATTGTGATATATTTAAGTGCATAAGTATATTTTTGAGAATATGTGAGGATCGACCTGCTGCAGCAGTGATAGTATGGTTCTACATACCTTGTTGGGCCTTTGAGCTCACCCCCTCCCAGGTTTTGCAGGTGTTGCTGGTTTTGGAGTCAGTTGGGGAAACTGATAGCACCAGTTACAGAGGTAGTAATTAGATTCCTTAGAATCTAATTTATGTTCAGGATTTTGGATAGATAGAGGTATTACATTTGGATTAAATGTATGAGGCGATTACGTAAATTCAGTTCCTTCAGCTGTATTTATTCATGTGATGTATGTATTTAATACGGACATTCAAGGACTGATGCATGTAAATTTATGATTGTTTATGCATGTTGTATAAATATTGGGGGGACACGGGCCCAGAAGTGTCCATATTTACTGTTAGATATAAATGCTGGGGGGACACGTGCCCAGAAGTGTCCATATTTACTGTTAGATATAAATGCTGGGGGGACACGTGCCCAGAAGTGTCCATATAAATTGTGAAGCAGGTATATCATGCCAGGAGCTGATTATTTAGAATGGGTCATGCCCGATTTTCGTAAAAATCATAGGAAATTGAATTGTATGATCAGGTGGAGGTTATGTCGTGAGGGTGATCTCACGGGGTTCACACCTCGGTTTCTGGGCCTCGGGAACCGGGGCGTGACACCTTCTACCTTCCTAAACCATGCTAACACAACCATAAATCACAAAAGATCTTAGAAAATCGATGAAAGGGAGGAGAAAACATCCCTACCTCAAATATTAAGCTTGGAATTCCAACTTTGAAAATCTCAACCTTTTTAACTTCATGAAATGCAGACTTTGTTCGGTTCAAACCGAAGCCCTTGAAGCCCTCTACACATTTTCCTTCTTCGACTACCTTCAAATCACACTACAACTTGTCCAAAATCTAGAGAGAAGGGAGATAGATGAAGTGGGTGAGTTTAGAGAGAGAGAGAGATCTATATAAATGAATATCTCAGACTCGTGGGATATTGATTCCACTCCTAGGGGTGCGAAATGACTGATTTGCCACTAAGCCACTTAACATACCTTCCCGAACTCCATTTTTGATTTTGAAAACTCCTTTGGTCTTAAAATTACTTCCTCTACTTCCTAAACATTTTATTTAGTCAATAACCATAAATAAAATTTGCTGAATTTTCCGAACCCACTTAACCTCATTCTGGCACTCCCGTTGACCAAAAAGTTACACTTTTCTAAAAATTCTAAAAACTTCCAAAAACCTCGTAACATATTGCCAAACATGTTTCCCCCTTTCAAAACACTTAAAACATCATTGAAAATACATTTATAGCGAAAATGATGAAAACAATTCAAAAACTGGTCAAATTTGGTTCGGGTCTCTACAACCTCCCTACCTTCAAAGAATTTCGTCCACGAAATTAGCCTCCTACTCTAGATTCCAATAGTGTTGTCACTGAACCTCAATTGACTTTCCCTATCTTCCTTTTATCACCAAAATTAGTCATAACTTGTCGGTATCCAACACACAGCTTTCATTCCTTAATCAACAAGGTTCTGGTCATCACACCACACAACTTCATTCTACATCCTACAACGTATCCAATTGCTGGTACATCTCAAACGATGTCCAAACGTCTCCAAAGTTGTAGTATAATCATCATACTATGAACTATCATGACCACAATTATCTCCCAACCAAGTTTAGGAAGATAAAACCATAACCAATTCACTTTCTAATGAACCCACTTTCTAGTAATTCATCCTCCTTGAATTACAATTTTCAACTCCTCACACTAGACAATACATGTTCACAATCTAACTTACACATCTCACACGTGGCCTAACGCCAACGTTCCCTAAGGATTATTAACTCAACCTTTAACAAGTTCGATCACATTACTAAAATGTGTGCAATCGTTACTCTCTTAGTCTCATAATTAATCCATGGATCTTTTTATTCTCACTAGTACCACAAGGTACGATTCATAAGAAAACAAGGTTTGCAGAATATTCTACTGCTCACATATCAGTTATTTTTCTTGGTTAACAACTAACCAAGAGGAAGAAGGCATCATCTTCATGAATTATGCGTATGACTTCGCTCTCTAATGGCTCTGCAAAGTATGTCTTCTATTCTGTCCAAAGCTTTCTCAGACTTTCGACTCTCTCCAATCACCCCCCAACTCAGCCTCCAATTCTTCACTTTATGCCCCAATAGAATACACCAAAGTCCTAATCCAATTAGGAATTAATTAGGATTTCCCGCAGTACTAATCAGGTGAGTTTTTCCTGCTGACGTTCGACCCAACTTTTGACTCACTAGAAGTTCGATTCACGGAATTTTCATGAAATGCAAAAGTGTGCAGAATCGAATTTCGTTCAACTTCAATGAATCGGACTTCTAGTTAATTTTCCAAAACGGGATTAAGGCTGTATTATGCGCAAATTTGGGCTTCAGGCCCGAAACCTTCTTAAGCAGCTGTAATTCTCTTGAACCTCTTCCTTGGACTGATTTGAGTTAAAATAAATGGTTAAATGGATCTCCTTGATGTAAGCTTCCTCTAACCATCTTGGATGTCTTCTTTAAAAGCCCAATATCTTGGTTTTAACTGAAATAATCATTAAGGCCCTGAAAATACAGAAAACACTATAACGAAGTGATTCGTGTGTGAGTGTGACTCAAAAATATATCAATTAAAAATTTCCACACTTCGCAATAGAACGAATTCCTTGCAGAATAGGGCTATCGAAAGGGGTATCGTACCTCAGGGATTATGTTCTGACGAGTTGGAT
This sequence comes from Cornus controversa, assembly GCA_026545225.1. Classification (NCBI taxonomy): domain Eukaryota; kingdom Viridiplantae; phylum Streptophyta; class Magnoliopsida; order Cornales; family Cornaceae; genus Cornus; species Cornus controversa. Next base: position 33,701,827 of record CM048845.1, on the reverse strand, counting down.
TACGGAATTAATTCTAATTAAATTTATAAGAAAAGAATTCTGATTTTAAAACTAAACTAATTAAAAAGTAAAATAAAATAAATCAAAGTAAACAAGACAGTGAAGATAATAGGAGAGCAATCTAGGGTGTTTGACTTCACCACTAACTCCACAATCAATGGTCAATTGAATCAACTATAGGGGAATTACATCATGCATAAGTGGTGTCGGTGGCTACAAGCTCACCTTCATCCGTCAAGAAGATAACATATGATTAAGGCTAAGTCATGGACTATCTTCGATTGGCATGGGCCATCTGCCTAACTACTCTAATCTAGGGTGTAGTATGGTTCATCTTCTCTAGGCATAATCCATCAAAGCTCATAACAATATATTCAGTGATTACCATTGTGTAATAATCTCTCTCATGATCACAGAAAATAAAAGAGATTGAGTTCAATAACAACAACTAAATATCTAAGACAAGATAAGAAATCATTGAGATTGAATTTACAAGACTTTTATTACTCAATTCCTTAATAAGAATCCTCACAATTACACAATCTATGCATGTATATAAAGGTCCCCAATAATTAAAACAATCAAACCATTGATGCTTTGTTAGGGCTACATCAAAACCCTAGTGGATGAACTAGCCGCTCATGGTAGAAGAAGAAGCTTCAACTGTTGAGGAAGAAGACATCATCTTTCTGAATTACGCGTATGACTTCATTCTCCAATGGCTCTGCGAATATGTTTCTGTTCTCTTCAGCCCTCTCAGACTCTGTGTAAGCTCTCCCAACTCAGCCTCCAAGTCTTCACTTTATTCTCCAAGAGAATATACCAAAGTCCTAATCCAATTAGGAATAAATTAGGGTTTCCCGTAGCACTAATCAGGTGGGTTTTTCCTGCTGACTTCGGCCCGACTTTTGACCCACTAGAAGTCCGTTTTACGGAATTTTCGTGAAATACAAAAGTGTGCAGAATCAAATTTCGTTCAACCCTTTCAGAAAATAATGTCGATTTGAGGCTCGAAAATTAGACTTCTGGTCCATTTTCCAAAACGGGATTAAGACTGCATTATGCACAGATTTGGGCTTCAGGCCCGAAACCTTCTTAAGCAGCTGTAATTCTCTTGAACCTCTTTCTTGGGCTGATTTGAGTTGAAATAAATGGTTGAGTGAATCTCCTTGATGTAGGCTTCATCTCACCATCTTGGATGTCTTCTTTAAAAACCCAAAAGCACGGTTTTAACTGAAATAATCATTAAGGCCCTGAAAATACAGAAAACACTAAAACAAAGTAAAATCACAAAATAATCTATCACTAAGAGAATAAAATACATAAGTTAAGAGGCTAGAATGCGTAACATTCAATGCCTATCACACCCCCAAACTTACATATTGCTAGTCCCTTAGCAATAGAATAAAACAAAACTAAAACAAAGAAACTACTAAACACTAACTAAACTATCCAAACTCCACTTTCGTGGGAGAAACGATTGCATTTAGCATATGCAACAAGCCTTTAAACCCCTAGGTTCCCCCTAGTGGACGAGTATAGTCTCGTGAGGGTTTCCAGAAATGTTACCCACAAACATTCAAAATTCTGTTTCAACATTAATTCAAGAAGAAGATTACAATACATAGTTACAAACTTGCATTCAAGAATAGTTTCAAACTTTCAAATTCCACAATTCAAAGCAATGGTCCACATGCATAATTCACATCAACATATCTCAAAATAATCAACTCTAGCTCCCTCCTGTAAAGTGAACTAGCAGTCATCTCATGTGGCATAACCAAGCTCTGAATATATTAAGGCACATACCCCTTCTACTCACTAGCTCCCCTTATTGAAATCATACTTCCAAACATGAATACATGACTTTTCATTTTTTTTCATCATTCCTTTTTTTTCATTGCTTTATTGGTTGTGCAATGTCTTGATCTATTAAGCTTTCTGAAAGATCCATGTAGCAAGCTTTCAGTCAGTGACTCCCAAACCAGACGGCTTTAGGGCACTAGGCTTTAAGATACCCCGAAGACCTAATTACTCGAATCAGTCAGGCTACAAATCAAGACAACCAATGCTCATCTTTTCTCACCTTTTCACTTTTGACGCGAACACTCCGTGCTTCCTGAGGCATAGAGGCCCGGTTACTCATGAAAAGGATCAAATTGATTGCTTATTCATCATTTTTTTCTTTCTTTTTTTTTTCTTTTTTTTTCATTGAAGTCAAGTATAACACATCATCGGTACTCATTCTCAAGAGATACTAATTAATATCAAGCATATGTAACTCAATAACTCAAAACCACAGTCTATACCCCATAAGATTATGCTATTGTGTCTGTGCATTTAAGGAAACTAAAATTAATCACTCCAAAGCATGTTATTGCAAACCATGATTAAAACCACATAATTCAAACCATAGTTTTCAAAGATTTAAAACATACTCAAAAATTGCAAGTTATGCACCTACATAAGGTATTAATCCCTTGAATGATGTCAAAACATTCTATCTAAAAATAAAAAAAAATAAAAAACAAACTAAGAAAATAAAATAAAATAAAATCCTAATACAAAAGAATTTCACACAAATTTCTCCCATATGCAATAAAGCACATAAATAGGCATCGCCTCACCCCCAAACTTAAACTGTACATTGTCCTCAATGGACACCCAATTAAAGCATAGAGAAGAGTAAGAACGATATTACCGGGATCGTGGAGTAGTGGAAAGAAAATAAAGTACATCACGAGTACGAAGGCAATGCAAGCACACCCCCAAACTTGGATGTTAAAACCTGTCAAAACAAACCACTATACCCCAAAGATCAAGTGAAAATAGTATGGGTGAAAATAAATATGAAAGAGAAAAATCCTAAAATAAAATATTTTTTCATTTTTCCATTTTTTTTTTTTTTTTGATAATAAAACTCTAACTACAAAAAGAAAAATAAAGAGAAAAATAAAAGCTAAAAATAAAATAAAATACAAAAGATGGTTACCTTCCTGTCAAGGATGTGGTGGTGACTGAGCATCTGGATCCAAGTTTGCTTGGCGCATCAGTGCACGCATCATCCTCCTCATCTCTAGTTGCTCTTGGCGAGTGTCACGAAAGTGATCCGCCATCTCTGCTCTCATTGCACCAAACTGTGTGGAGACCTCTGTCTGTAGGGTGCCAAACTGGGCTGTCAACCCAGCAATCTGCCCTTCTAAATATTGATAATCATGGCCACCAGCCTATGCATGCACTTCCTCTTCCTCTGCATCCATCTCTTCTGGATCTTCCACCGGTGGTGGTATATCTACATGCTCTCCTCCCTGGGCCAACCAAGATACCTCACCAGACGCCGCTATGACTCTCTGGTGCATATGAGATCGACTCAGGTTCCAGTCATGCGTGCCATAATGAAGATCACGTGGAAAGGCAAGCTCGTCCTCATGGACTGCATACCCCTGTACTACAAGCAACTGGTGAATAATAGTAGGGAATGGAAACTCCCAGTCACTTGCACTGTCTGGTGCCTTGGCCACAACTTTGGAATAGAATTTCTCCATCTGGCCCTAGACAATCTGTGGGAATGACAGCCAATGCCCAAAATGTATAGCATATAAGGCTCTGAGGAACTCTTGACGTCTTTCGGTTTCATGTCCAATTGGACATACATTCTTGAGTAGTACAGCGTCAAGGAACCATAAATGATTTGGCATTGAAGACTTTGAAGCTGCATTCCTTTTCGGCCCAGAAAATTGGTTGGCACACAATCATGCAACCACATTGCCCACCGACAACTCGTCGGGTAAAGGAGTATAGATATGAGATAAATCAGCTGGGCATTCATGAGGACAACCCATGGAAATGGCAATGGATGACATATCCACTCGAACTATTGTTCCATCTACGGAAGAAGTAAGCACATCCCGCTCATCAGGTTTCGGCATTAAGTTCTGATAAAATACCTTGACAAGCCTCGGGTAAATGGTAGATGAGAGTGGAACAAAAATGGATGCCGACCAACAACGACGGATGTCGAAAATCCCCCACCGTGTCTCGGGAAACATACCATAAAGTTCGGCTATGTCAAACATTGTTTCATAATTCAACGCCCTTGGATGCCATCTCTCTTGAATACCGTCTCGGCGAGATCGTGAAGAACCTGTGGTCGGATCATGCCTCGCTCGGCGAGGATTACGGGAACTTGACGCACCTTGGTGACTTGCTCTCTTTGGTGCCATAGAAGTAGAAAAAGTGTGGTTGAGGAATTAAATCGAACACTTGGTGTGCACAATTCTTTTGTAACCTTCAACCTCCTTTTTTCGGCAATTTTTCCACCCAAATCGAACAAGTAATTGCACCAAATTGATCCCCCAAACTTGGTCTTCAAAAGCCCTCAAAAAGATTTGAACAATTTCTTCAAGGAAAAACTTCACTTACTTTGATGTTGAACTTGAAAAAGTGTGAGCTTCCTTTGAGAACTAGTGATTTTTGATCCAATTTGATGTTGAAGTTGATGTTGATCAATGTTGAATTCTTGTATAATAATCACTAATTGAAGAATTTAGTTTTCCGGATGATGTAGGACTTGAATTGGAGTTCAAAGAGGTCTAGGATGCAAGTGGTAGCAACATAGGAGGATAAGGAAGCTTTAAATACCAAGAAAATTCGGGTAGCCCACATTTAGCCTTGGGCGATCGATCCCCCCAAGGATGGGCGATCGATCGCCCACCTGATGGTGGTGATCTTCAAGAAATATCATGGGGCGATCGATCCCCCTCAAATGGGGCGATCAATCCCCCCCCTGGATGCCTGTTGGACCCTCCATCGCCCAAGGTCGACCGAACCTTGATAATTTTGAGTCTCCATCGCCCAAGGTCGACCGAGAGCACGATTTTTCACCCGTCTTGAGTCCAAATACCTCGGTACACCTCTTGGCATCCTCCGGAAGCAACTTATACATCAAAAACTCAAAGAAAAAACATTAAAACGCAACTAGAATTGAAAAAAAAAGTAAGAAAACTAAAACTAAAAATTAAAATCAAAGAAAACTAAAGAAATTAAAGGATAGAAATACATACAAAACCTACAATTTAACGTCCGTAGGAGACGATCAACTCTAATTCAAGGTTCACCCAATGCCATATCGCTTGAGGATATTTAACTTCGCCCCTTTTATATGATCCTCACCTCTTTGTGTCAAACTCGAAGTACCCGGAAGGATCGCATTGGCTTCTAAAAATATATATCCTTGCCTTGAATTCAATTCAAACCATGGAAGAGACTCCAATGATGGCACTAGAGGAGTGCTAGAAAGAGAAGAAAATGGGTCAATCGGAATCTTCCAAGGTGGCTTATCTTTCATGGCCACTAACTCAAGCATATCATTCACCCCCGCGATGGACTTCACATCATCTCGAGATAGAGCAAACGGGGCAATTTCTTTCACACAATCACCAATTTCATCTATGAAGAAACACTCATTCTCATCTGGAGGCTGTTCAATGGCATTAAAAATATTCAATTTTACCTTCATGTTGCCAAATGATATATCCATGATCCCCGCTCTACAATTAACACGAGCATTAGCAGTAGCTAGAAACGGACGACCAAGGATGACTGGAATGTGCCTCTTCAGATTATGCACTGGCTCGGTATCTAGAACAATGAAGTCCACTGGGAAATAGAATTTATCTACCTTGATGATGACATCTTCAATGATCCCACGAGGTCGTTTGGTTGATCTATCCGCAAACTGCAAAATCACTGTGGTAGGCTTCAATTCTCCCAAACCCAACTGTAGGTAAATCGAGTAAGGCAATAAATTCACACTTGCACCTAAATCCAGAAGAGCTTTATCAACATGGTGCTCCCCAATAATGCATGAAATAGTTGGAGCTCCTGGATCTTTGTACTTTGGAGGAGCGCAATGCTGGATAATAGAGCTCACTTATTGTGGAAGCATGACTCTCTTTGGAACATGGCTCATTGATCTCCTTTTCTGAGTGCACAAGTCCTTCAAGAATTTGGCATAAGGAGGAATTTGTTTGATGGCATCAAGGAGTGGTATATTAATCTTCACTTGTCGAAACACCTCCATCATGTCATGCAACTTGTCCCCTTGTTTCCCCAACTTGGATGTTTCTTGTAAACGTTGTGGGAAAGGAGCCTTGGGCTCATATAAATTTTCAGCAATTGGACTTATGAGCACCTCTTCTTGATCATTCTTCTTCTCCCCCACCTTGTTATCAATTACTTTTCCACTTCTCAAAGTGGTGATGGCTTGAACCTCCTCAAGATGTGGGTTGCTCAACGAATCCTGCATCCCTCTAGGATTGGCAATGGGTTGACTTGGTAACTTTTCCTCTTCTCTTTTACTCAAGGCATTGGCAAGTTGTCCAACCTGAGATTCCAGTTTGGCAATTGATTGAGAGTGAGAATGTACCAATTGAGCAGTGGATTGAAGTACTTCAGCAATAGAGTCAAGCTTATCAAGTTTTACTAGGGCAAGCATCATCTTATCTTCAAGAGCGAACTCTTTGGTGGCATAGGAACTTGTGCTTCATATGGTTGTGGAGGCACATAGTTTTGAGGCTGAAAAGTGGGTTGAATTATTGAAGATGGATTAGAAACTTGACCAGTTGCCATGAGTTGCACCATTCTTTGTGCCACAGCATCCACAATGGTAGACATAGCATCTGTAGAATCAATATCAAAAATATCAGCTATCCTCCTTGTATTGGATGGTCTGCTCGAACGAGATGAAGACACACGTTGTAAAGAATTGTCACTAAGGTTCTCGAACAAAGTCCATGCTTCGTCTTCGCTTTTTAACATGAAAGTACCCCCACATGATGCATCCACCATCTGTCTGTTACTCTCTGTTAGCCCCTCATAGAAACACTGCACTAACTGCCACTTTAGAACTTGGTGATGAGGACACTTCCTAAGAAGGTCCTTGAATCTCTCCCATGTCTCATAGAATTGTTCCTCCTCAAATTGAGAGAAACCAGTGATAGCACGTCTGAATTGATTGGTCCTCCCTATCGAAAAATATTTCTTCAAGAACTCACTTTGCATTTGAGTCCATGTAGCGATAGAGCATGCCGGTAGAGATCTGAACCAATACTTGGCCTTCTCCTTTAGAGAGAATGGAAAGAGTCGCATCCTGAAAGCATCTTCTGAGAAGTTATGAATTTTTGTTGTTGAGCAAACTTCTATAAAATCATCTAAGTGCTTGTATGGATCTTCATCAGTCAGCCCGAAGTAGGATGGCAACATCTGAATGATGCTGGGCTTGATCTCATAGCTCTGTGCAGTCACATTAGGCAGTTGAAATTCAGCTGGCGAATTGTATGTCTCTGTGACATAGTAATCTCTGAGTAAACGCGCCCTCTCCACAACAGCATTAGGCACAATATTGTTGTCCTCATTGTTACCACGCACACCAGCCATGACATCAATAATTTCTTCCTCTTGCTCAATGGTATGGTGATTGAAGTCCCTCAAAAGAAAACAAAAATAAAATAATACAAATTAGTAACAAATATAAAAATTATAAAAAAAATAAAAATAAAACAAGTTAGTATCTAAAAATAAAACAAAAACAAAATTAAAAGAAAAATATAAAAATTAAAAAATAAATAAAAAAAATTCCTAAACTAAAAATTCAATTAAAATTAATTCTGTACAATCCAATCAATCAAATAGATAATCCCCGGCAACGGCGCCAAAAATTGATTCGTGTGTGAGTGTGACTCAAAAATATATCAATTAAAAATTTTCACACTTCGCAATAGAACGAATTCCTTGCAGAATAGGGCTATCGAAAGGGGTATCGTACCTCAGGGATTATGTTCTGACGAGTTGGATTACGGAATTAATTCTAATTAAATTTATAAGAAAAGAATTCTGATTTTTAAACTAAACTAATTAAAAAGTAAAATAAAATAAATCAAAGTAAACAAGACAGTGAAGATAATAGGAGAGAAATCTAGGGTGTTTGACTTCACCACTAACTCCACAATCAATGGTCAATTGAATCAACTATAGGGGAATTACATCATGCATAAGTGGTGTCGGTGGCTACAAGCTCACCTTCATCCGTCAAGAAGATAACATATGATTAAGGCTAAGTCATGGACTATCTTCGATTGGCATGGGCCATCTGCCTAACTACTCTAATCTAGGGTGCAGTATGGTTCATCTTCTCTAGGCATAATCCATCAAAGCTCATAACAATATATTCAGTGATTACCATTGTGTAATAATCTCTCTCATGATCACAGAAAACAAAAGAGATTGAGTTCAATAACAACAACTAAATATCTAAGACAAGATAAGAAATCATTGAGATTGAATTTACAAGACTTTTATTGCTCAATTCCTTAATAAGAATCCTCACAATTACACAATCTATGCATGTATATAAAGGTCCCCAATAATTAAAACAATCAAACCATTGATACTTTGTTAGGGCTACATCAAAACCCTAGTGGATGAACTAGCCGCTCATGGTAGAAGAAGAAGCTTCAACTGTTGAGGAAGAAGACATCATCTTTCTGAATTACGCGTATGACTTCGTTCTCCAATGGCTTTGCGAATATGTTTCTGTTCTCTTCAGCCCTCTCAAACTCTGTGTAAGCTCTCCCAATTCAGCCTCCAAGTCTTCACTTTATTCTCCAAGAGAATATACCAAAGTCCTAATCCAATTAGGAATAAATTAGGGTTTCCCGCAGCACTAATCAGGTGGGTTTTTTCTGCTAACTTCGGCCCGACTTTTGACCCACTAGAAGTCCGTTTTACGGAATTTTCGTGAAATACAAAAGTGTGCAGAATCAAATTTCGTTCAACCCTTTAAGAAAATAATGTCGATTTGAGGCTCGGAAATAAGACTTCTGGTCCATTTTCCAAAACGGGATTAAGACTACATTATGCACAGATTTGGGCTTCAGGCCCGAAACCTTCTTAAGCAGCTGTAATTCTCTTGAACCTCTTTCTTGGGCTGATTTGAGTTGAAATAAATGGTTGAGTGAATCTCCTTGATGTAGGCTTCATCTCACCATCTTGGATGTCTTCTTTAAAAACCCAAAAGCACGGTTTTAACTGAAATAATCATTAAGGCCCTGAAAATACAGAAAACACTAAAACAAAGTAAAATCACAAAATAATCTATCACTAAGAGAATAAAATACATAAGTTAAGAGGCTAGAATGCGTAACATTCAACGCCTATCACGAAGTAAAATCACAAAATAATCTATCACTAAGAGAATAAAATACACAAGTTAAGAGGCTAGAATGTGTAACATTCAACGCCTATCACACCCCCAAACTTACATATTGCTAGTCCCTTAGCAATAGAATAAAACAAACCTAAAACAAAGGAAACTAAGAAATACTAACTAAACTACCCAACTCCACTTTCGCGGGAGAAACGATTGCAATAGCATATGCAACAAGCCTTTAAACCCCTAGGTTCCCCCTAGTGGACGAGTATAGTCTCGTGAGAGTTTCCAGAAATGTTACCCACAAACATTCAAAGTTCTGTTTCAACATTAATTCAAGAAGAAGATTACAATACATAGTTACAAACTTGCATTCAAGAATAATTTCAAATTTTCAAATTCCATAATTCAAAGCAATGGTCCTCACACATTATTGACATCAACATATCTTAAAGCAACCAACTCTAGCTCTCTCGTGAAAAGTGAACTAGCAGTCATCTCATGTAGCATAACTCAGCTCTGAATATATTAAGGCACATACCCTTTCAACTTACTAGCTCTTCTTATTGAAATCATACTTCCAAACATGAATACATGACTTTTTCATTTTTTTTTCAATTCTTTTTTTCATTGCTTTATTGGTTGTGCAATGTCTTGATTTATTAAGCTTTCTGAAAGATCCATGTAGCAAGCTTTCAGTCAGTGACTCCCAAACCAGATGGCTTTAGGGCAGTAGGCTTAAAGATACCCCGAAGAACCTAATTACTCGAATCAGTCAGGCTACAAATTAAGACAACCAATGCTCATCTTTTCTCACCCTTTCACTTTTGACGCGAACACTCCGTGCTTCCTGAGGCATAGAGGCCCGGTTACTTATGAAAGAGATCAAATTGATTTGCTTATTCATCACATATTCTTTTTTTTCTTTTTTTCTTTCATTGAAGTCAAGTAAAGCACATTATCGGTACTCATTCTCAAGAGATACTAATTAATATCAAGCATATGTAACTCAACAACTCAAAGCCATAGTTTATACCTCACAAGATTATGCTAGTGTGTTTGTGCATGTGAGGAAACTAAAATCAATTACCCCAAGGCATGTTAATGCAAACCATGATTAAAACCACTTAATTTAGACCACAGTTTCCAAAAATCTAAAACATACTCAAAAATTGCAAGTTACGCACCTACATAAGATACTAATCCCTTAAATAATGTCAAAACATTCTATCTAAAAATAAAACAAAATAAAATAAAATAAACAAATTATAAAAAAAAAAGAAAATCCTAAAACAAGAAGAATTTTACAAAAATTTCCCCCATAATGCAATAAAGCACAAAAATAAGGCATCGCCTCACCCCTAAACTGAAACTGTACATTGTCCTCAATTTATACCCAATCAAAGCATAGAGAAGGGTAAGAACAATATTACCAGGACCATGGAATAGTGGCGAGAAAATATAGCAAACCAATAGCATAAAGGCAATGCAAGCACACCCCCAAACTTGGATGTTACAACCTTGCAAAACAAACCACTATACCCCAAAGATCAAGTGAAATATTATGGGTGAAAATAAATATGAAAGAGAAAAATCCTAAAAATAATTTTTTTTAATAATTTTTTTTATATAAGAATCCTAACCTCAGAAAGAAAAATAAAACTAAAAAAATAAAAATAAAAACTAAGAATAAAATAAAATAAAATACAAAAGAGTGTTACCTTCCAGTCAAGGATGTGGTGGTGACTGAGCATCCGGATCCAAATTCGCCTGACGCATCAGTGCACACAACATCCTTCTCATCTCTAGTTGATCCTGGCGAGTTTCACGAAAGTGATCCGCCATCTCGGTCCTCATAGCTCCAAACTCTGTGGAAACCTCTGTCTGTAGGGTGCCAAACTAGGCGGTCAACCCAGTAATCTGTTCCTCTAAATAATGATAATCATGGCCACCAGCTTGTGCATGTACCTCCTCTTCTTCTACTTCCATCTCCTTTGGATCTTCCACCGGTGGTGGTATATCTACAGGTTCCCCTCCCTGGGCTAATCGAGACACTTCACCTGGTGCAGCTATGACTTTTTGGTGCATATGAGATCGGCTCAAATTCCAGTCATATGTGCCATAATGAATATCACATGGAAAGGAAAGCTCATCCTCATGGACTGCATACCCCTGTGCAATAAGCAACTGATGAATGATAGTAGGGAATGGAAACTCCCAGTCACTTGCACTGTCTAGTGCCTTGGCCACAACTTTGGAATAGAACTTTTCAATCTGGCCCTAGACAATCTGTGGGAATGACAGCCAATGCCCCAAATGTATGGCATATAAGGCTCTAAGGAACTTTTAACGTCTCTCCGTTTTATGTCCAATGGGATATATATTCTTGAGCAAAACAGCATCAATGAACCATAAATGATTTGGCATAGAAGACTTGGAAGCTGCATTCTGTTTTGGTCCGAAGAATTGGTTAGCACACAAATGTGCAACCAAATTACCCACTGACAAATCATCGGGTACAGGAGTATAAATATTAGTCAAATCATTTAGGCACTCATGAGGATAACCCATGGCAATAGCAATGCATGACATATCAACCTGAACTAATGTTCCATTTATTGAAGAAATAAGCACATCTCGCTCATCAGGTTTCGGCATTAAGTTCTGATAAAATACCTTAACAAGCCTCGGGTACATAGTAGTAGAAAGTGGAACAAAAATTGATGCCAACCGATGACCACAAATGTCAAAAATCCCCCATCGTGTCTCGGGAAACATACCATATAGTTCGGCGATGTCAAACGTTCTTTCAAAATTCAAGGCCCTTGGATGTCATCGCTCATGAATACCATCTTGGCGAGATCTTGAAGAATCGGATGTTGGATCATGCCTTCCTCGGTGAGGATTGCGTGAGCTTGAAGCACCTTGGTGACTTGCTCTCTTTGGTGCCATAGAAATAGAAAAAGTTTGGTTGAGGAATTAAATCAAACACTTGGCGTGCACAATAAAATTTTATCCTTCAACCTCTTCTTTTTGGCAATTTTTCCACCCAAATTGAACAATTGAATCCTTCAATTATATCCCCCAAACTTGGTCTTCAAAAGCCCTCAAAAAGAATTGCACAATTTTGCCAAAGAAAAACTTCACTTACTTTGATGTAGAACCTGAAAAAGTGAGAGTTTCCTTGAGAACTAGTGAGGATCAATCCAGTTTTGATGTTGATGTTGATGATGATTAATGTTAAATACTTCTTCGAGAATTATCAATTGAAGAAAATATTTTCCCGGTGGAAGTAGGAGTCAACTTGGAGCTCAAATGTGTCAAATAAGCAAGTAGTAGTATCAAAATAGGAGAGGGAGTCCATATATATATAAAATTCTCGGCCAGCCCCTATTCAAGCTTGGGTGATCGATCCCCCTAGGGCTGGGCGATCGATCACCCAGCTGGTTGGTCTCCCATGGTGCAAAATTGTGGGGGCGATCGATCCCCCCCCCCCAAATGGGCGATCAATCCCCCCAACTGATGCCTGTTTGACCCTCTATCGCCCAAGGTCGACCGAGACTTGTATTTTTGAGTCTCCAACACCCAAGGTTGACCGAGAGCACATTTTTTCACCCGTCTTGAGTCCAAATACCTCAGTACACCTCTTGGCATCCTCCGGAAGCAACTTATACATCAAAAACTCGAAGAAAACATATTAAAACGCAACTAGAATTGAAAGAAATCTTAAGAAAACTAAAACTAAAAATTAAAATCAAAGAAAACTAAAGAAATTAAAGGATAGAAATACATACAAATCTTATAATTTAACGTCCGTAGGAGACGATCAACTCTCTGAAGGGATTAAGTCAGATAGATGGGATCCGTCAAGTCGACGGACTCTACGTCTCTTCTTGGCACAAATCTTTCTACACAATGCTTCAACCTTTGCCCATTAATTTTCATCTCACAGATTCCAAACAATTGTTCATCCGAAAATGAGTCTAGAATAGGTAATGCATCGATCACCGGCTCAAACTCAATCCGAGATAAATGATCCGCAACCACATTCTCTGTCCCCTTTTTGTCTTTTATTTCCAAATTGAATTCTTGTAACAATAAAATACATCGAATAAGATGCGGTTTGCTTTCTTTCTTAGCCAATAAGTGTCTCAATGCTGCATGATCAGAGTAAACAACCACCTTGGACCCCAATAAATAGGAACAAAACTTGTCCAGAGCAAATACTACAGCTAGAAGTTCACTTCTATGGTTGTATAATTGAGTTGGGCATCAGAGAGAGTCTTACTAGCATAATAGATGACATATGGTCGCTTCTCTTCTCTTTGTCCCAATACTGCTCCTACTGCATAATCAGAGGCATCACACATGATTTCAAAAGGTAGAGCCCATTTTGGAGATTACATGATTGGTGCAGAGGATAACAAAGTCCGAAGCTTCTCAAAAGCTTGCACACATTCTTCATCAAAGAAAAAGGAAACATCTTTAAATAGTAAATGGCACAATGGTCTAGCAATTTTATTGAAATCCTTGATGAATTTTCTATAGAACCTAGCATGGCCTAAGAAAGAACGAACTTGCTTCACTGAAGTTGGAGCAGGCAGAGTTGCAATTAAGTCGATCTTTGCTTTATCAACTTCAATGCCTCTCTCTGACACAATATGGCCCAACACAATACCCTCTTTTACCATGAAATGGCTCTTCTCTCAACTAAATACCAAATTCCGTTCTCGGCACCTTTGAAGCACAAGTGATAAATTGCTCAAACAGTCTTCAAAGGATGATCCAAAAACAGAGAAGTCATCCATGAACACCACCAAGAATTTTTCCACCATGTCAGAAAAGATGGCCATCATACACCTCTGGAATGTCGCCGGAGCATTACATAACCCAAATAACATATAACGATAAGCAAAAGTACCAAAGGGACAAGTGAAAGTAGTCTTCTCTTGATCCTCTGGATCCACAACCATTTGGTTATAACCAGAGTAGCCATCCAGAAAGCAATAATAGCTTTGGCCAGCTAACCTTTCAAGTATTTGATCAATAAATGGAAGAGGGCAGTGATCCTTCCTTGTCATGGAATTGAGCTTTCTGTAATCAATGCAAACACGCCAACCTGTGGCAGTACGTTGTGGAACAAGCTCTCCCACAGAGTTAGGGACAATAGAAAGACCAGACTTCTTAGGAACCACTTGTGTTGGACTCACCCATGCGTTGTCAGAAATTGGATAAATAATACCCACATCAAGTAACTTGACAACCTCTTTCTTTACCACCTCTATCAGCATTAGGAACAAGGTTGTTATTCCTTTCTTCTGCCATGTCTTCAATTAATTCTTCCTCTTGCACACTGGTATCAACAGGGATGTTCCTCTGTTGTCTAAGAGTACGTTCAGGCTCAGGATCAAGAGGTATCAGAGGATCAGCCACAGAACGACGACCTTGCATATATTAACCAAAAGCACCTGAAAAGAAAACAAAAACAAAATTAAAAACAAAATATAAAAATTTCCTAAACTAAAAATCAAATTAAAATTAATTTTGTAAAATCCAATTAATCAAATAGATAATCCTCGACAACGGCGTCAAAAATTGATTCGTGTGTAAGTGTGACTCAATAAGTGTATCAATTAAAAATTACCACACCTCGCAATAAAACGAATTCCTTGCAGAATAGGGCTATCAAAAGGGGCGTCGAACCTCAGGGATTATGGTCTGATGAGTTGGAACACGAAATTAGTTCTAATTAAATTTAAGAGAAAAGAATTCTGATTTTTAAACTAAACTAATTAAAAAGTAAAATAAAATAAAACAAAGTAAATAGAAAGTGAAGATAATATGAGAGAAATCTAGGGTATTTAACTTCACCACTAACTCCACAATCAATGGTCAATTGAATTAACTATGGGGGATTGCATCATGCATAAGTGGTGTTGGTGGCTACAAGCTCACCTTCATCCGTTAAGAAAATAACATATGATTAAGGCTAAGTCTTGGACTATCTTCGATTGGCATGGGCCATCTTCTTAATTCTCTAATCTAGGGTGCAGTATGGTTCATCTTCTCTAGGCATAATTCATCAAAGCTTTTAATGATATATTCAGTGATTACCATTGTGTAATAATCGCTCTCATGATCACAAAAAATAAGAGAGATTAAGTTCAATAACAACAACTAAATATCTAAGACAAGATAAGAAATCATTGAGATTGAATTTACATGACTTTTATTGCTCAATTCTATAATAAGAATCCTCTAAATTACACAATCTATGCATGTATATAAAGGTCCCCAATAATTAAAATAATCAAACCATTGATGCTTTCTTAGGGCTACATCAAAACCCTCGTGGATTAACTAGCCACTCATGGTAGAAAAAGAAGTTTCAACTGTTGAGGAAAAAGGCATCATCTTCATGACTTATGCATATGACTTCGCTCTCCAATGGCTCTGCAAAATATGTCTTCTATTCTGTCCAAAGCTTTCTCAGACTCTCCAATCTCTCCAATCACCCCCCAACTCAACCTCTAATTCTTCACTTCATGCCCCAATAGAATACACCAAAGTCCTAATCCAATTAGGAATTAATTAGGTTTTCCCGTAACACTAATCAGGTGGGTTTTTCCTGCTGATGTTTGGCCCAACTTTTGACCCACTAGAAGTCCGATTCACATAATTTTTATGAAAATACAAAAGTGTGCAGAATCGAATTTCGTTCAACTCATATGAAAATTAAGTCGATTTGAGGCTCGGATATAACACTTCTGGTTCATTTTCCAAAACGGGATTAAGACTGTATTATGCGCAAATTTGGGCTTCAGGCCCGAAACCTTCTTAAGCAGCTGTAATTCTCTTGGACCTCTTCCTTGGGCTGATTTGAGTGAAAATAAATGGTTGAATGGATCTCCTTGATGTAGTCTTCCTCTAACCATCTTGGATGTCTTCTTTAAAAGCCCAAAATCTTGGTTTTAACTGAAATAATCATTAAGGCCCTGAAAATACAGAAAACATTATAACGAAGTAAAATCACAAAATAATCTATCACTAAGAGAATAAAATACACAAGTTAAGAGGCTAGAATGCGTAACATTCAACGCCTATCAGCTCTTTTATGGCAAGCATTTGACAAAAATTTTCTCAACTTCTAACGGGCATATCTTCTTCGTTTCAAATCAAAATTAGACAATTCCTTTTTTGAAATTGAGTTTTTTTGAACCCTATTTCCAATGGTTCCATTTTTAGGCTATGATCTGAAACTTACAAGGAGTTTCATATCCATAGTTGTGGAATAGAACCAATTTGAAGGGTTGTATGGTTGAGGTCCATTAGGAGTTGTTACTGTTGAGTTGTATATATGTATATATATACATGTGTATGTATGTAATTAAGCTTGTCACGCCCCGGAATCTAGACCGCCGAGACTTCCCCGGACCGACCCCGAATCCCGAGTGTGAACCCATTCACTCAACCCCGTGAACTATCTCAACCACACTCATGCGATAGTATCCATCTCTAATACCATGCCATAACGCCGCGATTTCCCCACTCCCGGAAGATCGGAGGTTAACTGTCCATTAAATCTAGTGAACCCTCATTACACTCATTTACTATAGAATTTTAACTCAATTATTACATATAAATGCACTCAACACTATCTCAACCAATCCCCATGGGCCCTACATTGAATCAAACACCTTAGTGGGAACTTACTTGTCCATACTTTCAAGAATCACTCACTTTCAAGCCTCAAAACATAATTTGTTTGGAATATAAAAGTTTAACCTACACCATTAGATAGATAATCCAAAAATACTCAATTTAAAAAAAAACCACACTCAATTCCGATCTAGAACGAAGAAATTACATCAAAACGAAGTTTGGAAAAATGCTGTGAATAGTGATTTCGATTGTACGATATGCCAATCTCGATTATGCGAAACTGGCATCTCGATTGTGCAAAAAAATCTCGATTGTGCCAAAATATCATCCTCTCAGGACCTCAGACCTGCAATATTTCGCACGATCGAAATAGAGGTTTCGATTATGCAAAATTCCCCCTGTCTAGACCCTAAAAATTATCATAAATCATCACCCCTTCGCACAATCAAAATGGGGGTTTTGATTGTGCGAAATGGGCATTTTGCACGATCAAAATGCTCCCCGTAGGACCTCCAACAACCCTATACAAGATCTATTTAGAGCTCAATCCACATTCTATCATCCTAGAACCTCTCATACATGGTTTACAACATAAATGAAAGATTTCAACATCAATTACAAATGATATAACATCATACATATACACCAACATATGCGTTTAAATCTCAAATCCTTCATAATCAGAGAAAATTCCTAGGTTCACAATACACCTAAAACTCAAGTGAATAAACCATCCTTGATTCCCAAAATCCATTTCCATAACACCATACATATAAGAAATCAAATGGTCCTTTAAGCATACATTCATCAAGTCTCAAATGAGGAAAGTCATTATACAAGTATTTCTCAAAAGTCTCCTTCCTACAAGTGTGGCATTTACATTTGGAATTCATAAACAAAAGAAGATACAAATGTAAAGGCAACACTACAACCATGGTCAACATGCCACAAGCCGGCATGGACATTTATCTACATCTCAAAACATCAAAAATTCAAAAAGAGAACCCAACAAGGTTCATTGAGCTAATCATGCTTCGTCTTCCATCGGTGCCTTATCTGAAAAAGTTTATATAAGTAGGGGGTGAGCAACACTGCAGCTCAGTAGGAATGATCCACCTAACCCTACTCTAACTCAGGCGACCATGCATGCATGCATATGAAATCACTACATATCTACATGACAAGTATACATGCTTTTAACTCATAAACAATCACGTTTTTCAAATCATGTGTGATGCTTCACATCTCAATGCATTTGCATACATATGTATATATATATCAAATTGAGCAAGCCACAATATATATATATAACTCACGCCACATAAATCCAGAAATCACTTCAATGGGGACTAGCTTATCACACCATCCATAGTAAGGGTCTTTTCGGCACCCAAACTCTGCTTACGCTTTATCAGATTGCTAACCCGAAGGGAGTGCCTCCTCTTGGCCAAGTTTTGGGTCTTTCACCCTAGGGACCATTCCCTCACCTTAATTCTCAATGTTGTCACGCCCCAAAAACTCACTTTTCATATAGTGCACATAATCACATCAATGCATTTATTCCACACCATGAATGCATTTTTGTCAAATCAATGCATGTGTGATGCTTCACATCTCATGCTTATGCATTTCACAATAAAAATCATATATTTCATGCACAAGTCTATAAAAACTCACATTTTTCATGTTTTCACTAAATGACCACATTTTTCATCAAGAACATTCATAGTCTCAATTGCCAATACACAACATACATAATCCCTAACTAACATATTGGACATATCCATGTGCATAAATCATATTTTCATACATATATACATATACACAAAACCCTAAACTCAAGAAATCCCAATATATCTTTTATGTCACAGTTATGTGACCTATAGAATAAAGTAACGATGAGTCTAGCACCCCTACCTCAAATCCTATGCTTTGAATCCAACTTTGAGAAATCCCAGCTTTCTCAACTTCATGAAATGTGGACTTTGATCGGCTCAAACCGAAGCCCTCAACGCCCTCTACACACTTTCCTTCTTTGGGATCTTCCAAATCACACTTCAAGTGACCTAGAATCTAGAGAGAAGGGAGATAGATGAAGTGGGTGATGTAGAGAGAGAGAGAGATCTATAAAATAAAATATCTCAGACCCTTTTTGATATTTATCTCAACCCTAGGGGCGCGAAATGACCATTTTACCCCCTGCCACTTAATGTACCTTCTCGACCTCGGAATTAATTCCCGAAAACTCCATTGGACTCGAAATCGCTTCCTTAACACTCTAAACATTTTATTTAGTTCATAACCAAAAGAAATTTTTTCTAGATTTTCCAGACCCACTTAACCTCATCCCGGGACCCCCGTTGACAAAAAGTCAAACTTATTCAAAAGTTTCCAAAACCATATTCCAACCTTCTAAACATGTTTTTCACATTCAAAACACGATAAATATCATTTAAAATACGTTTAAAGCAATAAATGACAAAAATTGAAAAACTGGCCAAAATTGGGAACGGTCTCTACAAAGCTTCTATGGTAAATTGAGGTTAATATGTTCATTAGGTCTTAATGGATAGACCCACCTTGGTTATTGAGAATCAGGGCGCGATAGAATGGTATCAAAGCATGGTACCTTATAGAGGGTAAAAATGGTCCATTGGGACTAATAGATGGGTTAACCTCTGGTTTCCAGGAGTCGAGGCAATCGGGGCATGACAACTTGGTATTAGAGCTTGATCTTAAAGGTTGATTGTGGATAGGGTAGGGATGATAAGTATGAGTCACCCTCGGTTTCCAGAGAATAGAAATCAGGGCGTGACAGTGCAAGTGTGAGCACTATTCCGAGAGCAATGTGATTTTGTATTGGACTTTATATTCAAATTAATTTTTGTCATATGTTATTTGTATGATGAAATTATGCATTGATATATGGAATGAATTGCCATTTTATTTGATATGTATCCTATGTTAAATGAAAATATATGATTTGTTACGTGATCATACAATGATTTTGAAAAATTATGATTTGTTACGTGATCATACAATGATTTTGAAAAATTATGATTCGTTACGTGATCTTATGGTGGTTTGGAATGTGTATGATTCGTTACGTGATCATATGGTTATTTGAAATGTTGAACATTGTCATATTGATATATATATATATATATATATGATGTGGTTGTGCAATGATGCATGTATTTTTTTTTTAGCATTTGTGAATTGTCATGTGTTTTGACGTGTATACCATGTGAATAAAATAATTGTGGCATTTGATTAGAATGCTAGAAAGCATAACACGTAGCTATGTTATGTATGTTGATTGAGTTATGTATTAATATAAAATGTGAACTTAGGTGGATTGAACAACATGTGACCATGAACCATTGATTTTACCCACTCCCCTATATTAACAATTTTAGGACATGGCAAGGAAGTCGCCGAGGGTATCCAACTTTGAGTTGGATATAGAGTTAGAGAGACTATTTTTTGTTATTTCTATTGATGCATATCCGGAGTGTGGACTATATGCATTTGGTTATGTATAATGATGCACATTTTAAGAAATGATATGTTGTAACACTTATGATTTGGACTTGTATACATTTGGACCCTTATTATTGTATGGAATGTATATGATTTGGATGGGTTAGATGTAGAGACCGAGTTCAATTTTGACTAATTTTCTTTTATTCATTATTTTTATCATAAATAAATTTTTAATGATATTTTGCATGTTTTAAATGTGAAAAACATGTTTGAAAATTTTTTTAGAGGTTCGGGAAAGTTATGGGAGCATTTGGTGAAATTTGAGATTCTCGGGTCGGCGAGTCCAAGATGCGGGTGGCCTAGAAATTTAGATATTTTTTGAGAAAAACTTATTTTTTGGTTTTAAACCAAATGAAATGTTAAAACTGTTAAGGAAGTGATTTTAGAGCCGTAATTGCTTTCGAAATCAAAAACAGAGGTCGTGAGGGTACGTTAAGTGGTTCGGGGGCATTTTGGTAATTTTATGCCCTAGATATTATAAATACCTACAAGGTTGGGATTCTAGCCATTTGAAACAGCCATCCAACCCTCTATCTTTCTCTCTCTCCCTCTTCATCTCTTTTCATTCTCTCTTCATTTCAGAAGCGTTAGGCTTGGATTTGGAAGTTCTCGAATGAGGATAACTAGTTCTACGAGTTAAGGGCTTTGGTTTGAACTGAACAAAAGTAAATTTGGAAGAAGTTGAAGCTTGAAAGATTCTATAATTTTGGATAGAAAGGATTCAAACTTGATGTGGGGGTGTTTTTTCCTTCTTATTCATCGATTCCTAGGTTTGGTGAGTTTGAGAATGGTTTGGTTGTGTTAGCATGTATGGGAGAATGGTGGGGTTGAATGATTTTGTCATTCCCTCCTTCATTGTGAATTATACATGTTTATTGTGTTCATATTGTGATATATGATAATTGTGAATGTATACTTGCATTATGTATGTAATGAGAGCATATTTATATATATAATGAATTTTATGCATGTGTGAATTATATGCATGATTATGAACATATATGTAATTATATGTTGTACATGAGAACATGAGGTATGCTATTGTTGATACAAAGCATTAATGTATATAAGAGAGCATGAGAATTATGCTATATTTTATATGTGCCTAATGTGCATGTATATGTGTAAATCAGAGGTTTACCTAAGGGTGCCTTACATGGGTGTCAGAGGTGTCCAGCTATGTATTGGAAGTGGTAAGAATAACCACAATGGGATGATCGTTAGAGTTGCCCAATCACAAGGGCAAGACCAATATATTGCTATGAATGTATTGTCATGCCTCGTTTTTTGACTCTCGAAAATCAAGGGTGATTAGGTTATATGTCATCACCTCACATCAACATCACAAAAAAAATTATCACGTACACATTATTACATATGCACAATTCCACAACACTCATCTCAATAGGCCCACACATGGTCACACACACACATACCCAACATCATTCTTATTCTCAAAATACTTGTGGAATGCTCATTTCGATTGAACGAAATGTACCCTTCAATCAATCGAAATGGGTATTTCGCATAATCAAAATTTGGATTTTGATTAATCGAGTAGCTCGATTAATCGGCTGTCTATCGAAGTTCTATCGAGATCCTGCTAGAAATTGACTCAATTCCATCGAAATATGTTCGATACTAGCTCACACAATCGAAGGATTTGGATCAATCGAAAAGGGATTTTGATCATTCGAAATGCCTTTGACAGAAATCCTGAATGCATCACACTTACACTAAAACATGCCCAATTCTTATTCTTTGCATGCATACATTTCCCTTGAAGAATATTACACCCAAAATAATCCAAAGCATGCATAACATGATCAAATCATAAAGAAAACAACATTTATGCATAAACGTGCTTAAGTCAAATACATTGAGTACAAATCCATAATTTAAGGCACATATGCCTATAAACAACATTCAAAAATCTTAAGTCACCTTATACATTTCTAAATGCACCATGTCCAGATCTCGGATGTGCATAATACAAAAAATGACCCAAAAGAGAGTTCTCCTAACTCTAAACTCAACTCACGACTGCTCACCATCAACTACCTCCTTGCTATGCCCTAAAAGTGTTAATGTAGGGGGATGAGCAATTTCAATGGCTCAATGTAATACGTTGTGAAATCCGTTCAAGTTCATATTTCATACCATTGCATAACATAATTCAACATACATAACCTAGTTATGTGTCATGCTTCCTAGCGTTCTATTCAAAAGCCGTAACTTTCATTCACATGGTATATATATAAAAAATTCTTGACAACCACAATATTTGCACACGTGCTTCAATGCACACTTCATCATATCTATAACATATAATATAATCAAATTCTCATATAAAATCCACTTAAAGCCATATAAGTGACATTGTTTCACTTAAGACTCAAATGCTCTCAGAATTGGAATCACACTCACATACACAATCCGGATAAGTGCAGAAGACCCATACCCCATATTCTAGTTATTTTTGGGCTACAAATTCACTAGTAACCAACCTTTTTGTGCAAGTTCGAGGTCTTTTAACCCCCGAGGATATGTTCCTCGTCTACTTTGTCATGAGCCACTTCCGAGATTAGACCCTACACATACACAAAATATGTCATGTTTTGTACATACATTCGCACGTATTGATGCATTGCACCCAATTCATATCCTATGTTCATTATAGCATGTCATGCAAGAATTTATAATGACACATGCTTATATTTAACTCTCAAAAATAGGTTTTTGACAATTCACCAGAATCTCACATATGCAATATACTTCATATAAGGCATACAATAGCAATTCATGAATTCTACATCATATATCAATCAATTCTAATCTAAAGAAACATATAAATATCAATTTAAATCAATGATTTCATCATAAAGTCTCATAAAATCATATCTAGTATGAAAACATCTATTTTATGCTTAAAATATAAAATTTAACTTGAAATGAAAGACACAATACACACCCTCTACCTCAAGAGATACAATCTATAGCTATTTCTCAAAATCACCAATGCCAAAGTTGTCCAAACTTGACTTTGCACAGTTCCAATTGACGCCCTCGCCAAGTACAACAAACTTCTCTTCACCGGCACCCTCCGAATCAATCCCTAAGGCCTTCAAAATCTAGAGAGAAGAAGAATAATACAAAGAGATAAGCGAGAGCTTGGGAGGCTCTTTTAGAGAGAGAAATAGTGGCTAAAATATCTATATTTGATATTTATAAGCCCTATAATATAAAATGACCAAAACACCCCTAGTCACTTAATGTACCTTCACGACCTCCGTTTTTGAATTAGAAAGCGGCTATGGCCTCAAAATAAACTCTATATCTCTTATAATATTCTAATTCATCTATAACTAAAAATAAAATTTTTTAAAAAAATATTCAAATTTTTGGGCGCACCCCAACCCTTATCCCGAGAACGACCCAAAATTTCAAAATGAACCGAATGACTCACAAAACTCTCTGGACCTCTAAACAAGTCCCCACATATGGAAATTACATCTAAAACATATGCAAATCAATTAAAACCCTATTTCAAAAAAATAATTAAATAAAGAAAAAAAATTGGATCTCTACATGTATGATCGTCAGAGTTGTCCAATCATACAAGTGTTGTCGGAGTTGTCCAACACTATAGTGTTATCGGAGTTGTCCAATACTACATGATTATCGAAGTTGACCAATCATGTCTATGTATCAAATTACGACCAAAAATGTGTAAATATTGAGATGCTTATGTGTTCAAATGTTAAGCATGGTGATTAGATTAAATGCATACATATTGGATTGCATTGCATTAGTTTGACATAGTGACATCATGATCGCATATCATGCAGGTAAGTGTCGGGTTATTGCCTAGGTGGGTTGGGGCATTCCTACTGAGCTTGTTGCTTTGCTCACCCTTCTCCCCTAAACCTTTTACAGATAAGGCACTAGCGATGGACAGAACTTAAATATTTAAGCGGAGTTCTTTGTAGTATTTTTGAGATATTTTGGATGT
Source organism: Cornus controversa (assembly GCA_026545225.1). NCBI lineage: Eukaryota > Viridiplantae > Streptophyta > Magnoliopsida > Cornales > Cornaceae > Cornus > Cornus controversa. Next base: position 33,677,399 of record CM048845.1, on the reverse strand, counting down.
TATACATATTGCTATCCATGCTGGCTTGTGGCATGTAAATACTTTTGATGTTGTAACTATGAACAAGTGACTTGTATTTTCTTTGGATCCTCTTATGTAAACCATGTGGACAGTTTATGGATTTTGGAGAGATGTATGAATAGAATGTATGTTTTGGATCAAATGCATGAAATGTATGATTTTATAGCATTTGATCTATGTCTTAATATAGCATGAAGTGATATGAGGATGGAGAATGAAATTGGACATGAATTGCATAGGTTAGGAACACTTGAGAATTCTGTAGGAATTGTAGGTTGAGTGATTACGATGCATCATAATCCCCATTATAATGGATCATAATCTGATGATACATCGTAATCCCCATTGCAATGGATCGTAAAAATGTTAAAGAAAATTAGTTGAAACTAACACATTTCGTAGGATGTAGTGATACATCTATGATGCATCATAAATTATAATACATCATAATCCCTATTATGATGGATTGTAATTCACAGCTAGATTGACAATTGAAGTGTTATGTGGGGCCTATTAGGATTGGTTCATGATGAGTTATACAAATATAATCGTTTGTGTATAATTAAGATTTCGCGATAATTTGAAGGTTGAGATTGTTCATTAGGGTTTAATCGATGGACTCACCCTCGAGATTCAGGCTCGGAGATAGAGTCTCCGGTGACTTAGAAATTGGGGCGTAACAACTTGGTATCAAAGCTTAATCTAGTTTGAATACCTGAGGACTAAGGGTGAGAATTTGATTATAGGTTTATTTGAGGCTAAAGGTTCGCATGTAAGACTTACGAATGGCTTATGTGGAACATAACTAATTGTTTACGCTTTATAACATGCTAATTGTGGAATGAATTAACATTGCATTGTGTAAGCATGGTGAGAGTTATATGACTATGTGCTTGGTGTTAAGTTTTCCTGGTTATGTATATAGCAAGATACCACCAAAAAGAGCGCAAGGTAGAGGTGCTAATGTTCCTCAAGAACAAATTAATGGAGCTTATTTTATGCGAGATGTGGTAGATACCATGAGACAAATCGTAAGGAAAACCCAAGAGAAAGAAGTTCAGGCACAACCTAAGGTTGGCTTGAGTCAGAAAATGATTGCCATAAAATAATTTGTGAAGTATAAAACACCCATATTTGCCGGCGGATCTGATTCACTAGTGGCAGAGGGTTAGATTGACCAAACCTTCAAACTCTTGGTTGCTCTATCAATCGATGAGGATCTAAGGGTTTGTGTGGTGACTCTTCATCGTCAAGGAGAAACAGATAGATGGTGGCAATTCATCGGTAATACTCACAATACCGAGACGATAGAGTGGGATACATTCAAAGGACTTTTCTTTGATAAGTTCTTCCTAACTATAATGAAGGATCGATTGAGGCAAGAGTTCATTAACCTTGTACAGGGTGACATGGACATAATGGGATACAAAATCAAGTTTACTTCCTTGGTTCGCTTTGCACCGGAGATGGTGAATGATGAAGAAATAAAAGCGAAGAAGTTTGTGAAGGGGCCTAAGACCTCTATAAGAAAACGGGTGTCAATCTTTGGCTTGAGAGTCTATGCTGAAGTGGTTGATAGAGCTTTGATAGTAGAGGAAGATGATAGAGATGCCCAAAGAAACTGGGACTCTAAGAATTAGGCAAGGGGTGCTAGGTTAACTTCTAGAAATTAAGCGAGGAAGAGGCACAAAGATAACGTGTCACTTTCTCAGAGGCAGCAGTAACTCGTCCAGTACCATCATTGTATTTGCCTACCAGACCTTCATGGTCTACGATAATGTGCTATCACTACCAGTAGTTCGATCATTATAGATCTAAGTGCCTTTAGAGGCAAGTAGTGGCATCAGTGCTAATGGCATTAGGAGGGGAGCGAACGTATTTTCATTGCCGATAGCCTGGACATGTTAGAGCAAACTGCTCTCAGAGGCAGAGTACACAGAGTGGTTCTGGGTATCGATAGAGGACTGCTCAGGCTACCACAGTTTAGTCAAACTATAGGGCATTACCACTGCCCCAGCCAGCATAGTCAGTTTATAGTTCTCGAGCAGCGAGAGGATCTACACCTATTGTTTTTAGTCAACAGTGTGGGTTTCAAGGTACTAGCTAGCGGGGTCAGCAGACATAGGGCCATGTGTTCACACTTGCTCAGGAAAATGATGTACCAGGACCTTCAGTGGTAAGAGGTATTTTCTTAGTTTCTGGCTTGTGGGCTAGGGTGTTAATAGATTCGGGTGCATCTCATTCATTTATATTTACTGTATTTGCTTGTACCTTGGGGCTAGAGGTGTCATCACTAGAGTCAGAGAAATGAGAGCGGTACTTGGAGCAAGTTCTATAGCAAAATTCACTTTCCCTTTTGGAGGCAACTCTGTCAAGCCCCCCGAAAATACATCCATAAACTTACTCACTGATCGGCATTGAATGTTACGCATTCTAGCCTCTTAACTTATGTATTTTATTCTCTTAGTGATAGATTATTTTGTGATTTTACTTCATTTTAGTATTTTCTGTATTTTCAGGGCCTTAATGATTATTTCAGTTAAAACCATGATTTTGGGCTTTTAAATATGACATCCAAGAGGGTTAGATGAAGCCTACATCAAATGGATCCATTTAACTCTTTATTTCAACTCAAATCAGCCCAAGATAGAGGTCTAAGAGAATTACAATTGCTTAAGAAGGTTTCGGGCCTGAAGCCCAAATCTGCGCATAATATAGTCTTAATCCCGTTTTGGAAAACAGACCAGAAGTCTTATTTTTGAGCCTCAAATTGACTTAATTTTTGCATGGGATTAAACAAAATTCAATTCTGCACAGTTTTGTATTTCACAAAAATTTCGTGAATCGGACTTCTAGTGGGTCAAAAGTTGGGCCGAACGTCAGCAGGAAAAACCTACCTGATTAGTGCTGCGGGAAAACCTAATTAATTCCTAATTGGATTAGGACTTTGATGTATTCTCTTGCTATTAAAAATGACAAATTGGGGCTGTATTGAGGGGGCTTGGCAGTAGCTTTGAAGAGCTTTTGGAGTGGAGAATCATTGGAGAACAAGGCGTATCATGAGCGGCTAGTTCAGCCACCAGGGTTTTGATGTAGCCCTAACTAAACATCACTGGTTTGATTGTTCTAATTATTGAGAATTTTTGTATTCATTCATAGATTGTGTAATTTAGAGGATTCTTATTATAGAATTGAGCAATAAAAGTCTTAGAAATTCAATTTCAATAATTTCTTATCTTGTCTTAGATACTTGATTGTTGTTATTGATCTCGTCCCTTTTGTTTTCTGTGATCATGAGAGTGATTATTACACAATGGTTTTCACTGAATATATCATTAAAAGCTTTGATGGATTATACCTAGAGAAGATGAACCATATTGTACCTTAGATTAGAGTAGTTAGGCAGATGGCCCATGCCAATCGAAGATAGTCCATGACTTAGCCTTAATCATATGTTATCTTCTTAACGGATAGAGGTGAGCTTGTAGCCACCGACACCACTTATGCATGATATGATTCCCCATAGTTAGTTCAGTTGACCATTGATTGTGAAGTTAGTGGTGAAATCAATTACCCTAGACTTATCTTATATTCTCTACACTCCTTAGTTTTTCTTGCTTTTGTTTAATTGCTTCATTAGTTAATTTAGTTATAAAAATCATATTTCTTCTCTTTATAAATTTAATTAGAATTAATTCTGTATTCCAACTCATCAGACCACAGTCCCTGAGGTTCGACACTCCTTTCGATAGCCCTATTCTACAAGGAATTCGTTCTATTGCTAAGTGTGATAATTTTTAATTGATACACTTATTGAGTCACACTCACACACGAATCACTCACTACATGAGGAAACTCCCCATGTGTTCCATCCTCACTATCAACTAGCAAACTTGCCAAGAATACCTAAGTCCTTTCTGATTCCTAGGACTATGCGAATAAGACAAATAGAAGTCATCTTAGTCTCCCACAAAATAAACGCTAACACCCTCCGGTGCGCACAAGGTTACTCTTCCCTGAGAACAATCGATGTTAGCTTTATAGGTAAACAACAAGTCCATACCAAATATCATTTTGAAACTAGCGATATCAAGGAGAATGAAACCAGATACTAATCGATGTCCCACAATCTCGATCTCGTAAGACTGACAAACATTACCCAAAGCTACTATACCTTTTAAGGATGACACCTCCAACCCCAAAGCATAAGAAAATGCATATGAAATGAATTAATGTCATGAACCCGAGTCCACTAAAACCCTAGCCCATGAGCTAGAAACAAGGACTATACCTCGGACCATTGATGGTCCTGCCGAGGTCTCTATTGGGACAAGAGTAAAGGCACGACCCTGTGCTCTCGCCCTACTACCCAGCACCCTGATATCTCGACTGCTAGCTAGGAGCACTAGACGCGACTCCTCTAGCTGGTGCCCATGGACTTTGACTAAATGGCAACGTCTGTGGTGGTGGCAATGATCGAAAACCTGACTGTGAAGTAGTAGGCTGTGTAGAACACAGCTATGAACCAACCCCACTCAGTGTACTCTTTTTGAGAGGATAATTCCAACTAATGTGCCCCATCTATTGACAATGGTAGCACTTCTTGTCTGTCATAGAAGTAACCTGTACTTAAGTACATTCAACCATTTTATGTCTACGCTTCTGATAATTGAAGCAAACCGTAAACTCCTCTGTATCTTTTCTTCTCCCTTTTGTTCTTGCTCTTCTTAATTCCTCAGTCTCTCTAGCCTATCTCATTCAAGTCTATTTTCTTATCCCCTTCATCTATCTTCCCAACCCCTTCTTTTAATCTCAATTTTATTTCCTATTATCATTCTCGTCCCTTTCTTTCTCCTGGTTCTTTATCACTGGTATCTAAGTATTGCTAGTCCATTGTGTTCCGCATCACAACAAAATATTCAAAGTTCTTTTCACAAGTATTCACAAAGTGTTCACAACTATCTTCCTATTGGTTATTGTTCATCAACTGAGTTTGTAGTAACCCTTGTGGGCTATGGGCGGGTGCGAGAGACACTGGGTGAGCTACTACACTAGCAAGCTACAGGGTGCTCAATCCCACATCGCCTGGGTGTGGAGAAGGGGAAGTGTTTATATGTAATGTGTTCTCTCCAAATGGTATGATGCCTTTTAGGTTAAACCCAAGAGCAAAAATGTGCGGACTTAGGCCCAAAGTGGACAATATTATACCATGGGTGGAGCGGGCTGTTACAAATGGTATCAGAGACAAACCCAGCTGGAAGTGTGTTGACAGGGATGTCGGGCCTCCTAGGGGGTGGATTGTGGTGACCTTTGTGGGCGGGTACGAGAAACACTAGACGAGCTACCACACTGGCAGGTTACAGGGTGCTCAATTCCACATCACATAGGTGTGGAGAAGGGGATGTCTTTATATGTAGTGTGTTCTCTCCAAATGATATGAGGCCTTTTGGGATAAAATCAAAGAGTAGAACCGTGCGGGTTTAGGCCTAAAGCAGATAATATCATACCATCAGGTGGAGCGGGCTATTACATAGTCCTTTACCCAAACCATACACGAATGTCCGCCGTTACCACACCCCACACCAACAAGATCCGTCGTCGCCAATCACCAACCTAGTAGTTCCCTAACAAACCCTAATCCTCAAAACCCAATAACCATTAGCCACTCATTGGAACCCTATCATAACCCCTCATTAAAATCCACCACCCAAACCACAGCCAATCAAAAGCCCTAAACAATTGTTACCCACTGAACAACGAAAACAACATACCACCCAAACAACACCAATCAACCAAACTCAGAATCACTATTTTGCCACCACCTAAACTATACCCTAACAATCCTCTGTTTCTCACATATAAACCCTACCATCAAACTTGTCACTATCTTGAAGCTTAGACTATTTGTTACTGTTCACCAAATAACACCCATCACAGCAACCCAACACCTATATCCAATTAAACGATAGCCTTCATCATCACCCACCTACCCAAATCCCAAAACCACCAAATTGCCTCACCCTGATCGAACATGTTTAACCCATATAGAACCAAACCCTAACCCCTGCCAACCAAGCAAGACCCAGCCAGTATTACAATTGCAGGCCATACTAGGAACCTTCAACCCTAACCCCACCGTTGCTTCACACTATACCCCACTGCCATAAGACCAAATAATCCAAACGTAACCCAAATGCCCCATCCAAATAGACCCTAACTGTAGTTAGCCTCTAACAAAAATAAAAGAGAAGATTCGCGAGACCCAGCAGAAAATAAGAACACCATCGCGGTACCCACAGTTACCACCCAAAAACCAAGGGTGATTAAAGTAACCGAGCCAAACTCAAACCATGATCACTCTTGGTATCAGATTTTGATACCAAGACTTCACCTCAATACTCTCACTAAGGTTCCATGCTCTGATACCATATTGTCATGCCTTAATTTTCGACTCTCAGAAATCGAGGGTGATTAAAGTAACCGAGCCACACTTCAAACAACGATCACTCTTAGTATCATATTTTGATACCAAGACTTCACCTCAATATTCTCACTAAGGTACCATGCTTTGATACTAACTTGTCATACCCCAATTTCTGACTCTCAAAAAATTGAGGGTGAACCTGTCCATTAAACCCTAATGAACTGTCTTAACTCATAATTACGGCAAAAACTTAATTACGTACACACTCCTGTATGTGTGCCAATCAACATCAACCAATACCAATGGATCCCACACTTGACATCACATACCTATTCAATCACCTCCAACTATCCATCATGTCCCAATTTTTAACACCTAGTGAAAGGCAAAGGAAATAGGGGTGAATAGTTAACGTTAAACTGATTCACACATAGATCCCTCAAGTTTTGACACTCAAATCTTAGTATAGCTCTAATAATGAACTAAAACTTATCCCAATAGAAAGAGGATTCAAAAATACTCAATTTCAAAAAATGAATTACCTCAATCGAAGTTCTAACAAAAAAGTTATGCCCCATTGTAGTTATGACGTCGAGCGGTAGCACTCAGAAATTTCCAGGCGTTTGGAAATTGTTTAAGACATCTGAAACTTTTTTCAAACATCTGAAACTATAGTTTTAGGTGTCCAAAACTAGTTTCAGACATTTGGTTTTATGCCCAACTAAAGGTTTGAAGTCTTGGGAACTTCTAGACAGTTGGGGGTCATAGTTTCAGACGTCTGAAACTTCCCCACCTGTTGTAAAACCTATTTTTTGGTGTCTAAATTCCATCAAACTCAATTTCCATTCATAGAAAAATAACACAAGGAAACTTTAGACATAATCTAACACATTCAAATCACATACATTCCATTATCATTGATCCTTGAAATTCATATGAGTCCCATTCATGTTTTGAACCCAAATCATACATTTGTAATAAGTTTTCCTCATCATTGAACACATTACCAAAAATCTGCTCTAGTAACATAAAATCATCCATAGGCATCCACACAATCATTCAATCACAATTAAAATATAATCCCATCATACACATGTTTCAAATCATATATTCGTTCAGTTTACACATCTGATTGGTTTCAAGTTAAACATCCACAAGTCTTTCTCATCCTCACACATAAATGTTCCAAGCATATACACTTCATTAAAATGGCCTTTCAATTTTATAGTCATCATTTGAATTACATGTACATCATCCAAAAATATAAATAATTCAAGTATGACTACAATCAAAATGAATCAACATGCCACAAGCTGGCATGGATGGCCATATACAAAACATCCAAAAATAAGCAAAAATACTACAAGGAACCCTCTTTGATCATTCAAGTCCCGTCTGTTATGGGTGCCTTATCTGTAAAAAGTTTGGCAAAAAAGGGATGAGCATTTCAACGGCTCAATAGGAATACCCCAACCCACCTAGGTGCTGACTCGACACCGACCTACATGAAAGCATGTCATTACATTACATGTCACTTTTAACATTCACAAATTCATTCAAAAGCAATGCATATACAAGAATACATTAAAACATATATCATGCTCAATATTTAATCAAATAAGCACAAAGATGAGACTCTTTCTCGGGTCTTATTCGATACCCCAACATGATTTGGACCGCTCCGATAAATCATGCGGCCTTAGACTCCTCCAATAACAAGTGCATGATTTGGACAACTCAAACAGTGTCATGCTTCTTTGGCAATATGTTGATTTTCCTTAAAGTGAGTGGACAACTCCGACAGTTCACCAAATATGCACATAATCTGACTTTAGGCCATAGCCATGGTATGATTGGACCACTCCGACAGTCACACCTCATTGGGCAATAATTCCCCTTACTTAGCATGGTTGGACCTCTCCGATATTCCATGCACGTCCATTTCCCCGTTTCCTCATAATTTTTCCTTATATGCATTTCAAGCATATAATGTCTAGCATATTATTTCATGCTTCTCAAATGCACGAGCTAGTTTTAAAAGTACATTGCATGCATTTTCCTCTACATAAATACACATATAATCATATATACGTCAACTCTTGCATATAAGCCACATATGCATACAATCTGTAACTTAGCATATATTAATCATGTTTCACTCAATGCATACATTTACCACAAGTAATTAGTATGCTTTTCAATTCACATTATCAACACATAATTACATATATGTTCTACATTGCACACAATCACATATGTACATCAAATTAAGCACATAAGCATATATGCTCTCATTTTCTTCCATTTTCACATACAAGCCCATCATGTCATACCTATCACAAGGTACATCATATTTTCATAGAAGAGGCTCTAGGGAAGGAGGAAAACATCAAATCCCACCACTCTCACCACTCTCATTCTTGCAATACTCAACCCTTACCTCACTATTTCACCCAAAACCCTAGAATTGATAACTAAGAGAGAAGGAGAACCCCTACCTCGATTTTGGAAGACTTCCAAGAAAATTCCAAGAATCTCACTGAGGTGTATCTTTCTAGAACATGAGATTATCAGTTCAAACCGAAGCCCTAGCCGTCTCCTACACACTTTCCTTCTTTGACGGGTCGCAAATCCAAACCAAAGCCACTCAAAATGTAGAGAGAATGTGGAGGGATGAAGATGGGAGAGTCTAGAGAGAGAAACAGCTGTGAGATATGGTTGGGATCTCTCAACCTTGATATTTAAGATATTTAGGGTGCACAGATACTAAAATACCCCCAGGCCACTTAACGTACCCTCACCGACCTCCGTTTTTAATTCGAAAAGCTCCTATAGCCTTGAAATCACTTCATTAAATCTCTAAATATTTCATTTTCTCTTAAACCAAAAATCATTATTTTTTATAATTTTTTAGATTCTCGGACCCACTCAAATTGCATCTCAAGCCCCTATTTAACTAAAAAGTCAAACTTCTCCAAATATCCTAAAAAAATCAAAAAAACCTCTATTAAACTTCCCTTAAATGTTCACCGTGCTCAAAATATGTTAAACATCACTAAAAATGCATTTATGACAATTATGATGATAAAAATGAAAATTGGCCAAAATTAGTCACAGTCTCTACAACCTTCCCACCTTCAAGGAATTTTATCCTCGAAATTAAGAACATACCTCAAGTAGTAAACAACTCGGGATACATTGAGTAAACTTCTTGTTCCCACTCCCACGTAGCCTTCTCGACTCCGTGATGTCTCTAAAGGACTTTAACTAATGGATTCGTCTTACCCCGAAGCACTTGCTCCTAGTATCCAGAACTTGGATCAGATTTTTCTCATACGTCACGCCATCCTCCACCTCAAGATCTATCCATTCTAACATATGTGAAGGATCTGGCTCATACTTTCTCAACATCAAAATGTGAAAAGTATTGTGCACACTTGACATTTACGGTGGCAATGCCAAGCGATATGTAACCTCAACTACATGATACAATATCTCAAACAGATCAATAAACCATGGGGCTAGCTTCCTACTAAGCCTAAATCTCATCAAACCTCATCGTGGTGAGACCTTGAGGAAGATGTGGTCCCCCACCTCGAATGCCAAAGGCCTCCGCCTTCTGTCGACATAACTCTTTTGGCAACTCTAAGCCATAAACAATCATTGCCTTATAATCTTTATCTTCTCATTAGTTTCTCAGACTATATCCGACCCCAATGCCATTGTCTCACCAAGATTTGTCCAACAAACCGGTGACCTACAAGATCTACCGTACAAAGCCTCAAATGGAGCCATCTCAATACTAGCTTGATAGCTATTATTGTATGCAAACCCCACTAATGAAAGGTGATCCTCCCAACTACCACGAAAATCAAGTGCAAGTGCTCTAAGCATATCCTCCAAAATTTGTATGGTACGCTCTGATTGACCATTTGTCTGAGGATGAAAAGCCATACTGAAATAGAGGCCTGTATCAAGTGCAGCCAGAAAACTCTAAAGGGGTGTCGAACCTCAGAGATTATGGTCTGAATGAGTTGGATAACTTGAATTAATTCTAATTAAATTAAGAAAGAATAGGTTGCTAATTTTTATATCTAGCTCAATTAAAGTAGCAATTAAAATAAAATAAGAGAAAATAAAGAGTATAGATAATATGAGATGAATCTAGGGTTATTGACGTCACAACAAACTTCACAATCAATGGTCAATTGAACTAACTATGGGGAATTATACCATGCATAAATGGTGTCGGTGGCTGCAAACTCACCTTCATTCATCAAGAAGATAACATATGATTAAGGCTAAGTCATGGACTATCTTCGATTGGCATGGGCCATCTGCCTAACTACTCTACTCTAGGGTGTAAATAGTCCATCTTCTCTAGGTATACTCCATCAAAGCTTTTAATGATATATTCAGTGATTATCATTGTATAATAATTGCTGTCATAATCACAAAAAATAAGAGAGATTGAGTTCAATAACAACAGTTAAATATCTAAGACATGATAAGAAATCATTGAACTGAATTTATAAGACTTTTATAGTTCAATTCTATAAGAAGAATCCTCTAAATTACACAATCTATGCATGTCTACAAAAATCCCCAATAATTAAAATAATCAAACTATTGATGCTTAGTTAGGGCTATATCAAAACCCTAGTGGATGAACTAGCCGGTCATGGTAGAAGAAGAAGCTTCAACGGTTGAGAAAGAAGGCATTATCTTTATGAATTATGCACAAGACTTTGTTCCCCCATGGTTCTCTGCTCCAAAGATCTGCAAATTATATCTTCAAAAGTGTCCAAAAGCTCCCTCAAAATAGTCTCCAATTCTTCCGTTTAAACTCCTAAGAGAATACATCAAACTTAATCCAATTAGGAATTAATTATGTTTTCCCATAGCACTAAACAGGTGGATTTTTCTACCGATGTTTGGCCCAACTTTTGACCCACTAGAAGTCCAATTCACAGAATTTTTGTGAAATACAAAAGTGTCCAGAATCGAATTTTATTCAACCATTTTGAAAATTAAGTCGATTTGATATTCAAAAATGAGACTGGTGGTCTATTTTCCAAAATGGGATTAAAACTGTATTACACTCAGAATTAAAATTCAGCCTGAAATACCCTTCAGCATTTATAATTCTCTTGGACCACTTCCTTGGACTGATTTGAGTTGAAATATGGAGTTGAATAGATCCATTTGATGTAGGCTTCAACTAACCCTCTTCTGTGTCATATTTAAAAGCCCAAAATCATGATTTTAATTGAAATAATCATTAATGACAATGTGACAAGCTTGAGGTGGGAAAGAAAATGCATTGTTTTGACAAATGCATTACATTATGTGGATTTATGCAATCATGTGATAATGTGCACTATGTGAAAAGCGAGATTTTTGGGGCGTGACAATATAGAGAATTAAGATAAGGGCATGGATCCTTAGGGTGAAAGACCCAAAACTTGGACAAGCGGATGGCGTATCCATCGAAATAGCAAACTGAGAAACGCAAGCAAAGTTTGGGTGTCGAAGAGACCCTTATTATTGGAGTGATAAGCTAGTCCACATTGAATTAATTTTGAATTTTATGTGGCATGAGTTATATATATATATGAATTGTGACTTATTCAATTTGATATATGTACATATACATTGAAATGTGAAGCATCACGCATAATTTATAAAACTTGATTATTTATGGGTAAAAAGCATGGATAATTGTAATGTAGACATATAGTGATTTCATATGCATTCATGCATGGATCCTGAGTTAGAGTAGAGATGGGTGAATCATTCCTACTGAGCCACCGTGGTGCTCACCCTATATTTTTAAACTCTTTTTAGATAAGGCACTAATGGAGGATGAGGCATGATTGACTTGATGGACCTTTTGGAGAACTTTTGAGTTTTAACATTTTGAGATGTAGATAGATGCCATGCTGGTTTGTGCCATGTGGACTAGATCGAAAGCATTGTATTTATTTTTTATTCATGTCAGTGCACTTTAATTTCACGTATAATGATTATATAAGGATCACATGTGACCTTTTGGATTGAATGGAATCTCCCTATGTATGAAAGCATGTTTATTATATATGGAGAATGACTCAATTTAATATGTAAATTCATGATTAGGTTATGATTCTTGATGATTTATAGCATTCCTTTGATGGATTTTTTATCTATGGGAAATACATGAGAATATTAGGTTGAAAGCTAGTTAAGAGTATGACATGACATCATTTGGTAAGTAGTTGAGTGAAACTGCCGAGAGAGACTTTGATGCATCGAAGTCCCTATTTCGATGCATCAAAAAATTTGCAAAATTTTGGAACAACCAAAAGTCCCGAGCTTGGTTTTTGGACAATACTTTAGCGATACATGTTTTATGCGTTGCAATTTTGATACATCAAAATGAGCATTTTGATCCATCAAAATGAGCACTTTGATCCATCAAAATCACTATTCATAGCATGCTTCAAAATTTGCCCAAACTTTAATCTGGCATAACATTTTCGTTTTAAATCAAAAATTGAGTGTGATTTTTTTTAAAATTGGGTAGTTTTGAATCCTCTATCCAATGGTGAGGGTTTCACTTATAATTTTTAGTTACACTAGGAGTTTAGTGCTGGGATGGAGGGTTTACGTAAGTGTGGCTTGATGTGGGGCTCTTTGAGGTTAGTTGTGGTTGAGGTTGAGTTAGTACATCCATGTGCAAGAAAAGATTTAAGCTTACATAGTATTTGAGAGTAAAGACAGTTCATTAGGGATTAATGAATGAGTTCACCATCGGTTTTCAGAGAATGAAAATTAGGGCGTGATAGCATGGTATCAGAGCTTTAGGTTAGAATACATAGGGACGATGAGTAGGGGTTAAATCATGTTTGGAATTATGAGGATTAGATCAAGTATCTAATAACAACAACATGGTATCAGAGCATTAGGTTTGAACACCTAGGGACGACGGGGATAACCATATCACACGTAAGTTTGAGAAGGTCAGATAGGTTTTGGTTTGAATACCTTTAGAAGACATGAAATGGTTAAACAACAATTGATTGGGAGAATTTTTTGAATTTTGAAATGGTGAACTTGAGGTAGCATCTTAGAATTGAGGTTAAATGTTAAGTACATATTACATGAATATGCTTATGTGCTTACTTGAAGATATAACATGATATTTACGAAGTAATTTAATATGTTGTGAATGTGCATGAGTAGAATTGGGCAATGATATTCATACCTGGAATTTAAAGTTCTTTCTTGTTATCAATATAGCAAGATACCACCACGTAGAGCTCGTGGAGAAGTACCACCAGCAGCTCCCACAGATGGAGGGTAATTCATGTGTGACATGGTCACTACCATGAGACAAATTACAAGGGAAACACAAAAAGAAACTCAAGAGGAGACATAAGCTCCACTGAGAGTAGCTCCTCCTAGCAGAATGATAACAGCATTAGGGCATGTTAAGAAACATAATCCACCAACATACTCGGGAGGATCCGATCCCATGGTGGTGGAAAATTGGCTAGATGAGATTCTCAAGCTCCTTACCATGCTTGAAATTGATGAAGACTTGAGGGTGAAGGTGGCCACTTATTACCTTACAAAAGAGGCCAATCGTTGGTGGAAATTCACTGAAAACTACCATGACATCGAGAAGATAGATTGGGACATGTTTCAAGTACTCTTCCTTGAGAAGTACTTCCCAGTGACAGTGAAAGATAGCATGAGATGAGAGTTCTTCCATTTGGCATAGGGTACAATGATAGTAATGAAATATGAGACAAGGCTTACCTCTTTGGCTTGGTTCATTAAAAAAATGATTCCAACAGAAGTGCTGAAGATCAAACAATTTATAAGAGGTCTTTAACCTTATTTGTGAGATAGAGTTGGAGTGTTGGCTTTGGCAAGCTATGCATTGGTAATAGAGAGGACATTGGTAGCCGAGGAATTTGGCAATGATAACCAAAGGATAAGGGAGGTGGGGAACCAAGTGAGGAGCATGGGATCCCTTCTGGACAATCGTGCTAGGAAGAAGAGAAAGGATGGGAAGTTATTCTCACAAGGGTAACAAAGCCAATCAGTAGCATATGTGGCTATACCCACTGAATCTTTTTGACCTAAAGTGATTTGCTTCAATTATCGAAAGCCCAGACATAGAATGGCTGAGTGCACACAAGGATAGGATACTGCAAAGGTGGATAAGAAATGCTTTCATTGTCCACAAATGGGGCACATTAGTTGGAATTGCCCATAGAGGAGGGATGTATAGAGTGGGATTGATTCACAATAGCATCCTACATAGAGTACTACTTCACAGTCAGGCTTTAGGGCATTGCCATTGCCACCAACAATTACGTCAGTTCAGAGTTCACGGGCACCAGCTAGAGGAGCTACGTCTAATGCTCCCAGTCAGCAGTCTACACATCAGGGAATGGGATAACAGAGCAAAAGAGCGCAGGGCCATACCTTTACTCTTATTCTAGCAGAGACCTCTGCAGGACCGTTAGTGGTCTAGGGTTTTAGTGGACTCGGGTGCATCACATTCATTTATTTTATATGTATTTTCTTGTGCTTTGGGGTTGGAGGTGTTATCTTTAGACTCAATTTTATCCATTGATACACCAGTTGGTGGTAGGGTGACTTTGAGTAGTGTATCTCAATTTTGCGAGATCAAATTTTTGGGACATCGACTAGTGTTTGATTTCATCCTTCTTGATATGTCTAATTTTGATGTGATTTTGGGTATGGATTGGCTATCGACCTATAGGGCCAATAATGATTTTCATCAGGGGAGAGTGACATTGTACACACGGGAAGGTGTTAGCATTTGTTTTGTGAGAGAATGGGATGACTTCTACTTATCATCTTCGTATAGTTATAATGATCGGAAAGGACTTGGAAATTTCTTAGTATCTAACTCGTGGGCTAGGGTTTTAGCAGACTCGGGTGCATCACATTCATTTATTTTATATGCATTTACTTGTGCTTTGGGGTTGGAGGTGTCATATTTGGACTCGATTTTATCCATTGATACACCAGTTGGTAGTAGGGTGACAATGAGTAATGTATGTCGATCTTACAAGATTGAAGTTTTGGGATATCGACTAGTGTTTGATTTCAACCTTTTCGATATGTCTAGTTTTGATGTGATTTTGGTTATGGATTGCCTATAGACCATTGTCATCAAGGGAGACTGACTTTGTACACATCGAAAGTTGTTAGCATTATTTTGTGGGAGAGCCGGATGACTTCTACTAGTCGTCTTCGTATTATTCTAATGATCAGAAAGGACTTGGAAATTTCTTAGCGAGCCTACTTATAGATGGTGAGGATGGGACACTTGGAGAGCTTCCGCGTATAGTATGTGAGTTTACGGATGTATTTTTGGGGGACTTGACATAGTTGCCTCCAAAACGGGAAATAGAGTTTATGATAGATCTTGCTCCAGGTACCGCACCCATTTTGATGGTACCATACCGAATGGCATTGGCTGAGTTGAAAGAGCTAAAGGACCAATTGCAAGAGCTGCTAGACAAGAGATTTAATACGTCCTAGTACTTCACCTTGGGGAGCTCCAGTTCTTTTTGCTAAAAAGAAGGACGGGTTTTTGCAGCTTTGCATTGACTATCAGAAGTTGAATCGGGCAACGATCAAGAACAAGTATCCTTTGCTAAAGATAGATGACCTATTCGATCAGCTTAAGGGTTCAAAATGTTTCTCAAAGAAAGACTTAAGGTCAGGTTATTATCAAATGAGAATTAGAGAGGCAGACATTTAGAAAACTACTTTTCACACATGATATGGGCACTATGAGTTTTTGGTGATGCCATTTGGTTTGACGAATGCATCGGTAACATTCATAGACTTAATGAATCGAGTGTTCGACGCTTACTTGGATAAGTTTTTGGTTGTGTTTGTTGATGACATCCTAGTGTACTCATCTTTAGAAGAGGAGCACGAGGGTCATGTGAGGATTGTGTTGCAGATTGTAAAAGAATATCAATTATATGCCAAGTACGAGAAATGTGAATTTTGGCTAGTAGAGGTGAAATTCCTTTGGCATGTTGTGTTTGAAGGAGGAGTTTCTGTGGATCCATCCAAGATAGAGGTGGTGATAAGTTAGCAAAGACCTAAGACGTATTTGAGATACGTAGTTTCTTGGGATTGGCCAGATATTATCAAAGGTTTGTGAAAGACTTTTCAAGGTTAGAAGCACCAATGACTAAGCTTACCCAAAAAGGAGTGAAGTTTGTGTGGAATGATTCTTGTGAGCATGTATTTATGGAATTGAAGAGTCGTTTGACTTCGGTACCAATTTTGATCATTCTGAAATGTGGGCTGGGTACATGATTTATTATGATGCCTCACAACTCAATTTGGGATGTGTGCTAATGCAAACTGAATGAGTAGTGGCATATAGTTTAAGGCAAGTGAAGACACATGGACAGAATTACCCGACACATGACTTGGAATTGGCAGCTGTGATATTTGCACTTAAGGCATGGAGATATTATTTGTATCGTGAGAAGTTTGAAGTGTTCTTGGATCATAAGAGTCTTAAATATTGTTTCTCACAAAAGAATTTGAATATGAGGCAACGGAGGTGGATGGAGTATATGAAAGATTATGATTTTGACTTGCAATATCATCCAGGAAAGGCCAATGTGGTAGCGGATGTATTGAGTAGGAAGTCACATGGTAGTTTAGCAAGCTTAGCCATACGAGAGTGAAAGATGATGGAAGATATCTCAGAAATGGGCTGATTTGAGTTGAAGTATGGAATTGAATGGATCCATTTGATGTAGGCTTCAACTAACCCTCTTGCTTGTCATCTTTAAAAGTCCATAATCATGATTTTAACTGAAATAATCATTAAGGTTCTGAAAATACAGAAATATGAAGTAAAATCATAAAATAATCTATCACTAAGAAAATAAAATACGCAAGTTAAGAGGCTAGAATGTGTAACATTCAATGCCGATCACACCCCCAAACTTACATATTGCTAGTCCCTTAGTAATAGAATTAAATAAAACTAAAACAAAGGAAACTTACTAAACACTAACTAAACTACCTAACTCAACTTTCGTGAGAGAAACGATTGCATTTAGCATATGTTACAAGCCTTTGAACCCCTAGGTTCCCCCTAGTGGATGAGTTATAGTCTCATGAGGATTTTCATAAATGTTACCCATAAACATTCAAAATTTTTGTTTCAACATTTAATCAAGAAGAAGATTATAATATATAGTTACAAACTTGCATTCAAGAATAATTTCAAACTTTCAAATTCCGTAATTCAAAGCCATGGTCCCCATATATAATTCACATCAACATATCTCAAAATAACCAACTCTATCTCCCCCGTGAAAAGTGAACTAGCAGTCATCTCATGTAGCATAACCCAGCTCTGAATATATTAAGGCACATACCCCTTCATGTACAGACCAAATCCAAATTTGACTAGTTTTTGAATTATTTTTCATCATTTTTGGTAGGAATGTGTTTTGAATGATGTTTTGAGTGTTTTAAGAGTGGGAAACATGTTTCAAAATATGTTATGAGATTTTTGAAAGTTTTCAAAAAATTTAGAAAAGTTTGACTTTTTAGTCAATGGGAGCCTAGGGATGAAGTTAAGTGGGTTTGGGAATTTTGGAAAATTTTAGTTTTGGTTATGGACTAAAAAAATATTTAGAGAGTAGAGGAAGTGATTGCAAGACCAACGGAGTTTCTAAAATCAAAAATGGAGTACTGTGCATTAACTGGCTCGAGGGTAAATCGGTCATTTCTTACACCTAGGAGTGGAATAAATATCCCACGGGTCTAAGATATTCATTTTTACATATCTCTCTATCTCTCTAAACTCACCCACTTCATCTCTCTCCCTTCTCTCTAGATTTTGGACAAGTTGGAGTGTGATTTGAAGGTAGCCGAAAAAGGAAAGTGTGTAGAGGGCGTTAAGGGCTTCGATTTGAACCAAACAAAGTCTACATTTCGTGAAGTTGAAAAAGTTAAGATTTTCAAAGTTGGAATTCCAAGCTTAATATTTGAGGTAGGGATGTCTTCACCTCCCTTTCATCGATTTTATAGGATCTTTTGTGATTTATGGTAGTGTTTGCATGGTTTAGGAAGGTAGAAGGTCTTGTCTTGGTTTTCCTCATGTTTAAACAAGGTAAGAATGTTCCTTGTATGATTTTTGTGATGTATATGAAGCATGTTAGTCCTATGCATGTTAAAAATTAGGTTTTTGTGGTTATATGTGGGATGTATGATGTAGGTGAGTTGTATGAATGTTATATATGAATGATTGTGTGCTTGACAAGCTATTTGTGGCTTAATGATGTCTTTCACATGTTATGATTATTAGATGAGAAGCATGAGGTTCATTTGGCTTACCTTGAACCATGACTCGAATTACATGAACTTGAATGCCATATTTTAAAAAATGCATCAAAGGAGTGATTATCTATGTTAATGCATTTGAATATTGTTATGGGTTAAAAATGCATGTAATATGATGCGTACATTGTGATTGCCTAGCGTGGATTGCTCTTGGTGGAAAATGGGATGATTGTTGGAAATAGAAAGAGTATTAAGGAAGTTGGACTATGAGCATGGATGCACACGGAATGTGTCATGAGCTGATATTTCCAATTGGTGTAAATCAGATTCCTCTCCTTCAATTGGCAGTTTTTCAATTAATGAGGAACCGTAGTGAAAATCTTGAGGTTGACGAGTGTCAACATGTGATAATCTTGGGGGTAGTGAAAATCTTGAGGTTGACAAGTGTCAACAAGTGATAATCTTGGTGGTGGTGAAAACTTGGAACTATGAGGTTGAAAGGTTACGTTGTGATACTTCAAAATTTATAGGTTAAGTAGTTGAGCTAGTGGATTCATGTAGAGGATTTGGTTGTGAATTCAAGACTTGGGTTGTGTGGTTTGTGGTTGTGCATGGTTACATGTATACTTGCTATTTGTTAGGTTGTTACCTCATTGATGACATGAGTGTCTGAGTATGCCATGTAATGTAGGAATGACATGATGCATATCATGTAGGTCGGAGTCGAGTCGATCCTTAGGTAGGTTTGGTCATCTCTACTGAGCTGTGAGAGGATAAAGTTCACCCCATACTTTCCAAACTCTTTCAAGTAAGATACCAATGGAGGATGAAGCATGATCAGCTTAATAAACCTTGTTGAGTTCCTTTTTGGACTTTTAAACTTTTGACATGTAGATTAATATCCTTGTCGGTTTGTGGCATGTGGACTATGTTAATGATATTATATTTACATTTGATTTATGTTGATGTACTCTAGTTTCAAATGTAATGATCATGTATGGAGCATATGTGATTTGTGGATTTTGAATGGAAGAATGTTGGTTTTGATTCCATTATGTATAAATTCTTGGATATGATTGCTGGAAATGTAAATTCATGCTTAGAATGATGTATAATGATATTTTTATCATTTCTACATGTTATGGATGATGCATGTTTGATGAGTTTTAGGCTTTTTAGAGAAGTTTTAGAGCTTATAAGTTGGGAATTTCGACCACTAGGCAGCAGGTTTCAATACTTGAGTCGATACATGTTTGATGCATACTTTGATGCATCTAATTCACCACTTCGATGCATCAAAGTTACTATTCACAGCATGCTCTGAAATTTGTCCAAATTTGAATCGAGCATAACTTCTTCTTTTTAAATCGAAATGAAGTGTGATTTTTTTTTAAAATTGAGTATTTTTAGATTTTCTATCCAATGGTCTAGGTTTCAGTTTTAAGTTTCAATCACACAAAGATTTGAGTTCTGAAAATTGAAGGGTTATGTAAGTGTGGCTTGATGTGGGGCTCTTAGAGGTTGGTTGTGATTGAGGTTGAGTGAGTTAAGCTTCCACTGTATTTGAGAGTAGAGAGTCCATTAGGGATTAATGAATGATTTCACCTTCAGTTTTTAGAGATCAAAAATTGGGGCGTGACAACTTGGTATCAAACTATGGTACCATAATGAGATTAGTGAAGCGAATTGGTGAGTGACAATCCAGTCACCCTTGATTTTTAGAGAATGAAAATTAAGGCGTGACAACTTGGTATCAGAGCAATTGGTTGGAATACCTAGGGATGACAAAGAAAGGCTGAACCATGTTCTGGTGTTGAAGGGATTTGAGGATAGAAACATTAGGTTCAAAAACCTAAAGATGAAGGGTAAGGTTCAATCACGTGTTAGATTGGAATTTTGTATTGACATAGCACTTGTCAGAGCCATAGGCGTGATTACCTTAAACAAAGAGTGAGCATTTGATGTGTGTTTGTTTGAGGTTAAAGACTTGACTTGAGATTTGTATTGGATATACAACTTGTGTATTGTCATATAGAATATGATTTAATGTTTAAATGTTTAGAATAAACATGCAATTTTGGATGACTTGCTTTGAGATTTAAGTGTTTTCATGTTGTCTATATAGCAAGATGCCACCATGGAGAGTTTGCAAAGGGGAAAATACAATCCCTATGAGTGGAGAGCAAGCTATGCATGACATGGTTGCGACCATGCGACAAATTTCTAGGGAAACACAAGAGGAGACTCGAACTCAACTTGGAACAGCTCTTTAGAGGATGATGTTAACATTGGGACATGTTAGGAAGCATAATTCGCCATCATACACTGGAAGGTCTGACCCAATGGTGGCTGAGAATTGGATAGATGAGATGGTCGAACTCCTTACCGCACTTGAGATAGAAGAGAACTTGAAGGTGAAAGTGGCCACCAATTTTCTTAAGGGTGAGGCCAAGCGTTGGTGGAAATCCATTGGGAACCGTCATGATATTGAAGTGATGAATTGGAATATAGTTGAAGCATTATTCTTCAAGAAGTATTTCTTAGTAACGGTTAAGGACAGTATAAGAAAAGAGTTCTTCAACTTGACTCAAGAAATAATGACAGTAATGGAGTACGAGACTAGATTTACCTCTTTGGCTCGATTTGCGAAAGAGATGATCCCAACAGAAGAGCTGAAGGTCAAATAGTTCATAAAATGTCTTTGACCTATTTGTGAGATAGAGTTAGAATTTTGGGCTTGACAAGCTATGCTGCAGTGGTGAAAAAAGCACTAATAGTAAAAGAGCTTGGTAATGACAATCAGAGGATACAAGATGAGGAAAGGTATGTTTCTTCTAAGAGTCAACCAAAGAAGAAACAGAAAAGTGGTCCTTATCGATCGGTAGGATCAGTGGGGTAGCAGATGACACATTCAGTGCCTACAACTTCCATGTTAGTACAGTCGATTGGGTCAAATTAAGAAAGTGTGTCATCATTATCAGTGGCTGATCGGCGTTGAATGTTACTCATTCTAGCCTCTTAACTTATGTATTTTATTCTCTTAGTGATAGATTATTTTGTGATTTTACTTTGTTTTAGTGTTTTCTGTATTTTCAGGGCCTTAATGATTATTTCAGTTAAAACCAAGTTTTTGGGCTT
Organism: Cornus controversa; assembly: GCA_026545225.1. NCBI lineage: Eukaryota > Viridiplantae > Streptophyta > Magnoliopsida > Cornales > Cornaceae > Cornus > Cornus controversa. The sequence continues at coordinate 33,655,462 of CM048845.1, read as the reverse complement.
TTAAAGAAGACATCCAAGATGGTGAGATGAAGCCTACATCAAGGAGATTCACTCAACCATTTATTTCAACTCAAATCAGCCCAAGAAAGAGGTCCAAGAGAATTACAGCAGCTTAAGAAGGTTTCGGGCCTGAAGCCCAAATCTGCGCATAATGCAGTCTTAATCCCGTTTTGGAAAATGGATTAGAATTCTTATTTATGAGCCTCAAATCGACATAATTATCACGTAAGGTTGAACGAAATTTGATTCTGCACACTTTTGTATTTCACGAAAATTTCGTAAATCGGACTTCTAGTGGGTCAAAAGTTGGGCCGAAGTCAGCAGGAAAAACCCACCTGATTAGTGCCGCGGGAAACCCTAATTTATTCCTAATTGGATTAGGACTTTGGTGTATTCTCTTGGGGAATAAAGTGAAGACTTGGAGGCTGAACTGGAGAGGAGACAGAGAGCTTACACACAGAGATTGGAGAGTCTGAGAGGGCTGAGAAGAGAACAGAAACATATTGCAGAGCCATTGGAGAACGAAGTCAGACGCATAATTCAGAAAGATGATGTCTTCTTCTTCAACAGTTGAAGCTTCTTCTTCTACCATGAGCGGCTAGTTCATCCACTAGGGTTTTGATGTAGCCCTAACAAAGCATCAATGGTTTGATTATTTTAATTATTGGGGACCTTTATATACATGCATAGATTGTGTAATTGTGAGGATTCTTATTATAGAATTGAGCAATAAAAGTCTTGTAAATTCAATCTCAATGATTTCTTATCTTGTCTTAGATATTTAGTTGTTGTTATTGAACTCAATCCCTCTTGTTTTCTGTAATCATGAGAGAGATTATTACACAATGGTAATCACTGAATATATTGTTATGAGCTTTGATGGATTATGCCTAGAGAAGATGAACCATACTGCACCCTAGATTAGAGTAGTTAGGCAGATGGCCCATGCCAATCGAAGATAGTCCATGGCTTAGCCTTAATCATATGTTATCTTCTTGACGGATGAAGGTGAGCTTGTAGCCACCGACACCACTTATGCATGATGTAATTCCCCTATAGTTGATTCAATTGACCATTGATTGTGGAGTTAGTGGTGAAGTCAAACACCCTAGGTTTCTCTCTTATTATCTTCACTATCTTGTTTACTTTGATTTATTTTATTTTATCTTTTTAATTAGTTTAAAAATCAGAATTCTTTTCTTATAAATTTAATTAGAATTAATTCCGTATTCCAACTCATCAGACCATAATCCCTGAGGTACGATACCCCTTTCGATAGCCCTATTCTGCAAGGAATTCGTTCTATTGCGAAGTGTGAAAATTTTTAATTGGTATACTTTTTGAGTCAAACTCACACATGAATCAATTTTTGGCGCCGTTGCCGGGGATTATCTATTTGATTGATTGGATTTTACAGAATTAGTTTTAATTGGATTTTTAGTTTAGGAAATTTTTATATTTTATTTTTAATTGTGTTTTTGTTTTCTTTTCAGGTGCTATTGGTAAATATATGCAAGGTCGTCGTTCTGTAGCTGATCCTTTGATACCTCTTGATCCGGAGCCTGAACGTACTCTTAGACAATAGAGGAACATCCATGTTGATACAATTGTGCAAGAGGAAGAATTAATTGAAGACATGGTAGAAGAGAGGAATAACAACCTTGTTCCTAATGCTGATGGAGAAAGAGCTAGACTGCTGAGGGACTACTATGTTCCTGAGACATATACCTCGCCAGCAGGTTTTCAACTGCCCAATGTCACAGCACAGAATTATGAGATCAAGTCCAGCATTATTCAGATGCTACCATCCTATTTTGGGCTGACTCAAGAAGACCCTTACAAGCATCTGGATGACTTCATTGAAGTGTGCTCAACTACAAAAATTCACAACTTCTCTGAAGATGCTTTCAGAATGAGACTTTTTCCATTCTCTCTGAAAGACAAAGCAAAGTATTGGTTCAACTCTCTACCGGCTGGTTCTATCACGACTTGGACTCAGATGCAACATGAGTTTCTCAAGAAGTATTTTCCGATAGGGAAGACCAATCAGTTCAGACGTGCTATCACTGGTTTCTCCCAACATGAGGGGGAACAATTTTATGAGACATGGGAAAGATTCAAGGACCTTCTTAGGAAGTGTCCCCATCATCAAGTTCCTAAGTGGCAACTAGTGCAGAGTTTTCATGAAGGGCTCACAGAAGCCAACAGACAGATGGTTGATGCGTCATGTGGAGGTACTTTTATGTTGAAGAGTGAAGAAGAGGCATGGACCTTATTTGAAAATCTTAGTGACAACTCTCTACAACATGTGTCATCTACTCGTTCTAGCAGACCTGCCACTACAAGGAAGACTGATGGGATTTTTTTGGTTGGTGCTTCAGAAGCTATACCAACTGATATTGATTTAATTGCACAGAAGGTGGCAGCAATCATGGCTGCCAATCAAACTCCTTCTGCTTCAAATTCTTCATTGCTAGGCCCTTGTGAATTTTGCTCTAATCCTATGCATAACATGAGCAATTGTCCTTCGGTGGGGTAATTTTCTAATATTCAACATGAGCAAGTTCAAGCTACTTTCACTGGACCAATGAATCCTCCACGAGGTAATACTTACAATCCCACATGGAGGAATCATCCTGGTTTTTCTTACAGTAACCAAGGGGTAGCAATGCAACCATCATATCAACCTAGGACTTTTGTGCCTCAACAGCAATATCAAACACAAAGTCCTATGGCCCAAAGAATTTTTACTATTGAAGACAAGCTGACACTTACCTTGTCTAAATTTGACAAGCTTGATTCTCTCATAGAGACAGTGCAAGCTACTGCAGCAACAGTACAATCTACAGTTCAGCTAGTGCACTCGCATTCTCAATCCATTGCCAAACTGGAATCTCAGTTTGGACAACTTGCTACTTCACTATGCAGAAGAGAAGAAGGGAAGCTCCCTAGTCAACCAATTGCTAATCCAAGAGGGATGCAAGCTTCCACAAGCAACCCACACCATGAGCAAGTTCAAGCCATTACCACTTTGAGAAGTGGGAAAATAATTGACAATAAGGTGGGTGAGAAGAAAGAAGAAGAAAAAGTGACCACAAGTCCAAGTGCTGAAATTCCTTATGAGCCCAAGGCTCCTTTCCCACAACATTTTCTTGAAGCATCTAAATTAGGGAAGCAAGGGGACAAGCTGCATGACATGATGGAGGTGTTTCGCCAAGTGAAGATTAATTTGCTACTCCTTGATGCCATCAAGCAAATTCCTCCTTATGCAAAATTTTTGAAGGACTTGTGCACTCAGAAAAGACGTTCTAAAAGCCATGTGCCAAAGAAAGTAATGCTGCCACAACAAGTAAGTTCAATAATTCAGCAGTGTACTCCTCCCAAGTACAAAGATCCTGGTGCTCCAACTATCTCATGTATTATTGGGGAGCACCATGTGGATAAAGCTCTTCTTGATTTGGGTGCAAGTGTGAATTTGCTACCCTATTCAGTTTACTTACAATTGGGCTTGGGAGATTTGAAGCCTACCTCGGTGGTATTACAATTTGTAGATAGATCAACAAAGCAACCCCGAGGAATCATAGAAGATGTGCTCATTAAAGTGGACAAGTTCTACTTTCCTGTTGATTTTATTGTGCTTGACACTGAGCCGGTTCACAATCTGAAGAGGCACATTCCAGTGATCCTTGGTTGACCTTTCTTAGCTACTGCTGATGCTTGCATAAATTGTAGGTCAGGAATCATGGATATTTCATTTGGCAATATGAATGTCAAGCTTAATGTGTTCAATGCTATCCAACACCCCCCAGATCAAAGTGATGTGTTCTGCATGGATGATATTGATGAATGTGTGGAGGAATTTGTTTCATCCTCTATATCTCGAAACTCCCTAGAGGTATGTAAGTCTTTTTATGACTTTGAGAACATTAATGATGAAGGGTTGTGTGAAGAAGTGCATGCTATGCTGGAAGTGGATGCTATTCAGAATACTTCACCATGGAAAATTCCAATTGAGCCACTACCTTCTCTATCTAGCACTCCCCTAGTGCCTTCATTGGAGTCCCCTCCAGAATTAGAATTGAAGCCCTTGCCTGACAAATTGAAGTATGTATTCTTGGGGGCACAGAAAACTCTTCCTGTTATAATTGCCTCTGATCTGACAGAAATTCAAGAGAAGAGCTTAGTAGAGGTTTTATACCAACATCGTGAAGCAATTGGATGGAGTGTTGCTGATCTTAAGGGCATTGATCCCTCAGTTTGCATGCACAAAATCCATTTGGAAGAAGGATGTAAGCCAACTAGAGAGGCACAGAGGCGACTGAACCCCAACATGAAGGAGGTGGTAAAGAAAGAGGTTGTCAAATTACTTGATGCAGGAATCATTTATCCAATTTCTGACAGCACGTGGGTGAGTCCGACACAAGTGGTTCCAAAGAAATCTGGTCTTACCATTGTCCCAAACTCTATGGGAGAGCTTGTTCCACAACGTACTACCACAGGTTGGCGTGTTTGCATTGATTACAGAAAGCTCAATTCTATGACAAGGAAGGATCACTTCCCTCTTTCATTCATTGATCAAATACTTAAAAGGTTAGCTGGTCAGAGTTATTATTGCTTTCTGGATGGCTACTCTGGTTATAACCAAGTAGCTATGGATCCGGAAGATCAAGAGAAGACAACTTTCACGTGTCCCTTTGGTACTTTTGCTTATCGTCGTATGCCTTTTGGATTATGTAATGCTCCAGCTACATTCCAGAGGTGTATGATGGCCATCTTTTCTGACATGGTGGAAAAATTCTTGGAGGTGTTCATGGATGACTTCTCTGTTTTTGGATCATCCTTTGAACACTGTTTGAGCAATTTATCACTTGTGCTTCAAAGGTGCCGAGAACGGAATTTGGTACTTAGTTGGGAGAAGAGCCATTTTATGGTGAAAGAATGTATTGTATTGGGTCATATTATTTCAGAGAGAGGCATTGAAGTTGATAAAGCAAAGATCGACCTAATTGCAACTCTGCCTCATCCAACTTCGGTAAGGCAAGTTCGATCTTTCTTAGGCCATGTCGGATTCTATAGAAGATTCATCAAAGATTTCAGTAAAGTGGCTCGACCATTGTGCCATTTGTTATCTAAAGATGTTCCCTTTATCTTTGATGAAGATTGTGTGAAAGCTTTTGAAAAGCTTTGGTCTCTGTTATCCTCTGCACCAATTATGCAGTCTCCAAAATGGGCTATACCATTTGAAATCATGTGTGATGCCTCTGATTATGCAGTGGGAGCTGTGTTGGGACAGAGAGAAGAGAAACGACCACATGTCATCTACTACGCTAGTAAGACTCTCTCTGATGCCCAACTCAATTATACAACCACAGAGAAAGAGCTTCTAGCTGTAGTGTTTGCCTTGGACAAGTTTCGTTCTTATTTATTGGGGTCCAAGGTGGTTGTTTACTCTGATCATGCAGCATTAAGACACTTATTGGTGAAGAAAGAAACTAAACCGCGTCTTATTCGATGGATTTTATTGCTGCAAGAATTTGATTTGGAGATAAAAGACAAAAAGGGGACGGAGAATGTGGTTGCGGATCATTTATCTCGAATCGAGTTTGAGCCGGTGATCGATGCATTACCTATTCGAGACTCATTCCCGGATGAGCAATTGTTTGAAATCACTTTGATGAAAGTTAATAGCCAAAGGTTGAAACATTGTGTGGAAGGATGTGTGCCAAGAAGAGACGTGGAGTCCGTCGACTTGACGGATCCCGTCTATCCGACTTAATCCCTTAGGAGAGTCAATCGTCTCCTACGAACGTTAAAATGTAGGTTCTGTATGTATTTCTATACTTTATTTCCTTTAGTTTTCTTTAATTTTAATTTTTAGTTTTAGTTTTCTTAAGTTTTTCTTCAATTCTAGTTGCATTTTAATGTTTTTTCTTCGAGTTTTTGATGTATAAGTTGCTTCCAGAGGATGCCAAGAGGTGTACCGAAGTATTCGGACTCAAGACGGGTGAAAAATAGTGCTCTCGGTCGACCTTGGGCGATGGAGACTCAAAAATATCAAGTCTTGGTCGACCTTGGGCGATGGAGGTCTAGCAGGGTACCAGAGGGGGGATCGATCGCCCCACAGAAGGGGGATCGATCGCCCAAGGATTTTTTAAAGGGGAACCCACCATCAGGTGGGTGATCGATCGCCCATCCTTGGGGGGATCGATCGCCCAAGCCCAAAACTTGGGCTGGCCGAGAATTCTCCTTATATATGGGCACCCACTCCTCCTATGTTGATACTACTTGCATCCTAAGCCTCTTTGAACTCCAATTCAAGTCCTACATCATCCGGAAAACTAATTTCTTCAATTAGTGATTATTATACAAGAATTCAACATTGATCATCATCAACTTCAACATCAAATTCGATCAAAAATCACTAGTCTCAAAGGAAGCTCTCACTTTTTCAAGTTCAACATCAAAGTAAGTGAAGTTTTTCTTTGAAGAAATTGTTCAAATCTTTTTGAGGGCTTTTGAAGGCCAAGTTTGGGGGATCAATTTGGTGCATTTACTTGTTCGATTTGGGTGGAAAAATTGCCGAAAAGAAGAGGTTGAAGGGTACAAGTTAATTGTGCACGCCAAGTGTTCGATTTAATTCCTCAACCACATTTTTTCTACTTCTATGGCACCAAAGAGAGCAAGTCACCAAGGTGCTTCAAGTTCACGTAATCCTCGCCGAGCGAGGCATGATCCGACCACAGGTTCTTCACGATCTCGCCGAGAAGGTATTCAAGAGAGATGGCATCCAAGGGCATTGAATTTTGAAACAACGTTTGACATAGCCGAACTTTATGGTATGTTTTCCGAGACACGATGGGGGATTTTTGACATCCGTCGTCATCGGTCGGCATCCATTTTTGTTCCACTCTCATCTACCATTTACCCGAGGCTTGTCAAGGTATTTTATCAGAACTTAATGCCGACACCTGATGAGCGGGATGTGCTTACTTCTTCCGTAGATGGAACAATAGTTCGGGTGGACATGTCATCCATTGCCATTGCCATGGGTTGTCCTCATGAATGCCCCGCTGATTTTATCTCATATCTATACTCCTTTACCCGATGAGTTGTCGGTAGGCAATGTGGTTGCACGATTGTGTGCCAACCAATTTTTCGGGCCGAAAAGGAATGCAGCTTCAAAGTCCTCAATGCCAAATCATTTATGGTTCCTTGACGTTGTTCTACTCAAGAATGTATGTCCAATTGGACATAAAATCGAAAGACGTCAGGAGTTCCTCAGAGCCTTATATGCCATACATTTTGGGCATTGGCTGTCATTCCCACAGATTATCTGGGGCCAGATGGAGAAATTCTATTCCAAAGTTATGGCTAAGGCACCAGACAGTGCAAGTGACTGGGAGTTTCCATTCCCTACTATTATTCACCAATTGCTTGTGTCATAGGGGTATGCAGTCCATGAGGACGAGCTTGCCTTTCCACGTGATCTTCATTCTGGCACACATGACTGGAACCTGAGTCGATCTCATATGCACCAGAGAGTCATAGCGGCGCCTGGTGAGGTATCTCGGTTGGCCCAGGGAGGAGAGCATGTAGATATACCACCACCGGTGGAAGATCCAGAGGAGATGGAGGCAGAGGAAGAGGAAGTGCTTGCATAGGCTGGTGGCCATGATTATCAATATTTAGAAGGGCAGATTGCTGGGTTGACAGCCCAGTTTGGCACCCTATAGACAGAGGTCTCCACACAGTTTGGTGCAATGAGAACAGAGATGGCGGATCACTTTCGTGACACTCGCCAAGAACAACTAGAGCTGAGGAGGATGATGCATGCACTGATGCGCCAAGCAAACTTGGATCCGGATGCTCAGTCACCACCACATCCTTGACAGGAAGGTAATCATCTTTTGTATTTTATTTTATTTTTAGCTTTTATTCTTCTATTTATTTTTTTTTAGTGAGATTTTTATTAAAAATATATATATATATATATATATAAATAAAAATGAAAAATGAAAAAATATTTTATTTTTTTTTTTAGGATTTTTCTCTTTCATATTTATTTTCACCCATATTATTTTACCTTGATCTTTGGGGTATAGTGGTTTGTTTTGCCAGGTTGAAACATCCAAGTTTGGGGGTGTGCTTGCATTGCCTTCGTACTAGTGATGTATTCTATTTTCTTTCCACTACTCCATGATCCCGGTAACATCGTTCTTACTCTTCTCTATGCTTTGATTGGTAGTACATTGAGGACAATGTACAGTTTAAGTTTGGGGGTGAGGCGATGCTTATTTTTGTGTGCTTTATTGCATATGGGGGGAAATTGGTGTGAAAATCTTTTTGTATTAGGATTTTATTTTATTTTATTTTCTTAATTTATTTTTATTTTATTTTGTTTTGTTTTTAGATAGAATGTTTTGACATTATTCAAAGGATTAATACCTTATGTAGGTGCATAACTTGCAATTTTTGAGTATGTTTTAAATTTTTGGAAACTATGGTTTAAATTAAGTGGTTTTAATCATAGTTTGCAATAACATGTTTGGAGTGATTGATTTTAGTTCTCTTACATGCACAGACACACTAGCATAATTTTATGGGGTATAAACTTTGGTTTTGAGTTATTGAGTTACATATGCTTGATATTAATTAGTATCTCTTGAGAATGAGTACCAATGACGTATTTTACTTGACTTCAATGAAAAAGAAAAAAAAAGAAAAAAAGTGATGAATAAGCAAATCAATTTGATCCTTTTCATGAGTAACCGGGCCTCTATGCCTCAGGAAGTACGGAGTGTTCGCGTCAAAAGTGAAAGGGTGAGAAAAGATGAGCATTGGTTGTCTTGATTTGTAGCCTGACTGATTCGAGTAATTAGGTCTTCGGGGTATCTTAAAGCCTAGTACCCTAAAGCCATCTGGTTTGGGAGTCACTGACTGAAAGCTTGCTACATGGATCTTTCAGAAAGCTTAATAAATCAAGACATTGCACAACCAATAAAGCAATGAAAAAAAAAGGGAATGAAAAGAGAAAAAAATGATGAAAAAGTCATGTATGCATGTTGGGAAGTATGAGTTCAATAAAGGGAGCTAGTGAGTTGAAAGGGTATGTGCCTTAATATATTCAGAGCTTGGTTATGCCACATGATATGATTGCTAGTTCACTTTACACGAGGGAGCTGGAGTTGATTATTTTGAGATATATTGATGTGAATTATGCATGGGGACCATTGATTTGAATTATAGAATTTGAAAGTTTGGAATTCTTCTTGAATGCAAGTTTGTAACTATGTATTGTAATCTTCTTTTTGAATTAATGTTGAAACAGAATTTTGAATGTTTGTGGGTAACATTTCTGGAAACCCTCACGAGACTATACTCGTCCACTAGGGGGAACCTAGGGGTTTAAAGGCTTGTTGCATATGCTAAATGCAATCGTTTCTCCCACGAAAGTGGAGTTGGGTAGTTTAGTTAGTATTTAGTAATTTCTTTTGTTTTAGTTTTATTTTATTCTATTGCTAAAGGACTAGCAATATGTAAGTTTGGGGGTGTGATCGGCGCTGAATGTTACGCATTCTAACCTCTTAACTTATGTATTTTATTCTCTTAGTGATAGATTATTTTGTGATTTTACTTTGTTTTAGTGTTTTCTGTATTTTCAGGGCCTTAATGATTATTTCAGTTAAAACCAAGTTTTTGGGCTTTTAAAGAAGACATCCAAGATGGTGAGATGAAGCCTGCATCAAGGAGATTCACTCAACCATTTATTTCAACTCAAATTAGCCCAAGAAAGAGGTCCAAGAGAATTACAGCAGCTTAAGAAGGTTTTGGGCCTAAAGCCCAAATCTGCGCATAATGCAGTCTTAATCCCGTTTTGAAAAATGGATCAGAAGTCTTATTTTCGAGTCTCAAATCGACATAATTATCCCATAAGGTTGAATGAAATTTGATTCTGCACACTTTTGTATTTCACGAAAATTCCGTAAATCGAACTTCTAGTGGGTCAAAAGTTGGGCCGAAGTCAGCAGGAAAAAACCCACCTGATTAGTGCTGCGTGAAATCCTAATTTATTCCTAATTGGATTAGGACTTTGGTGTATTCTCTTGGGGAATAAAGTGAAGACTTGGAGGCTGAATTGGAGAGGAGACAGAGAGCTTACACACAGAGATTGGAGAGTCTGAGAGGGCTGAGAAGAGAACAGAAACATATTGCAGAGCCATTGGAGAACGAAGTCAGACGCATAATTCAGAAAGATGATGTCTTCTTCTTCAACAGTTGAAGCTTCTTCTTCTACCATGAGCGGCTAGTTCATCCACTAGGGTTTTGATGTAGCCCTAACAAAGCATCAATGGTTTGATTGTTTTAATTATTGGGGACCTTTATATACATGCATAGATTGTGTAATTGTGAGGATTCTTATTATAGAATTGAGCAATAAAAGTCTTGTAAATTCAATCTCAATGATTTCTTATCTTGTCTTAGATATTTAGTTGTTGTTATTGAACTCAATCCCTCTTGTTTTCTGTGATCATGAGAGAGATTATTACACAATGGTAATCACTGAATATATTGTTATGAGCTTTGATGGATTATGCCTAGAGAAGATGAACCATACTGCACCCTAGATTAGAGTAGTTAGGCAGATGACCCATGCCAATCGAAGATAGTCCATGGCTTAGCCTTAATCATATGTTATCTTCTTGACGGATGAAGGTGAGCTTGTAGCCACCGACACCACTTATGCATGATGTAATTCCCCTATAGTTGATTCAATTGACCATTGATTGTGGAGTTAGTGGTGAAGTCAAACACCCTAGGTTTCTCTCTTATTATCTTCACTATCTTGTTTACTTTGATTTATTTTATTTTATCTTTTTAATTAGTTTAAAAATCAGAATTCTTTTCTTATAAATTTAATTAGAATTAATTCCGTATTCCAACTCATCAGACCATAATCCCTGAGGTACGATACCCCTTTCGATAGCCCTATTCTGCAAGGAATTCGTTCTATTGCGAAGTGTGGAAATTTTTAATTGGTATACTTTTTGAGTCACACTCACACACGAATCAGTGGCCAGGTCACTATAGGTCTGAGTGTCCACGCATACATTTGGCACAGACAGATAGACAGATTTATTTTCTTTGTCATCAAACTGGTCACATGAAAGTAGATTATCCTAAAGGACATGGTGAATAGGATATGATGGAGTCTCTTAACCGCACTGATCAGTTTTTGATGAGTCAACTTGACTCAGTGGTAATGCCACTGCCACCCCTACTAGCGTAGTCTGCTCAGGTTTTGCGCGCAAGTTTGAGGAGTCTTCCTAGTGTTTAGGACAGCAGTGCAGGTATAAGAGGACTCATCCATAGTGATTGAGGTATATCAGTGATCTCTGATTTATGAGTTATAACAATGATTTATACAATTATATTAGTTTGTATATCATGCGTTTGTGTTGCATGAGTTATGTTATGAGATTGATAAAACATGATGAGTTATATATATTTGAAAAAAATGCTTTTTTATTTAAGCATAGTCATTGTAACATGCTTTGTATTTAGAATGTTTTAATGTACGTTGCATGTCTAATTTTAGTATCCTAGTTTTGAGGATTTAATGAGTCAAACAGAGGTTTGAAATAGGTTGATTCCTGAGACTTGAGATATGTGAGTTATACTAGACTCAGGTTGTATGAACCTAGGGATAGTGGGAAAGGGTTGAGATATTTTGATGTTTTCCATACAGAGATTTTGAGAATGGATTAGAGTTAGAGATATCAGTCCTTGTATATGTTAGGGACTTAATGTGTGTAGTCCATCAGCTCTATACCACAATAGACAGTTGGCATTATGATTAAGAGGGACAAAAATGATATGTTATCAGGGTTGGACTAGCGGGAAGGAACGGCCTGGCCAGCCATTTCTCTTCGATTAGTAGTTCTCTTACAATGTGTAAGGTCCAAGTGATTGTCGAATTGATTCGATGAGTATTGGAAGATAAGGAAATGAAATCCGAATGTTATGAGTTTAGCAAGTTTTACTCATAAATGGGTGTATGATTGAGATCGTGATGATAAGAGTAGGTTAATTTAAACCACTCTTAAGGTTGTGAGTTCCCACACATGATAGAGTACTTAAGGGAACATGTGAGATTCCTGGAAGGTTACAGACTTTCGGATGATCATTGTGGTATTGTCATTCAGATGCAATTTTATCTATTGACACATCAGTTGGAGGATCGATCTTATATAAAAGCAATTTTGTCTATTGACCCATTCATTATTGAGACCTTTGTCATTTAGGTATAGTCTTGTCTATTGACAAAGTAGTGGTGACTTTAGGCGCAGTCTCGCCCATTGTCCCATTTGGGTGGTGTTATCAATTAGACGCAGTCTTGTCTATTAGCACACCAATTGAGGATTAGAGGCGTATGGACGCAGTCTTGTCTATTAACCTAACATTTAAATACAGTTTTGTCTATTGACACAGGTTAAGGTGACCCTAGACGCAGTCTTGTCCATTGTCACATTTGTGGGTGGTGTTATCAATTAGACGCAATCTTGTCTATTGGCACACCAATTGAGGATTGGAGTCGTATGGATGTAGTCTTGTCTATTGACCTAATCATTGTCATTTAGGCACAGTCTTATCTATTGACACAGGTGATGGTGACCCTAGACGCAGTCTTGTCTATTGTCATATTTGTGGTTGGTGTTGGTGTTGTCGCTTCGACACAAATTTGTCTATTGGCACATCAGTGGTGGGGGTCACTGTTTTGTCTATTGGCCCATCTATTGTTGATTGGTTGTCATCACCATAGATGCAGTTTTATCTGTGGACACAAGCCTGGATATTATGATTTTAATTGAGGGGCAGTTGGGCCCATTTGACACACCTGGTGTGTGCTTGTTGTTATTGAGGCATAACTTTGTTTATTGACACACTTGTTGAGGTGAGATTTTCATGATGAAAGACAGTTTAGTCTATAGATGTATCATCATGGGTAGTGAGACCCTGCGAGATTGAGTTTTGATTGACATATGATTTTTGATTCCATTTTGGGACATGACTAGTTTAAAAGTTATGAGAGGTGATGATAAGAATATCATTGGATTTAGTTGAAGCTTCTTTTTCTACCATGAGCGGCTAGTTCATTTACAAGGGTTTTGATGTAGCCCTAACAAAGCATCAATGGTTTGATTGTTTTAATTATTGGGGACCTTTATATATATGCATAGATTGTGTAATTTAGAAGATTCTTATTATAGAATTGAGCAATAAAAGTCTTGTAAATTCGGTTTCAATGATTTCTTATCTTGTCTTAGATATTTAGTTGTTGTTATTGAACTCAATCTCTCTTACTTTCTGTGATCATGAGAGCGATTATTACACAATGGTAATCACTGAATATATTGTTATGAGCTTTGATGGATTATGCCTAGAGAAGATGAACCATACTGCACCCTAGATTAGAGTAGTTAGGCAGATGGCCCATGCCAATCGAAGATAGTCCATGGCTTAGCCTTAATCATATGTTATCTTCTTGACGGATGAAGGTGAGCTTGTAGCCACCGACACCACTTATGCATGATGTAATTCCCCTATAGTTGATTCAATTGACCATTGATTGTGGAGTTAGTGGTGAAGTCAAATACCTTATATTTCTCTCATATTATCTTCACTTTCTATTTTTTATTTTGTTTTATTTTATTTTACTTTTTAATTAGTTTAGTTTAAAAATCAGAATTCTTTTCTTTTAAATTTAATAAGAATTAATTTCGTGTTCCAACTCATCAAACCATAATCCCTGAGGTTCGACGCCCTTTTCGGTAGCCCTTTTCTACAAGGAATTCGTTCTATTGCGAAGTGTGGTAATTTTTAATTGATACACTTATTGAGTCACACTCACACACGAATCAAGAGCTTGAGCGCTTTAAATAAAGGGATCGAGCGCTTTCACTCCCGTAACTAAGCCTCCAAGTCTTTTACAAGGGCGATTGAGTGCCGTAAAAAGCGATCGAGCCCTGTTAATACAGAAGCTAAAATTCAGTAACCTGTACTTGAACACTTTTCCACCTAACTTCAAATTCAAATATCTCACAAACCATAAGTTCATTTGACTTGAGATTTCGCATGGATCATCCTCAACATGTCTAGTTTCTAACCTAATTTAAATCACCTAATAATTCAACTCACAACCCGATTACACACAAATCAACGGGCTTAGACTAGATTATGAAGTCTTGCACAAAAACATGCATATCTTACTCAATTTAAATCCAACCAATGTCCATAACTTATCAAACTGAAGCTAATACAATTTCCTTTCTAAACATAAAATTCCATTCACACCTTGAACACAAAAATGGACAACTCTGGGCACGTGTCCCCCCAATGACTATTATTGTCACTTAAAACATTCATACAACATGCATAACATATTCATGCATGGTCCTTTCAATTCTCATATCCCATACATCCTTTTCATTTCATTCCTAACTCACTTACTTGAGAATTATCCATACATAGAATTATAACATAAGAAGAGATCTTCACTTTACATCCCATACATTCCAAAACTTAAGTTTGGTTCAAGAATAAATCCCAATATATATGGATTTTCATATTTATAGTCATTACAAGAATTCATGCATAAGATTCAAAATGCAACAAATTCTACCATGACTACAGCCGGATAATTACCATGCCACAAGCCGGCACAGATAGCCACAAGGTACACAATATCCAAAAGATCATCATACTCCAATTGAGTTCCTAAATCGCCCATAAGAACTATGAAGTCCCTGTCATCATCCTTGACACATAACCTGAGAAATGTTGGGGGGAACGAGGTGAGCACCACGGCGGCTCAGTAGAGATACCCTACCTAAGTGCCAACTCGACGCCGACCTACATGAATGCAAGTCATGGCATCCCTATCGGCTACATGGCATATGCTAGAGCATTTAGACATACATAGAATATTTAACACGTGAGCAACATTATGAAATGAATGCTTTCAAGCGATGCATGTTTAACTCGACAACCTAGACCACACACACACCAGTGGTTCATGATTTGTCAAAACTCCAACAAAAGAGACCTGGGAGGGCATACTCCGAAGCTCCATGTCACATTTTCAATGAAAAAATCTCTTTGGAATATTTTATCATACACCATGTATGCAACATGTTCATGGATGATGTTAACACCACAAGCATCACCAAATAATAAAATTTAGCATACATTTACAAGGCTCTACACTTTGGCATCAAATTACATGCTCAAGAAACACCAAATCATGCTTTTCACAAAATATTTACCACAAAGCTGCATACATGTCATACGTATATCAACTCTATAACATGTAATACACATAAATCACATTTTTATCATACAATCATATAACAAATGTAACAAGGAGAGGGAAACTCAACCTCCTACCTTTACCTAGCATGTTAACCCCCAAAAAATCCACAATTCAACCTATAAAATTGACACTTAGGGAGGAAGAGATACCCCTACCTTAAAATCCAAGCTTGTTTATTGAAAACCCAAATTTCACCAAGCTTCAAACTCCTCAAATGGCAACTTTTCACCTATCAAAACGAAGAGGAGAGTGAGGGGAGCAACTTTAATTCTTGGCTCCACCCTCAAATCTTACTTTTAGACCCTCAAATTTTAGAGAGAATGAGAAAGAGAGAACTTGTAGAGAGAGAGAATAGGAGCCGGATGTTGAGAGAGAGAGAGAAGTGAAAATCTGATTTCTTTTTCCTCCTTACACATATATATATCATATATTTCCTCCTTTGCAACTAAACCCTCCATCTTTCCATAATTAGCTCCTTGTAATGGTCTATTTGCACTTATTTGCACAACTAACATTTTCTCTCTTTTCAAAACTTCACTTACGCCCTTAAACTTACATCCATACCCTCATGGCACTCTCAAGTGTTCGTAGTTACCTCCCGGTTTACCCAGATCCATTCTGATCCCACACTCGCAACCAAAAACGTAAAAAGGATTATTTAAATCTACTAAGCACATCATTAAGCGACTAGTCATGCTTAAAAGTCACCGACTCGTAATTATAATTCAAAAAAAAAATTTTGGGTTGTCACAACCTCCCCACCTTCAAGAAATTTCATCCTCGAAATTAGCATAGTCAAGGCCTTTCCAAGACCAATCCATACTGGATGCTATTCTTGCCAATAATTGTCACTTTCTTTTTCCATATACCCTAGGCGCTACACTTGTAACATCTAACTCATAACACTTAAGTCTGACACAATCAGTGTGTCTCAACTGCCCTAAGGCAAAATAACCATTTCCGTGACATGGCTGAGTGACTCCTAAGCCCATGTACGATTCACTTTCAAAATCCCCGAAGCACTTGCTTCCTTGAGTCCACGGTCTCTACCTCAAGACCTATCTAGTCCATCTCCATCTTTAATCCAAGGTAATATCCTCGACTAATCATACCAATCACTCACAGTGATACTTCCCTATAATACGGGATCATCAATACTCTGTATCATTCCATCATTGTCAAATATGACTCTCAATCTGATATACTATTCCCGAGCTTAGTCCAATATCCTGGGCATCATCGCAACACAAACCACATCAATCCAGTGCACATCACAAGCGCACTCACTAGCAAGGCACATGACAGTGCACTCGCCGATACAAACCACATAAGCGGTGTACTTGCCGCAGCAAGCCACATAACTCTGCCCAGTCTCATAAACTACAACCCATTGGAATCCAATGTCAAGCCTAAGATCTTACATCCCACTAATTTCACAATCTCGTCACTCAAAAGGAGAACTATTTTCCATTTTTATCTTTCACACCAAGGAACCAATTGAAAGTTAAAGAGAATTTCTTTCATATTAGCACTTCACTTTAGATAAGCCTTACCAACGAGAGTTCGAGGTCACCTACAGTAGCCAAACAGCAGCCATACAGTGGCCGCAGCCCACGACGTCCACCTTTTCCCTCTCATAGAAGAAATTATCCTTACTTCAGACACCACATGTCAGGGTTCTAACCGACCATCAACTTATCCTTTACTTAACCATTAAGGTTCTAGTTATCACATCACACACTTGACTCTACATTCTACGAAGTTGCCAATTGTGAGTATACCTCAAATGACGTCCAGACATCTCCAAAATTGTAGTACAATTAACACATCGTAACTACCACAACCAACTCATTTTCCAATCAACCTACTTTCTAGAAATTCATCCTCCATGAATTATAATTTCTAATTACTCACACCAGACAATATCGTGTTCACAATCCAACTTACACATCTCACATGTGGCCTAAGGCCAACGTTTCTAAAGAATTATTAACTCAATCCTTAACTAGTCCAATCACATTTCCAAAATGTGTAGAATCGTTACTCTCTTAGTCTCATAACTGATCCATGGATCTTTTCATTCTCACTAGTACCACAAGGTACGATTCACAAGAAACATATTCTACTGCTCGCATATCACTTCTTTTTCTCAGTTAACAACTAACCAAGACAAATTCAACGATATTCTCATCATCACTTCTCATAACATTTAAACTAGTCATGTCCCAAAATGAAATCAAATCCCATATGTCAATCAAAACGCAACCTCTCAGGGTCTTAGTACCTATGATGATACATTTATAGACTAAACTGTCTCTCATGGTAAAAATCTCACCTCAACAAGTGTGTCAATAGACAAAGCTGCGCCTCAATGACAACAAGCACACACCAGGTGTGTCAAATGGGCCAAACTGCCCCTCAATGAAAATCACACTATCCAAGGTTTTGTCCATAGACAAAACTGTATCTATGGTGATAACAACCAATCAATAATAGGTGGGCCAATAGACAAAACTGCGTCCCCCACCACTGATATGCCAATAGACAAATCTGCGTCTAAGCAACAACACCAACCACAAATGTGACAATGGACAAAACAGCATCTAGGGTCACCATCACTCATGTCAATAGACAAAACTGCGCCTAAATGACAATGATTAGGTTGATAGACAAAGCTGTATCCAAACAACTCCGATCCTCAATTGGTGTGCCAATAGACAAAACTGCATCCAATTGACAACATCGCTCAATTAGGACAATGGATAAAACTGCACCCAGAGTCATCACCACCTTGTTAATAAATAAAATTACGCCTGAATGACAAGAATTTCAATTAATGTGTCAATAAACAAATTTGCGTCTAAACGACAACACCACCACAAATTTGACAATGGCCAAAACTGCATTCAGGGTCACCATCACCTGTGTTAATAGATAAAACTACGTATAAATGACAAGGGCCTTAATAATGGATGGGTTAATAGACAAAACTACGTCCATATGAGACTGATCTTTCAACTGATGTGTCAGTAGACAAAAATGCGTCCCACTGACAACACCACAATGATCATCCCAAATTCTGTAACTGTCCAAGAACCTCACATGTTCCCTCAAGTACTCTATCTTGTACAGGAACTCACAACCTCAAGAGTGGTTTAAACTAACCTACTCTTGTCATCACAATCTCAATCACACACCCATTTATGAGGAAAACTTGTTATACTCACAACACTCAGATTTCATTTCTCTATCCGCCAATACTCATCGAATCAATTCCACAATCACTTAGACCTGACACATTGTAAGAGAAGTATTAATCGAAGAGAAATGGCTGGCCAAGCCATTTCTTCCCACTAGTCCAACCCCGACGACATGTCTTTCTTGTCCTCCTTACTCTCGATCCCACTGTCCATTCTATCATAAAGCTAATGGACTACAAATATTAGGTCCCTAATATGCACAAGGACTAATATATCTAACTCTAATCCATTCTCAAAAATCTCTGTATGAAAAATATCAAAATATCTTAACATTTCCCCACTAGCATTGGTTCATACAACCTGAGTCTAGTATGACTCACACATCTCAAATTTCATGAATCAACCTATTTCAAACCTCAGTTTGACTCATTAAATCCTCAAGACTAGGATATTGAAATCAAATACGCAATGTATATTAAAACATTCTAGATACAAAGCATATTACAACAACTACACTTAAACCAAAAGCATGCTTCTCAAATATATACCACTCATCATTCTCTATTAATCTCATAACATAACTTATGCAGCACAAACTCATGATATGCAACTTAGTATACTTGCATAAATCATTGTTATAACTCATAAACCAGAGATCACTAACATACCTGAATCACTGTGGACCAGTCCTCTGGACTGTTGTCATGCACCACTAGGAAGATTCCTCATACTTGCTTTCAAAACCTGAACAGACTACACTAACGCGGGTGGCAGCATTGCCACCAAGTCAAGCTGACTCGCCAAAAACTAATTGGTGCAATTGAGAGACTCTGTCCTACCCTGTGCACCCTGTCTTTGAGGACAATCCACTTTCATATAACCAGTCTGATGACAGCGGTAACAAATCTTCCTATCTGCTGGTGCCAAATGTATGCGAGGACACTCAGACTTATAGTGACCCGACTGCTGACAATGATGGCACACTCTCCTTGACCTGATTGACTGTACTGACATGGAAGTTGTAGGCACTGAATGTGTCACCTACTGTCCCACTAATCCTTCAGATTAATAAGAATCCTCTTTTTGTTTCTTCTTTGGCTGACTGATTTGTGTGTGAGTGTGACTCAATAAGTGTATCAATTAAAAATTATCACATTTCACAATAGAACAAATTCCTTGCAGAATAGGGCTATCGAAAGGGGTGTCGAACCTCAAGGATTATGGTCTGATGAGTTGGAACACGGAATTAATTCTAATTAAATTTAAGAGAAAAGAATTCTGATTTTTAAACTAAATTAATTAAAAAGTAAAATAAAATAAATCAAAGTAAATAGAAAGTAAAGAAAATATGAGAGAAATATAAGGTATTTGACTTCTCCACTAACTCCACAATCAATGGTCAATTGAATCAACTATGGGGGATTACATCATGCATAAGTGGTGTTGGTGGCTACAAGCTCACCTTCATCCATCAAAAAGATAATATATGATTAAGGCTAAGTCATGAACTATCTTCGATTGGCATGGGCCATCTGCCTAACTACTCTAATCTAGGGTGCAGTATGATTCAGCTTCTCTAGGCATAATCAATCAAAGATTTTAATGATATATTCAGTGATTACCATTGTGTAATAATCACTCTCATGTTCATAGAAAATAGGAGAGATTGAGTTCAATAACAACAACTAAATATCTAAGATAAGATAAGAAATCATTGAGATTGAATTTACAAGACTTTTATTGCTCAATTCTATAATAAGAATCGTCTAAATTACACAATTTATGCATGTATATAAAGGTCCATAATAATTAAAACAATCAAACCATTGATGCTTTGATTGGGCTACATCAAAACCCTAGTGGATGAACTAGCCGCTCATGGTAGAAGAAGAAGCTTCAACTATTGAGGAAGAAGGCATCATCTTCATGAATTATGCGTATGACTTTGTTTTCCAATGACTCTGCAAAATATGTCTTCTATTCTGTCCAAAGCTTTCTCAGACTGTCCAATCTCCCTCTAACTCAGCCTCCAATCTTCACTTTATGTCCCAAGAGAATACACCAAAGTCCTAATCCAATTAGGAATTAATTAGGTTTTCCTGCGGCACTAATCAGGTGGGCTTTTCCTACTGACGTTCAGCCCAACTTTTGACTCACTAGAAGTCCGATTCACGGAATTTTCATCAAATACAGAAGTGTGCAGAATCGAATTTCATTTAGCTTATACAAAAATTAAGTTGATTTGAGGCCCGAAAATAATACTTCTGGTCCATTTTCCAAAATGGGATTAAGACTGTATTAAACGCAGATTTTGGCTTCAGGCCCGAAACCTTCTTAAGCAACTGTAATTCTCTTGGACCTCTTCCTTGGGCTGATTTGAGTTGAAATAAATAGTTGAATGGATCTCCTTGATGTAGGCTTCATCTAACCATCTTGGGTATCTTCTTTAAAAGCCCAAAATCATGATTTTAACTGAAATAATCATTAAGGCCCTGAAAATACAGAAAACACTAAAATAAGGTAAAATCAAAAAATAATCTATCACTAAGAGAATAAAATACAAAAGTTAAGAGGCTAGAATGCGTAACATTCAATGCCTATCACTGACTCTTAGGAGAATCACGTATTTTCTCATCTTGTATCCTCTTATTATCATTACTAAGCTCTTCTGCTATTAGTCCCCTTTCCACCACTACAGCATAGCTTATCAATCCCAGAATTCTAACTCTATCTCACAAATAGGGTCAGAGACCTCCTATGAACTGTTTGATCTTCAGCTCTTCCATTGGAATCATCTCTTTCACAAATCGAGTCAAAAAGGTAAATATAATCTCATACTCCATCACTATCATTGTTTTTTGAGTCAAGTTGAAGAACTCTCTCCTCATACTGTCCTTCACCGTTACCGAAAGTATTTCTCGAAGAATAACGCTTCGAATATATTCCAGTCCATTACTTCAATATCATGACAGTCCGCAGTGGACTTCCACCAACCCTTGGCCTCACCCTTAAGATAATGGGTGGCCACTTTCACCTTCAAGTTCTCTTCTACCTCAAGTAAGGTAAGGAGTTCGACCATCTCATCTATCCAATTCTCAGCCACCATAGGGTCAAACCCTCCAGTGTACGATGTCGGATTATGCTTCCTAACATGCCCCAAGGTCAACATCATCCTACTAGGACAGTCTCCTCTTGTGCTTGATTCGTGTGTGAGTGTGTCTCAATTATAATTACCACACTTTGCAATAGAACGAATTCTTTGCAAAATAAGGTTATCGAAAGAGGTGTTGAACCTCAAGGATTATGGTCTGAATGAGTTGGAATACAGAATTAATTCTAATTAAATTTAGAAAGAGAAGAAATCTGATTTTTATATTTAAACTGATTAAAAAGAAAAATAAAATAAAACAAAGGAAAATAGAGAGTGAAGATAATATGAGATAAATCTAGGGTAATTGACTTCACCACTAACTTCACAATCAATGGTCAATTGAATTAACTATGGAGAATTATATCATGCATAAGTGGTGTCGGTGGCTATAAGCTCACCTCCATCCGTCAAGAAGATAACATATGATTAAGGCTAAGTTATGGACTATCTTCGATTAGCATGGGCCATCTGCCTAACTACTCTACTCTAAAGTGTAGTATGGTTCATCTTCTCTAGGCATATTCCATCAAAGCGTTTAATGATATATTCAATTAAAACTATTGTTTAATAATCACTCTCATGATCACAGAAAACAAGAGGGACAAGTTCAATAACAACAATCAAGTATCTAAGACAAGATAAGAAATCATTGAAACTGAATTTATAAAACTTTTATTACTCAATTCTATAAGAAGAATCCTCTAAATCACACAATCTATGAATGAATACAAAAATCCCCAATAATTAGAATAATCAAACCAGTGATGTTTAGTTAGGGCTACATCAAAACCCTGGTGGCTGAACTAGTCGCTCATGGTAGAAGAAGAAGCTTCAACGGTTGAGAAAGAAGACATTATCTCCATGGAAGTATTGATACACCTTGTTCTCCAATGATTCTCCATTCCAAAAGCTCTTCAAAGCTACTACCAAGCCTCCTCAATAGTCCCAATTCATCACTTTTAATAGCCAAGAGAATATGAAGAATTTCCACCTAATTAGGAGACAATTAGGGTTTCCCGTAGCCCCTAATCGGGTTGAATTTTCTACTGACTTTTGGCCCAAAGTTTGACCTAGTAGAAATCCGATTCGTGAAATTCATGTGAAATACAAAAGTGTCCAGAATTGAATTTCGTTCAACCCTAATGGGAATTGAGTTAATTTGGTGCTTGGAAATAAGAGTTTCGGGCCGTTTTCCAAAATGGGATTAAAACTGTATAATGCACAAAATTGGATTTCAGCCCGAAATACCCTTCAGCAGTTATAATTCTCTTGAGCCTCTTCCTTGGGCTGATTTGAGTTGAAATAAAGAGTTGAATGGATCAATTTGATGTAGGCTTCATCTAACCTTCTTGAATGTCATCTTTAAAAGCCCAAAATTATGGTTTTAACTGAAATAATCATTAAGGCCCTGAAAATATAGAAAACACTAAAACGAAGTAAAATCACAAAATAATCTATCACTAAGAGAATAAAATACGCAAGTTAAGAGGCTAGAATGCGTAACATTCAATGCCGATCAGTGCTTCCCTAGCAATTTGTCGCATGGTCGCAACCATATCACTCATAACTTGCTTTCCACTCATATGGATTGTATCTGCCCCTTCGTGAACTCTCCGTGGTGGCATCATGCTATATAAACAACAAGAAGACACTTAAATCTCAAATCAAGTCATATAAAATCACATGTTTACTCTCAACATGTAAACATCAAATCATATTTTCATATGACACTATATATCCAATACAATTCTTAAGTCAAAGTCTTTAGCCTCAAATAAACACACATTAAATTCTCACATTCATCGAAAATAATCAAACAAGTCATAGGTCAACATACAATCCCAATCAAACACGTGATTGGACTTCACCCTTCTTCCTTAGTTATTCGAACCCAATTGTTCAAATCGTCAAACCCCTTTCAAACTTCAAAATGTAGTTCAACCTATCCCCATCGTCCCGAGGTATTCAAACCCGGCTAAGCTCTGACACTAAGTTGTCATGCCCCGATTTCTGTTCTTCAAAAATCGAGGGTGACTCATACTTATCATCCCTACCCTATCCACAATCACTCTTTAATATAACGCTCTGATACCAAGTTGTCATGCCCCGATTCTCCCGACTCTTGGGAAACTAGAGGTTAACCCGTCCATTAGTCCCAATGGACTTTTTTACCCTCTATAAGGTACCATACTTTGATATCATTCTATCGCGCCCCGATTCTTGAGAACCGAGGTGGGTCCGTCTATTAAGACCTAATGAACATATTAACCTCTATTTACCATAGAATCTTAATCACATACATACACATGTATATATATACACATATACAACTTAACAGCAACTACTCCTAATGGACCTCAACCATAGAACCCTTCAAATTGGTTCTATCCCACAACTACGGATATGAAACTCCTTGTAAGTTTCATATCATGGCCTAAAAATGGAACCATTGGAAATAGGGTTCAAAAAAACTCAATTTCAAAAAAAGAATTGTCTAATTTTGATTTGAAACGAAGAAGATATGCCCATTAGAAGGGCGATCGAGCGCTGTTAATATAAAAGCTAAAATTCAGTACCCTGTACTTGAACACTTTTCTACCTGACTTCAAATTCAAATATCTCACAAACCATAAGTTCATTTGACTTGAAATTTGGCATGGATCATCCTCAACATGTCTAGCTTCGAACCCAATTCGAATCACCTAATAATTCAACTCACAACCCGAATTACACACAAATTAACAGGCTTAGACTAGATTATGAAGTCTTGCACAAAAACATGCATATCTTACTCAATTTAAATCCAACGAGTGTCCACAACTTATCAAACTGAAGCTAATACAATTATCCTTCTAAACATAAAATTCCATTTACACCTTGAACTCAAAAATGGACACTTCTGGGCACGTGTCCCCCCGATGACTATTATTGTCACTTAAAACATTCATACAACATGCTTAACATATTTTATGCATGGTCCCTTCAATTCTCATATCCCATATATCCTTTTCATTTCATTCCTAACTCACTTACTTGAGAATTATCCATACATAGAATTATAACATAAGAAGAGATCTTGACTTTACATCCCATACATTCCAAAACTTAAGTTTGGTTCAAGAATAAATCCCAATATATATGGATTTCCATATTTATAGTCATTACAAGAATTCATGCATAAGGTTCAAAATGCAACAAATTCTATCATGACTACAGCTAGATAATTACCATGCCACAAGCCGGCACAAGGTACACAATATCCAAAAGATCATCATACTCCATCTGAGCTCCCAAATCGTCCATAAGAACTATGAAGTCCCTGTCACCATCCTTGATGCATAACCTGAAAAATGTTGGGGGGAGCGAGGTGAGCACCACGGCGGATCAATAGAGATACCCCAACCCCACCTAAGCGCCAACTCAACGCCGACCTACATGAATGCAAGTCATGGCATCTCTATCGGCTACATAGCATATGTTAGAGCATTTAGACATACATAGAATATTTAACACGTGAGCAACATTATGAAATGAATACTTTCAAGTAATGCATGTTTAACTCGATAACCTAGACCACACACACACCAGTGGTTCATGATTTGTCAAAACTCCAACAAAAGAGACCTGGGCAGGCATGCTCTGAAGCTCCATGTCACATTTTCAATGAAAAACTCTCTTTGGGACATTTTATCAAACACCATGTATGCAATATGTTCATGGATGATGTCAACACCGCAAGCATCACCAAATAATGAAATTTAGCATACATTTACAAAGCTCTACACTTTGGCATCAAATTACATGCTCAAGAAATATAAAATCATGCTTTTCACATAGCATTTACCACAAAGCTTCATACATGTCATACGTATATCAACTCTATAACATGTAATACACATAAATCACCTCTTTATCATGCAATCATATAACAAATGCAACAAGGAGAGGGAAACGCAACCTCCTAACTTTACCTAGCATGTTAACCTCCAAAACACCCATAATTCAACCTATAGAATTGACACTTAGGGAGGAAGAGATACCCCTACCTCAAAATCCAAGCTTGTTTGTTGAAGACCCAAATTGCACCAAGCTTCGAACTCCTCAAATGGCAACTTTCCACTGATCAAAACAAAGAGGAGAGTGAGGGGAACAACTTTAATTCTTGGCTCCACCCTCAAATCTTACTTCTAGGCCCTCAAAATTTAAAGAGAATGAGAAAGAAAGAACTTGTAGAGAGAGAGTAGGAGCCGGATGTTGAGAGACAGAGAGAAGTGAAAATCTAATTTCTTTTCCCTCTTTACACATATATATATCATATATATCATATATTTCCCCCTTTGCAACTAAACCCTCCATCTCTCTATAATTAGCTCCTTGTTATGGTCCTTTGCACTTATTTGCAAACTAATATTTTCTCTCTTTTCAAAACTTCACTTACGCCCTTAAAGTTACATCCATACCCCCACGCCACTCTGAAGTGTTCGTAGTTACCTCCCGGTTTACCCGGATCCATTCCGATCCCACACTCGCAACCAAAAACGTAAAAAGGATTATTTAAATCTACTAAGCACATCATTAAACGACTAATCATGCTTAAAAGTCACCGGCCCGTAATTATAATTCAAAAAAAAAAAAAATTGGGTCGTCACATGCACACTCCGATACATGCTTATGCCTTGTACCAATCTATAGTTATTTCGGGCTACTAACTCATTTGGTTACAACCCTCTTGCGCAAGTTTGAGGTCTTTTCACCCCGGAAGATATTTTTTCCCTCTACTTTCTACATGAGTCACTATCCGAGATTCTTCCCCATATGCCAAACATATCACATTTAGCACAAATACATACACACATTTTTGATGCAATAGCACCCATATCATACCCTAAGTTCATATCTAACATATCTTGCAATGAACCACAATCGACACATACAAATCAATCTTTTCTCATTAAAATTAGGTAAAATTATTCAAGTTGAAATTAGGATTCCAACACATAACCCAAAATCTCATATATGCAATATATGTCCCATAAAGCATATACATACAATTCAAGAATTTTAAATTACAATTTAGTCATTTTCTATCAAAGAAAACA
The DNA here is from genome assembly GCA_026545225.1 of Cornus controversa. Lineage (NCBI taxonomy): Eukaryota > Viridiplantae > Streptophyta > Magnoliopsida > Cornales > Cornaceae > Cornus > Cornus controversa. The sequence continues at coordinate 33,628,642 of CM048845.1, read as the reverse complement.
TAAATAACATCATTTAAATCATAATTTCTATCATAAAGCCTCCAATATTCATATATAACATGAAAATATCAATTTTATGCATATAATTTGAAATAAAACTTGTATTGAAAAATACAACACACACCTCCTACCTCAAGAGATGAAAAATCAAGTTAAACCTCAAATTCACCAAATCAAAATTCACCCTAACCTAGCTTTGTTCGGATTAAATTGACATCCTCACCACGTAGAACGAACTTTTCTCTTCGGCACCTTTCGAATCAAGCCCTTAGGTCTTCAAAACCTAGAGGGAAGATAGAGAAAAAAAATGGAAGAGAGAAGAGAGATTTTTGGCTGTTTAGAGAGAGAGGAATGGCTGAAAATATCTGAGTTTTGACATTTGTAAACCCTAGAGTGCAAAATAACGAGAACGCCCCTAAGTCACTTAACGTACCTCCTCGACCTCCATTTTTGAATTCGAAAATGGCTACAGCCTTGAAATCTACTCCTTATTTCTTCTAACATTTCAAATGGTCTAAAACCAAAATTAAATATTTCAAAAAAAAAATTTAATTTCTCTGGCCCACCTGACCTGCGTCCCGAGCCCCGCCGAGCCGAAAATCTCAAAATGAGCTAAATAACTTGGAAACTTCCTGGACCTCAAAACAAGTTTTCACACATGTATTTCAATATTAAAACACTTGTCATATCATTTAAAATCCCCTCTTAAAAATTAAATAATAAAGAAAAAAGAAAATCGGTCAAAAATTAACTCGATCTATAAACTAAATTGACATTTTGTTTGTTAAATTAATATTTAATTATATTTAATCTTCATGCCTTCATTTTTTATATAAACACATAAACACATAACATGTAAAAATGTTATCAAATAACCACATAACGTGTGCACTCATGCCAATTAAGTCATATCTATCTAATGTCATCAGCTAAGTTACATCTATCCAACATCCTTAGGTTTTTGAACTAATCATTATGATATTAAGCTATCAACCAACAAACTGTTCCAAATCTACACATGATTCGACCCTTCCCTGGGTATGCAATCCTAGTTAGCTCTAACAATAAGCTATCAGCCAATTCACTATTTGCCCCTTACCTATCATCCATAGGTATTCCAACCTAGTGCTCTGATACCAAGCTGTCACGCACCAAAATTCAAGCCACTGGAAGTCCCCCGATCTGAGCCCAAACTCCAAGTTTCTTAAGGTGCCACGCTCGCCCAGTCACTAACCCCATGACCCCGAGTGAGTGCAACAAACACTACTCTGTCACCCTCGGCTCCTATCCAAATCACCAAGACCATCTCTCACGGAAGCTTATCTAGTTTACCCTAAGCTCTTATATGGAACACTTAGGTTCTAATCTCACTTTTCATTCATATAACTTAGCGAAAGCTTAAACTCATACACACTATGAAGGTATCCATCATTCACTATTCGGGCTCATCTCTAGCCTATACATGCCCTAGCCATGCTCAACCAAGCCTTACAACATCATTCTCATCACTTTACCAGTTTTAGTTAACTAAAAGACTCCCCATCAGTCGGTTGAAAATTGGGCAGCTCTTCGGTCAACTGGTTAATTCTTCAGTTAGCTGAAAGCATTCTTTTAGTCGACTGAAGGACATTTTTGATCGGCTAAAATCTATTCCTATAGAACCTGCAACTTCCACCCCTTGGGATCTCAAGGGTACCGATTAGCTAAAAGGCAAACCAGCCGGCCGAAGCATCTGAGAACCTGCTACTTCTCACATTTTAAAGCTATCTTTGAGCACCAAACACTTCTTAATAATTGGGACTTCATATATCATTAATTTCTCATCTACCATCATACATTCACATGGCATAATAAAACTTAAACTATCATGCCATATATCCATACATATATATAAGCTAAAATACTTGCACATATCCTTATATACATACATCCAAACCTTTCGTCCATTCATATTCACAAACTAAGAATTCTTATACATGCTCTATATATATATATATAAATCCAACCCTTGCATATGTATTCGTAGACAAATGTATGGTATACACGCTAACATACAAATTCTCAAAATTTATAGCATTGCATACAATTCAAAAGCATCAAGTCCATATTTCGGACATGCTTAAAATAAAAAATAACTATAAATCTTCAATTCTCATTCATGCTCCAAAACCTATTCAATATTTCTAAGGCTTTGCTACTTCCTTGCCATTACCTGAAAAAGATTAATATATTGGGGAGTGAGCTCCTGCATGCTCAGTAGAAATGCCTAAGGCACATTTCCTACAATCCCGTGAATACCACGTAAGACATATATCATTTCAAAAATATATGATCACAATTTCAATGCAAGTCAACATACCATAAACGTGTCATGTATGTCATACGCAAATGTCATGCAATTCTACCATGCCTCTCACACGAATGCAACTAATAACTCAGATTTCAAACGAACCATCCGACCCCCATCCAACAGAAACCTATCAATACCAAGCCTTATTAGTCCTCGGATTCCAATTATGAACCATTCGACTTTCCTTGGCAAAAATATTTTCATGCCAAACCTTTCTATGACTCGAATTTCTAATAAGGATCATCCGATCTTATTTAACCAAACCTCAGCAATCCTACACCTTCTTCCCTTACCAAACCTTATGTTTCCCTCTCTTAACATCACACATATACAATTTAGATATGTGTAATGTATAATACCACATTTCATGTTATAATGCACATTTATGCCCAAAATGCAACTAGCATGCTTTTAGAACTCAAATGCATTTAAGAAAACATTTTACAGCACTTAATTATACTCATTCAAATGCACGAAATAAAACATATTATGGCAATTAATCATATTCATATACTCATTTAGGCAATTTATCAAACACATAAGCCCCAAAACCCTCAATGTGAACAAAATCACCTTTAAACCCCAAATTTTTTCAGGTCATGCCCAAATAAATCACATACAAGGCATATAAACACATAACTCATATTTATATATCATTTAAATCATGAAATTCCATATATATACATTTTAAACCTCATATAATTCATTTAAAACATATATATAGCTAGTTGGATGCTTTAAGTATCTAACATACTCACAAAAGCGTAAGAATTTATGAGTTAGACATCCCTACCTCAGTTTGGAAGAGTTTCCAAACAAAACCCTCAAATCCCACCAAATCAATCTTGCCCAAAATTAACTTTGTTCTGAACAAATGGAAGCCATCGCGTGCACAACACACTTTCCTTCTTGGCCAACCTCTGAATCTCACTCCAAGCCTTCCAAAATGTTGAGAGAAGGGAAAGAGAGGGGCTGCTAGCTCCTTTTAGAGATAGAAATGAGATAAAACTTAACTCTCTTGATATTTATATGACCCCAGCTTGCCAAATGATAAAAATGCCCCTCGTCATTTAACGTACCTTCTAGGCCTCCGTTTTTTATTCTGAAAGCTCCTACGGCTCCGAAATCAATTCCATTCTTCATTTAATATTTCATTTGGCCTAAAATAAAAAATAAATATTTTTAAAAAAATATCCGGTTCCCCAGGCCCTCCCGCCCCACGTCCTGGGCCCCACCGACTCGAAAATCTTAAATTGAACTCAACGATTCCAAATCCTTCTCAAACCTGGAAACAAGTCTCCATACCTCTATTTCATGCCTTGGAAAATCATTTCCATGCCATAAATTGATAAAATAGAAAGGAAAAAAAATCAGTCCAAAAAGACCTGGTCTTTACAACGATGGTTGGACAAATGTATTTATTTCAGTTTTAATGTATGTAATTTGAACTCTGATTATTGTTAATGGCATTTCTTACATTTGTGTAACTTAAATTTATGGAAGAAGGATTGTCTTAGCTTCAATTTGATAAGTCATGGACCTTGTTTGGACTTAAGTTGAGTGAGATATGCATGTTTTAATACAAGCACACATAATTTGACCTATGCATGTTGTTTTGATTATAAATCAAGTTGTGGGTATAATTTTTTATTTGATTAAATTTGGGTTGGAAACTAGACATTTGAGGATTGTTTATGTCAAATTTCAGGTCAAACAGGCTACAGATTATGAGAAAATCAAATTTGGAATTAGGTTTGCATATCTGGGTAAAATGTGAATGTTTGCATTTTATTTGTGAACCATCACATTCTGCAAGAAAATTTCATGAATTTATTTGTGAACCTTCACAATTGGGCAAAATTAAAAAGTTCGCATGCCAAATGCGAAAGTTTGCACTTCTCACAAAAAAGTGATATCTTGGTCCCAACTTTGAAAAGACAAAACTTACTCGTTTTAACTCTAATTGAGGTGATTTAAAAAAAAATTTTAAACCCTCTATCCAATGGGATAAGGTCAGTTTGAAATTTCAACCATTTAAGGAGTTAGGTAACCGAACTTGAGACGTCTATGGGTGTGGACCTGTTAAACTTTTTCATAATTATCCATTTTTCCTTTGCTCTTAATCGAGTGTTGAAAATTGAGGTGTGACACTTGAAGCGATGATGATGGCCATAAAATATTCATTTGCAAATAATATGTAAAGATATTTTATAGAGAGCCAAAATAAAGAGAATAATGTAAATACATGAATTAAGGTGCAAGGAAATGTAAAGACATGAATTAAAATGCAAATAAATGTAACAACGTGAATTAAAATGCTAAGGCTTGAAATTAAAGTGACACATTGTAAAGACGGTGCCCAATTTTAGCTAGTTTTTGAAATTTTCATCATTTATTACTTTAAATGCATTTTAAATGATATTTAACATGTTTTGAATGTGGGAACATGTTTAGAAGGTTGGAATATGGTTTTGAAAAGTTTTAAAAACTTTTGAAAAAGTTTAACTTTTTGGTCAAACTAGGGCCCGGGATGCGACTTAAGTGAGCCCGGGAATTCGAAAAATTCTCAAAAAATATTTATTTTGGGGAATAACTTAAATGAAATGTTTAGAGTGTTAAGGAAGTGATTTCGAGTCCAACGGAGTTTTTGAGAATTAATTCTGAGGTCGGGAAGGTACATTAAGTGGTCGGGGGTAAAATGATCATTTCGCGCCCCTAAGGTTGAGATATTTCATTTTATAGATATATCTCTCTCTCTACCTCTCCCACTTCATCTCTCTCCCTTCTCTCTAGATTCTAGGTCACTTGAGGTGTGTGTTGGAAGAACCCTAAGAAGGAAAGTGCGTAGAGGGCGTTGAGGGCTTCGGTTTGAACCAATCAAAGTTCACATTTTATGAAGTTGAAAAAGTTAGGATTTCTCAAAGTTGGATTCAAAGCATAGGATTTGAGGTAGGGGTGCTAGACTCATCTTTACTTTGATTCTATAGGTCACATAATTGTGACATGAAAGATAGGTTGAGATTTCTTGAGTTTAGGGTTTTGTGTATATGTATATATATATATATATGAAAATGTGATTTATGCACATGGATATGTCTAACATGTTAGTTAGGACTTATGTATGTTGCATAGGTGAAGTTGAGACTATGAATGTTTTTGATGAAATTGTATGCATTTGATGGAAACATTGAAAATCTGAGTTCTATTTAGAATTGTGCATGAAAGATGTAATTGTCTTAAAAAATGCATAAGCATGATGATTTTCATGGTATAAGTGTGTTAACATTGTGACAAGCTTGAGATGAGAAAAAAAAGTGCATTGTTTTGATAAAAGTATTGCATTGTGTGAATTTTGTGCATTTATTTGATAAGTGTACATTATGTGAAAAGCGAGATTTTTGGGGCATGTGTGAGAATTAATAAGGGTATTGAATTCTAGGGTGCAAGACTCAAAACTTGGCCAAGCGAGTGTCGCTTCCGTCGGGTTATTAGCCCGAAAAGTATGAGCAGAGTATGTGGTCCCAAAGTGACCCTTACTACGGATTGTGATAAGCGAAGTCCTCAGTTAAATTGATTTCCTAATTTATGTGGCGTGAGTTATACATATGAAATGTGACTTGTTTAAGTTGATGTTTATATATATGTATACCTTGAAATGTAAAGCATCACACATGATTTCCAAAACTTGTTTGTTTAGAGGGTAAAAGGCATGGATATCTGTCATGTAAATTGTATTGATTTCATACGCATCCATGCATGACCACCTGAGTTAGAGTAGAGTTAGGTGGATCATTCCTACTGAGCCATAGTGGTGCTCACCCCCTACTTATATAAACTTTTTGATCGGTGTTGAATGTTACGCATTCTAGCCTCTTAACTTGTGTATTTTATTCTCTTAGTGATAGATTATTTTGTTATTTTACTTCGTTTTAGTGTTTTCTGTATTTTTAGGGCCTTAATGATTATTTCAGTTAAAACTAGGATTTGGGGCTTTTAAAGATGACATCCAAGAGGGTTAGATGAAGCCTACATCAAAGGGATCCATTCAACTCCATAATTTAACTCAAATCAGCCTAAGGAAGAGGTCCAAGAGAATTACAACTGCTTAAAAAGGTTTCAGGCCTGAAATCCAATTCTGCGCGTAATACAGTTTTAATCCCATTTTGGAAAACGGACCGAAACTCTTATTTTCGAGTGTCAAATTGACTCAATTCTCAAATAAGTTAAACGAAATTTGATTCTGGACACTTTTGTATTTCACGTAAATTTCGTGAATCGGACTTCTACTGGGTCAAACTTTGGGTCGAAAGTCAGCAAAAAAATTCACCTGATTAGGGGCTGCGGGAAACCCTAATTGTCTCCTAATTAGGTGGGGACTCTTCATATTCTCTTGGCTATTAATAGTGATGAATTGGGGCTGTATTAAAGGAGGCTTGGCAGCAGCTTTGAAGAGCTTTTGGAGTGGAGAATCATTAGAGAACAAGGCGTATCATGAGCGGCTAGTTCAGCCACCAGGGTTTTGATGTAGCCCTAACTAAACATCACTAGTTTGATTGTTCTAATTATTGGGAATTTTTGTATTCATTCATAGATTGTGTAATTTAGAGGATTCTTATTATAGAATTGAGCAATAAAAGTCTTATAAATTCAGTTTCAATGATTTCTTATCTTGTCTTAGATACTTGATTGTTGTTATTGAACTCGTCCATCTTATTTTCTGTGATCATGAGAGTGATTATTATACAATAATTTTCATTGAATATATCATTAAAAGCTTTGATGAATTATGCCTAGAGAAGATGAACCATACTGCACCCTAGAGTAGAGTAGTTAGGCAGATGACACATGCCAATCGAAGATAGTCCATGACTTAGCCTTAATCATATGCTATCTTCTTAACGGATGAATGTGAGCTTGTAGCCACTGACACCACTTATGCATGATATGATGCCCCATAGTTAGTTCAATTGACCATTGATTGTGAAGTTAGTGGTGAAATCAATTACCCTAGACTTATCTTATATTCTCTACACTCCTTAGTTTTTCTTACTTTTGTTCAATTGCTTCATTAGTTAATTTAGTTATAAAAATTAGAATTCTTTTCTTTTAAATTTAATTAGAATTAATTCTTTATATCCAACTCAGTCAGACCACAGTCCCTGAGGTTCGACACCCCTTTCGATAGTCCTATTCTGCAAAGAATTCGTTGTATTGCGAAGTGTGGTAATTTTAATTGAGACTCACTCACATACGAATCACTTTTTCAGATAAGGCGCCGATCGAGTTGAAATGAATTTTCTACAAATTTTTTTATGACTGTCGCGCAGATTGCACTTTAGCAGTGCACTGTTCACTTTGGAGTTACTGTAGCTTTTTAGCTACTACCCGGTGATGAGAAATCAGGGTTCCGAACCTCTTCAAAAGGTCTAAATTATATTTTTAAGCACCTTGGGACTATAGTAGGATGAGACAATGGTCCAAAAAAAAATTCGAAACTTTTACAAAAAGTTACTATTCATAAGGGCCAAAAAATCACTTTTATTTTAAAATTGTTCTAAATGATTTCAACAATGAGGACCATGGTTAGTTATGCATATTCACTTAATTATATGCATTTTGAGTTGCTTCCGCGGTTAAGAGAATTGGGTTGGATGTTAGATTTTTCAAAACGATGGTTTTGATTAGATTTCACCATTCACCCCAATTTCCTTCGCTCTTAACCGGGTGTCGAAAATCGAGGCGTGACACACATAACTGGTGGAGGATGATTTTTTCACCAAACAACCTTCTAATGGAACTTCATGGCAAGAGAGCTTGATGGTTGGAGATGGAAGAAGGTAGAGAGGCTTATATGTATATATATATGGATAGAAAGGAAGAAGAAGAGAGATATAGGCTTCTCTTTGAGAGAAAGAGAGAGAGAGAGATCTAATACTTGTAGAGAGAGAATTATCTAAAGAGAGAAGGAGAGCATTTAAGCATAGTAGGTTTAATGCCTTAAGATGTGTTAAGTGTATGTAAATGAAGAGAATATGTGGGTATTTATAGGCATATGTGGGAGGTTTCTACTCAATCTCATCCATTGGATTGAGTAGAGTGGATGGGAACCCTTGGATTAAAAATGGAAAAAGACCATAAGGGTCTTGTATATAATGTGTAATGGTATTTTGTGGCTCTTATGCAATCTTAACCTTTGGTTTTTGTGACAATGGATGTGATCCTTTGGATGGGAAAGATTTGAGTTAGGTGATAAAATTTGTATTAGATGAATGTGAACTATTAGATTGAAAATGTGAGAAATGGTGCAATCCTGAGCAAATCCTAGCCATTCAAAGTGAATTTTGAGGCTGGATGAACAGGAATCATCAGATCAAAGCAATGTGGACCATTGATGAATTTTGGGAATTTTCTCATTAAGGAATGCAAAAATCAATAAAGAATTTCCTCATTGGCTGCCATGTGTCCCTCTCTGACTGGAAGTCTTGAAAATGCCCTTTTTTAGGGGCTGTTTTAGGAAAATTTTGAGATTATCTTATTTGTCATATCACTATATTGATGTAATTGAACAAAATGATGTCATTTCAAATATATCGATATTGTAGTGTATCCTATAATTTTTGGACCCTATGATTATGATGGTGAGGTATATTCATCAATTCGATGATCAGTTTTCGGTTAAACTTTTGGGTTGACTATTTTGACCCTGATCAACGAGATGCCCAAAGTGGAACGGGGCCATGATTATAGTGTATCCTATGGTTTTTGGACCTTCAAAACACAATGGTGAGGTCCGTGCATTGATTTGACAATTGGTTCATTGGTTAAACTCTTGAGTTGACTGTTTTGCACCTATGTTAGAGTTTAGGCCAACGGACTATTCGATAAGGCTTATGATGCCCATGATTAGTCTTTTCTATGGTTTTTAATCCTTCTGGACTCAATGGTAATTCGGTGTGTTAATTGGACAATCGAATTGCAAGTTAACTTTTTGAAATCATCGTGTTACCTTTATCTAGGGTTTGGGATCAATTGGGGTGTTGGGAAGCCTTGTGATGCCCATAAGTACTATTTTCTAGGATTTTGAGTCCTATTTAATGTACTGGTGAAGTCCGTTTGTTGATTTGATGGTCAAAATTATAGTTGTCTATTTTGGCTGCCTACGCGGGCCCCATTCGGTCAATATTTCAAAAAATGGGATATGAGCCCCATGCTCGTGATATAAGGATTCAAAATGACAAAAAGGGAGGTCAAAATGGGGGTGTCTACAATCCTTTTGTTGTCCCAATTGTGGAGGACGTGCATTGTTTGTTGTAACGGGAGTTGGGTTTCAAGCTTCAATGGACTCAAGGGAATGTAATAAAAATGGAAGATATGTTTAGTAAGTGGCAAGTTTGGCATTCATGGCTTATAGATGTAATCCAACAAGACTATCTTGCCCTACATTTTGTAATCCTTCTGTTATCTAATGCTATTTCATGTTTTGAAAAAAAAACTCATATTATTTTTGTTTCTAGATGGATAAAAAAAACTCTTCAATCTCTCTCCAAATCTTTTCTTTTTCTATCACTTTATAGTTTTTATTTAAAACAAGAAAAAATCTAGCTAGACATATTTCCTAAATCGAAGAGTATAGTCGAAAGAGCTTTTATCTATTTGATATAGTAGATGGGGGCTAGTGTTGATCTCATCCATTTCATCAAACGGATAAAAACCACTTTGGCTACATTGCTCGACTTAAAAAATAAGGTAAATTAGACTTAACTCTTCTCTAATTAGGGTTTATTACACTTACCTCCCCTATGTGTTGGATTATTACAGTTACCACCCTTCTAGTTACATATGTGTAACAAAATGACTCCTGCCATTAGTGAAAGTGATGATCAGAAATGGTTAATGTCGATGTCATCAAAATTCAAACTAAAAATGGTGATTCTACCCTTCAAATAGTTTATGATGACACTTTTGTCCATTAAAACTTTTATGAAAAAACATTTATACCCTCTTTTAAAGGAAATTGAATTGATGATTGTATCTAATCTTTAAAGTTGCAAGTACGTGATTTACTTCAACCATAACGACCAGATTGTGTTGTTCAACATGAGGTTCGATGTTCAAGTGGTTCTTATGGGTTTGCGTTTGGTTACTGTTATAACGTTGGTGTTTACTCATGTGGGTTTGAATGTTGTGGTTGTTGGGTTAGGTTACAAGCGGCGTTTAAGGTAACAAAGGACTTGTTCTTGGATGAGCATGAGGTTTCTGAAGGGAGGGTTGCTTTCAATTGTTAGTGGTGAGTCAATGCGGCCTACTCATACTCTAGGTTGAATTTTTTGTTGGTCTCTACACTTGAGGGATTTAATATATATACGTGTACAAATTGTTTTCTTTTTCAATTTTGTTGTTGGTGAGTTCGATACTGATCAAGGTGGTGATATAGCTAAAGATCTTTTGCATGAGCAATATAATTGTGTATAGTAATTAGATCCACTTTCTATTTAAGGAAAAAAAGGCTCGACAATGTAGCCTAAAAGCTGAAGATGAGTGATTGGCGGCGGGAACATAACCACGACATCCAAGTCCTTCAGATTGGAAGAAGGAGGCGATGGGTCCGACATCCTTCGTTATTTCGTCCGCATATTCATAACCCTAATCCTTTCCCCCCCTACCGTTCCATTATCTCCCTGGTTAAGGGCAGAGAGTGAGAATTAACCTTAGTGTTTCTCGATCTCTTCTTCAGCTTGTTCCAATTCTATTGTATTGATTGGTTTGCTTTGGTGATTTTTTTTGTCCCAAATTGTGTTGCTGAATTTGATCAACAATCAATGGGATTGCTCTGCTTTTGGTTAGTGATCTTTGTTCAAGATTAGTTTACCGGGTATTTATGACATTTGACATAAATTGATTTTGTTTTTGGTTAAAAACTCATTAAAAAGAGGGCAAAACAGTAATTTTATATGTTTTTATTGACATCAAAAATGTATTTATCCAAAACACAAGAGTAGTAAGTGTAATAAGCCTTAACTAGAGCGGAGCTGAGCGTAACTTATTTTAAAAAAATATGTTACATTTAGATTTTTATCCCCCATTCCTTTCTTTTCCTTTAGGCTCCATTTGGATTGAGAGATTTGGAATGATAAGGAGAGAAAAGAAAGGAGATGATAGGCCATGTTGTATTTGGATAGACATCATTAAGGCTTTGTTTGGATAAACAAGAGAGAAAAGAAAAGAAATGATAACATTAGTTATGAGATAAAAGAAAAGAAAAGAGAGGATAACATATATTCATGTTTGGATAAATTATGAAGGGAAAAAAAAAATGATTGCATTCTTGTTTGGAAAATGTAAATGAGAGAAAAGAAAAGAAACCATTTTAATTAATTTACTATCATGCCCTCTTGTGTTTATATAACAATATATACCCAAATGTCTTTTAAATTTTGTTCTTTAAAATGTTAGGATTATTTTTGGTATTATGAAAGATTCACTTATTCTTATCATTTCTTCTAAAGGCTTGTTTGGATTGATGGAATTGGAAGGAAAATAAAAGAAAAGAAAGGGAATGATATCATTTTTTGTGTTTGGATTGTCATTAGTAAGAGAAAAGAAATGATAAAGAGTGATTTGGAGGAATAACTTATCTCTCTAAATCTATCATATGCTATCCTCCCAAAAGTGAAAAGATTTGGAGAGAAATGATAAGAATAAGTGAATATTTCATAATACCAAAAATAACCATAACATTTTAAAAATAAAATTTAAAAGACATTTGAGTATATCTTGTAATATAAACACAAAAGGACATAATAGTAAATTGATTAAAATAGTTTCCTTTCTTTTCTCTCATTTACCTTTTCCAAACAAGAATGCAATCATTTCTTTTCTTTTCATTCATAATTTATTCAAACATGAATACTTGTTATCCTCTTTTTTCTTTCCTCTTATAACTAATGTTATCCTTTCTTTTTTTTTCTCTCTTGTTTATCTAAACAAAATCCAAATCTTTTCATTTTTTTAGAGGATAGCATACAAGAGATTTGGAGAGATAAACTATCCCTCCAAATCACTCCTAATCATTTCTTTTTTCTTACTAATGACAATCCAAACATAAAAAATAATATCATTTCTTTTTTTTTTCTTTTCCTTCCAATTCTATCAATCCAAACATGCCTTAAAAGAAAAGAAACGATAAGGCCAAAAATGAGAAGATTATGAGAGAAATGATAGTGTTTAAATAATACTTTCATAATTTTAAAACTGTCTTCAATAATTAAAAAAAAAAATTTATTATTTCACTCAAATATCATAAATATAAAAAAATATGATAAAAATTTAGTCATTATTCTTTCTCTCTTATATTTTATCCAAACAAAAATATTATATTCTCATTTCTTTGGTCTCGTATTTATCCAATTTGTACCTATCCTCTCATCTTCTTTCTCTCTGTGTGTATCCAAACGGAGCCCTAGTTGTATGGTTTCCATCGGTCCGAAGTGAGATCTGGTCCAAACGGGCATTGATTTCAGACATGAAACGCCCTTAACAACCGAGCAAAAACAGTCCCTCACTTGAAAACCTACACACACCAACAAAAGAAAAGAAGAGTTCAATGGCTAACGTCTCATACCTTCACCTGCACGAGGAAGAAGACTTTGTGGTGACCCTCGACTCTGCCCCTTACTTCTCTCACGACTTCCACAGTTTCGACGTCTACGACTCAGATTCCGAATCCCCAATGTCCAATCTCAGCCTCCGGGGCCCTCAAATCACAGCCCTCCGTCAACGGCACCCAAATCGAATCCGAGTGTCTGGCGACATTTCTGGTTCCGATTCGATGTCGAACGTCGATCTCTTTGACTGCCAAAGCCAGGTAAACTTCGTCATGGACTTGTTTCAACAACGTGTTGAGCAATCGTCGTCGGGTGTAATAGGTGATAGCAATTTGGTGTCGAATTTGGATCTGAATTTTGGGGTTATTGAAGGGAATGAGGAAATGGGTTCGAACCATTTGGAGCTAGATCTGGGTTTAGGTTTAGGGTTTTGTAGAGATCGGCATGGTTTGGCCGAGGATGATGATAGTTTTGGGTTTATGGTAGCTAATCCTAGTGATGACTTCTTCGTGTCGAGAAGGGGCTCCGCGTCTGAATCGTGCGAGTCATCCACCGTTTGTGGTGGCGCGGAACAATTCTTGGGTGGTTTGAGGGTTGTTGGGATCGATTCAGATTCGGAAGAGGATGAAATTGGAGATATGGGGATTGGTTTGAATGCAGAGGATGATTACGGGTTGGATAATGTATGTGATGACGATAGGAATCTTGGGCTTTGTTTGGATTCATTTCAATTGGAGGATCAAAGGGATGGGAATGAAGATTTTGAGTGGGAGGAAGTGGATGGTAGGGTTGATGAAAGAGAAGTTTTGAGTATGTTCTTTACTGATGTTGATGAAGATTTGGACGCATCGGTTTCAGCTGTTATTCCGTCCCAAGAAGTGGGTGTAGAGAGGGTGGGTGTATTGGTGAACTCGGAGTGGGAAGTTTTGTTAAATGTTAACAATTTCGAGTCCAACACGGAACTAGAACATGAGAGTTTGCCTTACTTGGAAGATCACGATGCAGACTACGAAATGATATTTGGGCAGTTTACGGAGAATGAAAATGCTTCGGTGGTTAGGCCATCTGCTTCAAGAACTGTTGTTAGAAATCTTCCATCGGTGGTCTTGACTCAAGAAGATTTGGAGAACAACAATGCCCTTTGTGCCGTTTGTAAGGATGACATAAATGCTGGCGAACAAGCAAAGCAGCTACCGTGTTTCCACCGTTACCATGGGGACTGCATTCTACCATGGCTGGGCATTCGGAATACCTGCCCCGTTTGTCGCTATGAATTGCCCACAGATGATCCTGATTATGAGCGTAGAAGGACCCAAAGAGCTGATCGTGTGCCGTGAAGGCACTACAAGGTTAGATATGATTTTGAAGTTTATATTGAGCATTAGCTTGTTGTGCACACTGTAGATAATGTTTTTGGTAAAAGGTCCATTTTCCCTTTTGAGGATAGTGAAATTCTAATGATTCTGTATTTGATTTGTTGAGATGATACGAGTGTAGTGTAGGTAGGTTGCAATCTTGGGAAACTCAAAACTTTTCAATGGTTCATAAATGGTTGTGCATTTTTTTTGTTTTTATTTCTTTGCTTGGGAAACAGTGTTTTTCCAGTCCAATGTGTAGATTTTAGTTTATTGGCACCTTAAAAACATTGTTTAATGTTTTCCATTGTTCCCAGTTAGTTTTAGCATTCTTTAAATTTTGGCGCGTGCTCAATTTAGTGGAGTTTTGTACCTTGGTATGGAAACTTTTGGTTATGTATTGTGTGTGGAACTTGTTTTACCTGTTGTTTTTGAGTTGTCAGATGTGTTCTGGGTGATGTAACTACATGCTGCATGATTATTACAAGCTGAGAGCAGCAATTAGTTTCCCTTTGTTTCAATGCTTGTCTTCCACCTATATTTGGAAGGCTCTAGGGATATTTATGAAATTCTGGTCAGAATTCATGGTTGTGAACAAATGAAGAAACTTGAAACATTGGCATCCTTTTTGGGCCCTTTGATAGTATGAGCTTTTACCATGGGCCTGAATAGTGAAGGCTTGTATCCTAAAGGGGAATGAACTGTGATCGACTTTAGTTCCAAATTGAGAACACAACTTTCTTGTTATCACTTGTTTAGGAAGCAAGTATAGATGTGGAAAGGGATTACAGAATTGAAAGAACTGAAGCCTCCCACTCTCCAAACTCCCTTAGCAGAAAAATAAAGGAAAAAGGAAAACAGAAACAGAAGAAGTTGCGAGTGTGTGGTGTTTTACCATTCAATTCCTTTTAAATCTTTAACCTCCTTTCATTCTCCATCCATGAGCTTCAAAATTCTGATGCCCTAGTCCATATACCCCATCCAGCCACCTCATACCCTATTTTTTTTTGGAGGCTTTGACAGCCATGTCTCTGTCTTTCTTTTTTCCGATCACTCTAGTCTTGTGGTTTCTCTCATCCTCAGCAGGCTGCCTGTATCATTCAGACATTTATAAGTACATGTAGGCTCCATCAGTTTCGATGTAAAACATTTTTCGCATTTTCGAGTTGGTTGTCAAAACAATGTTTAAAACATTTTAGATGGTAAAATATTTTACATCATCCTTGTGAAGATGACTTACTGATTCAAATTGATAAGTCATTTTAAGGGAGTTAATGTATGGGACTGTTCGTCCTGTACTGTCTCTTTTTTTTTCTCTTTCTTTATAGAGACACCCAAATTGCTCCTCGACCACAGGTGGAGGTTATGATGGCAGCCGCTGTGGAAGTAAAGTGGAGGTGATGATTTGGCGGTAACAGCTAAGGAAGTTGTGGGGTAGGTAGTGTTGGAGGATTTGGGGGCATTGGTAGTAGGTTCTGAGGATACAGAGGTTGTGGTGTCAGAGGCTATGGTGGAGTTATTTTTTATATAGGTTGGGAATAGAGTAGGTATAAGTCCTCTTTAGCTTACCTGTTTCTCTCCCCTACCTCTTGCTACATCCCGCAGCAATCAACTCTCCCATGTTTTGTTGTATGCGCGTTAAGCCACGCACTACCACTGAACTTTGGTACTTTTTAGCATCTTGAACTCTGGATATTTACCCCAATAATCCATTTGAGCAAACAAAAAATCAGACCATGATACAATCATATAGAAACCATGGTTTCTCTCTCTCTCTCTCTCTCTCTCTCTCTCTCTATATATATATATATATATATATATATACATATATATTATTCTTTAAGTTTAATTGAGTGATGTATAATATTTTTTTTCTCAAATAATTCATGGGCCAAGTTCCTTTTTAGTATGATATACATTTTGTTTACATAAAGCTCCTTTTATACTGTCAAACACCTTAAAAAAAATCATGAAAATATTTTCAAGATTTCAAACAAACACCAGAAAATGAGAGAGAACAAATTATTTTACATGTAAAATGTTTTTCGATTAAATTATTTTACATCAAAATAAACAGAGCCATAATGTTTGTTTCAATTTTCAGTATCAATTTCTCGTGCGATTATTGCTCTTTTCAATTTCTTGGGTGTTCTCGCATGGGGCTTTGGTCCTTTTCTTTTTGTTGTGAACTTTCATTGCTTTTACGTTTTGTTTTCATGTTACTACTATTTTACATGAAGCAATTTTGGATTCCAAACAGGTTCTTGTTTCCATAATTATATGAAAATCATTTCTCCCCTTATCTGCTTCTGAAAAATTAAAACTTGCAATAGCATCAATCTTTCTAATATGGGAAAACCAAGAAAATATACTTTGAAAGGTATGTCTAGAAATATCTGCATACATCAAAATAGTATTATATATTTTATTTTTAAATGGCATCTGTAAACTGTTGTAAAGCAAGACTTATCATTGAAGAATCATGAACACTTGTAATGAGGAGCCGTGCTCGGACACGTGTTAGACTCTCACTCTTCTTGGACACTTCCGACACATGTTGGAGGCGTCCAATTTGAAAGGAAAATGGGCATGCTTTAACAGGTCATGAACGTTTAATTAGAACTTAGTTTTTAGAGTATGGAAAAGCGTATAATTGCAAGAAAAACCAAATTGAAGATCTATATAAAATTTACATAAAGTTTGACTGTATTTGAAAATTAGATGATGTAGGAATTTTTTTTTTTTTTAAGCAGTGCGATTGAGAGGGATAATCAAATTATGTGTACAATATTTTATTGTTGTTTACTCTCCATTCGTGTTAAAATTAAGATATTCTATGTCATGTTTGTATCCAGTGTTTGTGTTCATGTTTCTTAGCTTGTCATCCTTCCATCAAAAGTTTTCATGCTTCAATCTCATCCTCTTATTATCTCTGACATATAGTTGCTGTGTAAAAACAAGTGCATTGGGTTAACTATGTGCTGCATGATTTTTATAACCTAGAACAAGAGTTTCTTTTTCTTCTTGATTCACCCATGCTTGAGGCTGTGGGGATGTCCATGAATCTTAAGTTCTTTTGGGTTGAATTGGCTGCAAATGAAGAAAATAGAAGCTTTGTATCGTAGCCTACTCTAATGGAAGCTTGTTGCTATATACGTGTAATGGAATATGGTTGAGAATGTAGATTACAATTTATCTGGTTCTTTATTTCATCATTTAATTTATGTAGAATTTGAGCATCAATGGAAAATTGTTCGCATGTGATTAACTTTTCATATACTTGTTATGTAGAATTGTTATAACAGTCATGAGCGGACCTCGTCTTTCTTGCTAAGGAATTCCTAATAATGTTCTTACCAAAAGCAAAATAGGGATTGAAGGTAAAGACTTAATCAGACCAGGTCTGCATAAATAATCAAGAATTTCCAATGGGATGGTCCAACGTAGTTTCAAGTTGTTTGTTGCATATTCGTCAATTTGTTTTTGTTTTTTCAGAGCTATGGTCGGATTTTTATGAAATACAGAGACTTCTTTTTCGAAGTCATTGATTGTTTTAAAGTATGTTGAAGGTGCTACAAGAATCCCATGTCATAGAATAGTACGTGGTCCTTGTGCATTCATTTAATGGAACATGTTGATTTCCAAAAGTTAGAGGTGTCATGCTCCATAGTACTGGGTGTAAAATGTATATATATATATATATATATATATATATATATATATATATATATATATATATATTTACACATATGTGTGTGTGTGTGTGTGTGTGTGGTGCTTGTCTGCCTACGGGCGTGATCGGGATGGAAAGACTAGAGGGAGACCTAACCCTATATCTGCATTCTTATGCTTGTTAATATTTGCTTTTACCATTACAGCAAGTAATGTACATCATGTGACAGCTTAAAAAGAATGATCAGATTTCCTCAAATTTTCTGATTATTTACGGTTGACTTTAAGATTAACTCAAGATAATCTTCTACTTGAGTGTGCATCAATTATGCTTAATTTAAACTCAAGTATACAACGGATCAATGCCAAAAGCAAAACATCCAAGTCTTGAGAATGGATCAACAATTTTAAAAAAAATTAAAGTCAAAGATCAAGACGACAAGTAGTTTAGTCTTTTGGTGAGCCTCTTATATTTACAGTTACCTCTAGGACTCTATGCACGTCATATATATCATTCATAATGCTTAGGGCTAGTTTGGTATGCAGGAATGGAGGTGAAATGAAATGGTCATTCCACCTTCGATTCTCTTTTTCTCGTTTGTTGTGCTACATTAGAAATGGAATGGTCATTCCAAGTTATTCCCTTAGAATGTTCGTTCCAACAAATTCATTCCACTTCTTGAATCATGGAATGGCTATTTCATTCTCACTTATTATTAAAATCATCCTCTCTCTCTTCATTAATGCATATCTCTTTTACAACTCACTCTAGAATATATATAAATTATCCTCTCTTTTTTTAAATTATTCTCTCTCTCTTCATTAATACCATTTCATTCCTACATTATTTTCTATCTGTAGCCAAACATTGGAATGAGAATGGTCATTCCATTCTATTCTCATTTTCATTCCATTCCTAACTTCATTTCATTCTCACTTCATTTCATTCCAGCATAACAAACTATCCCTTAGGGTGTGTAAAGTGAGTGCAAATTCTTCAACTTGCTTATATTCGTCTACTTTTTAATAGATATGGATGAACAATTTTAAAATTCAAGTCAAAAATTAATTCAAAAAATCAAACTCATTTTTATAAAGGTTTAAATGAGTTGAATATGGGTGTCCATATTCAACCCTTGTTATAAGAAACCCAAAAACATTTTAAGGAAGAAGAAACTTATACATTATATTAGACAATTATGATTCTCTCTCTATATATCACAATCCTCTCTCTCTATCCAGTCTCTCTCTCTCTATTTCACAATCTCCTCTCTCTCTCTTTTTAAAAGATAACCTCTATATCATGACCCCTTCTCTCTATATATATAATCTCTCTCTCTCTTTTCGGCTCTTTCTTGATCTCCCTCTCTCTAAGATTCTCTCTCTCTCTCTCGATTGATATATATATATATATATATATATCACAATCCCTCTCTCTAAGATTTTCTCTGTATACGCCCTTATGCTCTTATTGAAAAGCAAAAAAAAAACATTGAAAAGGCCATTTGATTAACCCATAAAAGGATACATAGATAACGCATATCTATACCAAACCTTCTGCTTTGGTTCTTGAACGAACTATATACATCGACATTGTTGTATGTCTATTCTTATATATATATATATCATGAGTTGTTCTCTAAAGTCTCTTTAAGTGCTAATCTCGATTCGAGTTCACATAATTTAAGATTTTGATGCCCATAATTTTATTGAATCAAGTTACATGTGGCGGTTGATAAATACATGTACATATATATGTGCATACATAGGTGTTGTTATTAATTGAATTTATAGTTTTTCGGGACTTACAAAATGGGTCAAGTGGTCTTACAACATGGGTTGGGTTAATCCAAATGTTTGAAGTTTTTAAAAATTAGAATTACAGTTTGGGTCATGTTAATGGATCGGGTCAGGTCCTACAAATGGGTCAAGTCAAAACACATTATAAATTATTATTTCTTTTTTTTGTTACATATTAGCTTTGATAATATCTGTTTATTTTTTATTTATGAAAAAAATAGTTTTCTTGGGTAAACATGTTGGGTTATTGTAAATGAGTCGGGTTGTATAAATGGATCGAATTCTTATAAATGAATTGGAGTTTATATAAACGGATCAGTTCATGTCAACTTGTTCTATTAGCTTCAAATTTTATAAAAAAGTATAAAATTTAAAAGAATTTTTGAAAAAAGTTATTGAATTTAAGTAATCAAGCAAATTTCTTCATTTCAACCTACACAGTTAATATGAGTTTATATTTTTATTCGTTCATTTTTTTTCTATCCAAATATGATGACAAAATGAGCCTAAATTAAAAATGATATTTACATTTTTAAAATTTTAAAAATAGGTGACTAGATTGGTGGGTTGACCCAACCCATATTTGATCCGTCCATATTCGACTCTACCAAACCCGTCCATTTTATTAGGCCTAACACTCAATCTGAAGACTTAGACTCTAGGACCCAATGCCCATCATATATATCATTCCTAATGATCCTTAGACTCATAACAATACACTTTAAAATTAAAAGAACCAGAGTACAAGGTGCCAGTCAATATTGGAATGAGTTGCACTCATATTGAACTTAAATAGTTTAATCTTTCATATTTGGGCCAAATCAGTCGACTACTCTACGAGAGTCAATCCATTGCATTGTCCTAGTTGAGGCTAGGAATGGCAACGGGGCGGGTATGCCAAAACCCTACCCCGCCCCATCAAAGAAATACAAAATCTATCTCCCGTTAAGAACCCTAACGGGTTGGTGGTAAGCATACCACTACCGCCCCATTTAAAGAAACAGAGGAATAACAAAATCCTTAAAATCCTTTACTTTATATGCTTTAAATTCGATGTTTGGACTAAATGTACCCAAACGATGATACAACACTCCTACAGTCAAAACCCCAATATATAAGACCAAAGGAAATGACATAAACATACATACATATGTAGATGAAGATGGAAACGGTTTTGGCCTTCAAGAATTTTTTTTATTATAGATCTATTATGTACACAAGATAGAGTTCTCTTTTAGCCATAAGATAAAGAGAGGAATAGAGCAGAACAAAGTAACCTAGTAGTTGTCGTATATCTAGTATACTATATTTATATAAGTAATATAATAATAAAAAAATAGCACATTTCATACAATTATGTCACTATATATATATATATATGTATGTATATAATCGGGGCGGGGCGGGTACTAGACGGATTTTTTTTTTAAAACCATACCCGCCCCTATTCCTATTAGGAGCGGACCAAATCCCCTCCATTAGGGGCGGAGCGGGACGAAAACCCATCGGGACGAAGGAAATTGTCATCCCTAATTGAGGCACTTTCTACACATTAAAATTAGTTGACTTGGTTATTCAATAAGTTGACATAACCAAAGCTGTTGAGTACTTTACAAATCCACTTGCACACTAAATGCTTCAAACATACATATTTTTAAGTGAGCCTATACAATACACTATCATTTTCTAGATTTGAGCTATAAACTTGCTTATTCATTTATAACTCTAGGATTGTGAGTTATACTCATACATTCTTTTTTGAAGAGGGTTATTATTGTACTACACATTCAAATCCATTTTTTTAGATTTTGAAAGAGTTAGTGAACTCTCGTGAAGACTAAGTGAATGGGATTTCTTAACAAAGAGAGTTTGGAAAAGTTTGTTATAAAAGGTTTTCTTTCATCCGCAAGAGAGTACTCAATATATATATATATATATATATTAGAAGTTGATTAGAGCATATATTATAGTTCTACAACAGAACTATAATAAACAAAGGCCTAGTTAGCCTCAGTCAACAACATCCGATGACAATGTAGTCATTAATCATTAGGTACCACCTCAATCATTCTGTGAAAAACATGCAACTGAGTGATGTATCTACGATTCTTAAACTTCTGTTAGCTAGTTAGGTCACCTGCAGGTGATTTAATATTAACACAACTCTTCTGCTTTTCAAGTTCAACGAGTTGGTTGATAAAATCCTCTAAATCCATGCTTGAAGTGCCTCCCGTGACAGCCTTCAAAGCCGCATCACGTAACTGCACGGCTCGAGCTCTCTTTGGCCCTGTCTCACTCACTGACTCAGCCAGCAACCTAGCCAACTCGGTCGAGTCAGGAACAGACTGAGCCCCACCCTCACAAGCTCGAACCGCGACCCCAATCTGGTCCACCAACAACTTAGCATTTGTGAACTGGTCCGCACCAATAGGCCAAGTCAGCATCACCACCCCAGCAGAGAGTCCCTCCAACACTGAGTTCCACCCACAGTGAGTCACAAACGCTCCCACGGCTCGGTGCCTCAGTATTGTCACTTGTGGGGCCCATCCTCTGATGATAAAACCTCTATGTCCCACTCGATCATTCAGAATTGCAACATCATCATGATCGTCTACTTTATCAGTTGCCTTCATAGCCCAAATAAAATGCACCCGGCTACACTCGATCGCAGCCACCAGCGCTTCCCTTTGCTTGCTTGTCAACACACCGCGACTCCCGAAGCACACGTAGATAACGGAGTCATCTGCCTTCCCATCCAGCCACGTCATCAACTCATGATGTGGCACTGCACTTGGTCCGCCACGTGTGGCGACATCGTCACTTAAAGGCAAAAGGGGTCCCACCGCCCAGACACGTGTGTGTCCAATCTCTTTCTTGATGTGATCAATGTAAACTCGTTCCAACTCGGTGAATGAGTTGAATACAATACCCCAACTCTCCATGTTGGCCAAAAAGCTCTTCTTGAAAAATTCCGAATCTGGGTCTCCTTTTGTGTGGTCGCGATAGGCACTAGACATTTGCCACCAGGGGTATACTGGGGAATTCGGAACATTCGCTAGACGGATCAAGAAGTTGTCGTCGTGAGGTTCATCATTCCTTGGTAGGTGGCGCCACAGGAAATCAAGAACCGAAGCACCAAAAGAACCGGATGCCCAAAACACGACACGTGGCACGCCGAGCTCGCGAGCTAGGTTGTTGGTCCAGCCGAGGAAGAAATCAGATACGATGGCCACAGGAGGGTTAGGGTGGGATCGAAACCACTGAAGGATGGGGTCATAAAGTTCGCCGGAGGCGCGCACTTTGCCGACGAGCCCGGAGTTGGGGGTGGCTGGTGGATGAGAGAGAAGGAGGGGTTGGATAGAAGTGGTTGAAAGAAGAAGAGGTTGGAGTAAAGGGAGGTGATCGGGTGTGACCAAAACGGTGACGGTGAGTCCGCGGGTGAGTAACAGACGGGTGAGGTCGAGGAGGGGTATAATATGACCCGGCCCAGGAAAAGGGTAGACCAGGATGTGTGCGCCGTTGCCGATGGTAGACATGGCTTCAAAGCTGGACCTTATTAATGAATGGCCTTTACAATTTACAGTAGTTGCTTATATTGACACACACATGTATATATGTGTGTGTATATAGATATATATATATATATATATATATATGACTTTTGGGTCCAAAACAATCTAGTTTTCACAAAAAATCGTCATTCATTACGACATGTTGATTCTGATATACTACAATATAATCAATCTAATCGATAAGCTAGACCAGCCTTTTCTTTTGACTTGTGTGTTTTTCTCTCCCTCCTTTGTCTCTACGACTATGAGTGATATTGGGCTCAAGGTTTTACACGGTGGTCAAATGACTTTATTATCTGTTGGATAATAAATGAGATTTAAAATAAAATAAATAAATATAATAAATGAGATTTAAAATGCAATAAATAAGTATAATAAATGATTTTATTTATTATATTTATTTATTACACTTTAAAATTGAGGTGTTTATTTTTTATTGAAACAGTCAGGAGGGCTCACCTACACACTCATGAGTAGGTAAGTATTGTTCTATTTGTTAAGGAGGATGCATTGAATTAGTATCAATAAATTTATTTATTTGTATCAATAAATTCTATTTATGAGTCCAAGTAAATTAACGGCTCAAGGGATATTTATAATACAAAATGAATAATCTATTATCTTGCATATTGTTTAAAAATTATTTTGTAGTGTAAATATTTCAAAAAAGAGCCTAACTCAATTGATGAAAACAAATTACATATCAACCATTTCTCGGATTTCAATCGCACATTATGAAAAAAAGAGAAAAAAATACATAATTTAGTAAAGGGGTTTAAGTTAAATCATTAGATAGATAATTGGTAACCTTGAACCTATATTATATTGATTATTAATTGGATTTCATGATCAATTCTCATGTCTTAAGAGATTGATCCCTAACAAATAGTGTAAAGAGATTAATCTCTCTCATAGTGCAATAGTGCGAGAAATTGATCAATTTGTCTGGAAGCTCGAGTTTTTAGAAGTTTTTTAATCCAATAGAAAGAGAGAGAATTTGAGAAGAGAGAGTGAAAAAATGAATGTACCTTAAAATGGAGAAAGACTATTCGTATTGTGCAAAAAAGAAAAAGGTCCACCAAAATCTATGGGAAAAAGTTGAATTTGTTATGAACTTCGGTATTTATACCTTTCACTCTCAAATTCACCAAAATCTATCACTTAAGGAAATCTTTTAAAATATATGACTTTTTGAATACACCTATACTATTGTAGACTTTTTAAAAATTCTAATTGAATACTATGAACTCTTTAAAAAGTCTAAATTACATACACCCAAAATTTTAAAATCTTTTAACACCCTCCTTCTATTTGAATTGAAAACTAAAGGAATGTTAACATCAAACTTTAAAAACTCAAGTTTCTACCAATTTCTTTATTAGTATGTTTAAGGTATTAAACAAAATTCAACGGTTCAACTGAATTCTCTGTACATATGTTGACGGACCCTTTTTATGTATTTGCACAATCAACACCAATTGTTTCAATGTAAAACATTATTTTTAATAAGTATTTCGTTGTTGGTTGCTTAAGAAGTTGAGTATTTAATGCCATTTCTCACAAAATTGGCAAGTCATTTTACATAATTGTTAGCTTGCCTCTGGCTTCTTTCATGTATTACAACTAAGCCAATAACGGATTGAATTCATACCAGATTAGGTTTGATTTGATTCGATCTGATAATCTGACGAATTATATATAATTAAATTCATATCCGATTTGTTATTAATCGAATATTCGATCCTAAAAGAATAATTCTTTTTTTGTTTATAAAGAAAATTGATTTCAAAATAGATTAGCAAATAATGATTAGGAAAAAAATATACCTTAATAAAAAGTCAAAAACTTACTTATCTACTTTTTTTCTTTATATTTTATATTTCTTCTCATACTTGTCTATTTTTTTATATTTCTCTTCTTATTATTAGATCGACCAAAATTCATATTCGATTTGTTTAGCTAATGAATTATTGGAATCAGATTACTAACAAATTATTGGATTGAATGTCCAATCCATATTCTAATTATTGGCTCAGATTCGGATTAAAATTCGATCCATTTGCAGGTCTACTTGTAACAAATTTAGATGGATCCAAATATCTTTTAAATTTTGTTTTTTATAATGTTAGGGTTATTTTTGAAATTATGAAAGATTTACTTAATTTCTTATTCTTCTTCTCCAAATCTTCTCTCTTTAGGATAAGTGAGAGATTTGAATTCCTTTATCCTTTCTTTTCTCTCTTTAGTGACAAACCAAACATAGAAATCACTATCCCTCTTTTTGTTTTTTTTTTTTGTTTTCATTTTCTTCCAATTCTATTAATCCAAACAAGCCCTATGTTAACTAAGTAGTTAATGAATTCAAAATCAAGTACTAAATAGAGTTATCAAACAACACCTAATTATAATTGCAAGAGTTTGAGTCCCTGTTCCATATACTTTACTTAGCCGCACATTTTAGTTTATTGATTGGTGGTTGGTACAAGACGAGCATATCAATCCTCAAAAAAGAGAAATTATTATATACCACGAAAATTCTGTATATTGGGGAATCTCATCACTAATAAGATTCTATCTTTCATGATTTCTTATAATAATGAAAAATTGAGTTTTATTACTGGTGGAATTCTGGGATATTGTAGAATTACTACTCGAAAAGATGTTCTCAATCTACTTTAGATTATATATAATTTTTAGGGTAAAATGCAATAAATCACTCTATAAAAATTGTGCAAATACCTTCTGAAGTTAAATTAATCCCCTGTATTTTTTAAATTGTGCAAATAAGGACAATTTTTCAATTTAACAATTGAAATGTCTAAAACACCCTTGCAACAAAATAAATGAAATAAACAAAAAATCAATGAATAAGCAAAATGTCCAAAAAGGTCATTTGCTAATTTCAAGTCTCTCTCCCTCCACCAAGTAATGTTTCCGTCTCATTCTCTCCATCTCTTCCCGTTTTTCCTCTCCATTTCTCTTTCAAATTATAAGGTTTTCTGAGACAGAGAGTTAAACTAAGATAAGTCATATATATATATATATATATATATATATATATATATAGAGAGAGAGAGAGAGAGAGAGAGAGTAGTGTTGAATTGCTCGGTGGTGAGTAGGGAGCAATTTACTCATCATTAACTATTTCCGTTTTTCCTCTCCATTTCTCTTGCTAATTATAAGGTTTTTTGAGACAAAGAGTTAAACTAAGATAAGTCATATGTATATATATGTATAAGTGTATATATATATATAGAGAGAGAGAGAAAGAGTAGTGTTGAATTGCTTGGTGGTGAGTAGGAAGCAATTTACTCATCATTAAATGGAGATCTTTGAATCTAGTCCTACAACTAATTAGTTAAATTTACTGTTTTAGGAAACTACTACTATTTTAATTATCATTATTCACCATTGAGGTGAAATGACTATAATGAACATTTCATAAAAGGAAAAAAGTTTAACAATTCTCCTTACGTTACTGGATTAATTTGGGTGCTTGTATAGTTACCGATCCTTAATTAAGGCGATATTAGATTATGTCTTTATTTGTTTTTCTTTTTAAATTTCTTTATTTGCTGAAAAAAATAAATTATAAAAGAAATGAAGATTGAAAAAGTACTCAATAAAGTAATGGTGATATAGTTTAAGAATACAATCAGTAATATTGTCACAGTCAACACAAATAGATAAAAACAGAAGTTTTTAATCATCACTTCCAAAACTAATGAGTATTGAATTTTTAATTCAAACTATTCATTTCATGCAGGAACAAAATACACATAAATACTTTAATGCTTAAAGACATTCATAACAAGGCATTAAAGCAAAATAAGATTCGTAAAATTTATAGGTACATCATTGTAGAAAAATAAACTAAATAATAGGATATTATAGAGAGATACATATGGCTATGAACAAGAGATTGTAGAGATTAGTGTGCTCTTTTTCTCTACAGTTTATATGTTAATTTTGCTTCAAACTCACGATAACTCTTCTATGTAAACCAATTTCAGAGTTTTTTTTTTTGGGTTTCTTGGTGAATTATAAAATTGATTCTTTTTTTTTTTGGGTTTTTTGGGTTTCACGATAAAGAAAATTGATTTTTTTTTTCTTTTTATGAAATATCCATTATAGTCATTTCACCTCAATGATAAATAATGATAATTAAAATATTAGTAGTTTCCTAAAACAGTGAATTTAACTAATTAGCCGTAAGATTAGATCCAAATACCTCCACTTAATTGTGGAGTTTTAATTATTTACTGAAAAAATAAATAAAAATTGATTTATTGATCAACTAACCAATTAAAATTGGTCGAAAATAAATCAAGAAAAAAATACTCATTAAATATTGATTGGAACATATATTTGATCATACCATACCAATTTTAGGCCCTATCAATACTTATAAACTACTCTATGTTTCTACGACTGTTAAACCTTTGTTAGCTAATCACAACTCTGTTGTTTTTGAAGCTCACTGAGTTGGCTGATAAAATCCTTTAAATCCATGCTTGAACTGCCTCCTGTGACGGCCTTCAAAGCCGCATCACATAACTGCACAACTCGTGCTCTCTTAGGCCCTGTCTCACTCACTGACTCGACCAACAACCTAGCCAACTCGGTCGAGTCAGGAACAGATTGAGCTCCACCCTCACAAGCTTGAACTGACACACCAATCTGGTCAACCAACAACTTAGCATTTGTGAACTGGTCAGTTCCCATCGGCCACGTCAGCATCACCACTCCGGCAG
This sequence comes from Cornus controversa, assembly GCA_026545225.1. Lineage (NCBI taxonomy): Eukaryota > Viridiplantae > Streptophyta > Magnoliopsida > Cornales > Cornaceae > Cornus > Cornus controversa. The sequence goes on along the minus strand of CM048845.1, from coordinate 33,600,535 downwards.
CCAGTCCTTCCAACACCGAGTTCCACCCGCAGTGAGTCACAAACGCTCCCACGGCTCGGTGCCTCAGTATTGCCACCTGTGGGGCCCATCCTCTGATTATAAAACCTCTGGGTCCCACGCGATTTTCAAATTCATCTAGAATTGCACCAGCATCATCGGCCACGTGTCCTTCATCGGTTGCCTTCACGGCCCAGATAAAATGCACCCCACTGTGCTCGATCGCAGCCACCAGTGCTTCCATTTGCTTACTTGTCAGCACACCGCGACTCCCGAAGCACACGTAGACAACCGAGTCATCTGCCTTCCCGTCGAGCCACGTCATCAGCTCATGAGGTGGCACAGCGCCTGATCCACCACGTGTTGCGGGCCCTACTATATCGTCATCAGGAGGCAACAAGGGACCCACAGCCCAGACACGTGTGTGTCCCAACTCTTTCTTGATGTGATCAATGTAAACTCGTTCCAAATCAGTGAACGAGTTGAATACGATTCCCCAACTCTCCATGTTGGCCAAAATGGTGTTCCTGAAAAATTCGGAATCTGGGTCTCCTTTTGTGTATGCGCGATAGGCATTAGGTATTTGCCACCAGGGGTATACTGGAGAATTCGGAACATTTTGTAGACGGATCAAGAGGTTGTCGTCATGAGGTTCATCATTGCTTGGTAGGTCGCGCCACAGGGAATGAAGAATTGACGCACCAAAAGCACCGGATGCCCAGAAAACGACACGTGGCACGCCGAGCTCGCGAGCTAAGTTTTGGGTCCAGCCAAGGTAGAAATCAGATAGGATGGCCACAGGGGGATTAGGGTGGGATCGAAACCAATGAAGGATGGGGTGATAAAGTTCGCCGGTGGCGCGAACTTTGCCGATGAGCCTCGAATTGGGGGCGGTTGGGGGATGAGAGAGAATGAGGGGTTGGATAGAAGTGGATGAAAGGAGCGGTTGAAGTAAAGGGAGGTGTTCGGGTGTGACCAAAACGGTGACGGTTAGACCGCCGGTGAATAACAGACGGGTGAGGTCGAGGAGGGGTATAATATGACCCGGCGCAGGAAAAGGGTAGACTAGGATGTGTGCGCCGTTGCCGACGGTACACATGTCTTAAACGCTGGACCTGATTAATGGTCCTTGCCGTTTTGTACCTAATAGCTTATTGATATATATAAAGCCAAACCGCTGACACCAAATTTTTTTGACTTTTGGGTTTCTTTTCCCACGAAATGACGTCATGCATTACGACAATTTGATTCTGACTATATTCTTCGGTCCCCATCTATGTTTACTAATGTAGTGTGTGTGTATATATATATCTAAAGACTATATATATATTATTATGGAGAGCTGCAGACACATGGTTTATCCTGTCTTCACATGGGAGTGCTATATATCATCATTTCTTTACAAGTCAATTTATTTTATTAGTGTCTTGCATATATATCATCATTACATAACAAGTCAAAATTTATTTTATTTTATTTTTTTTTACCAAGGCAAAAAAAACTTTACCAAAGAGCGTATTGTTGCATACCATCATTACTTTTTAAATCAAATTTTATTTTATTATCTTGAAAAAATAAAAATAAACTCACAAACTGCTATACACTTATGTGTCAGACTTCAAATATTAAAATGCAAGAGAATACCACCAGATTGTAACAACATCATTAGTTCTTGAAGTGCAAATTAAAAAAAATTACTGTAGTATTTTACAGGTTTCCTTCTTCTTACTGAAAAGCACAGTTGATTGAAATTTAATTTGTGCTTATACAAAAAGAAAACTCAGTTCATCTTTCATGTTTTTAATCATGCTTAAATATAGTAAAATTAAATTTATATGTCGCTTGGGAATTGGGAGATGAGATTCTCATCCGAACCGGCTATATATATATATATATATATATATATATATATATATGTAGAGAAAGAGAGAGAGAGAGAGAGAGAGAGAGAGAGATAAAGAGAGAGAGAATTGCTTTACGCAACTCCACGGCTCGTAGACAATAGCATGTGACGGTTCGTAGACAAACAGTGTAGATCAGATCAACTACTTATCCTTCTAAGGGCTAATTGGATATATGCATAACCAATTCATCCACATCTTTGAATGAGGTCCCACCTTCTTTTATGGAGTCCAGAATCGCTTTACGCAACTCCACGGCTCGCACCCTCTCGACTCGGTTCTCACTCACCGATTCAGCCACCACTCGAGCTAAATCGGTCGAGTTTGGAACGGTTTGTCCACCTTCACACACTCTAATTGCCACCTTTAACTCGTCCACAACTAAAGTTGCATTGAAGAATTGTTCAGCTCCCATAGGCCATGCCAGCATTGGCACTCCAGCAACCAATCCCTCAAGAACCGAGATCCACCCGCAGTGAGTCAAGAACGCGCCCACGGCTCGGTGACTCAGTATTGACACCTGTGGAGCCCACCCCCTTATGATCAATCCCCTTCCAGCCACACGATCTTCAAACCCATCCGGGAGCACGCAGTAATCTCCCTCCACGTGTCCTTTCTTCGGCTCGTTAACGCACCATACGAACTGGGCCCCACTCTTCTCCAACCCCAATGCTAGCCCCTCCATTTGCTTATTCGTCAACACCGTTTTACTCCCAAAGCACACGTACACCACCTTGTGATCATCACACGTGTCAAGCCATGACAACACATCCCCTTCTGTTGGGCCAGGCCCAGATTTATCCTCATCTGGAGAAAATAACGGCCCAACGGCCCAAACACGATTATGGCCCAATTGCTCCTTTAGATGATCCAAATAGACCCCTTCCAACTCGTGACAAGTGTTGATCACGAGACCATAACTGGCCATATCAGCATTAATCCCATCTTTGACAAATTCCGAATCTGGGTCTCCCTCCACGTAGCTACGATAGAATGGAGAGAGCTGCCACCATGGGTAAACTGGGGAATTCGGAATTTTGGGGAAAGAAATCGGACGGTTGTCATCTCGCTTCGGTAGGTCGCGCCACATCGAATAAACGAGGGACACGGCAATTGCACTAACCGGAGAGAACGCGAACCGTCGGATGTTGAGCTGGCATGCAAGGGTGTGGGTCCAGCCTATGAACTTGTCGGACACGATGGCTACAGGTGGAGAGGGGTGGTTTTGGAACCAGTGAAGGATAGGATAGTGGAGGTCAGCCATGGCGCGCATGGTAGCACGGACGGCGTTCGGGGGGAGTCCTTTGGTGTTCTCGAGACCGACGGAATGGGAGGGGTGGGAAGGGAAAGGAAAGACTAAGGTTTTGATGGAATTAGGGTGGTGTTTGGAGAGAAGTGGGTCCAAGAGAGGGAGGTTTTGTGGAGGGACGAGTATGGTGATGGTTAGACCACGGGTGGCGAGTTTGTGGGTGAGGTCCAGGAGAGGCATGGTGTGGCTCGCCGATGGGTAAGGGAAAACCAAGACGTGTGAGCCACTTCCTGGTGTAGGCGTAGGTGTACTCATTTTGTTAGTGTTGAAAACATAAGATTTTGTTAATGGTGGAAGAATATATATATATATATAATATACATACCTTGAAGGAAATGGAAAAAAAATGTGAAGTTAATGGGCATTGAATATTGAATATTGATTTTGGTTTTAGTTTTAGTTTTGTATTAATGGTCATTTGAAACTTTTCCAAGAAAACGAAAAGGAAATTAAATTTGAAACTTACAGTAACAACCAACATTGTTAGTGTAGATTTGAAACTTCCTCCACCCTCCAATCTAAAAAGAGTTTTTTTTGGAAAATTTATGACATTGGTTCAATTTTTTTAGTCTACTATTTATTTTGAGAAGACTGACAATGTGAAAACATTACAAAAAAGTGTGCTTGGTTGAAAATTTCTTAAAAACAATTTTTTTGAAAACCCAATTAAGAAAATGTCATCAGTTTCCATAGAATTGTTTTTTTTTTTTTATAGTTTTTCCAAAACAATTTTTTTTCCCCTTTTCTCTCAATTCTTAAGAATTATTTTAAAACTGAACAACATATACGTTTAAAAGTTCCAGGTGCCAGATAACTTGTGAGGTGAGATCTCTAATTCATTTAATAACATAATAAACCTATCATTTAACCAGTTATAAAACTTGATCTTTAGATTTTTTGGAGATCCACTCTTAAGATAAAGTTTTTTCATCATTTTTAACTTAAAAAAACTCACATCTTTTCGTATTAAGTTAAAACATAGTCTAAGTGGTACTCAAATTTCAGAATTCTCTTTCTAACACAAATGGTTTCATAAAAAAAATTAATTTATCATCAAAGTTATAGAATTTTAACTGAAGGAAATACACGAGACGCGCACGCGCGTGTACACACACACACACACATATATATATATATGACCGATCGCAGAATCTATCAATTCAGCGATGCTTAATGGGGCCCGCTTCCAACGACTAAGCCATTGGAGACCCGTTTTCAATTTTGCTTCGCCAGACAAGTCTTGTGAATACGTTGTGATGGCCTTATCAGACTAGGGAAGTGGTGAACTGACTATTATACCTACATACTTTTTATATTAATTTAATTGAAAAAATACTATTATATAAAAAGACACAACTCTCCCTTATGGATTCACACTCTTTCCTTCCCTAGCTTTCAGATTTTTTTGAAAATACGAAGTACTGAGTAATCAGAATTAGAATCCAAATCTGAGCCTCTAATTTGTATGAATCTGATCCAATTGCGAGAAGTCGCAAGTTTTAGAAGTGACTATATCAACTTTTTTTCTGTTTACAATTTGTTGGTGCTAGATTGAGAGATTTGGTATTTGTGATTTGTTCAATTGATTGGATTTTAGAGAGAAGAGTAAGTTAAGATGACTTGCCAGATTGTACTCTGATCGCCGTGGGTGAACTGGTGGCATCTACTGTCACGCCCGGAACCTGGACCACCGGGACTCCCCCGGACCGGCCCCGAATCCCGAGTGTGAACCCGTTCACTCAACCCTGTGAACGATTTCAACCACACTCATGCAATAGTATCGAGATTTGATACGATGCTATAACATCCCAATTTCTAACTCCCGGAGAACCGGAGGTTAAACTGTCTATTTAGCCCAATAGACCCTCATTACCCTCACTCACCGCGGAAGCTTAACTCAATTCTTGCATATGAATGCACCAAACTCCACCTTAAACAATCCCCATGGGCCCTACATTGAATTAGTAGAAATTTACATGTCCACACTTTCGAGAATCACTCACTTTCAAGCCTCAAAAATTATTGTGTTTAAAATTTGATACTGAAACTTACACCATTGGATAGAGAATCCAAAAATACTCGATTTAAAAAAAACCACACTCAATTCCGATCTAGAACGAAGAAATTACGTCGAAACGAAGTTTGGAAAATGCTATGAATAGTAATCTCGATTGTGCGAAATGCCAATCTTGATTGTGCGTAATTGACATCTCGATTGTGCGAAAAAAATCTCGATTATACAAGAATTTCACCCTCTCGGGACCTCAGACCTGCAATATCTCGCACGATCGAAATGGGGGTTTCGATTGTGCGAAATTGCCCCTGTCTGGACCCTAAAAATCATTATAAATCATCACCCCTTCGCACAATCGAAATGGGGGCTTCGATTGTGCGAAATAGGCATTTTGTACGATCGAAATGCTCTCCCCAGGTCCTCCAACAACCCTATACATGGTCTATTTGGAGCCCAATCCACCTTCTATCATCCTAGAACATCTCATACATGATCCATAACATAAATGAAAGATACCAACATCAATTTTATACTCAAAGTCATATTCATGATTTAATCATACATCAAAATGAATTATTATCTTCCGCAACCACAATCCATTCATAATGAAAACATCATCAAATGAATTAATTGCTACCACGAGTATTACATAAACTCATCTATTGTCTTTTCATACCCAACAAGCTTATAATCCAATACATACATCAAAGTTACATTTGTCCAAAATATAACCACAACTCAAAAGGAAGTTACATGCCACAAGCCGACATGAATAGCCACAAAATGCATAACATCCAAAAGATAGCAAAATCACTACTAGAGTTCCACTTGGACACTTAAGTCCCATCCGTCATCGGCGCCTTATCTATAAAAAGAGTTTATAATAAAGGGGTGAACACCACTACGACTCAGTAGAGATACCCCAACTCTCCTAAGTGCCGACTCGACACCGACCTACATGGAATGCATATGAATACACTACATGCCACATCCACAATCTCACAAGTCAACCAATCCAATTAAAGATGATTGCATATTTCACGAATCATGTATAACATGTTCAAGCATAAAAGCACTAAGAAAAATAAATGCTCTCTCTCTCGGTCCTTATCCGATACCCCACATGATTGACTTGCTCCGAGGATCATGTAACCTTGGACACCTCCGATAACCATCTAATGATTGGGACAACTCCGAAAAATCATTCTACCATAGCAATATATAGGATTGCCATAGAGTGAGGGGACAACTCCGAGGCTCACAATTCTTGGACATTCTCCGATAGCCATCCTATGACCGCGACAAGTCCGAGGGGTTATTAGTATTGGACACACTCCGATCCTAGGCATCAAGCCTTAGTATGGCGGGTCCACTCCGAGGGCCATACGTAGTGAATGATTTTACCACATTTCACAACACGGTTGGACCACTCCGAAGCCCCGTGCACCTTATTTGCGTCATTTTCCCGCAACTTCCCACATATGCAATATGAATGCATAAACACATGGCATTTTATTTTCACGCTCATTGATACTAAAAAGAAGTAATAAGCATATTTTCCATCACCGCACATCACATATAGCACATGTATGTATAACACATGCATATATCCTCTCATATGCATACAACTTCAAAATTAGCATACTTCACTCATGCTACACTCAATGCATAATTTTAGCACATAGAACTAACATGCATTCAATAACCACCTTCTCACATATAATCACATATATGACACTTGGTACACATTTTTCACATATATACCAAATTGAGCACATAATGCCTATGTATCAATTTCTTTCACTCACACACTTCAAACCTACATGCTACCACCAACACAATGGACACAATTGTGAAAAGATAGGACTCTAGAGAAGGAGAAAACACAACTTTTGACACCTCTCAGCATCCTAAAGTATGTGAAACACAACCTACACCTCTCTTCTTCACCCGAAACCATAGAATCGATAATTAGAAGAGAAGAAGAACCCCTACCTCGAAAATGAAAGCCTTCCAAGCACTTCTCAAAATCTTAGCAATGTCAATCTTGCTAAAATGTAACTTTGTTCAGTTCAAACCGAAGTCTTAGCCGTCCCCTACGTATCTCCTTTCTTCGGTGGATCACGAATCACACCCGAAGGCCTCCGAAACCTAGAGAGAAGGAAGAGGAAGAAAGAAGAGAGAGAAATGAGCCATGGCCAGTTGCTGGGACATTAGAGATATGAAATATCTCTGTCACATCTGATATTTAAAGTCCCTAGGCTGTAAAAAGACCAAAATACCCCCGGGCCACTTAACGCACATTCCCGGACTCCGTTTTCGATTTTGAAAACTCCTATGGCCTCGAAATCAGTTTCTCTACTCTCTAAATATTTCATCTAACCATTATCAAAAATAAATATTTTCAAGAATTTTACGGATTCCCGGGCCCACTTAAGTCACATCCTGGGCCCCGATTTGACCAAAACGTCAAACTTCTCCAAATCTTCCAAAAACTTTCAAAACCCTCAAATTAACCTTCCAAACATTTTCCCACTCTAGAAACATCCATATCATCATTCAAAACACATTTATCATGAAAATGATGAAAAATCGGTAAATCGGCCAAAATTGGTCACGGTCTCTACATCTGCTGCTTGTGAGCAGTCGATGTTGTCGACTTGCTCTGGTCATGGGAGCATGCAGTTTACAGAGGTCGCTGGCAAGATAATGGTAGAGTGCATGGTGATGTGCTAAAAATCAAAGGTGACTTAAGCTTATCATTCGTACCCTAACCACAATCACTCTTTGAAATCACACTTTGATACTATGTTATCACACCCCAATTTTCGTTCTCTGGAAACCAAGGGTGACTCGTGCTTATCATCCGTACCCTAACCATAATCACTCTTTGATATAACATTTTGATACCATGTTGTCACACCCCGATTTTCGTTCTCCAAAAACTAATGGTGACTGGATTATCATCTCACCTATCTCACTATAGTACCACGCTTTAATACCAAGCTGTCATGCTCCAATTTTCGTTGTTCAAAAATTGAGGTGTGAACTGATCCGTTAATCCCTAATGAACTCTCATCACTCACAAATACTGCGGAAGCTTAACTCTTTTCTTGCACATGAATGTGCTAACTCAACCTCAACTACAACCAACCTCACGAGCCCCACACCAAGCCATACTTACATAACCCCTCAATTCCAGAACTCAACTCCTTATGTGACTAAAAATTGAAACTAAAACCCTCATCACTAGATAGAGGACTCAAAAATACTCAATTTTAAAAAAAAACTACACTCGATTTTGATTTAAAACGAAGAAGTTATGCCCAATTGAAGTTTGGACAAATTTAATTGAAACTAAAACCCTCATCAATGGATAGAGGACTCAAAAATACTCAATTTAAAAAAAACCTACACTCGATTTTGATTTAAAACGAAGAAGTTATACTCAATTAAAGTTTGGACAAATTTTGGAGCATGCTGTGAATAGTGATTTCGATACATCGAAATAATGATTTCGATGCATTGAAATGTTCAATGCATCGCAGAAGTATTGCTCAAAAACCACTCTCAGGACTTTTGGTTTCTCAAAACCCTACAGGTTTTTCGATGCATTGAAGTGGGCATTTCGAATCATCGAAGTGCCCAAATCCTAAAACTATACAATTGGCCATTTTTGGCATTCTAAGTCCCTTCTACTATCATAATTATTTCATACAACTCTAAAATCATGCAAGAAAGGAATCTACATTATTCACAAGCATTAAATCATACTCATGATCAATCACACCCCAAGATTCATATCCAAGGACTATACATAGTGGAAACAGAACCAACATTTATCCATCCATACCCCAAAAGTCACATATGATCCATATATGGTCATTACCTTTAAAACTAAAGTGTACCAACATGAATCAAATGTAAATACAATGTTTTTTACTTAGTCCACATGCCACAAGCCAGTATGGACATCCATTTACATATCAAAAGTCCAAAAGTCTAAAAGAACTCCAAAGGGGTCTATCAAGCCAGTCATGCCTCATCCTCCATTGGTGCCTTATCTGAAAAGAGTTTGAAAATAGGGGGTGAGCACCACGATGGCTCAGTAGGAATGATCCACCCATCTCTACTCTAACTTGAGATCCATACATGAATGTATATGAAATCATTACAAATTTATATGACAATTATTTATACTTTTTACCCATAAACAATCATGTTTTATAAATTATGCGTGATGCTTCACATTTCAATGTATACATATATATAACAAATTGAACAAGTCACAATTCTTATATATATAACTCACACTACATAGCTCTGGAAATCAATTTAATGGGGACTAGTTTATCACTCCAATAGTAAGGGTCTCTTCGGCACCCAAACTCTGCTTACGCTTCTCGATTTACTATTCTTATGGATGCGCCATCCGCTTGGCCAAGTTTTGGGTCTTTCACTCTAGGGATCCTTGCCTTTATTTTAATTCTCAATATTGTTACGCCCCAAAAACTTCGCTTTTCACATAGTGCATATTATCACATAGTTACACATAATCCACACAATGCAATGCATTTATCAAAACAATATATTTTTCCCTATTAACCCAAGCTTGTCATAATGTAATTCCCACTCCAAATCATCATACTTAGGCATTTTTCAAGAAAAACATATCTTTCATGCACAATTCTATATAGAACTTAGATTTTCACATTTTCATTAAATGAATACAATTTAATCAAAGAGCATTCATGGTCTCAATTTCACATATGCAACGTATATAAGCCCTAACTAACATGTTAGACATATATGTTGTCACGCCTCAATTTCCGTTATTTAGAAATCAAGGGTGACTTGTGCTTATCATCCGTACCCTAACCACAATCACTCTTTGATATCATGCTTTGATACTATGTTGTCACACCTCGATTTTTGTTCTCCAGAAACCAACGGTGATTGGATTATCATCTCACCTATCTCACTATGGTACTATGCTCTAATACCAAGCTATCACGCCCCAATTTTTGTTGTCCAAAAACTAAGGTGTGAACTAATCCGTTAATCCCTAATGAACTCTCATCACTCACAAATACTGCGAAAGCTTAACTCTTTTCCTGCACATGGATGTGCTAACTCAACCTCAACTACAACCAACCTCATGAGTCCCACACCAAGCCACACTTACATAACTCCTCAATTCCAGAACTCAACTCCTTATGTGATTGAAAATTAAAACTAAAACCCTCATCACTGGATAGAGGACTCAAAAATACTCAATTTTTTTTTAAAAAAAACTACACTCAATTTTGATTTAAAACGAAGAAGTTATGCCCAATTGAAGTTTGGGCAAATTAAATTGAAACTAAAACCTTCATCACTGGATAGAGGACTCAAAAATACTCAATTTTAAAAAAAATTACACTTAATTTTGATTTAAAATGAAGAAGTTATGTCCAATTGAAGTTTGGGCAAATTTTGGAGCATGCTGTGAATAGTGATTTTGATGCATCGAAATGATGATTTCGATGCATTGAAATGTTCAATGTATCGCACAAGTATCTCTCAAAAACCACTCTTGGGACTTTTGGTTTCTCAAAATTCTACAGGTTTTTCGATGCATTGAAGTGGGCATTTCGATGCATCAAAGTGGGCATTTGATGCATCGAAGTGCCCAAATCTTGCAACCATACAATTGGCCATTTTTGGCATTCTAAGTCCCTTCTACTATCATAATCATTTCATACAACTCTAAAATCATGCAAGAAAGGAACCTACATTATTCACAAGCATTAAATCATACTCATGATCAATCACACCCCAAGAATGATTTTGGTTTTAGTTTTGTATTAATGGTCATTTGAAACTTTTCCAAGAAAACCAAAAGGAAATTAAATTTGAAACTTACAGTAACAACCAACATTGTTAGTGTAGATTTGAAACTTCCTCCACCCTTCAATCTAAAAAGAGTTTTTCTTGGAAAATTTATGATATGGGTTCAAATTTTTTTAGTCTACTATTTATTTTGAGAAATGTGAATACATTACAAAAGATGTGCTTGGTTGAAAATTTATAGAAACAAATTTTTTGAAAACCTAATTAAGAAAATGTCATCAATTTCCATAGAAATGTTTTTTTCTTTTTATAGTTTTTCCAAAATAATTTTTTTCCTCTTTTCTCTCAATTCTTAAGAATTATTTTAAAACTGAACTACATATACGTTTAAAAGTTCAAGGTGCCAGATAACTTGTGAGGTGAGATCTCTGGTTCATTTAATAAATAACATAATAAAAGTATCTTTTAACCAGTAATAAAACTTGATCTTTAGATTTTTTGGAGATCCACTCTTACGATAAAGTTTTTTACACCATTTTTTATTTGAAAAAACTCACATATTTGTCGTATTAAGTCAATACATAGCCTAAGTGGTACTCAAATTGAAGCTCCAAGAATTCTCTTTCTAACACCAATGTTTCATAAAAAAATTCAATTTATTATCAAAGTTTTAGAATTTTAAGTGAAGGAAACACACACACACACACACACACACACACACACACATATATATATATATATATATATATATATATTGGTGCAAATACATAGCCGATCGCAGAATCGATTCGTTTGGCGATGCTTAATGAGGTCCACTTCCAATTGCTAAGCCACTGGGGACCCATTTTCAATTTCGCTTCGCCAGACAAGTCTCGCGAATACGTTGTGGATGACCTTATCAGACTAGGGAAGTGGTGAACTGACAATTATACCTACATACTTTTTATATTAATTTAATTGAAAAAATACTATTATATAAAAAGACACAACTATCCCTTATGGATTCACACTCTTTCCTTCCCTAGCTTTCATATTTTTTCAAAAATACGAAGTGCTAAGTAATCAAAATTAGAATCCAAATTTGAGCCTCCAATTTGTATGAATCTGATCCAATTGCGAGAGGTCACAAGTTTTAAAAGTGACTATATCAACTTTTTTTCTATTTACAATTTGTTGGTGCTAGATTGAGAGATTTGGTATTTGTGATTTATTCAATTGATTGGATTTTAGAGAGAAGAGTAAGTTAAGATGACTTGTCAAATCGTACTCTGATTGTTGTGGGTGAACTGGCGGCATTTGCTGCTTGTGAGCAAGTCGATGTCGTTGACTTGCTCTGGTAATAGAAGCATGCAGTTTACAGAGGTCGCTGGCAAGATGATGGTAAAGTGTGTGGCAATTTGCTAATTGAGGTTATGATGGAACTCGTTTATTTGAATGGTCAGTCATGCAAAGTCAAGAATCAAACACACAGGTAAAAACAAAACATATGCATAAAAATACATATATAGACACAGTACTACTACTACTACCTATTATAATATAGAGGGTAAAGTGCATTAAACTCTATTCAACTATCACCCATTTGCAACTAACTCCCTAAACTACAAACTACCACTTCAACTAACGAAAATACATATTTAAGGACACAATGTCAAACCTCCATTAACAACCATACAAACTGATTATTTTACCCCTAGATAAAATGACATTGTTTCATGGTTATAGATTAAAAAAAAATTAATCTTCACTTCTTTATCATCTTATCCCACCATAGGACGTTACAACAATATTTCATCTCTATACACCTCGTTATTGAAAAGTGTAGAAGACAGTGTGACAGAGAGAGGAAGAGAGAGTAAATGACGATACAAGAAATATAATTTATACCTAGAACATCTCAAACACATAAAGAACAAATAATTCATCCACCCAAAACAAAATTTCTGGAGAATTATTGATGTAGGACAAGCTATGATTCGCATGCATAAGTTGCACGTGCTTTGCCTCAATTTCTGGAGAATGGGCAAAGATAGATAATTAGGGATAATTTTTATTTAATATTATTATTATATTATTAATGTTTTTATTTTAGGAATATTTTCTTAATTTAATATTTTAGGGTTTTATTTTTAGTACTAGGATTTGATTAGGGTTTTCCTTGCTGTCTATTTATGTGTTGATTCATGCATTGTGAAAGATACTTTTTGATTATTGATTATTGAATATTGAATATTATTGAGATTACATACTTCTTCCTCCTTCTGCTTCTTCTTCTTCTCCCCTAATCTTCTTCTCTATTATTCTCCTCTCCCATTCTCTCTATTCTTCTCAATATATTTTGAAATTAAAATGCCCCTACTTGTCTCGCATCAATTGGTATCAGAGTGAATGTTCCAAGTTTATTCATAAGCAAAGTATTCAACCATTATTCATAGTAATCTTCCCATCGGCTACTGTTCATCAACTGAAATCGAGGCCTTCATCCAAACCATACCCATTGTTTGGCACTGTCACAAACTTGCTATCATCAAACCAATCATCCTGCAAAACACTAACCCTAGTTATCACCCCACATCACCTTCCTCTGTCACTGTAACAGCCTTCTACCCTAAATAAACCACTTGTTCACGGTACCAAGCCACAACCCTTTGTCATCAACCCTAAACCATCACCCTTCACATGATCCGCCAATAAACAACTTCCAAAGCCCAAAAAAGCACGAAACCAAAGCTTATAACCCTTAGTCTGCAATAACCTTCGCCACTCATCATCACCACCATCGAATAGACCAAACCCATTATCAAAACTTCAAACCTATCACTGTAGTCATATCTCACCAATAATCGACTGAAACCGAAACCCCAAGTCAGCAATTTACCCTCACCGAACAAAACCCACAATCCAAATAACCTCCAATATATCAACACCATCAAACCCTAGCTTCTATAAACACTATCTATAGTTGTAACGCCCCAGTTTCCCGACTCCCAGAAGGCCGGAGGTTAACCCATCCATTAAGCCCAAATGGATCATCTTTACCCTCAATACCATGGGAGATTAACTATATTCTTGCATATATATGTGCACAACTCCACCTTATCTAACTATAATGGGCCTTACATCAAATCATATCAGTGGAGATTTTATTTATTCACACTCATGGTCCTCTCATCTCCAGGAATCAACACTTTATGTTATTGGAACCTGAAGTTGAAACCTACACCATTGGGTAGAGAATCTAAAAATACTAAATTTAAAAAAAAACTACACTCAATTTTAATTTAAAACGAAGAAGTTATGACCGATTGAAGTTTGGGTAAATTTCGGCGCATGCTCTGAATAGTGAGTTCGATGCATTGAACAAGTATCGAACATGTATCGACCAAAATTCACTCTCAGTACTTTGAAATTCTAAAATTTTACAAGTTTTTTGATGCATCGAAATGTGCATTTCGATGCATCGAAATGGGCAGTTTGATACATCGAAGTGCCCAGATTCCACAACTTTGTAAATGGTCATTTTTGACATTCTAAGTCATTTCTACCCTCAAAATCTATTCGTACCACCTTGAAATCATACATGAAAGGAATCTACAACAATCACAAGTTCTAAATCATGCTCATAATCAACTCATATACAAATATGAGTTATTCTCCATCATAAACATATTCCAATTTATATTGAAATTGTCCATCACTGCATTAGTACATCAAATGAAACTAGATGCTCTTAACAAACATTACATAAAGAAGTCCATTGTCTTATCATATTTAATAAGCTCATAGTTCAAGCATACACACAAGTTACATTTGTCTAAAATATAACTACAACTCAAAGAGAAAGATCTTAGGTCACAAGCTGGCATGGATAGCCACAAAATATACAATATCCAAAATATATCAAAATGTTACTAGAGTTCCACTTGGACACTCAAATTCCATCCGTAATCGGCGCCTTATCAATAAAAAAAAAGGTTTAAAGGGGTGAATACCACGGCGGCTCAGTAGAGATACCCCAACCCACCTAAGTGCTGACTCAACACTGGCCTACATGAATGCATGTCACTACATCACACGTATCATCCAACATATATACCATATTCATTCACAATCAACACATAAATAAGAATGCATTAAACATATATTATGCTTTACAAATAACAATGTAAGCAAAATCATACACTTGTTTCCCTCTCGGACTCAACCCGATACCCTAATATGATTTTAACCAACCATATGACTTGGGATGCCTCTCACACGATTTCAACACCGTCACCGAGTATTTACGTACTCCAAGGTGATTAGACCACCGTCACCGAGTATTTACCTACTCTAGTTGACTTGACCCCTTTTTAGAATTTATTACCGAGTATTTACCTACTCCAAGGTGATTAGACCGTCATCACCGAGTATTTACCTACTCCAAGGTGATTTGACCACTTCACAACTACACCCATAACCAAGTATTGACCTACTTTAGGTAATTCAACCACACTTCTCCCTTTTCTCATAATGACTCCATATATGCATTTCGAACATATAACAATCTAGCATTTAATTTCATACTTCAGAACGCACAAACTAATTAATAAAACACATAGCATGCATTTCCATCTCCACAAAACCGCACATATATTTACCTATACATGTGAAACCTAGCATACCATCTACATATGCTCAGAAACTTCACTCAAGCACTTTTTAGTCATGCTTCACCAATGCACACATTTTCTATATGAAGATAACATGCATTTAATTCATATAGCAACATATAATACATACATGTCCAATATATCACATTTTCACATATGTGCACAAAACCTAGCATATAAGCATACATGCTAATATTTCTCACACTTTCACCCTTTATACCATGTATACTACGATATACATATCTATTGCTCACTAGAGTTTAAAGAGAAGTAAAAACGCAACACATTCCACCCCTCTTACCACTCTAAATCATGTAATACACAACCTTAGCTCTCACTGCTTCACTCGAAACCCTAGAATCGACAAATAAATGAGAAGAAGAACCCCTACCTCGAAATTCAAGGCTGTCCAAGCACTTCTTGAAATTCTTAGCAATGTATACCTTGCTAGATCACAACTTTGTTTGGTTCAAACTGAAGTCCTAGCCGTCTCCTACGTATCTCCCTTCTTCGATGATCACAAATCACATCCGAAGGCCTCCAAAACTTAGAGAGAAAGAAGAGGGAGAAAGAAGAGAGAGAGAGAGAGAGCAATTGGCGTGAGAATGAGAGATATGAAATATCTTTGCAAAATCTGACCTTTAAGGCCCCTAGGCTGCGAAAAGACCAAAATGCCCCTCGGACCACTTAACGTACCTTCTCGGACTCCGTTTTTGATTTTGAAAACTACTACAGTCTCGAAATCACTTCCTTAACTCTTTAAAAATTCCATTCAAGTCATTCTAAAAAACAAATATTTTCCAAAATTTTCTAGATTCCCTGGCCCACTAGGATCACATCCCGGGCCCCAATTTGACCAAAAAGTCAAACTTCTCCAAATATTCTGAAAGCTTACCAAAACCCTTAAAACACTTCCCAAACATGTTCTCCACACTCAAAACATGTCAAACACCACTCAAAATGTATTTATGGCAATTATGATGCATAAAATGCAAAATCGACCAAAATTGGTCACGGTCTCTACAACCTCCCCTCCTTAAAGGAATTTTATTCTCGAAATTAGAAATATACCTCAAGTAGAAAATAACTCAGGATACTTTGAGCGGACTTCTTATTCTCGCTCCCATGTAGCCTCCTCGACTCCGTGATGTGTCCAAAAGACCTTAACCAATGGAATGGTCTTGCCCCAAAGCATTTGCTCCCTAGCATCCAAAACTTGTATTGGTCTCTTCTGGTAAGACATATCCTCCTCCACCTCAAGATCTATTGAATCTAACACATGTGAGTACTTTCTCAACATTGAAATGTGAAAAGTATTGTGCACACTTGACAACTGCGATGGCAATGCCAAGTGGTATGCAACCTCACCCACATGACCATGGGGCTAGCTTCCCGCTATGCCCAAACCTGATCAAACCCTATTGTGGTGAGACCTTCAAGAAGACATGGTCCCCCCACCTCAAATGCTAAAGGCATTCGCCTTTTGTCAGCATAGCTCTTTTGACGACTTTGAGCTGTAAGGAAACATTGCCATATGATCTTGATCTTTTTTGTAGTCTCTCTGACTATATATGGCCCCAAACCCATTGTATCACTGACCTCTATCCAACAAACTGGTGATTTGCAAGGTCTACCATACAAAGCCTCAAATAAAGCCATTTCAATACTTGCTTGGTAGCTATTATTGTATGCAAACTTCACCAATGGAAGGTGATCCTCCCAACTGCCTCGAAAATCAAGCGCATATGCTCTAAGCATATCCTCCAAAATCTAATGGTATGCTCTGACTGACCACCTATCTGAGCATGAAAAGCCGTACTGAAATGAAAGTTTGTATCAAGTGCAGTCTGAAAGCTCTGCCAAAATAGTGACGTGAATCTGAGATATCTGTCAGACACTATAGAAATTGGCACTCTGTGTAGTCTCAAAATTTGATCGATGTATAACTAACTAAGAGTATCCACATCATCCGTTACTCGAATCAGAAGGAAATGAGTCACCTTGGTCAATCTATCCACAATGACCCAAACCGTATCGTGACCCTTCCTCGTCCTAGGCAACCCCGTCACAAAATCCATAATGACGTGCTCCCACTTCCATATGGCTACTAGTAATGGCTGTAACAAACTTGCTGGTCTCTGATGCTCAACCTTCAACTTATGACAAGTGATTGACCTCGTTACAAACTGTGCGACGTCCTTTTTTATACCTTCCACCATTACTGTCTACAAAGGTTGTGGTACATTTTAGTACTACCAGGATGTACTGCAAGTCTAGAGCTATGAAACTCTCTCAGAACCTCATTCCTACAAGCTAATGGAATACCCATTCTATCTCTGAACCTCAGACCTTCGTCTGAATGGATAGCCCAATCCTCTATCGCTTCACCACTTGTAATCTGAGTGTGAATGCTCTTTAACTTGGTGTCATGCCTGTAATACCCCGCTCCAACACATGGTATGATATTGTCCGCTTTGGGCCTGAGCCCGCACGGTTTTGCTTTTGGGTTTTACCCCAAAAGGCCTCATACCATTTGAAGAGAATATACTACATATAAGCACATCCCCTTTTCCACACCCAGGCGATGTGGGATTGAGCACCCTGTACCCTGTCAGTGTGGTAGCTCAGCCCAGTGTCTGTCTTTGCACCCGCCCACTCACACCCGTCCACAAGGGTTACTATAATCCACCCCCCTACGAGGCCCGACGTCCTCGTCGGCACACTACTTCCGGCTGGGTTCAGGCTCTGATACCAACTGTAATACCCCGCTCCAACACATGGTATGATATTGTTCGCTTTGGACCAGAGCCCGCACGGTTTTGCTATTGGGTTTACCCCAAAAGGCCTCATACCATTTGGAGAGAACATACTACATATAAGCACATCCCCTTTTCCACACCCAGGCGATGTGGGATTGAGCACCCTGTACCCTGTCAGTGTGGTAGCTCAGCCCAGTGTTTGTCTTTGCACCCGCCCACTCACACCCGTCCACAAAGGTTACTACAATCCACCCCCCTACGAGGCCCGACGTCCTCGTCGGTACACTATTTCTGGCTGGGTTCAGGCTCTGATACCAACTGTAATACCCCGCTCCAACACATGGTATGATATTGTCCGCTTTGGGCCTGAGCCCGCACGGTTTTGCTTTTGGGTTTTACCCCAAAAGGCCTCATACCATTTGAAAAGAACATACTACATATAAGCACATCCCCTTTTCCACACCCAGGCGATGTGGGATTGAGCACCCTGTACCCTGTCAGTGTGGTAGCTCAGCCCAGTGTCTGTCTTTGCACCCGCCCACTCACACCCGTCCACAAGGGTTACTACAATGCCTTTGCTCCTCAACCACCCTACTCACTAGAGTTGGTTGCGCTATGAGTGTGAATAAAGTGGCCTGTCCACCACTCTCACTAAAGTATAATCCCATATTTGAGATATCTTTCATCATCTTCCACTCACGGATTGCAATACTAGCTAAAGTGCCATGTGATTTCCGGCTCAATGTATCTGCAACCACATTAGCCTTTCTCAGGTGATACTGAAGATCAAAGTTGTAGTCTTCCATGTATTTAACCCATCTCCCCTGCCTCACATTCAAGTCCTTTTGTGTAAAAAGGTACTTCCAACTCTTATGATCGAAAAAACCTCAAACTTCTCTTCATAGAGATAATGCCTCTATGTTTTCAAAGCAAAAATTACTGCCGATAACTCCAAATCACGAGTCGGGTAATTTTGCTCACAGATCTTCAACTACCGGGAACCATATGCTATAACCCTCTCGGTTTGCATCAACACACATCCCAAACCATCCAGTGAAGCATCACAGTAGATGACATAACCCAAACCGCACTCGGGAATAATCAGAATGGGAGCACTAGTCAATCTACACTTCAATTCCATAAAGGAATGTTTGCAAGTCTCATTCCACTCAAACTTAACCCCCTTATGAGTAAGCTTGGTCACCGACGTCGCTAACTTCGAAAAATCCTTCATGAAACGCTAGTAATATCCTACCAATCTCAAGAAGCTATGTATCTCGAATATGTTCTTAGGCCTTTCTCAATTCATTACCGCTTCAATCTTAGAAGGGTCTACTGAAACTCCTCCTTCCAACACCACGTGTTATAAGAACTTTACTTTTGTTAGCCAAAATTCACATTTTTTGAATTTGGCATACAACTGGTGTTCTCTCAAAATCTGTAACACTGTCTTCAAGTAGATCTCATGTTTTTATAATATAAGAAGAATACATAAGAATGTTGTCCATGAAGACCACCACAAACCTGTCCAAGTACACCCTGAATATCCAGTTCATCAAATCTATGAACGCTGTCGGTGCATTCGTCAATCCAAATGGCATCACCAGAAACTCATAGTGGCCATATCTTGTCTGAAAAGTTATTTTGGGAATATCCTCTTCCTTTACCCTCAGCTGGCAATACCCTCACCTCAAGTTGATCTTCGAAAAATAAGTCGAACCTTTAAACTGATCAAATAAGTCATCTATCCTTGGTAAAAGATACATATTCTTAATCGTTACTTGGTTTAACTTACGGTAGTCTATGTATAACCGTAAAGATCTGTCTTCTTTTTAGCAAATAGAACCAGAGCTCCCTAAGGCGATGTACTAGGTCGTACAAATGCCTTATCCAACAACTCTTGTAACTGATCTTTTAACTCCTTCAAATCAATTGGTGCCATTCGGTACTGTGCCATAGAGATAGGTGCAGTATCAGGAGCAAGATCAATGCTAAATACAATATCTTTCATCGGAGGTAACTCTATCAAGTCCCCCAAAAACACATCCATAAACTCTTTAACCACTTGTAAAAATCCTCCACTAGTCATAATCTTGTCCTCCTCAACTAATAAACTAGCTAGAAAATATCTAATCCTATCCCATACACCGGAACTAAGCGAAAACAGAACATGGAAATCATCCCGCTCTCCCACAAAGTAAAATCAATCACCCTCAAGTGTGCTCACCGTCACTCTCCTTGGAGACAATTAATCATGGCTCTAAATGTAGATAACCAATCCATACCTAGAATGACGTCGAATATGGTCATGTCTAGTAGCACAAAGTCAAACACTAGTCGACGCCCAACAACCTTGATCTCGCAAAACTGACATACTCTCTCTAGGGTAACCCTACCCCCAACAGGCATAAACAAAAGCAAAAGTAAAAGTAAAAGTAAAAGCAAAAGCAAAAGCAACAGATATGAATGAATGTGATGCTCCTAAATCTATCAACACCCTAACCCACGAGCTAGAAACTAGAAAAATACCTCTGACCATTGACGGCCCTGACATGTCCTCTGCCAGAGCAAACGTGAACACACGGCCCTATGTTTGCTGACCCTGCTGGCTAGTACCCTGTAAACCCGACTACTGACTGGAAGTAGGTGTAGAACCTCTCGCTACTGGAGATCCCTGAACTGACTGTGCTGGCTAAGGTGGTGGTAGTGCCCTAAAGACAAACTAAATTACAGCTGTCTGTACTGACCTCTGCTGAGATACTGAACCACTTTGAGTCCCCTGCCTATGTGGGAAGTTAACTTTTATATACCCAGGTTACTTACAATAGAATCATATCCTTTCCCTCACTATTCCTGCTGGCACTGGTGCCACTGCCTGTCCCTGTGGGCACTCCCTACTGTAATGGCCAGTTTACTGACAAGTATAGCATACCACAAACGACCATGAAGATCTGGTAGGTAAGGCCAATGAAGGTACTGAGCGAGCTTGCTGCTGCCCCTGAAAACCTGACCTGCCTTCCATATTCCTCTTTCTTCCCTGGCCACCCGAAGACGCCCCCACACTCTTCGCTTACTGTTTAAAGTCTCATATCCTCTGGATGTCTTTGTCATCCTCTTTAGCCACCAAGGCTCTGTCAACAACCTCATTGTAGGTTCTCAAACCTAGAATGGATACCCTCTTTCTGATAGAGGTTTTTAGCTCTTTCACAAACTTCTTCACTTTCAATTCTTCATTCATCACCATCTCCGAGGCAAAGCGAGCCAATGATGTAAACTTGGTCTTGTACCCCATAACATCTAGATCCCCTTGAACTAGATCCATAAACTCCTATCTCATTCGGTCTCTCACCGAAGCTGGAAAGAACTTGTTAAAAAATAACCCTTTAAAGGTTTCCCAATCCATGGTCTCGATGTTGTGGACATTCCCAATGAATTTCCACCACCGATCCGCTTCTCCTAACAAGTGAAGCGTTGCCACTCCCACTTTCAGATCCTCATTGGTTGCATGGGCAACCATGAGCTTATGAGTCTGATCAATCCAATCATCTGCCATTAATGGGTCACGTACCCCATCAAAGGTAGGTGACTTAAATTTCACATATTCCTTCATTGCCACCATCTGTTGGCTCAAGGCAACCCTAGGTAATGCCTGAACCTCTTATTCTCTAGCTTCCTTAGCCATTCTTCTTATAGTGTCTGTCATGTCATGCATGAATTACATTCCGTCAGTTGGCTCCTGAGGAGCATCAGCGCCTATGTCTTGCACTCTTCTTGGAGGTATTTTTCTATATACACAACAAGAGAATTTTAAGACCAAGAATTCACACTTCTTACATCATTTCCACCATGCTTAAACATGCCATGTTAATTTAATCAATAAAGGCATGTTATGAAAGCGTAATCATGTAATCATGTTCCACATAAGCAATTTACGACTCTAAGTCAAATCCCTTATGTCTATGTCCTTAATCTCAAGTGATCACCAAATCAAGTTTCACCCTTCATCCTTAGGTTTTTAAACCTAATGCTCTGATACCATTCTGTAATGCCCCGACTTCCCAACTCCCGGAAGACTAGAGGTTAACCCGTCCATTAAGCCCAAATGGATCATCTTTACCCTCAATACCGTGGGAGCTTAACTCTATTCTTGCATATAGATGTGCACAGCTCCACCTTATCCAACCATAATGGGCTCTACATCAAATCATATCACCTTAGTAGAAATTTTATTTATTCACACTCATGATCCTCTCATCTCCAAAACTCAACACCTTGTGTGATTGGAAACTAAATTTGAAACCTACACCATTTGTTACAAAATCCAAAAATACTCAATTTTAAAAAAAACCACACTTAATTTTGATTTAAAACGAAAAAGTTATGACTGATTGAAGTTTAGGCAAATTTTATCGAAGTGATGATTTCGATGCATCGAACAAGTATCGACCAAAATTCACTCTCGGTACTTTGACATTATAAAATTTTACAAGTTTTTCGATGCATCAAAATGTGCATTTCGATGCATCAAAGCTTCGAAACATTGAAATGGGCAGTTCGATGCATCGAAGTGCCCAGATTATGTAACTTTGCAAATGGTCATTTTTTACATTCTAAGTCCTTCCTACCCTCAAAATCCATTTGTACCACCTTGAAATCATACATGAAAGGAATCTACAACATTCACAAGTTCCAAATCATGCTTATAATCAAATCATACACCAATATGAGTCATTCTCCATCATAAACATATTCCAATTTATATTGAAATCATCCATCACTACATTAGCCCATCAAATGAAACTAGATGCTCTTAACAAACATTACATAAACAAGTCCATTGTCTTATCGTATTTAACAAGCTTATAGTCCAAGTATACACACAAGTTACATTTGTCTAAAATATAACTACAACTCAAAGAAAAAGATCTCATGCCACAAGCCAGTATGGATAGCCACAAAATATACAATATCCAAAATATATCAAAATGCTACTAGAGTTCCACTTGGACACTCAAATCCTATCCCTTATTGACGCAGTATCTGTAAAAAAAAAAAAAAGTTTAGGAGAAAGGGGTGAGCACCACGGAGGCTCAGATACCCCAACCCACCTAACTGCCGACTCGACATCGACCTACATGAATGCATGTCACTACATTACACGTATCATCCAACATATATACCATATTTTTTCACAATCAACGTATATATAAGAATGAATTAAACATATATCATGCTTTTCAAATAACAATGGAAACAAAATCGTACACTTGTCTCCCTCTCGGACTCAACCCAATACCCTAACATGATTTTTATAAACCACACAATTTTAACACTGTCACCGAGTATTTACCTACTCCAAGGTGATTAGACCACCGTCACTGAGTATTTACCTACTCCAGCTGACTAGCCCCTTTTTAGAATTTATCACCGAGTATTTACCTAATCCAATGTGAATAGGTTATTTTGGAATCATCACCGAGTATTTACCTACTCTAAGGTGATTTGACCACTTCACAACTACACCCATAACCGAGTATTGACCTACTATAGGTAATCAACCACACTTTCCTGTTTCCTCACAACAATGAGCACCACGGAGGCTCAGATACCCCAACCCACCTAAGTGCCAACTCGACACCGACCTACATGAATGCATGTCACTACATTACACGTATCATCCAACATATATACCATATTCGTTCACAATCAACGTATATATAAGAATGCATTAAACATATATCATGCTTTACAAATAATAATGGAAGCAAAATAGTACACTTGTCTCCCTCTTGGACTAAACCTAATACTCTAACATGATTTTTATCAACCACATGATTTCAACACCGTCACCGAGTATTTACCTACTCCAAGGTGATTAGACCACCGTCACTGAGTATTTACCTACTCCAGGTGACTAGCCCCTTTTTAGAATTTATCACCGAGTATTTACCTACTCCAAGGGGATTAGATCGTCATCATTGAGTATTTATCTACTCCAATGTGAATAGGTCATTTTGGAATCATCACCGAGTATTTACCTACTCTAAGGTGATTTGACCACTTCACAACTACACCCATAACTGAGTACTGACCTACTATAGGTAATCAACCACACTTTCCTGTTTCCTCACAACATTCCCATATAGGCATTATGAACGTATAACAATCTAGCATTTAATTTCATGCTTCACAATGCACAAGCTGATAAGTGTTCAATTCTATGCATTTGAACCCTCTTTATTGCATTTGTTAGTTCCATTTTTATGATTACCGAGATATGTTTACGGTATTTTTGTATTTTTGATGAATTGCAGGTCTTGTAGTAAAAGGAGCAAAGTTTGAGGCCATTTGGAGCTGAAGAGAAAAGTTAGAAATTGCAGCCAAGGCATCTCGATCAATCGAGATGTTGATCTCGATCAATCGAGATCTCGATTGATCGAGATCTTATTTCGATTGATCAAAATCTCGATCAATCGAGATCCAATCTCGATTGATCGAGATTCTGCAGAAGCCACTTGCCCACTTGCTCACCTGCTCTCCCACTTGCAACAAAATCCTCCTTTTTGCACGACTTAGGGGGATTGTCTGACTTGAACAAGACCCTTGGGGACCTTCTTGATATATGGATATATATATTGATATATATATATATATGGTGGGCCCCAAGGTTGAAAAGAGAGCCATAAAGCACAAGAAAGCCTCATATCTCTCATATCTCTCATACACATCAGAATACTAGAGGAGAGACATTCGGGAAAGGAGAAGGAAAAGCTGAACCAGACCAAGAAGCTTCATCTTCTCCATCAATGGAAGAGTGCAAGGCAACCATGAGCAACTAACTTCTCTACTAGGGTGTTGTTGAAGCCTCTAGTCATGTAAACTTGTTCATTTTTGTAGCATTTTGAGATTTGTAATTAAATGTTGATTATTTAGCCTAGTGACCATGTACACTAATACATTTCTTCTATATATTCATTTGATGTTGAGTTTATTCTTGTCTTAGAGTAGATTCTTTCATGTGAATGCACAACATTTGTATATTCCACAAGAAGTGCAAATGATGGCTAGATAATGGTGTTTAAATGAATGTGTGGTGTTTGCTTGTATAAACCATGCCAAGATGAGGTAGTTTGGATGCATGTAGGTTCACTTAGAGAGTAGGGTAATTAGGTAGTTAGTTAGGTTGAAGAGCTATGCTTGTTGAAGATGGATTATGATAGGTTAGCACACACATTAATCCTTTGATATGTCATTGAGGTCACAAGCCTAATGACATTGTTAGGCATTTAATCTATGAATCCATGCTTGCTACACTTATGAACATGTGAATGGCTAGTGGTGGAGACCAACCCTAGTTCTCTCTCCCAACTTTACTCTTTAATTTTATTGTTATTACATTCATGCAATAGTTCTATAAACAAAAACTCAAAACCCTGTTTTTAGGATTAAAGTGGAATTAATCTTTCTTTAAAACAATTACGACTAGTCCTCGTGGGATCGATACCCTCTATATAGAACCGTATCTACAAAGATTCGTGCTCTTGCGAGTGGTTAAATTATATTTTGATAAAAAGGGCAAAATTAAGCTTACAATATAATTCAAGTTTAGTCACATCACAAGCTAATTAATAAAACACATAACATGCATTCCATCTCCACAAAACTGCACATATATTTACCTATACATGTGAAACCTAGCATACCATCTATATATGCTCATAAACTTCGCTCAAGCACTTTTTAGTCAGGCTTCACCAATGAACACATTTTCTATTTGAATATAGCAAGCATTTAATTCACATAGCAACATATAATACATACATGTCCAATATATCACATTTTCACATATGTGCATAAAACCTAGCATATAAGCATATATGCTAATATTTCTCACACTTTCACCCTTTATACCATGTATACTACCATATACATATCTATTGCTCACTAGAGGCTAAGGAGAAGTAAAAACACAACACATGCCACTCCTCTTACCACTCTAAATCATGCAATACACACTCTTAGCTCTCACCGCTTCACCCAAAACCCTATAATTGACAAATAAATGAGAAGGAGAACACCTACCTTGAAATTCAAGGCTGTCCATGCACTTCTTCAAATTCCTAGAAATGTCTACCTTGATGGATCACAACTTTGTTTGGTTCAAACCGAAGCCCTAGTCGTTCCCTACGTATCTCCCTTCTTCGGTGGATCACGAATCACACCCGAAGGCTTTTAAAACTTAGAGAGAAGGAAGAGGGAGAAATATGAGAGAGAGAGAGAGAGAGAAATTGGTGTGAGAATGAGAGATATGAAATATCTCTGCAGAATCCAACCTTTAAGGCCTCTAGGCTGCGAAAAGACTAAAATGCCCCTCGGGCCACTTAACGTACCTTCCCAGACTCTATTTTTGATTTCAAAAACTCCTACGGTCTCAAAATCACTTCCTTAACTCTTAAATTTTTTTATCTAAGTCAATCTAAAAATAAATATTTTCTGAATTCCCGGGCCCACTAGGATTGTATCCCGGGCCCCGATTTGACCAAAAAGTCAAACTTCTCTAAATCTTCTGAAAACTTACCAAAACTCTTAAAACACTTCCCAAACATGTTCCCCACACTCAAAATATGTCAAACGCCACTCAAAATGCATTTATGGCAATTATGATGCGAAAAATACAAAATCGACCAAAATTAGTCACGGTCTCTACAACAGTAAGCCACAATATAAAAGTTGCAAGCACTAGCCCTAAAACTTCATTATCCAACCCCTAACTAAATCCCTCCATCAATCAAACCAAGCGAAAAGTAACCCACCACCCAAATAGCAACCAAACAACTTCACCATTACTACAAGCCAAACTCTAAACCATCAACCAATAGCCCTAACCGAAGATCGAAGACCCAGTTGTCAACATGCATTGTCATCGCATTGCCTATTGAAAAATAACCATTGTCAAACCCAAACACAAATATCTATAAACCCAATCTCATAATCCAAAACCATAGCCTCTCACCAACAACAAAAATTATCAATTTTCGTCACCATTGTCAGAGTAATTGCTGGTCATCACTACCGTCAAAACACCTACTGGTGGTTATTCTCTTACCAAGATCGACCACCACCAAGGTCTGTCATTCATTTGAAAATAAAAGAAAAAAATAGAAAGAGAAAGAACAGAAGGAGTCCTAGTTGACATCGCCAGAATATTTTCTCACCATCACGTCATTGTCGGTCAACCTTCATTGTTGTTGTCATAGGAAGTCTCGCTGTCTTCAAACCGAGAACATAGGTCATTCTCTTTTATGCCAGGATTTGGTAAAGGCAAGTTTGGGTATTTTTATAACCTAAAGTTAACTCGGACCATAATACAACTTAACCTAGATTTAGTTCAGAAAATAAATTTAGCAAGCCAGATTTGGTGCATATTGGATTAGTTATTTTTCCTTAGCTTAACACCAATACTATTATTTGTTTGGCCATTCCAGATTTCATCCAGCCCAGAAGTGAGTCATAATTACACATTCAACCCTGTTTGGTTACTAGTACAAGGATATACTAGTTCTGGAAGTAGTCCAGATTTTAAACAATTTTAGCAAAAACCAGTTTAGTAGTGCACAACAGTAAGCTAATCCAACTTTGAACCTGTTCAGTGAAAAAAATAAAATAGAATTCCTATTTTTGTTCGGGCAGCTACTTTTTGGGTAATCTTTAACACTTGGGACCTACATTAGACTTCAGTAAGGTACATATGCTTCAATTAAAAATTATAGTTAGTACTTTTATCTATTTGATTAGTCATGAAATTTACAAAAAGGTCATGACTGAACCCATTTGATTATTGAACCTAATTATTTACTTCAATTTCCATTTACCTTTGATATCACTACATCCACTCTTATTTTGGTATCACTGTTTCCACTTTATTTTTGCACCTAAATACCTGTGGTTAGTGCATGAATTTTGGCATAATCAATTTCACTGCATTCAGATTTCTTGATTGTGCATTATGATAATTTTATAATTTGAGTTACTTGAGTTAATTTGAGTCATCTGTCGGCATTTTGTCCTTGACTATACTCGTGTTTATACCATTCCCTTGAGACCACTATGACCATCAAAGAGAACATTTTTTTATGTCCCCAATGGTTGTGTTCTGAGCTATGCAAGACTAAGATTGTTGGCAAACCAAGTTTCCCTTCACATGAAAATCAAACTAACTCTAAGCTAAGCAAGACTAAGATTGTTAGCAAACCAAGTTTCCCTTCACATGAAAATCAAACTAACTGGTGTGAAGATGAAAGGGAAACAAAAATAGCCTTGAAAAGAGGTTTGGAACAACAAATTTTGGAAATTAGAAATAAGTTTCTTCAATGTCCATCCTCTATCTATGAGCTCCATTGGTTTCTTAACAAAATTGATCACTTGCTTTGCAAGGTACACTAGGGCCCATGTGTTTCAATGCAAGCTGCACTATCTCCAATAGTGAAGGCTTTAATTACTGAAGAATTTTTAAAGCAATCAAATTATGAGGTTAAAGTTGCAGTAGCCTCCTGTCTTTGTGAGTTGATAAGGATTACAACCCCCGATCTTCCCTATAATGACAATGAGATAAAAAAAAGTCTTTCAGGTGATTGTGTCGTCCTTTGAAAATCTATCTGATAGATTTGATCTTTCTTATAGTAGGAGGGTCAAAATTCTCAACACATTTTCAAATGTTAAGTTATGTTTGGTAATGCTAGATTTGGAATGTGATGAGTTGATTGTCCAAATGTTCCAGTACTTTTTAATAAAAATAAGAGATTATCATCTGGACAATATCTTTAAATCAATGGAGGAAATTATAACTCTTGTACTTGAGGAAAGTGACTATATTATAGTGGAACTACTTAATCCTCTTCTAACTAGTGCTAAAAAGGAAAATCAGTCTATTTCACCTTAATCTTACAAGTTAGGAGAAAATGTCTTGAACAAGTGTGCTACAATTGTCAAGCCTTATCTTTTGAAGGTTGTGCAATCTATAGGTCTTTTGTTCACTGATTTTGCAGAAGTAGTCACTTCTATTTATCCATTTGGAAAAGTGTATTTTGGAAGTAGTCATGTCTCTAATATGGTGTCTTGTGAAGAAATTGGTCATTGTGCTCCTCAGTCAGTAATTGCCCTTGATGACTATTACATTGATCATGTTGACTACATACTTGTTGAAGTAAATGGGAGAGTTGTTACACATCATGAGTCATTCACTTCCATTGTGTCAAATAGAGATGTGAAGCACAACAGTAGTTTTTGAAAGACACTTTGGACATTTTTAGGGACAAATCTAAAATTTCCTTTTGCATCATGTCCTCAAACTGATAGGGAATGTTAACCAAGGTCTAGGAAAGTTGGTCAGTTATCTTGTTAGATTGCATCTAACACTTGGGATTTATTTTTGCTTATCATGGAGTTTGCTTATACTTGTTTGACTAATCAGTGTATTGGTAATTGTTCTTTCGATATTATTTACCATTCTTTACCATGCGAATCCATTGATTATAATCAACCACCTCCATATATGTATTTTCTTGAATTCCTTGATTCCTTTGTTTAGCTTGCCCATGATTTTCATACCAATAGGCAATATGAAATTATATTGAGTAATAAAAATTATAGATTTCTTACATATGCTTATAATAGGAATCATGAATGTTTTGAAGGAGATTTTGTTATAATTTGTACATTACTGCATCCTTATTTTAAGAACTTCTTCCATATAAAACATAGCCACATTGATAGACTTTCTCACATCATTTATAAGTCAGGACCTAATGCATATTTCTTTGACCGGTCATTAGATTTGAGTACTAATTCAATTTTTTATGTTGAGTATTTGATGCCTAACCATGGTACTTTTGAAGCACCTGTGTTATTATCTTGCATTCCTACAGACTGAGCTATATTTTCTTTAGCATCAACATTTGTTCTTCCATTCTGTCAGCCATGGTTTTTAGACTAAGTAGAGGACGTTCGTGACCATTAGAGTGATCTACTATGGCTACTATAAAAGTATAGCCCATTTGCTAATTTCACATGGAGTACAAATGAGTTTTGCCATGTTGATTCGAGATTTTTTAGCAACATTATCCGCTTCACTCTTCGGAGAAGAGTTGTTCTTAGCCGGGGAGAATTGATGTAGGATGAGCTATGATTCGCATGCATGAGTTGCACGTGTTTCGCTTCTATTTTCGGAGAAGGGGCAAAGATAGATAATTAGGGGTAATTTTTATTTAATTTTATTATTATATTAGTAATGTTTTTATTTTAGGAATATTTTCGTAATTTAATATTTTAGGGTTTTATTTTTAGTAGTTGGATTTGATTAGGATTTTTCTTGCTACCTATTTATATGTTGGTTCATGCATTGTGAAAGGTACTTTTTGATGATTGAACATTGAATATTATTGAGATTACACACTTCTTCCTCCTCCTGCTTCTTCTTCTTCTCCCCTAATCTTCTTCTTCTCTATTATTATCCTCTCTCATTCTCTCTCTTCTAGTCAATATATTTTGATATCAAAGTGCCCCTACCTGTCCCGCATCAATTATATACACATATAAATATATAAACACACATGCAACAAGAGAAATCCCAGGGCCTAGATTTGTATACATCGATTTACCAGACAAAGCAATATATACACAAGCAGAGAAAGATCCCAGGGCTCAGATTTGTAGACATTGATTTCTCAGATGGCTTCAAATGGAAAGGCTTCCCACAAGCCTTATGCTTGAGGTAGTTGTTGGGATTTGTGTTCCCTACATAGCACTAATTGGGATGTAAGAGACATTAGTTATTAATTGAATATGTTATTTTAAATGTTGTATAAACATTTGGCAAATGTTATGTATTGTTCGGTTCATGAGTTGAATCGATGTGACTATTGACTATGCAAGTAACTTTGTGTGTGTATGATAGAGATATCAAAGGCAGGAACATAAGTCATTGTAATTGCGTTATCATAAATTGTTTAAATACAGTGATAGTGGTTTGCTCCTCATCGAAGTAAGAATTGAACTGAATTGACGATAAGTTAAGAAATTGTGAAGGCCATCATAGAAATATTCTCTTTGTTTGTGTTATAGTGATTTGACTCTTAAGCATGAGAGGGCTATGGACCTTAGCTATAGAGACCGGGACCAATTTTGGCCAGTTTGCACTTTATTCATCATTTTTGTCATAATTGCTTTTTAAATGATGTTTAGCATGTTTTGAGTGTGAAAAACATGTTTGAAAACTTTTTTAGAGGTTCTAGAAAGTTTTGGGAGCGTTTAGGTAAGTTTGAGAATTTTGGATCGGTGGGCCCTGAGAAGCGGGTCGGATGGCCCAAAAATTTGAAAAATATTTATTTTTGATTTTGAACCAAATAAAATGTTTAATGAGTTAAGGAAGTGATTTCAGAGCTGTAGCCACTTTCAAAATCGAAAACGGAGCTCGGGAGGTACGTTAAGTGACCTGAGGGCAAAAAAGTCATTTTGCTCTTGGTAAGGTATCAATACACTTAAGTGTATATTGTTAAGACAGAATATGTAGAGAGATAAAATCAGCAATTGTTGCCCTCTAAAGCTCTCCTTCTACAATCTTCTTCTTTAATTTTGAGCACCTTAAGGTGAGATTTTGAGCTTACTCCAAGATAGAAAGTTACTCCCCTCTCATTCCTCTTCACTTTGGTGGGTTCAAAGTCCCCCATAAGAGAGTTTAAAAAATTGAGGGTAGTTGAAGTATGGATTCGAGATTTTTTCAATAAGGAAAGTTTGTTCCCCTTGTCCCGATCTACGGTTCTACGGAAAGAAAGTTTGATTTGGAGCAACTAGAAGTTTGGTGAATTCTAGGGCTTGCTAGGAAGAGCTCTAAACTTGAGGTAGGGGTGTTTCTTCCCTCTTAGTCGTCGATTATAGGGTATGGGTGAATTTGGAATGGTGTAAAGTGTGATAGCATGTATGGGTGAGTGGTGGGAGTTGAGTAAACTATGTTTCCCCTCTTTACATTGTGTAATTATGCATGCTAAAGTTATTCAATTTATGCTATGTGATGAATTGTGAAATTAGACTTGCAATGTATGTGATATGAGAGTATGTTTTGTTATGTGTGTATTGTATGCATATGTGATCAATGTGCATGAATTGAAGTATATATGTGGTTATATGGAAATTGTGTAGATGAAATGCATGCATGAATTGTTATAGGAAGAATGTGCATTGAAGAGCATGATAATTATATGCTATGTGGAGTACGTGTATCTTATTAACATGTATATATATATATTGGAGTATTGTCCAAGTATGTTGTACATGGAATTTGGAGGTGACCAACCATGTGATTGAAGTGGTGAGAATATTCATAATGGAATGATCGTTGGAGATGCCCAATCATACCCTAAGTGTAGTGATTGTCGGAGTTGCGCAATCACTACTGCAAGGCTTATATAATGCCATAAATGTATGACCGTCAAAGTTGTTCAATTATACGAGTGTCATCGGAGTTGACCAACACTTTGGTGTCGCCAGAGTTACCCATCAGAGTTGCCCAATCATACGAGTGTCATCTGAGTTGATCAACACTTTGGTGTCGTCGGAGTTACCCAACACCACGTGATCGTTGGAGTTGACCAATCATGCCTATGTATCAGATTATGATCGAAGAAGATGTAAATATCTTAATACTTTTGTGTTTTAACGGTTAAGCATGTTGTATGATTTAAATGTATATTTATTAAATTGCATTTGTCAAGTGTTGAACATAAGAACATTGATATATGTCATGTAGTGTAGAGACATCATAGTTGCATATCATGTAGGCCGGTGTCAGATCGATACCTAGGTGGGTTGGGGCATTCTTACTGGGCATAGTTGTATGCTCACATCTTTCCTCCAATATTTTTACAAATAAGGCGCCAATGGTAGATGGAACGTGAACGTCTAAGTGGAGTTCCCTTTTAACATTTTTGACCTTATTTTGGATATCATGTATATGGCTATCCATGCCGGCTTGTGGCATGTTGATTTTGTAATAGATATAGTTATAGATGAATTGCTTTATTTTGGATCATAAACATGTAATTCAAATGATAATTATGAACTTGGAAGGTCATATCAATGAAATGTATATTTTTGGATCCATTGTGTATTTATGTGAGAACGACTTATGGACGTTGGAAATGTGTTCAATGATGAGTAAGATTTGGGATAAATGTATGATTTAATTCAAATGCATGAATTGGGATATGTGTATGGTGATATCATGTTTCATTTATGGTTGGAAGGCCATATGGTCGATCTTAGAGTGTTAGAAGGGATTTTGAGTGTGAAATTGAACAAGTGTGATAAATCAGGAAATTCTACAGAAAGCAATTTTGATCGTGCGAAATGCCCTTTTTGCATGATCGAAATGCCTTTGATTGTGCGAAATGGTATCAATATTTTCAATAGAAGCTAGGCCAAATTCCAAGGGGGTTTCGATAGATCTTCACAAGTACTTCGATTGAGTGAAGCATTTCGATCGTGAGAAACTTGGATTTTGCACAATAAAAAATATGCAGTCTACATTATAATGGATGTGCATACGTGGTTAGGTATGGGGCCCATTGATGTTGTACGATGGCGAGTTGTGCATATATATGTACAACTATGTGATTAAGCTTCTGCAATTAAATAAAGGTTAAGACGATTCATTAGGGTTTAATGGACGGGTTCACCTTCAGTTTTAGGGAGTCAAAAATTGGGGTGTGACATTAGCCTTGGTTGGTGGTTACTTTGATTTATTCCAGTAGGCTCTAGGGCCTAAGACTCAGATATTTTGGGTAATCATTGATCATTGACTTTGGAACATATTCTCAAGAGTAGCATCTAAACTAATTAATTTATTTTTGACTTAAGTAATTTAATCACTGTTAAACCCAGTCGCTCGATGGGTCTTTGATTTAATTATCAAAGTGATTTTTGTGATTAATTAAGTATAACCAAGTAAACAAAAATAAATAATCAATTGTAGAATTGGATTGATGGTATTATCTTATCTAATAGTCAATTGTGCGTAGATGGGTAATTTTATAAATTTACATGGTGGCTTAACCATTCTCGAATTGGAGTTCAATCACACTTATATAGTTGAGTTAAGTTGTGGTTAATGAGATATTTGAGTTGAAGTCATGAGATGACCAGATTAATTAATACTTTTTTGGAGCCAATGTAAAAATGTGCCCAAATAAGATCCTCACTGCTAGCCCGATAGATGAAAATTAATTTAGTTGAATGAAAATGAGTGGATTTTCTATGCCAATGGCATATATGTAATTACTAGAAATAACTAAGCACTTTTTGTGTTAAAGACAATTTTGTA
This sequence comes from Cornus controversa, assembly GCA_026545225.1. Taxonomy (NCBI): domain Eukaryota; kingdom Viridiplantae; phylum Streptophyta; class Magnoliopsida; order Cornales; family Cornaceae; genus Cornus; species Cornus controversa. The sequence goes on along the minus strand of CM048845.1, from coordinate 33,565,699 downwards.
ATTTGACATGTTAAGGGCATTTTTGTAATTTTATATGCTAGGGGCATTTTTGTAATTAGAAATAGCTAAGGACATATATGAAATCTCTCATAAATTTGAAATTGAAATTATTTTAATTTAAATTTAAATTAATTTTAAAATTCAAGTTTGATTTTTAAAATTTTTTTTACTTTAATTTAAATATCAGATTACATATATTATATGTTTTCTAAATATTTAATGTGGAGGTGTGAGATTAATTAATTTAAGAACCAGAATACATAAAATTAAGAAAGAGAAAGGAAGAAGATGATACTGCATCTTTTGGTCTTCTTCTTCTCCATTCCTCTTCAACCAAAAAAACTCCCACAAGTCTTCCTAAGGGCTGGGTCATAGTGGTGATGCGCATTGGACTGAAATCACGTGAAGAAAGATCATGCAAACAAACAGACTACCAAAAGGGAGGTCAATGGATCACACCTTCTTCATCACAAGATTGAGGGTTGATTATCATCCCCTTATGTGTGTGTGTGTGTCTATATATATATTGCATTATTTACACATCCAATAAAAGATATTTGTAGAGAAACCCGCAATTATTCATATCTCAAGTCTTCTGTTGCAAAATCCTATGTTCCCACCAAGTGGTATTAGAGCCACCTTGATGCATATGAAAAAACATAATTTTTAAATCTTTTAATTCACATTCATAGGTCCGTTACCATAATTTGCATTTTTTTTATGCAATGGATGTTTGATATTTATTGCCGTGAATTTTTGGATATTCTTGATTTGATGATATATCCAAATTAAGTTTTTCTTTATTCTTCAATTTGTGTTGTGAAGTCATAAATCTATTTATTGTTTTTGGATTGTAAGGCATAAGCCATTTATATTCGATTCTATATTTAATTTTGGGCTGTAATCGATACTGTAAATGAGCACGACTTTGTAATCTGAAATGTCCAAAAAGATTGAAGGTTCATCCATGAAAGAGAAAGGAATGAGAGAAACTAGAAGACAAAGTGGGTGTGTACACTAAGTGAATGTCAGCTGCTCGAGCGCATGTGGGCGCAGTGTACTGGCCGTGCGTGTTGGGCATAAGCACAACTGTCCTAGTAGGTGTGGGCGGAACGCGTTGGCCATGCTCGCTAGACGTAAGCCTGAGTGATGATTGCTTCACTGTTTTGTCAATGAGTTCATCAAATATCACACACACACACACACACACATATATATATGTTTGTGTTTTGATGGAGCATATGGGTATATCTATCAACATCATTTAAAAGTGGATCATCTAGTATCACTCCTCGAATGTGGTTGTGTATGATACAACAAGCAATCACCAACTTCACTTGATTATTAAAGCCAAACATTAGCTCATCCACTAAGATACGAAATCATTTTTTTAACACTCCAATGGCTCATTCAATTGCGTTTCCTAATGAAGAATGCCTATGATTGAACAATTCCTTTGCCATTATGGGTACACATCCTCGTATTTCATTTAGGTGATACCATGTACTTCTGAGTGGGGTAATATATTGCTTCAATAGAGGAAAATATGCATCTACAAGGTAGTACTTACCTATACAAATTACAATATCTAATTTTAGTAAATTCTTATAAATTTAAAAGATATTTATAAAAACTGTCAAATTAAATTAATACCTAGAGGACATATAAGTTTATGTTCCCTGTGCATGGAACAATGTAAAATTTTAGAATCAGGTGCTGAACCTTCCCATCCAGTTAATACATAAGTGAATTTTAAATCAAACATGTAAGCTACTAATACATTTTGTAAGGGCCATTGTTTTCTACTACGGAATCTTGCTACATATTCGACCGGAACTTTCGCGGGGAGATGCATACCATCAATTGCTTCCACACAATCTTATATTAATAGAATGTCATGTGAGTTAAAAATATAAATATTTTTAAGTAATAAGTTAGATTATTTTAATTAATAAGAAGATACCTTAAAATATGGCCACATTCTGTTGTTGTCACGAATCTCATCAGATGTCTCTATTCCAAGAGTAGGTTGTTTTAAAAATTTGTCTTCCATGTCTATTATTTCATTTAAGACCGTATTTAAATGTCGAGATATGGTTTCACCAAACCGTTTAAAGTAACATCTTGCACTATGATTCTTAACATTGTGAGATACAATGTGTAGAAATATTGCAAGCTGCTCCTCAATACCACAATGCACAGTGTCTTTCAGCCTCCCAGTTCCCCAAAGTATGTATACAAATCTTTGAAAAGATTTCACATTCATGCGTAATAAGTTATGACAATGTTCATCAGATCGTATGACATCATTGACAAATTCACGTTGAGTCAAATAACAATTACATTGTGGCCTCCTATCAAATTGTGCTAAGTAGGATGTACCATGCAAAAAAGCTACAATACCAACAGACATTGCAACAATGAAATTAAGTTCTTCATCATGTTCACATTCATATCCATCTGTCAAGTTTAACAACAAAAGGCAATCATAAATGATAAATTAACATTAAATTATGATTTTGTCTGTAACTATTCATTAACAACTGAGAAGCCTAAAAATAAAAAAGACCACCAGATAAACACTTCCTAAAAAAGAATAACAAACAAGGACATAAAATAGGAAAAAAAATCTATGTTGTAAAAATTAGACAACTAATCTAACACATTGCAAAATATAATATAAACTCACCTCTAAAACAGTGCAAAATATAAATTCTCCAGTATATATATATGAACTTCAAATAAAGCTGCAACCACAACAAAAAAAATATTACTTGCTCAATATCAAATAAGCAAGCAGATTGAATATACAATTATGACATTGCAAATGTTTAATTATCATAAAAAAAATCTTCTGCTAGTACTTATCATTCTCTTTATAAGTCACATATTCCAATCAATTAAGTAAAATATTAGGGTGAATCATTAGTGGTACATATCACCATTGGTAATTAAAGAAAGAAAATCTAATAGATAGATAGTTAATAATAATTAACTGATTGATCATTCTCGTGTAGCTATGACGCCATTCAGAAACAAAAACCTTACTATCAAAATCAAATCTGTATATATTACCTTGTGTATCCAAAAACCTCACTATGAAAATCAAATCTATATATATTATCATAAAACAATTACAAGGCGACTTAGTCCGTCCTCCCTCGTGATCCTCGATCGCGAAATGCCTAAACAACTCGAGCCTTTGAATTCGATAATCTATTCGTAATGGTACGAGCGATAATCCCAACAAACCTAGCAATCTACTTGTAATGCAATCAACAAAAACTCAATTTATATATATATATATATATATATATATATATATATAACTCTTAACCATTTTGAACTATGGAAGAAAACAAATAAAAGGAATCAATTTTTTATTCACATATACAAATTATAAAAAGTATTGTAAATTAGTACTACATGATTGTATAAACTAAGCAATTTAGAGAAGAAGGAAACTCACTTTTTCGGAGTCTGTGGAGAAGAGCGTCAAAGAGAAACTGACGTGGGCATAATGGGAACATGATGTTAGGAAGTTTTTAAAACTTTAGCGACATATTTTATTTTATTTTATTTGACTTGGTTTGGTAACAGTTGGGCTAGTACTCGCGATTCGCGAGCCACATTACATGATCTCGTGGCTATAAAGTAGCCCATGGTGTTTCATATTGATGTGTATAAAAGTTAGGTCTCTGCCAGTGAATGATGTGTGGAAAAGTCTTTTATTCTTTCTACTATTGCAATTACTTCTGATACATTATAGATATTTTATATTTATATATATTATAGGCAATTCGACATAAGGCGGGTGCAACTTTGTGTTCTTCAAACGTACTTAAAGAAGTCCACTAGTGTATTAGGGTTGTATCTTGGAGTTACGTAAGACCACTCATCCTTGCACGTAGGGAAGCTGCAAATGCCTCCCTATCTAGGCCAGTCCTTTCCAATATTCTACTTAGTTTGATATTCATTGTTATATTATGTTTCCAAATTTTTGCTGTTTCCATTTATTACCACTCTGAATTACTGTGTTATTATTATACTTCTAGATATTTTATATATATATATATTCTTTAGAATATTTTAGAAAACAATAAACTTCAAGAGATAAATATATATATATATTCTTTAGAATATTTTAGAAAACAATAAACTTCAAGAGATAAATATATATATATATTCAAATTTATCTCTTGAAGTTTATTGTTTTCTAAAATATTCTAAAGTATGTGTGATATATAACGTTGTACTATATATATATAGTGATAAGTTTCACATATTGTATTTTATTCTTTTTAGTACATCTGGTAGCTTTGATATTTTATTAAAATTTTAGATGAGGTAGAATTTTGTAGATTTCTATTCTATTATATAAGTTATTGTAGAGATCGTGACCAATTTTGGTCGGTTTTGCATTTTCGCACTATAATTGCCATAAATGCATTTTGAGTGATGTTTAACATATTTCGAGTGTGGGGAACATGTTTGGGAAATGTTTTTAAGATTTTGGTAGGTTTTCGGGAGATTTGGAGAAGTTTGACTTTTTGGTCAAACCGGGGCCCGAGATGCAACTTAAGTGGGCCCGGGAATCCGAAAAATTCTCAGAAATATTTATTTTTGAGAATGGCTTAGATAAAATATTTAAAGAGTTAAGGAAGTGATTTCGAGACCGTACGTTAAGTGGCCGGGGGCATTTTTATCTTTTTGCAAGCCCTAGATATTTTAAATATCAGTGGTTGAGACTCCCAGCCATATCTCACACCTCTTTCTCTCTCTAAAACTCTCCATCTTCATAGCTCTCCATTCTCTCTACATTTCGGACCCGTTCGCCTTGTATTCAAGACTTGCTGAAGGAAAGAGATACGTAAGGGACGGCTAGGGCTTCCCTTTGAACCGATTAAAGTGGTGGTTCGACAAGATAGGCATCGCTGGAATTTTGGTGAAGTGCTTAGAAGGTCTTCATTTTTGAGGTAGGAGTTCTTCTTCTCTTCTAATTGTCAATTCTAGGGTTTCGGGTGAAGAAGAGAGGTGTAAGTTGTGTTTCACATACTTTAGGATGGTGAGAGGTGTGGAAAGTTGTGTTTTCTTCTTCTCTAGAGTCCTATCTTTTCACAATTGTGTATATTGTGTTTGAAGTGTGTGAGTATAAGAAATTGATACATAGGCATTATGTGCTCAATTTGGGGTATATGTGAAAAATGTGTACGAAGTGTCATATATGTGATTATATGTGAAAATGTTGTTGAGTGTAGCATGAGTAAAATATGCTAATTTTGAAGTTGTATGCATATGAGATGATATATGCATGTGTTATACATATATGTGCTATATGTGGTGTGTGGTGATGGGAAATATGCTTGTTACTTCTTTTTAGTATCAATGAGCATGAGTTGAGCATGAAAATAAAATGTCATGTGTTTATGCATTCCTATTGCATATGTGGGAAGTTGCAGGAAAAATGACATAAATGAGGTACACGGGGCTTCGGAGTGGTCCAACCATGTTGTGAAATGTGGTAAAATTAACTACTATGTATGGTCCTCGGAGTGGACCCGCCATACTAAGGCTTAATGCCTAGGATCGGAGTATGTTCAATACTAATGACCTCTTGGAGTTGTCCCGGTCATAGGATGGTTATCGGAGAATGTCCAAGATTTGTGAGCCTCGGAGTTGTCCTCTCACTCTATGGCAATCCCATATATTGCTATGGTAGAATGACCTTTCGGAGTTGTCCCGGTCATTGGATGGTTATCGGAGGTGTCCAATGTTACATGATCCTCGGAGTGGGCCAATCATGTAGGGTATCGGATGAGGACTGAGAGAGAGAGCATTTACTTTCCTTAATGCTTTTATGTTTGAACATGTTATACATGATTCGTGACATGTGCAATTCTCTTTAATTGCAATTATTGATGTGTTTGTGAGATTGTGGATGTGGCATGTAGTGTATTCATATGCATTCCATGTAGGTCGGTATCAAGTCGGCACTTGGAAGGTTGGGGTATCTCTACTGAGCCGTAGTGGTGCTCACCCCTTTATTATAAACTCTTTTGCAGATAAAGTGCCGATAACGGATGGGACATGAGTGTCCAAGTGGAACTCTAGTGGTGTTTATGCTATCTTTGGATGTTGAGCATTTTGTGGCTATCCATGCTGGCTTGTGGCATGTGACGGCTTTTTGAGTTGTGGTTATAGCTTGGACAAATGTAATTTTGATATATGTATTAGATTATAAACTTGTTGGATGTGAAAAGACAACGGTTTAATTTATTTAATGCCCATGGCGGCACTTAATTCATTTGATGATATTTTCATTGTGAATGAATTGTGGTTGTGGAGGATAATGATTCATTTTGGTGTATAATTCAATTATGAATGTGATCTTGAGTGTGAGATTGATATTGGAACCTTTCATTTATGTTATGGATCAAGTATGAGGAGTTCTAGGATGATAGAAGGTGGATTGGGCTCCACATTAACCATGTATAGGGTTGTTGGAGGTCCCGTGGGGAGCATTTCGATCGTGCGAAATGCCTATTTTGCACAATCGAGACCCTCATTTCGATTGTGCGAAAGGGTGATGATTTATGGTAATTTTTAGGGTCCAGACAGGAGGAATTTTGCACAATTGAAACCCCCATTTCGATCAATCAAAATATTGCAGGTCTGAGGTCCCGAGAGGGTGAAATCTTCGCACAATCAAGATTTATTTCGCACAATCGAGATGCCTGTTTCGCACAATCGAGACCCCCATTTCGATCAATCGAAATTACTATTCACAACATTTTTCAAAACTTCATTTTGACGTAATTTCTTCGTTTTAGATCGGAATTGAGTGTGGTTTTTTTTGAACTTGAGTATTTTTGGATTCTCTATGCAATGGTATAAGCCTCAGTTTCAGATTCAAAACACAGTAATTTTTGAGGCTTGAAAGTGAGTGATTCTTGAAAGTGTGGGCAAGTAAATGACCACTAAGGTGTGTGATTCAATATAGGGACCATGGGGATTGGTTAAGATGGAATTAGGTGCATTCATATGCAAGAATTGAGTTAAGCTTCCATAGTAAATGATGGTAATGAGGGTCCATTGGGCTAAATAGACAGTTTAACCTCCGGTTCTTCGGAGTTGGAAATTGGGGCGTTATAGCATGGTATCAAACCTCGATACTATAGTGTGAGTGTAATTGAGATTGTTCACGGGGTTGAGTGAACGGGTTCACACTCGAGATTCGGGGTCGGTCCGGGGGAGTCCCGGCTGTCCGGGTTTCGGGGCGTGACAGTTATATTAATGAGTATAGACTTCTCTCCTATTTTGTTCTATATGAACTATGTTTTATACATTCGCATATATAAGTATGTATTCTGAGGTGATGAAAGTTATTTTCTTTTCATTTCTTGTGGAATACTATTATATTAACTGTTACTGACATTTGCCTCTCTATCTAAATAGTTTTTCTTGTCCTTTAATAAAAAGAATTTAGAATAATGACATTACTACATATGATGAGGCCAGATGTATAGAACGCCAATAATTTAGTGGCCAAAATTTTTGTTGGGCAAAAGCAGATGAAGTATTAGCTAACTGTTTTAGGGTTCATATGGGGCTCAGAAGAAAATCAAGTCACTGAGCTAACTACCACCTCAACTCGAATTGTGGCAACCATAGCAACTACGAAAACCTCAACCTCAAAAGTGTCCACCACTTCTGATCAAACTTAACACCCACCTTAACTAAGGAACAAATTGGAACAATAGGATTCTAAGTGCTCTGTACCATCACCTGTATGATGTCTATCATACAATGTCATCACCTATATAATGTTTACAACTTCAACTAAGTTGGGGGAAGAATTTAAAGTTTCATGCCTAATAGAAAAACTACCTCTTAGTTGATCAGATTTTGCTAGGTGAATTCAACATAAACAAATGCAACCTTTCCTGAAGTGAGGAGAGTTATTAATAAGGTCGTTATTAGGAAAGATAATGTATTTATGATATATTTGTAAAAACTTTTTCAAATTTGATTTGATTTTGAAAGTAAATAAAGTTCTCATGTTTTGTGGTATATGGCATATAAGCTTGAAAGAAATTAAAAAAGTGATGAATCTCAATTTAGTATCCAAATTCGATGATTGTTTTTAAATATAAGAGTGAGATATGTGCTAAGCAACCTAGGATAACATTTAGACCTATAATTAAGAATACTCACTCTTAGAGTTTATATATGATTTGTGTGAATCTAATAGACCTCCAACTAGAGGTGGATATAAATTATTTGTGACGTTTATTGATGGCTGTTCTAAGTGTTGCTATTTATTCTTGATCAAAAATAAAGATAAGATCTTTGAAAAACATACAGTGTAGATAAAGTTAGGTTGAAATCAACTAGAGAAGAAAATCAAATGACTTAGATTCCATAGAGGTGTTGAATACAACTTTAATGAGTTTTTGTGCAACGTGAAACCATATATGAAGTAACTCATCTTTTTTCACAACAATAGGGTAGCTGAAAGAAAAATTAAAATACTTCTTGATATGATTAACTCAATTCTCTTGAGTTATGGCATATTCGAGAACTTGTGGGGGAAGCAATGCTAACTACATGCTTTATAATCAATCGAGTAATTATGGGTACTAAATTAGAACTCTATATGTGATATGGAAACATATAGCTCCTAATCTCAAATATCCTAAAACTGTGGGGCTGTTAACCAAAAATGTCATACCTAAACCTAGCAGAGAAAAGATAAATTCTAAAACCATTGACACCAGGAATATTTTTAGAGTATACCCAAACTAATTTACCTTTTTATTTTTTTATTTTTTATGTGACGTAAATAGGAAAGTGTAAAATTGGTGGATGGGTCAAATTTTATTTTATTTTGTTTTTCCGTACCATTATTGAATGCTCTTGTGAAGGTATTTATTATAAAATTTTTATTGCCTCTAATTTATGCATTACATGATTCTACATAGGTGCTGAAAATGACAAGTACAGACGTCGACGTTATAAAGAAAATACAAAGAAGACAAATATAAGGAGGCTTGTAAATGGACCAATGGTCCTTGAATTTTGAGGAGAGTAGTCCTAAATATGTCAAGGGAGATGGGCCTAAGCCCATAAGGGAGTCATCTACGGAGGTAACCTGTCCTTTGTGATTGTATATCCCATAAAAAAAGGTTCAACGGGTAGAAACAATTCGCATTGCATGACTCTTATATAGCACTCTTTTATTAAGAAGTTTTTCACGAAGATTCTCCCTTACCCATTCCTATGACATAGTGCTATGCTATGTGACGTTTGGAAGGGCATTGCCCTGAATGAATCCAAGGTAAACATACTTTCGCAGGATATATGTCACATATATTCTTGGAGGATTTACCTAAGTGAGAGCTATCGTGGGGCCGCGACTATAAGAATTGGGTTGTTCTTTAAAAACTCTCATGAGAAGCAAGATACACACGCATGGCCATTATTAGCTTTACCTCGCGCATTTAGCCTATAGTCAATACTATGGGTGTGACACATTGAAGTTTGACTCAAGGGGTTGAGTTTAAGACCTAGTCTCTCAAATCCCTCAAATGAAAATTGTCGACACTAAGTACAAGTTCAAGTCCGGAAGACTCTTGCACCTATTGCATGGTATTATATTGCCCTTACATAATTTTATTTTTATTTATTTTATTTTTCTGTTTATTTATTTTTAAGAAGTTTTTAAAAACCTTTTGGGGACTGTTAGGAAGTTTTTAAAACTTTAGCGACATATTTTATTTATTTTATTTTATTTGACCTGGTTTGGTAGCAGTTGGGCTAGTACTCGCGATTCTCTCGTGGCTATAAAGTAGCCCATGTTGTTTCATATTGATGTGTATAAAAGTTAGGTCTCTACCAGCGAATGATGTGTGGAAAAGTATTTTCTTCTTTCTACTACTGCAATTACTTCTGATACATTATATATATTTTATATTTATATATATTATAGGCAATTCGACATAAGACGGGTGCAACTTTGTGTTCTTCGAATGTGCCTAAAGAAGTCCACCGGTGGATTAGGGTTGTATCTTGGAGTGCAACTTTAAGACAATGCTTTCCGTGCCTCCCTATCCAGCCAGTCCTTTCCAATATTCTACTTTACTCAATTTGATATTCATTGTTATATTATGTTTTCAAATTTTATTATTTCTATTTATTACCACTCTGAATTACTGTATTATTGTTATACTTCTGGATATTGTATATATATATATTTGGTTTCCATTAATATACATATTCTAACTATTAGTTCTAACACGTGAGAACTAAACAACTTCAATAGGAAAGTAAAATTTTTAGGTGTTTTCTGAAGGAAACATTTTGGAAAAAATTTAGTAGTTGCGGGAATCTAACTTTCCTAAAAATTTTCTTTTTCCGCTCAACCAAACTTCTCAAAAATTTAAACATTTTTAGTTTCTTTTCCTTCCGTGCTATTTCACACTAACCAAACAGAGCCTTGTGGTATTTTGACACGTGGAATCCCCTTTATATATTGCACTCCATTTCTCTTGAAAACTATATAGTTTTCTATGATCAAGGAAAATGAAGAGTAATGTATGGATGGGGTACTACGTGTTAAAATATGCTTGGGGTATTGTAGAATTTCTCAATTTATACCTTGGGTGTATTTTGACACATGATACCCCTCCATACATTACACCCCATTTCTCTTGAAAACTGTACCGTTTCTATTATCAAGGAAATGGAGACTAGTGTATGGAGGGGGTACTACGTGTCAAAATACTCCCGGAGTATTTTAAACTTTCTCCTATAAATTGAGAAATTATACACTTCGCATAGGTATTTTGACACAAGGTAACCCCTTTATACACTGCACATCATTTATCTTAGAAACTGTACAATTTTCTATTACCAAAGAAAATAGAGAGTAATATATGGAGGGAGTAGCACGTGTCAAAATACTCTAAGAGTATTGTAAACTTTTTCCAATAAATTGCTACTATTCATTGCATAATCTATTGCAATTGGGATTCTCAACACCTAGCAGTGGCATCACAGTGTACATGGGTTCAATGTAATTGGTAATGAGGCAGTATACACTGAGGGCTAGTTTGGTACACAGGAATGAAATGGAATGGGAATGGAATGAAGCTAAGAATGGAATGAGAATGAGAATAGAATGGAATGACCATTCTCATTCCATTGTTTGGCTGCGGATAGAGAATGATGTAGGAATGAAATGATAATACCTTCCAACATGTTATATTTTTCCATAAAACATAATCAACTTTAAAAATGGAACATTTGGCTAACTTTAATTTAATTATCATGGAAAAAATAATTAATTACCCATTCAATTAAAACTTTCTAAATCAAGATATAATCCGTCTTTTTATTCTAGTCAAGAGATTAATATAATCTTTTATACAAAAAAAAATTAATATTTTATTAAAAACTGAAAGTGATAAAACAAGAACCTTCATTTTCTTTCACAACTTAAAATATAGCAAGTTATATATATGGGCATGTGACATGTATATATGTATAGGCATGTGGCAAGTATATAACATACATATTATATATAGAGAGAGATAAATCTATTACACACACACACACACACGAGAGAGAGAGAGAGAGAGAGAAATGATAAGAAATGGGAATGGAATAGTCATTCCATATCTCAAGAAGAAGAATGGTTTTGTTGGAATGAGCAATACAATAGGAATGATCATTCCATTTCTAATGTAACATAACAAATAAGAGAAAGGGAATTAAAGATAGAATGACCATTTTATTCTACCTCCATTTCTGCATATCAAACTAGCCTGAAATCTCGCTGTTTTGATCACTGTGGTAATATTGCATTCTGTTGACTAGTGGCACTTGGTAGCAATTGAAAATGGGTATAATCAAGTGCTGTATGGTGGAGGTACAAATTAATGTGATAACTGCTCATTTATTTTGGATACCATTTTTGCATGTTAATTGATATGGTGACAAGTGGCCTAAAATGGTACAATTCATGTGATAATTGGGTGCTGTTTGTGCACCGAGCCAATAGTGACCGTGTTGAAGATCCGGGCCAACATTGGCCATGTGGGTGGTTCCGGATTGAAGCGATTCTTTGATCGCGGGTTCGTCGAAGGAGCAAGTTGGATTATTTCTTGATATCTCATCTATGGATCATTTTTTAATTATAGTTAAATACATGTGTGGATGTACGAATGTTTGGTTTAATTATAGGGTAAAATGCTCAAACATTTCCTCGGATTTGGATTTATTCTCAGAGATTAAATTTGTGTCAAAAAATACTATAACACCTCCTCAAGTTTGGTTAAACTAGTCATAACATCCTCTGTTATCAAAAATACCCTCAGATTCTTTCTCTTTATTTTTTACTTGATGGGGTTGTTTGAGCATTTTACCCATATATATATAGATGTTATATGTTATATGTCATATTAGAATTTCTTTTTAGCTTTCAATATATATATATATATATATATTAAAATTTCTTTTTCTTTTTAATTCAACCATTAAAATTTTTTACATTCTTAAATAAGTATATCTCATTACACAAATTTATATATTTATATACTTTTTTGCTATACAGTTTATTCATTGTCATTTGTCAAAATTGCACGTAGTCTTATTTTCTTCACTTTTATTGTAGCCTGTTGTGGTTTTTTTTTATTTTTTATTACAAACTTTTTTACGAGAGAAAAATGTTTAATCAATTATCAAATTTAAATCAATTTTATTTTTGAGAGATATAACAAATATGAATATGATATTTAGATTTTATGAAAAATATTATTTATTGCCAATAACTTTTTTTTTTTTTGTTAATACCTAGTGTTGTGAGAAGAAGGACAAGGAAAAAGAAAAAAATAAAAAGAAAGAATCTGAGGGTATTTTTGGCAACAGGGGGTATCAAGACTAGTTTAACCAAACCTGAGGTGGTGTTAGAGTCTTTTTTAACACAAGTTTAATCAGTGAAAAATAAATTCAAACTTGAGATGGTGTTAGAGCATTTTACCCTTAATTATATGTTTCATGCATGGGACCCATGAAATTAGAATTCAATAATTTAATATTATTAATTTATGAGATAAATTGTTGATTTAAACTTTTCTAAGTAAATTGGAGGAATTATTGGAAAATGGGTACTTTGGAAAATTAAATTTTTTTTTCAAAAGGTCCAATTTATAATTAGAGGATCAAATGGGGCCAATTTTCTCTAAAATTAGCAAAGAGATTAAATTATAGCATTCACATGCATATGATGTTTGGAATACCATGTAGTCGTAATTCATTTTTTCATTATATTATGAGAGAAATTAGTATCCAAATTTTATTGGTTTGCCTTCCTAGTGAAATAAAAGATTTTGACTATGGAAGTAAAATTCTGGAATTGATCATATAAATAATCTCTTAACTTCAAAGTTGGCCAAGGGGATAAGTTCTAAGTTGATCATGAAATTGGTTTCTTTGGCAATCATAGGAGTGTTATCCAAGTTGGGTTTTTTTTTTAAGGCAAGATAATTTTATTCAGTCACAAAAAGAAGGACAATCATGCTCAACAACTTCCATAAGAACTGGAGGGAAAGCATCCATGAAGCAAACCTCAGCCTGAATGATTAGACCATATCTAGCCAAAACATGCGCTGCAAGGTTCCCCTCCCTTCGCACAAACTGCACAGAGAAATTCTCAACATGATTTAACCAAAACTGAATATCCTCAATGATGACCATCATTGAAAGTGGGCACAATTGCTTCTTGTTAAGCACATCCACCACGACTTTAGCATCCAACTCAAAAAGCACAGTGTGAAAATCCCATTTTCTAATCAACACAAAAGCTTTACACAACCCCAAAACTTCTGCAATTGATGGGTCTGTACAATGCTTTGCAAAAAAAGCAGCTGCTGCCATTATCCATCGTTTGTGGTCTCTAACAACGATACCACCAGCAACAATAGTAGCAGAGACATCAAGAGTTGCATCCACATTCACTTTCAACCATCCAAGAGGAGGCATAGACCACTTGACCAAGGAGGAAGAGCTTAGATAATTAGAATGCATAGAAACTAGAGGCGCTAACTTTGACACATTTAGAAATTCTTAAAAATGATCCATCGCCATGGAAATAATTTTCTGCGTGGGCCAAAACTCCCTCGCAAAAATTACTACATTTCTGGCCTTCCATAGATACCAACAAATAAAAGCCGCCAGACCTTCCAAACATTCGTTGTTCACATCAGAATCCCAAATGGATATCAAATTTAACCACCATTCACTCCATACACATCCACCCACATCTGACACTACAATTCAAAGAGGGCAGCACTGCCAAACCAAAGGAGAGCAGGGATAGTCACAAAACATATGTTTAAGTGTTTCCACACTAGTCTCGCACACCCGACACATCATATCAGAAGAAATTATTTTCTTTCTCATTGTTTCCATCACTGCAATCTTATCATACAAACAATGCCACAAAAAGAACTTGATCTTTGGCTTAACTTTTAATTTCCAAAGCTGACTCCAATATCTTGCTCTTTCTCGAACTGAACTACTTTCCTAACATTTGCAAAGCTATTGTATAGGTCGATTTAACTGTAAAAAAACATCTACTAGAAAAGCCCTAGATCAATTGATCATCTTTCTCCTAAAGACTTAACGGGATCTACAAAATTTTATTCTTATCAGAAGGACTAAAGTACTGAGAAATCACTGCATCATTACACAAATTGGATTGGGAGTCAATCAAATCATAAACCCACAAAAAGAACATCTACTATGAAACGCTGAAGGCTTGAAATTCTCGGCTAAAGGAATCCAACTATCAGTCGAGCACCTTATTCTTCTTCCATTGCCCACTCTCTATAAAAGACCTTTGTTAAGGACTTCACGAGCTGCTAGAATACTACCGAAGGATTATACCCTTTCGACGCTCGCAAAAAATCAGTAAAAGGAAAATATTTTTCTTTAAAAGATAAAAAAATAAACCTTTCTGGATAACTTGCAATCTCCACCCCAAATTAGCTAATAAAGCTAGATTAAAGGCATCTAAATCTCTAAATCCCAAACCTCCCCACTACTTTGGAGCCACCATAGAATTCCACACCACGCAATGATTTTTCTGATGCTCATGCCCTTCGGACGACCAAAAATTTGCCATATGCTTTTTAAGCACATTACACAAATTTAATTAGCAGCTTGAAACAACTCATAGAGAAGGCAAGGATGGCAGTGAGGACAGATTTAAGGATCACTTCACTTCAAGTTGGTTAGTGATGTGGTTTTGATTATGGAAATATTTTCCAGGATGATCAAAGAAAAATGTTTTTTTATAAAAAAAAAGGAGTTTATTTTTCAAAGATTGAAATTTTTATAAATGAAAAAAGGTTTTCTTATTTTTGGAAAATTAACTTAAACCCTTTTATCATGGAAAAACAATTATAAAGTGGGACCACCTCTATCTCTAAATTTAATGAAAGATAAATCATGATATTTTTATTCATGCAATGAATATTGTACCTTTGATATATGGAATACATGAGATGAATTATATCTATTGTGATATATGGAATGCCAAGAAAACTCTCAAGGTTTAAAAATATTCATGCGAGTGAGGTCTTATAATACAAAGTCCAGGCCTTTATTATCAATCATAGTATGATGGCTTACATTGATCCCTTCTCGAGGGTCACTGTAAGACATGATATACAGAATTGATATCTCAATATGATTTCACTAGAAAGGTTATTATTGTGATCAATAATGGTTAACACTTGATTTAAGATGAGTGGTATTTTTCTCCCTCAGGAAGGCAAATATTATTTCATTCTAGTGAGGTCGAAGAAAATCAGAAATTATTTATATTTGGCATGAGATGCCTAGAGAATATTAAATAATGGATCAAGACCAACTAATTAGTGGGAGTAGTACCATCCTCGGGGTATTAGTTTCACAATAATTAGTATTTTGATTTATAATGCGTCATGGTTGAGCCATTTTGCAAAACATTGTCTGCAGTCTTTTTGGTACTAAAGTGTCCTCCACAAGCTAGAGTATGATAGAAAGTAAGGATGCTATGAAATTCATCCTCGAGGACACAATGACGGATTATTTGATCTGAGCAATACTTGAAAAATTGAGGATCTTCCCAAAAGTAATTTCTAACTTGTAATAGAAACAATCATTTTCATACTTGACCCAATCATGAGGGATTTTTTTGACAGCGTGGTAGTTTACAATGTTGGCATACCAAGGTAATTTCTCATAAGTGATTTCAACCAGTTGCTTATCCAAAAAATAATCATGAACTGGTATGATATCATAAGACGACTCAACGACAATTCTAGAAAGGTGGTTAGTCACGACATTTTCAGAACCCTTCTTATCCCAAATTTTGAAATTAAACTATTGTAATAAGAGTATCCATCTAATCAATCAGAGCTTGGTTTCTTTCTTTCCCAACAAATGTCACAAAGCAGCATGGTAAGAATACACAATGAATTTGGATCCTAAGAGATATGATTGAAATTTATCCAAGGCATACATAACAACTAGTAATTCCTTCTCGGTGGTGGTATAATTCAATTGAACATTCGAGAGGGTCTTACTAGCATAGTAGATAACGTGTGAGATTTTGTCCACACGTTGTCCAAAGATGGCATTCTCAGCAAAATCGAATGAGTCACACATGATTTTGAATGGGAGTGTCCAATTTAGAGGTTTCATTATGGGGGCGGAAGATAGAAGAGAACAAAACTTCTCAAAAGCTTCAAGATACGCCTTATCAAAGTTGATGGAGGTTTCTTTGGCAAGAAGATTGTACAAAGGCCTCAAAATCTTGCTAAAATCTTTGATAAAGCGGCGATAAAATTCAGCATGACCAAGGAAGAAACGAATTTTTCTCACCGAAGATGATGGGGGAAGATTTGAAATAAGTTCAACCTTGGTCCTATCAACCTCTATGTCTCTCTTTGACACAATGTGCCCCAAAACAATTCCTTCTTGAACCATGAAATGGTTTTTTTTCCCAACTCAAAAGCAAATTTGTCTCCTTATATCATTGAAGAATGAGTAACAAATTATGGAGACAAGTATCGAAGGATGGTCCAAAGATGGAAAAATTGTCCATGAACACCTCAATGAATTTTTCCACCATATCTAAAAAAATAGACATCATACACAATTGAAAAGTCATTGGTACCATGCACAACCTAAAGGGTATGCGTTTATATGCAAATGTTCTGAAAAGACATGTGAAGGTGGTTTTCTCTTGATCTTTGGAATTAATGGCCACTTAATTATAACCGAAGTACCTGTCTAAAACAATAATAACTTCAGCTAACTAAACGTTGTAGGATTTGCTTAATGAATGGAAATGAGAAATGATCCTTCCTAGTTGTGGATTTAGTTTTTGGTAATTAAAACACACACACCTACCAGTTGTTGATTAAAACACACACGCCAACTAGTTGTTGTGCGTTGTGGGACTAGTTGTCCGACAAAATTCCCAACAACGGTGATACCAAATTTTTTTAGTACCACTTAAGTGGGGCTCATCCACTTACTATCCAAGATGGGGTAGATGATTCCTGCATCTAAAAATGTCACTACCTCTTTCATCACCACCTCTTTCATATTTTGATTTAACCAACATTGTACCTCACCACCTTCGCTGATGTCATTGGACAATTCTAGACTTTTTAAAATGAGTGTTTCGCCATTTTACCTTTGACCCGCATTAACTAGACTTCTGATTTGGGTCTCGCATCTAATCTTAGGTCAATCTAGAGATTTTTGGGTGCTCCGGATGTGCAAGGGCTGATTTCGATCAGATAGTCTATTTGATCCCAATGTGAGATAAAAAAGTTATGTATCTGATGGTTTGATGATTTTGGCCATACTGGGGCGTGGTTGTGAGTGATCCTAAGGTTTTTTAGTGTGCCAAACATGATGGTGATGTCTGATTGCCATTTGACACTTGCATTAGTCCCGGATGCAAATTATGATTTTACCCCTATGGTGATTTAGGCGATTAGGAATTTGCTCCGATGCGGGCCCGTGTGTTCTTGGAATTTTTTGACGTGTCAGACATTGGTCTTATTAGTTTGCAGGCCTTTCCCAATCAAGCCAAATCCAGCCATCACATTTAGTGCATCCCAAACCTTGTTAGGGAGAAATATCCCTTCGTTTAACACAGCATAAGCAAATCACAAATGAGCACGCATAATAACACAATATTTTTATGAATCAAGAAGAGAATATACAATTGTAGAAAATTCTTACCCTTATTGCATCTCTCTACTCCCACCCACTCCTTTCTCTCTTAACTCACTTATTCATTCTTTATTATTCTCTACTCTTCCAACTCAACTCCCTCTTTATTTATGGAGAGTTCCTAATCCTAGTTTGCTGAACAAGTATTACAAATTATTGTTGGAAAGGAAAATAATTATTTAGGACTCAAGTACAATTACTTTGGGCCCATGTCTAACAGAACATTCCCAAATCAAATCCAACCTAATAAGAATTTGAGATATACATACATAACACTCCTGGTCAAGGTTGATTGGGAATCCATTTAAAGAGAACGTGACTTATGTTCGAATCCTAACAATTAACCTAATTTCCTAATTTGGGCATCTTCCAATTGGAAATAAATATTAAAAAAATAGCAAAGAGGTAATTTAAAAAATTACCTTTGTAATTTTTGTTTATCACATTTGGAAAGAGCGAATCTAAGAATTTTGATGACAAAGTCTCACCTATCACACTCCAAAATTCGGACCATCGGGACTCCCCCAGTCCAAGCCCAAACTTCGAGAGTGAATTCGTTCATTAGACTACATGAACTATCTCAAATCAATCTCACCTTGATATCATGATTCGATACCAAGCTGTCACGCTGCAATTGTGAAGTCATGACTTGTCGCGGAAGTCTTTACATTACCATCATACCAATTTCTCACCGGAATGTCACGTGGATCAATCAATCTAAATTGTGATCTCAAAATCAGCGACACCATTCTTTATAGCATTATTATCATGCATACATAAACAATCAAGTCCATACATACATAAGTTCCTTTGGAAACACATAATCCCTGCACTTTTTGATTGATTAAAATGCACCTTTCGATTCTGTGAAACACATTTCAATTAAGCAAAATGGGAGTTTTGATTGATCGAACCTTACGCTTGATCAAACTTGTATCGAAGTACTATCGAAACTCCACTGGAATTTGTTCACGTCTGTCGAAATTTTCTTGATATTTTCTCGATACTTGGCTGATTAATCGAAGCATTTTGATTGATCGAAATAAGGGTTTTGATTGATTGAAGGCCTTCGAACACTTTTACTCTGCAAAAAATTTTAAGTATCCATTCTCACACTTTGGTCTCCATTGTCATCATACACATTCCTCATATTACCTATTCATCAGCACAACCATTCTCACAAGTTTATACATGTAAAAATGAACATCAGTGTAAAATTATCATTCACATTATCTAACATTTAACCATTCTCAAAACGCACATTTGTCATATGTAATTACAAAGCATAAATATAACATATTTTTGAAACATAATTAGTCTTTATATGTTCACCACATACATATAGTCCACAATCCGAATATGCATTCAAATAGAGGAATATAGGTCTTTAAATGAAATCAATTTTCCCTGTGCGCCAACTCATGGTTAGGGAGACTCCATCACCTCTTTTTCATTTTTTAAAAAGTGTTAATACTCATAGGATGAGTTGCAACACGCTCAGTAGGAATGTCTAAAATACAATTCCACAACTTCTGTGAATACCACATGGACATGCATTTACATTTAGTCATGTTAAGAAAATATTTGTATATCGCAACTATATTGCGGGGGAAAAAATTTTTTCACCAATAGGAAGAAGATACCTAGGCATAAGAAAAGTCAACATGGTACACATGGCATGATCTGGGTCAGTATTGAGAAAGATACATGGCAACTAATTTTGTTAACGTGGACATCACACGTGGCAACTACAGCCAACTAGAGATATCATCAAATCAGGATCAAATTAGGAAATATTATATTCTTTCCTTGAGAGAAGGGACTGATACAAATCAACCTCAAATCAAGGGTGAATCACTAAATAATTGGCACCAAATCAGTACTAGAATAGTAGCCCTCCTAGTATAAATATGTATAGAAAATCTCAAGCCAATGGGAGAAGAGGGATAAAGAAATACTGATTCTTGTATCCGGCCATGGCTAGGCCGATGAGATTATGAGCGCAATCCTTGTAATATCTTATGAAATAGAAAAGAAAGTCTCCTCTCATCCATGGACGTAGGCCGAATAGTGCCGAACCATGTAAATCTTTGTTGTCTATTATTCTCGTATTTATTTTCTTGAGTGTTTTTTGTGCATCAATTGTTGGAATTTTTGTTGGATGATTTTTTGCACTTACACTTTGGCGCCGTCTGTGGGAATTAATTTTCTCACTTCATTTGCAACCTTGCATTTTCTCTGACGAGAATAATAATGTCATTCATCCGGATGAGGTCAGCCGTCGGAATCATATGAAGAATATGCAGAGAGTGTTGTCAATATCTGACAACAAGGCTTTTAGCGGTTTCTTAAGACTGATTGGGTACGGAATCCAATCTGTTTGATCAAATTCTTCATCAATGAATCACAGATAAGTTTTTTCAAAGCCAAGTCATTATCTTTCTATATGTAAAGTATGGAGTGTGTATATATATATATATATATATATATATATATATATATATATATATATATAATATGAGGTAGTGCAGAACTACATAATATCTACTTTGTAGCAAAATATGGAGTATAAATTGTATAATATCATCAACTTACTATCGTGTTTGTATGCAATTATGTATGTATGCATTGAAGTATATATCTCTATTTGTATTCTATGTATATAGAATTATATATACTTACAGCCATGCTCAGACATCAAGCATGAATGCCATCATTGGTGGTGCACTTAGGATGGCATGAGAATCGGAGGTACATTGTCGAGCAATTTGAACGTGCTCAAGAAAAGGCGAACCAACAATTTTTATTTTATTTGCAAGGGATGATCAAATCAAAGTGGCAACACCAAGTTCTGGCAATTGATCAAGTTGTTAATGCAGAGAAATTCGACCAAGTTGGAGGTCCAATTATTCAGAGCCAACGAAAGTTTGTGGCAAATTTCCCATTCTATTGACAGAAAATTCAAAGAAGTTGGAGTTGTCTCCACCCAATATATTCTATTTACTTTGATGAGATGGTGTTATTTGGCGACGGACTAGTGTCGACACTATGCAATTGAGAAAAAAATGGAAGAGAGGTTCAGTCAATGGGTGGATCTAATTTTGTGCAGATCTCCCAGCGCATGCCAAGAAAGCTTGTAAGAGGTCACTGCAATGACCAAAAAGAATAACAGAACATGGGATAGAGAAGATCGAAATATAAATTGGAGAAAACTTTTGCGATCGGCTAGGAATCATAGCCATCTGCATCACTACACGATCGAGCCAGACTAGCATGGATTATGCATTTAGACGTAGATCTATCGGCTATGACCACTGGTGAGAATCAATTTGGGTAGTGCGAGTTAAAAATCTTGCAATCGGTGGTTGAGGTTTGCTGGTGATGATCTTGCATCAATCGATGATAAAGGTCAAGGAAATCGGTTGCGGAGCAGCCATGAAGATCTGTTGTTGATTGAATGCTGATGTTCAGTTAGTTCACTAATCTATGGTGCTTTGGCCATGGGTTTGATGAATCAGTGCTTGAATGATTGGTCATTGGAGTTGAGGAACCGACATGGATCGGCAGTGGTAAAATGACATGTCCTCATCTTCCTCCACTCTAGCCAAAACAAAACCAATTGTATTAATGACGTCGTTGTCATCGGCGTCATCCTCTTTGATCACTTCGTGGGCAGCTCTGAAGTCGGAAACGGAACACAAAAAAATGGAGAAAAAGAATCACCATGAACAGATGGACGTAACCCCAACGACCTCGTTATCCACAGCCTCTATGAAGACCATCTACCTTGTTATCTCTGAACCAATCGGTGGTTTAAAGTCTATCCAACTGGAGCTAAAGATCTGGCAATCGAGCATGATGAATCGGGTATGTGAGTCTAGCCATCAGCCGGTAAGAGCTTGCACATTCGGTAATGCAGATCGGTGGCATGGGGCTGGCAAGCATGACAATCGGCAGTGAGCTTTCGCCGACAAAGTATACTTGATGTCCCGCCGATCTTAAATGATAATAACAACAAGACCACACGGTTGTGGGAGTTCACCGGTGTACCAAAGAAAATCTACAACCACTGATCATTCAATAATGAAATGTCTGTGACCGATAGGCAAGAGCTTTGCGACTAGTGGTGTGAGTTTTGCTCTAATTGAGTCTTGCGCAGATGAGACGGTTGAGAATTTTTATAGATCATCGATGCCATTCGGTTGTGAGATTGATGATGAGGCTCGTAGAGATCAGGCAAATATGATTGGGTGAACTTGATTGGGCGAACATGATCAAACACCTCAATCAGGTATAATCGGAAGTATACATCAACATGGATGAGATCATGTATCTGATTTTAATCAATTGTGAAAATTTGCATACTATGTATCTGATCACTTAATTGCGAAAATCCAGTATGATAAGGATGATCTGGGTTTTTGATTGTTGATCAAAATGAACTCAAATAAAGGAGGAAGCCATGGATGCATAGAGATATATACAATCTTAGACTCTCAAACCAGTCATAGCTAAATATGGTGGAATAGACCATCAATCTTCAATGCAGGTTTGTGGAAGGGACCATCAGCGTTGACGCTACTCAATAATTAAAGTTGTATTCACAATCTAATTTGTTTGCTAACAGAGACAATCCAAAAGTACAACAATTATGCCATTACCAACCGAAAAGTCACATTAATTCATGCCATTGGATTTGCAAATGATTGTTCAAAAACAGACAAAAATATCAGCAAGGGAAATGAGAAAAATGGCTAAGGCATGACCAGCCGAACGCCAGAGAAAAAAAAATGAATAAGGTATGACCAGCCGAACGCTAGAAAAAGAAAAGAAAAAGAGGCCGCAGACATTATAAGTCAATAGCCTAAAAGAGAAAAGGAGGCAACAAGTATTATAAACTGATCGCCTAAGTGAGAAAAAGAGGCAGCAGGCATTGTAAACTGATCGCCGGAAAAAATGGCCAAGGCATGACCTGAATGCCACAAAAAGAAATAAAAAAAAAAGGCTTGAAGTGTGGAACGCTAAGGTCTAAAGTGTCGAACGAATAAGTTGGCTAAGGCATAACCAGTCCAATGCCAAAATTTGAAGAAATTAGCTAATGCCAAAAAGAAAAAAACACTAAATGTCGAACGAAGAAAATAGCTAAGGCATGGCTAGCCGAACACCAAGTATCAACAAAATTGGCAAAAGGCATGACCAACCGAATGCCATAGAGAAAAAAAGGCCTAAAATGCCGAACGAAGAAGTTGGCTAAGGCATGACCAGTTGAACGCCAAGGCCTAAAGTGCTGAATGACTAGCTGAATGCCAACTATGAACAAAATTGGCAAATGCATGACTAGCCGAACGCCATAGAGAAAAAAGGCCCAGAGTGTCAAACGAAGAGTTGGCTAAGGCATGACCAGTCGAACGCCAAGGCCTAAAGTGACGAACGAAGAAGTTGACTAAGGCATCACCAGCCTAACACCAAAATTTGAAAAAATTGGCTAAGGAATAACTAGTCTAATGTCAAAAGAAAAATGCATTAAATGTTGAACGAAAAAAATAGCTAAGGCATGTGTATGTGCAAAAAATCGCCCAACATAAAATCAAGCGATTAATAAGCCCATAACACTTAATAATTATAGAAATTAAAGTAGACAAACAGAATTTACATGGTTTGGCACAATTTTGGCCTATGTCCATAGATGAAAGAAGACTTTATTTTCTATTTCATGAGATATTACAAGGATTGCACTCAACCCTCCACCGGCCTAGCCATCATCCCCTCTTATGGGATTTTCTATACATCTTTATATAAGGAGTGTTTTCATTCTAGTGCTGATTTGGTGTCGATTACTCCGTGATTCGCCCTTGATTTGAGGCTAATTTATATCAATCCCTTCTTTCAAGAAAAGAATTCAATATTTCCTAATTTGAACCTGATTTGATGATCTCTCTTTGACCGATTGACTGTAGCTGCCACATGTGACATCCACATTAGCACAATTACTGCCACGTATCTTTCTCAGCACTGACCTAGATCATGCTATGTGTACCATGTTGACTTTTCTTATGCTTAGGTGTCTTTTTCCTATTGGTGAAAATTTTCTCACCCCCACACTAGCCCCCAATTCCTTTTAGTTGGACGTAACAGTCTCAACTAGAGGGAATTTATACAAATTTGCGCTTTTAGTCATGAACAGAGGCAGGATGTTATTGTGTAACTGGAAGTTTTGAACCAGTAAATGGTGGAGTTAGTGCGGAACTAGAACCAAGTTTTTCTTTTCAAAGACTTGTCAGGACTTCAGGATAAGGAATTCTGGAGCTTTTTGAAATGGCTTTGAACACGCCCTACTTTTCTGAATCCAAAGGAGAGATCGATTCTGAAGAGTTTATATTGTGCAATAAAGTTAGGGCTTGAGTGAGAATAATGACCCAAGGTTGTCTGGAGATAAAAGAATCTTTATCGAATTAAAGTTCCAGTATGACTGAGGATGCCCCAGCTTAAGTGTTACCCAACGTTCTTGTTCCAGTTTAGCCTTCTTCTGAACTTCTTTTTCTTAGGCTCGTTAACCTTGATTCATTTTTGAGTATGTAATGAGGTGTCTTTTTGCCACTTTTATTTTGGCGATCAACCCTTTTTTGGTTACTTTACTGGTGGTTAGCCCCCTGTGCTACTAGCCATCAACTCCATCTGGCTTGTTGCTACTTTTTTATGGCATTAGGCTAGTCATGCCTTTGCCATTTTATTCATATTTGGCGCTCAGCTGGTCATGTCTTGGCCAATTCATTCTCGTTTGGCATTTGGCTGGCTATGCCTTAACCAATTTGTTTGTTTAGCACTTAGGGCCTCAGGTAATTTTTCATTCGGCATTTGAAGCCTTGGCGTTCGGCTGGTCATGCTTTAGCCATTTTTTCATGTAGTTGTAGTGCTCGGCTAGTCATGCCGAGGCTTTCTTGTACATTTCTGGCATTCGGTTAGCATTGCCTTGGCCATTTTTTCATTTATTTGTAGTGCTCGGCTAATCCTGCTGAAGCTTTCTTGTACATTTTTGGCGTTCAGCTAGCCATGCCTTAGCCATTTTTTCTTGTATTTATAGTGCTCGGCTAGTCATGCCGAGGCTTTCTTGTACATTTCTGGCATTCGACTAGCCATGTCTTAGCCATTTTTTATTTATTTGTAGTGCTCAGCTAGTCATGCCGAGGCTTTCTTGTACATTTCTGGCGTTCGGCTAGCCATGCCTTGGCCATTTTTTCATGTATTTGTAGTGCTCGGCTAGTCATGCCGAGGCTTTCTTGTAAATTTTTGGCATTCGCCTAGCCATGCCTTGGCCATTTTTTCATTTATTTGTAGTGCTCGGCTAGTCATGTCGAGGCTTTCTTGTACATTTCTGGCATTCGGCTAGTCATGTTGAGGCTTTCTTGTATATTTTTGGCATTCGATTAGCCATGCCTCGGCCATTTTTGTTACAGTTGGCATTCGGCTAGTTAGGCCTTAGCCATTTTCTTTGTTCGGCATTTGGTGCTTTTTTCTTTTTGGCATTAGACTGGTCATGCCTTAGCAATTTTCTTTGTTCGGGACTTAAGGCCTTTTCCTTTTTCTTTTAGGCAATCGGCTTATAATGCCAGCTGCCTCTTCTTTTGCACAAATTGTATTTGCGAGGAGCAATAAAGGTTCATAATCGACAATGAGCATTCGTTTTCTGGTGAGGAATTCGGGCAACTGAATTTTTGTATACCGTCACTACTCGATGAATTTTTTGGTGAATCTGACCATTCGATTGCTAGTGGTCGACTAATCCTTGGTGGTTGTTGATCTGATTGATGATCTTTGGTGCGTAGGTTGCGATTGATATCCATGGATTGATTTAGCCGTTGGGCCATGGGATTTTTCAAGCTGCAGGTTCATCGATCCGACAGAGAAGAGATTGCACGATTGGCCCTGTTCTTGGCTTTAACTAATTGCGTTATTGGTTTCAACTGATGGTGTTCTTGCTTCAGTTGATCCGTGAATCGCAGATCAATGGGGTTTGATTTGATGAAATTCATGCCCGATTGTATGTTAGGTTCCAACGGTTTCACCTCTTGATTTGAAGATCACCGAAGCTTAATGTTTGCCCAACATGTACCCAGTCTACTGGAAACCTTTTCCTAACGGAGCTAGTTTGAAATCGGAATGGCCGAAGTATATAATCTGTCTCCTTCTAAGAGTATACGGATCAATTTCTATTTGCAAATTATTCAAGAAATCTAAAACAGTATTTAATAATTTTGTCATTTGAAGAGGACTTATCTGAGACTTGCAGATTGATGGTCAGAATCAGATATAACTTGAGCAAGGATCCAATTTATCGATAGTGGATGCCCAAGCTGAATTTGAGTATAGAATTTATCCAATCTGAATTTGAGTTGGAGATTGTTACCTCTCATTACAAAACTCATTAGTGTTCGAACGTGAGATGATCTTCTGCTCGTTTGATTATTGTTCTTGCTGACCGATCAATGACGATGAATGGACCGATCAGAGGCCTCCATGATCAGCGTTGCTAGTTCAGACCAGATTGACGTTGATGGATCCGAGCTTGGAACTGGTTATTGATCAGTCGTAGGCGACTTGTTCGCCCATTGAATGGGTTGTAAATCTTGATGTTATGGATAACTTAAATTTTCTTTCGGCATTCTATAACTCCTTTCTTGAAACTAGGAATTCATATACCGTCACAAACGCCACTTATGGTCGTTGTGGTGGGAATCATGTGATCATGGTGTTCCAAATGAAAGAGTTTGGTTCGAGTATTTCGTTGAATAATTGGATTGCATAGTCCAGGAGGTTTATTGCGGCACAATGGGCCATGAAATTTCCCACTATGAAGTTGTTTTAGTGAAGTCCGGTTCAAAGAAGGCAAACATGATGGGATTTTAGGTGGTTCAACGTTCTGATTGATTGTTGAATCTTCAATATAGATAGTATGAACTACTCCTACAATGTCTCGGATTGTGCGATTGACTTCAAAAAACTCATCCATTGGAGTGTGGATGTTCATTAAGGGGCCTTTCATTTGGATTCATTAATTTATTCAAGGCTCCATAGTAACAGATTGAGATAGCTGGTACATCTCTATAATTCATGCAGAGATGATCTGTCGCTCATCAATATGGGTCTGCAACTGCTGACTCATGTCTCTGATTGAACCAATCGCAAACATTGTGTTTTGGAATTAACCGATCGATGATTGTTGATGCATGGGCTTGGTTGATCGGGCTTGTTAGGATACAATGATTTGAGAATTATTTGCAGATCAGTCTGTGGTATGGATCTTTGCTAGATCAAATATGTAACTCGACGGGATGCAAATGGCTTGATTGGTGTTGGACATGAGCTATGTTGATCAGAGTATGGACCTGGCTACTAATCGATGATGAAGTTATAGGAGTTTGGCCACTCGATTGTTGATGTTTGGCTGATTGTTGGTAGATGAAGATATCGATCAACGAAATCCATGATCGTCGCTAGTGGTTCTGGCTATTGATCGGTGATAGTTCAGCTCTGCTTCGGACTAGGAATTGGAGGCATTTTTTATGTTATTCCGATCAATGGTGAAGTTTTAAATAGCTTGACAGGCATATATGTTGATCGGTGGTGGAATATTTGGATCGACGAAGGAGTTACAGAGGCTTGACGTTTAGCCAATTGAAGTTGTTCTCGACTTTAACAGGTCGATCCATGGTTAACATCGTGCCTTTCACTGGATTGATATTGTGCTGATTAAAGATGAAGACGGCTCATGATAAGGATGTAAACGGCTCATGATAAGCTTGATCGGCAATATCCATGATTGGACGGTTTAAAGCAATGATCGTCAAAGTGATGATCTGAAGTATTGGTCAGTGATGATGATCTTAAAAAAGATCGATGGATCTGGCCATCGGTTTTTGCAGGAGATGAGATCAAAGGATTTGTTTGAAAATTTTGTTATAGATCAAGGCTGATCGGATACTTGTAAAAATGAAGTGATGATTTGAAGCAATGATTGGGAAAATCAATGATTCAAAGCACTGATTACCAATCTTTGGACAATCTAATATTTGAATAACAGTAGATTGGTTTGGCTTCATCACTACCAATGGATATTTACCATTGGATTTGCATATTAGTACTGCGAGTCCGATCGGGCATGGCATGACTTTCATATGAGAGAGGCATTGTTCAGAGATTCACTTGATAGGCAAAATTATATAATTCAAGATACAATTGTTTGCTATGTGACTTGACCTTCTCAGTCGCACGAGCCGATCCTCTTAAATCTGATTGCGGACCGGCAACCTCAATTATGGCTTATGGGCAAATTGTTTTCTCTTCCCAATTCTTCCTCATCTTCGATAATTAACCCCACCTTGGTTGCACTTTCTGTATGCATTCCATACAAATAGGGATAAATGCTTCAGTGCACACATATATTATTGTAGATATAAACATAAATTGATGGGAGATGAGGCAATCTACAGTTTTTATTGTCACACATTATGTTACATATTTATATGCATATATGTATATGAATTAGTCATACTTTATATGTGGAAACAATAGGACTTAGCATTGAACAGAAAAAAAACTTATCTTTGTTATAGAGCATTGGTGAAAGATCTGATTGAATGGACTTCCACGCCAATCAGTCTCGAGAAATCATCGGGAGACTCACCAGATCAAGCCAATCTCCAACAACACTCTGTATATTACTCAATGGAGCGATATTATACTAGCCTTCAATGGCCTCGTTCTTTCTGTCATATAATATGTTGGCAAAGAAATAGTGAATGGAGCGAGAGACTCGCTATGAAGCGGGAACGATTGACTTCATCCATGTTCCCATAGACGGCGCCAAAGTGTATGTGCAAAAAATTGCCCAACATAAAATCAAGCGATTAATAAGCCTATAACACTTAGTAATTATAGAAACTAAAGTAGACAAACAGAATTTACATGGTTTGGCACTATTCGGCCTACGTCCATGGATGAAAGAAGACTTTATTTCTATTTCATAAGATATTACAAGGGTTGCACTCCACCCTCCATCGGCTCGGCCATCGTCCCCTCTTATGGGATTTTCTATATATATTTATATAAGGAGTGTTTCCATTCTAGTGCTGATTTGGTGCCGATTACTCCGTGATTCGCCCTTGATGTGAGGCTGATTTATATCAATCCCTTCTTTCAAGGAAAGAATCCAATATTTCTTAATTTGAACTTGATTTGATGATCTCTCTTTGATCGATTGACTGTAGCTGCCACATGTGACGTCCACATTAGCACAATTACTGCCACGTATCTTTCTCAGCTTTGACCTAGATCATGCCATGTGTACCATGTTGACTTTTCTTATGCTCAGGTGTCTTCTTCCTATTGGTGGAAATTTTTCCTCCCCCACAACATGGTTAGCCAAATGCCAAGTATAAACTAAATTGGCAAAGGCATGACCAGCCGAATGCCATAGAGGAAAAAGGCCTAAAGTGCTAAATGATAAAATGGATAAGGCATGACTAGCCGAGCGCCATTTTGTGAAAAAATGTTGGCTAAGGCGTGACTAGCCAAATGCCAAAAGTATAAAAAGTAGCTCAGGCATGCCTAGCCTAGCGCCAAAAAATAAAGAAGGCCTTAAGAGCCAAATGACCCCAAGAGCCGAATGATAAATTGGCTATGGCATAACCAGCAGAACTTTAATAAAAAGTGGTAATAAGCCAAAGGGGGCTGATCTCCAATAAAGCGGCAATGGGGGCTGACCGCCAATAAAAAAGGCATGACGAGCCATGCGCCAAATATAAATAAAATGGCAAAGGCATGATGAGCCTAACACCATAAAAAAGTAACAACAAGCCAAATGGGTCTGATAGCTAATATCACAGGAAACTGATCGCCAATAAAATGTTTGGCTGACAAAAGGCCAACAAAGTTGAACGAAAGAAAAATAAAAGAGGCAAGTGGCATTACAAGCCAAATGCCTAATGAAGCTTGTAGTCTGAAGAACCGAACAACAAAAAATGGCTAAGATATGGTTAGCTGAAAGCATGAAATGACCACATCATTACATGTTCAAAGTGCAGAAGAAGGCCAAATTGAACAGGAACGTAGGGGCACTTGAACTGGAGCAGTACCAATGATATAGGAACTTCCTTCAAGAAAGAGCCCTTTAGCTATAGACAACTTAGGGTCATTATACTCACCCAAGTCCAGAATTTTATTGCACAAGTCAAATTGGTCAGAAGTTGTCTTTTATTTAAATGCTTCAGCACTTCCTACACCAACTCTCCACAAACTAGATTAGAATATTCAATTACGAAATGTCAATCCTATCTCTATAATGATTAAAAGTGTGAATTTGTATAATTTTCCTCTAGTTGAGACTGTTATGTCCAACTAAAGGGAATTAGGGGCAAAGTGTGGGAGAAGAAAAATTTCCACCAATAAAAATAAGACACCTGGGCATAAGAAAAGTCAACATGGTACACATGGCATGATCTAGGTCTGTATTGAGAAAGATACGTGGCAAGTAATTTTGTTAACATGGACATCACACGTGGCAACTACAGTCAACTAGAGATATTGTCAAATTAGGATCAAATTAGGAAATATTAGATTCTTTCCTTGAGAGAAGGGATTAATACAAATCAACCTCAAATCAAGGGCGAATCACTGAATAATCAGCACTAGAATGGTAGCCCTCCTTGTATAAATATGTATAAAAAATCCCAAGCCAAGGGGAGAAGAGGGATAAAGAAATATTGATTCTTGTATCTGGCCATGGCTAGGCCAGTGAGATTATGAGTGCAATCCTTGTAATATCTTATGAAATAGAAAAGAAAGTCTCCTTTCGTCCATGAACGTAGGCCGAATTGTGCCGAATCATTTAAATCTTTGTTGTTTATTATTCTTGTATTTATTTTCTTGAGTGTTCTTTGTGCATCAATTGTTTGAATTTTTATTGGATGATTTTTTGCACTTATATATATCATAAACAATACATAATGCAACATGAAATGTATAACTCTCTCATGCTCTCCACACATCCATTGGGTTCCGATTTTACGAGCTGCTTAATCCCACCTTGGGAGTATCCTCTTCCATATAAATGGAGCTCCAACCCAGATCACTCCACTAGGCTCCTTTACTGAATTTTCCCACGAGGGTTCCCTTTACTGGATTACCTCGCCACTTGTGAAGAGGACTTTCACCGCCCAATTAAGCTCACCGCCCTCACCTTGCCAATGAAGATGAATCCCACATGTTCATGGTAACGTATTCATATATTTCAAAGCAATGTAATACTAATTGTCATGCTTGCACATTTTCTAAATAAACGTCACATATTTTCACATTGAACATGTTTCACATATTTCACATTTCATATAACTTATATTGACAATTAAACATGCTCTCACATCCAAACATACTTTCAAGACAATTTATCAAGCACATAAGTGTCACATTTATAAATATACATGAATTCACATAATTCTTTCACAGTTCAACCTCAACATATTTACATAATCATCTAAGGATTATAACATGTAATTACATCATTTAACATTGTTAATTCACTAAGTAGTATAATCTAGCATGCTTTAACTTTGAAAGACATCTAATTATACCCACATAACCAATTGATTATAACAAACAACCAATATACTCACAAAAACTCTGAATTTTATGGGTTAGGCAGCCCTACCTCAATTTGGAAGAGCTTCCAAATAATTCCCTCAAATATCTCACCGAAATAAACTTTCTCCGAATTTGATTCTGGATGGATCAAACTCGAGCCCTCAATGCATAGACCAACTCTTCTTTCTTCGGCGCCTTCTAATTATTGCCCCAAGTCTCTCAAATTCAATAGGGAAGGGAAGAAAATGATATAGAGATATATGTGTATCTACATTGCTCTCTCAAGGCTGATGAAGAATGAGAGAATGAATTGTTGAATTCTTTTTTTTGCTATTTATAGACCTAGGTCTCATGTTTATAAAAATGATACTAGTCTTTCACTAAACCTTTCTGGGTTTCGTTTTTACTTTTAGTAACTCCTACGAACCCAAAATTGATTCTATAGTGCATCAATTATTTTATTTAAGATACTCTCAAAATTTGGTGTCATTCTGACATTTTTAAATTTTCTAGGTCCAAGGGACTCGAGTCCCAGGCCCACATGACCCAAAAATCTCAACTTTTGCCAAACACTCCCAAAAATTCCCTAGACTCTTATATAAGTTCACAAACATGTTTTTTACATTTAAAATACATATATAATCATTTAAATCATTAATATGACAATAAAGGAAAACTGGCCAAAAATGGTCACGGTTCTTACATCACCACCTTCGAACGTTTTGAACTCCATTATAGACTCGGTTCGATTCAGACTATTCTCTATCAGACAAACCAAATGACCCCTTTGCTAAATCCATGGAAACCATTTGGAACTTGCCGAGATCCTTTTTTGATCATTCGAAGAAGAACTTGTTCTTCTCTTTTAACCTGACCTAGCCTTATCGATTTGATTCCCTTTGTCTCTTTGCTTGTTCTATTGATGAACCATTCAAGTTTAAGTTTTGCTTGGTTAGTTATTTGAGTAGTGTCATGGTCCTCTATTGTGGGCTTATGTATCTGATTTTGCTTGAGCCTATTCTTGAGTGTATTTTCTTCTTAATGTTTTCTTGGATTTGTTTAGGCTTTTACAATTTCCTTATTTTCTTTTCCCTTGGGCTTTTAGCTATTTCGTATAGGTCTATGGGGTATGCCCCATGTTACTTATACAATTCTTTTTCTTTAGTTTATAAATTGATTTATTCAACAAAAAAGTATATTTTATTTGAAAAACTAATGTTCCCATTACATACTATAATAGCATTCTCATCAAAAGGCATAACAAAAAAACCAATACAAAATTGAAAACAAGAGTATTTAAAATATTCTTTGTTCCTTAATGCCAATATGGTGCTCTACCTAATTGTTCTTCACCTCCCAATTTTTAGTCATAGGATTTTTTCTACCGTAAGATCATTCTCATCGCAATAAAGATCCTTACAACCCTTAACATGGCCTGATGAGTAACCAAAATTCCTTGGGTTAAAATATAGCATCATTAACCTACAAAATTCCAATACTCAAACACATCGGTCATTATAGAGAGTTTGAAATGCCATATAGATGAACAAGATGTGAGAAGCAATAGAATGAGAAAATTTTTAACATAATTGAAAGCAAATTTCATTAACTTGTCTATTTTATTCTTTTTGTTACCTAACTAGAAGGGGGTCAATAGGGTTTATGGCAAACGATATACAATTTTTGATTTAAGATAAATTCTGAGTAAATTAAACAACTCTAATTATGCAATGAATGAGATATAAGAAATTAAAGATTTTAAGCACAATATAAAGAGTTAGAGATAGAGAAATCAAATGTAATTAATGTCGTAGTTTTTGCGAGGTTCGGAATTCCTACTTTCCGGCTCAAGACACCTCTTAAGACTTTTCAAATCCAATATGGCACCCCTTTATAGGTGGAGAGCAACTCTTGCTAATAGAAACACCTTTTCTTAGTATTTTTAGGGGGCACATCAACCCTTACTAAAGAAACAACCTTCTTTAAACTTCCTTTGGATTAAACTGATCCTTGTGAAAGGAAAAAGTGTTTACAAGCTTATCTCTCAAATATAGATATACAATACTCTTCGGCCACCTGAAACGATGTTTCAGCATCCCCTATGCCTACTTGACTCAATTCTAGTTTCAGCCAGCCAGCTGATGGAACCAACTAGGTGGCTGAAACTCTTCAAATAAGTGATTTTGTCACTTTTGTGGGGTTTAAATGTTTAAACACATTTATATATGTTCAAGACCTATTGTTAGGCTGACAAAAGATCAAGTATAGGTTGAAAAGATTTTTATGCATGATCTTTAAATGATTTGGACTTCAAAGGAATTCAAAAATACTTTGACAATAAATTCTAAGCACTCACCAACCTATCTACCCCATTATTCAAATATGGATTAATTGGTTGAGCCTTTGAAGATGAGACTCGCTTCTTTGCTTTGCATTCGAGAGCTTGATAATATTTGTTAGCTTGAATACTTCTATTTTGGCGATCTTGTATTTTAATACACTAGTAGATGTTTTTAATGAACATTTTTAACATTTGAGCTTGAAGTGTTTGGAATTTGTTTTTGCTTCCTTGAGTCTTATCTTTGAATTTGATCAACTAGCACAATAACTCAATGTAGATATTAGTGCTAAAATACGATTAATGGTTTGTAATCGTCATAATTACTAGATTGCCCTTAGGTCAACACCTTTGGGTCAACATTTTTAATTCTGCGTAAATACCTTCAAAATTTTCATTTATATATAGATTAAGAGTCAACTCCAGTATCAATTTAATTGTAAAGTATGGAGATGTCTAACAAATTAACAAGTAAAATGTAAGATCTTGCTTTCATTTCAATGATAATTAATACTTCTAAAGACTTTTTGCAAATCGTTAAGAGATTTTCCTATAGAGGTTGCACCTTGGTGTGATGACAAGTGCCCTCGCCAAAAGCAGTATGTCCCAGGATTTCATAGGAATTGGATGGAACTACCTTTCCACTATGTTTGGAATCCCAGGATTTTATAGGAATTGGATTTCAAAAGAGAATTGACGTGTTTGAAACCATGGGATTTTAAAAATGAATAGAATTTGAAGGGATTTCACAGAAAATATTTTAACCTTGAGAAATTCGGAGAAAATTAAAGGAATTTGAAGTGATTTGGAAACTATGATTAAATTACCAAACTTATCCTTATATTTTTTATAAATTGATAAGGTTGTGCTATATTCTCAATTTCTTATTCATTTCTTTATCACTAGTGCCATCATCGCCGCCACGGCTATCACCTTCCACCACCAGTACCGCCATCATCAACTTCCGCAGCCGTGGTCGCCTTCCATTACCACCAACTCCACCGCCTTTCACCATCGCCATCGCTGTCTTTGCACTTTTTTTTCCTTACCTAAAATAATTTTATTTATTTTTTTGTATGAAACAATAGTTAACAAAATTATTATAAATATTCGATTTTGGATACACATATTTATAGGGATAAAATGGTATAAATTTTATTTCCTTTCAAATTCTTTTTTATTTTTATTTTTATAAATTTCACTTTGTTCCAAATGTGCAAATGAAATTTCATTTTAATTACAATCCAGTTCCTTTCCCAAATTCAAATTCAAATTCAAATTCAAATTCAAAAGAATTTGGTCCAAACACAATTTTAGTCAATATAACCCAATATTTCATAAATTAAACCAACCATTCGAGGCCTTGTTCCTCTGCTTCTTTGAGTGTGACCAACGTAAACACAAAGAGAATCTTGCAATTTTTCTCCGTAGATTCTAATATGTTAATAGCATTGCCTATTATAATAAGGGAGAAGGATCCTCTAACACCATTGTTGATTTGCTTAAGTATGTAGCCATATATATGTGTGTGTTATATATATATATATATCATTGCACATTATATATTCGTTTATTTAAAGTAGTTGGTTGGTTAATTTTCCTATAATGGTCTGGTGATTACGCATTCACCCGTACACATGTGTTGCCTCCCTTGTCTATGATCTTGTCCATGTTGATTCATCTTTTATTTTTAAATTGAATTCATTTTATCAAATAGGTTTCATTTGATTTATGGCCCATTTATTAAAGTTTTTAGTGTCACGTGACGCTGAAAAATGAGGGTTAACACAGAATCTTGCCCTATTTTTTCCTAGATTCTAATAATTCTATCTGAACAGCGAGAAAGTATTGAATAGCATTATCTATTATATTGACACTATTGTTGATTTGCTGACGTATGTAATCACACACACACACACACACACACACACACACACACACACACATATATATATATATATATATATATATATAAAATAGTATTCAATTGTTCTCTGGTGAGTAGAGAGTAGTCTACACACTTTTAACTTTAACCTTCGCATTTAATCCTACGGCTGATGAGTATAGAATAATAGATGTTTGTCATTGTTTCTCTACACTTCGTACAAAAAATAATAAAACCTGCAAAAACTTTACTAAAAACTGTCTAGTAGTAAGCAGGGTCGAACCACTCTCAAGTGAGAATCAGTAACAAGTCTAAAATTCAAAACCTAAATCTCTTGAGATGAAAAATGAATATTTAAAAATAGAATTTTGATTTTTTTTTTATAATAATAAAAACTAATATTAAATGTCTTAGATCAAATGATGGGACAAATCTTAAGCAAAGAGAATTCATCACCATGGATCCATATAAATAAAGTTTTTAAATATTCTTATCTAGTTTTTCATCCAATAATCAATACACTTCACAAATCCAATTAGAACTTGGAAAGATAAAGGAAAATATGGAATAAAAAAGAGTAACTTGATTATATATGAGAGAAACATTTCTTTACTTAATCTGATGCACATTGGTTAGGTAAACAGAGGTACGCATTCTTTGAATTACCATTATTTGGCAAACACGAAGAATCCTCCTCTAATTTTAGAAAATAAAAATCCAGAATAAAAGAGTAGAAGAATACTCTTGTTAGGAAAAAGTAGACAAAAAAATAAAATAACTTATACTTCAGCCATGGTGGCTTCATCACTCCCTTGAGAAGGATGCTTACGCTTGCATATTAATAGAAAACAAACAAATAGAAATGAAACTACTACTCTTCATTGAAACAATAAAACAATTACACTATTTTTTTCTATAATTTCTCCACAATTTTCTATCTCCTTTCACCATCCCCTAAGACCCCCTATTTATAGAGTTAGAGGGGAATGGTTTAGGTGGGAAAAATTTTAAATACAAAATTCAAAATACAAAATTTAAAAACAAAAATTCAAAATACAAAATTTTGAATTTAAATATCTAATATTTGATCTCCATATCTTTAATTTGAATTCTGGACTGCAAACGTGGCCCTGTAAAAAATATTTTGCAAAGTTTTGAGCTTGAGACCTCTTGTGAAGTAGATTGCACAAAATACTATCTCTTCTACAATTCTTCTTATGTTCATCTTTGGCTATATATATCATTTTTAGCCATCTTTTGTTGCTTTTTTTCTTATTTGAAAATCAATCACTATAAAACATAAAATGCAAAGATAAGAACATTTAAATAAAATAAAAGATTAATTAAAAACTTATTTTATGATATAAAATAGCAAGTTTTGTATACTTATCAACAACTATTTGGTTAAAACCATTGTTTTAGAAAACTATTGCTATTTTAATCATAGTTAATTAGACGTGAAGTGAAATGACTATAATGAATTTTTCTTAAAAGGAAAAAAATCAATTTCTTTAATATCCTTTTAATATTTGGTATGTACGTTATCTCTTTCTTCAATTCTCATAACAAAAATTAAAATTAAAACCAAACTAAAATTTTAGTTTTTTTATTTTTATAAAAAGTTCAATATTGGTATATACATTCTCTCTCTACAAATGTATAAATCCTCTAATTTATTGTACTAGAGGATTTATTGTACTAGAGTTTATAAACAAGAGGACTTATTTCAAAATGGTCTCTTTGACCTGGTCAAATCAATTCACAATCTTATTAATAGTTCACTTGATCATCCTATATGTTCTTTCTCTTGCATGATCGAATTTTATACAATGTAGACTACGCAATCTCATTTCCATGCCTTAAGGAAATAATATAATCAACATTATAATATAGTGCCTAACGCATGACAAGGAAAATGTTACTCTTAGAAATGGAAAGAACTAAAACATTTTCTTGTTTGTAATGGAAAAAATTAAAATTTTAATTTTTGTTACGAGAATTGAAGAGAGAGAACATACATACCAAATATTGAAAGAATTTTAAAGAAAGTGATTTTTTCCCTTTTAAGAAAAATTTATTATAGTCATTTCACTTCACGACTAATTAACTATAATTGAAATAACAATAGTTTCATAAAACAATAGTTTTAACCAAATAATCGTAGGATTAAATTCGAAGGCTAGAGTTAAAATGTGTAAACTACTCCTTACACATCAGAGGGTAGTTGAACACTATTATATATATATATTCACTTCTTCTTTGAATTAAATGCACTCATTTAATGCGCATTTAACTTTTTTTATTTTCTTTCTTATTTTTGGCAAGTAACTATAAAGTTGAAATTACCATTCCTGATCATTCTCGAGAATGATTATTCCATTATCACAAAATCAATCAACTTTCCAATAAAAGGAATAATCATTCCATTCTTAAATAGAAAGTACCATTCTTAAATAAAAAGTACGGTGTAAAAAAAACGACTATCTTACTTAAAAAAAATTGTTAGGCATAATTATTAG
Organism: Cornus controversa; assembly: GCA_026545225.1. Taxonomy (NCBI): domain Eukaryota; kingdom Viridiplantae; phylum Streptophyta; class Magnoliopsida; order Cornales; family Cornaceae; genus Cornus; species Cornus controversa. The sequence continues at coordinate 33,527,025 of CM048845.1, read as the reverse complement.
ACCTAAACTTTTACATTCATTGAATGCATGTGATATGTCCCACCACATGCATCATATGAATGAGAAAATATATGTTTGACAATTTTACCTAGGGGTAGCAATTATGTTCCAATGTCGTGTTGGTGTTGTGTCGATTTATGAGTATTTTACTAAACAACTCAATCATAACCTGATCCATTTAATAATCGTATTAAAGACCTTCAACACTAACCCAACCTGTTTATTAAACGTGTTACCCATGTTAACCCATATAATCCATTTAATAAACCTGTCATTTAATGACACTATTTCTTTAAGAGCAATGCTACACGTCTCGAATAAATATCATGAATTTTAACTCGAATCTATGTGGCAGGTGATAGAGTCCATTATTTTAGGAGATAAAATTAAATGGTAAGTTATTATTGGTGGGATTCCCCCCATACACGGAGTCCCTATGATATTAACACCTGCCACATAAATTCGAGTTAAAATTCGTGAAATAAAATTGTGACATTTAGCATTTCTCTTTCTTTAATAACATTTTTAATCCGTTTAAGTTATATCATATGAGTTTCTCCACTCCTAAAAATCTCTCGAAAGATCATATAAAAAATAAATTACATATCAATACATAAATCTTAAAATCAAACTATATTATAAATTTTGTATCTATTTATAAACTCAAAAACATACGAAGGTGATTCAACAACTTGGAAGACACTATAACAATCTTATCCTTGCATTTTATGAGTATATCAGTCTTGTAAACAAATAAATAGATTACAAACAATCGCAATATATATAACTATGCATATATAAGTTTGTATAAAATCATAATATATAAATAACTCATCTTGTAATCGTATTGTAATCGTGTCACGAGTTAGACAGCTTAAACCCAAATTCAACTCAATTTTTGCATGTCGTGTTCATATCGACCCATGTATTAAACGTGTCGGCTTACTTCAAATCAAAACTCGCGTAACTAGTATCGTGTTGTCGCGTCGTGTCCAATTTTACCATTCCTAATTCTGTCTAACTGTGAGTTTTCTAGAAAAAAAAATATTACCGTCTATATATATATGTATGAACTTGGCAATTTGTAAGATTTGACATGCAAGTGAAATAAAAGCTAATGGGAAGGAACAAATTTTTTTTAGAGAGCACATTTTTTAGAGAGAGACCAAAAGGCAAGAGAGAGAAAACAGATTTGTATATTAATTTATTTTCAGTTTTTGGGTAAAGAAGATTATAAAAAAAAAAAAAAATTGTTAGATAAAGAAAATTATATTAATCTTGACTAAAAAAAAACAATATTTTTTAAATGATTTTGTCTGGAGTCGAATATTAAAAATGAGAATAATCGGTTCAATTCCATTCTCATTCCGGTCTCTTCTTTTAACTTTATTCCATTACATTCAGGGACCAAACTAGTCCTAAAAGCTGAGTGCATTTAGTTAAAAACAAGTGCTCCCTTGGAAATTTGTCTATTTAAAGTAATAAATTGGTTAATTTTGCTATAATAATCCCGTGATTTAAAGTTATCGAAATCGAATAAGCATCCACCTGTTCACATGCATGGCTATATGGGCTGACAACTGCCTCAAAATTGCAAAAATATCACCTTAAAGTTGCATGCATATATATATATATATATATATATATATATATATACAGCAACCACTTAATATGATTTCACAGATTCCTTGTATCAATCCTATGCATTAAAGGCAACCACTTAATATGATTTCACAGATTCCTTGTATCAATCCTATGCATTATATATATATATATATATATATATATACATATATATAGAGTATCAGGTTCTTCGCTCCCTTCTTCAACATCCCAAATCTCTCTCTCTCTCTGTAGATATATATATTTGTGTAATTGTGTGTATGTAAAATAGGTAGCAAAGAAACAACCATGCCGATCATTGGAGCCGGTGAACATATCCTGGTGTTCCCTTATCCTGCGCAGGGGCACATGATACCTCTCCTGGATTTAACCCACCATCTAGCCACCCTTGGGCTCACGATAACCATACTCGTCACCCCCAAAAACCTCTCTCTCCTAAACCCTCTTCTCTCCAGACACCCATCCATCAACACCCTGGTCTTGCCTTTCCCTACGCACCCCTCCCTTCCAGCCGGCGTAGAGAACGCCAAAGACCTCCCCCCAAAATCCGCCCCTGCTATGATGCGCGCCCTGGGCGAACTTCACCACCCTCTCCTCGACTGGTTCAAGAACCACCCTTCACCACCAATTGCCATCGTGTCCGACATGTTCCTCGGGTGGACCCACCACCTCGCCTGCCAGCTGGGCATCCTACGTGTCGTGTTCTCACCTTCTGGTGCTATGGCCTTGTCCATTATGTATTCCCTGTGGCGCGACCTACCAAAACGAAAAGATCCAGATGATCTCAACACTTTGATATCATTTCCCAAAATGCCGAATTCCCCGATTTACCCTTGGTGGAAGCTCTCGAGTCTGTATCGGAGCTACGTAGAAGGAGACCCAATTTCGGAATTTATCAAGGATGGGTTTCGTGCTAACATGGCGAGTTGGGGACTCGTTATTAACTCGTTCGATTCGTTGGAAAGGGATCACTTGGATTATCTAAAGAAGGAATTGGGGCATGATAGGATTTGGGCTGTTGGGCCGTTACTGAGGCTTAATGATGATCCATCTGGGCCGATAGAAAGAGGTGGGCCAGGTGCTAATTGGGCCGGAGATGTAATGTCCTGGCTTGACAGTTGCGAGGACCATACAGTGGTGTATGTGTGCTTTGGGAGTCAAGCGGTGTTGACAAGTAAGCAGATGGAAGAGTTGGGACTAGGGTTGGAGAAAAGTGGGGCCAAATTCATATGGTGCATCAAAGAGGCTATTGGGGAAGCTAAGTGTGGTGTGGTCCCACCTGGGCTTGAAGATCGTGTGGCTGGGAGGGGACGGATCGTGAAGGGGTGGGCCCCACAGGTGTCGATACTGAGTCACCGAGCTGTGGGTGCATTCTTGACTCACTGCGGGTGGAACTCGGTTCTTGAGGGACTGGTTGCTGGGGTGCCAATGCTGGCGTGGCCAATGGGAGCCGATCAGTTCATGAATGCAACGCTGTTGGTGGATGAGCTGAAGGTGGCAATTTTAGTGTGTGAGGGTGCGCAAACTACTCCCAACTCGGATGAGTTGGGTCGAGTTGTGTCACAATCAGTAGTAGTTGGTGAGAATGGGGTTGAGTTGGTTCGAGCCATGAAATTGTTGTCTAAGGCAGCATTGAATGCCATCAAAGAATGTGGGAGTTCATTGAAAGATTTGGACGGATTGGTATTGCATTTGACAAAGGAGGGTTTAGTGCGAGATAAAAGACTAGTTGATTTAGAACAAAAATGTAGCAACATGGAGTTGGAGTTGAATGAAAACCATCACAACCTATTCTCATAAATTAGAATCATGTATTAATGTTGATCAGATTTCAGACAAATGGTGATTGTTTTTTGAGCACAGTTGTCAACTCTCCCAATGATGAGAATTTTTTTTTTTTTTCATTTCAGTATGGTGATCTTTTGAACAACCAACCATCTTCATTAATGGATAATTTTAATTAATGTTATTTTGGCATTTTCATAATAAATAGAAACAAAAAGCAACCGATTACTTTTCTCTCTCTCCTTTTTCTCATTTGTTGTCTGTTTTTTTTTCTTGTATCTTTGTTATCTTGACGTCAAAAAATCTCATTCGGAGTCAGAAACTAATGTAAGGGATAGTATTTGTCGAAACATACTTATATATTAAAGTATTTTAAAATTTTTAATTGGAATATTTGCATAATTTTATAAAATTAAAATTATAGATATAAAGTGTAAAAAAAATAACTAATGGAGTCACTATTGGCATAATAATGGTAAATAGAACAATTAAATTTTGGTAAACAGAACAATTTACGTTTTCTAGACACTTTTGGCATAATAATGCATAAATTGTGGTACTTTATCTTGTTTTCTAGACACTTTTGGCATAATAATGCATAAATTGTCAAAATTCAAAAACTTGCACAAAACAACCGAATATTTTCCCTTTTCTACCATTTTAAAATCTTCTTTTTATATCATTCGAAGTTACATTTTTTCTTACAAAATCTTACCTCTTTCTACCATTTTAAAATCTTCTTTTTTATATCATTCGAAGTTACGTTTTTTCTTACAAAATTTTACCACACCCCTATGTTAGTGTTTCATATTGATGAAGCACATATCCACCCCCGCTCTCGTCAAACGTCAACCTGTAAAAGGACAAAATAAAGGTAATCGAAAAAACACCGGTGTGGTGCCTGTCGATTACACTCCAACGCTCAAGTCAGATATCGAAAAGGCTTTTGAAGTTGTAAAGACACTTGAAGGTTATTAATTGTGTACATAGTATATGGACTGTCTTTGTATTTATAGTGGTCTGATGGGAACGTGTCCTAGTAGGAGACTAGTTCTTCAATTCCACAGACTTATCTAGAGACAGAAAAGTTCTGGTCAAAGTTTACCTCTCACCCACGTCATACAAGTTATAATCGTCCACATCACTGGACTTATAATTGGAGTCAAATACCCCATCAGATGCCCCATGTTCATGAGGGCTACTTGTCAAACCTCAGGAACACTTTAATTAGCCCGTTGGGCCTTAAAAACGGACCCTTGGCCCAAGAAATTTTGTCAAACCTCCACCCTGGATCCTAGATTCTACCCCCAACCAGTTAGTGGGCCTCAAACTCACGATTTTAGATGCCTTTGAAGACCGGCTCTGGCTGCCCTTTTTAGGGATCGGCTCTAGCCGGCCTTAGTGGCCGTCCTCTAGGGACTGGTCTCTAGACGCCGGCATTGGCCAGTTTCTAGGGGCTGGCCTTGGTCGGTCTCTAAGGAAGGGTCTTTATTGGCCGGTCCGCTTTTTCGCTATTTTCTCGATCGTTGGCTTTGTGAACGTTGTATTTTGAACGTTGGGATCTACCATTTGCAACTAGAACGTTACAATTTGAACATTGCCAGTGGCCAATGCCTATATAAACCCTTTGATATATTCATTTCTCCATACACCATCGGCTACCATTCAGTATATGCAAGACTCCATTACTTCTTCTCTGTCTCGTTGCCTTTATTTTCTTCAACACAACTTCCAAAAGCTAGACCCAAAGCTCTCAAGTTCATTTATTTCTTCATGGCAAACTATTCTGATGCAAGAACCTTACTTTTACTATAATGAACTTGGAGGTGGAAAAGTTAGTTGTCCGCTACTCCTCCTAGATGGAGTCGTTGCCAGAGCCCCTTCTAAAGCAGAGAGGGTTTATTCTATTTCTCCGAGGGAGACATGCTTCTATGAGGGTGCCTTTACATGCGGCCTTCGGTTCCCGATCCCCAACTTTGTAAAGGATCCACTCCTGATGGTCATCCTCTATTATTCCTAACTCACGGCAAATTCTTGGCACATAATTATGGCTTCCTTTGTATTCTGGAAGGCTTGTGGCAACGGACCTTCATTGTCCGTAAATGAATTTCTTTCTTATTACACTCTTATGAAGAACGTCAACTGGCACCACATACAATGCATGCGAGTGGTAAGAACCCGGCCAAGGGCCGGGTGATTATTGATAACGGCTGGCGAATCAAATCATGGAAGGAGCGGTTCTTTTTTGTCTCTGGATGCTTGGAGCTTCCTCCTCACCACATCCCCTGTTCATGGACAAACGGGGACATTTCTGGTAAGCATCCCTTTGCTCTTATTTTCCTGACTTACATTCCCTTTTCTTTTACTTTGCACATATGTGACTACCTTTCATTTTTACATCCAGCTATTAGGCCCAAGCCACTCGTAGATGACAAGAAAGGAGACATACTGGAGAGGGCATACGACCACCCAATGAGGGACGCGATGGCCCTGACCTTGGACGCAGGGCTGGTCATGCTAGGTTATCCCCCCTGTTCCACTGTAGAAATATAGGGTATACCTTCTTTCCTCTCACCTTCCCCCTTTCCTTCTTTTTTTAGAAAATGTGCCACATGTGCTTACTTGTAACAATGTGCAGGGTCTTCATGGAGAAGGCTAGGCAGGGACTTCTTATACAAGTGAAGGGCAAAGGTGTCGTGTCTACCTCTTCCCCTTCTGTACAGAAAAGGTCGTAAAGGCCTGTAGTTGTTAAACACGGGGGTTTGTCGTCTCACCCTTCTATTGGAAACTCTCCTCCTCCTATCACCCTTGCCCATAGGAGCATTCCTGACATGAGCTCTTTTAAGGTGCCAGCGACTCCACTAAGTGGTAGCATTCTGGACTCGAGCTCTTTTAGGGTGCCGCCAACTAAACTATTTGGTAGCAGCAGCTCCCAAGTGTCTTTCTCGTCTGCCAGCAATTCTGGGTCAATGTTCTCTGACCCAAGGTATGCCATTGCAAGGGCCAGACAATTCGTTCTTCAGAATGATCTTAAGCAGGTAGACACACTTAGGACTGCTGCATCTACCGGACATCTCATAACTAATATGGCCAAGGTTTGCTCCTCTTCTTCCTTCATTTTACTGAAATCACAGTTCATGCCATATACTTATACATATTTCATTGTTGTTAACAGGGCATGACATTCGCCTATTCGATCTCTAACCGCATCCTGTGGACGGAAGCTGAGCTTAAGAGACAAAAGGCCTCTGATGAACCTAGAGGGGGAGGGGGTGAATAGGTTCCTCGATTTTTCTTCCTAATATTGTAAGTTTTGGCTGGCACATGCAATCACACAATTTTGATGGACACATAGATTTATAGAGGAAACCCCAAGGCGGGAAAAAACCTCTTCGAACTGAGCTCCACTATATCTGAAAGGGCAGTACAGTAATTATCTCAATCACTCTCTTACTCACCCAACTCATAACATAGTTCGCTCCAGCACTCACCCAGTTCACAGCCTCCTTAGGCCTGAACCACTCTCAACAAATCTCACAACAACTTTTTTGCTCTCAATCCCAACTTGGGCTTCCCAAAGCCCAAGCTATCTCACCTCAATCTCACCACAATCACTCAGACTCTCCCTGTCCAAAGTATCCCAATACTTAGACTATACATAGTGATAGTGGAGTTAGTTCAATGTCTTGAGCAGCAACTCTTCAAGCTTTGTAAGTTGGTCTTCAAAGTTAATCTTCAAATCCTTAAATATGATATTGGTCTTCAAAGTCCAGCTTGATATTCATTAATGCACTTGATCTTCTTGGTAGGTAATGGCACTCGAACTTCTTTAACGATAGGTCTTCAATAGGCACACCTTAGAAGGTGTAGCTGCAACAGACTTGTAGAAGACACTCTTTCAATGAGTCGCAATCTCAGCTTCTTCAAAACTCTTCATTAGCTTGATATTCTTCATGATCAAATACTCTTACTATACTTGAATTTTGAACCCGTTCTAATGATTTAAACACAACTGCAACTAGGTTAGAAGTTAGTAGTATAAGTAGTTTAAAAGATAGGCAGCATGTGTACTAATTAGTGGACAACAAATTCAACACATGAACATCAATTTTCTGCATCAAAAATCAGCAAATGAGACGTAATTTTCAGCTTAAAAAATCAGCAAGTTAATCTCAATACTCAGCAATGTTAAAGACAATTTCCAGCATAAAAAATTCAGCAAATTAAATTCAATACTCAGCAATGTTAAAGACAATTTCCAGCTTAAAAAATTCAGCAAGTTAAACTCAATACTCAGCAATGTTAAAGACAATTTCCAGCATAAAAAGTTTAGTAAATTAAACTCAATACTCAGCAATGTTAAAGACAATTTCCGGCATAAAAAATTCAGCATGTTAAACTCAATACTCAGCAATGTTAAAGACAATTTCCAGCAAAAAAAAAAAAAAATTCAGCAAATTAAACTCAATACTCAACAATTTTGGATTCCAACTGGAACATATCTCAAACCCAAATTATACTATGGTAAAACCATCATAAGCTCAATCAAAGACCAATGAGCTTATAAATTAACAGAGGAAGGAATAAGGATATATTATACCATATATCAGCAGAATATGTAGAAGACATAATAGAAGTTGATTTAATCATAGAAGATGAAGACCAAACAAGAACTGTAGCTCACTCGAACGCCATATCAGTAGCCCACTCCATTGATGAAGTCGCTGAGAGTTTACCGGACTATAGATGACGCCGACGATAGTGATTCTGGTGTGACGTGTCCTTGACAATGAGGAGTTCGGTTGAACCTTGGTTTCTGCATCTCAAAGCACAGTTTAAGAAAAGAAGAGAGCTCTGTATTTTTTGATCTCTGTAACTGAGAAGCCATGATGCCTTCCTTTCTTCGTTGCTCTCTCTCTAAGCTCACCTCTCTCACTTCCCTTCCCAAACTCTCACCATCTCGGCCACTGTATCCCTCTCTCTATATATCTATATCTATCTTCTTGAGGCCCCTTCTTTTTCCTCTATTTTTCTTCCCTCTTGAACCTCTACTGTAGCACCGCTGATACCCTACTTATCCTTATCTAATGTGTATCATATATATAGCAGCCCACCTCTCTTTCTTTTTCAAACCCCATTTCGATCCTTTTGAGATTAAAACTTGGGCAAACATGTTTATTGGCTTTCCGGACCATCAATCTCCCCATTTTGCCTTTTAATGTCAAAGATCACATAACTTCTTATTTCTCCCCCTTTTTGACAATGAAAGTCAAAAGAGCAATAGAATAGAGAGTTAGTAAGGAGGAAGGGTGAGACCTAAAGTAGTGCGGAGAGTCTCAAATCGGGTTGGAGGAAAGGGTTTGGTCATAATGTCTGCTAATTGTGTCTCAGTATTGATATACTCGATGATTATATTTCCTTTTTGCACATTGTCCCTCAGGAAATGATACTTGATGTCTATGTGTTTTCTTCTATTGTGTAAAGTGTGATTCTTGCTAATGGCAATTGCACTTTGATTATCACAGAAAATGGTAATGGGAGTGGAAAATTCAATGGCTAGATTTGTGAGTGTGGTTCTCATCCACAATGCCTGAGAGCAAGCTTGTGCAGCTGAAATATATTCAGCTTCTGAGGTGGAGAGAGAGACAGAAGCTTGTTTCTTGCTAAGCCATGAAACCACATTATTTGCAAACATATAACAATATCTTGAGGTGTTTTTTCTATCAATTTGTGAACCGCCCCAATCAACATCAGAGAAGACCACCAGAGATAACACTGAAGAAGGGGTATAATGTAATCCGAGTCGAGTGGTGCCTTTAATATATCTAAGGATCCTTTTGATAGCTTTCAAATGTGAGACTCTAGGATCACTTTGAAATCTTGCAACTAAGCCAACTGCAAACATAATATCGGGTCATGATGCAGTAAGGTATAGAAGGCTTCCTATCATGGACCGATAAAGTGTATTGTCAATGGGGTCAGTGGTACACTCTTTGGACATTTTTGTGGTGACACACATGGGAGTAGACATTGGTTTAGAATCATCCATATTAAAGTTTTTTAGAATTTTTTTTGCATACTTCTCTTGAGATATGAATATACCTTTAGCATGTTGAATGATTTGAAGTCCTAAGAAGTATTTCAAAGTTCCTAACATGGACATCTCAAACTTAGATTGCATAAGTGCAGCAAATTGTGTGGTTTGACTCGAGTGGGAACCACAAAACATGATATCATCCACATAGATTTGTAAAATTAAAAAGTTTGAGTTGGAATGCCTCACATAGAGTGTACCATCAACTTTCCCTCTTTGGAAACCTTGTTCAATAAGAAAAGAGTGAAGTTTGTCATACCATGCCCTTGGAGCTTGCTTGAGTCCATAGAGCGCTTTTCTGAGCTTGAGAACATGTTGAGGATGCTTTGTATCAACAAATTCATCAGGTTGCTCAATGTATACTTCTTTGGATAGGTCACCATTTAGAAAAACGGACTTGACATCCATCTGATAGACCATTACTCTCTTGTAGCATGCAAAGGAGAGAAGCATTCGGATGGACTCCAACCGAGCAACTGGAGCAAAAGTCTCATCATAGTCCAGTCCGGCGATTTGAGCAAATCCTTTATAAACTAATCGAGCTTTGTTTCTGATAATTGTCCCTTTCTCATCCATCTTGTTCTGGTAGATCCACTTGGAGCCAATAACATTCTTATTGTTTGGCTTGGGCATAAGGATCCAGGTATCATTCTTCTCAATTTGATGTAGTTCTTCTTGCATCGCAGTTATCCAATGAGGGTCATCTTTTGCTTCAAAGTAATTCTTTGGTTCAATGGAGGATAACATAGCAAAGTGACTATGCTCATCCTCAGCTACAAGTGGTAAAGCTTTTTTCTTAGCTCTTATGAGAGCCCTTCCTTCACTGTTGTCCAGAATATTTTCTTGTTGGACTTATTTTTGTAGATTTGGATATCAAGGTTCTCTTCTTTCTTCTTCAATAGTGGTGGATGAGCTAGGTTGCTCATTTTCCTTTTCAGCTTCTGAAGGAAGAGCTTCTTCAGAGTCTTCCTTTGGAGTGGTGCCTTCTTTATCAATCTTCACATGGATGGATTCCACCATTTTCTTGGTCCTCAAATTGTAACATCTGTAGGCTTTTCTCTTTGTAGAATATCCCAAAAAGATGCCTTCATCAGCTCTTGAGTCAAACTTTCCAAGATTGTCATGGTTGTTGTAGATGAAACATTTACTTCCAAAGATTTTAAAGTAATGCATAGTTGTAGGCCTCCCAAACCACAAGTCAAAAGGTGTTTTTGTCAAATTTGATCTTAGAAGAGCTCTGTTGATAATGTAGACTGCTGTATTTATCGCTTCTGCCCAAAAACCCTTGGATAGATTCTTCTCAAATAGAAGTGTTCTACCCATTTCTTGAATTGTTCTGTTTCTCCTTTCAACTACCCCATTTTGTTGAGGTGTTCTAACTACTGAGAATTCTTTCTTGATTCCCTTTGACTCACAGTAATCACTAAATTCTTTCATGATGAACTCAGTTCCAAATCAGATCTAAGTCTCTTAACCCTGCAACTTTTCTCATTTTCAACAAGGTTAACAAACTTTTTGAAATGAATTATAACTTCAGATTTTTCTTTTAGAAAGTAAATCCAAGTCATTCTACTATAATCATCAATGACAAGCATAAAGTACTTGCTACTACCAATACTTGTGGTCCTCATAGGTCCACACAAATCCATATGCACAATATCAAGTGGTTTAGACGTATTTACTTCCTTTGTTTTAAAAGAAATTTTTGTCTGCTTACCTTGTTGGCAAGCATTGCAAACTTGATTTTCATTCAGAGACAAATTTGAAAGACCTCTAACAGACTTATGCTTGATGAGATTCTTTATGTTCTTGGAATGCACATGCCCTAACCTTTTATGCCAAAGTGTTGAATTTTTCATGTTAGTGAAATTACAAATAGTGTGTGAGGAGTCTTCATGAATAGTATAGACATTTTCTGGGGCTCTACATGGAGCAAAAAGAGTTTTACCAGATTGTTTATCAATAACATTGCAGTTTTCTTTGTCAAAATTTACTAAGCTACCAGTGTCACATAATTGACTCACACTCAAGAAGTTATGCTTTAACCCCACTACATAGAGCACATCACTTAGCATATGCATTTTTTTGATTTCAGGTATTGTGCCTTTTCGTACAATTTTGCATTTCTTATTATCTCCAAAAATAATAGAACCACCATCAAAATTTTCAATGTTAGCAAATTTGGTCTTATCTCCTGTCATGTGTCTAGAACAACCATTATCAACCACTACAAGAAAAATAAGTTTTAACAACCTGTAATTCATGACATGCATAAAAAGTAAGTCGTGTTAAAATAATTCTTAAGGTTCATGTTTTGGACACCTTTTAAAATGTTAAACATAGGGTTATTTTAATGACTTGCAATTAATTGCTAATTCAATTTTCATTTAACGACTTACATTTTTTATTACAATGACGTGTTTGGTATGCCGTCAATATAGGGCCAAAAATTCACCAATTCCCTCGCTCCAAATTTAATTACCGCGCGCTACCTACTCTGACATGTCTTTTCTTTGATCACTTTCTATTCTCACCTGGCCCCTTTTTTCCTTTGATCGCTTCCTATTCCTAGCTTGCAACGATTATGCACTTCGATCCTTTCATCTTTCGCACCAAACTTTTGGCCAATAATTATTTGGATTATTAGTGATGAGGATGAGAGAAAGTGAGACGGGGAAAAACATTTCAGTGAGATAAAGAGGAAGAGAGTTAGAGACAAAAATCGTGAAAGATCAAGAGGAAAAAAAACCCTATTTTAGAATTTGATTTCATAATTACTCAGTTGTGTGCTCAATTTGAAGATGGAAGCTTCATGTGATCGAAGAATGAGAAGTTGAGACGAAGATTCCTTTTGAACACTGGTAGGTGCTGTTCGAATCACCCTTGATTTGTTAAGTATAAATTCATCTCTCTCATGCACAGGCGTACACAATCTATATAGGTGCACACCTATATCATGATTATTTGCGCGATTCACTTCTTATTTGAGTTGATTGAGGGTTGGTTCCTGATTTCCCCAAATCTGCATTTCTATTTTCTGAAACCTCTGCTTTGAATTGTGTTTTTCTGCTGCTATAACAGTGAAGTCTTTTTAGTGAAACAAAATTCATAATTAATTATGTTCTTTCTTGTCTCGATCTTTTCCCTTGGGGCTTATTTTGAGGCCATAGCAAATTGAATCTGAACCTATAATGCTAGAAATTGTAATTTTCTGTCTGAAATCATATTTTAGCATGTTGCTGCTTTGGTCTGAGTGTTCATATGAGTCCACCTTTGATCGTAGTCATTGGATTCTATATCAAGCTACATTCCATCATCAGTATTTTCTTTGCTATTATCTTCAAGAAGTTATTTATCACTTTGTTCAGTATATATTCCTTACACAACAGATTTTGATTGACAGATTTCTTGGGGCTGTTGTTGTGATAGCGGCAAATGCTGGTGGTGCGTGGACTCCTATTGATGATATCACCACTACTATGTTATGGATACATGATAAATGATAGGCGTTGAATGTTACGCATTCTAGCCTCTTAACTTATGTATTTTATTCTCTTAGTGATAGATTATTTTGTTATTTTACTTCGTTTTAGTGTTTTCTGTATTTTCAGGGCCTTAATAATTATTTCAGTTAAAACCATGATTTTGGGCTTTTAAAGAAGACATCTAAGATGGTTAGATGAAGCCTACATCAAGGAGATTCATTCAGCCATTTATTTCAACTCAAATCAGTCCAAGATAGAGATCCAAGAGAATTACAGCTGCTTAAGAAGGTTTCGGGCCTGAAGCCCAAATCTGTGCATAATACAGTCTTAATCCCGTTTTGGAAAACGGACCAAAAATCTTATTTTCGAGCCTCAAATCAACTTAATTTTTGCAAAAGGTTGAATGAAATTTGATTCTGCACACTTTTGTATTTTACAAAAATTTCATGAATTGGACTTCTAGTGGGTCAAAAGTTGGGCCGAACATAAGCAGGAAAAACCCACCTGATTAGTGTTGCACATAAGCAGGAAAAACCCACCTGATTAGTGTTGCAGGAAAAGCTAATTAATTCCTAATTGGATTAGGACTTTGGTGTATTCTCTTGGGGAATAAAGTGAAGACTTGGAGGCTGAGTTTAGGGAGAGATTATAGAGATTGGAGAGTCTGAGAGGGCTGAGAAGAGAACAGAAACATATTTGCAGAGCCATTGGAGAACGAAGTCATACGCGTAATTCATAAAGATGATGCCTTCTTCCTCAACAGTTGAAACTTCTTCTTCTACCATGAGCGACTAGTTCATCCACTAGGGTTTTGATGTAGCCCTAACAAAGTATCAATGGTTTGATTGTTTTAATTATTGGGGACCTTTTATATACATGCATAGATTGTGTAATTTAGAGGATTCTTATGATAGAATTGAGCAATAAAAGTCTTGTAAATTCAATCTCAATGATTTCTTATCTTGTCTTAGATATTTAGTTGTTGTTATTGAACTCAATCTCTCTTATTTTCTGTGATCATGAGAGCGATTATTACACAATGGTAATCACTGAATATATCATTAAAAACTTTGATGGATTATGCCTAGAGAAAATGAACCATACTGCACCCTAGATTAGAGTAGTTAGGCACATGGCCCATGCCAATCGAAGATAGTCCATGACTTAGCCTTAATCATATGTTATCTTCTTGACGGATGAAGGTGAGCTTGTAGCCACCGACACCACTTATGCATGATGTAATTCCCCATAGTTGATTCAATTGACCATTGATTGTGGAGTTAGTGGTGAAGTCAAATACCCTAGATTTCTTTCATATTATCTTCACTTTCTATTTCCTTTGATTTATTTTATTTTACTTTTTAATTAGTTTAGTTTAAAAATCAGAATTCTTTTCTCTTAAATTTAATTAGAATTAATTCCGTATTCCAACTCGTTAGACCATGAGGTACGATACCCCTTTCGATAGCCCTATTCTGCAAGGAATTCGTTCTATTGCGAAGTGTGGAAATTTTTAATTGATATACTTTTTGAGTCACACTCACACACGAATCAGTAAAATATCCACATTGTAGACGATAAAGGTCATCTCTTTGTTGTAGTAATTTGATTTCTTGTAGAAAGTTGGCTCCTGTGGGTTCATTTTTCGTACCTTCCAATAATCTTCTTCTGTGGTAACCATGCATACTTAGATTACTACTTGCTAAGAAGATCTTGCATTGCCATGAAACGATGTGTTTCATACTCCTGATATGTACTTGCCTTACACATAAAACAAATATGAGGATAGTATGAAGGTCGAATAGAAACTACTTGATAAGGTCTATTTTCGTCCTTATTGTAACTAGGACTCTAGTAGTGTTAGCACTTATGAGTCACCACGTTCCAATGACTTAATTACAATGCTAAGTGATAAACGGAATGGGAAATACATATGACCTTTATCTTAGAAACTTATTATAAAAAAGATAAACAAAAAATTATAGTGACCAATTAATAAAAAACATTAGAGATGCTGTGGGGAATCTGGGTTAAGGCAGTGAGAAAAAAATGTTTGTGTAAATTAACAAAGTATCTGAACCTAAAATAGAACAGAATGGCAAATAAGAATTAATTTAGCCAACCCTGAGTAGGTGGGATTGAGACTATCTTGAGTTGAGATGTGCCTCTCCTTTGTATGCATGTGTGTAGAGAGAGAGAGAAAGAGAGAAAGACTACAATGAACTGGTCTGACTAAATAATTTGTGAAGAAAAAAGGTTGACAATCAAACGATTTTGTACAATTTAAATCATCTCTGCTTACGGTAGTGTAGAACTTTCTCAAATTTTTTAGGATGTCAACTCCGGGTTAAACTTCAGTCACTCAGGGAATTGGAATAAAAATTCTTGCAAGTTTATGAAACCAACATATATATACATAAATGATCATTTATGGGTATAATGATCAAATAAATTGTAGTTTGGTTTTGGTCACTACATAAAGGACATACGTTTTGGGCCTTCTGGCAATTAAAAAGTTACATCCATGTTTTGAGTGAGCAATTGAGAAAGATAACCAATCAGGTTTTCCAAAATATCTGATAATGCTGCTATCTGACATAAAAGAACTCCGTACATGTGGCCCTTTTATGGTGGTCTTTTTTTTTTCCTTAGTTTTTATGGTGGTCTTAGACCACTTGAAATTTGCCATTGTCCAATTACACTGCCTAAGTTCATGTTTTCAGTGTGAGGCTTGGAACTCAATTTATCTCATCATTCTCAAAAATTCTAATAATGTAGCAGTGATGGAGCTAAATGATTTCTGTAATCACATTTTTTTTGCTTACAGGACTTAGTTGTTCCTTCAACTGTTTCTCTGGCTGTCCCACTGGCTTTGATGTCCTTTACTAGGTATTCTTCTTTTACAGTCGAACCAAAGTTAAGGAAATTTGAGTTTGAAAGTTTGAATTAGGATTCATGATTGTGGAAAAATCATTTGTCTCTTTCGTTTTTTATTCAGTGAAGTTAACGGGAAGGGGCAGAAGTCTTCCAGTATTTTGGCATCTGAACAGATGGCCCTTTGGGGACAACTTATTTTCTTTGTAAGCATTGTCCCAGTGTTCAAGGCTTTAACAAGGCTACCTCCTTACATGGGCATTCTACTTGGGCTTGGAGTTAAATGGATCCTGACAGATGCTATACATTATGGTGAATTAGAAAGACAATAATTGAAAGTGCCACAGGCTTTGTCACGCATTGACACTCAAGGAGTACTTTTTTTCTTGGAATCCTTTTGTCTGTGAGCAGGTATATAAGAACACCAATTAGAATTTTCTAATGTAATATAATGTGAGTTAAATGCGTTTAAGAATCTATTAGAGTATCTTATATCTCAACGGTTTAGCATTTTGAAAGGTCATGGTTCAGAAATCATGCCTTACTTTGTACCTGATTCACATTGTCGTCACTTCAAATTCATGGTTTTTAGTCATGACTTATAATCATCATTGACCATCAAATGAGACAGATATAAAATTGTTCTCTAAGAAGCTTAATGAAGCTTTCTTGTACTACGTCTAAAACTACTTTCTCATCACTATCAAATTCACATTGTTGTCACTTCTATTAACTTCACAGCTGGCACCTTCTGTTACAAAAATTGGATAAATTCGTTATACATGGGAAATACTTAACGACATTATTATGAAGGGGTTTTTTACCTTACGAATCTAAATTGCATTACTTCTTAGTTATTCTTATTTGGTCACGGAATGCTTGATGGGATGTCTATGGTTTGATCATTATATAGTTGGCAAATTAGAGTCAGAACAATGTAAAATCGACTATATAATGCCAAAATATAGACATAACTTCATCAAAGCATCACACTTATCAATCCATTATTGTAATTTTATAGATTCAAAAGAGAACAAAATAGAAAATTTTCTTGCTTAGGGTATGGTTACCAATTCCTATCATTCTCAATGCTTTCATCTTTTAGACCTCTATAAGTTGTAAATTTTATGTATTCAACAGTGTGAGAGATGCATATGTGCCATTTATTTGTTATCAAGGTCGCTTTGAGGGGTATTTCTATTGTCTGATCTAGAAAATAAATGTAGTGACTGATTGACCTTTGATCTAATGATTACAGGCCCAGTTCGTATCTTTGTACACGAACAATAGACCATATCAATAGTTAATATAGCAAAATTGCAACTATTAATACTTAATAATGGTATATGCAGAGGTCAAGGCTTTAGATTAAGTGTAGAGACCAGAACTAAATTTGACCGATTTTCAAAAAAAAATTCATCATTTTTGCTATGATTGTGTTTTGAATGATGTTTGGATGTTTCGAGAGTGGGAAACATGTTTGGAAATATGTTATGAGATTTTTGAAAGTTTTGAAACTTTTAGAAAAGTTTGACTTTTGGTCAAACCGGGGCCTTGGATGCGACTTAAGTGGGCCCGGAAATTCAAAAATTCTCAAAAATAATTATTTTTGGGGAATGGACTAAAAAAATTTTTTAGAGTGTTAAGGAATCGATTTTGAGTCCAACGGAGCTTTCGAGAATTAATTTCGAGGTCGGGAAGGTACATTAAGTGGCCCGAGGGTAAAATGGTCATTTCGCGCCCCTAGGGTTGAGATAAATATCAAAAAGGGTCTGAGATATTTCATTTTATGGATCTCTCTCTCTCTCTCTAAAGCTTCCACGTCATCTCTCTCCCTTCTCTCTAGATTTTGGACAAGTTGGAGTGTGATTTGAAGGTACCCGAAGAAGGAAAGTGTGTAGAGGGCGTCAAGGGCTTCGGTTTGAACAGAACAAAGTCCACATTTGATGAAGTTGAAAAAGCTGGGATTTTCAAAGTTGAATTTCCAAGCTTAAGATTTGAGGTAGGGGTGTCTTCTCCTCCCTTTTTATCGATTCTCTAGCGTTTGTGTGGTATATGGATGTGCTAGTAGGAGTTAGAGGGACAAAGGTCATGTATGTGATTTTTTTCTTATATATATATATGCATGTTTAGAGTGTTCTTCATGTAATGTTCATGATGTATGAGAAGCATGTTAGTCTATGCATGTTAAATGTGAGTTTTGTGCCACCTATATGTGAAATACATGATATATGTGATTTGTATGAATGTTATACATGAATGAATACGTACTTGATATGCTATTTATAGCTTAATGGTGTTTTCATATGTTATAAATATTGGTTGAGAAGCATGATGTTCATTAGGCTTACCTTGAACCATGACTTGAATTATGTGAGCTTAAATGCCATACGTGAAAAATGTATCAAAAGAGTGATTTTCCATGTTAATGCACTCGATGATTGTTGTTGGTGAAAATGCATGCAATATTATGCGGGTGTGGTGATTGCTTAGCATAGATTGCTCTTGGTGGAAAATGGAATGGTTGTTGGAAATGAATGAGTATTAAGGAAATTGGACTATAAGAAATGATGCACGCGGAAGGTGTGATGAGCTAATGATTTCAAGTGGCGAGAAATGGACTACTCTCCTTAAATTGGCAGTTTTCAATTGAAGAGGAATCGTAGTGACAATCTTGAGGTTGACGGGTGTCAACATGTGATAATCTTGATAGTTGTGAAAATCTTGGGTTATGAGGTTGAAATGATTGCGGTTGTGAAATTTAGAGAATTTATGGAGTTGAACACTTGGGGTTAGGTTGAGTTGGTTCATGAATTGTGAATTCATGTTAAGATTGTGGTTTGTGAAATTGATGAGCATACTGTGTTGTTTCATGTTCATGTATGGTTGAGTGTGTATTTGCAATTTCTTACATTATTGCTTTGTTGGTAACATGAGTGTTCGAGCACGCCATGTAGCATAGGGATGACATGATGCATATCATGTAGGTCGGCGTCGAGTCGATGCTTAGGTGGGTTTGGTCATCTCTACTGAGCCGCAGTGCCCGCTTCCCCCAACATTTTTCAAGTTATGCATTAAAGACGGATGAAAGGGATTTCATAGTCACTTGTGGAGGTTTTGGAACTTAATTGTAGCATGATGGTCATTTGGATAAAATTTGAAGGTTTATGCTTCAACTATGTAATAAGTAGCTATCCATGCCGGCTTGTGGCATGTGGACTAGATAGAAAACATTGTATTTATGTTTTAAGTATGTTGGTATGTTTTAGTTCATATGTAATGACTATATATATATTGATTACATGTGATTCTTGGTGTATGAACAGAAGGATGTGGTTTGGACTCCCATTATATAATTTGATGGGAATGAATATGGATTGTGAGGCCTTTGTGATTTGAATGTGTGATTTTGATAAATGGGTACAATGATATAGCATTTCTAGATGATTTGAATGTTGTTGGATGAGTTTTAGGTGTTGGAAAGATTTATATATGAGTCTTGGGGTGAATTTTGGTCAAAAATGTGCAAACATGGGGTTTTCCAGGTTGAATAAGATGACTAACACCTTTCTATAAGTCGACTAACGTTGGCAGAGTGTTTTAGAGCTTCCTAGAGTAGCAAATTAGTCGACTAACGCACTTCATAAGTCGACTAATGCCCTATAACAGATTTTCAAAATCTTGAAATAGGCGTAACTTTGTCGTTTCAAATCCGAATCAAGTGATTCTGTTTTTGAAATTGAGTATTTTGAAATCCTCTATCCAATGGTGAATGTTTCAGCACCAAGTTCTAGTCAGACAGGGAGTTGAGTTCTGGAAACTTAGGAGTTATGTTATTGTGGCTTGGTGTGGGGCCTCTTTGGGGTTTGTTGTGGTTAAGGTTGAGTTAGCACCTTCTTGTGTAAGAAAAGAGTTAAGCTTCCGCAGTGATTAAGATTATGGAGAGTTCATTAGTGATTGATAAGGTGATGTGGCGAGATGAGAATCAAGTCACCCTTGATTTCTGGGGAACGAAAATCGGGGCGTGTCATTAAGATATAGATGTAGGTCACTAAATTACCTTGGGTTCCTTTATTCTAATGATTCATTTATACTTAGCTGCAAGTAAACTTCAGAATGTGACACGTCAGGTGTTTTTTTTTTTAACTTGATTATGATTATAATTATATTTTTATGAGTAATTGTTGTTATAAATTAACTTGAATTTTATAGCAGTCAAGATCATATAATTTAATATATGTTTGTGTTGTAGTTGCAGCTAATCTAAAGTTCATTGGTATTGAAGAATTTCAGAGGTAAGTTTATATTTTGTAATGTTTTATGCTAGTTGCAATGGTGGATCTTTCTTTTGATAATGTGGGGTTAAAGCTGAATATGTACAATTATCATATATTTCTAAAGTCCCGGAGAGTGACTGATAAGTCTACTATGACTATTTTAAGGTAATGAGTTATTTTCTTTTTATTTCATTTGGTGCACTTGTGTATAGTTTTGATTATTGTGTTTTTCTTGAGCTCCTATATATTGTTGCTTTTATATGTATTTTTTTCTTTCTGAAAGGTAAGGGTGTTATATTAATTCAAACAAAGTCAAATTACAATTTGATTTGGGGCATTCCCCAAGGGGGAAATAAACAATCTAACAATGTGGAATCCCCATATCCACCAAACAAGCAAAAACCAAACACCCATACCCATACCATCAGTAAACCAAACTAAGAGACTCATACAATACAAGAACACCCCCCCTCCCCCCTGGGCCATACATAACATGAGTGGTATTGTCACGCCCCGATTCCCGAGGCCCGAAAACCGAGGTGTGAACCCCGTGAGATCACCCTCACGCTATTACCATCACCCGATCATGCAACCTCAATTTTTTATTATTTTCACGAAAATCGGGCATGACCCATTCTAAATAATCAGCTCCTGACATGATATACCTGCTTTACAATTTATATGGACACTTCTGGGCACGTGTCCCCCCAGCATTTATATCTAAACAATAAAAATGGACACTTCTGGGCCCGTGTCCCCCCAATATTTCTACAACATGCATAATACAATCATAAATATACATGTCTCAGTCCTTGAATGTCCGTATTAAATACATACATCACATGAATAAAATACAACTAAAGGAGCTGAATCAACATAATCACTTTATACATTTAATCCAAATGTAAAGCATCTATCTATCCACTATCCTGGACATACATTGGATTCTAAGGAATCTACTTACTACCTCTACAACCGGTGCTGTCAGTCCCCTAACTAACTCCGCACTCAGCAATACCTGTAAAACCTGGGAGGGGGTGAGCTCAAAGGCCCAACAAGGTATGTAGAACCATACTATCACCGCTGCAGCAGGTCGATCCTCACATATTCTCAAAAATATACATGCACTTAAATATATCACAATATTTAAGACCATGCTCTACCTAGCATGCATGAACCAACGATGTATATGGCTACTCTAGCACATATGAACATACAAAATCCAGAACACATGATTTTAGAAATCATTTTCAACATGCTTGAAAGCAGTAAACATTCAGCACCAATATGTATATAGAACATATATGTCAACACATGATGTAAATCAACTACCACACCTCCTACTCGTCAAGTAGCACATCTCTAATGCAATATAGATGCATTTAAACCATATAACGTGCTCAAAAACAATAGATATCCAACATATATCATGTTCATTCACAAGCAACGCATATATAAGAATGCGTTTAACATAAAGCATGTTTCACAATAGAAAGTGTAAGCAAGTTCACACACTTGTCTCTCTCTCGGACTCAACCCGATATCCTAACATGATTCTCAACCAATCATGTGACCGAGACACTTCCCACACAATTTCGGAATTTACATCACCGAGAACATCGGTCCTACCAGGTGATGAGACCATTTTAGAATGCACCACCGAGAACATCGGTCCTACCAGGTGATGAGATAATTTTAGAATGCACCACCGAGAACATCGGTCCTACCAGGTGATGAGATAATTTTGGAATATACCACTGAGAACATCGGTCCTACCAAGTGGTGAGACTACCTCGATATGCACCACCGAGAACATCGGTCCTACCAGGTGATGAGATCATTTCAAAATACACCACCGAGAACATCGGTCCTACCAGGTGATGAGATAACTTCGACACCGTGACCGAGTAATGACCTACTCTGGGTGATTCTACCACACTTCCCCGTTTTCTCACAACGGTACCATATATGCATTTCGAACATATAACAATAAAACATTCAATGTTCACGCCTCACAATGCCTAAGCTAGTTAAAAGAACATAGCATGCATTTCATCTCCACATAACCCACATATAACCACATATGTGTCATTTTCCTCCTATACGTGTAATATGGATGCATATATACACAGCATAACACTTTCGTGCTTCAACCCATGCTTATGAATAATAAAAAGAAGTATTTGGCATGCCACTCATCACATTCTAACACATATAGCACTTACATGTTCTAAGACTTGCATAACATCCCACATATGCAAAACACTCCAACTTTAGCACATTTTTATCATGCTATAACCAATGCATACATTCAATATATATATATATATAGCTAGCATGCATCCCGTATCCACACTACCACATATAAACACATATATGTCATATCCTGCATATAAATCACATATGCACGTACACTAGCATAAATACAGTCATGCTCTCATTCAATGCATGTATTCACTACAAGTAGCTAACATGCATTCCAATCACAATATATATACACATATATATTACATCACCCACATATGTATCAAGAACATATAAAACACTTAGCACATTTCATGCTTTTCAAATGCTCGCCAAAAGTCATATTCATATCTAGCATGCATTTCTACCACTGCACCCATATATATAATCACATATATATATATACTGAACATCATGCATAAAAGGCACATATGCATACAAGACAACACATAGCTAAATGTGTATTATTTAGCATACTTTTCATAGACTATAATCTATACATACATGCATATCACAATGCAAATAGGCGATAAATCTAACATGTTATTGCTTCCCAAACCCGCACGTACATATATATACACACACGCATATATATATCCTCTCACATCCCATGTATGTACCACATTCCCTATACACATATATATATAAGCGCCTACATATATATGTACATACACTTACCACATATGATTAAATTGAGACATATGTAAATTACTCGACGTACATAAAATATCTGTATGAGATAGAGGCAAGAATCAACTTGCCTTAAGTCCCGCTCTCAACCGGTCTGTGCCTGCCAAGCTGTCCATTTCCTTGCTCGGTCAAGTCCCGTGTCAAGCCCAAACCTCTCAATCCATGATGTCTCAACCCACATCATCAACCGTGAAGGTCCAAACAGCCTCATATAACCGTCTGAACCCACTACCGAAAACACCTCCACAACGGGGTCAAACTACCACCGAAGGCTAACTGAAACCACCATGGCCACATTCACGTGGATGGGCAGCTCAAATAAAACTCTAATTTCAGCCCATGTGATCCTCAAGTCATGATTCATCAAGCCCAAACCGTGACACCATCTGTAAGTCATAACACTACACAACCCATAACTGAAGCCACCCCAAGCACTTAGAGGATCATCTTCATCAAGCACCCATGCCACAAGTCCTATCAGCCACGGTACATACCAACCCTGCACAATTATATACACATATATAAAAGTGCACACAAATTGCCCACCCATACAAACCAGCTGAACCAAGCTTCATCAACCCAACCTAAACTCCATCTTCTGCCGAGGGCTACCCAATAACCCAGTCATACACAGCCACGTGAAGACCAATTTCACCGGAATCAACCACCACCGAGAGCCACACAAGCTCAACCCACAGATTGGACCAAACCCAGCCCGTGGAATCACCATGGACTCCGGAACTGTGAGCAACCCACGGAGAAAACCCACTCAGCCGAACCCAGTCTCACACCTCCAGTCGTCTTCCCCGACCAACCATCACCTCTCCATGATCGGACCACCATGAACCAAACCCAACCGAGCCAAACACGACCCAGTCGTGCTCAGCCGAACCACCGAGCAACACCACCGTGATCGGACCCCCATCGAACCAGCCGAAGCTCCCCTTCGCGAACGGCCCAGCTGCGAAACCCCCCACTCACGGCCAGTAACTTGCAACCAGCCACCGCTGTCGCCGTCAGTCGCTGCCGCCAACCGTCGCCGGAGTTCGCCGTCGCCCAGGCGAAGCCCTGCCGTGAGCGCCGCCAGCCGTGGCCTCTTCTTCCCGATCTCACTCGGTTTCTCTTTCTCTCTCTCCCCGACTTCTCCTTCTCTCTCTTCTTTTCTTTTTCTTTTTCTTTCTTCTTTTCTTTCTTTCTTTTTCTCCTTTTCCTTTTTCCGCTGATCCCTCTTTTTCTCTCCTTATCTTCTTTTGTTTTATCTTTTCTTTTGGTCCACAATTCTTTCCCCCACTCTCAGCCACATATACATAAAACATATAATATGTATATATATTTATACCACATGGGCATCTTATTATGTATACACATATGTATATACATCACCACATACTCTTGCCCCTCCACATGCACAAAATTATAAATGTGCACCTCTTTTTCTTCATAATTGCATAAAGCCCCCCATATATTTATTTTTTTAATATAAATATAGGTACTATGTATATATATATATTTAGATATACATATACATATACATACGCCTTCCACTTGTATGGAAATATATCCACACCCTTTCCGGAATTTAATTAATCCGAAAAAATTTTAATCCGGTCAAAATTCAACCGGGACCGGTCGAAATAATTTCGGTCCTTACAGGTATCACACTGCCCCCAAGAATAGAACAAATGGGCTTCTTGTCTCTTAGAATTCAAATGCAGGTACTCCTTAATACAACCAACACAACATCAGCCTCAATAGCAACTTCAGAAACAACACATCACTCTTTTGACTCCCCCTATACTTCCCCCCAGAGTCTACAATAGGCCAAAAAACATCAAGCCAAAAAATAGCTCCTTTCCCATATAATCTGCAGCACACCAAGGCACACCAAGCACATCTGCTATTTGTATACACATTTTGGGAAACACCAGTCACATTGCCATTTCTAAATCTCCTAATCAAACTGTTGTACACCCTATCCTTGCAATCCCCCAACAAAGCACTCCACACAAACCACAAAAAACATATATCTGTACACGGCCTTCTAGTCACACACTCTTCAGCCCCAATGCCACACAAGAAAATAGAGGAGCAGCCCTCTACCAGAGTTTTGAAGCAGAAGCCCCCCCCACCAATATACCACGTGATCACATGTTATACCCCAAAGCAAAATAAAATAATAAACCTCCAAACAGAGCAGTAACATATCCTCAAAATTTGCAGACATCCCCTTCCAAGAATAAATAATGCCAGTGAGCCAACAACCATGCACATCACCCATGATCAAACCAAATCAGGATAACAACCAAACTCAAGCACTGTAAATTGAGCGATCCCCACACAATCTAACCACACTACCTCCAGTCATTGCTACAGTAGGGCCACATCACTAGCAAAGAAATTTGGCATAGATATTGGTTAATCAGTCTCCAACAAGAGCAGTACCACAAACCTAGCACACAACCCCACCTAAGACCAAGGGCATGCCCACTATACCACAACCCCAGGAGAAATATTCAAAACTTCTCAGATTTCCAATCTTTAGCATACAGCAAAACACATATTCAAATCTGTACAGAAGGCCCCTCATTCTCCAACAGTCCAGGACCTGAACAATCAGAGCATAGTTCTTCAACCAATAGACTGAAAACCAAACCACGACGCACAAATACTCCACTAGCCACCAACCAATACACCGCCAAAACATAACTAGCACACAACACCACTTGAGGCCAAGCGCAATCACATAGCACATCAGCCTACCACGCCACAAATAAACAAACCAAAACAGGTTTCCATCCAGGCTTAGATACTCAAACCCAAAAGACTCCCCCACAACCCCACAATGCTCCCTCCAACCATATCCCAAATCAGGAGCCATGAAATCAAACCATATCAGATCCTTACCCATTAACAAAAATGTGCATGGGAACATGAGAGATTTTTCAGGGACAGTAACATATTTCTAACCACCTGAATTATACCAGCCTTAATTGCCTCAAAATCTCGATACTCATTAATTCTAATCTTGCCCCTGAGGTTCGAAATCTTCCTCTAAGTCCATCTAGAATCAGAAAGAACTTTAATACTCCAAAAGTTTTTCACCTTAAGAGGGTGATGGTTAACCCAAGTAACCCAAATAGAGGTAGAATGCAGCTGCACCAATCTCCACACATGCTTGGACATCGTTGCAATATTCCAGACGGTAACATCTTTAATACCCAGCCCACCTTCCTTCTTAGGACGACAAACATCCAACCAAGCAATCTTCTCACCCCCAACCTCAAGTCAGCCCCTTTCCATAGAAAATTTCTCATTACGGCACTAATCTCCTTCATGATGGACTTAGGAAGCACAAAAGTTGATGCCCAATATACTTAAGCCGAAAGCAACACAACATTTATTAACTGCAATCTACCTCCAAAAGAAAGATGCTTACTAGTCCGAGATTGAACTCTGCCTGTAATTTTATTAACCAAGTGTTGAGTTTCATTTTGGTAATTAAAATAGCTATGTTGGCAAGTGTTCTATTGGGTGGAAATTTTAGATGTTGTCTTTTTTATGTCATTGAGCATAATATTTGAAGAAGGGGTAATGATATTCTCTTGAATTACATTGTAAAACTACATTAAAGGTTTTCTCTAATTGGGTTGGGAGAAAACTTAATCTATATTCATTCCTTGAATTAATTCTTCTCTAGAATAATTTATAATGGATTTCTCTTGAATTACATTGTAAAACTACAACATATTAGTAGAGTGTTTGGGAGTTTAAAGATTTTGTGGTAGTGATGTTTGAGTTCTACGATGCATAATGGATTTGTTTTAAAGAGAAGATAGCACAATGACTTTGTAAACTTTTTACTTATTAGCTTGTTAAGTAAAGTGTATAGAATCTAATATAAGGTATTTTTTAATGCATTGAGATTGATATTGTCTGTGTATCTCCATTATAAATGCATTCTACTTTGAACTTGGACATTTTAAATTGACTCTACATTTCTTATGAATCAATTGAGAACAATAAAAATATCAACCTCTTGATTTACTAAAGTGGTTTTGAATCTTATAGTTTGTTTATGTGTTTTCATGATTCATAGTCTTTGCCTCAAGTCACTACTACTACTGAGCTTACTGAAAATTTAGGAGGATTAGATTGTAAATTGTTACATTGGAGTAAGCCAAATTTAGTTGTTGCTATTGGGAAAATTGATTCAACGGACCCAACTGCATTTGTGGATGGTATTCCTATTGGAACTGAATGTTAGAAAATCTGTGTTAAGGATGTATATGAAACTGATATGACCTTGTATAGGGCAAACAAAAATTACTTTTACCTTCATGGAGCTAAGGGATGATCAGCTGCATGGTCTGCCAAGTAAGTTCAAAAGTAATTTTTTAAATATTATATGTGTGGATTTATACATTTATAAATGAATATAAATATATTTTTATGTGCAAGAGTTTGAACTTTACAACTTCCTCTCCTTTACCTTTTTCTTTCCCATACTTCTTTAAGGCTGGTTAATTTTTTCGTTAATGTGATACAATTAAATGTAGTAACTTGTTTTATTTTCTATTTTTTTAGCAGAATGTGATTGAAGAACCGATTTTCGCCGTCAAGACTTTGTGTGGATGAGTGGTTACTAATATATGTTCAAAATTGATGGTTATGCTATTATTTTGTAAGAGATGATTGCTTTTTTTTTTATATATATATAATTTTATGGTTTGGTTTTTATTTCTTGTTGACTTTATTATATCGGATCGATGAGAATTTTTTTGGCATTTATTGTGACTTTAAATTTTTTGAAATAGACGTGATCCTAGACTTAATGTTTTTGTTTTAATAAAAAGTAATAGATTTTGTTATTCTCTTTACATATAAGCTTACATGTGATGCTTATGTGATATAGGTGATGTGGGTTATTTTTTCACATTGAATAGAGCCATAATTTGTGATATGACAGGTGCAAGAGAAATATTGTTGTTTCCATTAGAAAGAAAAGGAATTATATTATTTTTTTAAAACAAAAAAACTTTTGACAACTTGCAAAACATGTTGTAAAAAATAAGAATATCACAACTTGCATTGCATGTTGTTAATATATAAAATTAACGACGCACGAAGCACATTGTTACAAATAGTCCAAGTATTCACAATTTGCAAAGCATGTCGTACATAAAATCTAATAACGACATGCTAATTGGGTCGTTAAAAGGGTTAAGATAAACACAACATACTCTGAATGTCGTCAAAATAACATATTGACAATGTGTAAAGCAGGTTGTTAAAATTATGACGTATTGACGACACACAGAATGTGTCATAAATGTTTAAAACCATCATTTGTCTGTCTCACGATGTTACATTTTAACATTAACAACTCAAGTTGCACGTCGTTAATAAAATAGATTTTTCACGGCATGGCCAATAACGACAGACGCTTGCAAGTCGTTAAATACTTTTAAAGACATGCATCGTATGTCATTAAAACGGTTTTTTCTTGTAGTGAACATACCACTTGGTATTGACATTACAAGCTTTCAAAGCAGCGTAGACAAGCATGCTTATAGAGTTCAATTTCTTAGGAATCCACATCATTTTAGTTTTAATCAACCGCTTTGAGGTTACAGATGCTTTGTGCAAGTGTAGATCTGTCTTTCTAACATACATGGGTTTTAGCTTTACATAATTAGGACATGCAATTCTAGCAGATGCATTCTTAATCCTAGATTGATGATAAGAATTATATAGAATTTCATATTTTGGTCTACTAGTTGTATCAACAACAGGATATGATGCATATATGTTACCATTCATAGCTCTAACAAAGGTTGAGTGAGTTTTGTTTAATATCACCTGAGTGGCTTTGTCGTCAAAACCAATACCAGTTTTTTCCCAATTGCTTTGTAGACTTTTCCTAAATCTCATACATCTTTTGAGATATTTCCTTAAGAAATGAACTCAGTTCTAGCTTGCACCTTTTGGTGCTCCAATTTGATTCTTGAGTCCTGTATTTCGTTAGATAGCACAAAGTAAGTCAAATAGCACATAAGGTAGACAATTTTACCCTTAAGTGCTTCACAAGCAATTCCTTTGATTTATGTAGCTCTGAGTTGGCCTTCAGTTGTTTCGTTTGTTCACTACACTTCTGTACCAACCTTTCACATTCAGCAAGGACTTCATCAATATCAGGTTCTTCTTCGCTTTCAGAACTTGAACTTGCCACATCTGATTCTTGTAAGGCATAAACAAGTATGCCTCTTCATCATTCTCATCAAATGATTCTTGTTGTTCTTCTTTTGTGCTTGAATCTTAACCCGTATAGAATGCCTTTTTTTTGCCTTTCCCTTTGTGTAGTGGAGCACCGAACTTCTTGTGTTTTTGTTTCTTGGGAGTAGTTGGACAATTTGCTATGTAGTGACCTTACTTTCCACACCCAAAACAACATTGTCCTTGCTGTTGCTTTGCTTTTCTCCTTATTTTGAATTTTTTGAACTTTCTTGCTATGTAAGCGATTTCATCTTCAGAGTCGTCAGAATTTGATTCCTTTTCAGTTGGAACCTCCACTTATTTTGCTTTTAGAGCTGACTCCCTCCGTGTTAGAGTAGGAGGTCCAATTCTCATATTATACGCTATGAGAGATGACTCCAGCGCATCAATGCTGAGTCTAGAGATATCTTTGTCTTCTAGAATGGTGACATTGGGATTGAACCTATCAGTCATAGTGCACAATATCTTTTTGCACACCACTTTGTCTTCAATCTGTTCACCCAAAGCCCTCATGTCATTTACAATCTCTTTGACTCTGAAAAAGTAATCCGCCACATTTTCTCTTTCGTACATCTTAAGACCATCGAACTTGACTTGATGAAGTTGAATCTTATTTTCCTTGATGGTGTTACTTCCTTCATGTACAGTATCTAGAGAATCCCAAATTTCCTTTGCAGTTTTACAATTTTTGACTATTGTAAATTCTTGTTTTTGCAAAGCTTTGTATAAGGCATTTCTAGCCTTCCCATCGACTGACTTTGCAATCTTGTCCACTACTGAGGGGTTTACAGGATCAAGGATGAAAACCCCTTCTAATGTAGTGTGCCAAACATCATAGGAGATGGAAAGTAAGAAAGCCTCCATCTTAATCCTCTAAGTGTCAAAACTGGTGTCGTCAAAAATAGGAGCCTTGTGAGTCGAACTCTCTTCAGCCATACTTAGGATCTTTGCTATAGGTGGTTAAACCAAGAAATGTAGACTTGCGCTTGAATACCAATTGATGAACCTAAAGGGGGAGGGGGTGAATAGGTTCTTTGATTTTTCTTCCTAATATTGCAAGTTTTGGCTGGCACATGCAATCACACAATTTTGATGGACACACAGATTTATAGAGGAAACCCCAAGGTGGGAAAAAACCTCTTCAAACTGAGCTCCACTGTGTCTGAAAGGGCAGTACAGTAATTCTCTCAATCACTCTCTTACTCACCCAACTGAAACATACAACCAAATATATCAGGTCTTTCTTTCTTTCTATATATATATATATATATCTCACACGCACACATAAACAGGCACAAGCACAGTCTCAGGATCTATTTCAGGATTCTGAACAAAGCATTTGAAACATGAAATAAAATGATATAATTAGATTGAAAAAATGGGTATATATGACACAACTGATAAAGATGTGAAAAATAAGTGTATATATTTTGTTTCCCCGACTATGTAGTTTCCTATTTATTCTAGTTGTAAAATGACATAAATATAAGTGTATACTTTTATGTGTGCATAAATATGTTTGTTTATGTGTGAGACAGAAGCTAATGATTTTCATATAGAAGTAGGTTTACATTAAGGATCACATAAATAGCTTCCCTGATATGTTGATCATGAGCTCGACAGTAGTCCTTTTGTGAACTTTATCTAAGAAATGACTATTTGAGTTGCCTCAAGCTGTCTTCTTGTTTGGATTATTGTGATTGAAAGGTTTAATCTTTTTTGTTTTTCTCATTAATTATACTGAGGCATGACATATGAGAATATGGCTGAACATTTCTTGTGTTTCTCTGTTTTATACCTCCAAATTTTAAAATTAGAAGTTTAGAATGAGCATGGCATCTTATGTTTGACAAATGTTAATAACTCTAGATTTGGACAACTTGGTTTGGTTCAATTTGAGCTTTTAATGCTTTTTCATTAAGAAAAAATTATTTTGTCTTTACATACCATAAAAATAAAATTAGAAAAAATTAAAATTGTCTTTACAGTCAATTTTTCTTTTTTCTGTGGTGGACATGTGTAGTCAAGAGTTAAATTACTAGTTTTTTTAGTTGGAAAGCATTAAACTGATGAGGAGCTTTAAATAAAACTTGCAGGACATTTTCATCCATTTGGATAACTAGTAGAAAGAAGGAAAGGTAGTTCTTTATATCTAGAATTATTTGATGCTAAATGGGCAACAGAGTTGATTGTTGATTAGTTGAATATGCAAAATCCATGCTATTCTAGGGAGAGAGTTTGAGAGACAGATCTTACTGGGAAATCTGGTAGCAATGGTTGTTCAATGATCAGGTGGTGGGAATTCTGACAGTTTTCTAATAAGTTGAGGTACAAAGAATGGAAGGGCATGATCAGGTGAGTGATCAGATAATTGTTGTTTAATTGATGGTTGTCAAGCAGTTTGTATATTGTAACAGGTGAATCTGTATATGTGTGTGTGTTTATAATTGGTGTTAGACAATTGGTGATGCTAAATTAATTGATCAAATCCATATACAATCAACATCTCTCTTTTGCATTTTATCTTCAATTGGGCATCTTTATATAAACAAATGTCTTTTTTCTAAGTTAGTTGCTTAACTTGTTTTAGAGGATAGATGTTGAATTAGTGGACCAAACTGATATGATTAAAAATAAAATAAAATGTGTTGATGTGTAATGCTATTTGTTTTGAAAAATCCATGGTTACTCTCTCTCTCAGCTTGCTCTCAGCCACTCTCCAGGTGGGTTTTCTCTATTTTTTCTGCTTTATGATTAGACAACTTAAATGGGCATTGATTTTGTGTTTCTTTGACTTTGATTAGGGTCTATTTGTTGTTCACTATCTTTGGTTTTAGTCTCTCACGGTCTCAAGTTCGCTCCTCTCTCTCTCCTTCTATGTTTAATCTATTCATATTTGAATGTTTATGTACATATGTAAATATTTTTTTGAATCCTATGGGTTCAATCTTCTCAATTTGATATTGGACATATTTAATTTATTCCTTTCAAATTTTTTTGAACGTTTTAGACATATAGTTTTGTATTCAGTGATGGGTTTGATGTCTTGTGATGTTGGCATGTTTTCAATTAATTTGCTGGACTGGTTACATGACTTATTGGATTCAAGTGACTACCTCTCTATATATAATATTACTAGTTCCTGATTCTTTGTTCACTCTGTCCACTTGTTGTGCCTTTACTGGCACCTGGTTCTTTC
Source organism: Cornus controversa (assembly GCA_026545225.1). Classification (NCBI taxonomy): domain Eukaryota; kingdom Viridiplantae; phylum Streptophyta; class Magnoliopsida; order Cornales; family Cornaceae; genus Cornus; species Cornus controversa. The sequence goes on along the minus strand of CM048845.1, from coordinate 33,494,481 downwards.
CAATGCACAACTTGTGGAATATAGGAAATTCTTTGCTACTTTCGTTAAGATCAAGTTAATTTCAAGGCTTTATGTAATTAACTTAATTTTCTATTATTGTTGCTTTGAAACCTATTCTATGTGGAGTTAATTTAGGTATTTAATTGTCTTTGATTTATAATTAATATATTTGATAAGTTGAATGTGTTTTATTTGTGCATCGCACCATTTGATCAGTTTATACTTTTAATTTTTAATTTTGAAAATGCGTACCAATCAGGTCAAGATAAATTTAAATGCCAATCACCTTTCAAAAAATTTCCCCTTTTAAGTGTTGTTTCTAGAGGCAACATGAATCTAAATGCTACTCTATCTTTTTTGGACTTCAAGGGATTAGAAATAGCTTATGCATGTAACAAATCATAAAATTGGTTATTCAGAAATGGTAGGTTTGTAGATTCAGAAAGGACGAGGAGAGTGATGGATGAGAGAAATGCCCCCAAAGTTACTGGCCTTAGTTTGGTTTGATTAACAGAGAAGCATAAATTTAAAAAGCAAGGTATATAACTTTTATGTTGGAGAAACCCATTTTTCACATTTTATTATGTATCGAGTTTGTTGATTGGACTGGTTTTTATACACACGGTTTAATATACTCCAGAATATAATCATACGCCAGATATTTACTTGTGAAATTCAGCTTAAGATCCTTATGGGCAACTGGTCTGTCAACATGGGGTTTTTCAACTGAATTATGAGGGAAATATAGTCTTTTAGGATCCTGTAATGGGGTAATTTGGAAATATAATGATTTTGACATCAACACTCTTGAAACATCACTCTTGAAACTGCTTTAAAATTTTTCTGATTCAGGGATGCTTTTTCAGGTACAGTGGTGGAAAAGAATGGTATATAAACAAGTAATGTTGGGCCAAATGTAGGGCCTGGTTTTGTGACTTTTAACTTCTTGAGGACTGTAGATTCGGGTATTTTTGACCAGGAAGAGTTTGAAGTCCACCCCTGGTTCAAGTATACTAATATACTATGAAAGGATGAGTCACCAAGAAGAGATCCTTTTAACAACGGATTTGAATGTCAATAGTTGTATAGAAGCACAACACTGCCTTTCTCAAGCATGCACATTTTCAGTTAGTGATCAGGCATCGTGGCTCATCTTGCTAAGTAATGGTTTTGTGGTATTTGAATAAACATCTTCATATTTGCTCCAGCAAGTGCGAATAGTTTTTCCTTACAGAATAGGTATCAGTTGTGATCTAGAACAGATATATTTTACAATTGCAATGCATACGGATGGAACTAATTTTCCTCTACATAAAACATAAAGTAATGGTTTTACACTAATAATTTCCAGTCATCTTTTATTTTATTTTATTTTATTTTTGGTGACTGGCTTTTGAGCACCTAACAAAGAGTCAGTTTCCACTAATATTTTTTTTTTCTTCCAGTAAATAGGTTTCCTGAAATAATTTCAAGTTCTTATCTATTTTATTTCTTGTTTTTATTGTTTCTGACAAACCAAACAGAGATTGGAGTTTTCGCTAATAATTTCCAGTTCTCTTGTGTTTTTCTTTTCTTGTTTGCTGGATTTTGAGTAGCCAAGCAGAGGATTTGATTTTCGCTAACAATTTCAACTACTACTACTTCAGCAGCCACAACAACTAGTACAGCTACTTAATCAGCCACTACTGTTTCTTTTTCGAGTTCTTGTACCAGCAGCTCACCTGATTCCTTAGCCACTACTTCATCATTGCAATCAGCAACTTCTCCTCTGTTTGGTTAGTTTATTGATCTTTTTCACATTTAATGTGCTTACTTATCTTCTTCAATTTTGCAAAAATGTAGTTACTTTATATCTATATCTTTGATAAGACTTAATAACTAGTCCTTGGGGAATAGCTGTTCTCTATTTGGTCTTGAAGAAACAACTGTGTGTGTGTGTGTGTATATATATATATATATATATGTACATACTATACATAATTATCTTTTCAAATTTCTTATAATTTTTCATACTTTTTTTCCCGTTTTCTTTTCAAATTTCACCCAATGGCTCTTTATCTCTTAATATTAATTTATTTGGTTCTTTTTTTAAGTTTTCTTAATTATAACTTTGTTTGTTTTATTAATTAACAGTTGGAGGAACTAGTGACCGTGCGGGAATAGTTGCAAAAAATTACCAAGTGCAGGAGATGATGCTTACGCAACAACAACAACCTCCACCATGGTTCCACCATTATTAGCAAGCTTCAAATTCTGAACAGCAGCATGCAGCACCAAGGTATCCCTAGCCGGCACCATGGTGGCAGTATTAGCAGCCGCCACCATGATTCCAGTTTTCTCAACAACCCCAATCAACACCAACACCAATGACATCAGAGTCGGCCCCAACACCGCCTTAATTTTGGATTTGCTTTTGTAGGCTTTATTTTGTTTTATCTTGGATCTATATTGTTCAATGCGTGCTTGTTTTATTTCAAGATGAACAAATTTGTTTGATTTAGGTTTTGTTTTGTTTTCTTGGATGTTGAACTAGCTAGCTTATTGGTTTTATTTATAAAAAAGTCTTAATGAATTGTTATGTACTTTATACAATATTTATTTAATATTGTTATATATATAATTTATTTTAAATTTTGATATTAATATATTTTTTATATTATTATTGGCTTAAGAAATGTAAATTAATAAATCAAGCAAATTATAAAAACAAAAATTAAGCAAAATATATAAATTAAAAAAAATTATTTGTGGTATTAGGGATAGTCTAAATGTAGGCATTAGGGACAGGACAGACTGTCGTTAACACGCACACGTATTAATGACAGTTCCTGATTGTCACTAATAGTTTCAGTTATTAGTGACGGTCAAAACCGTCACTAATAATCCAGTTATTAGTGACGGTACAACTTGACCGTCACTAATGACCTTTCGCGACGCCACTTTTTGTGACGGTCCGATTTGAGTATTAGCGACAGTTTTATGATTTTTAGCGACGATTTTGACTGTCCCTAAAACCCTGATTTCTTGTAGTGTTCCAAGCTAAGTTGGAAGCCTTAGATGAGAGCAGAGATGTAGATTCAATGGAGGTGGGTGAGTTAGTTGGATCAATTCAAACTTTTGAGATGAAATATCCAAAGCTTCATAATTCAAAAAATTTGGCTTTAAAAACCTCAAAGACTTCAAAGTCTTCAAGTTTGTCAAATGGTTCAAATTCTTCAAAATCTGAAGTTGAAAAAATTGAAGGTTTTGAATATGATTCAGATAATGATGTTGCACTCCTTGCTAGGAAATTTAGAAAGATTCTTGAATATGAAAAAGGTAGAAATTTGAGAAAAGGAAATCCTTCTAAATTTCGAAATCAAAGCTCATCATCCAAAAGTAAGGAAAGGAAAGAGAAAGAAGATGTCTCTAAGGAGATTGAGGTTACTAGTTGGACATGTGGTGGTAAAGATCATACATCTAATCAATGTTCAAGTCCTATGAAAAATAACTTTAGTGCAAAGAAAATGTCAAACAAGAAAGTTATGAAAGCTATTATTTCTGAGTCTGAATCTTTTAACTCTGATAGTGATTCTTCTGTTGAGAATGATTCTCTTGCTTTTGTTACTTTATTGAATGGTGATACTGCTAATGATTCTTCTTCTGATGTAGGTGAAACGGAGATATACACTACTCTCAGTAAAGTAGGGTCTGATGATTCAGAAGTTGAGCAGTCTGATGTAGAGCCATGTGAAAGCAAGCTGCCAGAACTCTTCGAGAAATTGCTGGAAGCTTATAACAAAAAATCTGTGAAGCTGAAGCAAGAAAAATCTGAGAAAGAGACTTTGAAGAAAAAGAATGAAGATCAATTGAAGTTGATTGAAGAAAGTAAAGCTGGAATTCTTAATCTTCAAGGTAAAGTCAAATTTCTCGAAAACGAGGTAAGTCAAGCTATTTCTGCTAGAGATTCTCTTGTTGCTAGAAATAAGTTTCTTGAGCCTAAATTGAGAAAATCATAAGAGAAATTAATTACTTTTACTTCTGGGCAGATTAAGCTTGATAGCATGATTAGTGTTGGTAAGCCTGTAGGAGATAAAACTGGATTAGGTTTTGTTGGGACATCATTTAAGGAAAAAATTGTTTTTGTTAAACCTAAGAACTTGAATGTGTCTGAACTCAAACCTAAATCTCAAGTTGAGTCTTTGCATGCTAATGTTGTGTCCAATGTGCTTTATTGTTCTTTTTGTGGTAAGAATGGACACAGTCAACACTATTGCTATAAAAAGAGAAGACATTCCAATTATGATTTTCATGTGCATAATTCTTTTGCTAAGAATAGGGTTCATATAGAGACCGTGACCAATTTTGGCTGATTTTGCATTTTTCGCATTATAATTGCCATAAATGCATTTTCAATGGTGTTTAACATGTTTTGAGTGTAGGAAACATGTTTGGGAAGTGTTTTTAAGGTTTTGGGAAGTTTTCGGGAGAATTGGAGAAGTTTGACTTTTTGGTCAAACCGGGGCCCGGGATGCGACTTAAGTGGGCCCAGTAATCCGAAAAATTTCTGAAAATAATTAGTTTTGGGAATGGCTTAGATGAAATGTTTAGAGAGTAGAGGAAGTGATTTCAAGACCGTAGGAGTTTTCGAAATCGAAAAAGGAGTCTGGGAACGTGCGTTAAGTGGCCGGAGGCATTTTGGTCCTTTTGCAAGCCCTAGATATTTTAAATATCAGTGGCAAAGACATTTCAGCAGATCTCACGCCTCTTTCTCTCTCTAAAGTTCTCCATCTTCAAAGCTCTCCCTTCTCTCTACATTTCGGACCCGTTCGGCTTGGATTCAAGACTCGCCGAAGGAGGGAGATACGTAGGGGACGGCTAGGGCTTCCATTTGAACCGAACAAAGTGGTGATTCGGCAAGGTAGACTCCACTGGAAAATTTGTGAAGTGCTTGGAAGGCCTTCATTTTCGAGGTAGGGGTTCTTCTTCTCTCCTAATTGTCGATTCTAGGGTTTCGGGTGGAGAGGTGATGTGTAGGTGGTGTATCACATGCTTTAGGATGGTGAGGGGTGTGAAAAGTTGTGTTTTCTCCTTCTCTTGAGTCCTATCTTTGCACATTTGGTATCCTTGTGTTGGTTTTAGCATGTGGGTTAAAATGTGTGAAATGAAGAAATTGGGTATATAGGTCTTATGTGCTCAATTTGGGGTTTATGTGCAAATGCCTAACCTTGTGTCATATATGTGATTATATGTGGAATATGTGGTGGTTGAATGCATGTTAGTTCCATATGCTAAAATTATGCATTTAGTGTGGCATTAGTAAAGTATGCTAATTTTGAAGTTGTATGCATATGAGAGGTTATATGCATGTATTTACATATATGTGGTATATGTGGTTTTGTGGAGATGAAATGCATGCTATGTTCCTTTATAACTAGATAATGCATTGTGAAGCATGAATATTGAGTGCTTGAGTACAATATGTTCGAAATGCATATATGGGACAGTTGTGAGGAAATGGGGAAAAGTCGTCGAATTGCCTATAGTAGGTGGATACTCGGTGAGGGCGTTGGAGTGGTTAGACCTCCTTGGAGGTAGGAGTTCTCGGTGAAAATCTTGTAAGGGTCTCATCACTTGGTAGGACCGATGTTCTCGGTGGTGTAGTCCGGAGATATCTCATCACTTGGTAGGACCGATGTTCTCAGTGGTGCATTCCAAAAATATCTCATCACTTGGTAGGACCGATGTTCTCAGTGATGCATTCCAAAAATGATCTCATCACCTAGTAGGACCGATGTTCTCGGTGGTGTGTATTAAAATGATCTAATCACCTGGTAGGATCGATGTTCTCGGTGGTGCGTGTTGAAACAGTTTCATCACTTGGTAGGACCGATGTTCTCAGTGATGCATTCCAAAAATGATCTCATCACCTGGTAGGACCGATGTTCTTGGTGGTGTGTATTAAAATGATCTAATCACCTGGTAGGACCGATGTTCTCGGTGGTGCGTGTTGAAATAGTTTCATTACTTGGTAGGACCGATGTTCTCGGTGATGAAAATTCTGAACTTGTGTGGAAAATAGCCTAGGTTGTGTGGTTGGTCAAGAATCATGCAAGGGTCTCGGGTTGAGTCTGAGAGAGAGACAAGAGTGTGGTTATTGCTTCCATTCTAAATTATGAAGCATGCTATGTGTTTAATGCATTCTTATATATATGCATTGCTTGCGAATGAACATGGTATATGTTGGATGATACATGTAATGTAGTGGCATGCATTCATGTAGGTCGTGTCGGGTCGGCACTTAGGAGGGTTGGGGAACCTTTACTGAGCCGCAGTGGTGCTCACCCCTTTATTCTAAATATTTTACAGATAAAGCGCCGATGACGGATGGGACTTGAGTGTCCAAGTGGAATTCTAGTAGCCCTTTGCTATCTTTTGGATTTATGCATTTTTGTGGCTATCCATGCCAGCTTGTGGCATGTGACTTACTTTTAAGTTGTGGTTATGCTCTGGGCATATGTAATTTTGATATATATATTAGGTTATAAACTTGTTGGGTGTAAAAAGACAACGGTTTAATATATGTAGTGCCCATGGTGGCATCTTGTTCATTTGATGATGCTTTCATAGCAAATGGATTGTGGTTGAGAAAAAGGGAATGATTCATTTTGATGTATGAATTCAATTATGGATGTGATCTTGAGAGTGAGATTGATGTTGGAACCTTTCATTTATGTTTTTTATCATGTATGAGGGGTTCTAGGATGATAGAATGTTGATTGGGCTTCATATGGATCATGTATAGGGTTGTTGGAAGTCCCGGGAGGTGCATTTCGATCAATCGAGATGCCCATTTTGATCAATCGAAACCCCCATTTCGATTGATCGAAGGGGTGATGATTTATGGTGATTTTTAGAGTCCAGAAAGGGGGAATTTCGATCAATCGAAACCCCCATTTCGATCAATCTAGATATTGCAGGTCTGGGGTCCCGAAAGGGTGAAAATCTCGCAAGAACTTCGATTAATCGAGATTCAATTTCGATCAATTGAGATGCCCATCTCGATCAATCGAAATTACTATTCACAGCTTTTTTCAAAACTTCGTTTTGACGTAATTTCTTCGTTCTAGACCGGAATTGAGTGTGGTTTTTTTTGAACTTGAGTATTTTTGGATTCTATATCCAATGGTGTAAGCCTCAATTTCAGATTCCAAACACAAAAAGTTTTGACGCTCGAAAGTGAGTGATTCTCAAGGGTGTGGACAAGTAAATTTCACTAAGGTGTGTGATTTGACATAGGGCCCATGGGGATTGGTTAAGATGGATTTGTGTTCATTCATATGCAAGAATTGGGTTAAGCTTCCACGGTGAATGAGGGTAATGAGGCTCTATTGGGCTAAATAGACAACTTAATCTCCGGTTCTCCGAGAGCTAGAAATCGGGGCGTTATAGCATGGTATTAAACCTTGATACCAATGTATGAGTTTAATTAATATTGTTCACGGGGTTGAGTGAACAGGTTCACACTCAGGATTCGGGGTCGGTCCGGGGGAGTCCCGGCGGTCCGGGTTTCGGGGCGTGACAGTTTATGCTAAAAGGCCATATTATTGGAACAAACCCAAAAATTCTCAAGGTAAAAAGAATTCAAATAAAAAGAAGAATGTTTTTGTTTCTCCATAATTCTTTCTTGAAAAATTGCATGTTAAAACTATCTGGATGAAAAATGAAGATTTGGAGAAGTTTGTACCTTTTGATACTATGGAATTCATCCTAATAGGTATTTGGGTGCAAAACCCCCTAACTAGGTCACTAGGACTTTTTATGGTCATGGACTGAGCTTATGTTCATTGTTTTGTTTTCCATTGGACCATATCTTTTAGTTTAGGATAGATTTTGTTTATTTTTAGTAATAATCATATGAGAGTATGAGAATTATATTTTTCTGAAAAATAATGTGAATTCTTTACATTTCTTTTTAATTTCACTTTGATTTGTGAATGTATAATTGGGACACTTAGTTTGTCAATGCATGAAGTACTTGATTTTATTATCTAAACATTGATGACCAATGTACTGTATTTATTTCTTTTTAGAGGTAAATGTTCTGAGTCCATACAAATTGTGCACTACTCCAACTCTGAGAGAATTGATTGAAAACTAATGTGAAGTTGACTAGAATATATTGTATGAGTAGCATTGAAAGCTTAAATGATCAATGAAAAAAAAAGATGATGAAAAAAAAATTATGTTTTTATTCAACATGAAAAAAAAAAAGAAAATTTGCTGAATATCTAAGACAAAAGGAAAAGACTACCTTCGGGATGTGTTCGTAGCTTCCACTACAATGTAAATCTCCAATGAGATATCTTTAAAAATTTAAAGAATTGTTTTGAGGAAAATAGTTGGCTGTCCGTAAGCGTGAAAGCCACCGTCTTAGAAATAAAAAAAATTGATGAAATTCAATGAAAATAATATTTGATCATGTGTAACTATATTTGCTTATTATCCAATATGTTTTAGAAGATGGATCAAAGGAATTTGATTAATTTTTGATGAAGTTGGATTGCATACACACACATGAATTTATTAGATGAATTTTTAAATTTTTATAAATATTTGTGTGTTGGAAGTTGTGTCATGATCATGAATTTGAGAATGAATTTTATGGACGAATTATGGGTTTTAAAATTCTGCATTTATAAATGTTTGAAATTTTTCAGAAATTTTAGAACTCATGTTATTCTTTGAAAAATATGTTTTGATTATTCTCATGAGATTATTCATGTTTTATTATTTTTCTTGAAAATTTATCAAAAATCCAAACATATGTTTTTATTTTGGTTCTGTGTTTATTTTTCATACTTGGTGTGCTTAATTGCTAAATCAAGTTGAGATGAGGTGTATTTTGTGAATTATGGTCCAAATTGTAATTTTTCATAATTCACAAAGTTGGACCGGTCCCCATTATTGAGCACTGGTCGCACTTCTGCAGGTTCTAAGGAACCGAGAGAAGTTGCACCGGTCCCCAAAAATTAGGACCGGTCGCACTTAGCGGATGCCCAATTTTTATGGAATCCACGCGTGCGCTTTGGTGTTTTAAGTTGCATTCCTTATACATGTGCATACACACTCTCATAGCACTTTCACTCAATCTCTTTAACTCTCTTTACACTCTAAAACTCTCATACACTCATATCATATACATTCTCTTCCTCTTCTATATTTCTTGTGATTATTGACTAGTGGAGGTTGGGATTGAATTTTTGGAGGATTGTAGTGAATGTTGGTTTTTGTTTGTTAATTTGGGTGATATTGTGCAAACAAATACCATTGAAATTTGGGGATTTTCTTGGTGCATACCAAGTGTTTGATTAATTGACTCAATGGAATTTTTGACTATATTTTTTCAAATTGTATAAATCCTCAACCTATCTTGTGCTACATAATTTACATCATTTAGGTTGATAGTTGTGATTGATTTTGGATTGAAATTGGTGTAAGGGATTATCTTTGGAGGATTTGAGTTGATTTTGAAGTAATTGATCAAACAAGTTGTTCTCAATTTTTTTCTCCAAGTGTTCGACAGAATTCTTTAATGGAGCGCGCTTGTGATCTTGTTTATGCTTCCATTTGGTGTAGCTCTAATGGATAGATTAAAGAGTTAGGTTAGTATTTTTATAAGTGGACAAGAATGTTGATTTGAAAGACTTTGGTTGGGCGTCCTTATGTGATTTGGATGACATATTTCTATTTGGATGTTTATCTTTTACAATCAAAGTGTTTGTCAATATCATTGAGATGAATACAATTGTTATGACTCAATTGTTGATGTTATTGGTCTTAATAGGTGATATTCTTTTGCAATATTTGAGGACAAATCTTGATAGACCACCTATAGAGGATAATGATTTAAGCCTTATGAGAACCTAATGCATTTTTTCTAATGGACATCATTCATTCTCCGACATCATTGATGATAACTAGTTTTTAGGCTTTGATGCTTTGATGATTAAGACTAGTTCATCTGTTTGCTAGGTTTATGACTTGGACTTGTTTATTTTTGGATACAGATGGTGTCTTTGATTAGGTTGAATGTCTATTCTATGGATACTATACTTGTGTTTGGGTCATTCTTTTATGGACTTTGATGCAAATTTCAATGGATGGAGTTACATGTCCAAGGATATCTTTTTGATAGATGCCGATATCTAGTTTTTGGAGCTCATAATAATGATGAGGATTTGGTCTTGATGATAGACTTAGTTATGTTTTGCTAGACTTTGAGTAGTAAACTCTATTTTGTCTAGGTTTGATGCTTGATCTTGTTATGTTCTGTTTATTCCATCGACTGATATGTTTTGGATATTTATTTGATCAGTGATGATGATTATTTTTGTTTCATTATTGTCTTAATCTCTCTATGTGCTTCATGATTTATCTGTTTATATAAATCTCTTTGATGGTTCTTTGTCAATTTGTTCCAAAAAGGGGGAGATATTGTTATGTGATATTCAAGTGCATCGATGCAGACAAATCAGTTAGAACACCATATAGTACAGGTAAGTATGGTGAGGACACTCTGCACTTTTTATTTTCGAGCTTATTTTGAAAAACTAGGGTTTAAATGCAAAAATTAAGGTTTTTCAAAATAGGACCGGTCCCCAATTTTTAGGACCGGTCCAACTTTTCTCGGGAGGTTGGTTTCTGCAGGTTTTCAAAAGTTCCACCGGTCCTAGTTATTTGGCACCGGTCCCACTTAGCCTGTTCCAAATAGGAAATAGATTTTGACGAAAATTCTGATTCTTATTGATTTCTCTACCAGTGTGCCCTAAAAAATTAATATTTTTAGAGAGAGAAAGTATATACAATATAATTAGGGCTATATATTTTTAAGAACACACATCCATACTACACGAATGATATTTAGGATGGTGTTCTACTTCTGATTAGCTGCTCAGAGACTACATCAAATCTATTTGCTGATCAGAACATTGGATTGATGATTTTTTGCTTGCTTGCTTGCTGAGAAAGAAAGGTGACCAGATTGCATTACGAAGGGAACGAAATACTTGCTGAGTATTTTGGTTCTTCCAGCAACCTTTCTGTAAGGGTGGTGATGTTAGCCGGAAGTCTGCAGCAGTTGGACGTGTTATCGCAATCATAAGCCTGAGGTGTTCCGCATCAGATCCTTGACAGAGTGAAGAGGGGTGTTAGACTGAGATAGAGTTTGTTGTACTTTGCTTCATCATAGTGAATTGGTTTCTGAGGCATGCCGCCTCCCTCCATGGTTTTTCCTGTCTTGGGTTTCCACGTATATCTGGTGCATTCTTTTCTTTACTTGCACTTTATTTGTTTGCTTGCTTTAATTGTTTGATTAATTGGACTTAAAATTGAATTAATTAAAAATTAAGCAAAAGAGCAAGTGATCCTATTCACCCCTCCTTTAGGTTCTAAAATACTTTCGCAACCGCTTCCGCACCGCGCAACTCACATATATGTCTATAAATAGGCCCTTTATGTATTGTTCATTATATAACACAATTCAATTACGAAGATTTCTCATTCTTTCTCTCTCTAGTTTTAATATTAAGTGTTGAAAATTTTACAAGAAGAATGCATTCATACACTAAAAATGATAATGTTATGATGGATGATAGGAATAACTAGAAGAGATAAGATTTGTAATGAACAAGTGAAGAGAAAATTATGAATAATGCCTATTATTGATAAAATTAAAGAGATTGGACTTAGGTGGTATAGTCATATACAACGTAAATCGAAAGATGCACTAGTTCAAAGAGGAAGGGTTATTTGCCTAGAAGGTAGCGACAAGCCGACCAAAACTTTCACGAGATGGAGTAATTAAAAATGATTTTTAAAAATTAAATACTAGAGGGGAAATAGTATATAATAGGATAGAATGGAAAAAATTAATAGAATTCGTTTACCTAACTCCATTCATATGGGACAAAGATAAAGATGATGATGATGATGGTTTGGTGCGTCAACTAGTCCTTGAATTAACTTTAAATCAATATTAATTGATTGAAAATGTTTAAAATAAATAAATAAAACTTTAAATCAATATGATTGATGATAATAAATAGAAATAATTATTTTTGCCCCTTTTGTAACTTTGAATTTTCTTCTAGGCACTAATTATTTGACTTGCTTTTCACCTTGACAACAATTAGGCATCAAGGAACACTAGTAAAGATGGTTGTTCAAACTATGTTATTAGAGTTAAAGAAAAATTGCATGGTATTAACTGACAAGTTGGTTGGAATCAATTATCATGCACATCAAATGATGAGATTATTAAAGGTTGGTTCCAATGATACACGGATTGTTGGTATCCATGGCATGGGAGGTATTGGCAAGACAACTATTGCCAAGTGGATCTACAACAAGCTTGTCAAGCACTTTGAATGTTGTAGCTTCCTTGTAGATATTCGAGAAACGGCGCAACAAAACAAAGGTCTTGTTTCTTTGCAAAAACAACTTATCACTGGGCAGCAATGTTAAATCATGTACGTACATTGTTGATGTCGATAGTGGAATTGACGTTATTAAACAACGATTTCTCAAAAAGAAAGCTCTCATTGTTCTTGACGATTCGAATGAAAACTATCAATTTGATTGGCGTGTAGGAAATTGAAATTGGTTTGGTCAAGGAAGTAGGATTATAATTACAAGTAGAGACAAGCATGCTTTAAATGTTGTTCAAGTGGATGCGGAGTATGAACCCCCATTTATGAATTCTAGGCAATCACTTCAACTTTTCAGTATGCATGCTTTTAGAAGGAAGTTTCCTCCAAAAGACTATGTCGACATTTCTAGAGAGGTTACATCCATTGCTGCAGGGCTTCCTCAAACTCTTGAGGTTATAGGTTCGTTTTTGTCTTACAAGATGAAAGTGGTATGGGAAGATACATTGAAGCAGTTGAAGAAAATACCAGCAAACCAAGTCCAAAAAAAGTTGAGAATAAGTTATGATGAATTAAACTATGAGTAACAACAAATTTTTCTCGATATTCCATGTCTTTTTATAGGGATGGATAAAACATATCCATTTTACGTGTGGGATGACTATGGTTATTATCCAGAAAAAGAAATTAATGTTCTTTGTAACGCCCCGATTCCCCGTCTCCCGGGCAACCGGAGGTTAACCCGTCCATTAGTCCCAATAGACCCTCATTACCCTCATTCTCTGCGGAAGCTTAACCTAATTCTTGCATATGAATGCACACAAATCCATCTTAACCAACCCCCATGGGCCCTACATCAAATCACACACCTTAGTGAACACTTACACGCCCACACTTTTAAGAATCACTCACTTTAGAGCCCCAAAACTTTCTGTGTTTGGAATCTGGAACTGAGGCTTACACCATTGGATAGAGAATCCAAAAATACTCAAGTTCAAAAAAAACCACGCTCAATTCCGATCTAGAACGAAGAAATTACGTCAAAATGAAGTTTTGGAAAAAGCTGTGAATAGTAATTTCGATCAATCGAAATTGGCATTTCGATCAATCGAAATGCATCTCGATTAATCGAAATTTTGACCCCATCAATCGAAGCAAACACCCTCTCGGTATCTTGGACCTGCATTATTTCGATTAATTGAAACTGAGACTTCGATTGATCGAAATAAGGCCTGAAAATACATAAAATCTCGCAACCATTTCGATCAATCGAAATGGGGGTTTCGATTGATCGAAATAGGCATTTCGATTGATCGAAATGCACTACCCGGGACTTCCAACAACCCTATACATGGTTCATTTGAAGCCCAATCAACATCCTATCATCCTAGAACCCCTCAAACAAGATTAATAACATAAATGAAAGGTTCCAACATCAATTTCACTCTCAAGATCACATCCATAATTGAATCCATACACCAAAATGAATCATTTACTTTCACAAACACCATTCATTCATAAGGGAAACATCATCAAATGAATCAAGTGCCGCCATGGGCATTACATAAATTAAACCGTTGTCTTTTCACACCCAACAAGTTTATAATCCAATACATACATCAAAAGTACATATGTCCAAGGTACAACCACGACTAAAAAGGAAGTCACATGCCACAAGCCGGCATGGATAGCCACAAAATGTGCAACATCCAAAAGATAGCAAAACCACTACTAGAATCCACTTGGACACTCATGTCCCATCCATCATCGGCGCTTTATCTGTAAAATATTTAGAATAAAGGGGTGAGCACCACTGCGGCTCAGTAAAGGTTTCCCAACCCTTCTAAGTGCCGACCCGACACGACCTACATGGAATGCATATGAATACACTACATGCCACGTCCACAATCTCACAAACACATCAATAATAGCAATTTAAGAGAATTGCACATATCACAAATCATATATAACATGTTCAAACATAAAAGCATTAAAGTGAGTAAATGCTCTCTCTCTCGGTCCTTATCCGATACCCTACATGATTGGTCCGCTCCGAGGATCATGCAACCTTGGACAACTCCGATAACATCCAATGACCGGGACAACTCCGAAAGGTCATTCTACCATAGCAATATATATGATTGCCATAGAGTGAGGGGGCAACTCCGAGGCTCACGACTCATGGACATTCTCCGATAATCATCCTATGACCGGGACAACTCCGAAAGGTCATTAGTATTGGACATACTCCGATCCTAGGCATTAAGCCTTGGTATGGCGGGTCCACTCCGAGGGCCATACATAGTGGATAATTTTACCACATTTCACCACACGGTTGGACTACTCCGAAGCCCCGTGTACCTCTTTTGCGTCATTTTTCCCGCAACTTCCCACATATGCAATATGAATGCATAAACACATGACATTTTATTTTCATGCACAAATCATGCTCATTGATACTAAAAAGAAGTAACAAGCATATTTTCCATCACCACATACCACATATAGCACATATATGTATAACACATGCATATATCATCTCATATGCATACAACTTCAAAATTAGCATATTTTTCTCATGCTACATTCAATGCATAATTTTAGCACATAGAACTAAACATGCATTCAACAACCACATTCCCACATATAATCACATATATGACACTTGGTACACATTTTTCCACATATACACCAAATTGAGCACATAATACCTATGTATCAATTTCTTACACTCACATACTTCAAACCCACATGCTACCACCAACACAATATACACAATTGTGAAAAGATAGGACTCTAGAGAAGAAGAAAACACAACTTTCTACACCTCTCACCATCCTAAAGCATGTGAAACACAACCTACACCTCTCTTCTTCACCCGAAACCCTAGAATCAACAATTAGAAGAGAAGAAGAACCCCTACCTCGAAAATGAAGGCCTTTCAAGCACTTCACCAATTTTCCAGCGGAGTCTACCTTGCCGAATCACCACTTTTTTCGGTTCAAAGGGAAGCCCTAGCCGTCCCCTACGTATCTCCCTCCTTCGGCGAGTCTTGAATCCAAGCCGAACGGGTCCGAAATGTAGAGAGAAGGGAGAGCTTTGAAGATGAAGAGCTTTAGAGAGAGAAAGAGGCGTGAGATCTGCTGAAATGTCCTTGCCACTGATATTTAAAATATCTAGGACTTGCAAAAAGACCAAAATGCCCCCCGGCCACTTAACGTACCTTCCCGGGCTCCTTTTTCGATTATGAAAACTCCTACGGTCTCGAAATCACTTCCTCTACTCTCTAAATATTTCATCTCAGCCATTCTCAAAAATAAATATTTCCGAGAATTTTCCGGATTCCCGGGCCCACTTAAGTCGCATCCCGGGCCCCGGTTTGACCAAAAAGTCAAACTTCTCCAAATCTCCCAAAAACTTCCCAAAACCTTAAAAACACTTTCCAAACATGTTTCCTACACTCAAAACATGTTAAACACCACTCAAAATGCATTTATGGCAATATAATGCGAAAAATGCAAAACCGGCCAAAATTGGTCACGGTCTCTACATTCTTTGTCTCATGTCTCTGGTAAAAATAGGAAATGATAATGTACTAAGAATGCATGATCAACTTAGAGATCTCGGTAGGGAGATTGTCCGTCAAGAAGATCTCAAGAATCCCGGAGCACGTAGCAAGTTGTGGAATGAAGAAGAAGCACTAGATGTACTGAGAGGATGCAGGGTAATACTCCACTGAACTAAATTTTATGCCCCTAATTTAATTAATTAATGTTTTCTTGACCCTCATTCATGCATGTGATCTCATAATACACATACACACACAACGCCAATTGAATCGGAAGTTAAGTTTAGTTCAACAAAACAACTTATTAGTTTCTTCATTTTTAATTTCAAATTTTGTTTAAGTAAAGCTAAAATGATCTCTAGACCATTAATATTAATTTTTTTATAAGTCACTAAAAGTCTGTGTTCTTTTCTTTCTTTTTTTCTACTCAAAATATTTAATTAATTTCTAGTTTTCATAATTCTATTTTTGTTTATAATGTCAAAAGATTCGTCCTTCGATCAATGTTTACTTATTGTTATATGGTTTTTCGCTGACAGGGAACAGAAAAGGTGGAAGCCCTGAGTGTTGAGGAGATGTGTCTCAACCTTTCAAGTGAGGAATTTGTGAAACTACATAATCTAAGGTATCTTCAAGTAAATTGCGTAAAAATTGCTGGGGATTTTAAGCGTCTTCTATCACAATTAAGATGGATTTGTTGGATCAAATGCCCTCTCGAATTTAAAGCAACCAATTTTCATATGAAGAATCTAGTCATTCTTGACCTAACATGGAGTTCTGTCATAGAAAATTGGAAGGGTTGGAGTCAAATGAAGGTTTGTGGAACATCTCTACTTTCATTTCATTTCTTGTTTCCCATCATACACATATATGTTGTAAATTGATCCATATATCTTTTCAACAGGTAACAAATAATTTAAAAGTTCTAGTGCTTGAAAGTTGTCCTTTAAGCAGGATTCCAAACTTTTCAAGATATGTCACTTTAGAGATATTGAATCTTCATGATTGTGGTAATTTTGTCAAAATTGACCCATCCATTGGTAATATGAAGAACTTGAAAGTGCTCAACGTTTCAAAAACTTCAATAAAGAAGCTACCTAATGAAATTTGGATGTTAGAGAAGCTGGAAGTTCTAGATGCCTCATGGTGTATTGAGTTGGAGGGTAACATTCCAAGTTGTGTTGAGAGATTATCATCTTTGAGAGAGTTGTATTTAACTCTTACTCAAATTCAAAGCCTACCAACATGCATTTGCAAGCTCTCTTGCCTCCGAACCCTTGACTTTAAAGAGTGTGAAAATTTCCAATCACTGCCAAACCTTCCGTCAAGTTTAGAAATTCGATCTGACAGTCAATTGCAAATTACCCAAAAGAGAGTTGCTTGTTACCCCAAATCTTGTGAATCTGGTTAATCTACAGGAACTACGGTTTTCCAATTGGTGCATTAGCAAAAGAGATGGATGCCCTTTCTCGGCTAAAAATCATCAAAATAGATTCATGTGATGGTCTTCAATACATATTGGGGTTACCCTCCAGTCTATTTAAATTATCTATTGTATGTTGTTTGTCATTGAAAATGTTACCAGATCTGTCAAATTTGAAAATTTTGTTGAAATTGAAGCTTATGTGTTGCGATAACTTGATAGAGATTCAAGGGCTTGGGGGACAAGAGTCATTGAAAAGTTTGTACATAGATGAGTGCCATACCTTGAAAGAGGTTCAAGTGCTTGGAAATCTAAAATCTCTAGAAAGCTTGCACATAGAGGGTTGTGATATGTTGAAGAGAATTCAAGGGCTTGGAAATCTAAAATCACCAGCAAGTTTGTCCATAATTAAGTGCGAGAAAATAGCTAAACTTGATTTGCTTGAATGTTCGGCATCTCTACCATCCTCAGAGATGAGTGAGTTCAAGGTAAAAACATTAGATGTTTCAGATTGCACGAAACTAAAGAAGATCCAAGGACTAGATAGATTGGAGTCATTGGAAATTTTGACTTTAACTGGTTGCAGATCCATAGTAAGATTACCCAATCAGTCAAACTTGAAAATGTTGAGACGCTTACAACTCAAAAGATGCAAGAGGTTACGTGAGATCAAAGGGCTTGAGGCTTTGGAAGCTAGCTTGGAGGAACTTGATGTCAGAGAGTGCACTTCACTGGAACAATTACCCCATCTGCCAAACACAAATATTCAGGTATGGTTGGATATTCCTTCATTGCTTGTTTCTAATCATTTCTTTCTATTTATCAATTCAGGTAATGATTACTGTACAATTTCTTAAATTTTCATGTTGCTTATCAGTACCCTGAGCATAATTCAAAATAAAAAACGCTAATAAGAAAAGGGAACATGGGTCAATGTATGTGTCATTATAGTGTAAGTAATAAATTATTTATTATCCGGTGTAATTTAGGGGTGACCACGGATCGGTGAATATGCAATATGATCCCATCTGTGAGAAAGACTCAATTCAATCGGCTGATTCCATCTATGAGAAAGACTCAATTCAATTTGATCCGATCCGTAAAATAACGGATTTGATCAAATTGATGGAATGAACTTAATCTAAACAACCTAATATAATTATTTTTTAACTAGAGCCTAATAACAATTTTTTAGCGTAAAAGATATAAGATATTATAATATTATTATTAAAAGTTATAAGATATTATTATTATATATATATATATATATAAAATAAATATTATAAATTATAACGGATTGCCACGGATTGGATTAGATTTCTTACCCTCTAATCCGTAATCCGATCCGTGACCAATGGATTCTTATTTTCTAAATCCGCAATTGATTGGTTAGTCATCCAATCTGATTCGATTCATACGAATCAGATCTAATTGGATCGGATTCACGTAATTTTTTGTACACCCTTAGTGTAATCGATCTTTAAGTGACATGATGTGATGTACTATAGGCATTATTGATTCTTGCGAGCAAAAACTTTCAAGAGTAGGTTAGGCTTGTTTCCTTTACACTTTTCTTAGGACATTGCTTACAAATGGCTTTTAATTCTTTGGGTAAACTTCATTGACACCCACTGAGGTTTGAGGTATTATCACCCAGCTACAACTTTGTGCAATTTTGTCACCAACACCCCCTGTCAGTTTTTTCATTTAAAAAATGTGTAAAATGTCTAGATTACTCCTTATTATTGAATTAATTTTTAATACAAAAATATAAGAATTGCAAAAGGACAAAAAGCCTATGATTATTACCCAACCCATTTTGTGTATACTATGATACTGTGTGTGTATTTATATATATATATATATATATATGTATATATATATATATATATTTATATTGTACACCGCCATCACTCGCACCTAGGTTTCAGTTCCACCCAACCGATGCCATCTCCGAAACCGACATCTTCAAATGGAGCCTTGGGACCTCTTTTTTTCTCTCTACACTAGTAAACAGAGACATCATATATATATATATATATATATATATATATATATACATTGTACACCACCACCAAAACCACAATCGACACCACCACCACTGTTAACACCACCACCACCTCTTTTTCTCTCTCTACACCTGTAAACAAAGACATCAAATCGGGATAAAAAAATCTCCTGGCAGCGGCAAGAGAAAACTTCGGCGTTCACAGTGATGGGATTGGTTTTCAATTTTGTTTTGGACTATTGATGATTCAAAATAGATGGGTTTCGCGGTGATGGAATTGGGTTTTGACTAGTTGTTTGGGTGGTGGAACACCACCACCTCTTTTTATCTCTCTACACCTGTAAACAGAGACATCAAATCGAGATCAAAAAATCTCTTGGCAGTGGCAAGAGAAAACTTTGGCGTTCACGGTGATGGGATTGGTTTCTGATTCTGTTTTGGACTGTTGATTATTCAAAATAGATGGGTTTTGCGGTGATGGAATTGGGTTTTGACTAGTTGTTTGGGTGGTGGATTTGGGTTTTGTTTGGTTGTTTGGAAGGTGGATGGATTAGGGGTTTTGATTGATCTGGGAAAGATTGTGGTGGTTGTGGTTAATTGATAGTGGTAGTTGTGTACATTGGTGGCGGTGGTGATTGGGGTTGTGGTTGGTGGCGGTGGTTGTGGTATGTGTGTTTGTGTGTGTGTGTGTGTATATATATATACATGTTTATACAGAGAAATTGATGGTGGTGGTGGTGATTATGGTTGTGGTGGTGCCGCTAGGCATGAGGTTGGGATGGTTGGGGTGGTGGTGGCGCCGCTGTTTTGGGTGGTGGATACACATATATAGTGTGTTTGTGTGTGTGTGTATATATATATATGTGTGTGTGTGTGTGTGTACAGAGAATTGATGGTGGTGGCGGTGACTATTTTTGCCGCCTATGGTGGTGGTGGTGGTGGTTGGTGGCAGTGGTGGTGGTGGTTGTGGTTGGTGGCAGTGGTGGTTTCCTCCCCCCTCTCTATATATGTATACATATATATATATATAATGTAATAACAGTCAAATGAGTATGTAATAATAGGGCATGGTTGGAGGTACTTTGGTCCATTAGACAGGGTTAAATAGGTAATTTTAGTATTCAAAAAAATTAAGTCAAAAGTCAAAGGGTAGCATGACCTTTTTATAATAAAAAAATGTCTCACATGGCCTACTTTTGGCAAGAGGGGACGTATGTAATATACGGGACAACCTCGATCAGGGGGTGTTGGTGACAAAATTACACAAAGTTGTAGTCGCGTGACAAAACCTCGGGGGTGTCAATGAAGTTTACCCTAATTCTTTTTATGCACATTGTCCCATAGTTTCCTGCACTATACATATTACATATCACATAACTAATATCCCATCATTTATTATTATTATTATTATTATATCGTTTTCATTGTATTAATAATAATTTTTTATCATTTAAAATCTAAATTAAATTTTAAATTAAGATTTGCTACAAAATATTCATATTTCGAGTCTAAAAGATTCACAAAACAAATTTTAAGTACCTTATTGACACAACCTTTTTAGAGAGCATTTGTCTTAACAAAATAGAGGGTCTTCTAAAATTTATCTTGAGATATGAAGAAAATAGGTTGTGGATCCAATTCCTAGAGATATTTTTATTTTTATGTCTTTGTGAAAATGGGGCATTCTAATGGAGATGGAGATCAAGATAAGACTCGCACGCACAAGTCACTCAGGTGCACCATGCACATGATGTGCTCCTCTTAGAAAGGGGAACGGATAAATTGAATTAGAAAATTGGTATAATTAAGGCTAATATTTTTTTTTTCAATATTTATTTTTCGAAACGTCAAATTTTTAGGGTTTTCTAAAATCATTACAACTAGGTCTGCTTTCCATAAAGACTACAATGTAATAACACTGGATTAAATTTGATTACTAATTTCTTCTGGCCTTTCTCCCCTATTCTTTAGCTTCTCTTCTCATTCCCACGGTCCTTCTTAAATTGGTCTATTCAAGGATAAACCAAAGCATTTCCTATACCTCAATGTTATTAGAGGGGGAATTTTTTTTTTCTCCTTCTTCTATTTTTTTTCTTTTCTTTTATTAGTAAAAGAAGACGGAAAAAAGGAATCAGTTTTTTTTTTACAGGAAAATGGTTGGTTCCTGAATAGACTCTGTAAGTTTGGTTGTGAATCATTGGATAGTTTGACAGGAATTTGAGTTTGAAATTTTAGAATCCTAAAACTTGAAATTGGGCCTTTTTGATTTAGGCTGCGAACGGAGAGGATTTGGTACCAATGCGTAACTTAGACTGAGAGGAGTTGAATGGAATATTCAAATGCGAGATTCAGTGTCCTGAGGTGGCCAGAAAATGTCCGGGAAGTTTCGGTCATATTCCTGTTCGTAGTTGC
Organism: Cornus controversa; assembly: GCA_026545225.1. Taxonomy (NCBI): domain Eukaryota; kingdom Viridiplantae; phylum Streptophyta; class Magnoliopsida; order Cornales; family Cornaceae; genus Cornus; species Cornus controversa. Next base: position 33,472,663 of record CM048845.1, on the reverse strand, counting down.
AGGGAAAAGAAAAAGAAAAAGAAGAAAAAAAAAAGAGGAAGAAGAAAGAAAAGTAGGCGCCACACGCCCATGCGTGCTGCCAGTGCGTCCACTCTGGCCACCAGCGGGGATCGAAAAAAGAGTATTTCGGTCCCACTTGCTGGGCCCACTCACTCGGACCAATCCAGAATATTTTTTATATTTTTTAATATTTTTTTTAAATGGATTTTAAAGAAAAAATGGGAAAATTAATTTTTAAATTACTTTTTAATTCCAAAAAATTCCCAAAAATTTAAATTAAGCCTTTAGGGATAGAATACACACGAGCTTTTAATTTCAAGATGAAATAAGCCCCCTTTGATAGCTATCATCCTACTTGGCATGTTGCCATGTGTCCCTTCTTTCACCACCCTCGGTCTCGACAATGAGTGTAATTCTTTTTATTCCCCACTAAGCTAATCAAGCCTGTGAGGAACCCCATAACAGCGCCCCCTAAGTCATTTAGCATGGCTTTCCAATTTATGCTCATAACCTAACAAGCCTACCTCTCAATCCTCCATTCCACACTTAACCCATCTTCCTGCTTGGGATCATGACGCCATACGATTTGTTATGATCGACACGATAACTACCTAGGTCAAATCACAGTGCGCTTCTGTACCAAAAATGACCTAAGGACTGTTGTAATTTCATACAAGTTCCAACTCCTCAAAGTTAAAAGTAACATCGAGACCAATACACTTTCTATCTTGAAAAGAAGAACTAGTAATCCCTTACATAGTCCCTGCCACAAGAGTCATCACTTAGGGTCACGAGCTCGGAGCCGCGTGATCGCTCATTCATCTATGAGTTCTCGTAGCCATGGAGTATACCCAGCTAACAGTTTTGGAGTGTTCACCAAGTCACACCCATGAAGTGAGTGCAACCAGAAAACATCCCCCAACTATATACCAAATCATACCCACGAGAGGGGATTGCCCCCAATGCTTCCCCTATCCTCAGTGGGTTAAAGTCAGCCGCGACCGCTTTCAATACCTTTGCAAGATAAAGTGACTCGCGACTACTTCATGAGTTAAAGCCACCCACGACCGCTAACCTTCATGAGTTAAAGCATTCACGACCACTTGCAATATCATAACTTTCGCGGGGTAAGGCCACCCACAATCGTTGACCTTCATGAATTAAAGCGCTCACGACCTTTTGCCTTCACGAGTTAGAGCACCCACAACCGCTTGTTATACTATCAAAATCTTTAGAACGAAACCACTTATCGCCTTCTTATCATCTTCAGAGTGCCCCCAAAACCTTGTCAAAATGTCATCTGTGTCCCGCTAAGGCCACGGGGAGTAATCCATAAAATGTCCTTAAAGCAAATGTTCATCCGAGACTCTGTCTGAGTCGAGGGAATGCTTTACCTGCGATTTTTTGGGTAACGAAGAGGGTCCACCCGTGACCTATTTCTCTATTCGGGTCGCGGGGAGGGTCAACCCGCCACCATTTCTCTATTCGGGTCATAGGGAGGACCCCCTGCAATTTTTTGTTGGTAACGAGGAGGGTCCACCCATGACGCATTATCCCATTCGGGTTGCGAGGAAATCCATCGCGGCCTTTTTATGGCTTTATATCCTTTTTTTTCCGGTTTGTATCTTTTTTGTCTGCCTTTGTTTTGATTTGTCACTCATTTTCATGCACTTTGAATCCTTTTTTCTGTGCCTTAAGATCCATGCTAGGTGACTAGGCGGGAGCTGTCATGGCATTCCTCGCGGGCTTGATTAGCTCGTGGGGAACAAAAGGAATTAGGCTCATGGTCTCGACCAAGGGTGGTGAAGGAAGGGGCACATAGCAACATGCCACGTAGGATGATAACTGTCAAAGGCTCACATTTGAGATCTATAAATACCCCATGGTGTGAGGATAGTTGGTCAATTTTGGCTTCCTCTCTCTCCTAGCCACTCTTGTTTTCTCTCTCTCCCATCTCATACCAGGCTCACTTTTTTCACATAGTTTACTCAATTTATTCATTCCAGCATATTCTTTCCGGTCCAGTCAAGTGTTAGTCACTCCTCTTAGCAAAACAGAACTCACACATTTGCACCATTGACTTGGGTCACTTTATTTGGTGCCTTAACAATGTGGGAATTCCTGTCGATATTGGGAAATTATCCAAGTAAGAGAAATTGACCTTGAAGTCTACCAATATTAGGATTTAGGACCCTACAGGCAAAAGAGATTGGTACCCTTCAAGTCTAGTTGATTTATCTCTATATAATTATTTTTTGCCTACCTTTTTAAAGACTGTCATATCTGTCAAATTTGAAAATTTTGTTGATATTATCCCTTGAGAATTACTGATAGAGTTTCGAGGACATGGAAAATTAGTCCTTGAGAAGGTTGGATATACATGCGTGCAAGAAGCTGGCTAACCGTAATATGCTTCAACAGTTGGGCATCTTTACTATCCTCCCTAGGAGATGAGTGAGTCCAAATTCCTTGGACAAAGAACACACCTTTCAAACTTGAAGAAGTTAAAAAGAATAGTCACTACTTTTTGTCCTGAACTTGATAAGATTTGGGTCCGAATGGTTGCACATCCTTAGTAAGATTACCCCATCTGTCAAACTTGAATGTTGAGAAAAATAAAGCTTGTTAATTCGAATAAAATTACATGAGATTAACGGCTTTGAGGCTTTGGAAGCATTAGATTTTTAAGGTGTGTTTTCGAGTTTTCTAAGTGAATTTATATGGTTTTATAGAAATAATTTTGGCACTAAAATGTCATTTCAGAGCTATACATATTCTAAGTCACCGCCTGTACAGAATTAATATATATGGTTCTCTGCATCGATCATGGTGGGCTGTCAAGTCTATTTATTTATGAATTTGTTTAAAGAAATTCATTGCTGTCTATACATTGACTTGATTATAAAATAGAGTAGGTGATCTGGGTCGGCAGTCATCGCCCAACAAAATGCTGCAAATCACTTTCCGATTCTTAATAATAGCGTGGCCACTTGTGAATAAACAAACCTGAAAATAACATGAAAATAAGTTTAATTCTCACTTTCCAAAACACACACAGCAGATCCAAAAGTTGCCGAAACTCATCTGAGCTGCTTGTATGACTTGTAGTATCTGAAATGGGCTATTAAGGCTGATAAAGACACTGTTCTGTACTCTTCATTGACGTCCTTGTAGGAGGCGAACCAAACAGGCCCTTAGCTACCCCATATTGTTGCCAATTGATGGAGTGGAAAAGACACAGTACAACTGGTTCGATATCGGTACGTCCGAGACACAGGAGGATTAAATCTGTAATGGAATCTCAGGCAGATGCAGATACTGCTTTGCACTCTTCATCCAGGTCCCTCCCAATAGGCGAATACGAAGTCTTCTTGAGTTTCAGAGGTCCCGACACTCGTCTTGCCTTCACTGATTTCCTATACACCTATCTTGACAGTGTAGGAGTCTGCACCTTTCGTGATGATAATGAGCTTCACAAAGGAAAAGAGATCGGCCCTAAACTCCTCAAAGCAATCACGGAGTCCAGAATCTCCATCCCAATATTCTCCAAGAACTATGCTTCCAGCAAATGGTGCCTCCGTGAGCTAGCCCAGATGGTGGACTGCATGAAAAGTAGGGGACAACTGATTCTGCCCATCTTCTATGATGTCGATGTTGGAAAAATATATGCGTATATGTTACTATTTAAGATATAAAGCAATTAGACTAACACGTTAAATCACATAAACATAATAGAAAATCTTTTACCATACTGAACTCATGTATAGTACATATATCGCATGTTATATAAACCATATGAAATATAACAGAACTTAAAATTTATAAATACTGAAGAACCTGTAGATCGAGGCTAGAGTTAGACTCTATATCCTTAAGACAATTATCGCCCCGCAATGGTGTTGAACGGACTCTTGGCGACTGTCTCCCAGGATACAACGATCTTCATCTCAATCAGTAGCAACACTACAAACCAACTGAGCTTCTGCGAACCACCTGTGTGTTTGTACTCTCTGGGCTTGACTCTCCTAACCCGTTGGTGAAGACCAGACCATAAAGACTCACTAGACTACAACTTGGTTAGGCTATAGAGGTTTTGTAGAGAGGAGACCTCAGACGTAGAGAGAGGAAGTAGTCTTAAAAACCATATTTTACAAAAGAAATTAGATGGCCTATTTATAGGCATATTAGTACCCTTTCAAAAGTACCCGAATAGGCATGGGATACGTCCTTTGGTGCAAAAGGTTGTAACTCATAATGTTTCAACTTTAAATAATACTAATTGTGTCTATTCGATACAAACAGACACTTTTGGTGTCTATTCAGTGTGAATCGCACTGTTTCACATTTAATTTTCATTCAAATTTTCTAACAATCCCCCACATGAATGAAAATTAATATAATTTAAAAAACGGACTTTGACTTCCACTAAGAGAGTACAGTTGAAAAGTTATTGCATCGAGATAGATAGCTTTTGGCCTTGAATCTTCCCTAGTGTAATACTATCGGATTTACTTGGCTAACTAGTGATATAAAATCTTGAACTATTCAGCCGTTTGTGTAAAACCAAACAATAGTATACACACAATACCTTTTCGCACAAAGTTGGTTCTTTCGGTTGTGTTCATTTTGGCCCTGAACAAATCCTGGTATTCATGAGTGCTCTAGAGAACTTAGCCTTGTCATTCTCATAGAAACGGCCTACTTCACACTCATATAGGTGATTATCTATTAAGAGTATCCTGCCATACTCCACTTGGATTTACAAGATATAGGAATCACTAAAAGCATTTACTTAACCTGAGATCCACGACAGGCAGCACTGTGTCATCATAGGAATAGGTAGAAGATAAAATCTTCCAGTGCTACTGGTGAGTCACTCAAAATTTTAGTTGTCCCTTTGAATCTAGATCTTGGGATCTCCAGTCAGCTAGATAGGGTTTCCATTAAAGTGACTCGTTAGTTTTAGGCTTTAAGCCTATTCCCCTCAATGACATCATCACTTGCTCTATAATTCAACCTTTCATATATGTGGCCACCAGGTTGTTCTTTGATCTATACACTCTATAGAGATTTTCTCATTTGAGAGCAGTGGCATAGGTGTTAGCCAGTTTGGAATATCCTTAAGAATTATTACCACTTCTTAATCATTCTTGCTTTATTTAAAGCAACTTACTTATATTCCATGCATGACAACACCTTTAATATTAAAGATATGTCCATTCGTGGATCTAAAGTCTTTTATATCCCTTAATACCAATGTCAATCCTTGATAAATACAATCATTAATTTCAAGATGGATCTCAACCACCTCAATACAGTTAATATTTTCTCGGATTGCTTGTATAACAAGTTATGTGCAACTTGTCATTTAGATCACAACAACATAGTTAGAAAACATATCCATCTAGAGTATCTTTAGCATGCATCATACTCATTGACATGTAACCAACTAACCTATGTCATTGATTTAGTATTTGTTTCAATCTACACATAGATTTTTCAAGTTTGCACACTCTCTTTTCATAATTTAAAACTATGAACCCTCATTGATTATTTCAAATCAATTTTCCATTAATAGAACCTTGTTCGATATTCTTGAATTATACACAAGATATGTCCCATTAATATCCTAATAATTTTAGGATCACATTATATAGACACCCCCACATTTCGAAGTATTTATAGAAGATATAAGGTCTTTCTATATATCATTCAACAGGTGTCTTAATAATTTTCTTAATGAGGTATAAGACTAAATTTGAGGATAGTTGAGCTTCCCCCACAACTTCTGGATAATCCAGAATTTATCTACAAATCATTTGTACTTTAGGGAGCTTGCATTTTAGCAACATCATTTCAATTAAATTGCTAAATTGACTCTCAACCTCATTCTCAAAAATTCACTTCACATTATCTTGTGTAATTCCTATCAAAGTATTAAATACTTTTTCATCTCTCATGTGCATATATATTAAGTCACATATATCATTGTAATTTAATACTTGAGGTACAACACTCTTTTGTACGAGTGAAAATAAACTCTAGTTAATTTCCTTTCACATGTGCCAAATTAGAGTTAGGACATCCACACAAGTAGGAAAATTAACTTGATTCCAGGTTTACACACCCTTGGATTTAATACACATGAACTCATTGAAGAACGAGTTCTCTCACTAAGGTTATTTCTAATACAACCTTATTTTGGTAGTAGAGGATTTTCTTAAGAAGATTTAACCTTCATATTTGATAAATAATACAATCCTCTTATCAGAGCAGATATGATGAGGAATATCGACTCATCACCCTCTGATTTGACTACCAAGTTAATTTTAGAAATCATGATAAACACCATTTATCATGTGTACCCTCAATGGTCTTATATGGTGTATATCTCTTTCATATATACCCCATTATTCCTCTAACACAACATGTGCCTTGGAGAATGTCTCAAAATTTCTCCTTATTCTCGACAAGAATAATTATCACTATTATACTTGTCATTCTTCACATTATAAAAGTATTGATAAATACAACACTAATTTAAATGTAACACTATATCAATATTTCATAAATATTGAATAACATGAATCATACTTAAATTTATCACGAAGATATAAGCATATTACATGCAAATCATAAAACTACCAAATAAAGACATTTAATTCAAATCATATGATTTGCATATAGATGAATTTACAAAATAATAAAATATATATTCAATATCGCATTAAATATTGAATTAAGGCATACCACAAACTTAAACAGTATTATATCACAAATATTGAATTTCACAAAATAAACAATACTTTATGTGGTACTGATATTTTACAAATATTTAACTAATATTGAACTCGTCAATATTTTATACTTCGTATAAAATCAGTATCTTAAATAGTACCATATATACAATAGCAGAGTACATAATTGTCTTAAGATTGTTGGAAAAATATATGCGTATATGTTACTATTTAAGATATAAAGCAATTAGACTAACACGTTAAATCACATAAACATAATAGAAAATCTTTTACCATACTGAACTCATGTATAGTACATATATCGCATGTTATATAAACCATATGAAATATAACAGAACTTAAAATTTATAAATACTGAAGAACCTGTAGATCGAGGCTAGAGTTAGACTCTATATCCTTAAGACAATTATCGCCCCGCAATGGTGTTGAACGAACTCTTGGCGACTGTCTCCCAGGATACAACGATCTTCATCTCAATCAGTAGCAACACTACAAACCAACTGAGCTTCTGCGAACCACCTGTGTGTTTGTACTCTCTGGGCTTGACTCTCCTAACCCGTTGGTGAAGACCAGACCACAAAGACTCACTGGACTACAACTTGGTTAGGCTATAGAGGTTTTGTAGAGAGGAGACCTCAGACGTAGAGAGAAGAAGTAGTCTTAAAAACCATATTTTACAAAAGAAATTAGATGGCCTATTTATAGGCATATTAGTACCCTTTCAAAAGTACTCAAATAGGCATGGGATACGTCCTTTGGTGCAAAAGGTTGTAACTCATAATGTTTCAACTTTAAATAATACTAATTGTGTCTATTCGATACAAACAGACACTTTTGGTGTCTATTCAGTGTGAATCGCACTATTTCACATTTAATTTTCATTCAAATTTTCTAACAGTCGAACCATCCGAGGTTCGGCATCAATCTGGGAACTACAAGACGGCCTTCAGTGAGCAAGAGAGCTGTTTCCCAGAAAGTACTGTTAAAGAATGGAAGGAGGCAATGAGAGAGGTTGGAGCACTCAAGGGTTGGGAAGTCAACAAAGAAGCTAACGGGTAATGTTTTCCTACTAATAAACCCCTTGTGTTAATGCACATAGAAACTTCATCATAGACTCATAGTATTTTTTTTCTTCCTAAATGTGGCATAGACTTCACAGTGTTGGGATCCAATAAATCATAAACCATGAAAGAAACTTCAACCAATGGGCGTGATTGCAATTCAATACTATCAAATAAGAGGGGCAAACACAAAACTATAAGAAGAGCAATAAGATAATTGGTTTCATGAGTCAACCTCCCATCCCTAGCTAAGGCATCCTTTGAATTGAAGGATTTGAAAGGATAAGGAGAGAAAAGAAAGGAGAGGATAGTGTGTTTTGTGTTTGGATACTATAAATAGAGAGAAATGAGAGGATTGGAAGAGATCACATCCTTCGAAAAATAAAAGATTGGGAGAGAAAGGATAGTGAGTTAAGTAATACTTTTATAATTTCGAAAATGTCCTTAATAATTAGAAAGAGAAAATTGTCATTACATCCATGTCCCATTAAATATAAAAGGGTATGATAGTAATTTGGTTGTTATACTTTTTTTTTTCCTTTTCTCTCCCCCAATCTTACCCGAACAAGAATACTATTCTTTCTTTTCTTTTCTCTTTTGTTTATTCAAACATGAATAGAGGTTATTGTTATCATCTCTTTTCTTTTCTTTTCTCTCATAATTAATGCTATCCTCTCTTTTCTTTTCCCTCCTGTTTATCCAAACGGAGCCTAAAATTTTAAAATATTAATTAGTCGAATATTTTCAAAATAAATAAGTATGAACTAAAATTAGAAAAACCAATGTAGAAGATATCATTATTTTAACTTATTGTTTTTTTTTTCACACTAATTATATGTTGTTTTTCACCTTGACATCAATTAGGCATCAAGGAGAGCTTATAAAAATGATTGTTCAAACAGTGTTGTTGGAGTTAAAGAAGAAATGCATGGTGATAACTAATAATTTGATTATGATGGATGATCATTTAAATGAAATGATGAGATTGTTAAATGTTGGCTCCAATGATGCACGAATTGTTGGTATCCATGGCATGGGTGGTATTGGCAAGACAACTATTGCCAAGTGCATCTACAACAAGCTCCTACAATACTTTGAATGTTGTAGCTTCCTTGAAAATGTTCGGGAAAAGGTGCAACAACACAATGGTCTTGTTAATTTGCAGAAACAACTTCTTACTGACACTCTTAAAATCTTCCCTAACATTGTTGATGTTAATAGTGGAATTGAGATTATTAAGGAGTGGCTTATCGAAAAGAAAGTTCTCATCGTTCTTGACGATGTGAATAAAAAGTCTCAATTTAATTGGCTTATTGGAAATCTTAAATCATTTGGTCCAAAGGGTAGGATCATAGTTACGACCAGAGACAAGCATATTTTAAATATTCTTGATGTGGTTGAGACTTATGAACCCCTATTTATGAACCTTGAGGAATCTCTTCAACTTTTTAGTATTCATGCTTTTCGAAAGAAGTCTCCTCCAATAAACTATGATAGTATCTCTAGAAAGGTGGTATCGACGACTGGAGGACTTCCTCTAGCTCTTGAGGTTATAGGTTCATTTCTATCTGACAAGACTGAAGTGGTATGGAGAGATACATTGAAGAAGTTGAAAAAAATACCAGATGATCAAGTCCAGAAAAAACTGAGAGTAAGTTATGATGAATTAAACCATGAGCAACAACAGATATTTCTTGATATTGCATGTTTTTTTATTGGAATGGACAAAACATATGCCTTTTACATGTGGGATGATTGTGGCTATTATCCGGAGAAGGAAATTAATGTCCTTCTCCTCATGTCTCTAGTAAAAATTGAAAATAATAATGTGTTGATGATGCATGATCAACTAAGAGATTTCGGTAGAGAAATTGTCCGTCAAGAAGATCTCGGGAATGCAGGAATGTGCAGCAGGCTGTGGCATAGAGAGGAAGCCATGGATGTATTTGAGGGACAGATGGTAAAATTTTACTGCCCTTTATTGCATTAATTAATGTTTTCTCAACTCTGATTCATGTAATCTCATAATACACACAATGAAAATGGTATTAATGGTGTGTCCGCATACGTTCCAAATAGGGAGCTACTTTGTTGACCAACCTGAATCCAACATTGCTATGACGGGTTCAGGCTAGTCAAAACATGAATCTAGCTTATGTATTATTTGACCGTCTTAGATAACTATTAGTTTGTGTTTAGATTGAAAAATTTTAGAGTTATGATACATCTAACGTCATGCAGTGAAGTTCACGTCCCACTTACATCAACCTCTTCGACATCCTCCAAATTGGGAGAATGTATCATTTTTCAAAATTTTAACTTATCTCACTTAAATTTTCCTCACGTATGTGTGTGGAACAAACAAGCCGATACCGTCCGAAACTAAGTATGTTCTTGTTACTACTAGTAGTAGTAGCACAAAGAAAGTAGGTATGTTGTACATTTAGATTGGTGTAGCCTTTGTAATATTAAGAATTTAAAGTTGTAGATTACAATGCTATGCATGATTTTTCAATTATTTCAAGTTATTTTGAGTTGTTGGTTTATAATGATTTGAAAAAGAAAAAAAAACTAAAAAAACATGTTATCAAGGTTTGATTCAACCAACCAAAATCTAACCCAATAACTTAGCTTAAATAAATAGAGTTTAGTTGCAACATTTTAAATTTTAAATTTTTTCTTGGTAAAACTAATAATATGTGTTAACACAATCAACCATTATTGTTTCAGAAGTCATAAAAATAAAAATAATAAAAAATAAATACCCATAAAAAATTCAAGTAAAATCTTATATTTATAATGTTTTTTTTAGCATGTGACAAATCGATTTTCTGAATCTGTATAATTACTTATTTTTATGATTTGTTCATCGACAGGGAAGTGAAAAGGTCCAACTGCTACGTCTTCATGTTTATGGAAAGACGTGTGAGCATTACAAATTCAAGAAACTAATTAATCTGAAGTATCTTGAAGTAGATGGAGCACAACTTGATGGGGATTTCAAGCATCAGTTGTTAAGATTAAGGTGGCTTCGTTGGCAATATTGCCCACCCCATTTTAAAGCAATCAATTTTCATACCAAAAAACTAGTCATACTTGATCTATCAAATAGTCACCACATCACAGAAAACTGGAACGGTTGGAGTCAAATTAAGGTATGTTAAAATCTCTACTCTCATTTCATTTCTCGTCTTCCATTACATTACATATATATATATATATGTTGGAGATTGATCCCATTTTATGTATCTTGTAAACAGATGGCAAATAAGTTAAAAGTGCTCAACATTTCACACACTGAAGTAAGGAAGCTACCTGATGAAATTTGGATGTTAGAGAAGCTGGAAATTATAGATGCAAGTCATTCTTTTTTGGAGGGAGACCTTCCAAGTTGTATTGGGAGATTATCATCTTTGAGACACTTGCGCTTTGATTCTACCAGAATCCGAAGCCTACCAAAAAGCATTTGCAAGCTCTCTTGTCTCCAAACCCTTCACTTAGAAAACTGCACATCTCTTGAAGAACTGCCAGCGCTTCCCTCAAGTTTACCAAATTTAAAGGTCTCTTCGTTCGACTTGCGTGTTACTCCTAATTTTGCAAATGTGGTTAATCTACAGGTCCTACGGTTTTGTTACGAGTTCGATCACCTAGAGGTTGGGGAGGAGTTTTCCACAGATATTGATCAAATTCATCAACATTGTAGGTTTGAATTTGATAAATTATCCAAATTGCAGAGGTTGGACATGCGATATACCCCTGCCATTAGGACGCTACCCAAAGGTTTTGAGATATTATCCAAAAGGCAGAGGTTGGACGAAAGATATACCAACAATACGACATGGCTCAAAATGCTCACTATACAATCATGTCATGATATTCAATGGCTATTGGATTTACCCCCCAATTTGATTGAATTATATATTGATGGTTGTCGTTCATTGGAAATATCGCCCGATCTGTCAAATTTGAATTTTTTGTTGAAATTGACAGTCCGGAGATGCTATAACCTGAAAGAGATTCAAGGGCTTGAGGAACTAGAATCATTGACAAGTTTGACAATAGATTCGTGCATTAAGCTGACAGAGATTCAAGGTCTTGGGGAGCTAGAATCGTTAGCAAGTTTGAAAATACATTATTGTCCCAATCTGAAAGAGGTTGAGGGACTTGGAAATCTAGAATCGCTGGAAAGTTTTGTTATATCTTCGTGTCATGAAATAGCTGAGCTTGATCTACTCGAATGTTCAGCGTCTTCAGAGATGAGTGGGTACAAACACCTTGAAAATAAACCAGATCCAGCCAACTTTAACAAGTTAAAAAAAATTGAAGTTTCTGCTTGCACTAAACTCAATAAGATCCAAGGACTAGATAGATTGGTATCATTGGAATATTTGAATTTGGGAGGTTGCCAATCAATAGTAAGATTGCCCAATCTGTCAAACTTGAAAATGTTGAGAAACTTATTGCTTAATGGATGCACGAGGTTATGTGAGATTGAGGGCCCTGAGGCTTTGGAAGCTTTGGAGGAACTGAACATCTCAAAGTGCTCATCGCTGGAACAAGTACCCCATCTGCCAAACACATATATTCAGACGATCTGAGAAAATCAAAACTTCCATCTCTGATGAATAATTCCATTGGGGCTGATTTGCTTCCCTTTCTTGTTCTACAGATTGTATGGAGTACCATGTTTTTCCAGTGCTTAGATTATTCCATCATTGTGGCTTTCCTTTGCAACTGCAAGAATTTGGTAGGGTTATCCTGTGATTGTGAATTGGAACCTATTATCTTTCTATTTAATTCTTTGTCTGTTGTTTCCCTTCTGTGAAAGCTCATTCTGCTGCAATTGTACATGTTTGGCTTGACATCATGGTTTTGCCATGGTGGTGGCTTAGCCTGTTGAAAAAGTTGTGGTTTTTTTGGTTTCTTTTCTGTTTAGAGGATTTGTGTTTCTCTCTATTCACTTGCCATCCTTTGCTTTTAGTTTGAGCTGGCTGTTTGGCTTGGTTTTTGTTGTTCACTGGGGGGTATGCCTCCTTGACTTTGTAACCTTTGTGTTTTGATTCAATATCAAGCTTGATTATCATTACAAAAAAACGAGTAGTGGCATGGATGACAATAATATTATGTGATGGAATGTCTGATTTTTATTTTTCTTTTTCATTTTGATTTCTTGTTTTGGTCCTCTGCAAGAGGGACTTAATTTCCATGATTACTAGCTTTCTCATAATCTTTTCTTTCTCCTTACAAATTCAGCTTCATAATGGAGACTTGGTGGAATAATCAAACATCGGTTAAGAGCATGTATCAAAAGAATAGTCCTAATAAAAGGGGAAATTAATGGACTCTGAATCAGGTTCAAGTAGTGCTTTGCAGTCTTCATCCACGTCCCTAGCAGTAAGCAAGTAGGAAGTCTTCTTTAGCTTCAGAGGCCCTCACAATCACTATGCCTTCACCTATTTTCTCTACACCTATCTCAAAGATGAAGCAGTTGGCACCTTCCGGGACCATAATGAGCTCTTCAAAGGAGAAGAAATCGGCCCAAAGCTCCTCAAAGCTATAACGGAGTCGAAAATCTCATCCAGTCTTCTACAAGAACTATGGATATTAGGTGCCTCCGTGATCAGATATATGGTGGAGTGCAAGAGAAGTATGGGACAGTTAATTGATTTTACCAATCTTCTATGATGTTGAGCCGTCAGATGTACGGTACCTATCAGGGAGTTAGGAGAATGCCTTCCTCGAGCATAAGTAGAATTTTGATGAAAGGACTGTTAAGAAATGGAAGGGGCACATTCCTAGTAACATCTGTACCTGGACTATCATCACTGAGATTCGTGACGCCAGATTTCGAAGCCTGCCAATGAGCATTTGTAACTTGGCAACCTTTAACATTAAGGTAAGAAGCTTTGTTTCATTCTTAAATCTTAATAGATTGCTCTTGTCTTCAGTTGTCTATTGCCTTAATTTGGAGGGAAGACTGACTTTAGGCGAATGAGTATTTTGATATTGATTCCCCCAAAAAAGAAATCATTTTTATGATTAGAAGCAAATTAAGTGGTCTCAGTCGAGTTAAAGATTCTCAGGTTAATAGGTGGATTCAGCTAGAATGGGGTCTTCCTAATTGCATCTTCTAGTAGGTGTTGTCTCATGCTGGTGTTGTACCTCTGGTGTTGCAGTCTTGATTGCTTAATTATAGTCTTCTCATTCTATATCTCAGTTCGATCAGGTTAGAAAATGGAGGGTTTATGGAGTAGCCAAATATAATATATGAGTAGCCTAGCAAGTATCAGAACTAATCTCTCCCAATAAGAAAAGGGAAATGGTCACATAAGTCAACAAACTAATCAGAATATTATATTATTCAGAAGTCTTAGTTATTCGAAATTTAGAGTTATACTATTCAATTGTCCGAAACAGATGATTAGATTATTCAAAGCCTAAAAATTTGGTTATACGGAACCTAGGAATTTTAAACTCTTAAAAATTGATTATTTGAAACCTAAAAATGTATACTATATATTCAAAGCTTAAAAAGGCTGATTAATTGAAACCTACTTGATTGAAATTAGTTGAAGTGTTGGTTATGAAATAGCTATGCTACTTAATATTTTATGTAAACAACAAAAATAGAAAGAATAAAATTCTAGAAATGAGAACAGCTACAAGAAGCATCAGGGAATGGGTGGGATTAAAATTACAAATCAATTTTAGGACAATAACAAAAATATAATAAAAATTAGAAAGAAAAAGAAAAGAGAAGACCTAGAAATTAGTAAAACAAAAACATAATACATAATACATGGAGGGTAAATTTTATAAGGCAGCAAAAGATGACATTATAACTATTACATTTCAAGACCAAAGAGTTATTCGAAATAACTATTTTTGTTATTTAGGGTCAACATTATATAAGATGAGGAGATAGATGTGTCTAGTGTAGGCAAATTAGTTGTATCTTTGTTTTTGATCAGGTTAGGGCCTTTAAGTCGTTTCACCAATTGGTCTTTGGCTAGTTGTATCTTTGTTCACAAACAAATATCAAATAAAGTAAAAGAAATTTTCAATTGAATGATTATTAGGCTAGTTATATTATATGAAAAAAGAGGAAGAATGCTTTGATGTAGCGAGAGAATACTCGATGGATGTAGGACCGGCTCAATGGCAAGGTCATTGCCTTAGGCCCCATGTAGGGGAAAAATCCTCCAGCCATTTAACCTGGCTGTATGGGCCTACTAAAGCACGAATGAGCCGAACTCAAGAAGAAATTAAGCCCAAGTTCATAAAACAAGCTCCAAGGAATAGTTTAAAAAAGAAAGAATGGGTACTCAAGCCTCCCTTTGAAGGTTGAAATGACCAAATATTACATATCAGTCCAAATTATATTAGGAATTCATATGCCTGAGAGAGAATAAAGCTGTAAATAGAGAAATTTGAGTCCTAAGAGGATTCAAGTATCAACTTGTATAAATAGAGGAAAATATTAATGAAAAAAGGATCCTCTTTCTCTACAAAAATATATTGTATTCTTCAATCTTTGGGCGTGTGCAATAAATTAATTGGTGAGAAATTAGCCAAGTAATTTCTTGTACTAACACTTTGGCGCCGTCTGTAGGAAGCGTTCTATCATTTTTTATTCAAAGCTTGAATAACTCATAGTCATGGTGGATACATGAAGAAACACTTATGATGTGACAAATTTAGGGAGACTCCTTAGGAACCGAAAGGAGGCACCACTGATATAGCCAAACGTACAGGTGCTGCTAGCACAAATGAACGTTCAACAATTAACCCAGTAGAACAAAACACTACGCCAACAAATCACTGACTTCCAAGCAAGGATGGAACGCACTGAAAGCACGAGAGACCCTAGACGACAGCGGAACGAACGGGCTAGTTTGAGTAACCACTCATTGAGTGCGTCTCAGCACAACCAACCCATATGCGGTGGTGATCCACACCTCGACTGGGTCAATGATGATCAGGTCAATCCCACACAGTTCTACCCGGAATGGAGAGCCCAGATGCAGCGTAAGATCGATGAACTAAAAGATAATATATCCTCCTATTCAACCAACTGATCGTTTGCAACCAGCAGGCTGATTAAGTCTCCTTTTACATAAAATATAGTCAGGACCAAAAGAGTGAGAAGGTTTACCCTGCCTACATTCATTACCTTCGACGGAAGAATAGATCTTGTAGAACACATCTACCAATACCAACAGAAGATGACTCTAGATGAGGAGAACGATGCACTCATGTACAAAATCTTTCAATCCTGTTTGTTAGGACCGACGTTCTTATGGTTTAAGCAACAACAGCCTCACTCAATCCCAAGCTTTGCAAAGTTGTGTGAGCTGTTCATCGCTCAATACGTTAGAAATCAAGAATGAATGAGGACCATCTCCTCGTTATTCACCATGAGACAAATTGAGGGAGAAACTTTGAAATCCTTCTTAACCTGCTTTAATTTGGAGATGTCAATGATATACCGATGCAATCAAACAATAGCGGTTGAAGCTTTTAAAATAACGCTACTACCTGAGGAGGGTTTTCATAGATTTTTGGTAAAAAGCACTCTAAGAAATATGGGTGATCTAAACTCCTAGGTATAGAAGTACTTGAGAATAGAGGAGGATGAATATGCCAGGAAACAACAATCAACTTTAATCATTGTAGGACAATAGACAAAGAGCCATATAGCTAAGGAAAAGCCACCCTGAGTTGCTCTGTCATCTATTCAAGAGTTAGTAAAAAAGCAAAGGGTCAAAGGAAAAATCACTCCACTAAAAGTATCCTTAGTCAGGCTTTATTATGAGAACAAAAGCAAAGGGATCTTTCGTTTGCCTCCGGCTATCAAGCAAACCTTAGAACAAAGGGATAAGAACAAGCATTGCTCGCTCCATAGTGACTTTAGTCACACTACTAATAAGTACAGAAGTTTAAGGCAACAAGTGGAGGCTCTGATAGCCAAAGGTGGCCTATCAGAGTATGTCCTTCGTAAAGAGCAAGTCAAACCATCTGATCAGTCTAAATCGAAGTCGAACAGAAAGCAGAACCCTGCTCGAGTTCGGGTGATCAACGCTATTCATAGTCAACTGATATCATATCAAGAAAGTGAATTAGAAAAGTGATCACACCTGAGGAGTGCTTAGAAGGTATAAAGGATTGGGAAAGTTCACTCAATGCATAACTGTTCAGCTAAGGTATCGATCGTTTTCATAAATGAAGACATGAGCAAGATCCAAACACCCCACCAAGATCTATTGGTGATTAGTCTCATCGTATCCAATTGTGAGGTAAAAAGGATCTTGGTTGATGCGGGGAGAAATGCAAATATTCTAATCTTATGGACTTTCCAATAGATGGGCCTAGAGGTAGAACGTATTAAGCCAACTAATGAGCCACAAATAGGGTTCGACGAAAGATATGTCATCCTAATTGGGGTAGTAGAACTCCCAGTAACAGCAGCAGTGACTGAATCTTTTGTTATTATCAATTTTAACTCTTTATACAATATGATAATGGGAATATGTTGGATACACCGAATGCAAGGAATTCCATCAACGCTTCACTAGCTAATGAGATGTGTAGCACCGAACGAAAGAGATATGATTAATATCCTAGGAGACCAAATGGTTGCTAAAAAATACTACACTTTTACGCTAAAAAGCAAGATGGTGAAAGACGACTAGACTAAGTAGCAATTACAGAACTCTCTGCCAAAGACCATTCCGGAAGAGCAAGAGAAAGACAAGCTAACTGAAGAGCCGCTCGAGATAGTCGAGTTTGTCCTTAGGAAAGATACTACAAACCTTCAGACTTTTTTGAATGAGGAAGAAAGAACGTAGTTAATATAGGTACTAAAAGAAAATACAGATGTCTTCGCATTGGATCATGTGGATATGCTAGGAATTAACCCTTTAGTGTCATGTCATACGCTTAATGTCAACCCAAACCACTCGTCTATTAAGCGAAGGTAGATGATTCACTCCAGAAAAGAATCAAATTATAACTGCAGATGTAGATCAGCTTCTTCAAGCTGGCTTTATTATAGAAGTGCAGTTTTCCTATTGGCTTTCCAATGTGGTAATGGTGTAGAAAAAGAATGGCAAGTGATGAATCTGTATAAATTTCACCAACTTGAACAAAACTTGCCCTAAGGACAGTTTTCTCTTCCAAAGATTAATCAAATAGTTGATGCCACAACTGGGTACAAATGGTTGACGTTTCTCGATACATACTCTGGATACAATCAAATTCTAATAAATTTTGATGCTGAAGGAAAAACACCTTTTATCACCAAGAATGGAATCTATTGCTACAAGGTGATACCGTTCGGACCAAAATATATTGGTGCAACCTACTATCACATAATCAACAAAGTTTTCAAAAACTTGATAGGTCGAACGATCGAAGCATATATAGATGACATGGTGGTAAAAAGCCTCAGAAAAAAAGATCACATGAAGCATCTGTAGGAGGGATTCGACACTTTACGAAATCATACCATGAAGTTGCCCTTCGAAGTGTTCCTTCGAGGTTTCTTCAGGATAATTCTTGGAGCACATAGTTAACTGTGTGTTCTCTTCAAATGGTATGAGGCCTTTTGGGGTAAAAACCCAAGAGCAAAACCATGCGGGCTTAGGCTCAAAGCGAAAAATATCATATCATGTGTTGGAGCGGGGGTATTACAGGTTAAGGTGAAAACTCTTTTTCAGAACGAAGAACCAAAGACTCATAAGGATGTTCAGATCCTAACGGGACGCATTGCTACTTTGAGTAGATTTATCTCTCGACTTTTTGATAAATGCAAGTCATTTTTTCGCGCCATCAAAACGAGGAGCAAAGGAGTATAGGGAGCCGAACATAACGAGGCCTTAGCAAAACTTAAACAATACTTGATCCAATTACTAGCATTTTCATCACCTAATGTGGGGGAGCCTTTGTACTTGTACCTTGCATTATCCTAAACAGCCATAAGTGCAATTCTGGTCAAAGAATTCGATAAAAATCAACACATAGTGTTCTACTCAAATAAAACCATGACCGAGGCAAAACAGAGGTACTCGAAAGTTAAAAATATCGTGCTAGTCCTAGTCCAAGCAAAAAGAAAACTAAGGCATTATTTTGAGGCTCATCTGATTGTTGTCCCGACCAAATTTTCTATCAAAGCAATTTTTCACAAGCCTGATCAGTCAAGAATAATTACTAAATGGACAATTAAGTTGAGAGCTTATGATATAATTTATGAGCCTCGAACCACAATAAAGGGACAGGCAGTGACAAACTTCCTACTTAAGTATGAGCTAGAAAATGATGAAGAGCCAGAAATCCCAACTCAACCTGAATGGAAGCTACATGTCGATGGGTCGTCGACACAAATAGGATCAAGCGTTAGAATAAAAATTCAAACCCCTGATGGAAGTAATTTACAGCAAGTAATTCATCTAGATTTTCCTGCATCAAACAATGAAACTGAGTACAAAGCCCTATTAGCAGGGCTAAGGCTAGAAAAGATAGTCCAGGTAAAAAATCTTCAAGTTTTTAGTGACTCTCAACTAATTATTTAAACAGGCTAGTGGGGATTACTTCTCAGAAGATGACCACATGAAAGCCTACAAAAACATGGTAGAAAGAGAGCTCAGAGAATTCAACCAAGTCAAGGTTTCTCAAATCCCAAGAGACCAAAACCTAAAAACTATAAGCTAACGTGTTCGGCTTTAGCAACACAGCCAGATCTGATCAGGATAGTACCGATCGATACCTTGCAATAGCCTAGTATTCATGCCCAAAAAGAAATATTGGTTTTGCAGAACCAACTTAGTTGGATGTATCCTATAAAGACTTATCTCATCAGCAGAATCTTGCCAACATCAAAAGAAGAAGCAAGGAAGGTTAGAATAAATTCATTAAGATATTCGATGATCAGTAGACATCTTTATAGAAGGTCATTCTCGAGAAGATACATGAGGTGTGTTGCACCGTCAGAAGCAAAAAAATTACTCTCCAAAATTCATAAGGGCATGTGTGAAAATCATTCAGGAGGGCGATCACTTGCTCATAAGGTGATTACCTAGGGCTATTTTTCGTCGTATATGGCTCGAGACACCGAAGAACATAGTAGAAGATGTGACAAATGCCAACGACACACAAGGATACCCATCAGCCCCCCAAAGATCTAAACACCATGGCCAGCCCTTGGCCATTTGTAAAGTGAAGAATAGATTCAGTTGGACCACTCCCTAAATTCGCCAATAACAAGAAGTACGTCATATTAGCCACAGACTATTTCAGAAAGTGGGTTGAGACAGAAGCCTATGCAACGATCACTCACGTACAAGTGAAAAGGTTCATCTGGAACAATATTATCTACTGATTCAGTTTGACAAAATCCATCATCATAGATAATGCCAAAAACTTTGACAATTGACCAATACAAAAGTTATTGAAAGGATCAACCAGAAATTATCCTCGAGATCATATCTGCAATGGAACGATCAAGTGAGAATAACTAATAAGATCATTTTTGAATGCATTCGAAAGAAATTAGAAACCCAAAAGGGTAAATGGCTGGACGACCTGCCCAAAGTGCTCTGGGCCTACCGAACAACGCCCAAGCGACCGATCAGAGAAAGTTTGTTTTGTCTGTCCTATAGAACTAAAGAAGTGATACCAATTGAATTGTCTACCCCAAAAATTAGATCAGAATTGCTAGAGAGGGGGTAGAACGATCAACAGTTGTAGTATAACCTAGATTTGCTAGAAGAAATAAGGGTAGTAGCTCATATCAGATTGTCGTTGTATCAAAGGATGGTCAAAAATAGTTATGACAAAAAGGTGAAATATCGTGCATTTGACGTGGGAGACTAGCTACTAAGGAAAATCACTGACAATACAAAAGCACTTAATGCTGGAAAGTTCGGAGCAAATTGGGAAGGTCCATACGAAGTCGCTGAAGTAATTGGGAAGGGTGCATAAAGTTTCGCAGAGTTAGCGACGCTGAGTTAATTCGCAAGCCTTGGAATTCAACTCATTTGAGAATGTACTATGTTTAAATTTCAGTATATTAGAATTAGATTCTTCTTTTGGTCAATGTATCACACGTTTTTCCTAATAATAGGAAAGTTTCTTAATATAGAGTACCTTTTCTAAAAATACTTCACTGTCAAAAAGAAGAAAGGACGTGGTTCCACATCGAGAAAAAAACTTCATATTTTGTGATAAATAAAGAGTAAAATCAAACTCGAGAGTTGTGTCAAGACATGGGCACTATGCAAAAAGATAGGCATAGTGCCAATGTCTTGATGGATTTTTACCTTCAAAATGGTCAGTCATTGAAGTAATTAATTTCTAATTTTGCAAGAGTTATAGTTCAATTCATTTGAAGAGATTTTATGCTCAAACTCAATATATTAAAGCTTAGAGTTTAAATTTCGGCAATATAGCCTTCACTTTGCCTATGAAATAGGAAGGTATTTTTAAGATTTATGTCGTAATTGACCTCCAGAGTAATGAGAGTCTCTTTTAAATTATATGTCAAAAGTGAATAGGCATAGCCCCACACCGGAGAAAATGTTTCGTGCTTTGTTATAAATAAAGACTAAGGTCAAAGTCAGAAGTTATGGTAAGGCATGGGCATCGCTCAAAGAATATGAGCGATGCCAATGTCTTGCCGAGCTTTTTAACTTATGAAATAGTCAATCGCTAAAGCAATTGGACAAGGAGCATACAAAGCCCACAAAGTTTAAATTCAGTATGTTGTGCTCGGAATTTAAATTTCAATAGCATGACCTTCACTTCCCCTAAATAATAGGAAACATTGTTAAGATCTGTGTTAGGATTGGTCTAATTAATATCAAATAAATTAAATGAAAATTTCTATAAGATAGTTATTAGGCTAGATATATTGTCTAGAGCAAAATATTAGGTGTTGAAAAAGTTACAACAAGAATGCATTCAAGTACTGGAAATAAGGATGTTATGATAGATGATAAGAATAACTAGAGGAGATAAAATTTGTAATGAACAAGTAAAGAGAAAATTAGGAATAGTGCCTATTATTGATAAAATTGAAAAGAGTAGACTTAGGTGGTAAGTCATATACAATGGAAAGATGCACCAGTTCGAAGAGGAAGGGTTATTTACTTAGAAGGTAAACGACAAGCCGACCAAAACTTTCATTAGATGGTGTAATTAAAATTAAATACTAGAGGATAAATGGTATATAATAGGATAAAATAGAAAAAAGAGAATTCATTTAACAGACCCAAATGGGACAAAGACAAAGATGATGATAATGGTCTGGTGCTTCAACTAGTGTTTGAATTAACTTTAAATCAAAATTAATTGATTGAAAATGTTTAAAATAAATAAATAAACTTTAAAATCAATCATGATAATAAATAGAAATAATTATTTTTCCCCTTGTTGTAACTTGGAATTTTCTTGTAGGCACTAATTGTTTGAACAGTTTTTCACCTTGACATCAATCAGGCATCGGGGGAAACTAGTAAAGATGGTTGTTCAAACAGTGTTGTTAGAGTTAAAAAAAAAATTTTGCATGGTTTTACCTGACAACTTGGTTGAAATCAATTATCATGCAAATCAAATGAAGAGATTATTAAAGTTTAGTTCAAAAGATACACAGAATTGTTGGTATCCATGGCATGGGAGGTATTGGAAAGACAACTATTGCCAAGTCAATATACAACAAGCACTTTGAATATTGTAGCTTCCTTGCAGATATTCGCGAAACAACGCAACAGCACAAAGGCCTTGTCTCTTTGCAAAAACAACTTATCGCTAGCAACAATCTTAGAACATGCCCAGACATTCTTGATGTTGACAGTGGAATCGACATTATTAAACAACGATTTCTCAAAAAGAAAGTTCTCATTATTCTTGATGATTTGAAGGACAAGGATCAATTTGATTTGATTGTTGGAAATCCTAATTGGTTTGGCCTGGGATGTAGAATTATAATTACAACTAGAGACAAGCATGCTTTAAATGTGTTCAAGTGGATGTGGAATATGAACCCCCATTTATAAATTCTGATCAATCACTTCAACTTTTCAGGATGCATGCCTTTAGAAGGAAATTTACTCCAGACGACAATAAAGACATCTCTAGTAATGTTGCATCCATTGCTGCCGGGCTTCCTCTAACTTTTGAGGTTATTGGTTCATTTTTGATACATTGAAGAAGTTGAAAAATATACCAGCCGATCAAGTTCAAAAAATAGTTGAGAATAAGTTATGATGAATTAAACTATGAGCAATAATAGATTTTTCTAGATATTGCATGTCTTTTTATAAGGATGGATAAAACATATCCATCTTACATGTGGGATGACTGTGGTTATTATTTAGAGAAGGAAATTAATGTTCTTTGTCTCATGTATCTCATAAAAATAGGAGACGATAATGTACCAAGAATGCATGATCAACTTAGAGATCTCGGTAGGGAGATCGTCCGTCAAGAAAATCTCAAAAATCCTGTAGCACGTAGTAGATTGTGGGATCAAGAGGAAGCACTGGATGTACTGAAAGGATGTAAGGTAATACTCCAGTGAACTAAATTTATGCCCTTATCTTCTTGACCCTCATTCATGTCATCTCATAATACACATACACACACAAGTGATTTTAATGGTAGCATTCACGAGTGCGAATCAGAGAGCTACTTGGTTGACAAATCTGATATTCGATGGGCTTACACAACTCCTAGTTTGGGTTTAAATTGAAAATTTTAGGTACCTCAGTCTGGTTTGTCCTCGGGCTTAGATTTCTAGAAACCAACCAAGACTAATCATGTCATTGTTGCTACTAATACTGCTACGAACTTGAGTCCAACATAATCTTAAATAGACTTGGGTGCTAGACAACCCAGGTCCATTGAGTCCGACTGCAAGTTAAGTTGAGTTCAAAAAAATAACTGATTAGTTTCTTCATTTTTAATTTCAAAATTTGTTTAAGTAATCTATAAGCCATTAATTAATAATTTTTTAAAAGTCACTAAAAGTCGTTTTTTTTCCGTACTCAAAAGATTTAATTAATTTCTATTTTTCATAATTCTTTTTTCTTTAGCATGTCAAAAAATAAGTCCTGGGGGTTGAGGAGATGTCTCCCGACCTTACAACTGAGGAATTCACGAATCTATATAATCTAAGGTATCTTCAAGTAAATGGCATAAAAATTGCTGGAAATTTTAAGCATCGTCTATCACAATTAAGATGGCTTTGTTGGAACGAATGTCCAAGCAAATTTACAGCAACCAATTTCTATACGAGAAATCTAGTCATTCTTGACCTGTCAGATAGTGTCATCACAAAAAATTGGGAAGGTTGGAATCAAATTAAGGTTTGTGGAACATCTCTATCTTCATTTGGTTTCTTGTTTTCCATCATATACGTATATGTTGTAAATTGATGGATATATCTTTTTAACAGGTAACAAATAAGTTAAAAGTTCTGGTGGTGACTAGTAATAGGCATTTAAGCAGGATTCCAAACTTTTCAAGATATGTAAGTTTAGAAATACTGAATCTTCACGGTTGTCGTAATTTTGTCGAAATTGACCCATCCATTGGTAATATGAAAAAGTGCTTATCATTATGCTGACTGCAATAACGAAGCAACCTAATGAAATTTGGATGTTAGAGAAGGTGGAAGTTCTAGATGCCTCATGTTGTATTGTCTTGGAGGGTAACATTCCTAGCTAGTTGTGTTGAGAGATTATCAAATTTAAGATGGAGATTCGAGGGCTTGGGGGACAAAAGTCAATGAACAGATTGTACATAAGGGACTTCGAAACACTGAAAGAGGTTCAAGTGCTTGGAAATCTAAAATCTCTAGAAAGCTTGCACATAGAGGACTGCGATGTGCTGAAAAGGGTTCAAGGGCTTGGAAATCAAAAATCACTGAGAAGTTTGTCTATAATTGATTGCGAGAAAATAGTTACACTTGGTATGCTTGAATGTATATTGGGCAGTCTGGTTGAATTATCTATTAAAGGTTGTCCGTCATTGGAAATATTGCTGGATGTGTCAAATTTGAAAATTTTGTTGGAATTAAAGCTTAAGAATTGAGATATGCTGATGGAGATTCAAGGGCTTGGGGGACAAGAGTCATTGAAAAGATTGTACATATATATGTGTGTGCCATACCCTGAAAGAGGTTCAAGTGCATGGAAATCTAAAATCTCTAGAAAGTTTGCACATAGAGGAATGTGGTATGCTGAAGAGGGTTCAATGGCTTGGAAATCTAAAATCACTGGTAGGCTTGTCTATAATTCGGTGCGAGAAAATAATTACACTTGATTTGCTTGAACGTTCGGCATCTCTACCATCCTTGGAGATGAGTGAGTACAAGAATCTTGAAAATAAACCATCTGGGTCAAACTTAAACAAGTTAAAGACATTAGATGTTTTGAAATGCAGGAAACTAAAGAAGATCCAGGGACTAGATAGATTGGAGTCAATGGAATCAAACTTGAAAATGTTGAGACGCTTACAACTTAATGAATGCACAAGGTTATGCGAGATTGAAGGTCTTGAGGCTTTGGAAGCTAGCTTGAAGGAACTTGATGTCAGAGAATGCACATCACTGGAACAAGTACCCCATCTGCCAAACACAAAAATTCAAAGACAAAACTCAGGTATGGTTGGATTTGTTTCAAATAGTGGTTTGGATGACAATAAAATTTCTAGTAAGAGGGATCTTCCCTGGTCTAATCATTTCTTTCTATTTATCAATTCAGGTAATTATTATTGTACAATTTCTTAAATTTTCATTTTGCTCTATGGAGGATCTCCAAAACCAAAGAGGAAATGGTCTCACGAGAACAGTCAAAATATTTGCTTTATGGAAGATCTCCAAAACGAGCATTGGTTATTAGAAATATGGTAATTCTCTTTTAACTCTGTTTTGTACATCAGTTTCTTAGAATCCTGTACATCCCACACACAACTATAGAATTCTAATCTAATCTTTATTAAGTGACATATTATTGATTCTTGGGAGCAAAAACTTTCAAATGTAGGTTAGACTTGTTTTCTTTTCACTGTTCGGAGGACAATGCTTAATAATGGCCTTGAATTCATTTTATGCACGTTGTCGCATAGTTTCTTGAACTATACATATCACATCATTGTTATCTCATCATTTTTCTTTCTTATTATTTTTATTTTAATATCTGCAGAAAGTTTCATTGAAATTTTCCATGTATTGATAATAATTATTAATCATTTGAAATCTAAATTAAATTTTAAATGAATATTTGCTTTGGAATATCCTTATTTCGAGTCTAAAACATTCACAGAACAAATTTTAACTACCTTATTCACACAACAACCTTCTAGAGAGCACTGGTCTTAACAAAACAGAGAGGGCTTCTACAATTTTTCTTGAGATATTGAGAATATGTGTTGGTGGCCCCAAATCCTATAGATATTTTTATTTTTATTTCTTTGTGAAAAAATGGAGGCATTCTGCATTTTCGGTGGGTCTCATTAGTAAGGTTGTGTTATTTATTTATTTGGAAGATAACTCATGATTCTTTCTTTGAATCTGTAATAACACTTCTTTTTTTATTTGTCCTTGAACCTTCAATTTTCTACTTTAGATGGTAGAGAAGATACCACTAAGGTACAATTATAAAGCATTTGGACACACTGTTTTTCTTGTTCAACTAATTTCAAGTTGTTTCCTTGTTGCTATTTATATTTTTCTATTGCAAGTTGTTCTAAGTGATTGTGTTTGATTAGTAGTAATTATATTATGTAATTAAATTAAATTTAAGTAATTGAGGTTAATACATGATATACTATTTACTTGGTTTAGTTTCTACATTCATTTATGTAGCTACTCTAAGATATGTCAGATAAAAATTGAGTTGAAATCTACAGGTTGAGAATGAAGCTACAAGAGAAGAATTATGGAAGTAGATGTGCCTAGAAGATAATTGTTTTTTTCTTTTCTTTTTTTTCCTTTATCCTTCTTAGCTTGTTATTGTTTGACATAAGTTATGGACTAGTTCTCAAATGATTATGGCAGGAATAATTTATGAAGTTTGTGATAAATTGAAGTAGAAAAAATACTTGGGCTTTGATGTGTCAATCATGATTGATTAAAATCCTACAAGTTAATATATTTTCGCACCATGTTCACTCCTTTGAAATTTAGATGTCAGAGAAGCTGGAAGTGATGGATGCCTCATTTATGTGACGCATTGGAAAGATTGCCGAATCTTTCAAATTTAAAGAAAATTGTTTGGTCTTATAATGGGCAAATTTAAAGCATTGGATTGTTTAAAAGATTACAACAGTGAAGAAAATTGTTTGGTATTTTCTTCACTGTTGTAATGTTATTGGTTCTGTTTTCTATGCAGCCAAACGTGGGTGGTGAGCAGAAAAACTCAATATTGCCCTTGATTACAACAATATATGGATAGGTGTGTGGATCAACTCCAATAAAGAAAACATGGTTAAGGAGAGATTATATGTAACAACATAATAATTAGACATCGTTTGCCTTGTGTGATTTCACAAATTAGATCAAATATATGGAATTGACATCAATTATTGGAGACACAATAATTGAATCTTTTAGAATAGATTTTAATATTTTTGAATTGGTCTTGATGTCTTAATTTTCAATATCTCAAATTTCAAGCTTTACTCTTTGTAATTTATAATTATAATTTTACTATATTTGATTTTTAGTTCATCGGTAGTTTTTCTAAATTTTTAATTACTTTTATCTTATGTTTAAGTTTAAATGAAATCATGAATACTAAATTATGAATTTACATTATAATTAATTAATTCTTTTCAAATTCAAGTTACACAACCTCGTGCACAAAAATTACATTATAACTTGAAACAATTTCTCCCAAAAACTATACATACCATAAAATTAAATAAAATATTATTATTTCTTTTCATTTAAAAAATGACTATTTTTCTCATTTAGCAAAAAAAACTAATTATTTAATAATTAAATTTATAAAAAGAAAAAAAAACAACCAATTGAAATTTTAACATATTTAAATAGTTAAACAAGAAATTGGGTTACAAACCAATTTTTTCTTAGAATTATAATTACAAAATTTAATTTCTATTTTAATATTCTGCGTGTTTGAGAGAGAAGAGAGAGAGAGAGAAAGAGAGCTCAAAAAGAGACAGCTCTCAGATAGAGAGAGAGAGAGAGGGTAAAAACAAAATTACAGATTTACTTTATATCACTTGTATCAAAAAGTTGTCTGAGGGATATTTGCACATTTAAAAAAAAAAAAAATAGGAGTCAATGTACTACTGAAAGTATACATTAGGAGTGTTTTTTGCACCTAACTCTTATAAAATATGTGCATTTTAGACGTGGGATGATTGCGACTATCGTCAACGAAATTAATGTCTTTATTTTTTTTTAATACGACTAACTCCGAAACCTATGCACTCAAAGAGAATCAAACCTTAAACCCGATACTTTTTGAAACACCACCAAGTAACTTACCATTTGAGCCAACCCTCAGAATTGAAATTAATGTCTTTTGGCTAATGACTCTGGGAGATGGTAATGGACTGAGGAGGCATGATCAACTTAGCTTTGCTCCAATCAAATAACTAGCTTAACAACAATGTTATACATCCCAGCTTTGTAAATTGTATCCAAAAACTAGGTAAACCACAATTATTATCCAAATATGGGACCTACTCTATTCAATCGTGTTTTCCAATAATTAATATAGAGAATCATTAAGTACTGTGTTCTAAGAACTGAAATACTTTTGAGATGTATGAATTAAAAAGCAAACTAATCAAGGCCTCAATCGAAGCGGTATACTTTAATCGGTGTTATTTATTCAACAATTTTGCAGTAATCCAGGGTAAATATATTCTCATTAATTTCCAAGATTTCGTACAAAGGGATATGCCTAGGAAGAAATGTATTTATATAATTTCATCTGAAATGTATCTATATTTTGGCCCAATACCGAAATTTTTTAAGACTATAGATGGTATGTATTTGTGCATATATTATTTACTGTATTTAGTTTGTTGAAAGAAACAATAAACAAAAAAATGAAATGCATATTTGCACTGTTAAAAAAATGCATTTGTGTAACTGTGGAGGAAAAATATCCTTCCAATGAAGAGGTGACACGTGTGATACCCAACAAGGCAATGACTTGGCAACCACCCCACTCCAGCAAATTCATGCCACATCCAAAAAGACAAAGTTAACAACAAATTATGTAATCAAATGAAATCACAACAATTGAGGAGAGAATTATGCATTCACCCTCTAATTGTGGAAGAAATCACGGAACTATTGTAACCAAGAAATGAATATAAAAGAAGAAAAAAACACTTGGTAGGTACCATTATAGTTAAGCTTCCGCGAGTTAGTCTTGATAGTTTGTGACGAAGTCGAGGGTGAGTAATGGTAATTTGCAATGGTTATTCGGGTCATGACGATCGGGCAATCATGACACCCACAACCCGGAGTTTGAATTCAGATCAGAGGAGTTCCGGTGGTCAAAATTTTGGGGCGTGACAATAATCTTCACCAATTAATCTACATGTCTCTGTGTGTGTACATACTGATGCAGAGAACCATGTTCTGTAAAAGCGGCGACTTAGGCCATCAGTAGTGGGGCTCTTTAGATGGACTCTTTAAAATTTAATTGGAGAGAACCACATTAGCATTTTGGCTCATTCCAATTGTAGAGATTCTAGTCCTCTAGTATGATATCTCTCTATATTATTATTTTAATTTTTTTTATAAAAATAATTTTATACAAAAATTTAAAACTTAGTTATTTCAATTGTTTGTGATGAATAAAATATTATTTTTTAATTATTTTTGCTTCTAATATATTTATTGATAAATAAAAAGACATTACATATTTTTTCGCACGAATAAAGAAATGAAATAAAAATACATTATATATTTTTTGCACAAATAAAGAAATAAAATAAAAATACATTACATATTTTCTCACAAATAAATAAAATAAAATAAAATAACATTACATATCACCATCCTCTTGATCTAATTCTATTATTTTAAATATTTTCTTCTCACAAAATAATTATGTTACATTATTAACTAATTTTATAATTCGATATATATAATAATATTTAAAACAATTGATTTCAATATAATTCTAATTTGAATAGAGAAAGATAAAGACAAAAAAAAAAAAAAAAAGAGAAAGCTGAGAGAAAGAGAGAGAAGAGAAATTAAATAAACCAAAAAAAAAAAAAAAAAACAAATGGAGTCCGCATCTACTCTTTACATGAGTCCTATATGTAAAGAGCCTGCAAACAAAAAACACGTGAGACCCACATTTGAGAGAGCTTCATAACATCTCAAAATAATCTCTACATTTATTGTACAGAGCTCTACAACAGATGCCCTTAGCATTATCAAAAAAAAAAAAAAAAAAACAGATGCCCTTAGAATATATAGCTTTGAAATGCAATAATTGTGTCCTCATTTGACATTTTAGCGCCAAAATGTAAATGCTATAAGAGAGAGACTTCTTTTTTGAACGAGATGGTGACTAGGCTTTTAAGCCTTTTATTAGCACATAAATTAACAACAGAAGGTGCAAAGAAACTTCTACCCAACAATACTAAGGGCTCGTTTGGATTGATGGAATTGGAAAGAAAAGAAAAAAAAAGAATGGGACAGATAGTAGTTTTTGTGTTTGAATTGTCATTAGTAAGAGAAAAGAAATGATTAGAAGTGAAAAGAAATCATTATTTATACCTTCATAAGAAAGTTTGTACCAAAAGACTATGATAACATCTTAGATAAATTATATCCACCGGAATATTCCCTCACTTTGAGGATAAACTGGTTTGCAAAGATACATTGGGGTTAATAACATGAGAGTGGTATCAACACTCTCCCACACAATGAAACTCATGCGAGTCGCACCCGTGACTTCTAACTCTAGTACTACTTATCAGATCTTAAGTCACCCTCGAATCTAAAATTAATTGGTGTTAAGGAAGGAAAAATTTTAATCTTTTACAGACTAATACACATTTTGTTAAGAGTGCCACGTGAACATAAGAGTAATATTGAATAACAATGTATGAATAAAGCACATGCATTTTATATGTCAGATAAGAAAATTAACGTCATTGACTGATGTCTCATGTAAAAATGGAAAATGATAATATAAGGATGGATGATCAACTTAGCTTCGCTCCAATCAAATAACAATGTAATACATGCAAGCTTTGTAGGTCGTATCCACAAACTAGCTAAACCACAATTATAAGTTTATAACACAAATATGGACCCTTCATTCAATTGTTATGTTCAGTTTGAAAGTATCTTTTTCCAACAATTAGTATTGAGAATCATTATAGGATTATGTTTTGTTGAAATATATTAACCTCTCTCACTGTATATTACCCATTCATTAATATAATTCAGAGATAATTCAGTCTCTTTTTCTCTTATTTTAACAGTTTCAGAACTAAAATACTTTTGAGAGGTAGGAATCATTCCATAACAAGCAAACTAGTCCATGCCTCAATCCAAGCGATATAATTTAATTAGTAATTTATTCAACAATTTTGCAAAAAATTTCTAGTAATCCTGAGTAAATATATTCTCATTGTTAAGAATTGTGGCTCATATTCCTATTATAATTGGGTGTTTATATTAGAGTTGTAATTTATTGGGTAATTTCTTATTAGGCATGTCTTAGGGTTTCAAGTAAATTATAATCATTCTGCAATAAGAAATGGGTTTGGAGACTATAAATAAAGCTATAGTTAAAGGAAAAAAGAGGTAGAGAAGAAAGATGTAAGGGTTGGTGAGTGCCGTGAGAAGAGGAGAGAATATATGTAATTCCAGAAAAGATATCAAGAGAAAGAGTGTGTGGTAGACATGATTTTCACGTGTTGTATATTCTCTTCTCAGTTATAGTAAATCTCTCTCTCCATGACATAGCCTAATATATTTCCTACTCAATTTCTCTCTAAATCGTTTCCTCCACCCTCAGTTGTCGCCACTGACACCACCACCTCTCTCTCTCTCTTTCTCTCTCGATGCATATATATATCCAATAAAATTGCCTCCACATGTCCTCCACGAAAATGACCAACGCTACCGCCATCTTATTCTCTCACCACAACTGCCTCTCTCTCTCTCTCTCACACACACACACACATGTTCTCCCTCGCCTCCACCAGAACTGAATTCCAACACAACGAGAAGAGGAGGAGCCACAATGACCTTCAGACCACCACCCATAGGTACACCACGATGACCTTCAAACACTCCACCGATTCTCCTCTGCAAATCTATCTGAAGACAATGACTGAGTTTCTCATTCAATCGATACCTTTGGTGACCCTTACTTTTATAAAATGTTTTATTTTGGGCTAATTATAATGATACCCCCTGAGAGAGGAGGCTAAAGCGATGATCTTGCGAAGCAAATGAATCAACTGCTGAAACAGAATAAACAGAATCCACTGCAGCTGCAATTCTTGTTTTGTCAAAAGTTCACATGGATAGGCATTTTCATTTTAGCTATCACTTAAACCCTAAGTCAGATATTCGTCACTAATGGAGTTACTTAGACCCTAAGTCAGGTATTCGTCGTTAATGAAGTTAATTTTGGTGTGAAATGTCATATATGCCCTTAATATTTTAATGCAATGTAACAAAAAATATCAGACATGTAAAAATACACAAATGTCCCTAATAATTACTCCAATACTTAGATGGTACAACTACCTTCTCCCTCCACATTTTCTCTCTCTCTCTCACCAAAGTGACGTATTAAGAGATACATCTCAACGACGCGTGATAGTCACTCTCCGGTTCTGGAACACCTTGGAACTCCATTTTTGATTGATGAAGCTTTGTCAAAGCTCTTGGAAACGTTCATTTGGGTCTTTTTTTTCCTCCATCTTTACCACAAATGGAGCACCAAACGTTCATTGGATTCTTTAATTTATTTATTTGGGTAAAATGCTCTGACCACCCCCCAGGTTTCGGTTTATTATTCACGGAGAATACTAGTGCCTTTGACTGAGGTCAACCTCCCCTAGGTTTAGGAAACTATGCCCTGACACCCCAAATCAGAGATAACCTCCGTTAAAAACTAACGATTCAACTGTTTTTACCAATTTACCCTCTTATATTTAATGATATTGTAATTGAACTTGCTGACATCATGATGGCGTAGAATCTCCTATACGAAATGACATAAATACCCTTGATATTGGGGATGAGTGAGCCTTATACTGTTGTATGAATTAGCTACTCAATAAAGGAAAGTACAACATAAGTCCAATACGACAGGCTACTCCCTTATATTTATATACTCTATATATGTATATATGTATATATATAGATATACAGTATATAAATAAATATATATACAGATAC
Organism: Cornus controversa; assembly: GCA_026545225.1. Lineage (NCBI taxonomy): Eukaryota > Viridiplantae > Streptophyta > Magnoliopsida > Cornales > Cornaceae > Cornus > Cornus controversa. The sequence goes on along the minus strand of CM048845.1, from coordinate 33,439,418 downwards.
ATATATACAGTATATAAATATAAATATACAATATATAAATAAATATACATATATACATTATATATATACTATATATATATAGTATATAAATATATAAATATAGATACAGTATATAAATATATATATATATATATATATATATACAGTAGATAAATATATATATATTGTTATTTATATATACTATTATATATAGATATATATACTGTATAGATATATAATAGTATAAATATATAATATAACAGTATATAATAGTATAAATATATAATATAATAGTGTATATATATATATATATATATATATATGTATGTATACTTACTATTATCACACATACACACACACATATTATACTTCTATATTTAGTATGTATATCAATATATCAGTTAGAGAGGGAGAGAGTAAAATTGAGGGTATAAATGTCCAATTAATATAGTGTAAAATTGTACATTCAAATAGAAATGGTAATTTTGGCATTTTAACTTTTCAAGTTAGTTGACTTGACGGTCAACTAACATTTGAGGTGTCAGGGCATAGTTTTTCAAACTTGGGGGAGGTTGACCTCAGTCAAAGGCATTAGCATTCTCCGTGGGTAATAAACCTAAACCTGGGAGTGGTTAGAGCATTTTACCCTATTTATTTTCATCTATTTGGAAACAAGTTACCGAGTCCTCTCTCGTTTATTTGAACCATAGAGAAAAGACTTGCTTTGGTGTCTGTATTCTTTAAGACTGTACCTCTCTCAAATTCTTTCCCAGTGTCGTCAAATATACATATATATACACACATTTATATATGTATGCTTATAGAGGAGATTAATATGATGAATCAAGCGCGAGTGTTGATCATCAATTTTATGTGATCAGTATCTCCTTACTGCTAACCGCTTGCGCACCTTGTGCTAAACTAAAATTCACCATTTTAAAACTTTCTGTTAACGGAAGTAGAATATGTATGGAAGTTTACGGTAGAATTCTTTTACTTCTAAAATGAATTCTAATCACCTAAAGCAACCACTAAAGCACAATTTAATCTACTAAAAAGTAGCCGACATTAAATTATGAGGCTTTCAGCCTTTCATTAATAAAACCCCTGCTTAAATTTCTTCAAAAACAAAAAAAAAAAAAACTATTATAGATCTATCCATTAAGCATGGCTTATACTTTATAACATTTAATAATATTCAAGGATCAACAAAATCAATAACATAATTTGTTTGACATCAACGGCTAGTTTGGCACCAAGAGCTGTTGCATAGCATAATTCTAGTGGGCATTTTTGTCACTTAAAATGAGTTCTATCGGGATAATTAAGTAATTTTAAATACAAGACATGTCTTTCTGCAAGTCCAGAGAGAGTCAAAGACTCAAAGGCTATTCAAGTCATTTTTCATGGTTTAAGACCTCTCAGACGATAGGAGGTGTTTGTTTAAGACGAAGCAAACAAATGAGATGTAAGTGATAGCTAAAATGAAAATGTCTATCCATATGCACTTTTGGCAAACTTCAGGAGGTGTTAATGTAATTAACCCTTTTATTTTTATTTCTTTATTAAAATGGGACATTTTGCATTTTTTGTTGATCTCAGTAGTATCATCATCTCAAATAGCTACTTTTGATTATTCATCTAAATCAAAATTTTCCAAAATTTGGTAGCAGAATCTTTTAATATGTTAAAAGTTTGTTCTAGCTTTCTTAAATTTCATCAATTTTTCATTCTTTGTCTAAATGTTTAACTTCTGGTAATTTAATATATATGGTGACAGCCATTTTTTTTTTACTTTTCCTCTACTTCCCAAGTTTTCAGTTAAAAATTTTCTCTAAAGATTCATGTTGAAGAATTGGAAATCAACCTCTCTATTTTCAGTATATTTAGGACACTTAAAGGATAAATTGCAACCATTAAAGAAATTATTGCTTATTCTCTCTTTTTAATTTGAGGTCAGACAATCAATGTAAATACCTCTTATGTTGTGGAGGTAAAACTGCATACATCTTATTGTCAAGATCCTACAGTCTCATGTACTAGACTATGGATTTACAATAGCTAAAAGACCTAATTTATTTATTTTTATTTAATTAAAGAAGAACCATCACAGATCCTGTATATTTCTAAATATATGCAAGTTCTAATTTACAATTATATTTGTTGTATCGATGGTTTATGCAGAAGTTACAATTATAAATCATGTAAATTCATGACTTTCAGTTACTTGTGGAAGCTCCATAACATGGTAAACGGGGTTATGAAAGATGCACATGCATCTAGTGGTAGAAAACAAGGATGTCAACAATTATAGTGGTGCTTAGCAAAATAGACATGGTAAAAGATAAATGTAAGGTCAAACAAGGTTTGTGTGTTGTCTTTTGAATCGTAAGATGCGTTTTGACATTACATAATTACTGAAATTTTGCTGAACTGGGTTATTTTTGTTTCGTTTGGTGCGTTTCAACTTATTGTGTTTGATTATTAATTTTTCTCTAATTTAATTAAAGTAATTGAGGTTGAGGCATGATATACTATTTATTTAGTTTAGTTTCCCCCTTTATTTATATAGGTACTCGAGATATGTCAGAAAAATATTGAGTTGAAGTCTACAGGAGGCAAGTGGATTTGAGAATGAAGCTAACACAAACAAATTTATGGAAGCAAGGGCAATTTTCATTATGGCAGCGGATGTAACAGAAAATAAATCTTTTTTTCTTTTTCTTTTTCTTTTTCTTTTCCTTGGCTTGTTATTGTGGACATAAATTATGGACCAGTTGTCAAAGTATTGTGGCAAGAACAATTTATGAAGTTTGTAATAAATTGTACAAAAAACTTGTGGTTTAGTGTGTCATCAGCCTTTCTTTTTGCACTTCTTATGGTGTTTTAGTGTGTTTTTAGTTGGTTATTATAAGTCTTTTTGGTTCAGTTTTCTGTTTTTAAAGAACTAAATCATAAATTGTACAAAAAAAAAGTTGTTTGGTTGCAATTTTCTAAAAACTCAGTTTAAGAAAAACTTATCTTCAAAAAAACTTTCTATACAGGACTCTGAAAATTATTTTTTAGTTTCTGAATTCTTGATTGATAATTGTTTTCATAAAATTGAACGAAATAGATCATAATTTTCTTTATTTCTGCATTTACTATTTTTTAATTGGTCTTATGTAATGGTGCATGATTAATTCAATATCACTAATGAAAGAATCATGTCTTATTTAATCTCTCTTCATGTATATGGCTACATGCATCTAAAATTTTCTATTTGTTTTATTCACTTCGTGATGCATCATTATCATTTTGTGAGAAAAATCGAGATAAAGGTCATACACTACCATAGAAAAAGTAGACTTAAGTGGTATACTCATTCCATCTCATAAATTCAAAGATGCAAATGTAAGAAGATTTAGAGTTATTTGGCTAGAAAGTAAGCAATAAAAAAGTGGACCACAACTTATATGGGATAAAATAATTAAAGATAAATTACTCTAATTTATCTTAAAATTTGACTTAAATAATTTCAAATTAAAGTTTTGACAAAATTACTTTAACACTCCTATCAGACTTGTCAGACTAACAATTCGTTTACCAAAACACATTTAATATATAATCACACAAATACTTTTAAGTTATAATATTTTTGTGCAAAAATAATTTCAATTTTTATCCATCTGACTGAGATTAACATGTTTTATGATATATATATATATATATATATATATATTTCCAACAATGTCACATCATGTATATATATATTTTTTCGAGCCATGCCACATCATCACTATCCCCATCAGGGATAATTTTAACATTTAAATTTTTTTTTTTTTGCTAATTGACTTTACTGAAATTAATTATGTATTAACGAAAAAGTTAGTCAGTCGCTAAACCTTGTAAAAAGTTCACCATTACATTTTAAAAATGTAATATGAAGTAAATTTTAAGAGACGGGAATAATTTACCCTTTCTATTAAATCCAAGGATTTCAGACACAGTACATGGTATCAGTTGCATTGATTCTGGCCTTAGGTTGTCCATAGTCATCTATCGGAATACCTCGCTTGGCGACTCTCTCTGTTCGATCTCGCAGTAATTGCAAGCCCTAATCGCAATCGTCGTTCGTCTTGTTTGATTTCGCACGACTCTGCTTTGCAATTTCGCACGATCGTCTCTCTGTGTTCGCAAATCAGTTGAGTTGTACATCTCTGTTCGAAATCGCACCAGTTCGCGGTCTTTCTCCCTCTCTGCGACGTCTATCTGCAGTGGTCTCTCTCTGGGCGTTCTCTCTCTGTGTCCTCTCTCTCCGGCTCGTTCACTCTCTCTCCCTAGTGCATCACTTTTTCAGACGATAAGATACACGAGTCGGTCCTTTGAGTGCAAGAGGGTATCCATTGCCAGAAAGAAGGTGCCTTTTTCGTCTTAATATCAGGTACTTCTAAGCCCTAATTTTGCTTCTTCTTTTCCCAGCCCAGAACTATGGTGTTCATCAAATAAATTGACAACCATAGCCATACGTTTAGATCCCAATACAACCTCCTTCGAAACCCTAAGGGTCAGTTTGGTAGGAAAGAAACAGAAGGAAAAGAAAAGAAAGGTTTTGGAGGGTTATGGTTTTGTGTGTTTGGTATGAAATTTTTAAAGGAAATAGAATGATTTGAAGGAAAGAAAATGGAAGGATTTGGAGAGATAAATTAAGGGTGAATAGTAGCCTTTATTATCCTTCCAAAAATGGGAAGAAATGGAAGGAAAGGGAAGAAAATGTTACCTTTTTTAATAAAACTTTATTAATACCAACTTTGCCCTTGTTTTGATAAAAGTTAAAATTTATTTTTTTAAATATAAAAGGGTGTAATGATAAAAAATTTAAATTGTTTCATTTCCTTTCTTTTCTCAAACATGTTAACTATCCTTTCCTTTATTTTCTTTTACTAATCAATTAAACACGATAAAAATTTAACATTATCCTTCTCTATCTTTTTTTTTTCTTTTCTCTCATGAATAATATTATCCTTTCTTTTTTTTTTCCACCCTACCAAACATAGCCTAAAACTCGAACTTTAGCACAAGTCGGGCGTCCACGTCGCCCTCCAACGCCTAATCGCAATCAATTACTCTATCTATATCTCTGATCTCGGCGTTGAACCCAATTCGACTCTGTAAAGGTGGAACGTTATGCTAAAAGGAGTGACTAACACTTGGGTGGACCAGGATGAATATGCTGAAATGAAACAGTTGTATTGAAGAAACGATCTGAGCAAATGATGGAAGAGAGAGAAAGTATTTAAAACTAGATTTAAGGTGTATAGAAGAAAGAGCTGAGGGAGAGATGGGAGAGAGAGAAAACAAGTATGCCTCAGAGAGCGAGGGGGTCAGAGTTGACTAACTGCCTTCACACCATGGGATATTTATAGACCTTAGGTATGAGCCTTTGACAACAGTCATCCTATGTGGCACGAGCTCATCATGCTACATGTCCCTTCCTTTGTCATACTTGGTTGAAGCCATGAATATTTCTTATATGATCGCAGGTAAGCATTATGATACTATTCTATTTAAAGCATAATACATAATACCTCTCGCGAGTCACATAGTTATGCTTTAAACCTCAACGAGCCTCTCTCTCAATCCTCCATTCCACACTCAACCCATCTTCCCGGCTGGAGTTATGACGCCATATGTTCCGTTATGACACCATAACCACCTGGGTCATATCACAGTGTGCCTCTGTGCCAGAAATGACCCGCGGGTCCCTATGGCTTCATACAAGCTCCATCCCATCAAGACTAAAAATAACGTCGCGACAAGTTACTTTCCATATTGAGGAGCTAGTAATCCTCCATACGGTCCCTGCTTATGAGAGCCATCACTCGGGGTCATGAGCTCAGAGCTACATGATCTCCTATTCCTCCATGATTTCTCACAGCCCTGGGGTATGCCAAAGTGTTAATCCAAAACATACCCGAGAGGGAAAGTTGCCCCCCAATCATCCCCCGTCCTTCGTGGGTTAAAGTCACCCGCGACCGCTTCGTGAATTGGAGCACCCACGACCGCTATACAATCCTTGAAGCCAACTCACTTGCTGCCTACTCCAGTTCATCCATCACCTGCAGCAGGGATATGTAAAAGATCCATTCGCGACCCATCGGTCGCAAGTAAGGTACACTCGCGACCCGTGGCTCGCGGGGTGGGTCCGCTAGTAGCCCGTGAGTCGCGGGAAAGATCCGTCTGCTTAGGGATAAAGGCCTATTTTCCTTCGAGTTTTCATGACACTTTTTATACTTGCCTTTTTATGTATTTTTCTTTGATATACACCTCTTTACAGACTCTAACACTACACTTCCCTCTCTTCGGAGGTATGCAAGCCCCCGTGCCATCAAAGAACAGATTAGGCTTCCTCAATACGAAGCCTCCGCCGAATTACGTTGCCGGGCTGGGCCGTGGTGCTACTGAGTTCACCAACTGGTCTGATATCGGTCCAGCTCGTGTTGCCCCTTACCTCCCCGATCGGTCCGCCCCCACAATTGGTGGTGCAGGAGTGTCGGGGCTTGGTCGCGGGATGGGTAAAGGGCTTGGTGAGGAAGAAGAGGAGGAGGAAGCTGACGTTAAGGGTATGATGAGAATCAGATGTTTGAGGGGAATGATGATGGGTTGTTTGCATCAGCGGAGTATGACAAGGAAGCTGATGCAGTGTGGGAGGCGATTGATAAGCGGATGGATTCTTGGTGGGAGGCGAGGCTGAAGCAAGAGATTGAGAAGTAACGGGCGTCTAACCCGAAGATCACTGAACTGTTTGCAGATTTGAAGAGGAAGCTCTATACACTGTCAGCACAGGAGTGGGATAATATTCCGGGAATTGAAGATTATTCATTGAGGAATAAGAAAAAGAGGTTTGAGAGTTTTGTGGCCGTGCCTGATACAGTTCTTTAGAGATCAAGGCAGGAGCAAGAGCATGTTACTGCATTGGATCTGAAGAGTAGGGCTACTGGAGTGACGCAGAACGGAAGTATAAGGGGTTACCAGCGTAAACCCTAAGAACACAGAAACTGGAATCCACCAGCACAATTAATTGTAAACCAAAGTAAAACTTTATTGATAAATTCATTGCCTTTGCCCTATGGCAGTACATGTATTTATAATAGAGAAATCATAATCCTAATAGGACTAGGAAACCTAAAAATAAAGGAAACTTGTAGAAATTCTAATCCTAACAGGAAAAGAAAATCTATTTCCAAAGGAAACGAAAAAAGGAAAGAAAACACTAAAACAATAAAGGAAACTTATTATAATAGTTATTCTGACAACCGAGCGAAAAGTTATGCCCGTTTCTTCGGACCAACTCGTTTTGCCAATTTTCGGTCAATCTCTTCTTCAAACTCCAAAGCCAATTGTCCTACATCAGTCTTTCCCACCTGCGAAGAACTCGACCTCGAGTTGTAATCCGGATAAAGCGGAACATCATCACTAAACTCATAAAGGTCAGCTACATTGAAAGTACGAGATATGTTCATATCAGCAGGCAAGTCAATCACATAGGCGTTGTCATTGATCTTCTTGATCACCTTGTACGGCCCATACTTCCTTGGCTTCAACTTGTTATAGGAACCAACTGGGAACCTTTCCTTACGCAGAAACACCATAACCTGATCACCCTCAGTGAACAATTTCTCACGTCTCTTCACATCTGCTGCAGCTTTATACTTCGCATTCTTCTCCTCTAATCGCGCCTTTACTTCAGCCTGAACATCGCGAACTTGCTCAGCCAGGTTCTCAGCAGCAATACTTGTTCCAGTGACCTTGGGAAGACGTGCCAGGTCTAACGCATGCTTAGGAGGCTGTCGATACACTAAAGCAAAAGGAAATTTACCAGTAGCAGTGTGAACTGCATTGTTATACGCAAATTCAGCTTGTGCCAGAACTAAATCCCACTGTTTAGGCTTGTCACCACAAATGCATCGAATTAAATTCCCCAGTGTTCGATTCAGATTCTCAGTCTGCCCGTCGGTCTGCGGGTGCGCAGTGCTACTGAACTTTAGAGTAGTATCCATCCGCCGCCACAACGTAACCCAAAAATGGCTAAGAAATTTTGAATCCCTATCAGAGGTTATAGACTGAGGAACTCCATATAAACGGACCACCTCACGAAAGAACAGTTGAGCCACATGTGACGCATCAGATGTCTTCCGACAAGGGATAAAATGTCCCATCTTGGAGAACCTGTCAACCACAACAAACACAGAGTCTACTCCACGCTGAGTTCGTGGAAGACCCAAAATAAAGTCCATCGACAAATCCTCCCATATGGCATTCGGTACAGGTAGAGGCATGTAAAGACCTGTATTCTGAGCCTGCCCCTTAGAAGTCTGACAAACATAACACTTGCGAACAAGGTTACCCACGTCGCGTTTCAACTGAGGCCAGTAATACCGCTCGGCTATCCCACTGATAGTCTTGTCACGCCCTAAGTGACCACTCAAACCTCCACCATGTAACTCTCGAATCAGCTTCTCCCTCAAAGAGCTCCGAGGAATACATAACTGATTACCATGGAACAAGTACCCTTCGACCAAATGGAATTCTCCCTCTGTCTGTCTAAGACCACATTTTTCCCATACCTCAGCGAAATCTTCATCCTCAGAATACAACTCTTTCAAGAACTCAAACCCAATAATCTCTTGCTGCATAGTGATCAGTAAACTCGCGCGTCGACTTAATGCATCTGCCACCTTATTCAGAATCCCAGATTTGTGTTTCAGCACGTAAGGAAACTTCTGCATATAGGTCGCCCACCGAGCATGCATATTACTTAGACTCCTCTGACTGTTTAGATACTTCAAAGCTTGGTGATCAGTGTAAAGAATAAATTCTCGTTGAATCAGATGGTGCTCCCAATGCTTCAGAGCACGGACAATAGCATAAAATTCTTGGTCATAGGTACTCCACTTTCGGCGTGCATCACTAAGTTTCTCACTGAAAAACGCCACTGGTCTCTTCTCTTGTGACAGAACTGCTCTAATCCCAATTCCACTAGCATCACACTCCACCTCGAATAGTTTCTCAAAACTGGGTAAAGCCAAAACAGGAGTAGTGCACAGTTTTTCTTTAATGACTGCAAAAGCTGTGTCGGCATCTTCACCCCACTGAAACTTACCCTTCTTTAAGCACTCTGTAATAGGAGCCACAATACTGCTGAAGTCTCTAATAAATCGACGATAAAACGTCGCCAACCCATGGAAACTCCTCACCTCTCCTACTGTCTTTGGTGTAGGCCAATCACGAATGGTTCTCACCTTTTCATCATCAACCATTATTCCCTCCGAACTGACCACATACCCAAGGAATAACAATCTTTTTGTCAGCCAACTGCATTTTTTAAAGTTGATAAACAGTTTATTTTCGGACAACACCTCTAACACAGCCCGTAGATGCTCCATATGATCTTTCTCACTCTGACTGTAAATCAGTATGTCATCAAAATAGACGACTACATATTTTCCAATGAAAGGTCGCAATACCTGGTTCATAAGCCGCATAAAAGTACTAGGCGCGTTGGACAATCCAAAAGGCATAACCAACCACTCGTAGAGTCCATCCTTTGTTTTGAAAGCCGTCTTCCATTCGTCACCAGGTTTGACCCGAATTTGATGGTATCCACTTCGCAGGTCGATCTTTGAGAACAACTTCGAACCCTCCAACATATCTAGCATGTCATCCAATCTCGGGATTGGAAAGCTGTATCTGACAGTTATCTTGTTGATCGCGCGACTATCAACACACATCCTCCAACTGCCATCTTTCTTTGGGACTAGTAACGCGGGAACTGCGCAATGACTCATGCTCTCTCGAATGAACCCCTTCTGCAACAATTCTTCCACTTTAGCCTGTAAAATCTGATTCTCCTTGGGACTCATCCGATAGTGTGGCAAATTTGGTAAGCTTGCTCCCGGAACTAAATCAATATGGTGCTGAATATCTCTCAACGGTGGAAGATTATTTGGTAACTCTTCAAACACTAACTCATTGAATTCAGTCAACAAGGACTGCACCTCCTCGGGTAACACAACTCTCTGCTCTTCCTTGCCTTCTATCACTAGAGCTCGCACAACCACAACATGTACCTCCTGTGCCTCCTTAACTTCAGATTCCAACTCAGTTATTGATGTGACTAAAGAGACTAAGGACTGCTCTTCTACTGTGGCTTTAGTTGAGCCACCACCGGAACTCTGCTTCGGAACCATTGCAATCTTCCTGCCATCCCAACTGAAAACACAAACATTGTCGCGCCCCCTGTAGGTGATATCCACATCAAACTGCCATGGTCGTCCCAATAACACGTGACTAGCATCCATGTCGACTACATCGCAGACCACCTCATCTCGGTAATGCTGCCCGATTGAAATAGGAACTTTACACACCTCCGTCACGTTCGCTTTAGGCCCCTTCTGAATCCACCCAATCGCATACGACTTTGGATGTTTTTTTGCCTGCAGCTTCAGGTGTTCCACTAGTTTTCTAAACACAAAATTCTCACAACTTCCACTGTCAACAATTAAATCACAGACTTTGCCCTGGACACTGCAGCAAACCTTAAAAATATTGTTTCTTTGTGAGAAATCCTCCAGCTTCGTTGAACACATGACTCGCTGAATCACAAAGTTGACATGCTCTCCCTGTTCTTCCGCAATTTCTGCACCATCCAGGAATTCGTCAATGCCTACTCCTTCTTCAACATCCTCGTCGTTTTCCCCAATATCCACGAAATTCACTGGTTTTCTGGCTGGACATTCATTCGAACGATGGCCTGGTTGGCCGCACCTGTAGCACTTCAAACTGCCTGTTTTAGCATATGGGTTTGGCGCCATCCGTGGGGCTTCCTTCGTAGCTGCTGCTGTCGGACGCATCCCAGCATGGTTATTACTAGAAGACAAACCCCTTTGAGTTTGATCTGTAGCAGTTTGAGACTGATAATTCTACCCATCGCCTGGTGGAAATCTGCTCTTGTTTGCAACTGCATTGGACGTCCCAGCCGTGTCCTTCTTGTAGTAGGAAAATCGATTGGATGCCTTCTCCATTAACTCTGCTTTCAAGGCCATGTTTTGCGCCTCATCCACTGTCCAAACAACTTGCAGTCCAATTTTGTCTCGAATGGTAGACTTCAATCCTGCTAAGTATCTGGAAACCTGCTGTCCCTCAGTCTCATTCAGGTTGTTACGAACTGACAGCCTGGTCCACTCCTCAGTATAATCCGCAACAGTCCTATTACCCTGCACACAATTCTGGTAATTCTGGAAAATAAATTGCTCATAATCTTGAGGTAAAAACTTGCTCATTAGAAGTTGTTTCATTCTCCTCCAGGTTCGTATAGGAGCCTTGCCTTGTCGTCGCCTATCATTTTGCAACTTCTCCCACCAAACAGCAGCCCCGCTTCTCAACTTATATGCCACCATCTTGACTTGTCGATCCTCCGTAACTTCAGTCATCTCGAAAAACCTCTCAACCTCAGAAATCCAGTCCAGAAATTCTTCAATCTGCAATTTACCATGGAACAGTGGTATGTCTGCGCGTATTCTATAGTCAGGTTGATTTTGGTTTCGATTTTGTTGACGAATCCCTTGGTGACCCGCAACGTCCTCATCAGAGTCTTCATCACTCACATATTCGAACTGCTCGTGTCTCGCCGCTCTAGGCGGATGTCCACCTCCAGGGCGGCCAAGGGCAACTCCCTCGACTCTAACTCTGTTGGCAGGGGCTTGAGCGTTACCAATAGGGATGTCGGGATTAGGCTGCCGCTCCATCAGTTGCTGTAACGTGGCCGTCAACCTCTCCATCGCCTGTCGCTGCTCGTTAATCACTTCCCATATATCTGTATCCCTACGACCAGCGTCGCCAGGGTTAACTCCTCCGTCTTCGTTGTTGACCATCGTACAAGGCAAATCTTTAGGCTCTGATACCACTTGACGCAGAACGGAAGTATAAGGGGTTACCAGCGTAAACCCTAAGAACACAGAAACTGGAATCCACCAGCACAATTAATTGTAAACCAAAGTAAAACTTTATTGATAAATTCATTGCCTTTGCCCTATGGCAGTACATGTATTTATAATAGAGAAATCATAATCCTAACAGGACTAGGAAACCTAAAAATAAAGGAAACTTGTAGAAATTCTAATCCTAACAGGAAAAGAAAATCTATTTCCAAAGGAAACGAAAAAAGGAAAGAAAACATTAAAACAATAAAGGAAACTTGTAGAAATTCTAATCCTAACAGGAAAAGAAAATCTATTTCCAAAGGAAACAAAAAAGGAAAGAAAACACTAAAACAATAAAGGAAACTTATTATAATAGTTATTCTGACAACCGAGCGAAAAGTTATGCCCGTTTCTTCGGACCAACTCGTTTTGCCAATTTTCGGTCAATCTCTTCTTCAAACTCCAAAGCCAATTGTCCTACATCATGGAGGAACGGAGACACCATGGTATCAAATCTGTATTACGGATTTGACTACGGTGGGTGAGGGGGAGAGTTACTGTGTTGTCATTGAAGTTGGATAGGCTTTCTGACTCAGTGTTGGGGTTGACTGTTGTTGATCCAAAGGGGTATCTGATTGATCTCAAGAGTATATAGGTTGGTTCTTAAGTCGGTTACTCAGACCAATCCAAAGCACTCTCCTGGTTAGATTGCAGCTACCGACCAATCCAAAGCACTCTCCTGGTTGGATTGCAGCTGGAAGTTGTGAAAGTTGCGGGTAAGATTCAGGCAGCGAAGCAGTTAATAAAGAAAGGTTGTGAGGAGTGCCCAAAGAATGAGGATGTTTGGTTGGAGGCGGTTGGCCAGCCCTGACAAAGCCAAGGCTGTGATAGCCAAAGGGCTGCAAAGTTAGAACACGATGATGTTAGGCTTGAACATATACCTGATTCTGTTTAGGCTTTGGAAGGCGGTTGTGGAGCTTCCCAAAGAAGAGGTTGCTCCAGAGGGCCGTCGAATGGTGTCCCTTGCATGTGGTTGCCACAAGAAAAGGGGTACTATTGAGACTGCGAGAACTATCTAATTATGGAAGCAGTGCTTAACAGATAATCTTTTTTTTTTTCTCTCTTGTTTTCACTGAACATGAATTATGGACCATTTGTCAAACGGTTGTGGCAAGAATAATTATGAAGTTTGTGATAAATTGAACAAAATAAATAAATAATAGACAACGTCTTGAACATCCAATTAATTCATCTGTCAAGATTAGTTTTAATTCATTTCTCCAAGATTGCAGATACAAGTGATAGAGCTCTATGAAGTCGCTAACGGCAACTATGATTTTTATGGACATCCGCTGAATCAGAGTCCCCAACACCCACGTTCAACTTCACAGATGGATAGGAGCTAGTATATTACTAGACTGCACATCGATCTCTTCCTCCTCTTCCTGCATCTTATCACCTCATTGTTCTGTCATCTCTTACTTTATCTCCTCCTCAACATTCATCTTATTAAACAAGCATCACTTTAGTACTGATTATTTCCCATTGAAGAATACCCATATCTAAAATCATACCCAGAAATTGCTTCTTTAGGAAGAACAGAACAGCAATAGGGTCAAAGGCAATGCACACTTTATGCCCCTCCTATCTGGTATCGCATTTTAACCACAGAATTTGCTAACACAACGCCAGGCTGATTAGAAGTCCTAATGTAAGGTCAAATTGATTTTCTCAGCAGTGGCTTCAAAACATTTTTGGGAATGCTTATATCCTAGAAAATGCAAACCTAGGAAATGCATGTGCAAGTTAAGCTCGTTTCAGCTAATCGACATCATTTTCATATCCAAATCTCTCTTTCACATCCAACCATTAACATACTCTGGTAATCTATGTAATAGAGAATTTTGATTCATATAAGGAGTATTGTCTTGTCATAAGCTCGATTTGTTTGACTGTTCGCATATTTCAAAAGTGTCTTAATTCAATAATTAATAACTAAAAAGTTCATCCTCTTTGTCATGAGATGGCTCAATTGATAGCACAACTCAATGTCAAATGAAGAAACAACTATGTTATTTTAAAGCTATTCTAGGGTGTAGTAGATTATGATTTTAAAAGACATTTTTTAAGTGGCAAATTTATATGAATTTATGAATTTTTATTATTACAAGCTTTCATTCATTTGTATAGATTTTTATTAAAGACTGATGAATTTTTATAAACTTGTGTTGATTTCTTTAACATATTTTATTTATTTATATCATTGAATTATATTTTTACGTACAAATTAGTCGAAAGGGGTAGATATAATGCAAAATAAATAATATATCATCTAATATACTGTCTAAAAACTATTGTGTAGTTCAAATATTTCAGAAAAAGTGGGAATAATAAAGTAACTCATTTGATGAACACAAATTGCATATCAACCCTTTTTAAGATTTCAATTGCACATTATGAAAAAAATAAAGTACAGACTTATAGAATCTAGGTTAAATCATTAGATAGATAATTGAAAAACCTTGAACCTAAGTTATATTGGATTATTAATTGGACTTCATGATCAATGCTTGTGACTTAAGGATTGATTCCTAACAAATACTGTAGAGGAATTAATCCTCCCATAGTGCAAGAGATTAATCAATTTATTTGAAAACTCGAGTTTTACAAGTTTTTTTAATCCAATAGAAAAAGAGAGAATATGTGAAGAGAAAATTTGATAAGAGAGAAAGAGAAAAACCAAAAGAGAAAAAAGGAGTGTACATTGAGATGAAGAAATGTTGTTTATATTTTGTAGGGAAAAAAAAGTTCACCATGGGAGAAATGTTGGATTTGTTATGTGTTTCGATATTTATAACTTTCACCCTCAAATTCACCCAAATTTACCACTTAATAAAAAATCTTCAAAATTTACGAATTTTTGAATACACCTTTATTTTTGTAGATTTTTTTAAATTTTTAATTAAATATCGTCAGATTTATACGGACTCTTTAAAAGTTTATAAAAGTCTGAATTGATTACAACTAGACTTTTAAAATCTTTTAAAATTTTAATCGAATAGACGCTCTTAAGTATCTTTTAACATTCTAAATATTGAATACACCCTCTTAAGTCACTGTCGGTCTCTGCATCATGGTGGATCCTCAAGTCTATTTATCTATCAATTTTCAATTAATGGTTGTCTAATACATTGACTTGGTTATAATATATAGTAGGTGTCCAGGTGATCTGGGTCAATGGTTATCCCCTAACCTAGAAATCATTTTCCTATTCCCAATCAAAGTGTGGCCACTCGTGAATAAACAAACCTGAAAATAAGATGAAATTTAGATTCTCACTTTCCATAGCATAGCAGATTCAAAAGTTAGCCCAAACTCATCTGCGCTTCTTGTATTGTATCTGAAATGGGCTCTAAGGCTTTGTGCTCTTCATCGACGACCCTTCCAACAGGAGGTGAATACGAGGTCTTCTTGAGTTTCAGAGGCCCAGACACTCGCTACACCTTCACTGATTTTCTGTACACCAATCTTGACAGTGTAGGAGTTCACACCTTCCATGACGATAACGAGCTTCGCAAGGGAGAAGAGATCGGTCCTGAGCTCCTTAAAGCAATCAGAGAGTCAAAGATCTCCATCCCAATCTTCTCCAAAAACTATGCTTCAAAAATGGTGCCCTGAAATTACAAGTGTTGATAGTGGAATCGACATGATTAAACATAGATTTCTCAGAAAGAACGTTCTCATTGTTCTTGATGATGTGAATGAAAGGTCTCAATTTGACTGGCTTGTGGGAAAACGTGAATGGTTTGGACCAAGAAGTAGGATCATAGTTACAACTAGAGACAAACATGTTTTGAATTTACTTCAAGTGGATGGGATTTACGAGCCCCGACTTATGAACTCTAAGGAATCTCTTCAACTCTTCAGCATTCATGCTTTTAGGAAGAAGTTCCCTCCAAAAGACTATGAGAAAATCTCTGAAGAAGTTGCATCCACTGCTGCAGGGCTTCCTCTAGCGCTTGAAATTATAGGTTCATTTCTATCTGACAAGGAGAAAGTGGTTTGGGAAGACACAATGAAAAAGTTAAAGAAAATACCAAATAACCAAGTCGAGAAAAAGTTAAAAATAAGTTATGAAGCATTGAATTATGAGCAACAACAAATATTTCTCGATATTGCATGTTTTTCTGATGAGATGAATAATAGAGCTGCATTTTACATGTGGAATGATCTTGGGTATCATCCAGAAAAAGAAATTAATGTTCTTTGTCTCACGTCTCTGATAAAAATGGAAGATGATGATCAGCTAAAGATGCATGATCAGCTTAGAGATCTCGGTAGAGAAATTGTCCGTCAAGAGAATTTCAAGGATCCAGGAAAACGTAGTAGGCTGTGGGATCATGAAGAAGCCTTGGACATATTGGAAGAATGGAGGGTAATATTTGAATACACCTTGATTTATGCCCCTTATTTGATGAATTAACATTTACTTCATCCTCATTCATGCCATTTAACCTACGTATACACATAAATGGTGTTCGTGACATTTTTTTTTTTGTTGAAATTTATTCTTGTCATTAACCTTTCTTCCCTACATCAAATTCTGTCAAAAGATTTCCCGTGCTGTGACATACTTCATTTCCCAGAAATATTCATTGATGTCTATGCTTTCGGGCAGAAATTGTTTACATAATTTGCACTCTGCTTATTTATTTATTTTTACTTGCTATGTTGAATAAAACGGGTTGTATTAGTTGAACCAAAAGACCTTCTTCACCCCTTTGGGCTAAAGAGTGGCTTTTGATCTTCAAGTTATTCTTATAAGAAGCTGCCATGGTGGTCTACATTGATTTGTAATTTTTTTTCTTTTTTCCTAAATGAGATTTTTATGAAAAGAAAAACAATATAGTACATGGCCATAAGTGAGGGCATACCCTTACTGAAACGCAGGAATATGTTCTACAGGAGAACAGAAAATATAACAGATCAACAAATAACACATTTCACATGTTATCACATAAGCACTCTTTCATTTCAACACATAACATATAACAGATAACATGTTGTTATAACATAAATAATTAACATTTTTATCATATAAGCACATTTCACATGCACATAGGTCCTTATACCAACTATGTCATGTCTACACGTATTTCTAAGTCATCAAACTCAAAGGTTTTAACCAATTATTTAACTACACATGATACAACCTTACCTGTTGCCCCTAGGTATTCGACCTAGTACTCTGATACCAAATTGTCATGCCCTAATTTTTGATACCCAAAAAATCGAGGGTGATTAAGTAACAAACACACTCCTAATCATAATTACCCTTTCAATATCACGCTCTGATATCAAGTTGTCACGCCCCAAAATCTGAACCATCGGAACTCCCCCGATCCAAGTCCAAATCCCGAGAGTGAACCAATTCATTAATTCCTAAAGAACCATTTTAACCTTTAAATACCACAGAAACTTAATCACATACATACACCGGTATGTACAACTTATCTCAACGGGCCTAAACCTAACAACCCTTTAAAAGATCTTATTACACAAGTACAAATAGATAACTCCTTATAAATTCATTATTAAAGGCTGGAACTAAAACCGTTAGAAAGAGGATTTAAAATACTCAATTTTAAAAAAAATTGCTCAATTTGGGTTTGAAACGGCTAAGTTATGCCTATTTCAAAATATTGTTGAAATCTCTATCAGTCAACTTATCGGAAGAAGCAGTTGACTAATTTGTCCCTTTAAAAGCTCAAAAATACTCTGCCAAAAAAAGTCGACTTATTCAAAAGAGTCAGTCAACTGATTCTATATATTTGAAAATCTATATCAGTCGACTTATTTAAAGGAGTAGTCGATTGATTAAAAATTTCTATCAGTCGACTTATCTAAAGAAGTAATCGACTGGTTGAAAATCATTATCAGTCGACTTATCTAAAGAAGTAGTCGACTTATCAAGTGAATCAGTCGACTATTTTGCTTCTTTAGAAAGCTTAAAAACGTTTTATCTAAAATAGTCAACTTATAGAAAGGGGCAGTCAACTGATTTCACCTGCAAATCCCTTTTTACATCTTTTTGTCCAAAATTTACACCAATCCTCATACATATACATTTCTGACACACAAAACTCATCAAATCACATCCAAATCATGAATGGAATGTCGAAACCTGATAGATCTCATATAATTAACCCTTAAATAATTTACATGCACTACAAGAATTTTGGGCTTTAGCGACGACTAGAACGGTCGCTAAAAGTCACAAAACCGTCGCTAAAGGTTAAATCCGTCTGTCGCTAATACCTCCGTTGCAAAAGGTCTTTAGTGACGGTCAAAAGTTACTGTCGCAAAAGATAGGGCACTTTAGCGACGGTATGAACCGTCTCCAATATTGTTGTCGCTAAAAGGTATTAGCGACTGTTTTCCTGTCGCTAATAGTGCACAAATTAGCGACAGTTTCTTCTATCACTATGTGAAAATTTCGTCGCTAGTACATTAATTTATTTATTTTTGTTTACTTGCACCTGTTTAAAACTATAGTTAATACTATAATTATTTTTGTTTTTTTTTCTTTTATGAAATTTTTTTGCTCTAATTGATTTATTAATTCTATTTTTAGAGGTACATTTTTTCTAAAATCTACACCAATATAAAAAATATTAATATCAATAATATGCTAAGTAATTTATATATATGACAAAATAATAAATCAAAATCACATAAATGCATACACCGTCATAAAATTTGGTACGATTAATATAACAGTTGAATGGTATCATATATATCCTAAAACCACAATCATAAATGACAAAGTACTAACCCAATTTCTCTACATTTTTTGAGCCCTACAAAAGGATCTGGATTGAGAAATCTTACCAATTATTATATTTACCATACACAAAATTCTAAAGAAAACATTCAAAAATAAAAAATAAAACTAAAGGAAAGACATTATATTTGTAATTTGAGTGGGGTGGTGGTGGTACTGGTGTTGTGCTGGTGCTGCTCTTGATACCGAGTTGGTTATGCACCATCTCCACATCACTATAATTAGATTTGTGATAGCATCAGAATTTAGAGTAACCTTTGTAGGCTTCTCCATCATTTCATCCTGCAATTGAGTTAAAACTTGAGTCTTAGAATTGAGATAGAAGTAAAATAATCCATGAAAAAAACTGAAAAATTAGTCCACTGAAAATCAAATCAATGAAGTTTCCACAACTTTATATATTCAACTTCAAGAATACGTAATAAATTTATTTCTCAACAAATTAACTCCAATTAATTTCCACAACCTCATACATCAGTACTACCTCAAAATTTTGATAGTAAATGATAATTATAAGTTACCTAAAAAAACTAACAGTAAAGAAAATTGTTTTACATGGACTGGGTTGCCTCCCAGGAGAATTAAGTTTAACATCTTTCAGCCACATCTATACATACACATACACATATACATGTTTTATTTATATCTATACATACCCAGGAAAGTATATGAATATGAATCATTTCCCGAATAATTAAAAAAAATGCTACAATGCTCCAAATGACACTTGCAATTAAAGACAATAATTCAGCAATAGGTAGGTTCAGAATAGTTATGAGACATCCTATGATTGTTGTGGCAATATGCAAGTCAAGACTATTGGTTCAAAATTTGTACATGTAACAATATAGGGCTGAATTCTTGGTAGAGAAAAAGGACAGCTAAATCTTCAAAGCATAAAAAAGATTTGAGAAAGAAATAATTTCTGAGAATTATTGTCCGTTAGGTGACCTTTTTCATCTATGAGGCTGTTATAGTATTCTGCATCTGTTAAAAATATGTTCCAATAAATAGGTTCTCATGTTCCAATAAATAGGTAGGTTCAGAATAGTTATCAGCACCTTATCATGTTAGATGGCAAGAAGTAAAACAAAGAAAAAAAATGTAATATGTTTCAATACTCTCTTTTATCCATAAAATGAATGAGATAACACTTTGCACTAAATAAACAAGTAACATTTCATATCTCAATACTAACCAATACAAGACACTAAAAATATATGTAACAGGATATCTCAAGTACAACAACAGAGATATGGAAGGACTTGACCACATGGGTGATAAATAGTTCCTTTTGGAAGCCACTGATGACTAATATTATTAGGCATAGGCAGCCCCATCAATAGTTTCAGCACATTTTCACCAGGAGAATTATACCTCAATGTTACACATGCCCAAACAATTTTCTAAAGCAAAACAAAGCATACACATACCAACTCACATGTACATGCATTTTCGCCAACCTGATACTACACCCAACAACCCCTTCTCAAATTTAATCCCACAAAATCTGACATGTTGCTCACATTAATTTCACAAAAAATCTAATACACAAGTACACACTTAATACATGAACCAAGATTCAAAGGGTTTAAATTAATTAAAGTCACAGTCATACCACCCCCATAAACTTTAACCAAATATTCTTTTGGCCATAACTATACACACACACACACATATATAAAAGAAACCTACCAGCAATACGTACACCAAACCCACAGAAATGGGAACCCTCTGCCTACCCATTATTTCAAAATAATAAGAGCTTGCTTAGCAATATAAATTTGTAATCAACAATAAGAGATGAGTGAGTTTCTTCATTCTCGACAACTGAGATGAAGGCCTATGTGCTACCAATCTTTGGCCTTATAGACAAACTTACTCAAAGACTACATTCAAACAATAATTTTATTTTATTTTAAATGTAAGGCTCCATTTTAATATTAAGTTAGATGGCCCAAATCTATTAAGTGAGTAGCTTGGACCCACTAACATGAATCAAGACAATGCCAAAGAGATCAAACCCTAAAGAGAAAAACAAAAAACACAAAAAGAAGGAAAATATATTTCTAAGAACCTCCAACTAGCAAACATCATAGGCATCTTTACACCAAATTCACAATATCTAATATTACAACTTAGAAGGAGATTTCTTGGGGGAAGGAAGAATATGCTCTTTAAATTGAATTATTAAGGAGAGAAAATAAGCATATCAAGTGTTAAAATATATCTTTAGCACAAAACCAATGAGTAAGCCTTCTAAGAATCAACTTTGCACAAATATATCAGTGAAGGTCTAAAATATATTGAGACGATCTCCTTAAAAAGGGAAACAGAGAAGGGGATTTGAAAAGGGACAGGAAATAGTTCATTCTCTTTTCTTTTGGCAAGTGAAACAATTCATTGTCTCAACAAGAGTACCTGACAAAATATTGTAGAAGCAAAAGAAGAGTTTTAAATAGCAATAATTACCCTCGGAACAAAAAATATTAGCTTGCATCCCAATGTTTCCAGAATGCACATATATAATTCCATTAAGATAAAGCAAAACAAAGTATACACATACCAACTCACATGTACATGCATTTTGCAACCAATTAAAACCCAAATCAGTTCACAATTAGTCATGAACACCCAATTACCATGGGTTATATAGCCTAGTATTTTCGCCAACCTGATAATACACCCAACAGCCCCTTCTCAAATTTAATCCCACAAAATCTGATATGTTGCTCACATTAATTTCACAAAAAATCTAATACACAAGTACACACTAATACATGAACCAAGATTCAAAGGGTTTAAACTAATTAAAGTCACAGTCATAGCACCATATGATTCATGTGTCCATAGACTTCAACCAAATATTCCTTTGGCCATAACTATACACACACACACACACACACATATATCTATATAAAAGAAACCCACTAGCAATACACCAAACCCACATAAAAGGGAACCCCTCTGCTTAACCATTAGTTCAAAATCTCCCAATTTTACACACAATACATAATACCCAGCACCCAATCAAAACCCCACATCAAATATTGATCACTTAACATTATATATATATATATATATATATATATATATAGGCCCAGGCATACACTCAAGACGGAACCTATTCAGTGAACTATGAAAAATTGAATCACACCAAGAAGACCCTATAACCGAGACTCACAATCATCTAAATTTGTCTTAGTTAACCATCAAAAGTTTATTTAATAAAATCCCATCTGCCTTCATCTCTAAACCCACTAGAAAATCTCACATAACCTCAATATATTCAAAATATATATACACAGAGCTTCATAAACACAAAAGAAACAAAAAAAAAAGCAAATCACCAATTAAAACTTAAGATAATTAGAATACCCATGCCTTAGTAAGAAGATTCAAACCCTAGAAACTCTGAAAATCCCCAAATCGATAGCGATAGAGCTTACCGAAGACGTGGAGGGCGGTGGTGAAGCCGATGAAGCAGAGGCTCGTGACAAGGATGACGATCGGCGAGATCTTGAGTCTGTGGCGTTGTCAGTGTAAAACCCAAGCACGTCGCTTCCCGAGTCACTTCCTCTTGCTCCAAATCTGGCGGAGTCGCCGGAGGAGTTAGCGAATCATTGACGTCGCGTACCATCGGTCAACAAAGATGCTGATTGGGACAGAGATGAGCTCTCAGCATCATGGAACAGTTTAAAGAATTGGAGAAGCGAGGAGGAAGAAAGAGAGAACTGATCTGTGTGTGTGTATTTCTTAGATCTCCATTGGGATGCCTTCCAGAATGATCATAGCCACCCAAAAAGAACGGAGGAGTTGGCAGTAGGGTCCACCCAACAAGGTATTAGCGCGAGATTTTGGAGCGTCAAATTTTTTTGGCGCATCAAATTTTTTGCCGTGAAAAATAGGGCCTTTAGGGACAGTCAAAAATTGTTGTCCCTAAAAATGGCACCTTTAGGGACGATTTTTAGACTGTCCCTAAAAGCCTGTCTCTAAAGACCTTATTTCTTGTAGTGATGCTTAAATGGACATTAATGAAACTATAAAACCATCATTTGCATCATCTATCACTTAACATGTTCAAAACCATACTTATAATGTTTAAAATCATATGTCATGAATCACATACACCAAAATTCATATTTAAGTGCATATAACCATAAAGCATAAACAATACATGTTCTCGAAACAT
This sequence comes from Cornus controversa, assembly GCA_026545225.1. Lineage (NCBI taxonomy): Eukaryota > Viridiplantae > Streptophyta > Magnoliopsida > Cornales > Cornaceae > Cornus > Cornus controversa. The sequence goes on along the minus strand of CM048845.1, from coordinate 33,416,443 downwards.
AAATGGTCTTTACATGTTCATTTCATACATATAGTCCACAACCCGGACATGCATTCAAATAAAATAATAAATAGTCCTTAAAAGAAACCAAAATCCGCTCCATGCCAATACTCTATTGGGGAGACTCCACAACCTCTTTTCCATTTCCTAAAAAATGTTATGGGATGAGCAACCACACGCTCAGTAGGAATGTCTAAAACATAGTTCCACAAGTTCCGTGAATACCACGTAAGCATACATTTGCATTTTACCATGTTAAACAAATATTCACATAATACCACCATATCATAAGCAATGTGCATGCAACATATCATATATAACTCCCTCATCTTCTCCACACATCCATTGATTTTCAATTCCCTTGGACAACCAATCCCATATATCCGAGGCTCTATAACAAGGCCACATCATCGTAGGACTCACCTTTGTAAGGAGTATCCTCTTCATTTCTAACAGAGCTCTATAACAAGTTCACTCTACAAGGGCTTTGCCTTTACCGGATCACCTCATCACTCGTCAAGAGGACATTACCATCCAATTGAGCTCACAACCCTCACCATGCCAATGAAGATGCACCCACATGTTCCATTCAACGTGCATTTATAATTAATGATCAATGGAACATTCTATTGTCATACTTGCATAAATTCTCATTTTAACACATCACATGCATTCATATTGAACATGCATCACATCTCCCACATATCATAAAAATCATACTTTCCACAATTCACGTTATTTATATATTATCAATGAAATCATGCTTTGTATCAAATACAACTTAAAAGTAATTCATCAAACACCTAAGTGTCACTTTCACAAATAAACATAAATTTGCCCAATTGTTCCACAATTCAATCCCACTATGTTTTATAATTAATCATGGCAATTATAAACATGTAATTAGCAAATCTAACATAATGAATTTATCAATTAACATAATTAAGTATGTTTTAGTATTGAAAAATATCTAATTATCTCACATAACTAATTGGTTGCCTTAATAACCAACATACTCACAAAAACTCCGGATTATATAGGTTAGGCATTCCTACATCAAATCTCACCCAAAAGATCAACCTTCTTCTAAATTAATTTTGAACCAATCAATCTCGAGCCTTTGACACGTAGACTATTTTTCTCTTCTTCGACGAACTTTAATTCTCACCCGAAAACCTTCCAATTCAATAGAGTATTGAAGAAAATGAAGTTGCTACATATATATATATATATATATATATATATATATATGTGTGTGTGTGTGTGTGTGTGTGTGTGTGTGTGCGCGCGCTAGCGCGCGCGCTCATACAGCTGTTAGGAGAGAATGAGAGTGAATAGCTGATTTCTCTTTGCTATTTATAGCAAAATGACCTACATTTATTTACAGTATTCACAACCTTTTCACTAAACCTTTCCGGTCTCATTTTCAGAGTTTCGTAACTCCGATTGACACAAAATCGATTCCGTAGTGCATCAAATATTTTATTTAACCTACCCTCCATATTTTAAGTCATTCCAAGACTTTCAAATTTTCTAGACCCACAGGGCTCGCGCCCCCTGGGTTGACCGGTCCCAAAAAAGTCAACTTTCGCTAAACGCTCTCAAAACTTTTTCAAACCTTAAATAAGTTATCTAAATATGAATTTTTCATTTAAAACACATATATAATCATTTAAAGTCTTAATATGACAATTAAATGAAAATACAAAAAAATTGGCCAAAAATAGTCACGATTCTTACATAGACGCTAAACTAAGTAAATACTATATCATGTTTTTAACCTCAATTACTTTAATTAAATCAAATTATATATATATATATATATATATATATATATAAACTCATTATCGACCAAACACAATCAGTTAATAACATACCATACGGAACAAAAGTAACCTACTTCATAATTATATAACATCATATCATAACTAGACTAAAATCCTATCCTGTGAGGAATTTTTTGCAATAACGTTTATAACCAGGTGGTGACTCACGTTGTTACAATGATCGACATTAATTAGTTGTAAAACACGTTATAAAATAAGTGACATTGGTTTCGTAGCAACGTAATTGTAAATGTTGTCGCTGGACGAAATTTATAGTCGAACATAACTAAGAGGGCATTATATCAATGTGTCTTCTCTAAATACAAAATGGGTCACAAACACAATATATTCCATCTGTATTATTATTTTTTCTTGCAATAGAAAAATATAAATACTAACAAAGTGAGAGCACTACACTTTCAAATTCCAATACAATCAAACTATTCAATTTACTCAATCAACAGAAACCAACCGAATGCATTAATCCACAAATTCACAATAAAACTTTGATTATCTAACCTAATTACTATGCAAAAAATATCACATAAACATATGCATATGCTCCTTCAGAACTCCATTACCATATTATGGGGCTTTCATAAGCAACTAAAAGTTGCAGAAAGGGATTTATAATTGTAATAAAAATCTGTTACACCCATCAGTACAACAAATAAAATTGCAAATTAGGGCATATATTCAATTAGAAATTTACAACATTTATGATGATTTTCCTTCTATTAAAGAAAAAGAAATAAATTAGGTCCCTCAGCTATGGTAAATCCCTCAAGGCCACATCCTTTTACAGCTTTCACTTTGACCTTTACATCCTTTTGCATTGTCTATTTGGCCTTTACATTTTTTGATTTCATTCCATGCTAGTATTTGCATCCATAAGTCTTCATTGCACACGTCTATACCATCTAAGTCGATTCTCTCTAATCACTAATAAGTACTAGTCGTATCACGTCTAATTTCTCCCTTACACTTTGGTTTATAAGCCCTATCCCTTCTAATCACTCATATCATTCACCTTAAGATCCTTATTTTCATTACATGAATTTGTTATTCTTGTTTCTTATTTAGTGCCTAAAAATTTGCACCATATAAAATAACTGGCCTAATAATTGTTTTATAAAATTTTTCTTTTATTTTATTTGGTATACGTTTATTACATAAAACACCATTAGTCTGTCTCTATTTTGTCTACCTGCACCAATTTTACTAATTATGTTGCCACCTATTTAAATATTCTTTTGTATTAATGATCTTAAACATCTAAAATGGTCATCTTCATCTTGAACAATTCTTTGATTTTGAAGTGTGATCATTATATCATTAATATCTGACTTGCATATATGCAATTTTAATCCTACTAACTCTTAATCCTTTTGATTCTAATGCATTTCTTCAACTTTTTGTTTATTTTTTCTAAACTTTCTTTAGAAGTGTCCAATTAATTATATTATTGACAAACAACATGCACCATAAAACTATTGCAAGTCTTTTGTAATTTTATCTAGAATTATTATTAGTGCAAGCCAAAATTTATTGATAAATCCTTATTGTATAATGGTGTGAAATTAATCACACCGCCCTTAATCTTATTCACACCGCATGTAACGCAAAGTTTAACTCCGGTGTATAAATACATATTATATAATTGCGTGAAATTAGTGGAGCCAAAGAAACTAATCCACCAAACGGAGTTGAAAGAGAATTACCATGTTCCTAGCTAGTGACCCGTGATTCTTAATAATTCCCGGATCCTGAATTGAAAAAAAAAAAGATTATATAAGCAAGTAATCATGGAAAATCCCTCTTACAAAGACAAGGACCAAATGAGAAATAAAAAAATATTGAGGCATACCTTGGCCTGTGACCCACTTTTTGTCAATTGTCAGAACCGTTGCTTTTGGCAGATGGGGTACTCCTCCTTCCAGCGATGTGCATCCTCTCAAGGCCAGAAACCTCAAGGATTCCCAAGCCTCAAGGTTCTCAATCTCGCCTAGGCTGGTGCAATCATTTAGGAGTAAAGTGTCCAACATTTTCAAGTTTGACAAATCGGGTAATCTTACAATAGAAGTGCACCCACACAAAATCAAACTTTGCAATGATTCCATTCTATCAAGTGCTTGGATTGTATTGAGACTCCAGCAACCAGTAAGATCTAATACTCTCAAGTTGTTTAAGTTTGACTGATCTGATTGTTCTTCAAGGTGTTTGAATTCACTGATCTCTGACGATGGTTGAGATGCCAAATGTTCAAGCAGATCAACTTTAGTTATTTTCCTGCAATAAATTATTCTCAAAATTTTCAGTGATGCTTGATTCCCAAGACCTTGAACCACTTCCAACATATCGCACCCACTTATTTCCAAATTCGTCAATGATTCTAGTTTCTCGAGGCCTTGAATCACTACCAGCTTATGGCATTTAGTAACCGTCAATTCCAACAATTTTTTTGAATTTGACAAATCCGGCAATCTTTCTAATGATTTACACGAGTATATATCAAGTCTTTTGAGCTGAGAAAAGGCACCAATTCCTTCCGGTAGGGTCTTAATGTTGGCATGACTTATATTCAATATCTGCAATTTGGACAATTTCTCAACATTTGTAAGATTGGTGTTGCAACAAGAAAACTGCAGTTCCTGTAGATTAACTAGATTTGCAAGATTAAGGCTAGCCGGAAAATATCTATCCTTGTCGAAAGCAAACAAATTCAGAATTTCTAAACTTGAGGGAAGCTCTGGTGGCAATTCTTGGAGATCATAACAGTTTTGTAACTCAAGGATTTGGAGGCAAGAGAGCTTGCAGATGCTTGTTGGTAGGCTTTGAATTTTGGTACTATGAAAGCTTAAGTGTCTCAAACATGATAATTTCTCAATACAACTAGGAATGTTACCCTCCAAATTTGTACAACATGAGGCATCTAGAACTTCCAGTTTCTCTAACATCCAAATTTCATCAGGTAACCTCCTTATCTCAGTATACGAAATATTGACTACTTTCAGATTCTTCATAGCACCAATGGATGGATCAATTTTTTCCAAACTTTTACAGCCTTTAAGATTCAATATCTCTAAAGTTGCATAGGTTGAAAAGTCAGGATTCCTCCTTAATCCACAATTAGCAAGATCTAGAACTTTTAATTTATTTCCCATCTGATGAATATATATACCAAAAAAAAAAAATCAATTTCTATCAAATATAAAATGGAAAACAATAAAAAGTAGAAAATTTTCACAAACCTTGATTTGACTCCAACCATTCCAGTCTTCTGTGATGTGGGAAGCATCTGATAGATCAAGAATGACTAGATTCTTCATATGAAAATTGGTTGCTTCAAAATGAGAAGGACAATTTTTCCAACAAAACCATCTTAATTCTGACAGACGATGCTTAAAATCTCCAACAAATTTTGCGCTGTCTGCATGGAGATACCTAAGATTAGATAGTTTCTTGAATGTCTCTCTTGTAAAGCATGATTCAGACATTTTTCTACTATCAGGAAGACTTAGCACTTCGACTTTTTCAGTTCCCTGTCAATAAAAAACCATACAAATATATAAACATTAACAAATTAGCTTCTGATGTTCTATAAAAAGAATTACGAATGTTACAATATTAGCTGAATCTTTTCTAGGTTTTACTTATTATTATTTTTAAATGAATCGATTTTTAAGGACTTCGGGAGAAAAAAAAAACCAAACTAAAAAAAATGAAGCAATGTTTATCTTTTTGAGCTCAAATTATCTTTATAAAGGTCCGTCAGATTAAACGTCTGTAAGATTTATTAGCTTTGGTATATTCTATCTCTTTAAGAAAAAAATAAAAATTATAAGCCAACAACTCAAAACAAATTGAAATAATTTAAACATCATGCATAACATTCTAATTTACAACATTATGGCAAACACTACAACATTTTCAATAACTAAATATTTAAACAACCAAACAACAATCATAACATATTTAATAATATTTTACCTTCTCCAAAAGCAAATATTTATTAATATTTTAACAGTATAGTAACAACCACATGATTAGTCTTGTTCATGCTAGTAGTATTACTACTAGTAGTACTAATAACATGCTTAATTTTGGTTGGTCTCAAGTTGCCCAACACCTGTACTTGAGAACAAATTGAATTGTGCTAAAAAAATTTAATTTAAACCCAAACTAATAGTTGTCAAAGTCTGTGAAAGAATTATGTTGGATACAAATTCCTAGTACCAGCAACAACAATATTAGTTTCAGTTTGGTCCGAGTTGGCCGACACTATTATCTCAGGAAAAATTAAATTGAGTTCAGATTAAACGCAAAGTGAGAGTTGTGTAAACCCCTCAAAGATTATGTTGGTTGACAAGCCATTTGGAACACACCTGGACGCTACCATGAAAACCATTTGTGCGTGTGTTATGTGTAGGTGTATTATGAGATGACATGAACGAGGTTAAGAAAACATTAATTAATCACATAAGTTGCACTCATATGTTACCTTCTGTTCCTCAACTACATCCATTGCTTCCTCTTCATTCCACAACCTGCTACGTGCTCCTGGATTCCTAACATTTTCTTGACGAACGATTTCTCGACCAAGATCTCTTAGTTGATCATGCATCCTCAACACATTATCATTTTCCATTCTTACCAGAGACATGAGACAGAGGACATTAATTTCCTTTTTTGGATAATAGCAACAATCATCCCACATGGAAAATGGATATGTTTTATCCACTCCAATAAAAAGACATGCAATATCAAGAAATATTTGTTGTTGCTCATGGTTTAGGTCATCATAACTTATTCTCAACTTTTCTTGGACTTGATCATCTGGTATTTTTTCCAACTTCTTCAGTGTATCTTCCCATACCACTTTCATCTTGTCAAATAAAAATGAACCTATAACCTCAAGAGCTAGAGGAAGTCCTCCAGTCGTCAATACAATCTCTCTAGAAATACTATCATAGTCTCTTGGAGGAAACTTCTTTCGAAAAGCATGAATGCTAAAAAGTTGAAGAGATTGCTCAATCTTCATATATGGGGGTTCATAAGTGTCATCCACTTCAAGCATGTTTAAAATATGTTTGTCTCTAGTTGTAATAATGATCCTACTTCCTAGACCAAACCAATTACAATTTCCCACAAGCCAATCAACTTGAGATTTTTCATTCACATTGTCAAGAACGACGAGAGCTTTCTTTTTGAGAAATCGGTGTTTAATAGCACCGATTCCACTATTAACGTCAGCAATGTCAAGGCTCCATTTAAGAGTGTCACCAAGAAGTTGTTTTTGCAAAGGAACAAGACTTTTGTGTTGTAGCGCTGTTTCTCGGATATCTGCAAGGAAGCTGCAACAGTCAAAGTTCTTGAGGAGCTTGTTGTAGATGCACTTGGCGATAGTTGTCTTTCCAATACCACCCATGCCATATATACCAACAATCTGTGCATCACTGGAACCAACCTTTAGTAATCTCATCATTTCATATATATGGTCGTCCATTCCAACCAAATTATCAGTTAAAACAATGTAGTTCTTCTTTAACTCCAACAACACTGTTTGAAAAATCCTCTTTATTAGTTCTCCTTGATGCCTGATTGATGTTGAGGTGAAAAATGACAAATAATTAGTGTTTAAAAATGAAAAATTAAAGTAAACAGTAAGCTAAAATAATGATCTCTTCTACCTTAGTTATTAATTTGATTTTATTACACACTTATTTAATTTAAAAACTTTGGACTAATTAATATTGATTTGAAGTATGTTATTTTAGGCATCTACTAGTTGACTCATGAAACCAATTATCATAATGTTCTTAGGTAAAAAAAAAATTACACCAAGTAGTCCTACTTTTCCCATTTGAAGACAAACAAGTCGATCCTATAAATTTCTTTTAGGACAAACAAGTCTTACTTTTGAATTTTTTTTTAATTTAAATACTAAATAACTAAATCTTCTATTTATACCATTGCTAAATTAGATATGAAATATAGAATCAAGCATCTATTCAAAACTAGATATAAGATTTAAATAAATAATAATAACATTTTATTGATTTTTTGTAAAATATATAAATTTTTTTCTCTACTAAAATGGTCGTGAATTCTACACTTTTTTTTAATGGGATTCAAATTAAATTAATTATTATTATTTAAACTCATATGAAAAATTCATTAATTAACTAAAAATTAAATGAATATATAAATAGATTTAATTATAAATCAATTTTTGAATGAATTTATAATTATAAAATTTTACTTCTTTTAGCCAAGCTATAAAATGAAAGATTTAAACTTCTTTTAGCAACCCTTTAAAATTTAAAACGTATGACTTATTGGTTCTACAAAAAATTTAAAAAATTTAATTATAGGACTTGGTGGTAATTTTATCTTCTTAAAGTATTGTGTTTGTCCCTCTTATTTGATAATATAGGTATGTCAGTGAGGTTGATTTGGGACAGGGATGTCCCGCATCGGAGTTCGGCCATCCCGACATACATATGTTATAAGAAATATAATGTAAACTTAAATATATTTATGATAAATGTTTTTAAAAAATGAAGTATAAAAAATATTTAAAAATAGTAATAACAAAAATGTTGTTAAAATTTAAAATTATCATAAAAAATGAAGGGAAAAATGATAGTTAATAAAAGAATATTTATTTATAAATCTGGACGGGACTTGACAAGTTTTAAGCTCTCTTTCCAAACTTACCCTTAACCCTATGATCTTAAAATTGTCTCTTAGAGGTGGGACTAGATAAGGCTCCCATGGGTGTTTAATTGGCATCCCTATGATAGTATTGAATTGCAATGACTCCCTGGGTGAAGCTTCTTGCTGTGGTTTTATGATTTATTGGATTCCAACACTGTGATTAAGGGACAGATCATCTTCAGTCATATAGTTGTATCATCGTCTTGTTAAATTCAATTTTGAAATATATGTTACCACTTAATTGATAAATGTTAAAATTAAACAAGGTAATGAAGTGACTGAATCAATCAAACCAGAGTTTCAGACAGAGATTTCACTGGAGAACATATTTTCCATGATTAATATACCTTACGCTGTAATAAAGTTTTCATGTTTTCGCAAAAGGAGTAATTAGTGGGAAAACAATACCCGTTGGCTTCTTTCTTGACTTCCCAACCTTTGAGTGTTCCAACTTCTCTCATTGCTTCCTTCCATTCTTTAACAGTACTTTCATGGAAACAGCTCTCATGATTGCGGAAGGCCTCCTCGTAACACCCGGATTGATGCCGAACCTCGGATGGCTCCACGTCATAGAAGATGGGCAGAATCAGTTGTTCACTGCTTCTCTTGCACTCCACCATCTTGGCGAGTTCACGAAGACACCATTTACTCGATCCAAAGTTTTTGGAGAAAATTGGGATGGAGATTCTGGACTCGGTGATTGCTTTGAGGAGCTCAGGGCCAATCTCTTCTCCTTTGCGAAGCTCATTATCGTCACGAAAGGTGCGAACTCCTCCACTGTTGAGATTGGTGTATAGGAAATCGGTAAAGGTGAGGCGAGTGTCCGGGCCTCTGAAACTCAAGAAGACTTCGTATTCACCTCCTGGGTGGGACGTGGATGAAGAGTGCGAAGCAGTATCTGAGTCTGCCTCAGACTCCATTACGGATATAATCCTCCTCTAACTCGGGCCTGCCTCAAAACTCCATTTGAGATACAGTTGTACTGTGTCTTTTCCGCTCCATCAATTGGCAAAAATATTTGGTATCGAAGGGGCTGTTTGGTTCGCCTCTTACAAGGGACGTGGATGAAGAGTACAGAACAGTATCTTCATCAGCCTTAATAGCTCATTTCAATTACGGAGTACAATACAAGAAGCTCAGATGAGTTTGGATGAGAATCACATTTTCATCTTGTTTTCGGGTTTGTTTATTCACTAGTGGCCACGCTTTGATTGGGAATGGGAGAGTGCCTGTCCAGCTTCACTAGGGGATGAACGTTGACCCAGTATATCACCTACTCTATATTATAGTAATCAAATCAATTTATTAGAAGGCCAATAATTGCTCTAAACAAATTCATATAAATGAATACGTTGACCCAGTTTATCACCTACTCTAATCAAATCAATTTATTAGACGGCCAATAATTGCTCTAAACAAATTCATATAAATGAATAGACTTGAGGACCCACCACACCATGATGCAGAGAACCATATACTGTACTACTTGTTTCTATACAATAATTGTTTCCAGCTTCTTTAGGGATGACCATTTTTTTAAAAAAAATGATTGAATTGATCAGAATATTCACCCGACTCAATTACCAACTGACATAAAAAGCAAACGTGTCAAGACACGTAATTCTTATACTTTAAGAGTAGTATTGCATCACCCGATTAAAAAACTCTCTCATCTCTGCTATATTCCCTCTCATACTTTAATCGTATCTACTCGTTGAATCTCTCACTATATTTTCCTCAGATCTCTCAAACTCTCTCGTCTCTACTATGTTCCCTCTCACATTTAATCCCCAATTTTTTCACAAAAATTTGGAGCCCTAGCTCTCTCGTGTCTGCTCTGTTCTATTGGTTTTGATTTTACGATGATTTCTGAAAAAAAATATGAGTTTGTAACTTTGTTTCTTCACCTTTATTGTCTCTTGTTTCTGATTATTTTTGCTTTATTATAATATATGTAATATTTTTGAGATTTCAGTTTCTTCGTTTGAGATTTTTTTTCTTGAAATATTGTTTCTTCAAAGCATGAGGCAAAGGAACTGAGAGAATAGAGATGAAATGTTTTATTTTTTGGAAGGTTGGGAAGATGAACAATTGTCAGAATTTAGAAATATATTTGTTTTAAAAATGAGTCCCACTTTATGTGACACATAACCAACCACGTAAGCAAGTCGGTAGTAATCGATTTTTTTTAATTAGGAACTGAGAGAATAGAGATGAAATGTTTTATTTTTTGGAAGGTTGGGAAGATGAACAGTTGTCAGAATTTATAAATATATTTGTTTTAAAAATGAGTCCCACTTTATGTGACACATGACCAACCACGTAAGTAAGTCGGTAGTAATCGATTTTTTTTAATCGGGTGATGTAGCACTACTAAAAAAAAAAAAGAGTAGTTCCTTTGCCTCACGCTTTGAAGAAACAATGTTTCAAGAAAAAAAATCTTAAACGAAGAAATTGAAATCTCAAAATATTACATATACTATAATAAAGCAAAAATAATCAGAAACAAGAACAAAGGTGAAGAAACAAAGTTACAAACTCATATTTTTCTCAGAAATCTTCGTAAAATCAAAACCAATAGAACAGAGTAGACACGAGAGAGTTAGGGCTCCAAATTTTTGCAAAAAAATTGGGGATTAAATGTGAGAGAGAACATAGCAGAGACGAGAGAGTTTGAGAGATCTGAGGAAGATGTAGTGAGAGAGTCAACGAGCAGATACGATTAAACTATGAGAGAGAACATAGCAGCGACGAGAGTTTTTTAATAGGGTGATATGAGTAATGATACTCTGTCCGATTGAAAAAGGCCGATTAGAGTCCGAGTCCAACTTGGCTGCCCACATCAGCTAAAAAATAAAAAAATAAAAAATACAGAGTAGCTGAAACGTTGTGTCTCTGATTCTCTCTCCACGATTCCCTTCTCTCCCTCTCTTCTTCGTTTCTATTTTTCTTTCACTAGTTGCTCAATTCTTCCTCTTTCTGATCTCGCAAAATCGAAGGAATAACAAAGGCATCAAGGAGTGTTCTACTAATTCAAGTTTGAAACAACTCTTGTCTATGCCTAGGAAATCTCAAATTTCATCCAGTTACCTATAAGTACATCTACACAAGGTGGTGTGAAGGAAATATTAGAATTAAGTAATTGTTCTACACTCATGTCCGAGAAACCCCAAATTAATTATTCGATCTCTCTCCCTCTCCTCTCTCATCTTTTTTTTAACCCCCAACTCTCTCTCCACCCCACCAGACCCGTCATCACCTTCAATTTCAACCGTCCCTCCACATTAATTCCACATCAGGGATGGTTTTCATGTTGGTCCTTTGTGAGAGAAATTAACGGCAGAGCAGTTTGAGACTATTTTCAGTTATAAGAACAAGGGATGTCACGATAACACCCATAATCAGTTAAGGTTATTTCTTTACATATATTTGAAGTCCATAGGTTCTTGAGGAACACCACCCTGTAATCCAATTTCTTAAATGATTTTTAATTGTTATTATTATTTTTTGTATTGTTAGTATCTTATACATATAAGGTGTAGCTATATATATGGTTTTGTAAATTGGTGAGAAGAATATTTATATTGGAATCCAATGTTGTCAATTTTACAACATCTAAAAAAATAAATAATGGCATTGTGTAGTGTGTGTCTATTCTTCAGGAGTGTTTTTAATGGCATTATGTTCTTTCTTGTGTATAATATTCTATAATTCATTAAAAATGTTTTCAATAACAGTATTAAGAGGTTCTTATGGGGTTCTCATGGTGACTCAAAGAAATTACATCTTATAAGTTGGTGGGTGCGGAGGGGCAGTTGGAATTGAAGATGATAATGGGTTTGGTGAAGAGAGATGAGTGTTGAAAAAAAAATTAGAGAGAAGAAGGAAAGAGAGATCAAACAATTACTTGTATTACATATGAGATTTCTTAAATAATTACTTAATTTTAATCTTTCCTTCACACCACCTTAGGTGTGTATACAAAGATAATCGATCTGTTTTAGGTAAAAAAAAAAATAATTGCCCAAGTCTTGCAAAGAAGAGAATCGTGGAGAGAGAATCGGAGAGAGAACTCTGTATTTTTTTTAGCTCTTTTGCGTGCGAAGAAATTTTGGTGATGTGGGCAGCCACGTTGGACTCGGACTTCAATCAGTCTTTTTCAATCGGACAGAGTATCATTACTCCGGGTGATACACCACTACTTTTAAACTATGAGAATTACGTGTCTTTACACGTTTGCTTTCCACGTTAGTTGGTAATAGAGTTTGGCGAATATTGTCCTCAATTCTATCATTTTTTTTTTTTCTCTGGACGAAGCATGGTTAGTTGGTTAGGAGTTAGACATTAATTGGGAATGGAGAATTCAACACAGGCGGACAGCACAATTGTGTAAAGTTCCTATCTACTGGGCCACAATGCCAGAATGACTATTGACCCAGTTGATCATCTCCTCTATATTATAATCAAATCAATGAATTAGACGGCCAATAATTGCTCTAAACAAATTCATAAATTAATAGAGTTGAGGACCCACCACACCACGATGGAGAGAACCCTATACTGTACAGACAGTGACTTAGAATAGCATAGAAATGAGATTTTAGTGCTAAAATTATTTATATACAACAATTATTTCTATAAAATCATATAGACTCGATTTAGAAAACTTGAAAATACACCTTTAATTATTATTTCTATACAACAAAACTAAAAATTTCTTCACAATTTTTTCTTTTCCTTTTTTTTTTTTTTTTTTTTGTGGTGAGAATTGCAGTTGTTCTTCTAGTAGTATGTACCCTGTCACATCCATTGCTTCCAAAGCCTCAAAACCCTTAATCTCACATAATTTTCTCACAAATAACAAGCTTCATTTTTCTCTAATAACTACGCTTATCAAGTAAATATTTTCAAACTTGTCCAAAGTATAATATCAACAAAATTTTTAAATTTGACAAATATGGCAATTGTAGTGGGAAAAAGAGTCGTTAGGTGACACGTGCGACCAACTCAATACGTGGCATCCACGTCACCATCCATGTCACCTAATTTAGGAGGCGCGAATATCGGAAAGAATCCCAGAATTTCCTCCAACTGTACCTATGATCAAGCAATAAAATGAGGGCAAAAAGAAAGGTGTTATTCTTTAGATTGAGAGAAAAAGAGAGATTAAAGGCGTGAGGATTGTATTTGAAAAGATATAAAAAGATCAAGGCGATAATGAAAAAGGGAGGAAAGTGTATTTGCAATTTTTCTGTACCTACAGCAATCTTTCCAATTATTTGCAATAATACAGATATAAATCTACTAGATTTGAAGGTGGTTGCAAGATAAATTGAAGGTGGTTGCATCAAGCACCTTCAGACAATGAAAGGCACCAATCTCTTTTGCCAGGGTCTTAAACCATATTGTTGGACGTCAATTTTTCAGAATTGGATAATTTCCCAATATCTTTAGGAATTCCCACATCGTTAAGGCACCGAATAAACTAACTCAAGTCGATGGTTTGGAGGGCAATGAACTACCAAATGCTCTGACGGGTTGACTTTGAATTTTTCCCATACGCCCATTGGTAGACTTTGAATTTTGGTACCGAAAAGCTAACGAATTTTAAATTAAGATGACATCTTGTTATTTTCCTAGAAATGTCCCCCTTCCAGCTATTGTTACATTTTAATTTCATCAGGTAACTTCTTTATACCATACGCGTCTTTGAAATGCTGAACACTCTTAAATTCTTCGGCCCAATTACCCAATTAATGCGTCAATTTCAACCAAACTATAACAATCTCAAAGAATTAATATCTCTAAAGTTGCATGTGTTGGCAATTTTTTGTTAGGCACAATTGGCTAGTGTTAGAACTTGTCAAAAACGAACCAAGGGAAATAAAGATAATAAATCAAAGAACCCTCATTGTGCCATTCAGTTGTGAAGGAGATGCCCCCGCGTGATTTATACTATTGCGGGACGAGCATACCTATGTGGGTTATACTGTCGTGGGTATGGTTAACCTGCGCGATTTACACTGACAAAGGTATGATTAACCCGCGAGTCACAAAGATGCTTACAAGAACACTAGCTACAATCGCGGAAGATTATTCGCGAGTAGACCATCGGATTAGACCTAATCCGATCCGAAATCGATAAGTAATATAAGCGATCCGATCCGATCCGATCTGATAACTGGACGGATTATAGATACTTAAATCCATATCTGATTTGTTATTAATTAGATCTCCAATCCGATAACCCGATCCAAAATTTTCTTTTTAAAAAAAAAAGTAATTTCAAAAGAGATTAACAAATAATGAGTAGGAAAAAATAGAAAAAGAAAATAAAATATAAAAAAAAAGTAGTAGAAAAGTAAGTATTTGACTTTTTATTAAAGAAAAAAACTATAAATAAAGACAAAATAGAGAGAGGCAAGAATAAGAAGAAAATAATGATAAAAAATATTTAAATAGTATGTAAATATTATATGTTATAACATTAGACAATATATGTAAAATAAATTATATATTATTATCGGATCGAATCGACCATAATTCATATTCGATTTGTTTAGCTAACAAATTGTCGGATTTGGTTCGCTAACGGATTATCGGATTGAATGTCCAATCCATATCCTAATTATTGTCTCAAATTCGGATCAAAATTTGATTCATTGACAAGTCTATCCGCGAGGGGTATGGCATCACCAACAGATGCGGGAGCTCTAACCTGCGAAGATTTTTTCTTTGGGCATGGCAAGCGGTAGTGGATGACTTTAACCAACAAGGGATGAAGGACTGAGAGCAATCTCCTCTCGCAGGTATGGTTTGGTGAATAGTTTGGGAATGTTTTCGATCTTGTAATACTCACTTTACGGGTATGACTTGGTGAACACTCCAAATTGTTGCCTGAGTATACTCCAGGGCTGTGAGAGCTAATGGACAAATAGGCAATTATGCAACTTCGAGCTTGTGATCCCGAGTGATAAGCCTCATAAAAGGGACTGTGTGGGAGATTGCAGGTTTTTTTGTTCAAAATAGAAAGCAAGTAGTCGCGATGTTACTCCCAATTTTGAGGAGTTAGAACCTGTGTAAAATTGCAGTGGTCCTCGGGTCATTTTGGCACAAAAATGCACTGTGATATAACTTGGGCGGTTATGGTGCCATAACGGAGCATATGACATCATAACCTTAAGCAGGAAGATGGGTTAAATGTGGAATGGAGGATTGAGAGGAAGGCTTGTTGGGTTATGAGCATAAACTGGAAAACTATGTTAAGTTGACTCACGCAGGCACTGTCATAGCATTTCTTGCCGGCTTAATTAGCCTGCAGGGAACACAAGAAATTATGCTCATGGTTGCAGCCAAGAGTGGTGAATAAAAGGACATGTGTCAACATGCCACGTAGGATGAAATATGTCAAAGGCCCATACAGAAGGTCTATCAATTATGAGCTCCTCCCTCTCTTAATCACTCTTGTTTTCTCTCTCTCTCATCATGTACTTAGCTCATTTTCATATAGTTCATTCATTCTAATCCTATCATCTCAGTTCAGTCAAGTGTTAGCCACTCCTACCTCATATATTTAAAGCACTCAAAGAAATTTAATTCAACCAATAAAGCAATTCAAAACACTCAAAGAAATTTAAATCAACCAATAAAACAATTCAATTAAAATAAATAGCAAAAAAAAAAAAAGCATTTAAATTAAAATTAAATAACCTCAAAATTACAGGGTATTACACGAGATTTGCACCTTAGGACTCTAGGCCCTTCTTACTTTTCCGACCTCCTCCCAAAATCAACAACCAATCACATAAATTTCAAGTATGGTAATACATACAATTCCAAATGTATCACACATTTCAAGCGCATCATAAGCCATTTAGTTTCGTGCTAAAACATGTCATTTTCATGCATATAACAATGCAATATCAATTATCTCACAAGGTATTCACAAAATGCGATTTTATGAAAAAAGAACATTCTCATGCATTTTATCAAACATGTGACATGCAACATGTATAACATAGTCTCCACAATTATATATAAATCATTCTAATAAACAACATGTATCATCAATTTCTAGCCTATATGGCATGTAAACATAATTCACATGTATAGCTCACATTAACACATGTACAAACATACTTTCATTCAACAATCATCAATACATATATATACAATGTTAATGAACATTTGTATTATCATAATTGTCATGTGAAGGTTTAATTGATAAGTATAAGCATAAGAAAAGATGCAAAACTCACAATTACTACTTTCTAGCACTTCTAAACATGTTAAACAATCCAAAATCAACATTAATTCTTAAGAAATTGATGGTAAGATAGAGAGAACTCCCCTACCTCAATTTCAAGCTTTAATTTCAAAAAGCCCCCAAATTTCCAAATCTTCAAACTTCTCTGAATTTAAATTTCAAACTGTAGAAGCGTAGACCGTAGCAAGGAAAATAACTTTCTCTTCTTAAGTTATCTCCAAATCCAAACCCTAATTTCAACCATTTCTTCAAACTTCACCAAATCAAATTCCGAACCGATCAAATCGAAGAAAATAAACTTTTCTCTTGGAACAATCTTCAAATCTCACCTTAAGCCATTTAAATTCTAATGAGAAGTTGGAATGAAGTTATAGAGAGAGATGAGAGAAAGATGAAATAAATGTCAAAAATCTATTTATATTAATAACATTTGCAACTAAGTCCCTCTCTTCCTCTTAATATGCTCCTTGTTACTATTAACTCTCTACTAACCACATATTAACATTTCCTTCTCCCAACTTATCTCTTAGACCCCTCAATTATTTATATACACTCTTGTATAATTTTTCGAGACTCATAAAAGCTTTCCGGGTCATCCGACTCATTCCAGGCCCACGCCCAAACCTAAATTTTTTGGAAAGTCTCATATATAACTCATAAAACACATATCACTACAAGAAAATTAGTCTTTTACGACGGGCAAAAACTGCCCTAAATGACTTTTTACGGCGCTCCATCGCCTGTCCTCTATTAAGGCATTATGATTACTAAGTTTTTTTAAAGGCAGGCGAAAACCTTTTAACGGCAGTCAGAAATTGCCTTGAATAATTTCAGACACGCCTTTAAAATAATTTTTCAAGGCGAGTGTTTAGTGTCTTGAAAGTTCGATTATTCAAGGTGGTCCTTACGCGTCATAGAAATGTAATTATTTAGGGTGGTTAATTATTGCCTTAGAATCTCAATTTTTAAGGGCGGTTCTATAACGCTTTAAAATATTAATTATTTACGACGGCTATTGTCCGCCTTAAAAACCAATATTCAGGGCGGTTTTCAACTGCCTTAGAAGCTAAACCGCGTAATAATTAAGGCGGCTTTAGCCCGCCTTAAAAGAAGAATATTAAGGGCGGGTTCAGCGCGCCTTAGAATCTTTAATATTTAAGGTGGCTTTAGCCCGCCTTAAAAGAAGAATATTAAGGGCGGTTTGGCCCGCCTTAAAATATAAGCCTCATATTATTAAGGGCGGCCATTGTCCGCCTTATAAGATTTTTTTTTTTTTAAAATATTCTTTTTCTTTCATCCCCATTCCAAAAACTTGTGAAACCCAATCCAAAAACCTGTGATGCCATACAATACCAACATCTAATTTGCATCCAAACTAACACATTCATTTTAAATGGAAGCCAACCCAAAAACACAATATCAATATCAATATCTAATTTGCATCCCTTCAAAGCTAGAACATTCAAATGATTTAGCATGCTTAAAAATTACAACTATTAATTTTTAGATACAGTGAACAAAAGACATTCTAGCAAGCAAAAATACTGCACTTGAAGACATAGTTTAGAGGCAATTGAAGCGGTCATCGCAGTGTAACACGACATCCATACTGCTACTGCTGCGCTGGTTCATTATCCTGGGAGTTAATTAAGGAGAGAGGGTCAATGGAAGGCACAAAAAGATCAATAAATAAAGACAAAAACTTAATAATAAAAAAATAGTGTGACGATAGAAAAAATATGAATAAAAATAAAGTAATCCCTATACTTGGACTACAAGTAGCGAATGAGAAAAGAAAATATAATAAAATTTTCTCAGGCTACTAGAAATGTAGACTTGTACCTACAATAAGGACCCTAGCTTCCTTATAATAGAAATTACAAAAGCATAGATAACATATCTTCTAAGCTTGCTTAAATAATCTCCGCATGAGCACAAACTATTAGCAAATCGGTGAAACCGATTGATATCTCTCACAATAATCTCTCTCTCAAAAATCTCTGAAGCAAACTTCATAACTGTATGACAATCACCACAAGTCCTCAGGTTATTTTTTATCCTAATTGGAGCCCCAACAGGGAGGGTTAGTAGCCCAAATGCAAGAGCCAGTTTTTCACTGTGATACCATAAGCTCCGCTCCTTGTACTCTTCCACATTGTTAATTGCAAATTGGGTTTCAGCCACATATCCTTTCTTCTTTACCAACTCCTCCAATTTTCCCAGCATCTCATATATCTCATTGGACCTAGAATGTGATATGTCATGTGCTGTAAAAACGAAGGTCTCATTCTTAACATCAATCCAGCTGCATCCAAACTCCTTCCTTACCCCATTGACCCTCATCATTCTCCTAACTTCATTAGCTTCCTCCAAATTTCCAGGATTATCAGGTTTAATTTCAAAGAGCCTATCTGCAGCTTCTCTGCCTATTTCAAGATTTCCATAATTTCTGCAAGCCCCAAGCAAAGCTCCCCACACAAATGCGTCAGGTCTAATTGGCATTGATTCTATAAACTTTTTAGCTTCATCCAATCGACCTGTATAACCAAACAAGTCAACCATACAAAAGTAGTGTTTAGGACCAGGGTTCATATGATGCATTTCAGTCATGGAATTGAAATAAGCAAATCCATCATCAACACGTCCAGTATGGCTGCAAGCCGACATAACAGAAACCAAAGTTATATAATCAGGCTTAATCCCCTCTTCTAGCATATCCTCAAATAATTCTATTACTTGGTTTGCACGGCCATGCTGTTGGCAGGCTGAAATCATGGCTGTCCAAGATACCACATTCCGATCCTCACTCTCTTCAAATATCCGACGAGCATCAGTCAAGCTCCCACATTTAGCATACATTATAATCAATGAGCTTGCAACACAAATATTTGTCTCAAACCCAGTTTTTATTATCTGATCATGAATCAAAGTGCCCTGATCTAATGCTGCGAGATTAGCAGCAGGATGAAGGACAGTAGAGAATGAGGCTTCATCAGGTGAAATGCCTTCACTTCTCATGACCCAAAAGTAATTGCAAGCCTCTTCAAAGTCGTCATTTCAGACACACCCCATTACCATGATGTTCCATCTAACAACATCTTTATCTCCTATAGTCTGAAACAACTTAACAGCATCTTTAAAGAACCCACATTTACCATACATGTCCATAAGTGAATTGTTCACATAAGCTAAGGTAATCAAACCATACTTAACAACAACTCCATGAACTTGTCTACCAAAATCCACGCCACCCAGAATTTCAATTTTCTAGTTTTTATCCAAGATTACAGACACTTGAACACCCTACTTGAACTTGGTTCTGGTGATCTTTTCCGAGGGTTAACAACAAAACAACTTGCATTCCAGTCATTCTTTATCCTAGTTTTTGTTCATCAATCATTTCTACACAAAAGAATCTAAACAAAGTTGTAGAAAAGCTTTACATTCCAAAGGTCATGACCTAGTTCGGGATACATGCTATGGATTTTAGTCAACTAATTAATTATGCTCACATGTGTTCTTCACTACTTCTATCAATGCCATGTATTCATGTTTCATACGGTATTCTCAAATGACTCAGGTGTAAAAAGAAGAAGAACAGTAATTTCAATGACCCTGCAAAAGATCTGAATCACAGAAGTTGCTAAACAAACATCTTCCTCAGCTATATCTCTTAAAAAAGGCCAAACTAAACATAACAGTAGTGAGCTATACGGCTTTAGTCAGGGACAACCACTTTGTTGGATTGAGTAGAGACATCTGATAAATTGAAATACAAGAAGGAAACCACTAACCCAAAGAATAAAAGAAGGAAATTGACACAACAACGGAAATCATTTCCCAGAATATAATAATAAATCATGGAATGTCATGTGAGAAATTTTATACATTTACTTTATGAGAATATGGGATCATTTTGCTTTCTTTTTATATACTTATATTCCTTGTTCACAAATTGGGAGTAAACAATGTTGGGAGCATAAGGTAAAAGGAGATTGAGTTTGCCCATCATGTACATTCTTCACACATACGTCATTCCATATAAACATGAGACTTGCATAAAATTTGCTTGCAGCATCATAGCAAATGACCTCTAAAAGGCCATAAACTTATTATTGCCTGGTGTCTCAAGGGATGCACTCACCATGACCCATGGGAGTTGCAAACCAGTAGTCTAGTACAAACAAAGTAGTTGACTCCTAAGCACACAGAGATTGAGGAACTTTCCTTAATAATGATGCTAATTAAACATGTCCCCAAAAGTCGAGTAGTGATAGCATTTCCCAGTAGTTGGAATTCGGGCCATACCAAGTGAACAGAAGATCCCTAGATCGATGTTACCCAATCTAAATTCAAAGATGGGCATTTCCATATATATTTTTTCCCAAAAAGTTGCATCAAGCAGTAAGTGACAATGCAATATTTTAATAGAAATTCCTTGCATGCAAAAAAAGTAACTAAACCACAAAAGTCAAATTCATCTGGAATTTGGAAATTCCAGAAAACATGACAAAAGTAAGATAGTTTGCACAACCATAATAAATTCCATGACTATTATATATATGTAGCCAGCCATTTACAAAAGGCAAGGCAGTGCCAGTACCTCTTAATCATTCAAAAAATAATGCCAGCAAAATGGGCAATTTGTCAATGTTAAACAAATACATTTACCGTTTTAGAACCAATTGAGGAAAAGTTGCAATTGTTGTGAAATTGACCCATCAACGTTACAACGTATATCAAGTTCTAACACGTAACCCCCCGCCCCCTAGTAATGAAAAGTAGCATTTAAATATTCATAGCATGCTGGAGGGTGGAAGGAAACTGGAGGGTAGAGGATGTGACAAAAGACGACACGTACGTACTAGGATTTGATTGTGCCCCCAACCCCACCCCCAATATGTATATGTACATGTATATGCTCTCCAGTCTATGGTCACTAACTCTATCAAAAACTCATATATGATTAATTTCTATAAAAAAAAGAAATATATCCAACGACTTAGCAATTTGCCAACCTTACAAATTAATTCAATATTGTCAAGATTCCGACAAAGGTATGTCATTCAATGCATTAGTTATTTATTGAAAGCTCAATGAGATAATCATACAAATTAATGCAAAATGACAGCAATAGAAATGCTGAGAGCTAATAGTGACTATTGAAGAAATTAGAGAGAGAATTCAAGAAGTACCTCTCCTAGTTTATGGAGCTATTCATCTACATAGGTAGGCCACTCCATCTGAATAATTTCTTCTTCTTCTTCCTTAAAATTTCTTCAGTAACAAAAGAACCAAACACACCCTTAATAGATTGCTTTCAAAAATTCTATATATCTCCTGTAAAGATACAACCACAAAAACAAGCACAACCCCAAAATACCATTATCCCGAAGGCCGAGTTGTAAGTAAATAAATATTATATTTTTAGTATCAATGGAATTAGATATACAAATATTATACTTTGGGATAGTATCAATGGAATTAGATATACAAATATTATACTTTGGGATACTTACTGATCTTGATAAACTTGCTAGGCCATGCAATTGAATTTCCATGAGCTTGCCCAAGCAAATAACGGCCGGAGGGATCTACCCTATACAAGGGAGCTTCGGATTCAAAGATAAAATTGACCCACACTTTCCAACAATCAGAACCGAGTGATGCATCACCTATGAGCGTAGTAGGATCCGAGGAAACAACTTCACCAGTAGCAACAAGTAATCCTGTCCCATTGTAATGGAATAACTCGCAATCTTGTCTTTCAACATTTACAGTAGATGGGACACATGGTGAAGCATTGGGACAAGATTGGTTATTACCATTCTGTGTCTGGCATGAAAAAAAAGAAAAATAATTACGACAAAGCATTTTTAATAGAAATGATGACAACGCATTCTTATTTTCACTTACCAACAATGATCTAAACTCTTGCATTTGTTCCCTCATCTCTTCCCTCATTTGGTCCCTCATCTCTTCCCTCATTTGCTCTCTCATTTCCTCCCTCATCTCTTCCCTCATTTTCTCCCTTTCGAGTTGCATTGCTTCCAACATTTGCTCCTTTTGGTCCAGCATCATTGCTTCAAATTTCTTTTCATATCTTTGGGAATTTTCTTGTTGTTGTGCTTGGGTTTTCAATTTTGTAAGTGTTACCCCAAACCCAAGCCCTCTCACTCTTCCACGATGTTCAGAACCAAATACATGATTGATCGCATCATCATGAATTCCTGAACTTTGAGTCGTTTGGGAATATGTCTTAATTATTTCCTAAAATTCCATATTTTAAGCACACTCATTAGTAATTTAATATAATAAATATAAATGATTAACTTAAATTAAAAAAGAAGCATGTTACCACAGTATCCTTGACTTGTTCATTTATGGGCTGACCATCCTTTCTCATATGCGCTTGAATCCACACATCCACCCTTGAAATGTTATCGGGCATGTCAGACTCTTTTCTCTACATACCCAAACATGCACGTTTCAATTATTTGTGCTACTAAATCACAAAAACTATGGTTAGCATTAAATAAGTGAAGAAAATAAACATTCATTATTACCATTGCATCTTCTAATCGAGCATAGCCTAATCGGCTTGTTGTGTGTGGGGTAGTTATTTTGCTCCTCAATTCTTGTTTTTGTTTTCTTTCTTTCTGTAAATACAAAAAAGTTGCTAATTTATATAGGTCATCAAAAAAAATATATATATATATATATATATAATTAAAAAGTGCATATAAATACTCACAGCATGCTCCTCCGATAATCGATTGGCAACAAACTCTTGCCACTCATCCACTGAATTTACATTATCGGGCTTCATTAAGGCAATGGCTCGTCGATTATTTCTCATGGACAACACATTATTTGTTATATTTGATTTGTGACTGCGCCACACCTTTCCCATCAATCCAAATGAGACGCTTGCATGACAGTCGGCAACATCGAATCTTAGTTGCAAATATATATCAAATTATCAAATAAATATCCTACTATCATAGAGAGAACATGTTTTTATTCTTCTACTAGAGAATCAGAAACATCCTTTTACTAGCAAATTAGTAAAAAAAATTACCTTTATAATATCCCATAATTCTTGTAACAGAGAATCAGGCACATCCTTCCAGCTCTTAATTGTTATGGGAACCCTCTCACGTGCTAGAACCCCAAGGCAAGAACTATACTTCTTACTATTATCACCAACTGGCTGCCCCCTTTCATTAAAATCCACAACTAGACGCTCATTTGGTGTGGATGCAATCTTGTACAATTGAGACTTTCCCCTACCCTTTCTTTTCTTTGTATTTGATGTAGCCTCAATGGAAGGTCCTTGAGAAGTAACGAGATCGGGTGAAACTCCACCAACTCTAAATTGATCACCTGAAGGTGTCCTTGGAGAATTTGAACCCCCGTCAGAAATGCGTACAACTGAGGGTGTACGTATCATTGCAGCCATAGCTGCTCGACGATTTCGTTCTGCACGTGTCTCACACTGTCTAGATGACTTCATTCAAGTACATGCATTAAAAGAAGAAGAACATTAAAAATGCACATGTTTAAAGTTGATACTTAAATCAAAACAAACAATTTAAGATAAAACAATATTAAGTAAGGTTGATACTTACTTCAGGATGTTCAGACATAGTAAAAAACTTTAGATGACCTGTAATCTTATCAAAGGAGTAATAATTCAGTTTATATCGGAGGCACCACTATTGATTTACAAAAAGAGCACCAGAAACAACATATTAACAGTTTAAGAAGGAATTTAACGCAAATTTAGATAGGTACATAATCACAACCATTCAATTTCATCAAAAAATATTCTACAAGTAACCAAATACAAACCAAAAAATATAACCAAGTAACCAAATACCCATTTGAAAATATTCTACAACGTTATGCCCTCACAATCAACTAGTACATGATGTTTGCCATCATCAACAATTTCACATTCAAGTCTTGATATATCTAATGGAGCATAAGGCATATAATCATTCTCTTCAAAAGTGTCCAAGTCAATTTTGCCTCTTGGTGGTATTTTAATTACCACATACCAACTTGACGTTTTAGTATCCCTAGAATAAAACACTTGCTTAGCTTCTAATGCAAGGATAAATGGATCACTTTCAAATTGACTTTGACCTTCATGAAGGTTCACCAATGTAAATCCATCTTCAACTTTGATGCCGTTTCTAATATTTGCCCAGTCACAATGAAACAACGGTACTTGAAATGAGTAGTAGTCTAACAAAATTATATTTTTCAGAACACCATAGTAAGATATTTTTTCAACAACTTGATTTGTGTCTCTTGCACTAGATCGACATATAGTTTCAGCTTCAATAAACACCACTATTTTGTGTGCTTCTCTCGACATCCTTGGTGTGAAATCGATGGCCATTCACAATATAACCAGAATAAGAAATTACATCGTTCCTAGGCCCATTTGAAAGCCCCTTTAGTGTTGTTGACACATTACTATTTGCATTAATCATGGTTTTGAACCATGAACTGAAGGTCTCCATGTGTTTCTTTTGTAGAGTGCTTTCATTCCTTGCAAAACAACTGCCAAACCCTTCAGTTCCTCCACATGCTTTTTGATAAGAAAATAACATGGTAAAGTATTTTATTTTTCAATAATAGTTATAAATTAAAAAAATTTCGTACCATCTTACTTTAAATATGGTTCCACCTCCTCATTGTTGAATAATACGTAACGGTGAGCAATGGCTAACATGTCACTAGACATGGTTTTGGAAATTCCCTTAGAAAGTGGGTGTCCTCCTTCCATTGTTTCAGTTTCAATATCTTCATTTCGAGAACGACGAATGCCAATTTCAGCGACTTGTTTCATGTGCTCACTACAAAATTGAATGCACTCTTCTACCAAGTACTTTTCTGCTATGCATCCCTCAGGTCTTGCTCGATTTTTAACATATCCTTTATAAACTTTCATCATCCTGAATATAACGATAGAATTATATATATGTAAATTAAATAATATTTGTATTTGCATAACATATATAGAAGAATGTTATAAATAAATTACCTCTCAAATGGGTACATCCAACGAAATTGTACTGGTCCACATAAACGAGCTTCTCGTGCAATATGAATGGTACGTAACGTGTACCATAATGTCGAAGAAATATGGTGGGAAGAACCTTTCAAACATACATAAAGTTTCGACAATTTCATTTTCAATTTTTTCCAATTGATTTCTATCAATCACCCTTTGGCATATTTCATGAAAATACGCACACAGGCGAAATATAGCAAACCTCGGACCTTTTGGCAGTGTCCCTCGTAAAGCTACTGGCAGCAATTGTTGCATAAGAACATGACAATCATGAGATTTTAGGCCACTAATTTTGCACTCATCCAATGATACACGTTGCCCAATATTTGAACTATAACCATCAGGTAACTTCAACTGTTGTAACCTTTTACAAAATGATTGCTTCTCTTTCTTCGATAATGTATATGGTGCTGGTGGCAAGTAATTTTTTTTCCCCAACTCCTTTGGGTGCAAATCTCCCCTAATGCCCATTTGCTTCAAATCCATACGAGACTTTAGTCCATCCTTTGATTTTCCCTTTATATTCAATAGTGTGCCAAAAATACTCTCACAAACATTTTTTTCAATGTGCATCACATCCAAATTGTGTCGGAGAAGTAACGCCTAACATAACAAGCAAAAAGAATTATTAGTAAGGAGTGTGAACTCCTCAAATAAAAAAAAATGACCACCGAAGATATAGGTGAATTCAAATTGTGTACCTCCCAATATGGTAACTCAAAAAATAAAGACTTTTTCTTCCATGGCCAAATGCTAGGTTTCTCTTCCTTCTTGCGCTTTTTACTTTTTTCCTGATTTTTACTTTTTTCCCATGTATTTTGAAAATCCTTAACGCCGGAAAAAATTTCTGAACCTGCTAATACTCTAGGTGGCCCCTTCATTTCTTCTTTTCCATCAAACCAAGTTTTCTTCTTTCTATATGGGTGATTGAATGGAAGAAATCGCCGAGTACCCCTGAACACAGTCTTCCCACTAGATTTCAACCATTCAGAATATGTGTCTTTAACACACACTGGACAACCAAACTTACCTTTTGTTGCTTGGCCAGACAAATTAGAATAGGCCGGAAGATCATTGATTGTCCACATCAAAACCACCCTCAAATTAAACAAGGATTTAGTGAATGAATCATAGAGCTCAACACCTTTTTCCCATAACACTTTTAAATCTTCCAGTAGTGGCTCCAAATACACATCAATGTCATTTCCTGGTTGCTTTGGTCCTGAGATTAACAACGTCAACATCATATTCTCTTTAGACATACAAAGCAACGGGGCAAAATTATATACCACTAAAATTACAAGCCAACAACTATGTTTAGAGCTAAGGTCACCAAATGGATTGAACCCATCGGTTGCAAGGCCAAGCCTCAAATTTCGAGGATCTGATGCAAAACTCGGCCACTTTTTATCAATCAATTCCCATGCATATGAATCAACTGGATGCCGCATTTTTTTATCACAACTTTTATGAGTCGAATGCCATAATACTTGTTCAGCCTTTTCATTTGATCGAAATAATCGCCTAAATCTTGGTATTATTGGAAAGTACCACAACACCTTAGCCGGAATCCCATTTCGAATTTTTTTACTATGTTCATTCACTTTCCACCGTGAAGCACCACATTTTGGGCATGCAATCAGATTCTCATTTTCTTTTCTAAAAAGACAACAATCATTGATACATGCATGGATTTTTTCATACCCCAAGTCAAATATCTTCAATAAATTCTTTGTTGCATTGATCCCCTCAGGAAGGTTATTATCTGTCGGAAGCATATCACGAATAATCTTAAGAAGCTCATCAAATCCAGTATCCGATATATTATGAGCAACTTTGTGCTTATATAAAGCAACTGTTGCTGACATAATTGTATACTTCATGCAATTAGGATATAGAGGAGTTTCAGCCTTTTCCAACGCCTCTCTGAACTCAAACTCTCTACTTCCATAAGTGGGATCTGTTGTAGCATTTTCTTCACCATCAAAATACACATCTCTAAACATCCCATACGTTTCAGGCATTTCCACACCATCTTCAGTGCCTTCATTTTCTACATATGTAATCCGATTCTCTCCATGAAAGGCCCATACAGTATAAGCAGAATCCATTCCATTTATCACTAAGTGCTCGTACACCGTATTAAAATGATGATATTGTGAGTTTAAACAATGTTTACAGGGGCATATAATCTTAGCTGGATTCCCTGCGTTACGTTGGGCCCAACTGGCAAATCTACGTGCTCCATTTAAATACTCCGTTGAAGCTCTACAATCGGAAAGTCAAATTTTCATTATGACAAGAATGACAGGTATAATGTCTAAATTGTTATGGGTAAGGTTATTTAGGTTACAATAACCTATTATGAAGGTACATCCAGCCTTTATCCATGTCTCCTTGCTAATTTATTCAACAATAGGCAACTACTAGTAGAAGTGACCAATAAACCTAAACAAGGTTCATCGTGAAATAAATGACAAAATGTAGGGAGTAGAAAAAATCCTCCAAGGAAAATATCAGCTCGAAATTGCATAGAGAAAACAATTGGCCTAAACCACAAAGATGATTAGCAATGGAAAATCACATACAAGATAACTGAAAAAGATCAGCTATTATAGCAATAAGTTATGATTTATGAGGCACCTTCACACAGGAACATGTAGGCAAATTCTATGTTGCACGAAAACTCACATTGTCTAGAGAAGTGATCTGTATGGAATGACTTCTAATGGCCACCAATTATAGAATTAGTTCCCGAAAATATAGTACTAGTAAACATAGAATTTGATCTATATTCCTGTCACCTAGTTCATGTTTAGAATAAATCTTTTGAATGGTTCTGAACTAAAGTCCTATATAAGGAATGTAAGTGTTGTTTGTTGTGGCTATCATTATTCTATGAAAATGGCAGGACATGCACTTTTTAAAAACTATGAACTAACCAAAATATAACACTCAAACCCAAATGTATGCCTCACAACCATCTATAGAAACTATGAACTAACATTTGGAGAATAAGAAAAGAAAAATCAACTGCAACTCAATAACAAAATTTATAGCCATCTAATCGCATAATAGCTGCAATAAAAATGCAAAATAGAGATTACGAAAAGCAAAAATATGCATGGAAAATATAGCGACAGAATCACAAGCTAAAACGGAAGCTAAACACATATATCATATGCAAATTGGTTAAAATAGGGCCATGAAAGCTAAATCAGAACTGAAATATACTTGGGTGTTATATAACAAAATAAATAATTCTTATGCATGGCATACAGAATACACCTATTCTTACACCTATTCTTACCTCACAAGCTCTTGAAGAAACACCTCCTTGTGGTTATAAAGACTATGAACTATCAAATCCAGCACACGATTGACCTGTAGTCAATCCAAGTTTCAACTTCAAGAGTCATAAGAGAAATTCAAAAGAAGTTGAAAAGTCAAAAGAAAATCGATGAGTGATAATCAGTCCAATTTTCTTTTCTTTTTTTTAGATTTTCAACATGATTCATCTCTCATGCTAAATTGCTAAGAGTTCTGCATTTTCTAACATTTTAATAAAAAAATAATTATCGTACAAAATAAACAGAAGAATATGAGGTAACTAAAAAGTTCGGCTTATGATTTGTCGAGAACAACTTAAGCAAAAAATGCATATAATTACTGTAATCCCAAGAATATGACTCAAAATTCTCAGATTCATAAAAACTGTATGTAGAAAAATGAGAAGGATGTACTACATTTCAAGCAAAAAACGAAACCTATTGAATCAAAATCTAGAAAATAAAAGCAATCTGGAAACAAGAAATAGTATCGAAACAAAATAAAAGCTTAAGCTTTCCACATATCTAATACACGCAAAATCATCTGGGAGATAGCAAAATTAATAAATATGTTCCAATAAAAGCTAAAGGACCTACTAAATCAGCATGTAGAAGCCAATGGTAATAGATACTGGAAACAAAAAAATAACCTCCAAACAAAATATGAGAGAGAGATGAAACACACTTTAAAGCAAATTTGACTTGTACAAAAATAAACAAGGTCCCCCTCAGCAAACTCAAACAACATGCTATTGTTATAAGGATGAAAACATTGAGAAGTGACCTTGATATACTTGAGCCCATGCCAGCTGAAATTCCCATTTGAGTTCAGCAAAATTTATCCTGGCCTGAAAAAAATATGGATGGATATTGATATTGTACTCCACTAGTAGAAAATTTACTATCCCTAAAACATAATTTAAAAATTAAGCAGGTGATCAAAATCATATATTTGAGAAGAAAAAATAAAATTAAACTAGTGGGGAGCCAGCCAAAGATAATCCTAACCACTATAAAGTCTATTATTTTTTTGTCTTTCATCGTAAATGGGTCCTACATAACCAATTCAGTTTTCTTGAAGTAACTGAAGTAGCATTGATGCCTTTGCACATAGCACCCCTCCAAAAGTTGGAAGCATTGACAATTAATGTGTTGTATTGCCACCCAAGAAATTTGCTTGGAGATGAATTGATGGCAATGGTCACATCCTCCCCACCATCACTACCCATAATCGACCAACCATCATCCATAAATCCATTAATAGCATCATTGAAACCCCTGATGACGAATTTGATTTTTTTTTCCAGTTAATAGTTAAAAAGTATCAAACCAAAATCAACAGATATAAAACATTCCACATTTCACTGTCTTGGAAACCTGTTGCTGTTTGGAAGGGAATTGGTTTGGGGAATGTTATGGAAGTTTTCTTTAAATCATGCTACTGTACATATGAGAAAGCTTCCCCAACAATATGGTCCAGTAATATTTTGCCTGGAGTTGTAGTAAGCTTAATGACACATTGATAACGATGCACACTTCATCCTACAAAATTAACCACCCTTATTGTCAAGATTTAATTTGCCATCTGAATAGTTGGAGCAATGCCGTAAAAATACCTCTTCAGACTTGAAGGGTTAACATAAGTTGTGAATTTGTATGTTGGGGTGTGGTTTAGATAATGCATGGATTGCTGAGATCAGAAAAATCCTGATTTCTCTCTACTATTCTTCTGATATCAGATGATGGTGTCTCATGTATTGCTACTGATGATTCAAGGTCGGGTCCTTTGGCTGTAGCTTGTGGTGGCCAGTTGCTGGTTTATTTGCACTCTCAAGAGGCCTTTTCAAGTTAACAGGGAAATAAGCGAAAGAGTTACTCTAACATGATGTTCTTTCCCTTTATGTATAAATTCCTAAACGTTAGTAGTTGCAGCATGCAAAACTTCCGAGCAATGCAAACTGGATACCTTTGAGATTCACTTTTACATCTTGGTGAGAAATTTGTAAATGTGCACCTTATTTTTCTTCTGTGGTTCTAGTTGGTAAATAATTCACCTAACATCTGGGTCAATGTAAGTAGATTAGAACAAGATAGAAACCATCTTTAAAATTGTCTATAAACTTCAATTTATTTTATGAACAAATATCATGCTTGTAGTTTTACTTCTTTTCTTTCTTCTTCATGGTATTACGTATTCATGATCCTTGTTTTGGTTCCTATTTAGAAACTATGCCATACAGGTGGTCTTTTGCTACCTTGACAATGCCTGGAGCTAACAGCAATGAAGCATGAAAGGTGGACATTTTAGTCAGCTTCAAGTTTTTTTTTCTATAACAAAAGACATCAAATTATTTGAATCATTTAATTTGTAATTACTGGAAAAATTAAAAGTTCTGGTACTTTGTTTAGAGTCTAGACAGTGTTATGTTCCTTAGGTTAGCTTCTAACTATTGATGCTCATTCATTCTATGAAGTCTAATCTATTTATTTTTAAATATAAATTAATCTTTAAAAAGCCTCAGACTTGTTGAGGGAAGCAACATTGATCAAGAAGGGAGTTTCGTTTGGGTCTTGGATAAAAGGATAAAATGGTGTTTTCCACCCATATACATATACATATACATATATATATATATACATATATATTAAACAGGTCATTATATGGATCCAAGAATGCTAATCTGGTGGTCTTTTCTCCAGGAACATTTTGTCAATGAAAAATGCAATCAATCTTATGATTTTACTTTTCATGCTATCACATGCATTGCACATGCTATGTTTTCTGTTTATTTACTAACGGTTAAAACACAACAAGAAGGGGGTATTTCCAACTTTGTTGAATAGTGGCATTAGTCTTTACTTGCCTGCCAACTTATATCTATATAATTCATCATGTTTATCTCTTCATAGGAAAAAGATGAATTTATGGGTTGGGGATGACATTCCAAATCACTCATGTTCAATATTATGAAGCAAATCATTACTAGAAACGAAGAGAACCTTGGGGATAATTAGACTCTAGCTCCAATTTATAAGCACTGGATTCAATTATGAAGACAAGTTTAGGAACCACATGAAGTAATCATGAAAATCTAAGTAACTAGAAAGAACTTCACTAAGATGATAGAACCCCTATGTTACCAATATTCATTCAAAAAACTATAGAGGCTGAACAGATTATTAGCTAGATTGTGAAGAGTGCAGCATACAGATCATCCATTGTTCAGGTATATTGGGCCTTTACCTTTATACTTCCTAAAGCTATTATGAAGGAAATATTAGCTCTGAACAGAATTTTTTTGTGGAAAGGCTCTACTTTGAGTGAAGGGGAAATAAAATTTCTTGAGAAACATTTGTTAACCAACATTTGAAGGAGGGCTGGGTGTTAAAGATTTATTAGTGTGGAATGTGGCAGCAATGTCTAATCATCTTTGGAAGGTTGTTCAATTCCAATCTGATTCCATCTGGGTTGATTGGGTTAAGAAGCATCTTATTACGCAGAAAACTTTTGGACATTGAAAATTCCTTCTGATTGCTCATGGATTTGGAGGAGAATTTTAAATATGAGAGATACATTTAGGAGTGCTATTCAGGTTCAGATTGGTGATGACCTAATGACTTCCCTGTGGTATGATTTTTGGCTTCCTACTGGACCCATATGTCTGCAATATGATGATCACCAGAGATTCAAGGTTGGGAAGGGAAGCAAAGGCAGCTGCTGTTATTCATGGTAATGCTTGGAAATGGCCTTCCACTAATTCATTGGAATGGATGAATTTGAGGAGCAATGTCCCTGATAATTTCAAACATTGTACATGCCAATATGACAGAATAGTGTGGATACCCGGGAAGGAGGAGTTTTCTATCAAAATAGCCTGAGAGTTTTTAAGAAAGAAGAAACGTACTGTTTTATGGAAAAATTTAGTCTGGTTTCCTCAAGCTATTCCCAAGCATGCTGTGCATTTATGGTTGGTGGTGCAAGATAGACAATGGACACAACAAGCATGTTGTGCATTCATACAAGGGTCCTAACAGCACCCGACTAGAAAGTACAGAACTTTAAAAGAGCAGGTTCCTGCTTCCAACTTTGAAGCAATCTTTCATTAGGTCAACCTTGTAGCCTCAAATCTAAAGATTAACAAACAAGTGAATTGTATCCCACATTTATTAGGTTCAAAATTAGTATGAACATTTTTTACATTCACCTTAAAAAGAAAAGAAAAACTAAAATTCAACCTATTCACTAAATGAAAGTTATCAAGATCTGTGATGGATCAAAATCATTATCCCATATCATTTATTTTCTGGCTCATTTTATTCTTTTGAAAGTCAACACTCAGCATAGATACTCAACTCAGAAATTTCTCAACTAAAATTTGTAGGGCCAAATAGATCCTTTTGAATTTGAATGACTCCACTTAATAGAAAAACAAAAGAAGAAGAAGAAGAAGAAGAAAAAAAAAACAAGTAGACAAAACCCATCAATAAGTCCTGATAATAAACAAGCTTTTAATAAACACTATCATGTAATGAATTGAACCACCAGTCGCAATGTATCTTAATGTTTTCTTTGGATTAGTTTGGTTTATGAGTACTTCATCAATTAAAACCTGAACCTGAATTTAATTAACAGGAAGATCTTAGAAACTATAAGCGGTTGATGTGTATATCTAAAAATGTAATCTCAAACATCATTTTGCTAAGAAATTAATCAAAAATGGATGTGCTGTGATCAAAAAGTTTAATATGGAAAACTGTAAACGAATATAACAATGTTGGCCCGACACTAATTAATAGTGAAACAAGACATGTAATAAATCATTTATAAACATATGTAATCGCAGCAAAGCTTCATATATAGGGCTTGTTTTTGTTAATTGGACAGTGCACAACTTAAAATTGAGGAAGCCAAAATCAAAACATGAAAGTCATGCTCTCCTTCCATGGGATGTCCAAAAGCTTCATTAATCAAAATTGAATACACCTGAACTCTGCAGAATATGAATTTCACCAACAATGTGTAATTATCATGTCATTTATTATCGATAATAATTTTAGAAGTTGTATCGGTCCCAATGAGCAGACCTAATTTTGTTAATTCTAGCACCAACCTCATAAACATGAAACAAATTATTAGGGTAGTATCCTCATAGACAAAATATATATCTATATGGGTAAGTGACCATAGACACGAGTTGAAAACATCATACAAGAAGATACATAATTTCCTAAAATTTCTTCTATCATGTCGCCAAGTTTTCAAAAAAAAAAAATCAACATTGTACTTCCTATCCATGATAATAATATCAAATAGTTGCCTTCCTATCTATACAGAGTATGATTCCAACAATGATCACGAGTGTGGAAATGATGCTAGGAAAATGGAGGCACCATGAAAGTAAGGAGATTGAGGTCTACAATGAGTTCAAAGTTTTGACATCAGAAATGATTTCAAAGACAGCTTTTGGAAGCAGTTACTTGGAGGGGAAGAACATATTTGAGATGTTGAATATATTGGAATTGATTCATTTCAGAAATATGTTTAAAATACGGTTTCCTGGCATTGGGTAGGTTCTCTCTTCTATCATCCCCTTCATTTTAAAGTAATTTTCATTTAACATATTAATTAATATTTCATGAATATTACATCTATGAGAGGCTAGTTGTTTTCCCCCTAGTCTTATATTCATAGGCCATGATTATTTACAAGCTTCATTAGGTGATCTAACATCGACTCTGAGTCTCTAACCATGGCACCAAA
Organism: Cornus controversa; assembly: GCA_026545225.1. Taxonomy (NCBI): domain Eukaryota; kingdom Viridiplantae; phylum Streptophyta; class Magnoliopsida; order Cornales; family Cornaceae; genus Cornus; species Cornus controversa. Next base: position 33,381,453 of record CM048845.1, on the reverse strand, counting down.
TTTAACAACTTAATATTTAATGTAACTCATCCACACTAATCAAGTCCAATTTTTGCAGAATTTTTTTAAGTCAAATGATGACATTGAAGCAGACAAAACAGAACAAGCAATTAGAAATTCTATTATAGAACTTATAAAGAAACGCAAAGATAAGGTGATGGCAGGTAAGCAGAAAACTATGGGAGTGATTTTCTTGGATCGCTTATAAAAGTTCACCATGATGTTGACAAGAGCAGGAGGATTTCAGTAGATGATATAATTGATGAGTGCAAGACATTCTAGGATAGGAAACAACTACTAGCCTACTTGCTTGGAGCATTCTTCTTCGAGCAACCCACATGGAATGGAAAGATAAAGCAAGGAATGAAGTCCTAGAATTGTTTGGCAAAGAAAATCCAATCCCAGAAGGCATTGCGAGACTAAAGACTGTAAGCAAATCAAACTTTTAGTTTTAGATTTTACTTATCTATGTGGTAGATTTTACTACATTTGACATCTAACTTCCCCCATTATTTATGTGTAGATGAACATGATCATTAATGAAACTCTGAGGCTTTATGCACCGATTGCTATTCTTGGTAGAAGAATTGAAAGGGAAGTCAGATTGGGGATGCTAATTCTTCCAGCTAACATAGAGGTGCATATTCCACCTGGGGCACTTCATAGTAACCCTGAATTGTGGGGACAAGATGCTCATCTCTTCAAACCAGAGAGATTTGCAGAAGGGGTGGCTAAGGCAACCAATGACAACCTGTGTGGGCTTGAACTTTGCAACAACTGAAGCCAAGATAACACTCTCGATGATTCTGCAACGCTACAAGATCACCATTTCTCCGACTTATGTCCACTCGCCAGTTCAGATTCTCAATCTCCAGCCTCAACATGGACTTCAAGTCATGCTCAACAAATTGTAATTTAGAAACTTTTGTAATTTGCATATGTCGGTGCAGATGCTTATCAATAAAGCTATCCATCGATGCTAGAAAGATCAGGTTATCTAGGTTCTCTTAATGAATGCAATGGTAAATAATTAGCTATAAAGATTAATTCATTCTATAAAGTCTAATCTATGTTTTTTTTAAATAAAAACTAATCTTTAAAAAGCCTCAAACTTGTACTGAAATGCTATTCACTGCACTTATACTTAGTTTTGACACAGAAACTTAAAAAGAGGAAAGCAGACAATAATATACATAAAAACTCAACACGCATATATACAGTTATACACATGTACATATGCATTTAATAGTGGGTTTTATGATAAATTTACCTTTTGCAGTGGAATCAGAGAGACAGAGTTTATTGGAATCCCAAAGTGTCTGCTTTAGAGGCCTCTCGTGAATTTCAAACCTAAAAATCCAACAAACAAACAAAAAAAAACACCAAGGAAATTAAACCCCAAAACCAATTACAATATCTGAAAATATTGAGAAAAAATCCTGTTTGTTTGATCAGGAAACAGAGGAAAAAAGAAGAAATTTTACTCACACTACACATTGTTTAGTTAGCTCTGAAGAAAACATAAAATTAAACTTCAGCACTAACTTGTACGAAATTGAACATGAGGGAAAACTAGCTCCCATTATTTTTTCACTAATTAGTTCTCATTTTCTTAATTAGTTTCAATTTCTTAGCATCCAAAAGAAATGAGAACAGTCAAAGAGAAACTCACATAAAACTATCTCTCTTCCATTACCACCACTAACAGAGTATCACGACATCAGTGTGTGTGTGTGTATATATATATATATATATATATATATAAGCTTCGATCTTACAGAAAATCTATATAAAAAGAGTACCAAATCTGAGGGATCTTAGAGGAGTACCTTTAAGTTAACGGCTTCGATCTTAGAGGAGTTTCTGTAAACCTCCTGTAACTTCACTGTTTTCTCAAAACATTTTGTAGGCTGATTCAATCAAGCAGTGAGATTAGGTTAGGGCTTTCACCAAAGGGAAATAGATTGGGCTAGGCTTTGATCGGTGAGTGGGATTGGGTTAAGGTTTCGATCGGTGAGTGAGAATGGGTTAGGGCTTCAACAGTTGAGTGAGATTGAGATTAAATTTGGTTGACGAGCAGAGATTATGGGTTCAGATTTTGATTAGAGCTGAGGGAATGAGAGCTCAGAGACAGTCTGAAGTGAGAGAACACACCCATGAGAGAGGGAAAAAGTGTATCGATCTCGCGCGAAACCAAAAATAAGAGCTCGAAAATTTATTTTTTTAAAAATAAGAATAAAACTTTCTACAACGGTTTCTTAGCCCGTCGTGGAAACTATTTTTCTACCACGGGCCTACATGGCCCGTCGTGCAAGCATAATTTCTACAACGGTCTACGTGCGCCGGTCCTAGAAAGTGACTTTCTACAACGGGCCATGCGGGCCCGTCGTAGAAAACTATTTTTCTAGAGGGGCCATGCGGGACCGTCGTAAAAAGCCTGTCGTTAAAAGCCAAATTTCTTGTAGTGTATTTAAATAAATTTCTCATGCTTTATCACATTAAAAACATAATTAATTACAATTTAAAATAATAAAAAAACCCAAGGCTTTACACTCTCTCCTTCTAGCTACTGCAGATTGTATTTACATATGTCAGTATTTTTCTCTCTCTCCCTCTATTTTCATAAAGTATTGTGTTTTTGTGAAATGAATAAAGTGCCAAATTTTAAAAATTATATAGGAAATGATTATAATAAGAGCAAGAAAATATTAATAAAAATATTTTAATACTTTAAAAATATGTTCTTTAATTTAATTAACCATAATTACAAAATTTTAAAAATTATATAGGAAACGATTATAATAAGTATATAGATTATTAAAAATATTTAAAAGTAGGACAATATAAAAAAATATATTAATAAAAATATTTTAATACTTTATGTTTATAATTTTATTTGTTTGTTGATGGTACTAGTGTAAATACTTTAGAACTAGAAGGGTATATTGATTAATGAAAAAGTAGGACATTTATTACAGAAAGCATTTAATTTTTGGGATTGAAAGTGCATGCATTAAGCTGACGGAGATTCAAGGTCTTGGGAAACTAGAATCGGTGGCAAGTTTGAAAATACATTATTGTCCCAAGCTGAAAGAGGTTCAAGGACTTGAAAATTTGGAATCGCTAGAAAGTTTTGTTATAATTTCGTGTTATAAAATAGCTGAACTTAACTTGCTCAAATGTTCGGCATCTTCCTCAAAGAATTTGATACGGTTATGTTGTGATTGTGAATATTCTTTCTACTCAATTCTTTAGCCGTTGTTTCCCTTCTGTGAATGCTCATTCTGCTGCAATGGTGTATATTTGGCTTGATTCATGGTTTTGCCATGGTGGTGGCTTAGCCTGTAGGAAAATTTTAGTGATTTTTTGGTTTCTTTTCTCTTTAGAGAAATTGTGTTTCTTTCTATTCACTTGCTTTTAGTTTGAGCTGGTTGTTTAGCTTGGTTTTTGTTGTTCACAGGGGTATGCCTCCTTGACTTTGTAACCTTTGTGTTTTGATTCAATATCAAGCTTGATTTTCAAAAAAAAAAAATGTAGTGGCTTGGATGACAATAATATTATGTGATGGTATACCTGATTTTTTTTTTCTTTTTCATTTTTGATTTCTTGTTTGGCCTTCTTTAAGAGGGATTTTTCTTGATGATTACTTGCTCATAATATTTTCTTTTTATTTATCAATTCAGTTTCATATTGAAGGTCTCGGAATAATCAAACATTGGTTAAGGGTAAATGCTCTCATGAGTGAACAATCAAAATACTAGCTCTCTGGAAGATCTCCAAATTAAAGGAGCATATATGGATCATTAGGAACATGCCTGATTTTTGTTTGGAAGGGGATCATATTGATTAGAAAGAGGATCAAAGGCACAGGCGGCACAGCTCTGAGATCCAGAAACAATACATAGAGGTAAGTGAGTGACAACAATACATATATGGTAGCTGGCTATTGTGAGCTGTTTATTTCTCATCCTCTTCTCCTCATTGTTTCAGTACTCTCTACCTTGGTCTGTCCCTGTTCCTATATGGTTTTGAGAATGAAGCTTAATGCTTTGCTTCTATACCAGTAGAGGTGAGAGAGTTGAGCTTTTTTTAACGTACTGCATATCAGAAATTAATGGACTCTGAAGCAGGTTCAACCATTCAAGTGCTGCTTTGCACTCTTCATCCACGTCCCTAGCAGGAGGCAAGTAGGAAATCTTCTTGAGCTTCATAGGCCCTCACAGATGCAGCGGTTTGCACCTTCCGGGACCATAATGAGCTCTGCAAAGGATAAGAAATCGGCCCAGAGCTAAGCTACAACGGAGTTGAAATTCTCATCCAATCTTCTGCAAAATTATGCATGGTGCCTCAGCGAGTTGATCACAAAGATGGTGGGGTGCAAGAGAAGTGTCACGCCCCCAAATTTAAATACCTGAAACTCTAGTCCGGCACTTGAATTCGGTGCGTGACTTGAAAAATAACGTCCATCATACCATACATCAATCCAAAAACTTTACATATTACAATCAAAATGTGATCGTCTAGATTATCTATTATAAAAACTTTATCTGAAGACCTCATCCCTCATCCTGAGAGTCAACTATGTACAACAAAAATAATTACATGCTAAGAAATTTACATGTAAACAACCTCCACCGTCCTGTACCGCTCTTCCATTCACTTGGTACCTGAAAAATAAAATGGCACGTACAACAATCTTTGTTGATTTCATTCACAAAATTTCTTATGATAATCAAACTCTAGTTAATTATCATATTCGCAGTTTACTTCACACACAGGTTTTTCTTATGATAATTAAACTCTAGTTAATTATCATATCCACAATTTCTTTCACACAAAGAAATCGTAATCTCAACTGTAGACACATAAGTCAAACACTTTTGATCAATTTAATTCTACGATTGTGGGTCCCAGCAAGAGACACGTGTCAAAATCGTGAAGGTTCAGGCCTTTAAAAAACATGTGTTCTAATTCAAATTTAAATTTGATTTATTTCCATATAAAAGGAGGCAAAATCTCTTTTTATGGAAGTTGGCACAATTAATGGGGAGTTACCAAATCAAACCTCCACCCCTTTTGCCTATAAATACAAGGTCACCCTACACATTGGAGGGAAAAAGACAGGGGACACAGAAGGAGAGGAGGACAGACACAAAGAGTTCAAGAGAACACAAAAGCTCTGCCAAACCTCTGCCTCAACGAAGACTCGAAGTTCTGAAGACGAAGAACATCAAGCACGCCACACAAGTGCCGTTCTACTTCAAAGATCTTAAGTCCTCGAAGAATCTGAAGACGAAGAACATCAAGCACGCCACACAAGTGCCGTTCTACTTCAAAGACTTTAAATCCTCGAAGAATCTGAAGAAGAAAAACAACAAGCACGCCACACAAGTGTCGTTCTATTTCAAAGACTTTCAACCCGCGAAGAATCTGAAGACGAAGAACATCAAACACGCCACACAAGTGTCGTTCTTCTTCGAAGACCTTCAACCCACCGTTCGAGATCAAGCTCTATCGGCACTCGATCGGAAATCCAGTCAAGCCTTTCCTCAATCTTGAAGATTTGAAGAAAGCTCATCACTACAGGTTCAAGAACAAGCTTTTGAAACCCTTGCACCAAACATCAAAGAGATTGAATCAGAGGAAGATTCTTTGTTATAAAAGAATCGACCACAGAGAATTGTACCCCTTTTTCTTGAATTAATAAAATTGATTGTTTGTTACTCAATTTCGTTCCTAGGTTTTCGGACACGAAATTTGTGTGTACAAATTTCTGGCACGCCCGGTGGGACCTCTCTGCCTCTCATCTCTATCTCCTTAATCAATTCATCAAATATTTTCCTTACTTGCATCGATGACCCCCAAGAAAGTTCAACTCAATCAAGGCTCAAAGAATGTTGTAAAGAATGTTGTCGCTGCAACAATCAACAATTCTCTCGTTAAGAAGGACACTAAGAATGTTATGGCTCCATCAAGTGGTAGCAGCACCTCTACTGGACCAACAACTCGTAGCAAAACAAAGGCACCTGCTTCTCTAGCACAGAAACAAAGCATAGCGGATGTCAACTCGACCAAGCCTGCAAGTGCAAAAGCTCGTCATTCATTTATCACTCTCGAGTCCTTGAGGATAATGAACTTCAACAATACGAGTCTTGAAAAAGTTCCTCCAATTTCTGAAGGCTCTTTTCCAAAAGACATGTCACCGCGCTCATCTCGCTCTATGTCGGATTCTAATTCGAATACGGGATCACGCTCAGTTTCTTCCCCTGGATCTCCGAAAGAGTTGATTTCTCCAAGGCACTTAGATTCTCATACACAATCACAATCAACCAATATGCAAGTTATGATGACCGATACAACATCGGTAGAGGAACAACTTGCGACCATGGCTAGCGCTATTGAAAAGCTCACCAAAACCATTGAAGAAAAAGACTTGCAGATTGTTTCCCTCATGAATAGATTGGAAGCTCAGAAATCTAAGGAGCCAAGTCAAGAACTCTCACACCCGCCCGATTTTGCACCACAAGGGGCCACAGCAAATAAGGCTTATCATGCAAGCACATCCGAACGAAGGGCAAATTATCCCAGTTTTGCTCCCTCTATCGCTTCGTTGTCTGTTCAACAACTTCAAGACATGATCACTAACACAATCAGGTCACAGTATGGTGGTGTTTCTCAAAGCTCGCTCACGAATTCGAAGCCTTACACAAGACGAATTGACAACATGAGGATGCCAGCTGGGTATCAACCTCCCAAGCTTCAACAATTCGATGGAAAGGGCAACCCTAAGCAACACGTAGCTCATTTTGTGGAGACATGCAATAACGCTGGCACCAAAGGGGACCTCTTAGTCAAGAAATTTGTCTGTTCCCTCAAAGGGAATGCATTTGATTGGTACGCAGACCTCAAAGCTGGGAGTATTGACTGTTGGGAGCAAATAGAGCAAGAGTTTCTCAACCGCTTCTACAGTACTCGTAGAATAGTAAGCATGCTAGAACTCACTAACACTAAACAAATGAAGGACGAGCTTGTGGTCGACTATATCAACCGTTGGCGAGCGCTAAGTCTTGATTGCAAAGATCGTCTTTCTGAAGTCTCAGCAGTCGAAATGTGTATGCAAGGCATGCACTGGGAGTTGCTCTACATTCTACAAGGAATCAGGCCTCGTACATTTGAAGAACTGGTTACTCGTGCCCATGATATGGAGCTCAGTATAACAAGTAGTGGTGAAAAGGTTTTTGCCTTTCCCAATATGTCTGATGACTGTCCTAAAGATGAAGGGGTTAAGTCCAAAGAGGAAGACAAAATACTTATTAACTCGGACGATGAAATAGATACGTCTTATGTCACAAGCGTCGTATCTAAAGAAATGTATCAAGAAACACATCATATTTCGGTGACTTCATCTGAAGGTTCGCAGTTACATAGTGCATTAAGTCAAGAAAACCTTGGTAGAAGACTGGACAAACAGGGGGCAAACCTTCTATACAAAGTTCATTCTCAACTATCTCATATGAAATACTCTTGACAAGGGAGCAAGGTTCATGCATGTCCTTTAAAAAGACCTACACATTTTCTCAAACCTCAAAATAAGAAAGAGGTCTCAAAAAAGGAACAAGAAAAATTAAGGCATAACAAAAGTGACAAATTGCAAAGATTTGCATCAAAGAAGCATTATGAAAGTAATTCTTCAAGTTCTCCTCAAACAACTTCCAATGGAAAGGATCAAAAAATTGTGCTTACTTGGAGGCCAAAGAAGAATGCTCTTGAAGGGGATGGTTCTAAAAAGATCTCACAGGAATCAGTGGCTGGAAATATACAAATGACAACTCAAGTAATTCCTTCCCAACATGTCATCGACAAACACCAAGGTAAGAGTCTAAAACTACAAAATGAGGAACAAGAACAAAATCATCTACAATCCCAGATGGAACGAGAGACTCGAGAAATCAAAAGACTAGAGGAAGGGAAAGTGTGGGGACCGAAGCCCGAAGATGCTGTTTAGATCGAATCTCGCAGCGGAATGAAAGCATACTGGGTGAGGTTCAATCCGCCTACATGGACCATGACAAATGAAACACCTCTATCTTCTGGGTGGGGAGACGAGTTTGAAAGAGATGTTTCTTCTCAAGTACAAGAAAAGCACAATGAAGAAGCAAAGCTAGAAAGAAATCTTCAAATTGACGCCGAGCTGGTTCACACATTTCAAAGCAAGTTTGGACTGTCTTCTAAATCTTATAGAGCTGAAGAATAGTCAAAGATGGAGTGCTCCTGATCGCATGAGCCTAAACTGCGCTGCACTCCTGGCCCGCACGAGTAAAAACTGTGTATGGCCAAAAAAAAAAAAAAAAAAATTTTGAGTTTGTTAACTTTGAACTACGTAAATGACTTAATTCCTGTTGAGGGTACGTAGGCAGCTTGGAGGTTTGTTCCGAGTTCAGTCATCCAAAAAATAAAAAAAATTCTACTCCCTGACAAGAGTATAAACTGTCTGCAAAAAAAAAAAAAAAAAAATTTACTCTCTGTCACGAGTATAAACTGTCTGCAAAAAAAAAAATTTACTCCCTGACACGAGTATAAACTGCCTTAAAAAAAAAAAAAAAAAAAAATTTACTCCCTGACATAAGTATAAACTGTCTGCAAAAAAAAAAAAAAAATTTTACTCCCTGACACGAGTATAAACTGTCTGCATCAAAATCACGTCTTCCAGACTGGTGCATAAGAGTGCAATTATACACAAAGTCGGAGTCTTCCAAACCACGCCTTCCAAACTGGTGCACAAGAGCGCAATTGTACACACAGTTGGAGTCTTCTAAACCACGCCTTCTGGACTGGTGCACAAGAGCGCAATTGTACACACAGTCGGAGTCTTCCAAACCACGCCTTCCAAACTTGTGCACAAGAGCGCAATTGTACACACAGTCGGAGTCTTCTAAACCACGCCTTCCAAACTGGTGCACAAGAGCGCAATTGTACACACAGTTGGAGTCTTCTAAACCACGCCTTCCGGACTGGTGCATAAGAGCGCAATTGTACACACAGTCAGAGTCTTCCAAACCACGCCTTCCAAACTGGTGCACAAGAGCGCAATTGTACACACAGTCGGAGTCTTCTAAACCACGCCTTCTAGACTGGTGCACAAGAGCGCAATTGTACACACAGTCGGAGTCTTCCAAACCACACATTCCAAACTGGTGCACAAGAGAGCAATTGTACACACAGTTGGAGTCTTCAAAACCACTTGTACAAACTGCGGTTACATTTTTTTTTTTTTCCTGCAAATTTATGTTACAAAGGCATACTACAAGAGAAATTTTTATTTATTTAAAATAAAATAAATAAATACCTATGTGGCTGGAGTCTCTTCCCTTAAGTCAGTTGGTTTCCAAGTTTCTGCAAAAAAAAAAAAAAAAAAAAATTGAATGAGAAGTGGCGGCTGGGAAAAAAAAAAAGTTGAACAAGAAGTGGCGGCTGGAAGAGAGAAGAGGAGAAAAAAAAAATGAAGAAGAAGTGGCGGCTGGGAGAAAGAAGAAAAAAAAAAGAAAAAAAAAAGGGAAAAAGAAAAAAAAAGGGGGGAGAAGGTACGGCTGGGAGAAGAAAAAAGAGAAAGAAGAAGAAAAAAAAAAAAAAAAAAAAGAAAAAAAAAAAGGGAAGAAGGTACGGCTGGGAGAAGAAAAAAAAAAAAAAAAGGAGAAACTTACAATTGTTCGGTGTGAGTTTCTGACAATTTCCTTTCAGTAGCAGTTGGAGAGACTTCTCACAATTAATCTCTGAAGTGAAAGGTTTATAGCATGGGCTACATATATATAATGGTATAGCATGGGCTACATATATATAATGGTGGATTAATCCTAGTTGAAATAGGATTCTCAAATTTCCAATTCTGTTTGAAAAAAAAAAAATCCTATTTCTAATAGGATTCTCAAATTTTCAATTATGTTTGGAAAAGAAAAAAAAATCCTATTTCTAATAGGATTCTCAAATTTCCAATTCTGTTTGGAAAAGAAAAAAATCCTATTTCTAATAGGATTTTCAAATTTCCAATTCTGTTTGGAAAAGAAAAAAAAAATTTCCTATTTCTAATAGGATTCTCAAATTTCCAATTATGTTTGGAAAAGAAAAAAAATCCTATTTCTAATAGGATTCTCAAATTTCCAATTCTATTTGGAAAAGAAAAAAAATCCAATTTCTAATAGGATTCTCAAATTTCCAATTCTGTTTAAAATATATATATATATATATATATATATATATATATATTAAATACTTCAAGTCCCGCTTTAAAAACGTGACAAGTTCAATATAGCGCGAGACTTGAAGTGGGGGCAATTTGTAGACACATAAATTTTGTGATGATTTAATCACCGTCCGATTGGTCAATAAGTCAAACACTTTTGATCAATTTAATTCTACGATTGTGGGTCCCAGCAAGAGACACGTGTCAAAATCGTGAAGGTTCAGGCCTTTAAAAAACATGTGTTCTAATTCAAATTTAAATTTGATTTATTTCCATATAAAAGGAGGCAAAATCTCTTTTTATGGAAGTTGGCACAATTAATGGGGAGTTACCAAATCAAACCTCCACCCCTTTTGCCTATAAATACAAGGTCACCCTACACATTGGAGGGAAAAAGACAGGGGACACAGAAGGAGAGGAGGACAGACACAAAGAGTTCAAGAGAACACAAAAGCTCTGCCAAACCTCTGCCTCAACGAAGACTCGAAGTTCTGAAGACGAAGAACATCAAGCACGCCACACAAGTGCCGTTCTACTTCAAAGATCTTAAGTCCTCGAAGAATCTGAAGACGAAGAACATCAAGCATGCCACACAAGTGCCGTTCTACTTCAAAGACTTTAAATCCTCGAAGAATCTGAAGAAGAAAAACAACAAGCACGCCACACAAGTGTCGTTCTATTTCAAAGACTTTCAACCCGCGAAGAATCTGAAGACGAAGAACATCAAACACGCCACACAAGTGTCGTTCTTCTTCGAAGACCTTCAACCCACCGTTCGAGATCAAGCTCTATCGGCACTCGATCGGAAATCCAGTCAAGCCTTTCCTCAATCTTGAAGATTTGAAGAAAGCTCATCACTACAGGTTCAAGAACAAGCTTTTGAAACCCTTGCACCAAACATCAAAGAGATTGAATCAGAGGAAGATTCTTTGTTATAAAAGAATCGACCACAGAGAATTGTACCCCTTTTTCTTGAATTAATAAAACTGATTGTTTGTTACTCAATTTCGTTCCTAGGTTTTCGGACACGAAATTTGTGTGTACATCAACAATTCCTTATTAAACTAATCGTCTAGATTAGCTTAACATAGCCTCACATGAGCCCTGGGCTTCCCTCAATTAGATGGCATGCTTAGCCAACAAGTGGTGCGCATCGCATAGTCCCGGACTATGCAAGCTCGCACATGTGGCTGGGTTTGTACGTCTACTCACCCAGATGGTCCCGGACCACGTCCACACAATAAGGGCACGCTCCGCCCAATGGCCATAACAAAAGGGTTGTACACACCCAATAGGTAGGTCCCTGACCATACCTCACAAATTCTTTAGAAATTTTTATCTCATTTCCACACATTCAAGTTTTTAGGATTTACTAAATGCTTTTGACATTTAATAAATCAAATCGTTCTCCTAATGTGATCACTAATCACATTAATTAATCACTTTAAGATTTGACCACTTAAATCTTTTATAAACTTAATTATTTTAACATAATTAAGCTTATCATGCCAAAATGTACCATTCAAGAGCTTTTCGTAATTTTTAAAGCTTCAAAGGATATTTTCTCTCTAAATTAAAACAAAAGGAAAACAAGTTTTCTTTAAACCAACAAAAATTCTTTTATAATTTATTAATGCTTTTCCACATTTAATAAATTAAAAGAGCGAATTGGGCACGTTCATAAAGCTTAAAACGTCGCTAACCGAATCTTTAATCCTTAGGACCAACTATTCTAACTTAATAAGCTCTATTGCGTTAAAACAAATGATTTCATAAATTTTTGTAAATTATGGAGCATTCGAGAATTTTTCCCTAGAACCAACTATTCTAGCATAATTAGTTCTAAATTCATAAACATTGAATTTTCAAAAATTTTCGTAATTAATGGAGCATTAGAAACTTTTTTCTCCAAGTTCTATTTCAGCCCAAAAGAAATTCTTTAAATTTCTTTTAAATGACATTGGGCCTAATCTTAATTTCAGCCCAGTCCATTATCATGCAATCATTTTTAATGAACCCAAAACAAAGCCCAATTGGTTTCAACCCAATTCTTGCACATGGGCAACCCATTTCCATAAGACTATCCAATTCACAACATCATATAAGGCCCAAAAAAAATCAGCCCACCTCAAACTAACCAAACAAATTCACCATCTATATGTATACACAACCATAACAGGCCACCAAGGTGACCGGCCACATATATATATATATATATATATATATCACACTACCCAAAGTAACTATACTAACAAAAATGAAAACAAACTAAATCAGGTCCTTCATAACTATCTATCTATCTATATATATATATATAAATATATACAAGCACATGCATAAACCCAAACGAAAATTCAGCATCACCCCATAATTATAAGCTAATCTTTTGCATTAAAGAAACAGTGCCTCTAAGATTAACAAAATTATACCACTCAAGTGCTGCCATAACAACTCCATCAGATTACCATCTACCACATACTTACGTACATAACACCCATATATATATATATATATATATATATATATATATATATATATAAGCTACCAACCACTCATTTAACACCACATGCATACCTTTAATTTGCATGCTCCTTCTCTCACACCAACAATATACCAATAAACATACCCACATACATGAACTTAACATCATGTTCATTTGGCAAGAAAAAAAAAATCATTAATTTAAACCAAAATCATTCTAATACAACAATAACAGCACCTAAAAGAAAATCTATAGATTTCATGTGAGCTCTAACAACTAAGAAAAAAAAGCTATAAAAAATTACCAACTTAAATCATACATGCATATTGATTTGTCTATAAAAATTTATATATATAGCAATGAAAGGCAAGATTCAACTTGCCTGGTAAGTGATCTTCTTCTCTCTCTCTTCTCTCTCTCTTTTTCTCTTCTTCTTCTTCTTCTCTTCTCTCTCTCTTTTTCTCTTCTTCTTCTTCTTCTCTTCTTTTTCTTCTTCTCTTCTTCTTCTCTTTCTTTTTCTTCTTCTCTTCTCCTCCTCTCTGTTCAGCCGAGACTGTATTTCAGTCTCTCTTTTCTTGCACACCTTATTTTCTTACATTCAAATGTGCATAAAAAAAAGTGGTCAGAACAATTGTAGCTTGGTACACATGTCACACATGCACCCACTTGTCTGCCATAAACTTCAATTCAAAGCTTCCTTTACAAGACATATGCATATAGCCTACATATACATATACACACACACACACACACATATATATATATATATATATATATATATATATATACACACACATATCCCTAATTACACTTCTACCCCCACAACGTCCAAAAATCACCTTTGAATCCTAATAAGATGAAGACAAGAAAAAGAAACATGATTCAAGGGTGTTACAAGATGTATGGGGCAATTGGTTTTACCCATCTTCTATGATGTTGGGCCATCAGATGTAGACACTGATCAGTGATTGATTGGAGTTGAGGAATGGAAGGGGCATATTCATGGTAACATCTGTAAGTGGATTATCATCACTGAGATTCTTGACATGAGAATTCGAAGCCTGCCAATGGGAGCTCTCCTCCTGTTTCCAAACCCTTAATTTAGGAGGCTGCACGAACCTCCAATCAATCACCGCCAAGAGAGATTGGTACCCTTTCTCAGCTCAAATATAAAGAGTCTACAGGTCACTGGCTTTATCCCTGATCTTGCAAATATGATCAATTTGCAGGAAATTCAGCTTATTAGGTGCCCATAAGCATGATGAGTTTCCAAGAGAGATTGGAAAATTATCCAAATTGGAGAAATTGAACTTGGAACTTGTAAAAATATTAAGACCCTGCCAAGAGAGATTGGTACCCTTTCTCAGCTCAAATTCTTCTGTATAAATTAAAAGAGTCTTCTGATCTCAAGTCTGGATGATTTGTCTCTGTATAATTGCAAGTCATTGGAAAGATTGCCGAATCTGTTAAAAATTTGAAAATTTTGCTGAAATTATCCCTTTCTGGGGTGCTGTGAGCTGACAGAGATTGAAAGGGCTTGGATTGCTAGATTCTTTTAACAAGTTTGTATATGTACATGAATGCAATGAGCAAGCTAGCTGACATCGATGGGTTTGAAATCAATCCACTAGACGAGCATTTTACTAGAAGACTAATCACAAGCATTATGGAAGAAATGGTAGCTTAAATTATGGAAACAGGGATGGCTACAAGATCTGCCATATAGACGTGAGTAGATCAGCACGAGTTTGCATGCTACATCTTTGAAGAGCCCAACACGATATTTTCTTTTAATGCATGAGAGAAGACATGTATTAGAAGAACCGTCGTAAACAATTTTCAAAGAAAATACCAATAAAGAATATATTTTATTTTCAACAAGACTGCCCCAACTTTTCCACAAGACAGCAACAATATGTAACATCTTAATTGGGCCAATGACATTAATACTTCATGCAATATATCCAGCGACCCTATTCTATTACCTAAACTACCAATAACTTAACTTTCAAAAAACAAAAAAAAAAGACGGAAGAAAAAATTAAAAAAGAAAAAAAAACTAGCAATAACTTGATGGGTTTTTCCAGCCAATCCTCAATTAGCCTATTCAAGCGTTATCTATCTAAAAAAATACAAATATGTTACAAGAATCTCCTGCCATAACTCAGAATTAAGCGCTGTTAAACCCACATGACATAGAGACGAGAGGATTAGTTGATATGGTTGCTCCAATTTCCTGCCAATAAGGGCATGTCTCCAAACTCATTTAAAGATGCAGGCAGCCAAGGGCCCAGTCTGGAAGAGCATGAAAATAGGCTGCTTGAACACTAATTTATACACATCCTTGATCACTCATCGCCTGAGCAATAGTCAGAAAAGCGGAGATCATTGCTCCATGTACCTAAACCCTGCCAAAGGAAAAAAAAATGGAAAGAAAAAGAGGGAAAAAGAAATAAAAAGATGAAAGATTAGAGAAATAGAAATAATAAAGAATTCAGATGCAATTTAATGTCAATTTCTACAACTTTTACATGCCAATAAGATATGTAAGCTACTTGTCTAAATGCTAAGTTGCTAACTAATTTGAAACCCTGATTTGTGTGGATGTATTGTCCACAAAAATAAATAAATAAAATTATAAAAAACATATTTTCAAATTATGAATACGTTTAAGAAGTATCGGACACGTATTTGTGACTATTCGAGGAGTGTTAGTATCTGATACGAGTACGTTACCCTTGTAGAAGTATCCGTGCTTCCTAGGATAGGATTGACTAGAAAAGATGGGATTAATAATCATGTGAGATGGAAAGTAGAAGTGACGCCTATTAGTGATAAAGTAGACTAGGGTGGTATGGTTATATACAACCGAGATCCATGGAGTGGATTTATTTGCATAGAAACTAAGAGACAAGGACAACCAAAACCCATCATGTAGGATGAAGTAATTAGAGATGATCTTAAAAAATAAAATATAATAGGAGACACAACCTTTAATAGAAAAGATCGGGAAAAGAGAATTTATTAGGCTAACCCTATTTATATGGGACAAAGGCAAAGATGATATTGATGAGATTTCATTGGATTGCCGAATCCTAATTTAATGCGTAACAACCAAACGGAACCTTTTTTTCTAATGCCTTAATCATGATAATAGAATAAAGATTAACGAAAGAACTAAAAATGTTTGGTGACCAATTTGGATTTATGCTAGGAACATCTACAATAGAGGTCGTTACTTAATAAGACTATTAATTGGTAAAATTGCATAACTTAAAAGAAAGTTTCAGACATGATTTTCATAAACTAAGATAATACATATAGCCAAGAGATATACTTTGGTGGGCCTTAAAAAGAAAAGACATTCCGGCTAGTTTTACCAAAAATATCTAAGATATTTGTAAAGATATAAGCACTAGAGTTGTGCGTATAGAGTACAGGACAAGAGTTCACATATTCTCTGAGAAGAAACTAATGATTTTCTAATAAAGTAGTATTACACCAATAATATGTACTATTCCCCCAAATCTGTCCGCAATCATTCTATATGAAATAATGAAAGATATAAAAAGAGACATTCCACGGTGCAATTTATTTGCTAGTGACATAATTCAATAGACACTTCTATGGAAAGCCACGAAAGCTTGGATAAATGAGCTAGGAGTCAAAATGTTAAAAGTTTTATAGAAGTGGAATGTTAACTCAATATAGATAGTGTTGTGACACCTAATAGTCAACTCTTCCTTAATTAGGGGCTTGATCAATTATCTCTTAATTAGGGGCATAATTTATATTTTCATATATTGTTGTCTTCCTTATTTTATTTCTTGAAAATACTATATATTGAGATTGTAATCAACCTTTGGAATATGAAATACATATTATATTTCTCTCTCTCTCCCCCTCTCTCTCTCTAATAGTTCTCTCAATTTAGCTTATATTTCTAACATGGTATCAGAGCGTCAATGTTAAAGTTACAGACCCAACGAGAGTTTCTTCTTCTTCTTTTTCTTCTTCTTTTTAGTTTCTGTCTTTATTTATTTTTTTTTTTGTATCGTTGGCTTTTCTACTTTTTCTCTCTGTGATTTGGATAGAGATGACCTAAAATCCTAGGTTTTAAAAAAAAAAAAAAAACAGTATCTTTGTTCTTGATCTCATATTCAAATTCTTTAGTTCTCTTGCTTGAAACTTATACTTGGATTATCTCATCTTAGCTATCATGGGTGACAATACCTACACCATTCCTTTCGGTTATAGGATCTAGACTCATCTCGAATCTCTTCGTCTTGGATATCATGGATCATGGTGGTCGCAGTACCAAGAAGCGTACATATAGTGGCCGCACCAACCATTATATTGATTACTGTTGGGAACTCCACAGCAAGCCCGCATGGACAAATCAGGCTATGGTTAAGGGGGAGAACTCTAACTCCACAGCTGAGGAACAAATTTTTATTCCCAAGGTAGAGTATGATTCAATTATCAAGCACATCAATCTTCCATCCACTTTCACAACCACTTTGTTCGATTTAGGTAATACTTGTCTTCTTTCCTCATCCAATACATCTTGGATTATTAATTCAGGGGCCTCCGATCATATGACACAATTTTTTCCTTCTTTTTGATTTTTTCCATACTTCCTCTCCCTCTTTTGTCACAATAGTTAACAGTACCAAATCTCCAGTCCAGGGAATTGGTACTGTTAGCACACCTAGTCTAACATTCTCCTCATTTTTGTACCTACCTCAGTTTCCCTTTAATTTATTATCTGTTCCTAAACTTACCTTTGCCTTAAACTGTTTGGTAACGTTTTATCCTAACCACTGTGTCTTTCAGGATCTAAAAACAAAGAGGATTATTGGTGGGGGCTTCGCAAGGGATGGTCTCTATTATTTTCAACCATCTCGCTCACTTATTCCATTTGCACTCCATACCACGACTTCTCCGTATCAGTGGCATTGCCATTTTGGGCATCCTTCGTTAGACAATCTTCGGCATTTAGTTCCCTCTTTACCTTCTTTTTCTAGTTTTCATTGTGAAACTTGTGAGCTTAGTAAGCATCATAGGACTTCTTTTAAGCTTAGGTCTGATGGGCTTTATTTGCACCCTTTTGAACTAGTTCACTCCGATGTTTGGGGTCCAGCACGAACTACTGGTCTGTCTATTGGGCGTTATTTTGTTTCGTTTATTGATGACCATTCTCGTTTAACTTGGTTATATGTGCTTAAAGATAGATCTCAAGTGTTTCATGCTTTTAGATCTTTTTATGCTGAAATCACTAATTAATTTGATGTCAAGTTACATATTCTTAGGATTGACAATGCTCTTGATATAAAGAAGGTACCTTTCAGCAATTTCTTGAGTCGAGGGGTATCACCCATCAGACTTCCTGTGTTCGTACTCCTCAACAAAACAGAATTGTTGAAAGAAAGAATGGACCAATACTTGCTATTGCCCGTGCTCTAGTGATTCAAATGATTGTACCTAAATATTTTTGGGGAGATGCAGTTCTTACTGCGGCATATCTATTGAATAGAATGTCATCTCGGGTCCTTAAAGAAAAATCATGTTTTCGGACAAACTTGACCCTCGAGCTCACAAATGCATATTTTTAGGCTATTCTTGCACTAAAAAAGGATATAGGTGTTACAGCCCTTCTTTGAGAAAACATTTTGTTTGTGCTGATGTAACATTCTTCGAACATATTCCATATTATTCTAAGGAGGGTAGTCAAGTGAAGGAACCTAATTTTCAAGAAACTGTTCTACCATCTCCGGTTCTTGATACTCCTCCCACTCCTAGGGTTTATACTAGACAACCTCGAAGGGATACTACTTCTACTCCTCCCACTGCCCTAGACGAACCTCTTCTACCACCTACCCCAGCGGTTAAACAGGAAGAGCCTTCCTTGCATCTTCCATCATCTTCCTCAGCACCTATAGATCCAATTGTTCATTCTTCTGAGTCCGATCTTGATCTTCCCATTTCATTTCGCAAAGGTAGAAGGGTTTGTACTGATCATCCTATATCTCATTTTAATTCTTATAATCATTTGTCATTTTCTTTTCGAGCTTCTCTTTATCCTTGTCATCTGTTACTGATCCTAAGTCATACAAGGAGGTCCTTTCCCATCTTGGCTGGTGGAAAGCTATGGAAGAGGAAATGCATGCCTTATAACTAAATCATACTTGGGATCTTTTTTCAAAGTCTGCAGGTGCTCATGTTGTTGGTTGTTGTTGGGTTTTCACAGTGAAACAAAATCCTGATGGCACTGTTGATCGTTTAAAGGCTCGCCTTGTTACTAAAGGTTTCACTCAGACCTATGGCATTGACTATACTGAGACATTCTCTCCTGTGGCTAAACTAAACTCTGTTCGCATAGTTATCCCTCTTGTTGCCAATCTTGACTGGCCTCTCCATCAGCACTATCACACCCCGACTTCCGTTCTCTGGAAACTAAGGGTGACTTGGGCTCATTATTCATGCTCTAATCACAATCACTCTTTGATATCACGCTCTAATACCATGTTGTCACACCCTGACTTCCGTTCTCCGGAAACCAAGGGTGACGGTGTTACCACATTATCATCCAAACCACCAATCACCTATCTACTCATCAATCTCAGTGCGGAAGCTTAAATCGTGTGCACATTATTACGACCGTGCGTTGCAGACTCAACAAGTCCCCTTGGGGTCAAGACATAGCGCCCCGTATCCATCCTAAGACATTTCAACATTTTTGCCTGACATGCATTTTGATGGATCAAAATGTTCATTTCGATGGATCGAAGGGCTCATCTCGATGGATCGAAGCTACGATGCATCGATCATGTATCGATGAAATATCGTCCAAAAACCACTCTCAAGACTTTGGTTTTCCAAGACCCTGCAGGTTTTTCGATGCATCGATCCTAAGGTTTCGATGCATCGATCGTGAGGTGCATCGAAAAATGGACTTCGATGCATCGAAGTCTCTCTTGGATATTTCCTTCAGCCACTTATCAAGTGACACGATGTCCACACACTTAACTAATTTTTAACCCAATATTCTCATGCATTCTTCATAGATAAAAACGCATCAAGGAATGCTTAAAAATCATCCTAATCACAAGCTAAATATGAACTCACATCTCCAAGCATCATGTCTAAGTATTGGTACACCATGGACTTAAAATCCAACATCCATCCATTTAAGTCTGAAAGGTCATACATGATCCATATAAGGTCAATACATTTGAAACTAATGTGCATCAACATAAATCAAATGTAATTACAATACTTCCAATCTAGTCCACATGCCACAAGCCAATATGGACATCTATCTACATCTCAAAAATCACAAGACTTCAAAGTCTATCAACTAATCATGCCTCATCTTCTATTGGTGTCTTATCTGAAAAGAGTTTTAAAATAGGGGGTGAGCACCACGGTGGCTCAGTAGGAATGATCCACCCATCTCTACTCTAACTCAGGATCCATGCATGAATGCATATGAAATCAATACAATCTACATAACAATTATCCGTACTTTTTACCCATACACAGTCAAGTTTTATAAACCATGCGTGATGCTTCACATTCAATGGATACATACATATAACAATTTGAACAAGTCACAATTCATGTGTACAGCTCACGCCACATAAATTCAGAAATCAATTCAAAAGGGGCGCTCTTATCAAACCAATAGTAAGGGTCTCTTCGGAACCCAAACACCGCTTAAGCTTTTCAGGCTACTAACCTAATGGAAGCGACACCCGCTTGGCCAAGTTTTGGGTCCTTTACCCTAGGGATCCATTCCCTTATCTTAATTCTTACACTCCTACCCCAAAACTCGTCACATAGTGCGTGTTATCACATAAATGCACATATCCCACACAATGAAATGCATTTTATCAAATCAATACATTTTCTTCCTCAAATCAAGCTTGTCACAATGTCATTCCACTCATCTCATGAAAATCACCATGCTTACGCTTTTTTTTTCAAAAAAATTATATCTTTCATGCATCATTCTATATAAAAACTCAGATTTACATATTCTCACCAATTGAACACAATTTCAACAATTTGCATACATAGTCTCAATATCACCTATGCAACATATATAAGCCCTAACTAACATGTTAGACATATACATATGCATAATTCACATTGTCATATATATAAATATATACACAAAATCCTAAACTCAAAAAATCTCAACCTATCTTTCATGTCACAATAAAAAGGACCTATAGAATTAAAGTAAGGAAAGACTTCACATGCTCACCTCGAATCTCAAGCTTGGAAGCTAACTTTCAAAAATTCCAGACCTTTCAACTTTACGAATTGGAGACTTTGTTCAGTTCAAACCAAAGCCTTTGGTGTCCCCTACGCACTTCCCTTCTTCGGGAACTTCCAAATCACACCCTAACTAGTCCAAAATCTAGAGAGAAGGGAGAGAGATGAAGTGAGAGAGTTAGAGAGAGAAGGAGATCTGTAAATATGAAATATCACAAACCTTAGGATATTTATCTCTCTCCTAGGGGTGCAAAATGACCGATTTGCCCCCGAGCCCCTTAACTTCATTTTCGATTTCGAAAATTCCAACGGTCTTGAAATCATTTCCTTAACACTCTAAACATTTCATTTGGTCCATATCCAAGAATAATTTTTTCCAGAATTCCCGAACTCATTAAACCTCATCCCGAGGGCTCCCGTTGACCAAAAAGTCAAACTTTTTCAAAAGTTTTCAAAACTTATTAGAACCCTAATACAACTCTCCAAACATGTTTCCCGCATTCAAAACATATAAAAATCATTTAAAAATGCATTTAAAGAAATAAATGATGAAAAAGATGAAAACCGGCCAAAATTGGTCACGGTCTCTACAAGCTCAATGTCAAAAATGTTTTTCTTCATGGTGATCTTACCGAGACAGTGTATATGGCTTAACCTTATGGGTTTGAGTCCAAGGGGGAGTGCGCTTGTCACCTCAAGAAGTTTATTTATGGACTCAAACAATCATCTCGTGCATGGTTTGATCAATTTAGCAAGGTAGTGGTTGCTCATGGCATGACGAAAAGTCAAGTTGATCATTCAATTTTCTTTTAAAAAAAACAAAGTGGTATTGTGATTTTGGTTGTCTATGTGGATGATATCATCATTACTGGGAGTGATGAGGGGATTCAGACCTTGATTTGTCATTTAGGTTCGAATTTTCTCACTAAAGATTTGGGCAAGCTTCGTTATTTTCTTGGTACTGAGGTTGCAAGATAAAGTAAAGATATTTGTTTATCTCAGAGAAAATATACTTTTGATATCTTAAGGGATACATGTTATCTTGGCTCTAAACCTATAACAACATCCATGGAGACTAATCTGAAGCTATTGTCTAATGTTGGTGACTTGGTTGATAATCCAGAGATGTACAGACGACTTGTAGGCAAATTGATTTACCTAATTATTACTCGTCTAGATATTGCCTATGCAGTCGGTGTTGTGAGTCAATTTATAGCCAGCCCACGAGTCCCTCACATGGAGGCGGTTATACGAATTTTAAAGTATCTCAAAGG
The DNA here is from genome assembly GCA_026545225.1 of Cornus controversa. Taxonomy (NCBI): domain Eukaryota; kingdom Viridiplantae; phylum Streptophyta; class Magnoliopsida; order Cornales; family Cornaceae; genus Cornus; species Cornus controversa. The sequence goes on along the minus strand of CM048845.1, from coordinate 33,359,177 downwards.
AGCTCCAGGTCGTGGTCTTTTCTATCAGTCATCTGGACATAGGCGCATTAAAGGTTACATTGATTCTAATTGGGCAAGTTCTCCTTTAGACAGACGTTCAACGACTGGTTACTGTACTTTTATAGGAGACAATCTAGTAACTTGAAAAAGTAAGAAGCAGTCGGTTGTGGCGCGATCTAGTGCTAAAGCTGAGTACCGTGCAATGGCTTATGCTTTATGTGAGCTAACTTGGTAGAGAACTTTGTTACAAGAATTTGAGTTTTCAGTTCAAGACCCATCTCTTCTCTATTGTGATAACCAGGCAGCTATTCACATTGCCAATAACCCAGTTTTTCATGAGCGAACCAAACATATCGAGGTTGATTGTCATTTTATTCATTCTAAGGTGACTTCCAAAGAAATTGCAACTTCATTCGTATCGTCTGGTAATCAATTAGCATCTCTCTTTACTAAGACCCTTCCAAAGCATGCCATTGATTCTATCTGCCGCAAGTTGGGAGTTATTGACATCTACTCTCCAGCTTGAGGGGGAGTGTTGTGACAACTAATCGTCAACTCTTCCTTAATTAGGGGCTTGATCAATTATCCCTTAATTAAGGGCATAATTTATGTTTCCATATATTATTGCCTTCCTTATTTTACTTCTTGATAATACTATATATTGGGATTGTAATCACCCTTTGGGATATGAAATACAGATTATATTTCTCTCTCTCTCCCTCACTCTCTCTCTCTCTAATAGTTCTCTCAATTTAGCTTATATCTCTGACAGATACAAAGACTGATAAAATAATAATAGCATTTCAAGTTTCGATATCTAGGATCATATAAATAGAAAAGGCAAGAAGATATATGACAATATAACAAGTAGGATTGAAACAGGTAGGCAAAACACTGACAAGCTAGTGAAGAAAGAATATCAAATAGGTTAAAGGGGAAATTCTATAAGGCAACGATTAAGTCAATTATTTTAAACGGAGCAGAAAGTAGGAACATTAAGAAAGAAAGAAGAACAGCACGTCTATACAGCTAAAAGAAAATGATGACATGAATGAAAAGAATAACTAGAATAGATAGTATTACCAATCAACATCTTAGAGAAAAATTAGTACTACCACCTATTAATGACAAAATATGAGAAAGTAGGCTTTTGTGTTATAGATATATAGACTAGTGGATGCATTAATAAGAAACGATATACTAGTAAAATAAGATGCATTAATAAGAAAAGAAATACTAGTAAAATAAGAGGAAAAAAGAAAAAAAGAGACAAACTATATTGGGATAAAGTATAAGAAAATACCTTAAGAAATTAGATATAAAGGGGAGATAACTTGTAATAGAAAAGAATGGAAGAAAATAATTCATGTTACCAGCCCTTTTTTTCTTGGAAAGGCTAAGGCTACAATAATTTTTTTCATCTTTAGAAATCAAATAATATTTTTTTGTGTTGAAAAGTCAGTTTTAAATAGAATGAAAAGTCAGATTGTTGTGGTGATAAATGAAATTAAAACTGAAATCGGAAGTAAATCCAATGGTAACAACCATGATATTCACCGGCGGATACTCATACAATATACTTGTTTGAGTTAGAAAAGACCGCCAAAAGGGATGGATATGGAATTTAGTGGCACAATTTTTTGGGAGGCTAATTGAATTTTGTAAAATTTTAATATGTAATAACATTTGGGAACAAGGCAATTTTTACTGATGGAACTGTAATCCGCACCAGATGCACATAGACAGTGACAAAGGTGTGGCTCATATAAGCACTTACTCAGGACTCTCTTTCTGATAACCAAAATCAGCTGCTGCTTTGAGAGCTCTCTGGTACTTCTGCTTCACAGCTTCCTGCAAGGAAAAACTAAAAGTGAAGATGCAGCAATAGCATCAACACAGAGTTCGGCACAAATATTATGAAATAAGAACTAGGAATTTTTACAAAATAAGTGATTTTAACTGAATTAAGAACCTAAAAAATGAGATGATTTCAAAACTATACAGCTTAGGTTTAACAGGGATACCGGAGGGTACAACTGCATCCCTCTAAACTAAATTGCATTATCTATTATACATGTGTCTTGTGTCCAAATATTTAGTGTGGATACATGAGTTTTTGAAATCAAGTTCAACCCTGGCATAGATACACCATCAAGCACCATTTGCACACTTGAGCCAATTTGTTGAATAAATATTCTCAACCAAATAATTTCCAATTGAATCTGATATGATTAGCATCAAACAACGCCTTACTAAGAAGTATTCTGCAACACAAGATTAAACACACTCATATTTCATCCCAACTTGACTTAATGCGTAAGATACTACTGTAACTTGGAAGAAGAACATCATTGAAGTAAATAAGATGTATTAACACAAAATACACCAAATTGATATACTCAATTCCAAGCTGACACTCATTAAGTGACAGAAAGAAAGTTGGAAGCCATTATCATGTGGTCAGACAGGATTCGCGTTTTCAGTAAACTTCTACTCCTGTAATAAACTATTCAGGATCCTTTTTCTTTTTTCCCTTTGTCGGCAGGGTGGGGATGGAGGGAAATGGTTTCAATCCAATTTTGCTGTCCCACAAAGAAAAAGGAAAGATTTTGGCTAAAGATTTTGTCTTATAAACTTAAGCAAAAAAAGATCACTAAAAAAGCAACTCCATGACAAATTAGAAAGCATTATGAAAATCCATCAGGATCCAATCAAAATATTCCTGATGTGTAAAACATAAAAAAAAATTAGGTTAACAATTCACCAAGAAAGAATTTCAGTTTACATGTTAGCCAAGGAACAAATCATGGATTAGCTTATTAATTTTTTTATAGATAGGATTAACTTATTTGTCATGGTCCACCTGTATCTTCAGTAGATTGCACTAAGGGCCTCTAAATAAAACTTCTAAGTAAATAAACTGCATTTGGAGTTGAATTCCAAAAAAAAAAAGCAAAATAAGAAACAATGCCCCAGCTTGAGTTGGTTCGTTCTAGGACAACAACAGTTGCAAATGGTAATAGTGGGATGGATCCACTTTTATTGCTATAGAAGTAACATGAAGATTTTGCCAGTTAGCTGCCACTTGATAATTTTGGAATCCGCCACTTGTAGTTTTAACAAAATCCTGCTGCTAAACCAATGAGAATGAAAATAAATATACAGGATCTCACCTGTAATTTAGATTCAAAGTCCTCAGGAGACCACTGCATTCGATTACACTCATGGTTCAGTTCAAGTTCTCCAGCAGCAACCTGCGGCCAAGTTATTACAGATTTAGCACAAAAATTAAGAGAATAATTGGTAGAAAACCAACAAAAAGCAATATCAACATGGATAAATCAGAATATAAGTGAAATAGACAAATCCAAACTACCTTAGCCATTTTCCTCTCCTATAAATATTCTCTCTCGCTCAGGTTTCTTTAAATATTCGATACTTCTCCATTTATTGCCACTCAATTTGTTCATTTAATTCTATTCTAGGTGCATACAAACAGATTATATAATTGTCCATAACTCAAAACATGATTTTTATTAGGGTAAATTACCCTCAGACAACTTTCACCCTCAGATTAAACTATGAGACAAAATCACTCCAACCTTTCCCGAGGTTTCAACAAAGTAACAAGTAGGCCCCAGTCCGTTGGTTGACCGTTAACTCTGTCAGAATAATTTTTTGCAATGCCAAAATTACCCTTCAAATGGATGAAGTTACATTTTTACCCTTGATTAATATGAGGTGTGACAAAACTAACCTCAAATAAGGCCTTACAATGCCCTCTTTGAAGCTTTCCCTCTCTAGAATTTCACTATCTCTCTAGAATTCTATATATGCTCTCTATTACAAGAATTGTGATATATCCAATTATTACATATTTCCTATCTATATATCTAACTTTAGGTTCAAAATATCACAGAAATTCCGTTCAAATCTTCATCCAAGCAAAATTGGACAAGTGGCGAGTGAAGAAAATATCTTAAAAAAAATATCTTTTGCACGATTGGGCGATGCATCGAACTGATGATCATGCTTCATAGAAAGTCCATATCAAGGAATATTAAATGGTGTGTGAATACCGGAGTCAGGAAGCTGAAGAGTTGAAGATCTGCAAAAGAAGGAAAGATAGATGCATTGAAGTCACGACTTCTTGAAAAACATAAAAACACGTAAAAACTATACAAAGACTTACTGGTGGCGTTGTTCTTGTAGTTAGTAAAACGCTCCGCACATAATTCTCTCATCATCTGAGAGAGAGTAAGGTCCTGTGGAAACTCGTGGAACACAAAATGGTCCTTCCATGGCTCAATATACTCGGGTTGCACGTGTGGCAGCCCAGTGATCTCAGAAATGGTGGTGACAGTGATGGTGAGAGTTGTGCCATCCACAGTAGTCCTCAAATTGTCGGGCTCTGCACAATCATACTTGAGGATCATATAAAAGGCTTGCACAAGCCTCGGGTAAGCCACCTCAATCGCCGATGATAACAAAGTCATGAGGCCACGACTCTGTAATGCCTCTAAGGTCCAGCTGGTATATCAGTCGTCCTCAAAATCCGATGCCACTATTAAACTTTCTGGAATGATCTCTCTATTCCTCCATTGTCGACTTGGGACGTCGCGAATCACTCCCGTAGGGGCCTTGTTACGGACCATTTTCTATAAAAAAATGTGGCAAGGGAAATGGTACAAATGGTTAGGAAGTCTCGATTCCGACGGTCCCTAGCAAGGGTGAACAAGTCTCAACAAAAACTCAAAAGTCCTTAAGATATTCCCAATCTCTAATATAATCAAATGTACACAATAATCCCCCAACTACATATAAAAATCTGAAGTTAATGTAAAACCCACACTCCAATTCCACCACTCTCAACAGATCAACTCAAAAGGGGCAAACAACAGCCATTACCTTGCAAAAGTTGAAACGAACTCTAACAAAGCCGTCCACGCATCCAATCTCTTTCGTGAGCTCAAAAATGGAGATGAAGGATGATGGTCTTGGTGATGGATAATGATGGGGGTGTTCTTGGGGGATTCGGACGAGAGAGGGAGAGATAGAGTCGCGAGAGAGATAGGGAGAAATGAGAGGGAGATAATGGAGGTTCAAAATTTAAGTGTGCTCCGGTGCGATGCATCGAAGTTGTCGATGCATCAAACATCTATCGACGCAAGGTGTGAAAGCTATAGGAATTGACATAAAAATGGGACATTTTAAATATCAATGCATTGAAGCTGATTTCGATGCAACTAAGGATCGATGCATCGAAATAGCCATTTTGATGCATCAAAGTGCCTTATGACTATGAAGTTGAAAACGGTTCCAAGTATGGAAAAATTGGGCTTTCAATCCTCAAAATCACACCTCAAACACTTGGATACATTCAAAAATATTTAGATACATTCCTTTTGGATTCGAAGGGTCACGCAGAACATGATAGGACCGTGAAAATGCCAAGTTTACCATCTACATCAAAACGTTTATGGAAGGTTCACCCTACACCACATCTCTTAAGAAGATCTAAGAGTGTCCCCCCGATTTTTCCCTCATTGTGTTGTGCAGGAATCCAAACAATTTTTAGGCACAATTTATCCATGTGCACTGGAGGCTCTAATAAAAATCAATCAATTGAATAAAACTTAACTGATTGATGAAAACATGACCCTCTAAATTGCTTTTGATTAAGTTTCTCATTCATGCCTACTTGATCATGACTTAGTTCAAAAATAATAATAAAAGGTGGACTCCCATTAGGACTTAAGTGATCACACTTAAGTTCTTCATTTAAATTTTCAGTGTTTGATTTGAGTAAGGGCTCTACAAATGGTGCAAGGTCAAGCTCAATCGGTTGTGTGAGTTTAATATTGGTTCTGGTTTGACTTGGAAGGTCCTCTTGATATGCACAATTCAAATAATTTTCTATAAGCTCGATTTGAACTTCTATCTTAGCTATGGATTGTGAATATGAATTTAACAATTTACTTTGTTTCTCAAGATTGCCAAGTGTAGCCAAAACTTTATCCTCAAATTCTGGGGTATAAGTATTTGAATGAGGATCATTCCCTAGTATGGAGAAATTTGTAATTGCTCGTCCTTGCGAAAAATTAGAACATTGTTCACAATCTCTCACATGATGATAAAAACTATAACAAAATACACGTAACTCTTGTGGTTTGGAGAATTAAGTAGGAGTAGGAACATGATCGATGATCAAAAATTGTTCTAACTTCCAATTAAAGCATCTGATTGACTGGACACATCCATTACATTTTTGTATCCAAAATCCACATCAAAACCAAATTGATCAAAATATGCCTCCAAAAGATATTCATACTCAATTGACATGTTTTCAAATAAACAAATAAAAATAAAACTGAAAACCTACACTATCCATATATACAAAAATAATAAAATTGAATATCAATTAAGTGCACGAAAATAGATACAGTACTCACAAAGGGTCTGAGCTTAAGTCCCAACGCCTTGATTATATAAGTACCTAAAATAAAGCACTTAACAAATAAGAAAAATAATTATAATTAAAGAATGTAAAGAATGAGTTAACTTAAGATTCAAACTAGACTCAATCCTCTATTTTTAACTATTAAACCGTAGTCCCCGGCAACAGCGCCAAAAAATATTGTGTGTAGAATTTTGCAATTTATATTTACTACTCGCAATAGAACGAATCCTTGAAGGATTGGGCTCTAAGTTGAGGGTGTCGATCCCATAGAGACTACGTAGGAATAACTCGCTAAAGGTCAAGGGTTGGTTCTCGTTTAAATCATAACCAAGTGTAGGTTGCTTGCTTACTCTACTTTAAAAGCATAAAAGATAATTAAAATGTTAAGTATGAGAAAAGAGTAAAAGACTAGGGTTGAGACTTCACCACTAGCCTCGTAGTATGCCAAACTTATAATAAATTCAGAAAATTCATGCAATTGTGTACTAAGTGGTGCAAATGGCTTATAGCCTACAATGCTACCGTCAAGAGGATGCATGCACCTTAAAATACTATAACCCATCTTCGATGCGTGTAAATTCCCTACCTACCTACTTACCTAAATACCTAATTAACTAAGTGTTGCTAATTTACCATTTCTTAGTATGGACGATGCAAATCTTGCTATGCATGTTAAAGTGAAAACTAGTACCAAGTCATCACATGTAGTCCTTGTAGAACTACAAGTGTTTGAAGATCATGTAGGGGAAATAAGCATTCTAAGAAAATAAAGATAAATTACTCACATGAACATAAAGAATTTTTAAACTTATATTACTCATAAGGCTCAAGGCAAGGTACATATACACAAATTACATAAAAACCTCAATTCACTAAAGTTAGAACGTATTTACAAGACTAGGGTTTGTCAAAACCCTAGAGAATGATTAGTTGATCATGGTGGGTTGGAAGCACTCCATAGACAGAGATGATCCCATGCTCAAAATGGTCTTCAAGGCCTTACAAAGCCCTCTTTGAAGCTTTCCCTCTCTAGAACTTCACTATCTCTCTAGAATTCTATATATGCTCTCTATTACAAAGATTGTGATATATCCAATTATTACATATTTCCTATCTATATCTGACTTTAGGCTCAAAATATCACAGAAATTTCGTTCAAGGCTTCATCAAAGCAAAATTGGACAAGTGGCAAGTGAAGAAAATATCTTGAAAAAAATATCTTCTGTAGGATTGGGCGATGCATCGAAGTGGGAACTTTGATACATCAAAGCTTCGATGCATTGAAACCATGACTTTGATGCATTGATCTCTCCTTCTTCTGCAGATCTTCAACTCTTCAGCTTCTCGACTCCGGTCTTGACACGCCATTCACTATTCCTTGATGTGGACTTTCTATGAAGCACAATCGAATATAAGAATGCATTCTTGAACTGATAAAGGAGTCAAATTGCATCGAATTCTGAGTTTGAACCTAAAATCATCAAAAACATAAAAATATGTATAAACTATACAATATGTGCAGTTATGTGATTAAAATACATAAGTAAAGGCGCGAGAATGTCTAACATTCAACGCTTATCATATAGTCATGTAGAGATTTCATATGCATACATGCATGACTGCCTAAGTTAAGATACAATCGAGTGGATTATTCCTACTGGGCGTAGTTGTATACTCACCCCTTCCCCCAAACTCTTTTCAAATATAGCTCCCGTAGAGGACGAGGCATAGAGCTTAGAGTGGATTTTGAGCTCCTTTTTGAATTCCTTTTGGACATATGTATATAGAGGTCCATGCCAGCTTGTGGCATGTCGACTATAGTTTTTGTGTTGCCTTTACATTGATTCATTTTACGTATACAAACTTCAAATGTAAATGCCACATATGGCATAACTTGAACTCTTGGAAAATATATGTTTTGTGAATTCCTTCATGTATAACTTGTGGGAGATGTAGAAATAATGAATCTTTTGAACTTCTTTATGAATGAGTTTTGGTATATGAATGGATAATGTTGAGTTCTAATCCCATTATGTATGTTTTGTGGATGAAATTACTTGGAGGTTTAATTCTTATGCGTGGATTATGTGATACTGTTGTAAACCATTAGAAATGTTTAGAACTCTTTAGAGAATGTATCAGTATGGAGAAATGAGGAATTGGCATAAAAATGCCCCCTTGTGGAAAATGCAGGATTTCTACATAGAGGACTTCGATTGTGCGAAATCTCCATTTCGCATGATTGAAAATCTTTATTTTGTAAAATGAGTAGTTCGATTAATTGAAAAATTACAAGGTTTTAGAATTGTAGAAGTCCCGAATGATGATAAACTTCGATAATACCTTGATAATACTTCGTATGATCGAACATTTCAATTATGCGAATATGATATTTCGATCAATCGAAGTGCACATTTTGATTGTGTGAAATGTACATTTCGATTATGCAAAAATAGGGACCAATAACCAGTGTTGTGCAATTGTAGCTATGTGTGGGGCTCTAGTTAGGGGTTGATGTTGATGCGTATTTAGACACAAGTATGCAGATAATTATGCTTCTGCATTGAGTTAGAGGTTGAGGAAATTCATTAGGGTTTAAGGGACCAAATCACCCTCAGTTTTTAGGAGTCAGAAATTAGGGCGTGATAACTTGATATTAGAGCATGATATCAAGGGGCTATTGTGCTTAGGAGTGTTGATGTTTGATAATCACCGTTCACCCCCATTTCCCTCGCTCTTAACTAGGAGTTAGAAATTGGGGCGTGATAGCTTGGTATCATAGCTCTAGGTTGGAATACCTAGGGACGACGGGAATGGTCATATCACGTGTAAGTTTGAGAGTGTTGAATACCTTTGGATGAAGGATGGGATTAAACCACGTGTAGAATTGTGAACTTGAGGTTATGATCCTATATTTGAGGTTAAACGCCTAATTACATGGAATATGCTTATGTGCTTACTTGTTTGATATAGCATGCTATTTATAAAGTGACTTAGCATGTTGTGAGTGTGCATGAATAGAATTGGACAATGGTAGTCATGCTTTGGATTTTAATGTGTCATCTTTCCATCTATATAGAAAGATGCCACCACATAGAGCTCATGGAGGAGTACCGGCAATAGCTCCTATAGATGGAGAATGGTTTATGCGCGATATGATTACCACCATATGGTAAATAGCTAGGGAGTCGCAAGAGGAAACACAAGCTCCGCCAAGAGCAGCGCCTCCTAGTCTAATGATAACAGCATTAGGACATGTCAAGAAGCATAGTCCACCAACATACTCGAGAGGATCCGATCCTATGCTGGCAGAAAATTGGTTGGATAAGATTGTGACACTTCTTACTATGCTTGAGATAGAGGAGGACCTAATGGTGAAAGTGGCCCCCCATTACCTTAAAGGTGAGGCTAGTCGTTGGTGGAAATTCATAGGAAACTACTATGACATTGCGACAATAGATTGGGATATGTTCCAATTGCTTTTCTTTGAAAAGTACTTTTCAGTGATGGTGAAGGATAACTTGAGGTGGGAATTCTATGAGTTGGTTCAAGGCTTAATGACAATGATGGAATACGAGACCAAGTTCACATCTTCGGTTTGTTTTGCATGAGAGATAATCTCAACTGAGGAGCCTAAGATCAAGTAGTTCGTGAGAGGTCTCTGAACATTCATACAGGATCGAGTCGTAGTTTTAGGTTTGACTAGTTATGCGGTGGTAGTGGAGAGGACATTGATAGCCGAGGAGCTCAGTAATGATAATCAAAGGATAAGGGATCTCTTCCAGACAATCGTACTAGGAAAAAACAAAGGGATGGTCACAAGGGAACAAGCCTAGTCGACACCATCAGTGGTTGTACCTACTGGATCTTCACATCTAGAGTGGTTTGCTTAAACTGTCAGAAACCTGGACATTATAGGTCCGAATGTACACAAGGGCATACTACTATATTGGCATAAATGCTACCATTGTCAGCAGATGGGGCACAAGAAGAAGGGTACTTAGAGTGGGGTTGGTTCACAGTAGCATCCTACACAGCCTACTACTCCACAGTTGAGCTTTAGAGTATTGCCACCACCACAGATAGTGCCATCTGTTCAGATTTCACTGGCACTGACTAGAGGAGCCACGTCTAGTGCTCCTATTCAGCAGTCTGGATATCAAGGTACAGGGCAACAGGGTTAGAGAGCATAGGGCCGTGCCTTCACTCTTGTTCTATCTGAGACCTTGGCAGGATTATCAGTGGTCCAAGGTATATTCCTTGTATCTAGCTCATGGGTTAGGGTTTTAGTGGACTCGAGTGCATCACATTCATTCATTTCATATGTATTTGCTTGTGCTTTAGGGTTGAAGGTGTCATCATTAGACTCAGTTTTATCCATTGATACACCAATTGGAGGTAGAGTAACCTTGGGTAGTATGTGTTGGTCTTGCGAGATCGAGTTTTCGAGACACCAATTAATGTTTGACTTTATTCTCCTCGACATGTCTAGTTTTGATGTGATATTGGGTATAGATTGGCTATCTACCTTTAAGGCCAATATTGATTGCTATAGGAGGAGAGTGACCTTGTGTACACCGGAGGGTGTTAGTATTTGCTTTGTGGGAGAGCGAGATGAGTTCTATTTGTCGTCTTCATATAGTCCTAGTGATCGAAAAGTACTTGGGTGTTTCTTAGCAAGGTTGCTAGTTGATGGTGATGATGGGACACTTGGAGAGCTTACTCGTGTGGTATGTGAGTTTATGGATGTATTTTTGGGGAACTTGACAAAGTTGTCTCCGAAAAGGGAAGTAGAGTGTATTATAGAACTTGCTCCAGGTACCGGCCCATTTTTATGGCACCGTACCGAATGGCATCGGCTGAATTGAAAGAGCAAAAGGACTAATTACAAGAGCTACTAGATAAGGGATTTGTACATCCTAGTACTTCACCTTGGGGAGCTCTGGTTCTTTTGGCTAAGAAAAATGATGGGTCTTTGCGACTTTGCATTGACTATCGAAAGTTGAATTAGGCAACGATCAAGAATAAATATCCTTTGCCAATGATAGATGATTTGTTCGATCAACTGAAGGGTTCTAAATGTTTCTCAAAGATTGACTTGAGATCGGGCTATTATCAGTTGGGGGTTAGAGAGGCGGACATTCAGAAAACCACTTTTCGCATATGATACAGACACTACGAGTTTTTGGTAATGCCTTTTGGTTTGACGAGTGCACCAGCAATATTCATGAATTTGATGAACCGAGTGTTCAATGTGTATTTAGACAAGTTTGTAGTTATGTTTGTTGATGACATCCTAGTGTACTCGTCTTCGAAAGAGGAGCATGAGAATCATTTGAGGATAGTAGTACAACTTCTAAGAGAGAACCAGTTGTATTCCAAATACGAGAAATATGAGTTTTGGCTAGCAGAGGTGAGGTTCCTTGGGCATGTTGTGTCCGAAAGAGGAGTTTTCGTGGATCCATCGAAGATAAAGGCGGTGATGAATTGGGAAAGACCTAAGAACGTATTTGAAATACGAAGCTTCTTAGGATTGGCCAGATATTATCAGAGATTCGTGAAAGACTTTTTGAGGTTAGCGGCACCAATAACTAAACTTACCCGAAAAAGAGTGAAATTTGTGTGGAATGATGCTTGTGAGCATACATTCATGGAATTAAAGAGTCGTTTGACTTCAGCAACAATTTTGATAATTCCATAACTTGGGTTAGGGTACACAATCTATTATGACACCTCACGACTTGGTTTGGGCTGTGTGTTGATGCAAACCAAAATATTAGTAGTGTATGGTTCAAGGCAGTTGAAAACACATGAACAAAACTACCCGACACATGACTTGGAATGGGCAGTGGTGATCTTTGCACTCAAAGTGTGGAGATTTTACTTGTATGGTGAGAAATTTGAAGTGTTCTCCAATAAAAAAAATCTCAAATACATTTTCTTGCAAAAAGATTTGAATATGAGGCAACGGAGGTGGATGAAGTATATAGAAGACTATGACTTTGACTTGCAATATCATCCGAGAAGGGCCAATGTGGTAACGGATGCATTAAGTAGGAATTCATATAGTGATTTGGCAAGCATATCTATTTCAGAGTGGAAGATGGTGGAAGATATCTTAGAAATGGGATTACATTTTAGTGAGGATAACGGATTGGCAATTCTTTTTACTCTTATCACTCAGCCAACTCTTGTGAGTAGAGTGATTGAAGAGTAAAAGAAGGATGAGGAGATATAAACTATTTGAACTCGGCTTTCGAGTGGCGAAGTAGTGGATGGATAGATGATTCATTCAGATGAGAGTTTAAAATTCAAAAGAAAGATGTTTGTTACCTTAGCTTGTCAGGACGAGGTTCTAAAGGAGTTTCACAGTTTAAGACTAGCAGTACATCCTGGTGGTACTAAGATGTACTATAACCTACGTCGACAGTATTGGTAGAAAGGTATAAGAAGGATGTAGCTCAATTTGTAACGAGGTTGAGCATCAGAGGCCAGCGAGGTTATTATAGCCATTGCCTGTGGCAATGTTGAAGTGGGAGCATGTCACTATAGACTTTGTGATGAGGCTTCTAAGGTCAAAGAAGAGTCATGATGCAGTTTGGGTGGTCATTGATAGACTAACCAAGGTGGTTCACTTTATTCCTATCCGAGTGACTGATGATGTGGATACTCTTAGTAGATTGTACATTGAGCATATCCTTAGAGTTCATGGTGTGCCAATTTCTATTATTTTATGTAAAAACCCATTATTTATATCTTAGTTTTGGTAGAGTTTCCAGGCAGCACTTGATATGAACCTCCACTTTAGTACGACTTTTCATCCTTAGACGTATGGTCAGTCAGAACGTACAATATAGATTCTGGAGGATATGTTGCGAGCGTCTGTACTTGATCTTCAAGGCAATTGGGAGGATCACCTTCCATTGGTGGAGTTTGCATACAATAATAGCTATCAAGCTAGCATTGAGATAGCTCTATTTGAGGCTTTGTATAGTAAGTCGTGTAGGTCAGCTGTCTGTTGGACCGAGGTCGGAGAGATAGTTTCCTTAGGGCCAAATTTAGTTCGAGAGACTACAGAGAAGATCAAGATAATAAGGTAGCGGTTTCTTACGGCTCAGAATTATCAGAAAAGCTATTCTGATAGGAGACGGTGACCATTAGCATTTGAGGTGGGGGACCATGTCTTCCTAAAGGTCTCACCACGGAGAAGTTTGATGAGGTTCTGTCGTAGTGGCAAGCTAGCGCCACGATTTATCAGACCATTTGAGATTTTGGATCAGGATAGAGAGGTTATTTATCGCTTAGCATTACCACCGCAAATGTCAAGTGTGCACAACACTTTCTATGTATCTATGTTGAGAAAGTATGAACCGGATCATTAACATATTCATGATTGAACAGACCTTGAGGTGTAGGAAGACATGTCGTACGAGGAGAGACTAATTCAGGTTTTAGATACTAGAGAGCAAGTGCTTCGGGGCAAGACCATTTATTTTGTTAAAGTACTTTTGAAGCATCATGGAGTAGATGAGGCTACGTGGGAGCGGGAACAAGAAGTCCGCTCAAAGTAGCATGAGTTTTTCACTACTTGAGATATGTTTCTAATTTCGAGGATGAAATTCCTTGAAGGTTGGGAGGTTGTAAAGATCCGGTCTAATTTTAACTGGTTTCCATTTTAAGCATCATTTTTGCCCTAATTGCATTTTAAATGATGTTTAGCATGTTTTAATTATGAAAAACATGTTTGGGAAGTTGTATTAAGGTTTTGGAAAGTTTTGGGAACATTTGGAGTTGTATTAAGGTTTTGGTGGGCCCGAGAATCTGAAAAAAATTAAAAAAAATATAATTTTTGGTTATAGACCAAAAGAAATTTTTAGAGAGTTAAGAACTTGATTTCAGAGTCATAGCCGCTTTCAAAATCAAAAACGGAGCTCGGGAGGGTACGTTAAATGACTAAGGGGCATTTCAGTCATTTCGCACCCCAAGTGGAGATATAAATATCTAGAGGGGCTGAGATATTTCACTTTCTAGCAATCTCTCTCTCTAACTCTCCCACTTCATCTCTCTCCCTTCTTTCTACATTTCAGAAGGCTTAGGCCTTTATTTGAAATTTTTCAAAGAAGGGTAGATTGTTCCTCGGGTCAAGGGCTTCGGTTCGAACAGAACAAAGTCCACTTTCAGCAAGGTAGAAAGGGCTGGGATTTTGAAACTTAGCTTCCAAGCTTGAGATTCGAGGTAGAGGTGTGAAATTCTTCTTTATTTTGATTCTATAAGTCACATACTTGTGACATGAATGATATTTTTGAGTTTTTGTGAAATTATAGATTTGTGCATATATATATATATATATATATATATATATATATTGAGATTATTTATTGTGCATGACTTGGTGATGTTTGTGAATCCAAATTACGAATTGTGTTCATTGAGAAGCATTGTGAAAGTTGATTCCATGTGTAGAGCAAAGGCATGAAAAGAAGATTTTTTTGAAAATGCATTGGTTGTGATTTTCATGAAATGGGTAATTTTTATTGTGATAAGCTTGAGGTGAAAGTGTGTGCCTAAACTTGACATAGATTATGCATTTGGTGAGATGATTCATGTTTAGTGTGACTCAATAAGTGTATCAATTAAAAATTACCACACTTCGCAATAGAACGGATTCCTTGCAGAATAGGGCTATCCAAAGGGGTGTCGAACCTCAGGGACTGTGGTCTGACTCAGTTGGATATACGGAATTAATTCTAATTAAATTTAAAAGAAAAGAATTCTGATTTTTATAACTAAATTAACTAATGAAGCAATTGAACAAAAGCAAGAAAAACTAAGGAGTGTAGAGAATATTAGATAAGTCTAGGGTAATTGATTTCACCACTAACTTCACAATCAATGGTCAATTGAACTAACTATGGGGCATCATAACATGCATAAGTGGTGTCGGTGGCTACAAGCTCACCTCCATCCATCAAGAAGATAATATATGATTAAGGCTAAGGCCTTGTTTGGATTGAGTTTTAAAAAGCGTCTTTCGGCTTTTCAAGCTCAAAAGCCGTTTTGGAGAGTGTTTGGATTGGTAAGGCGGAAGAGTTTCGGAATCTAAAAAGAGTGTTTAAAGGAAGTTGGAGGATACCAGCTTCCTGATTTAGCTTCTGCTTCTCTTTTTCTTCTACGTAAAAGCCGAAGCAAAAGCTCTGCCAAACAGGGCCTAAGTCATGGACTATCTTCGATTGGCATGGGCCATCTGCCTAACTACTCTAATCTAGGGTGCAATATGGTTCATCTTCTCTAGACATAATCCATCAAAGCTTTTAATAATATATTCAGTGAAAACCATTGTGTAATAATCACTCTCATGATCACAGAAAACAAAAGGGACGAGTTCAATAACAGCAATCAAATATCTAAGACAAGATAAGAAATCATTGAAACTGAATTTATAAGACTTTTATTGCTCAATTCTATAATAAGAATCCTCTAAATTACACAATCTATGAATGAATACAAAAATCTCCAATAATTAGAACAATCAAACCAGTGATGTTTAGTTAGGGCTACATGAAAACTCTGGTGGCTGAACTAGCCACTCATAATACTCCTTGTTTTCCAATGATTCTCCAATCCAAAAGCTCTTCAAAGCTGCTGTCAAGCCTCCCTCAATACAGCCCCAATTCGTCACTATTAATAGCTAAGAGAATATGAAGAGTCCCCACCTAATTAGGAGACAATTATGGTTTCCCGCAGCCCCTAATCAGGTGGGTTTTTCTACTGACTTTCGGCCCAAAATTTCACCTAGTAGAAGTCCGATCCACGAAATTTATGTGAAATACAAAAGTGTCCAGAATCAAATTTCATTCAACATACGCGAGAATTGAGTCAATTTGACGCTCAAAAATAAGAGTTTCAGGCCATTTTCTAAAATGAGATTAAAACTGTATTAAGTGCAGAATTGGATTTCAGCCCAAAATACCCTTCAACAGTTATAATTCTCTTGGACCTCTTCCTTGGGCTGATTTGAGTTGAAATAAATAATTGAATGGATCCATTTGATGTAGGCTTCATTTAACCATCTTGGATGTCATCTTTAAAAGCCCAAAATCATGGTTTTAACTGAAATAATCATTAAGGCCCTGAAAATACATAAAACACTAAAACGAAGTAAAATCACAAAATAATCTATCACTAAGAGAATAAAATACACAAGTTAAGAGGCTAGAATGCGTAACATTCAACGCCGATCACACCCCCAAACTTACATATTGCTAGTCCCTTAGCAATAAAATAAAACAAAACTAAAACAAAAGAAACTAATAAACATTAACTAAACTACCCAACTCCACTTTCGTGGGAGAAAAGATTGCATTTAGCATATGCAACAAGCTTTTAAACCCCTAGGTTCCCCCTAGTGGACGAGTATAGTATCGTGAGGGTTTCCAGAAATGTTACCCACAAACATTCAAATTCTGTTTCAACTTTAATTTAGGAAAAAGATTACAATATATAGTTACAAACTTGCATTCAAGAATAATTTCAAACTTTCATATTCCATAATTCAAATCAATGGTCCCCATGCATAATTCACATCAACATATCTTAAAATAATCAACTCTAGTCCCCTCGTGAAAAGTGAACTAGCAGTCATCTCTTGTAGCATAACCAAGCTCCGAATCTATTAAGGCACATACCCCTTCAATTCACTAGCTCCCCTTATTGAAATCATACTTCCAAACATGAATACATGACTTTTCTATTTTTTTTTCTTTCATTCTTCTTTTTTTTCGTTGCTTTATTGGTTGTGCAATGTCTTGATCTATTAAGCTTTCTGAAAGATCCATGTAGCAAGCTTTCAGTCAGTGACTCCCAAAGCAGATGGCTTTAGGGCACTAGGCTTTAAGATACCCCGAAGAACCTAATTACTCGAATTAGTCAGGCTACAAATCAAGACAACCAATGCGAATCTTTTCTCACCCTTTCACTTTTGACGCGAACACTCCGTGCTTCCTGAGGCATAGAGGCCCGGTTACTCATAAAAAGGATCAAATCGATTTTCTTATTCAACACATATTTTTTTTTCCTCTTTTTTTCCATTGAAGTCAAGTAAAACACATCATCGGTACTCATTCTCAAGAGATACTAATTAATATCAAGCATATGTAACTCAATAACTCAGAGCCAAAGTTTTTACCTCACAAGATTATGCTAGTGTGTTTGTGCATGTGAGGGAACTAAAACCAATCACCTCAAGGCATGTCAATGCAAACCATGATTAAAACCACATAATTTAAACCACATTTCCCAAAAATTTAAAACATATTCAAAAATTGCAAGTTAAGTACCTACATAAGGTATTAATCCCTTGAATAATGTCAAAACATCCCATCTAAAAAACAAAACAAAAGAAAATAAAAAACAAACTAAAAAAATAAAATAAACAAAAAAAAAATCCTAAAACAAGAAGAATTTCATAAAAATTTCCCCCATATGCAATAAACACAAAAATAAGGTATCGCCTCACCCCCAAAGTTAAATTGTACATTGTCCTCAATGAACACCAATCATAGCAAAAAGAAGAGTAAGAACGAGAATACCAGGAATCCGAAGAAGTAGTGACAGGAAAATAAAGTAAACCAATGAGATGAAGGCAATGCAAGCACACCCCCATACTTGGATGTTACAACCTGTCAAAACAAACCACTATACCCCAAAGACCAAGTGAAATAATATGGGTGAAAATAAATATGAAATAGATTTTTTTTTATTTTACTGAAGAAGAAAAAAATATATATGAAAAATAAAATAAGGAAAAGAAAATTAAAATTAAAATTAAAATACAAAAGATAGCTACCTCTGAAAAAAAATCAAGGACAATGTGGTGCTGGAACATCTAGGTCATAACCGAATGGAGCATCAAAATCAACCACACAGTCCACAATCAATTCGCAATATCCTCCCCCAAACTTGTACTTCAAAACCCCTCAAAGAAATCACCCCACTTCCACAATTAATTCACACCTCTTGTGAAGAAGGAAATATGAAAAAGTTAAAAATTTAATGATAATGGAGAATAATAAGTTGGAATTGATGATGATGGTGATGAATGATGATGATCAAGTAGGTGTATGGAAATAAAAGTGGAAGACTTTAAAGTGTATATTGATGTGGGAGGGGCACAAATAAACACCAAAGTGATGCATTTTCAAGTGGGAGCATATAAGGCATCATGAGGGGGCAAAAAATAGCAAAACAAATCAGATTGGGCCTTCAGAGGCTGGGGCGATCGATCCCCCATGGGCTAGGCGATCGATCGCCCAGCTGTTGTGAGGGACAATTTCAAAATTTAATGGGACAATCGATCCCCCTTCAAAGGGGCGATCGATCCCCCCAACTGGAGCCTGTTGAGTCTCTATCGCCAAGGGTCGACCGGGAAGGGTATTTTCAAAGTGTCTATCACCCAATGTCGACCGAGACCTCTATTTTTCACCCATTTTGAGCCCAAATACCTTGGTACACCTCTTGACATCCCCTGGAAGCAACTTATACATCAAAAACTCAAAGAAAACACATTAAAACACAACTAATAATTGAAGAAAAATAAAGAAAAACATAAACTAAAAATTAAAAAAAATAAAATAAAAATAAAAATAAAAGAAAACTAAACAAATTAAAGGATAGAAATACATACAAATCCTACAATTTAACGCCCGTAGGCAACGATTATCTACTTCAATTGAAAGTTCACCCAATGCCACATCTCTCGAGGAGATTTAACTTCGTCCCTCCTATGTGATCCTCACTTCCTTGTATTGAACTCAAAGTAACCAGAATGGTCTCATTGGCTTCGAAAAACACATCTCTTTGCTTTGACAGAAGATGTTTCAATTCTACCCGTGGAGGAGACTCTAATGATGGCATCGGAGGAGTGCTAGAAAGAATAGGCAATGGCTCAATCAAAATCCTCCAAGATGGAGTATTTTTCATGGCCACTACATCAAGTAAATCATTCACCCCCTTAATGGACTTCTCAACATCATGTGATAGAGCAACCGGATCAACTTCTTCAACATAATCATCAAAGCCATCCATGAAGAAACAATAACTCTCATCTAGAGGATGTTGAATGGCATTAAAATTATTCAATTTCACCTTAGGCTCATGAGAAATTTCAGCATTAGGACTTTTGAGCACTTCTTCTTCTTCTTCCTTCTATCCCACCTTTTTATCAATTATTTTTCCACTTTTCAAAGTGGTGATGGCTTGAACCTTTTCATGGTGTGAGTTGCTTGAAGAAGAAATATTGTCAAGGACATGAACCCCTCTTGGGTTGGCAACTAGTTGGCTTGGTAGTTTCCCCTCCTCTCTTTTACTCAAGGCTTTGGCAAGTTGTCCAAACTGAGATTCTAGTTTGGCAATCGATTGAAAGTGAGAATGAACCAACTGAGTAGTGGATTGAACTGTTGTTGTAGTTGCTTGCACTATCTCTACAATAGAGTCAAACTTCTCAATTTTTTCTAGGGCAATCGTCATCTTGTCTTCAATAACAGAAATTCTTTGTGTCATAGGAACTTGTTCTTGATATAATTGTGAAGGCACATAGTTCTGAGGTTGAAAATTGGGCTGAATTGTTGCCCCTTGCTCTTGTGGAAGATCAAAAAATTATCCAAGTGAAGGACAATTATTCACATGGTGCATAAGACTCGAGCAAAAAGCACATGGCTCAAATATAGGAGGGTAAGAAGATGGATTAGGAACTTGAGTAGCCGCTATGAGTTGCACCACTCTCTGTGCCACAGCATCTACAATAGTAGACATAGCATCTATAGAACCACTCTCAAAAATACTATCAACATTCCTTGTATTGGATGGTCTACTCGAACGAGATGAAGACACATATTGCAAAGAATTGTCACTGAGATTCTCGAACAAAGTCCCTGCTTTATCTTCACTTTTTAACATAAAAGTACCTCCACATGATGCATCCACCATCTGTCTGTTACCTTCTGTCAGCCCCTTATAGAAACACTGCACTAACTGCCACATTGGAACTTGATGATGAGGACATTTCCTAAGAAGGTCCTTGAATCTCTCCCACTTCTCATAGAATTGTTCCCCCTCAAATTGAGAGAAACCAGTGATAGCTCATCTGAATTGATTGGTCCTCCCCATCAAAAAATATTTCTTCAAAAACTCATTGTGTATTTGAGTCCATGTAGTGATAGAGCTCGCCGGTAGAGATCTGAACCAATACTTGGCCTTTTACTTCAAAGAGAATGGAAATAGTCACATCCGAAAAGCATCTTCTGAGAAGTTATGAATTTTCGTTAATGAGCAAACTTCTATGAAATCATCTAAGTGCTTGTACGGATCTTCATGAGTCAGCCCATAGTAGGATGGTAGCCTCTGAATGATACTGGGCTTGATCTCATAGTTTTGTGCAGTGACATTAGGCAATTGAAAATCAGCTGGTGAGTTATAAATCTTTGGGACATAGTAGTCTCTAAGCAATCTCGCTCTTTCCACAACAGCATTAGGCATAATATTGTTGTCCTCATTATTCCCACGCACACCATCCATGATGTAAATAATCTCTTCCTCTTGCTTAATGGTATGGTGATTGAAGTACCAGAAAAAAAAATAAATAAATAAAATAAATAAATTAGAGTAGTACCAAAAATAAAAATTCTAAACTAAAAAATAAAAAATAAAAATAAAAAAAATAAAACAAATTAGTACTAGAAAAGAAAGAGAAAAAAAAATTAAAATGAAATAAAATAAATTAAAAGAAAAATATAAAAAAAAAATTCCTAAACTAAAAATCCAATTAGAACTAATTCTAAAAATCCAAATAATCAAATAGACAGTCCCCGGCAACGGCGCCAAAAATTGATTCGTGTGTGAGTGTGACTCAATAAGTGTATCAATTAAAAATTACCACACTTCGCAATAAAATGAATTCCTTCCAGAATAGGGCTATCCAAAGAGGTGTCGAACCTCAGGGACTGTGGTCTGACTGAGTTGGATATACGGAATTAATTCTAATTAAATTTAAAAGAAAAGAATTCTGATTTTTATAACTAAATTAACTAATGAAGCAATTGAACAAAAACAAGAAAAACTAAGGAGTGTAGAGAATATAAGATAAGTCTAGGGTAATTGTTTTCACCACTAACTTCACAATCAATGGTCAATTGAACTAACTATGGGGCATCATAACATGCATAAGTGGTGTCTGTCGCTACAAGCTCACCTCCATCCGTCAAGAAGATAATATATGATTAAGGCTAAGTCATGGACTATCTTCGATTGGCATGGGCCATCTGCCTAACTACTCTAATCTAGGGTGCAGTATGGTTCATCTTCTCTAGGCATAATCCATCAAAGCTTTTAATAATATATTCAGTGAAAACCATTGTATAATAATCACTCTCATGATCACAGAAAACAAGAGGGACGAGTTCAATAACAATAATCAAATATCTAAGACAAGATAAGAAATCATTGAAACTGAATTTATAAGACTTTTATTACTTAATTCTATAATAAGAATCCTCTAAATTACACAATCTATTAATGAATACAAAAATCCCCAATAATTAGAACAATCAAACTAGTGATGTTTAGTTAGGGCTACATCAAAACCATGGTGGCTGAACTAGCCGCTCATGATACGCCTTGTTCTCCAATGATTCTCCACTCCAAAAGCTCTTCAAAGTTGCTGCCAAGCCTCCCTCAATACAGCCCCAATTCGTCACTATTAATAGCTAAGAGAATATGAAGAGTCCCCACCTAATTAGGAGACAATTAGGGTTTCCCGCAGCCCCTAATCAAGTGGGTTTTTCTGCTGACTTTCGGCTCAAAGTTTGACCCAGTAGAAGTTCGAGTCATGAAATTTATGTGAAATATAAAAGTGTCCAGAATCGAATTTCATTCAACCTAAGCGGGAATTGAGTCAATTTGATGCTCAAAAATAAGACTTTCAGGCCATTTTCTAAAACGAGATTAAGATTGTATTAAGTGTAGAATTGGATTTTAGTCCAAAATACCCTTCAACAGTTATAATTCTCTTGGACCTCTTCCTTGGGCTAATTTGAGTTGAAATAAATAATTGAATGGATCCATTTGATGTATGCTTCATTTAACTATCTTGGATGTCATTTTTAAAAGCCCAAAATCATGGTTTTAACTGAAATAATCATTAAGGCCCTGCAAATACAGAAAACACTAAAACGAAGTAAAATCACAAAATAATCTATCACTAAGAGAATAAAATACACAAGTTAAGAGGTTAGAATGCGTAACATTCAACGCCGATCATGAGAATTGTGAAAATTGTGAATTTTGTGCATTTATGTTATAATTCTACATTATATGAAAAGTGCATTTTTGGGGCATGTGGGAGAATTAAGAAGGGCCCAGAGCACAATGGTGCAAGGCCCAAAACTTGGCCAAGCGGATGTCGCTTCCGTCAAGTTAGCAACCCGTAGAGCGTAAGCAGAGTTTATGGTTTCGAAGAAACCCTTATTATGGAATTGTGACAAGCAGAAGTCCTTAGTTTAATTGATTTCCGGATTATACGTGGTGTGAGTTTACATGTGAATTGTGACTTTAATTTGCCATATATTGAAATGTTAATCATCACTTATGATTTCTAAAACTTGTATGTTTTAAGCGTGAAAAGCATGGATTCTTGTCATATAGTCCTGTAGAGATTTTATATGCATTCATGCATGGCTGTCTGAGTTAAGATAGAGTTGGGTGGATCATTCCTACTGGGTGTAGTTGTATACTCACCTCCTCCCCCAAACTCTTTTTAGATAAAGCTCCCGTGGAGGACGAGGCAAAGAGCTTAGAGTGGATTTTGAGTTCCTTTTTGAATTCCTTTTGGACATATGTATATAGAGGTCCATGTCGGCTTATGGCATGTCGACTATAATTTTTGTGTTGCCTTTACATTTGGTTCCTTTTACGTATACAAACTTGAAATGTAAATGCCACATATGGCATAACTTGAACTCTTGGGAAATATATGTTTTGTGAATTCCTTCATGTATAACTTGTGGGAGATGTAGAAATAATGAATCTTTTGAACTTCTTTATGAATGAGTTTTGGTATATGAATGGATAATGTTGAGTTCTAATCCCATTATGTATGTTTTGTGGATGAAATTACTTGGAGGTTTAATTCTTATGCGTGGATTATGTGATACTGTTGTAAACCATTAGAAATGTTTAGAACTCTTTAGAGAATGTATGATTATGGAGAAATGAGGAATTGGCATGAAAATGCGCCCTTGTGGAAAATACAAGATTTCTGCATAGAGGACTTCGATTGTGCGAAATCTCCATTTCGCACGATCGAAAATCTCAATTATGCGAAATAAGTAGCTCAATTAATCAAAAAATTCAGGGTTTTAGAATTGTAGAAGTCCTGAATGATGATAAACTTCGATAGTACCACGATAATACTTTGCATGATTGAACAATTCAATTGTACGAAGATGACATTTCGATCAATCAAAGTGCACATTTTGATTGTGCGAAAATAGGGACCAACAACTAGTGTTGTGCAAGTGTAGCCATGTTATGGCCCTACTTAGGGGTTGATGTTGGGGCGTACATAGACACACATATGCAGATAATTACGTTTCTGCATTAAGTTAGAGATTGAGGATATTCATTAGGGTTTAAGGGACCAAATCACCCTCGGTTTTCAGGAGTCAAAAATCAAAGCGTGACAACTTGATATTAGACCATGATATCAAGGGGCTATTATGATTAGGAGTGTTGATGTTTAATAATCACTGCTCACCCCCATTTCCCTTGCTCTTAACCGGGAGTCAAAAATAGGGGCGTGACATGATAACTGATAACCAAACTCATCAGTGTTATACCAATAAAAGTACACTTTTTGAATTTCGAATCAAGCTTGCTTCTAGCATCAGAACTTATATGCACATACAAAACATGGCCAAATGCTTTCAAATGTGAAAGGTTTACCTCTTTTTTGTTCTAAGCCTCCTCTATTAACTTTCCATTTAAAGGAACAAAAGGTCCCCAATTGATCAAGTATGTTGTAGTGTTAACTGCATCAGCCCAAAACATCTTAGGCAACCCAACATATATCCTCATACTCTGAGCATGCTCATTCAGGGTTTTGTTCATGCATTTTGCAACACTGTTTTGCTACGGTGGTCCAATAATAAGTCTTCTCTATTTTGGTCCCACTAGTAGCATAAAACTCTTTGAAGTCTCTATCGTTCGTTTCATCCCCATTATCAAACCTCAAACACTTTATCATTAATCTTGTCTCATTCTCCACCATGGCCTTCCACTTCTTGAAAATGTCAAACACATTAGATTTATTCTTCAAAAAATAAACACATATCTTCCTTGTCGAATCATCGATGAAGGTAACGTAGTATGATTAGTCGCCAAGAGATAAAACTGGAGAAAGTCCCCACACGTTTGTATGAACCAACTCTAATTCTTTGGTCTTAGGCTTCCTACCAGCCTTTGAAAAACTGACCCTTTTTTTTGTTTCCCAAAAATGTAATCCTTGCATAAATCAATTTTTACTGATTTAATACCCAACAGCTTTCCCTTTGACAGAAGTGCTTTCATCCCCTTCTCACTCATATAACCCAACCTATGGTACCACAAGTTTGAATCAACGCCTAAATCAACAACTGCAATGGCTTTCCTGGTGTTTGTCGTCACATAGAGAGTACCAGTCTTAATTCCATGGGCCACAACCATGGCTCTTTTGGTGATTTTTCATAAACCACCCACGAAGTTTATTGTATGCCCTTCGCCATCAAGCTGTCCCACATAAATCAAGTTTCTCTTCAAGCTGGGAACATGCCTCGTGATAGGTGTAGAATGTTACAAATTCAAGCCCTTAAAATTACATGTGTTAGCATCTTAGTAATACTTATCTTGTAGTTTTGATGTCATTTTCTAGTTTTCTTATTCTTAGGCCCTTAACAGTAATTTTGGTTAAATCATTGATCATAACTCATCAGTGGCGTGCTTCATGAATTCAATTGCGACTTCTCTAAATGAAGCAATGTTGAAGATTTAAGGCTTAAGGAACTAAAAAATCGATTTTGAAGAAGCAAAGTTGAAAAAGGTTAACATTGGACCAAACCAGCTTCAAAGATGGTCAAAATGGCCTTGTTGTGAGTAAGTGGCTCAAACCCCATTGGGCCAGACTCCAAATCCTGATCTATTAAGGTTTTGTTTTGAGCCCTAGTTTTTGGGGTTTCTTTATAGGGGCGGCCATAGGACTTGAGAAAGGACTGTTTGGACAAATTTTGAAGGAGAAGAAGATAAATGAAAGAGATGATGGATTGTCCAACCATGGGGTCATTCAACTACAACATGAGAGGCTAAATTCTTCATCTAGGGGAGTGATGTAGCCCTAATCACATATCAAGGGTTTGCTTGTTTATTATTAAGGTGTTAATTCATGTTTGAGGATCATGTAACTCAGAGAATTGGTTTTAAAAGTTTATAATTCAATTTCAATGAAATTTTATCTTGTCTTAGAATTGTTTTGTTTAATTGGAATTCAAATCAATATTATTTTATATGATTATGATGATGATGATGGTTATATGATGGGAATAATTACACATGAATTCAATTGATTTGATAGGCCATGCTTAGGAAAGTTAAATTATCTACAATCTTAGTTAGTTTAGTTAGGTGGATTATTTATCTTAACCGAAGATAAGTTATGATTATTGATTGAATCGATGTATCCTCTAGAAGATAATGTATGAGCTTATAGCAATGTATATCATTGTTCAAACATGAAGAGAAACCCTAGCAATTGCAATTGACCTTTAATGTAAGATTAGTGGTGAAATCAGGACCCCAGATTCTCTCTAACATTACTTTTCTTTGTTCATTAAGATTGTGCTTAATTCAGCAATTTTACATATTCATTTATTTTCAGTATTCATAAACTAGAAAATAAATCAATATTTTTAGGATCAAATCAAAGTTAAAACTTCTATAATTTAGGAAAACACCACATTAAGAACAATCATTGAGGTTCAACACCTTCTATTAGAACCCTATCATACAAGGATTTGTACTATTATGAGTGGTTAATTTATACTTGACTCACACCACATCACCTCACATTCTGAATCTTCTAAACAGTCCCATTAGATTATTTGATATGAACATCTCATTTACCCACAATATTCAAAGGTTCATCATTAGCCAAATAAACCTCTTTGAAATCAATATTGACATAGTTCTCCATGATTTCATGATGTAGAGTAGAGTGAAACGATGCGCTCGAGTTAAGAACCCATGACTCAATCAGACTATCCATGCTCAAAATCAAAGTGTCAGTAATCTCCTCTATAGCTGCGTTTATAGATTCATGCTCTCCTTTGTCGTTCTTCCTTGATACCCAATAGTCTTTCGTTAAATGTCCATTCTTTCTGCAATTCCAACAATTGCTAGAAAATTTTTCGGTACTCGATTTTCCTTTACTTTTGGATTTCAATTTGCTTCGATCCGTACTTGTTCTTTCAGAAGTTCTTCCTCTGCTTTCTGTATTTAGAGCAGATCCAAATTTTGCCTATTTCCATCCTGTGAATTTCTTCTATAAGAATCAAGTGCTGAACATCACCAAATCACCTTCCCTTTTCTAGAAGAATTGCTCACTGCCATAATAATATTGTTCTAGCTTTCTAGAAAAGAGGATAATATAATCAACGCCCTAATCTCATTATCAAAATTGATTCCATAGAGCTCAACTGAGTGGTAACTATATGTGTTGAACTCGTTCAGATGGTTAGCCACTGACGCACCTTCTAACATCCTCAGATTGAATAAACACCGCATCAAATATACCTTGTTGAATATAGAGGGTTTCTTATACATATTTGCAAGGGCTGCCATCAGTCTTGTCGTTGTCTTCTCCTTCGCTATATTGAAGGTGACGTTGTGAGATAGTGTCAATCGAATAATCCCTAAAGCCTACCAATCAAGAATAACCCAATCAGCATCTTTTATGTCTTCTGGTTTCATTCCTGAAAGAGGTTGGTACAGATAGTCTTCCACTTGTATCTTTCAGAACCCAAAATCTGTACCATTGATTTTTCCTTCTTCTACACCCATCGCTCCCACTCGAACCTCAGGCTCTGATATCAATTGTTGCAAAAATTAATAGAAAAGAAGATCAAACATGTAAGAACCGCAACCACTTTTGTCCGATTTTTCTTTAATTTCATTATTGTCATATGAATACTTTAAATTATTTTATGAGTGTTTTAAATATAAAATATATATTT
This sequence comes from Cornus controversa, assembly GCA_026545225.1. NCBI lineage: Eukaryota > Viridiplantae > Streptophyta > Magnoliopsida > Cornales > Cornaceae > Cornus > Cornus controversa. Next base: position 33,331,406 of record CM048845.1, on the reverse strand, counting down.
GCGGACTTGAATAAAGATTCGGAGAAGTTTTCGGAGCGTTTGGCAAAAGTTGACTTTTTTGGATTCGGTTGACCGGGACACGGGCCCCGTGGACCAGAAAGTTTGAAAGTGTCAAAATGACACCAAATTCGGAGAGTAGCTTAAATAAAATATTTTACGTGCTACAGAGTCAATTTTGTATCAATCGGAGTTACAAAAATTGAAAACGGAGCCCGGGAAGGTTTAGTGAAAAGGTAATGACATTTTTGTAAATAAGTGGAGGTTAAAAATCTATAAATAGAAAGAGAATGACCCAGGACTCATTTCTCATTCTCTTCAGCTAAATAGAGAATAATACATATATATATATATATATATATAATAGCAACATCTTCTTTTTCACTTCTCCATTGATTTTGAGGAGCTTAGGCTAGGAATTGGGCAATGTCGAAGAAGAAAGAAACGATCTACGCATTAAAGGCTTGAGATTGATCTGTCCGAAATTGATTTCAGAGAAATTTGATCTTTGGGTGAAAGTAAGGAATAACTTGAAACTATAGTTATTGAGGTAGGGGGTGTGTGTTATGTCTTTTATTTTAAGTTAAATTTCATGTTTTAGGCATAAAATTGATGATTTCATGTTATATATGAATATATGTAATTTTGGGATGAAATTATTGAATTAAATTGACATATGTATGTCCCTTTGGATTGGAAATGATTGATATGTGATATAAAATGCTTAAATTGGTAATGTGTGCCTTATGTGAAGAATATTGCATATGTGAATTTTTTAAAAAATTGTCACAATTCTAGTTTTGAGAATTGAATGTAAACATGTGTCATTATTAATTCTTTCATGACATGATATAATGAACATAGGATGTGAATTGGGTGTAATGCATCAAGATGTGCGAATGTATGTGAAAAATGTGACATGTTTTATATGTGTGTGGAGTGTGAATTCGGAAGTGGTTCATCAAAAAAGTAAACGGAAAATATATCTCCGGGGGTTAAAAGACTTCGAACTTGCACAAGATGGTTTGTTATCGGTGGGTTAGTAGCTCTAAAATAACTAAGAAATGGGATATGGGGCTTCGGCATGTTTCCGGGATGTGTGTAAGTGTGATACCAAATCCGAGTGCGTCTTTGAGTTTTTAAGTATACAATGCGACTTATGTGACTTGAGGAGATTTTGTTTACGAATTCGATTCTGTCATGTGTTATATATATGATGAATTGTGCAATGAAGCATGTTGTGAATTTTGTGGTTGTCAAATATGTTTAATATGTATGCCATGGAAATGCAAGTTATAGGGTTGACTAAAATACTAGAATGCTAGGAAGCATGACACGTAAATAGGCTATGTATGTTGAATTTCCTTTATGCGATGATATGAAATATAAACTTGAATGAATTGCACAACATATTACTTTGAGTCATTGAACTTGCTCATTCTCCTACATTAACAGTTTCAGGACGTGGCAATGAGGTGGTTCATGGTGAGCAACCATGAGTTGGACTTTGAGTTATAGAACTCTCCTTTTTAGTCATTTTTTATTTAAGCACATCCGGGATGTGGACATAGTCATTTTGGAATATGTATGGAGACTTAAGTTTTGAAATATTGTTTATAAACGTATGTACCTTGAATTTTATATTTATACTCTAAGTATTTAATTCAAGCATATTTATGATCTAAAGGTTAATTATATGGAATGTATGAATTTTTGACATTTCATTCATGATTGGGATGTGATTGGATGAGTTTTGTGTTTTGAAAATGTATATGTATGAGGATTTGTGTAAGTTTTGGGCAAAAGATGCTAAAAATGGGAACAGTCGATTGTCCCTTCTAGATAAGTCGACTGTTTTCGGCAGAGAATTTTTAATATTTCTAGAATAGCAAAACAGTTGACTTTCCCTCAGGAATAGTGAACTATTTTACTATTCTAGATTTTTTAATATTTTGAAACGAGCATAACTTTGTCGTCTCAAACCCGATTTAAGTGATTTTTTTTTTAAAATTGAGTATCTTTGAATCCTCTTTCCAATGGTGTATGTTTCAATTTCAATTTTCAATCACACAAGAAGTTAAGTTCTTAAATTGAGTAGTTTATATGCGTGGTGAGTTTACAACTCTTGAGAAATGTATATAATGTATGTTTTCGGATTATGTTTATGAAATGCATGGGTTTAGCATTGTGAATTGCAAATGCATAGGTGTTGAGAAAGTTTAGTGATGACACATGGAATGGAGTGAACTGTTCACCTCCATTTCCTATACCAATTTGGGTATTGAAAATTGGGGCGTAACAACTAGGTATCAGAGTATGATATCAAAGAGTAATTTTGATTAGGAGTGTGAGTTTATGATTTAATCACTCTTGATTTTCGAGAGTCAAAAATTGGGGTGTGACGGCTTGGTATCATAGCATCATAATATCAAAGAGTAATTGTTATTAGGAGTGTGGGTTTATGACTTAATCACCCTTGGTTTTAGGGAGTCGAAAATCGGGGTGTGACAAAACACGCAAGCAGAAACACATAAATTTACAAGATTTACCCAAAATCTAGGATTATGTCCTTAGTATTGCAGGATTTTCACTATGATGAGAAAAATAACATACAATTATAGAGAGTTCAGACTGTATATATAGGCACCTCCTAGGGCTACATAAAAAAGTACAAAATTACTAAAATACCCTTCATTTGGATCCACAAAGTTGGGCCAAAGTGTAAAGTATAATCAGGCTCCACACTTTCCATTCAACTATACTTTCACTGTTTATGCCAATTAAAAGAAGTCATTTGCAATGCTTATCATCCTTGCCTTATTTTCAAAAGAATGAGATTGGTTACATCAATTCCTTTTTTCCATTCTATCCTATTACTAGTCATTTTACCTAAAGTCATTTCCAGTACTACATACCACACGCGCACGCATATATATATATGCGCTCCTAAGTAGTACTAAAAGACATAAATAGAACATCGATTAATTGAGACCAAAAAAAAAAATTTCATCTTTGAGATTTGTTAAGAGGTCTTCATCTTTTCCTTTATTATTTCCATCTATGTTCTTTCTGATCGATAAGTTACCATCGGCTATATATCTACGCATCTTTGACTTAAATGTCTTTTGAGCTTCATGATCTATCTTTGAGATTTGAATTCTTTTATCTTTACTATTGATTCACCAGCTCACTTGAGTCTTAAGATACACCTGTTTAGCGCACACTCAAGTAGGTATTAGATTTTCAATAGTTGTTATCATCAAATTTAACCATATACTTTTGCGTTGAAACCTTGGAGTCAGCACAATGTGCATCAACATCACCACCAACACAACACCACCCTTTCATGACTTAACCAAGTGCCATGCATCATCCTCTCTCTCATTCTCTCTCAAGTTACAAGGTTACCCATCTCTCTGCTCGGTTTTCTTTCTCCCTTTGTATAGTTGTCTTGCTGCCATTTGGACATGGGTTTGAGAAAAATGGAGAGTTGATGGAGAGAGAGAGAGAGAAGTGGTTATATTTGTCTTTCTAAAGTTTTTTTTTTTTTGTAATTTTATAACATTTTAAGGATAACAAGGTCATTTAAACTAGTTGAAGGGAATTTCGGCTAGTTTTTTATTTATTTATCTTATTGATCTATCGAATTGAAGAGAATTTCGGCTAGTTTATTTATTTATTTTTCTTATTGATCTATCGAATTGAAGGGAATTTTGGCTAGTTTTTTATTTATTTTTCTTATTGATCTATCAAAAATTTGAGAATCCTTATTATCAAGCTCCAAAGTTTAGGGGAGTATAATGGAACCTTTTTCAAATTTATCACTCTTGTGTAATTAGATGAAATATCAAGAAAGTTAGTGTATTTTATCAAAAAAATAAATTTATATATACAAGTTAGAATAAATAAAGGGTTAGAATTTAATCTGATATTCTAAAATAAAATACAATAAGTCTATTTAATCTACAAATCAGGTCCGGTGCCTAACACCAAGGGTTGGAAGAATTCAACCCAAGGCCAACCCTACTGTTGAAATAGCTTGGGCCTGCAAAAACTCGGGCTGGGCTTGGATGGGCCGGGCAGGCCTTGCCCGGCCTGACTTGCACCCGGTTTAGAAAAGAGGATATTGTTTCCAATCAAGTGCTCAACCAGACTTTCGGTTTGCAATTACAAGAACTTGTGATTTCTCCAGCCATGGCGAGAGTCCTAGACGAATCGGAAATGTCTCCGAGCAAACGCCTCAAAACCCTAAGCTCGCCTCTCTCTTCCCTCTCCAAAGGAAAAGAAACAATTATTGATGAATCAACGGTTGATGATTCGGAACCGAACAGCTGTGGAATCTGTTTGATGGAAGATGAGAACGCCATCAGAGGGTGGATCGATAGCTGCGACCACTACTACTGCTTCGTCTGCATCATGGAATGGGCAAAGGTCGAGTCTCGTTGCCCCATGTGCAAGCGCAGGTTCGCCACCATTCGTCGTCCGCCCAAGGACGGATTGTTTCTCACCGAGCGCCTTGTTAATGTTCCAGTTCGTGATCAGGTCAGGAATTTCTTAATCCTATATATATATGTGTGTGTGTTCTGATTGTGAAGATTTGTACTGGATTTGTTTTGGTTTTTGGAATTAATTTGATTGTAGTTGAGTGTCAGTTTATTTTTGGCTCAAATATGGTGATTGTGAATGTTAAACCTACTGTATTATACAACTCCTGGAACAACACCAATTTTCATGATTTGGGAAAGGAGCTTGAGGACCTTTTTTTGGCAATTTACTCACTTGAAAAAAAAAGAAGAAAGAGAAATTAGGAATACAGAATACCCACTTGAGAGAGAGAGAGAGAGAGAGAGAGAGCACCAGAAAATCTCAAAAGGCAATCATATGCCTAAGGTTGCAACCCGTTTTTCATTAATCTCAGATAATACAATGATAATTAATTATAAGTTTCACACCAAACAACAGTAAAGACAAGCTTAGGCTTTGTGAATACAAGAGCTTACACAATGGATTCAAAGGAATTAGGGTTAAAAGAGATACTGCACTACAAGACGAAAGGGAAGAAACAATTAAACTTCCAAGTTTAAAGGTTGAGAGAAGGCTACAACTATTGAACCTTAATTCCAAGAGAATGGACATTCTAACTTTAATTTAACTTACCAAATAAAGGGAAAGGAAATAGAGAGTTGGAATGAGCATTCCATTCCATGTACCAAACAGAACCATAGTTTAGTTATGGAAGAAATTTTAACCAATCGAGTTCACTTGTCAACTAAGTTATTAAGATCTTCGTTTAGCTATATGTTTAAGTGAACCAAATAGCCACACAAAAAGATTTGAATCCAAACATAATTCATGCAATTTTATAGTCATAGTCTTTTGAGTTACCATACATGATCACATATCATATTACTTTTAAGAGAAATTCCAATATGAGAGAATAGACCAGAACCTTAGGCTCTAACTGTCAATAACTAATTTTTCATCTTTCATTTTTACTTTATATAATTCTTATTTAAACTTAATCATTCACGTGTCTCAATCATAATCACAAACAAATAAAGCATTAAATAAGGACAAAGGAGAGACTTTAATTTTTACATGGAAAGCCTTAGAAAGATAAAAACCATGGGACCTTCGGTCTAGGGACAAACAATCTACTATAGAGAAAAGATTACAACTCTAGGTTTGCAACTGTACTTCCTAGGATCACCTAGTTACCTATGATCCAAACTCACGCCAACTGTTCCTCCTTAAACACTGTAGCTGACAATCAACAGAGTTGTTCACCGATAATTTTTGCGGTCCTTGGTTGCTTGGTTCTCCTTGATCTTCACAAAATACCTGATTGATGGTTGCTTGATGATATTTTCCTTGTTTTGATTTCCTAAATCACATAAGATATGGTAAAACCCCAAATTGATGTTGAAAGCTCTCTCTTTCTTTTTCAAAACATATAAACTCACATAATAGACAAAGTCATGCCTTGAGACTAGACATGGTGTATAATAGAAAAGAATGGAAAAAGATAATTCATGTAGCCGACCCCATCCATATGGGGTAAAGGCCAAGGATGATGATGGTGCCTTAAGACTGACTATAAAATCCATATTCATAGTAAGTATAGGAGTCCTAGTTAAAATAGGAAACTTGTTTTTATCAAAAATATATGAATCATGAGTTTCTAAAATCTCCAATTGATGATCGATTGATTGTCTAAGCTTGTACCAGTAGCCCTCAACCTTGATTGAAGAGTTTGATTGATACAGAGATCAACCATAGCTCTCTAGCCTTGGATTAAAAGTTCTGATTGAATGATTCTAACAGTCGAAGCCTTATGTTATTCAATTTTAAAAACCACTGAAGGTTCGATTGGTCCTTAACTGGGTTCAATCGATTAAGCTTACTACTTTTGAAAAACTTAATTAAACTATAACTTGAGCCTTTTATCAATCAAATCTAGGTATTGGATGGTCTTAATCCAACCTAGATTCCTCTGTCTACCAAGGTCTTAACTTACCTTTACCTAGATATGTGATTGAGTTTGAGGAATTTTTGACATGGTCTTTGATGTTGCTTCATCTTCCTCTTCTTTGATATTATCTTTGGTTGTAAATATATTGACTCAAGACATTTTGTTCAACTTACAAACTATAATTTTACGAAAAAAGCTTGTCGACACAATACTCAATATTCAAAGAAAGTAAACATATTTCACCACATTCCTTTTGAATTTCTCTCTAAATACTTTTAAATTTGGCATTTCACATTAAATGACAGCCAACTTTTCCTAAGACTTATAATAATAAATAAATAAAATCCCATTCAAGAAAAAAAAACTTTTTCCGAATACAATTATTACTATTATTTTTTTTACTTTTATGTTCCTTTGTTAGAGGTTGGACCTTGGTGCGATGGCAAGTGCCCTCTGCCAAAGGAATGTTTCGTGGGTATGAGACTTGGGAGCGGTCTCTCCAAAAATGGGGGTAAGGCTTGCCAACATCTACCCCTCCTAGATCCCACTCAAGCGGGAGGCTTGTGTACTTGGTACGACTGACTTTTATGTTCCTTTGTTGCCTTGGTAGCCTCAGACAAAATCTCATATCTAGCCCTTTTCAAAAGTAAGGTTGTCGAGAACAATTTTTATATTTTTTTCTTTGATTGCCAGTTGATTTGTGTCATCCTTCTTCTTTTATTTTTCCTTTTCCTTTTCCGAAGTCACTTCTTTGGTCTTTTGCCTTGATATTGATTATCCAATTTATGTGAATATTAGGTTAACAATCATATTTCACAGATTTTAATCTAAACCATAATATTGATCATTATGGTGATCAAATGTGATTATCAAGTGAATATTGTTGAGTCAATCACTTAAAAAAAAAAATTTTCATAAAATACTTACTTTTAATTTCTTCGAGAACTATTTCAATATTCTCATCTTTACTATCTATGTTTCTTTATAATCTAGCTTCTGGTCTCATATTGTTATACTATAAAAAATAAAAATAGAACATTTTTTCACACAAATGTACCAATCAAATAAATAAACAAATAAAAATGTAAACGAACCAAAAAAAGTGTAGTCTAGGATCAATGTACAAGTCATGGAAATCAATTACTAGATTATTATATTAACAATTTTTCAGTTTTTAAAATAAATAACACCAATGCAAATTAATTTAATTAAGTAATCTTTGTGCACCAAATTAACAAATAGAGAAATAAAGAAGTAATCTAATGTACACAAATGAAAATATAAAGCTTGCACTAATGATACTTATGTAAATATTGCAATATAATCAAATATAATCCGATTAAAAGATTTGTGCTAAGATGGAGAAATAGATACACAATGATATAATCAAATAAGCACAAAGTAAAGTAAAGATATAAGGGATAAGAAAAGCAAACACTTAAGTCGTAATGTGCTTCGGCACCCCACCTACGTCCATACCACAAGATATCCTTTTGAGGATTCGCAAATCCACTATGGAACTTTTCTTGCACGTGGAGAACAAACTTTTACAACCACTCTCTTTTGCGGGTGGAGAGATAACCTTTTACAACCACTTTATCTTGTGGGTGGAGAGCCAAAGCTATTACAACCACTCTCTTTTGCGGGTGGAGAGCAAACATTTTACAATAGGCTTTACAAGCTCTCTTTCTTCCCTAAGTGAAAACCCCTTCACTTTGAATCCATAGGTTACACCGACCCTCTTTGCACTCTCAAAAAATAAGAATTGAAATTTGGAGTCACAATAATAGATATCTCTCAAAGATAGATATACCAATACAAGCTCAAGAACCTAGAGTTATAGATGAAGTACTTATGAGAAAGCTCAACTTAGAGGTTTCAATGATGAACCACAATGAATGATTTTCAAGTTTAAGGCTCAATGGTGGTTACTACTCATGAATGATGTTTATATATATGCAAAATGGTAGTTCATCCTTATAAATGTCCAAGACATTGAGTATTTATAGCCCCTCACAAAGATCTAGCTTTGGTCTAGCAATGTACCATGTTTCAGTGTGCAAATCTAATTTGGTGTTTTATATGAGGCTGCCTCCCTAATTTAGCCATGACATTTGCACATAAACGTACGTGTGGGTGGTGTTTGGTTATGCACGGGCTAGTTTGTTTCTTGCTTGTGCGGTAAAGTCAGGTCGATCATTCCTCTTTAGTCGTGCTATAAGGACATGTTTTTGTCCTTGGTTGCGAAGTCGGGTTCCTATGATGCATACCTACTTGAATTTTTGACTCTCCCATAATCCCATTGCCGGTACCCAAGGTCGAATGTGAAAAAGAGGTTGGTTAGTGGCAGGTAGACAACCAACTGTAAAACTTATATCAAATCTTCTTGATGAATTCTCATTCAATTTGTGAGAATTCATGTGGCCAACCCCATTCTTATGGGATTAAGGCAAGGATGACGATGATGATGACAAAGATCTAGTTGTTAGGTTCATTAAATGCGCAGGTGAGGTAGTTAGATCTGACGATTTCAAATTAAAGCAACCGTATAGACGTCGAAATGTTTCATACTGATACCAATCTGTCACACCCCAAACCTCGAGACCCGAGATCCATGGGTGAAAAGAGAGTTGTCGAATTCAAACCGAGCCCATAGTAGATAACTCAAATCAAAAATGAAAAATCAGCCCTTAGCTGATAGAAAATCTGAACACTCGTTACAAAAATAATTCATAACAAATTCATTTTAACTCGAAACGGGGCAAACTAAAATTCTATAGAAACTAAACTAAATGCATAACATGGATAACCAAATCCTAACAGCTGAAAATATGCCAATGAAATTAGTTTTTCAAGTTAAGACAGCTCGCATGGTGTGAGCTAAAAACAGACCTTTGTCAAAGATGGACTCCATTTGAACGCCTTAAAGAATTTAGAAAATTCTGGGCTTTGGTATACAAAAAAATATACTTAAAGTACATAAGATCTGGAGATTTTGATGGTGGAAATTTAGTCAAATCATTTGGCCAAAATCAAATCTCAAACAGTGTGTAAATCTAGGCAACAGCTGCTGTCTTATTTTTGGAAAAAAAACCACAGGCTATAAACTCGTGAAATTTTTTGTATAGAACTAGACATCTAGTAAAAGACATGGTAAAAATTTTAGGTCATTTGGAGTAGTGTAGGCCTATAAAAAAAATTGGCAAAATTTGGACAGAAAAGGGTCTTTTCATAAGCATCTGTCAAGAATGATTTTCCATCCCATTTCTCCCATGAACTTGCCCCAAACTGAACCTAACACAAGATATGAGCATGAATATAAATCTAAAATCATCCATGATAAGTCCCAACTCAAGATGTCATAATCCAAAAATGAAATATGGTGCAAAATGCACTAAGATTCATAAGCTTGTACATACAATATGACATTAAGGTATCATTACATACACATTTTCAAAAGAATCAAAAGTGATGAAATTCAAGGAGAAGCAATCATAAACATGTAGCAGGTGGCTAAGTGTACAAAAGGCCACAAGAATGCTTCTAAACAAATTTCATCATACATATAACAAAATGAAGGCCACATGAGGCCTTAACATCAAGAAAGAAATTCCTTGAAGCTCGTTGCACCAATGGAGGCTCAACTTTCTCCGGTGTTGACTCCTTTACTTGAAATGTTTAGGGGGTGAATTTATCCTCTCATAGCTCAGTAGACGACAAGTTAAAAGCTTTATGTCGCCAACTATACCACATATCAAACCATTAAGTGATCAATGATGCAACTAGGGTTCATGCTCCTTAAATGCCTAATCTTTGGAATAGTTTTACACATGAAATGGTATTGCAACAATAACTTCCACAATCCAATTAAGGGTAATATTAACATACATAAAACATGTGAAACAAGTATGCAATTCGAATACCAAAGTATATAAACTAAAGCTCCGAAATCATCAAGGAGGGATTGACTCGCAAGACACCCTTCAAGTCACGTGTTTGTGGCACACACTAGGCATCAAATATAACGCGTGTCATTGACGACGTTCCTAATGGTTCTTTCTGGGGTACTAGCCTGTTGGTTACCACCCTAATTGGCCAATATATAAGGATTTCCCTCAAGGGACTATACTCTTAAAAGTGACATCAAATCCCAAAATCATCATCCAAACACATTGTGGTATGATCAATCAATTCAACACATGTGCAATGTTCACACGCACATAAACAATGCAATAGCATTCAATTCATATCCTAGGGTTACACCTAGCATGACATGGTCTCATAACCTCAATATTGAAATAATTTTATCAGGTGAAAACTAATATTTTAAGTAGTACAGTTAGGCAATAAATGTTGTAATCCAACTACAACAACCACAATCAAGCCTTCGCAAAATAATCTCATCCTCCACATATCTCATAAATACAATAAGACCTGATATTCTTGCATAATCATCATTAAAAATATGAGACAATACATATGTATACGTAGGATTAAAATGGAAGACAATGAAATGAAACCCAAACACTTCATGGGTAAATATATGTAAACTTTAGCCAAATAAAACTCAACCAAAATCCCCTACCTCAATGGAGCGAACTTACGCGAAAATGGGGTGAAGAAGAAAAGTTGTCTAGGTCTTACACCTTCCGAATGAGCTTCGAAAGGGATGATTTTCTGATCAATGGGTAGCCCTAGCCGTGCTCTACAACCTTTCTCTTGGACACTTGAGCCAAAACCACCTTGAAGGGGTCCAAAATTTAGAAAGAGATAGTAGATCTCAAAGGTGCTTCAATGGAGTCTTAGAGAGAGAGAGAGAGAAAATGAAATGGAGAAGAAGGGATATAGGCTGGCCCACCAAGGGGTTCTCCCTATTTAAATTTCTAGACTTTTGGGTCCTGTGGGCCCCACAAGTCACACTTTGTCCCCTTTATGTGTACATCTATTGTATCACTCTCATACGGTGTCCAAACGCGTCCCGGTTTCTTTCTAAAATTTCAAAATTTCAAATGCTATTAAAAAAATGTCACAATATAAATAAAAATGTCTATTTTAGCATCAAAATTGAAAACAGGCCCACTGAATCGGTCCACAAGCCCAGAAACGGCGCCCGGGCCCAAAATGTCCATTTTACCGAAACGAACTTGGAAAATGATTCTGGATGGACACGAAACATTTCAAACCTCTAAATGTGAGTCCATACATAAAATAATCACCAAGGAATAATAAAAAGAAAACTCGAAAGCTTTGAACATTTCTTTCTTTCCAACATAGGAAAAGAAATTTTTTTCTCAACTTTAAATTAACTGAGCTCAATTCCTTTGGAATCTCTAAATGAAACCAACTCCAATCGAAAGAAAAATTCAAGACACTCAATTTCGAAAAAGAATCACCCAAATCGGATTTAAAATGAGTGAATTACGAAGTTTCAAAGTTTAAAGTAAAAACGATATATAAATAAAATAAAATCTCCCCACCTTAGGGGATTTCGTCCTCGAAATCAAATGTACCTCAAGAGGCGAACAAATCCGGATGCTTGGAACGAACCTCATCCTCCCGCTCAAAGTAGCCTTCTCTAGCCTGTGGTGTCGCCGTAAAACCTTGACCAATGGAATGGTCTACCCCGTAGAACCTGTTCCCATGTATCGAGAATCTGAACCGGCCATGTTGTTTACAATTGTGGCACAACCGGCTCTAGTAGGTAGGGTCATTGAGTCACAAAGGGAGGATGAAGAGGTGGATGTTATTCACACACAGATTTCAGATGGTGAGACAGTGGATGGTTGGACTTTTCACACAAATGGTGGTTTGATATTCAAGGGACGGATGTTTGTACAGGAATCTTGTAGAGAGGATGTTCTTCAGGAGTTTCATAGTTCACGTTTGGCGGTACATCCCGGTGGTACCAAAATGTATCATAGTTTTAGAGGGCAGTATTGGTGGAAGGGTATGAAGGGCGATGTGACACGTTTTGTGGCTAGATGCCTTACTTGCCAACAAGTAAAGGCCGAACACCAAAGACCAGCGGGGTTGTTGCAACCGATTCCAGTTGGAGAGTGGAAATGGGATCATATTGCTATGGACTTCGTGACGGGATTGCCAAAGTCTAAGGAGGGACATGACACGATTTGGGTTATTGTTGACCAGTTGACCAAATCGGCTCATTTAATGTTCAAAACTTTCGAGTTTTATTTTTATTTTTCCTTGCTGATTATTTTATTTATGGACTCACATTTAGAGTTTTGAATGTTTCATGTCCATTCGGAATCATTTGCTGGGTTCGTTTCGGTAAAATGAGCATTTTGGGTCCGGGTACCGTTTTCGAGCTTTGGGACCGATTCAATGGGCCCGTTTTGGATTTTGATGCTGAAATAGACATTTTTATTTATATTGTGACATTTTTTAATAGCATTTGAAATTTTAGAATTTTAGAAAGAAATCGGGACGCGTTTGGACACCGTATGAAAGAAATACGATAGATGTACACATAAAGGGGACAAAGTGTGACTTGTGGGGCCCACAGGACCCAAAAGTCTAGAATTTTAAGTAGGGAGAACCCCTTGGTTGGCCAGCCCTATATCCCTTGATTCCCTTCTTCTCCACTTCATTTTCTCTCTCTCTAGGACTCCATTGAAGCACCTTTGAGATCTACTTTCTCTTTTTAAATTTTGGACCCCTTCAAGGTGGTTTTGGCTCAAGTGTCCTAGAGAAAGGTTGTAGAGCACGGCTAGGGCTACCCATTAATCGAAAAATCATCCCTTTCGAGGCTTATTCGGACGGTGTAAGACCTAGACAACTTCTCTTCTTCACTCCATTTTCGCACAAGTTGCTCCATTGAGGTAGGGGGTTTTGGTTTTGAGTTTTATTTGGCTAAAGTTTACATATATTTACCTATGGAGTGTTTGGGGTTTCATCTTATTATGTTCCATTTTAATCCCATGTATACATAGGTATTGTCTCATGTTTTTAATGATGATTGTGCAAAAATATCATGCCTTATTGTATTTATGAGATATGTGGAGGATGAGATTATTTTGTACAGGATTGATTGTGGTTGTTGTGATATCTATTGTGGTTGTTGTAGTTGGATTACAACATTTATTACCTAATTGTGTTACTTGAAATGTTAGTTTTCACATGATAAAATTATTGTCAATGTTGAGGTTAAGAGACCATGTCATGCTAGGTGTAACCCTAGGACATGAATTGAATGTTATTGCATTGTTTATGTGTGAATGAACATTGCACATGTGTTGAAATAATTGATCATGCCATAATGTGTTTGGATAATGATTTTGGAATTTGATGTCGCGTTTAAAGGTATTGTCCCTTGAGGGAAATCCTTATATATTGGCCAATTAGGGTGGTAACTAGCGGGCTAGTACCCCAGAAAGAACCATTAGGAACATCGTCAATGACACGTGTCATGTTTGATGCCTAATGCGTGCCACAAACACGTGACTTGAAGGGTATCTTGTGAGTCAATCCCTCCTTGATGATTTTGGAGTTTTCATTTATATACATTGTTCTTTGAATTGCATACTTAGTTCACATGTTTTATGTATGTTAATATTACCCTTAATCAGATTGTGGAAGTTATTGTTGCAATGACATTTCATGTGAAACTATTCAAAAAATTAGGCATTTAGGGAGCATGAACCCTAGTTGCATCATTGATCACTTAATGGTTTGACATGTGGTATAGTTGGCGATATAAAGCTTTTAACTTGCCGTCTACTGAGCTATGAGAGGATAAGCTCACCCTCTAAACATTTTAGGTAAAGGAGTCGACACTGGAGAGAGTTGAGCTTCCATTGGTGAAACGAGCTTCAAGAAATTTCTTTTTTGATGTTAAGGCCTCATGTGACTTTCATTTTGTTATATGTATGATGAAATTTGTTTAGAAGCATTCTTGTGGCCTTTTGTACACTTAGCCACCTGCTACATGTTTATGATTGCTTCTCCTTGAATTTCATCACTTTTGATTCTTTTGAAAATGTGTATGTAATGATACCTTAATGTCATATTGTATGTACAAGCTTATGAATCTTAGCGCATTTTGCACCATATTTCATTTTTGGATTATGACATCTTGAGTTGGGACTTGTCATATGGATGATTTTAAATTTATATTCATGCTGATATCTTGTGTTAGGTTCAGTTTGGGGCATATTCATAGGAGAAATGGGAAGGAAAATTATTCTTGACAGATTGCTCATGAAAAGACCCTTTTTTGTAGGGGTGTTCAAAAAATCCGTGAATCCGTGAATCCGAACCGAACCGGTCCGAACCGATCCGAACCATGGCTAATCCGTTGGTAATGGTTTGGTTGTGGATTTAAAATTGCGAATCCGTTGGCAACGGTTTGGTTCACGGATTGGTGCCTGAAAAATCCGATCCGAACCGTGAAACCGAACCGTGGCCAAATCGTGGCTAATCCGAATATTTATAAATATATTTTATAATTTATATAATATAATGATATATAAATATATATAGAATACATTTATACACTAGTTTTAAATTTAAATATATTACTCTTTTAAGTTTTTATTATAGTTTTGCACATTAATCAAATTATTGAAATTGTATTTATTATTGAATATTGAGTAGGCCCAATCTGTCAATCCGAACCGAACCAATCCGTTTTCTAACGGTTCGGTTCGGTTCGGATTAGATTTGGCCACGGTTCGGTTCGGATTGGAATTTAACCAATCCGTGAACCACGGTTCGGATTAGGTTTAGTGCCTAATCCGAACCAATCCGAACCGTGGTCACCCCTACTTTTTTGTCTTGATTTTGCCGATTTTTTTTATAGGCCTACACTAATCCAAATGATCTGGAATTTTTACCATGTCTTTTACTAGATGTCTATCTATACAAAAAATTTCACGAGTTTACAGCTTGTGGTTTTTTTTTTTTTTCCTAAAAATACAACAGCAGTTGTTGCCCTGATTTAAACATTGTTCGAGATCTGATGTACTTTAAATATATTTTTTGTATACCAAAGCCCATAATTTTCTAAATTCTTTAAGGCATTCAAATGAATCCATCTTTGATGAAGGTTTGTTTTTAGCTCACACCATGCGAGCTGTCTTAACTTGAAAAACTGTTTTCATTGGCATATTTTCAGCTATTGGGATTTGGTTATCCATGTTATGCAATTAGTCTAGTTTCTATAGAATTTTAGTTTTCCCTGTTTCAACTTAAAATGAATTTGTTATGAATTTTTTTTTGTAACGGGTGTTTAGATTTTCTATTAGCTGAGGGCTAATTTTTCATTTTTCATTTTAGTCATCTACTTTGGGCTTGGTTTGAGTCCGACAACTCTCTTTTCATCCATGGGTCTCGAGGTTCGGGGCGTGACAAATTGGTATAAGGATGTCTGTCTTTTTCATTTTTTGCACTGGTCAGTTAGGCTTCTAAGTGAAACCACATAGGCTTTAAGTGTTAGATCTACTTTATGCGCTGGTCATTTAAGCGCCTAAATGAAACCACTTAAGCTTCTAAGCGTCCTTTTTTGGAAAATGCTCACTTACAGGAAATGACTAGATAGTAAGGTTGCAAACGAGCCGAGTTGTTCGCAAACAACTCGGACTTGGTTTGCTAATGGCTTGGCTCAAAATACGAATCAAGCCCAAACATAATTTATATGCTTGATTAATAAACGAGTCAATCTCAAACACATTCCTACTCGGTTCGTTTGTTCACGAACACATTCATGAACAAGCTTAATGAGCTCGCGAACATGAATATATGTATGTGTGTGTGTGTGTGTGTGTGTGTAATTGGCCCATCCTTTTTCAACTCAATCCACAATCCATATAAATATAACATAGTCCCTTTTGAAAATAAAACAGCCCAAGCCTATATTCCTAAGCCCATCCATATAAACCCTAAGGTTCATTTTCTCACCTCATATCATTCCCAACCCTAATTGTTGTTTCTATTGGAAGAGCGTTACCCTCTCTCTGGTTAGGTCTCTTACCCATTTTTGGTTACCTCAAATCATCCCAACCCTAAACTTCACTCTTCAACACCGATGACAACGAAGCAACATGGTTACCTCTCTCTTTCTCTATCTCTGTCATGTTTCCGGCGATATCATCTCTCTATTTTTCCATTTGAATGGCTGAATATGAAGTGAATATTGAAGCAACAATCAAATTTGGGTGGAGGATAGTGGCGATTTATTTTAGCAGGTACGAATATTTACTTAATCGTGTTTATATATATAAATGTGTGTGAATGTTAACATACACTGTTATGACAAACAACCGCGAACCGAACACAATCACGAAACACGACAGAAAATGAAACAAGCACAACACAGAACACAAGAATTTACTTGGTTTGGCGATGTGTCTACGTCCATGGCGAAGATCCAGTAAAAGTTTTCACTATGCGAAAATCAGGAGATTACAAGTTTTAACCCCAAACCCTAGTTCTCGCTCTCTCTCTCTTTCTGCGATTTACAGTGCTCTCTCTTAATCCCACTCTAAACCCTAGATGCCCTTATATACTAGGCTACAAGAGAGTCCTAAACAGAGCCGGTTTACACAAATCCCATTTTTCGGGTCAAAACAGGGTTGTAACGCGACTCGGGTCGAGACAATTCAGGCCATAACATAACAAATCTCCACCTTGGCTCAAATTCCGCCAAGCTTCACAATCCCAGTTACTCTTTTCGCCTCCTTCGCATGCCCCGAGGGCCTCAGCAACTGCAAACACCAATCAAACCTAGATAGTGTCTGAACTTGATAGTAGGAATGACATTAGTCATCATATCTGCCAATTCTCTGCTATCCTAATCTTCCTCACTGTAGTAGCACCTTGTGCAATCACATCGATGATGAAGTGCAACTTAAGATCAATATAATTGGTCCTCTCATGGAACATATGATTTTCTTCAGATCTATAGCACTCTGGCTGTCGCAAAATACAGTCAAATCATCCTGCTTCAAGCACCGAAATATCCATTTCACAGCCTGCCAATGGACCTTCCCAGGTTTATCCATGTATCTACTCACTACACTAACCGCATGTGAAATGTCTGGCCTAGTGCACACCATAACATACATGATACTACCAACTGCACTAGCATAAGGAACACGAGACATGTGCTCCACCTCCTCCTCGATCTGTGGTGACAATTCTGTCAAAAGTCTGAAGTGGGCTGCCAATGGAGTACTCACAGGCTTTGATATTTGCATACCGAAGCGTTCCAACAGCTTCTCAATGTATTTCTTCTGTAGCAAATACAATCTGCTCGCTCCTCTGTCGCTGTAAATCTCCATAGCCAAAATCCTCTTCGCGGCACCTAGATCCTTTATCTCAAATTCACCACTAAGCTGAGTCTTCAACATGTTGATTTCTAACATGTTTCTGCAAGCTATCAACAGATAGCAACAAGTACAAATACGAACCATCTGAGAGCCTCTTGTGATATACACAATTATCGAACTCACTCCTACAATAGCCACTCCCAACCATAAAGGTGTTGAATCGCTTATACCACTGTCTAGGAGATTGCTTCAGCCCATACAAGGACTTCTTCAGTAGGCAAACATGATCTGCCTTTCCCAGAATTTCAAATCCCTCAGCCTAATGCATATAAATTTGCTCTTCCAACTCTCCATGCAATAATGCAGTATTGATATGAAGTTGCTCAAGCTCCAAGTCATACAAAGCAACCATTGCAAGTAACACCTTGATTGAGCTAGGTTTCACCACAGAAGAAAAAACTTCATTGAAGTCCACCCCTTCCCTCTGTGTATAGCCCTTCGCCGCCAAATGCGCCTTGAACCTCGCATCTTCCACTCCTGGAGTTCCTTCCTTCTTCTTGAAGACTCGTTTACAACCCACAATCTTCTAGCCCTTAGGCTTCTCGACTAAGTCCCAAGTCTGGTTCTTATTAAGAGATTCGAACTCCTCACTCATGGCAACAGACCACTGTGATGATTCTTCACCTATGATGTCCTTATGATAAGTACGAAGGACCTACTCATCAATACTCTCTGCCACTAAGTGCACAAGGAACCAAATCAGCATGTGAAAAGCCATACTTTTGAGGTGGCTTAATCTCCCTCCTCGGTCTGTCTCTAGCCACACTGTATTGCTGCGGAGTTTTTCTCACTATGCGGTGTCTCACAATCCCGTGAGTCTTGCAGAACTCATTGAATTCTCCATCACAGAATTCCAAACCGTTGTCTGTCCTCAAGCGTTTAACTTGTTCTCTAGTATGTTTTTCAATCAAGGTCTTCCACTGCTTGAACATGACAAAGGCCTCATTCTTATGCTTCAGAATATAAACCCAAACTTTTCGAGAAAAATCATTAATCAACACCATCATGGACCTACCACCACCATTTGAACCTGAGAGGGACCCAAAATTCAGAATGGATATAATCCACTATGCCCTTGGTCCTATGATTTCCTGTACTGAACTTCACTCTGCACCGTTTTCTGAAGACACAATGTTCACAAAAATCCAGCTTCCCGGTTTTCTGCTCACCAAGTAGACCTTGCTTACTTAGAACATCCATCCTTCTCTCACTCACATGCCCAAGCCACATATGTCACAATCTGGTAGTATCTAAATCCGGATTTGAGGATGATACTGCAGTTGAACTCGTGATTGTGCTACCTTGCAGCGCATACAAACCATGCTGCTTTAGTCCCTTCATCACCACAAGAGCATCCTTTCAAACCCTAATGACTCCACCTTCAGTCTTGTAACTGCACCCGATGGAATGCATCGTACTCAGAGACATTAAATTTCTCTTTAATTTTGGAACATATCTGACGTTAGTCAGTGTTCTCACTATTCCGTCAAACATATTCGAACTATACCAATACCTACAACCTTGCACGGTACATTATTCCCCATCATAACTTCCCTTCCATCAATGGAACAATAAGAGGTAAATTAGTCCTTATTTGGACAAATGTGATACGAGAAACCCAAATCAAGAATCTACTCATCACCAAAGCCACGAACAGAAATCATGAGAACATTACCACCATCTAAATCATTACCCTCTGTAACAGCCACCTCATCAGTTTCAGAGGATTTTTCCTTTCCCTTCTTATGCTCCGGACAATCATTCCTGAAGTTCCCTTCCTTGTGACAGGTGAAGCATTTCAGCACCTTTGATTTGTTCTTAAAGTTGCCCTCCCTTCTAATCCGTTCTCCCTCTAACAACCAAGCCCTTTGCCGAACTTTCTAAATTGTCCTCAAATGTCATTCTCTGCAACTCCTTAGAATTTAAAGCAGCTTCACGTCTTCCAATAAAGCCCTGCTAAGTAAATGGCTATAGAGATTTAGGGTGGAGAGGAGTAATCTTTCGAGGAGGGTCATTTACTCGAAGTTGGGGAGGAAAGGGGTGGGTGTGCTCTTCGGATGTGAGAGGTTTATTGGGAGTTGATGTTTGGAAATTCAGTCGAAAGGGTTAGGATGAGTTTTCAAAGCACATTCGATTTAGAGCGAAAGATGGCAATAATGTTCGTTTCAGAGAGGAATCTTTGGTGTGAAGATTGGCCTCTTGCTTGTATCTGTCCAAGATTGTTCAAGATTGTAACTGATAAACATACCATGATTGTTGATTGCTATCATCTTGATAGTGAAGAGGTGACATGGGATGTGCAGTTTGTTCGGCACTTCCAAGACTGGGAATTGGAGGACATCCTCGACTTTCTGGTAGTGATCTATCGATAGAGGGTGGAGGGTTCAGGGATGGATGAGTACTCGGCTTTGGGCTCCCTCTTCTCAAGGGAGATTCAGAGTGCAATCCTTCTATATGTGTATAGTGCATACTCAGGCTTCTTCTTTTCCATGGAAGGTTGTGTGGCACACAGAGGCCCCCCTGAAAGTTACCTGCCTTCTTCGCTTGGACATTGGTTTTGGGCCGAATTCTTACTAGGGATAAGTTGAGGAGGTGAGGATTGACTCTAGTGAATCAGTGTTACATGTGCAAGTTGGATGAGACGGTGGATCATCTTCTTCTTCATTGTCCGATGGCTAGAGATTGTTGGGATATGATCCTAGGCATTTTCAGAGTTCAGTGGGTTATGCCTCAGTCCACGAGGAGTGCTTTAGAGTCATGGAGGGGCGGTCCTGTGGGAGCTCAAGTTCGTGATGCCTGGAGGGTTATTTCATTGTTTTTGTGGGTGTTTTTATCGCAGGAGAGAAATATGAGATCTTTTGAGGGAGAGGAATCTCCTATTAGTGTGCTTTAGTTTTCTTTTCTTCACACTATTTTTTTTTGGATTCAGGGGAGAAATTGTAAGTCTATAGGGGAGATAGTGGACTTTGTGGATTCATTGAGTGCTTAAGGCCCCTATTTGGCCCTTGTGTTGTTCATGGGATGCGCTCCCCTCTTCATCGTTGTCTATAACACTAGTAAAAAAAAAAAGAGAGAGAAGTGATATGTGCCATCATCATAAGGCTTGAATCCACTTCAACTTTGCCATTGATCTTTTGATTTTGGAGCTTTGAGTTCCGTTATCATATGGCTTGATTGGATCATAGAATTTGAATCTTCTTGTAAGTCCAAAGTCTTTGAATTACTTGAGTTAATCAAATCATCCTGTTGATAAACACACTCAAATAGGACTCATTAGTTCCACACTACAATGGTTTGTTGTTATCAAAATTACCCAAGTACCCTTGGGTTGAAACCTTGGGGTCAACAACTTTCTTAGATATTCAAATCTAGTTGGTTCTAAGTTTTTGTTTGAACTTTTTCTAGATTTATGACATTTTGTTCAACTGGTTCAAGTGTAAAGTAATGTCTATATATTTTGTTCTTCGAGTGCAAGATGGGTTTTTTTTTCCCTACCAGTCTCGAAACCTTGATTTGGGGGTTGGGAGTAAAGGACCAAAGCCACAGGGTGAAAGGTAGACCAGTCAGAATGGGATTTTTTGAAATACTAAATGTCGTTAAGTTTTAAGAATAAGCTTTTTTCTTTTATAGGAATTTGTTTATCTATATATATGGGCCCTTATATTACATGCCATATAAATTTGCTTCACACTTTGAGGTTTTCTGTTTGCTAGCCTTCCTTTAATGGCTTGGCTCTGTGATTTTTTGAGTTCTATTAGTTCTCTAATAGGGTGTATTAGTGACATTGTTTGGAGGCCTTTTAAGCTCTGTTAACCACTGATTTGGCATAGTTTGGTCCATTTGAAGTCTATTTGAGTTTGCCTTGACTGATACATCCTATCTGGGTCATCAAAGTGGTGTTTGTCTAGTCTTTGGTCATCCTTGTTGCGGGTTACTTAATTCCCAGCATTCTCTCTCTCCCCCCCTCTGCTAAAAGGTTTGGAAGGAAGAATGAGAGTGGCTTTGTGCAGTGTGCACATGAATTATAAGTTGTTAAACGTGTTTATAATTTAACTAAATTATCTTTTAACTCGCTATTTCCTTCAAAGATAATGTGAGGGAGAACTTTGGTGGTTGCTGCAAAATCATCAAATTCATACATTTTGCGTGCATATGATTGGGGTCAAGCCCAAGCTTTGTTCAGTTTTCTTAGCTCAAACCTAGTAAGAATCTAATAACTCCATTACAACCCTTTTTGATCTTCGGATATAGTTGAATTCAACAAGTACAATGTTCTCCCCTAGATGAAACTAAAACTCTACTATATATGTGGGAAAATTTCTCCCCTAGATGATTAGCATGTTGCACACTTGTAGAGACACCTCATGTCTACCCATTTCTGGGGCTGGTTGGACACTTATATATCATTTCTTAAAGTTTGCATGTAAAAACAAGTACATTATGCCTTCCATTGTAGAATCTATTACTAAATAAGTATTTTAGTCATTATTTTCTATATGATTCTCTCTTAACACGCAGTCAACAGCACAATGCACATACACATAAACTGATATGTGCACTTGTAGATATATATTATATTGTGGTTTTGCAAGATCACACATATTGGCGTGGCTCAATGACTAAATCTAAGAGAGTTGCTGTGCCATCTGTGACAATTTGTTCTACATTGGACTGTCAATCTAGTCCTTGTCTGCAAACTGTAGCTTAAACTGGAATTCTTGTCCACTGATCGTCAAATGTTTTACTTTGACTTATGCTCGCCCTTGCAGGTTTACCATTGTTCTGGAAATGCTACAATAGGGCCTCCTAATCCATATTTGGAAGTTCAATGTAGTGTGTGCCATGGTACGGCAGATGAAAGCCTTCTACTACTTTGTGATCTTTGTGACTCTGCCTATCATACTTACTGTGTTGGTCTGGGTGCCACTGTACCTGAGGGTGATTGGTTTTGCCAGGATTGTACTGTTTCTAGGGCTGAACATACCAAGAGTGAAATAGACACTGATTGCACCAGTCAAACCTGTTTTAAGAACTTCCATATAGTGCCACCAGGTGGGGCATCTGTTTCTGTCTCTGATATTGCACTGGAATCCAGTATCACACAGGTTCAGAGACCACCTACAACAGATTCTCTGCGTACAAATCAGTTGTCCTCTTGTGTTGCTCCTGACAGGGGAATGAGTGTTGCAGATAACATGCCTGAGGGAGATTCAAGAACTCTAGGTGTTGGATCTAATGCGACTGCCTTGGGTGCGAGAACATTGCAGCGTTGTCGCAATGTGCAGGATCGCATACGAGCATTACGTGAAAATTGGAATAGCTTCCGAAGTGGGTCCTTGAGCTTCTGTTCCACTTTAGTTGATTCTGGTGGCAGCACTAATCAGAGACATAACGTTGATGCCTTATTGCATGACAAAGTAGGTCAACCTAATTCCAGATCTTGCTGGCGTCAGCAATTGACAACTCATGATGATACTTCCTGTAATATATCACAGAATAGAAACTCGTATAATATAGAAAAAGCATGGAAAATGATGGATGTTGCAAAGTCAATAGAAAAGGGGCATGGAAGGGCCAGCTTCATGCATCAGGCTTCAAAACATTATTCAAGCAAAGTAGATGCTCCAAAAGGAAAAGCTAACATGAATCCATGTATTCTCACAGTGAATGGCAAACCACCTGGGACTACGAATCTTAAAATCAGTGGATCTAAAAACCATTACCAGTATCATTCTCTGGAAAAGGTAAACGATTTGCATAAATCTCTGATGTTTGAAAAACGAAAGCAGAGTACTGTTACTTTGGTGAGAGATTTAAAATTCGGCGAGGGTTTTCCAACTAGTTCACCAGTGTATGAGTTACCATCTGCTAGGAAGGCCCAGACTTCAGCTCAAATTGATGTTTGCTATGGAAATGGCGGGAAACAATCACAGGATAATCCACTTGGAGCCTCTTTGGATGTTGTTAAAGAGCATGATGGATCTGCTGATGGGTCAGTGCAGATAGCTTCAAATTTTACTTGTGCTACATTGGATGCCTCTTCCTCCTGCAAGATGGAAACTCCTGAAGGTAAATCTAAGACAGAAAGAAAAAGTGCCAAAAGCGAGGCTAAAAGAGATGGCGATGCCAAGAGTGAGATTCAGTCTCTTGTCAAGCTCAATTTAAAGCTTCTTAGTGGAGATAAAAAGTTAGGTATGCACATTTTGTTTATGCTTATGTCTTTCATTTTTATGTCATGGGATATGCTAAACATTTAAAGATTAGTACATCATGAGCAAATGAATTTTTAGCATCTGAGAGTATCCTGGATAATTTTTTATCGTGAATAATTTGTTGAATTATGGAAAGGAAAACAAATTTTGAATGTTATGAATATCATAATCTGCATAATGTGACAAATCCCGGATCTTGTCAGCCCCAAGAAAGAAAAAATGTGAAATTTCATGTCATGAATAACTTTCTTGCTCCTTTTAGATGTTATCTATTACGCAGGAATTGTAGGATGACCTCCTTTGAGAGGCCCCCGAGGAAATGCTTAATAAAGAAAATTCATTTTTTCTGCGTGCAGAAGTGAATGCGTTCAAGGAAGTAGCAAGGCTTGCCACTCATTCCATCTTGGCCGCATGTGGTTTAGAGTGCCCAAAGCCTGGTGTCCACTCTTTCCCGAGTTCTGTATGCTTCCATAACAAACAAGTTCAGCAGCTCCGAATGTCCACTTTAATGCCTAGTTCTTGCAGAGAATGCTTTTATGTCTTTGTAAAGGATGTTGTCAAAACCATAATGTTCGAGAAAATGGGTTGTGTTCAAATGTCGCGATGAGGCCTTTGCTTTTAGGGTTACTGCTGCAGAGATGCAACGAGGCAGTCATTCCCCTTCTATTTCTTTGGTGGAAGGTATACAAATTGCCTAAGGTGTTTTGAGTTAATATTTCTTATTGTTCTTGTGCATTGACATCTCATACTCTGCAATTTCTTTATTTGTAGTGGTGAAATTTTACAAAAATGAAATGGTATGGACAAAACACAATGTTCAGTTCAATTTGCATTGAACATCTGAAAGCGCCTATCTCATCTCTGAATTGGGTGGGATGTAACTAAGCATACAAAACGGGCCAGGTTGGCTGGGCTGCAATTTTTAGGTCCAGGCTTGGCCTGGGTCCAAACTCAGCAGGATTTGACTTGTCAATGAGCCCAGGCTTGATCTGGAGGTATGTGCTATGCTTCAATTTTGGGCCAATTTGGGCTAGCCTGTGGATGGGGAGGGGGGATTAACCGTGTTTTGGGAGAAAAACTTGATTGCTCCCAGTGCACCGAGATAATCACAGCATAGGTGTAGTACACGCGCCGGGATTCACCACTACACCTAGGGTTGTGATTATTCAGGTGAACAGTACAATGGGAGTAATCAAGTTTTTTTTTCCTATTTTGGCTCAATTTGCCCCAATTTCTGACCTGTTTTGGGGCAATTATGTAATTGTTAAATTAGTCTTACCAATCAAATTAATAAATCAAAGTCTTAATGTCACATTTGGATACATGTATGGATTTGGAATGAGGTTATTGGAGTTAGAGACAGAAAAAATTGAATATTGATGTTATAAACAAAAGTAAGATAATCAAATTACCTGCGAAAAAAGAAGTAATGGTAAACATAATTTATTACCATTCTCTTACCAACAGATTTCGAATAACCACTTCTAGTTTTGTTATTTGAAATGTGAGACGCTCAAATTTGTTGATGCATATTCTTAAATTCTGCCCCTTGAGTAATGAACCTAAATCTATTTATTTCAATCCAAGTGGAGCATAGACATAAAATGATAAATTATATATTTATTCTTATATAAGCAGTAGTGATCTCACCAATGAGCAAGGATTTTATTCGCACCTTTTATGGTGGCCATTAGATTTATCCATGTCCCAAATTCACTTTTCTCCTTTCCAAAAATCACGATACCACTCTCTCTAATTTTGGTGATTCGTTTGTGGGCATTCATATTATGTTATTATACCCGGTTTACATCTCCTAACGTCATTTATCAATGCGATTCTTTTCAAGTACAAGGAGGATTGAAATCTTAATAATCAGAAACTTTTTGAAATACTTTTGATGATTAGTTCAAGGTCCTCTTGCCTTGACTAACAAAGAATTGATATATTAATAATAAATTTATCATGTACTTTTGATGATTCTTTCATGGGCTTTCAGATGATTTTGATATATCACATGTTGTGAGTATTGCCTTCACTGAGAGTTGTATCAAATTATTATAAGTTACACTAGCTTTTTTCGATGAATAAGTATTATTGATCTGATATAACATTGGTTGTGAATTTATTTTTGTAGTTCGCTAATAACTATTTTGTGGAAATTTCAAAAGTGTTGAAGTTTGAGGATTCAAATTGAAAAAGATCTTACCTAACAAAAGATTGAAAATATTCAAATACGTTTTTGGTAATTACCTTTTTTAACAATGGGTAAGAATAAATTTTGGAAATTTAAATTAGAGAGAGAGTGATTTTGTGGTTTTTGGGAAGGAGAAATGTGAGTTTAGAATGTGGCTCTTAAATTTAATCTAATAATATAACACCTACCATAAAAAGGTGCGGATAAAATCACTTCTTCATCGATGAGCAAGAGATTACTCCTGCTTATATAAGTACTAAATGCAAATGTAACTGATAATGCACTTGTATATTTGTACTTTCACATATAATATAAGTAGTAATATACTATACAGTATTAAGTATTATATAATACTACTAGATATTATCATATTTATAAATAGGGGTTAATTCATAAAACTCCTATACTATAAATTTTAAATCACATAACTCCCTTATACTACTTAAACCTTGTTGAACTTATGACGTTTTCAAAATTTCATCAATGTAACCCCACTCTGTCGGTTTTCTCTGTAGTATCAGGAGATTTTATGATTTAACCCCCAATTTATGACCAAAATGTCCCTTACAATGACTTATTTGACTTATTTGAGCTTTTAAATTTAATTAAATGACGAGGGCAAGTTAGTCAATTCACGACGGGAATGACTTATTTGATCAATTTTGTTAGTTCAGGAGTTTATTTGTTAGTTAGGGGGTATATGATGAATATGCATAGTATAGGAGATTTTTATGATTTAACCATTTATAGGGGTGCACACGATCTGGTTCAGTTTGGTTTTGGTGTTTTTTGAAATCAAACTGTACGGTACAGTTCCACTAAAAATAGAACCGAACCGATCTGTTATAACCAACAAAATCGAGCCATGAAGAACCAATTTGGTTCCAATACGAACTAGTGGATTATTATATTATTATAAATTATATAATATATATTATATATATAAGGTTTTACGTTCTTGTAAGACCAAGCTATTACTATTTAGTATATTACTGACCTACTCGTTACTTATTTATATTGATTTATAATATTATAAATTATATAATATATTATATATATATAAACGATTAGGTTTGATCTAGTTCTAAGAGACATGAAATCGGAATTAAATCGGTAATTCAAGGTTCTAATATTTTAAAATTGTGATTAAATCAAATTGTAAAAAAATTGGATATAACTGTACGTTTTAATTTGAACGAATTTTTGTGCACCCATAACCCACTATAAATAGTAGAAGTATTGGTACTAGCTACATCCTTATAATATATGTCCATATTAAGTATATAAATATATCATATACTACTTATGCATTACTAATATAATAATCTATTACAAATAGGAAACGAGTGCTTACTTGCCCTGTTCCAAATGATTGTACTTTTGACCTTTTTTTTTCTCAAAACTCACATTGTTAATTAAAAAAAAAAAAAAACTATTTTTAATTTTTGTACACGGACTTTTTCAATGACACTTTCTGTAGGACATCGAGAGAGACTTATTTTGGACAGGCTATTATATGAAAATACAAAAATATAGTAAGTATGTTTTTCATGCCAACGAAACTTAATAAGTAAACAAGTATATAATAGGAGTGCATACGGTTTGGACTGGATTAAGAGTTTTTTGGAATCAAATTATTTCTAACGGTTTTAAAAAGTTTGGAATCAAACTGGACTCTTTGATCAATAGAATCAGACCAATTTCGGACCGTGAGAAACCGATTTGGTCCGATTCGATTCTACGGTTCCACTTAATTTTTTTTTCAAGCTCCTTTTCTTGGATTGTGTAATATAGTTAATTTACTAGATAAATAAAATCATAATTTCTGTCTGCTAAAGCATGCATAGATCATCATATTTTATGCTTGTGAAAAAAGGGATTGGTCACTAATAAAAACCTATTAGTACTCCTTGAGAGGTTATGACTTGCATGACCACAAATAGACCGTTGGTCCCTATCAGTTTCTATTGGAATATAATCTGCACCAAGTGCAAAGCCATTGTCTTATTTGTTCATTCTTTGATATTACTTTGCCTTTCTTAATGCCTAATTCGTGATCTCTGCATTGACATAAATTTTTGGATCTTCACTCGTCTCAACTCCAAGTATGCACCATTTTCTGACCCGCAAAGGAGAAATGTAGTATTCCTAATATATAAAGACTATTAGAGGGTGTATTCAATTAGGATTTTAAAAGTCTGGATGTATTTAATTTAAACTTTTATAGACTTTCAAATAGTGTATAAAAATTTGACAGTATTCAATTAGGATTTTAAAAAAGTCTACAAAAGTCTAGGTGTATTCAAAAAGTCATAAATTTTGAAGGATTTCATTAAGTGGTGGATTTGAGGGTGAAAGTTATAAATACGAAACTTATAACAAATCTAACATTTCCTCCATAGATTTTGGTGATTTTTTTTTTACAAAATATGAAGAGCCTTTCTCCTTCTCAAGTTACACTCCTTTTTTCTCTCTTGGTTTTTCTCTTTCTCTCTTCTCATATTCTCTCTTTTTCTATTGGATTAGAAAAACTTGTAAAACTCAAGTTTTCAGGCAAGTTGATAAATATCTCACGCTATGGGAGGATTAACCTCTCTACACTGTTTGTTAAGGATCAATCCTTAAGCCACAAGATTTGATCATGAAATTCAATTAATAATCCAAAATAACTTAGGTTCAAGGTTCTCCAATTATCTATATAATGATTTAACCTAGATCCTATAAGTAAAGTTTATACTTTTTTTTCTCTTTTTTATAATGTGCGATTGAAATCTGAGAAAGGGTTGATATGTAATTTGTGTTCAAGTGAGTTACTTTATTATCCCCGCTCTTTCTTGAGATATTTGCATTACACGATAATTTTTAGACTATATCAGATGATAGATTATCCATTTTGCATTATATTTATCTCTTGAGCCATTGGTTTACTTGTACGCAAAAATAGAATTCAATGATACAAATAAATAAAATATATTAAATAAATTAATACAAGTTTATAAAAATCTATCAAAGTCTCTAAAAGAAGTCTATACAAATTAATGAAAGTCTATAATAGAAGTCTATAAAAATTCATGAATTCACATAAATCTGTCACTTAAAAAATGTTTTTCAAAATTTTTTAAAATCCTAATTGGCTACACCCTCCTTATAACTATATAATAAAATAATATAACATACATATACAAAATAAACGTATCAATTCGGATTGAACTAGTTTCGTAATTTCTAAATCCAGAAATGAACCGTAAATTAATAGTTCCATTACTTTTGGAACTATGTCTAAACCGAACTGTTAGAGAACCGGTTCGAACTGTCCGATCTAGATTGTACCGGATTTTTTTTCCCAGTTTGAATGGATTTTTGCACACCCCTAGTATATAATATACTACCTATATCATATTTCTATTGTTATATGCTACTAGTATAACTATGCATTATATAATAGATTTCAATACTTAAATACCTAAGAAAAATGTTTTATCCAAGAAGGGGGTGAATTAGTATATGGCAAACAATGCGAATTAATTAGATTAAAATATTTGTACAAAGATGATTGAATGAATATACAAGAAGTAATTAACAATGCACAAATTAAAGAGATAAGGGAAGAGAAGTAAACTCCGTAATATAACGTGATTAAGTACTCTTGCCTATGTCCACGCCTCAAAATACCTTCTTGAGCATTCTCAAATTCACTATGGCTCTTCTTGCAAATGAAGAGTAAACCTTTTACCAACACTCTTCGCTGGTGAATAGTAAACCTTTTTCAACTACTCTCCTTGGAGATGGAAAGCAAACATTTTACAAAAGGCTGCACAAGCTCTCTTTCTTCCCTAGGGTTACACTAACCATCTTTGCACTCTCAATAAATAGGAATTTAAAGTTTGGAGTGCAACAATAAATATCTCTCAAAGATAAATATGCAAATGATAGTTCAAGCTCTTAGAGTTATAAAAAAATTATTCAAGAGAAAGCTTAACTCTAGAGTTTCAATGACTGCTTATCATGAATGCTATTCAAGTTTAAGTTCAATGGTGGTTCCTACCACCATTGTACTTATCGATATTCTAATAAGTTTTTATCGATATTCTGACAAAGTTTCAATTTAAGGCCAAATTCTAAGACTTCTAAAAAGACAAAAATAAATATTTAGAGGTGAATATACCTAAAACTATGAAACCCTATTAAAAATTGTATGCAATATGGTCAATTTTAGTGATTTTATGAACTTAATTGAAAATTTTTAGTGATTGTATGAACTTAACTGAAATTTTGACAAAGTTCCAGTTGTGCACTAAGGCTATAGGCGTGGTGAGAGACCTAAAAAATTAAAATTAAAATCAAAATCAATGGTAAAACATATCCTAAATGATGAACCACAAATCCACCCCTTATCTAGTCAAACACCAACATGTAAAAGAACAAATAAAGGTAACCGGAAAGACCTTAGCATGGTGCCATCGATTACACTCCGATGCTCAAGTTAGATATCAGAAAGACTTTGAAAGCTGTCAAGGCACTCGGAGGGAATTAATTGTGTATTTGGTATATGGATCGTCTCTATATTTATAGCAGTCGGATGGGAACGTGTTCTAGTAGGATGCTGGCTCTTTAATTCCCCAAACTTATCTATAGACGGAAAAGTCTTGGTCAAAGTTTACCTCTCACCCACGTTATACAAATTATAATCGCCCACATCACTGGACTTATAATTGGAGTCAAATACCCCATCAGATGCCCAATATTCATGAGTGTTGCTTGTCAAACTTTAAGAACACTTTGATTAGCTCGTTGGGCCGTAAAAATAAACCATTGGCCCACAAAATTTTGCCAAACCTCCACCCTAGACCTGGATTCCACCCCAACCAGTCAGTGGGCCTCGAACTCACGATCTTAGATACCTTTGAAAATTAGTTTTGGTTGCCCTTTTTAAGGACCGGCTTTGGCCGGAGCCGACCCCTTTGGTCAGCCTTGGTCGGTCTCTAGGGAAGGGTCTTCACTGGTTGGTCTACTTTTTTGCTATTTTCTCGACTGTTGGCTTTGTGAACATTGTATTTTGAATGTTGGAATCTAGCCGTTTGTAATTAGAACGTTACAATTTGAACGTTGCCAGTGGCCAATGTCTATATAAACCATTTCATATCTTCATCACTCCATACACCATCTACTACCATTCAGTATATGCAAGACTCCATTACTTCTTTTATGACTCATTGCCTTTATTTTCTTCAGCATAACTTCCAGAAGCTAGACCTAGAGCCTTTTACTCCTTACTCTCTCCTCTACGAAGCTCTCGAGTTCATTTATTTCCTCATGGCAGATTATTCTGAGTGTTAGTACCTTGCTTCTACTATGACGGACTTAAAGGTGCAAGAGTTAGTTATCTACTACTTCTTCCTAGATAGAGTCGTCTCGCCAGAGCCCCTTCCAAAACGGAGAGGCTTTATTTTGTTTATCTGGGGGAGACATGCTTCTATGAGGGTGCCTTTACCTGCAGCCTTCGAATCTCGGTCCCTAAATTGGTAAAAGATATGTTCCAGATGGTCAACCTCTGTCCTTCCCAACTCAAGCCAAATTTTTGACGTATAATTATGGCTTCCCTTGTCCTCTAGAACGCTTGTGGCAATGGACCTTCACTGTCCGTAAATGAATTTCTTTCTTGCTACACTCTTATGAAAAATGACGAATAGCGCCACATACAAAGCCAGACAAGTGGTAAGAACCCACCCAAGGACCTGGTGATTATTGATAACGGCTAGCAAATCAAATCGTGGAAGAGGCGGTTCTTTTTGGTCTCTAGATGCTGGGAGCTTCTTCCTCACCACATCCCTCATTCATAGATAGACGGGGACATTTCTGGTAAGCTTCCCTTTACCCTTCTTTTCTGTGGTTACATTCCCTTTTCTTTTACTTTGCATATATGTATCTACCTTTCATTTTTACATCCAACTATTAAACCCGAACCACTTGTAGATGACGAGGAAGGAGATAGGCTGGAGAGGGCTTATGACCACCCAATGAGGGATGCAATGGCCTTGACATCGGACGTGGGGCTAGTCACACTAGGCTATCCCCCCTGTGCTACTGTAGAAAGATGGGGTATACCTTCTTTCCTCTGACCCTCCTTTTTTTTCTTTTTTCTGAGCAACTATGCCATATGTGCTTACTTGTAAAAATGTGTAGGCTCTTCACGGAGGAGGTCTGATAGGGACCTTCTTATGCAGGCAAAGGGCAAAGGTGTCACATCTACCTCTTCCCTTTCTGCACAGAAAAGGCTGCAAAGGCCTATGGTTGTTAGACATGGGGGTTTGTCATCTCCCCATTCTATTGGGAACTCTCTTGCTATCGCCCTTACTCCTAGGAGCATTCTAGATCCGAGCTTTTTAGGGTATCGACGATTCCATTAAGCGGCAGCATGCTAGACCCAAGCTCTTTTAGGGTGTCACCGACTCAACTATTTGGAAGCGGTAACTCCCAAATGTATTTCTCGTCTGCCAACAGTACTGGGTCAATGTTGTCTGACCCAGGGTACACCATTGCGAGGGCCCAACAATTCATTCTTTAGAATGATCTTGAGCAAGTAGATGCACTTGGGACCGCTATATTTACTGGACATCTCATAGCCAATATGACCAAGGTTTGCTCCTCTTCTTCCTTCATTTTATTAAAGTCACACTTCATGCCATATACTTATGCATATTTCAATGTTGTTAACAGGGAATGAGGTTCGCCTATTCCATCTCTAACCGCCTCCTGTGGACGGAAGTTGAGCTTGAGAGGAAAAATGCCTCTTTTGACACTAAGCGCTCAATGCTGAACTCGGAGGTAGAGTCTTTTCGCTCTTCCCATGCTGCTTATGTTGGGGAGATTGATGTCCTTAACTCCTAGCTCC
Organism: Cornus controversa; assembly: GCA_026545225.1. Lineage (NCBI taxonomy): Eukaryota > Viridiplantae > Streptophyta > Magnoliopsida > Cornales > Cornaceae > Cornus > Cornus controversa. The sequence goes on along the minus strand of CM048845.1, from coordinate 33,298,294 downwards.
GCCATGAACAGGAGGAACTGGCCAGATTGAATGCTTATCTACCAAGGATCAAAGCGGTGGCAATTAAGTAGTTTAAGGATTTGCACGAGTTTGACAGGATCTACAACCAGTCATACATTGAAGGCTTTGAATATTTTCGCGAAGCGGCGTTTGGCGAATGGCCTGGGATGGACTTTTCCCGTTTGTAGCTAGGTGAGGATGAGGAGCCCGACCCTTGATTTATTTTCTTTCTTTCTTACATTGTAATGCTTTTCTTCCGTAGCGCCCTTAGCCTACGACCTTGTAATCTTATTAATGATAAGTTATCTTTTTTTGACATTGAGATGTCATCAAGTTTAAGACGTTCTATCAAAGAATCTTCATTACATAACCCTGTAAAAGATCTTATGTGATGGATTTACCTTACCATTTGGTAGAATTCCTCCTAAGGAGGTGTGCCCCTACAGGGTTGATTGATAATGTTCTCAGAATTAATTCATCTCGCCTTTTTCATTAAAGGCCCTCCGAAAGGTGTGCCCTCGTGGGGTTGGTTAATAATATTCTCGAAATTAATTCATCCTGCATTTTCATTAAAGACCCTTTAAAAAGGTGTGCCCCCACGGGGTTGTTTAACAATGTTCTCAGAATTAATTTATCTCACCTTTTTCATTAAAGGCCCTCTGAAGAGGTGTGCCCCTGTGGCGTTGTTTTGACAATTTTCTTAGAATTAATTCATCCTATTTTTTTCATTAAAGGTCCTCGGATGAGGTGTGCCCCTGTGGGGTTGTTTTGACAATGTTCTCGAAATTAATTTATCCCGTCTTTTTCATTGAAGGCTGAAATACTCCTTATAATTTCACACATGAGGTGACCAGTCTCAGACATAAAATATAAAGAATACCTACACCTGATAGCATCCAAGCATAGAATACAAGTGACAAAAGAAAAAAAAAATGTGAAAGAAAACTTAAACTAAGAGAATAAACAATGTTAAAGAAAATTTGCAAGTCCAAACAATACAACTTGAAGTCCAGTAACTCAAGGATCCCTCAACCCAAACATAAATACTAAAGATTAAGAAATCTAAAATAACATCCCAAAATAGTCCACAACTCAAACATAAATAATATGAAGTCCCTACACTGAAGTATGGTAAGGAAAGATGACTGCCACGCTCTACGAACTCTACCCTCTAACCTTGAGGTGCAAACTACTTGGGACCTAAAATATCAATAAAGTGGGTTAAACTCACGAGCAAGTTCCCTCTACTACCACTTAACAGAGAGCTGATAAACATACCCTCTATATGAGGACAATAAAACATATAGATATATATGTATATGTATTACTTTCTCATTTAACCTTCTGTCCCAAAAACAAATAGAACTATATACTATACCAACCCATCATTAATTCTCTTATTAAGTATTAGGCAATCCTGACATGCTTGTACCCGTATTTTATGAATACCTTATTAGGTATTAGGCAATCCTAACATGCCTCCACATACATGCATCAAATACCTTATTAGGTATTAGGCCCATATTCATCTTTAAATAAAAATACAACCTACTTAAAAGCATGGTTGTTAATATAATGAAAGCACCAATAACCAAATGGATAATTAAATAAAATAAAACCAAAAATATACTAAAAAAACCAAATCAAAACAATTCCTTCTATTGACATACAACAACAGCCATTTAACCACATACACATATGATAGCAAGGAAAAGAAAAAAAAGCTAAATAAATAAATAGATAAATAAATGGATACAAAAAGTCCCAACATAATAAAAGCCTACTTGCTAATAACACCACAAGTGTAGCTAAACCTAGCTCAAATTTATGATTTCATGCATATTCTGCCCTAAAAAGTCTCATTTAATTTTTCAAATTTTTTTTGAAAATTATTGGTAATTTAAAATATTTTTTCTATTTTTCTACAATTTAAAATGTTTTAAAAATTAAAAAATATATTTTTATTTTCTAGACTGGACCCAAATTGGCCAGAGGTTGGGCTTGGCGAGTGGGACCGGGCTATCCCTTTTTTGGTCCCCGTAGGCCACCTGAACAGGGCGCACGTGCCCCGATGCACAGGCAGCGTGCGTTGGCCTTGCAACCTTTATTCTTCTTCTTCCCTTGGTTCCCTTTTTCTGCAGCAGCATACACAGTCGCGCCCAACCCTTTGCCGCCCACTTCACGTCCTCATTCCGACCACCTAACTACCTCAAACCAACCCAAAATTGATACCATTCAACTCCTTTTCATCCAAGCTTTTCATTGGTACAAAAATCTCCTCCACCCATGGCCTAAATCAAAAACTCCCAAATTTCAAGTTTCTAGGGTTCTTAATCTAAAACTTTAAATTCTATCAAAATTTTCTACAATATACATCCCAATGATAAAGGATCCCTCATAGAGGTCAAACGAACATATTCATATAGAAATCCATTTATATTTATATGTATACGCATAAAATCAAGCAACACAAACATTAATCTATGTCTATAAGCGCAAAGGGGAAGTGTAGAGTATAAACTTGTCTTATGATCTGAACACGAAATCGCTCCTTCTCTCCCTCCTCTCTTGCGTCTATTGTTCTCTCCTTCTCTGTACTTGAAAATGACAGAACCCTATTTCTTTTCCTCTTTATTTTTACTTCTTTTAGAATTACAAATATAATTACTAAAAGAATTAAAAAAGAGAAAAAATAACAATTATAAATATATTTAGCCCACACCTATATATATATATATAGCCTAACACCTAAATAATTATAAAACAACTTGCATAGGATGATCCAACCCAACTCAATAATCCAGTCCAACTCCCCCTAGCCCAATTCTAAAATAAAATTTAATAAAAGTAAAAGAAATACAATACTACTGTCCAACCCAAAAATAATAAAAATACCCACCTATTTTATTTTAAATAATAAAAAATATATTTAAAACAAACACTGCACACTTATTACAGGCAACTAATCACTTAGCATCATATAAATCAAATATTTACATTAAACATACAAGAACAGACATTGACAAAATTTACCTAAAGCATTTAGCATTTTAAACAAATAGAGCGTTTAGCAATTAAAACACTCAATAAACAATTTAAATAAATAAGAAATGCCCAAATTAAATAACCTCAAATTTATGAGGTATTACATTCTTCCCCCCTAAAAAGAGGAATTTCGTCCTCGGAATTCACCTCATACCTGAAATAAAAAGCTCTGAATATTTTGCCTTTATTTCATCCTCCCTTTCCCAAGTGGATTCCGCCTCGTTGTGGTGGCTCCACTGGACATTTACTAAAGGAATAGTCTTGGAACGAAAGACCTAGTTCCTACGATCAAGAATATAGTAAGGTTGCTCCACATATGTTGCATCTGGCTGCAACTCAATCTTCCCTACTTCAATGTGTTAATAAGTATCCTCATCCCTAAGAAATTTTCACAACATAGACACGTCAAAGACATTGTGCACCCTGTGCATTATGTCTGGTAATGCCAATCTATACGCTACAGCCCCAATCGTGTCAGTAATCATGAAAGGACCCACAAAACGAGGTGTTAACTTTTCATATTTCCCAAACTGCATTACTCCCTTCATGGGAGAGACCTTAAGCAAACTTGATCCCGCACCTTGAACTTTAATTCTCGAGTTCTTCGATCAGCATAACTCATCTGTCTACTCTAGCAGTCTGCATACAGTCTCTAATAAGAGCAACTTTCTCTGAGGTGTCCTAATGAATTCAAGACCTAAGAATCTATTTTTTCTAACCTCTAACCAGCATACAGGCGACTTACATGGGCGCCCATACAAAGTCTCAAATGGTGTCATACCAATAATCTTCTAATAACTATTGTTATAAGTAAACTTAACAAGTGGCAAGTAACTTTCCCAATTACCTTTAAAGTCAAGTACACATGCCTGCAACATATCCTCTAGAATTTGATTAACCTTCTCAGTTTGACCATTAGTTTGAAGGTGATAGGTTGTAGTGAGATGCAACGCTGTACTAATAGTCTGTTGAAAGCTCTCCTAAAATCCTGAAACAAAGTTCGGATCTCTTTCCGATATAATGGACAAAGGCACACCATGAAGCTTCATTATCTCTGCAATGTAAAGCTTCGTGTATTGTTCTGAGGTGTAATCTGAGCGAACTAGCAAGAAATGGGCTAATTTTGTTAACCTGTCTACTATAACCCAAATAATATTATGATTCGCTAGAAGGTGGGAAATCCCACTATAAAGTCTATGAAAATGCTCTCCCATTTCCACTCCGATATAGGTAGTGGCTCTAAAGATCCTAATAGTTTCTAGTGGTCAATCTTGATCATTTGACAAGTGTTACATTTAGAAAAAAATATAGTAATGTCCTTCTTTATGCCTGCCCACCAAAACTGTCATTTCATGTCCTGGTACATTTTATCCCCATTTGGGTGTACCAAAAACTGAGAACTATGGGCCTCACTCATCACTGCTCTCCTCAATTCATCCTTGGGAGGAACCACTAACCTCCCCTTATACCTCAATCCTCCATCTGTACCCACTGTATATAACGGTACCTCTCCAGATTTCAAGTCAGCCACTTTCTCTATGCATCGCGGGTCAGTAAGTTGATCTGTAATTACTCTCCAAATGATAGCAGGTGTAACCACTACACATGCTACAGAAGCATCAGCTAGAGCATTAACGCTGCCCAAATCATTCCATTCTACTTCAAATAGAGCTGAAAGACTAGCGTAGGGTCGGTGACTAAGTGCATCAGCTACTACATTCGCTTTTCCTGGGTGGTACTGGATAGAAAAGTGATAATCTTTCATGAATTCGAACCACCTGCACTACCTCATATTCAGCTCTTTCTGTGAGAACAAATATTGCGAACTCTTGTGGTCACTGACAATCTAAAGGTCTCACCCAACAGATAATGCCTCCAAATTTTCAAAGCAAACACCACAGCTACCAACTCTAGATCATGAGTCGGGTAATTAAGTTTGTGAGGCCTAAGCGTACGTGAAGCATATGATATTGGCCTCTCCTCCTGTATCAACATACATCCCAAACTCAACAATGACGCATCGGTATATACCAAGTACTCAATTCTGCTCTGAGGGGTAGCTAAAACAAGTGTAGTTGTCAACCTGCTCTTCAACTCATCAAATGTTGCCTGATAAGAATCATCCCAAACGAAAGGCACACCCTTTTTAGTCAGATGGGTGAGTGGACTAGCAATCTTGGAGAAGCCCCGAGTGAACCTATGGTAATAACTAGCTAACCCAAGAAAAATACGAATCTCTAAGGGTGAGGTAAGCTACCTCCACTCTAAAACTACTAACACTTTACTTGGATTTACTGCTATCCCCTTCTCAGATACTACGTGACCCAAAAACTTCACCTCCTTCTGTCAGAAATCACACTTCTCAAACTTTACATACAATTGATGGTCTCTCAGTGTCTGTAGAACATTACTGAGATGTCTGTCATGATACTCCTCTAACCTAGAATAAACCAGAATGTCATCGATGAAGACAATAACAAACTAATCTAAATAGTCTCTGAACACTCTGTTCATCAGTCCATGAAGACAGCTGGGGTGTTTGTTAACTCGAAAGGCATAACCCGAAACTCATAAGATCCATATCTGGTAAGAAAGGTTGTCTTCGGTACATCATGTTCCCTAACTCGGAGCTGATAATACCCGGATGTGAAATCTATCTTCAAGAAATAAGTGGCTCCCCTTAGCTAATCGAACAGATCATCAAAATGACAAAAATACCCCTAGTTCACTTAACGTACCTTCCCGACCTCCGTTTTCAAATCCAAAAGTGGCTATGGCCTCGAAATCAACTCTAAATCTCTTCTAACATTCTAATTGGTCTATAACCAAAAATAAGATTTCTCAAAAAATATCCAATTTTTCAGACCCACCCGACCCTTGTGCCAGGTCCCGACGACCCAAAATTTTAAAATAAGCTGAATGGCTCACAAAACTCTGTGGACCTTTAAACAAGTCCCCACATATGTAAATTACATTTAAAACATATAAAAATCTATTTATAATCCTATTTTAGAAAATAAATAAATAAATAAAAATTTTGAATCTCTACAGTTGATTCTAAGATGTTAGAATGAGGATTTGGGCATGGAATTGCTTAGGTATGAAATATCAGGATTTCAACCGAATTGCTTTATGATTAATCAAAGACCTCTCTTTGATTAATCAAACAGCTTCGATTAATCAAACATCTATCAAAAATGTTTGATGAAATTGGACTTCAAATTCCAGCGTGATTACAATAGTACTTCGATAGACCAGTAATCGATACTACGATTAATCAAAAGTCCAAGGTTGATTAATCAAAATACCCAGTTCGATTAATCAAAGTACAAGTTTTGATCAATCGAACTTACAGTCCACAACTAGATCAAAGATACGAAGAATGTTGAATGTGCATGTGTGACCACGTGTGGGGGCCCTATTGGGATTAGTTGATGTTAAATTGTACATATACATGTGTAAGTATGTGATTAAGCTTCCGTAATTATTTAAAGGTTAAAATAGTTCATTAGGGCTAAATGGACGAGTTTATTCTCGAGATTCGGGCTTAGAGACGGAGTCTCCGATGACTCAGAAATTAGGGCGTGACAGCTTGGAATCAGAGCTTAACCGAGTTTGAATAACTTGGACGAAGAGTGATATTTTGAATATGTGTTTATTTGAGGATAAGGATTTAGACTTAAGATTTATGAATTGCTCATATAGAACATGACTACTTGCTTACGTCTTAATAACATACTAATTATGGAATGACTTAGCATAGCGTTAAGTGAGCATGAGGAGAATTGGTTGGTGATATGCATGTGTTGGTTTTAAATGTCTTCTTATTATCTATATAGCAAAATGCCACCACGAAGAGCTCACAAAAGAACAGCTGCAACTCCTATTGATGAGGAGCAATTTATGTATGACATAGTTGCAACCATGGGGCAAATTGCTAGGGAAACACAAGAGGAGACTCAGGCTCAACCTAGAGCAGCTCCTAGTAGAATGATGTTGGCATTGGGACATGTCAACAAGCATAATCCGCCATCATACGGAGGAGGGTCTGACCGTATGGTGGCAAAAACTTGGTGCTAGAGGTGGAGGAAGACTTAAGGATGAAAGCAGCCGCCCATCATCTTACGGGTGAGGCTAACCATTGGTAAAAATTCATCAGGAACTACCATGACATCGAGGCAATGGATTGGGATATGTTCCAAGTGTTGTTCTTTTAGAAATATTTTCTAGTAACAGTGAAGGATAGCTTGAGACAAGAGTTCTATGAGTTGCTTCAAGGCTCTATGACAATTATGGAATACGAGACCAAGTTCACATCCGTGGCTCATTTTGCATAAGGTAAGGTGAAGAAGTTCGTGAGAGGTCTCTGAACTTTCATAAAAGATAAAGTATCAATTTTGCGTATGACAAGTTATGTCACAGTGGTGGAAAGAGCGTTGATAGAGAAAAAGGTTAACAATGATAATTAGAGGATTCAGGATGATAAGAATTAGTTTAAGGGTGCCGGAACATCTTTTGGTAATCAGGGGAGGAAGAGGCACAGAGATAACGTGTCACTTTATCAAGGGCAGCAGCAGTCACACCCGATACCATCATCATCTTTGTCTACCAGTCCTTTATGGTCTACAGTGGTGTGTTATCACTGCTAGTTGTTCAGTCATTACAGATCAAAGTGCCCTCAGAGGCAAGTAGTGGCATCGGTGCCAACGACATCCGGAGGGCAACGGACATGCTTCTATTGTCGTTAGCTGGGACATGTTAGAGCAAAATTCCCTTAGAGTCAGGGTACACAGAGTGGTTCTGGGTCTCAGCAGAGGATCATATAGGCTACTACAGTTTAGTCTAGCTATAGGGCATTGCCACCACCCTAACCAGCACAGTAAAGATTTCAGGGTATTGGCCAGACAAGTCAGTAGACATTGGGCTGTGTTTTTACGCTTGCTCAGGCAGAGAATATACCAGGATCATTAGTGGTCAGAGGTATTTTCTTAGTTTCTAGGTCATGGACTAGGGTGTTGATAGATTCAGGCACATCTCATTCATTCATATCTATTGCATTTTCTTGTACCTTGGGGTTGGAGGTGTCATCTCTAAAGTCACCATTATCCATTGATACGCTTATTAAGGGTAAAGTTACCCTGGCTAAAGTGTGTCAATCTTGCAAGATCGAGGTTATTGGACGTCGACTAGTGTTTGACTTTATGTTACTAGATATGACCAGCTTTGATATCATTCTAGGTATGGATTGATTATTTATGTTTAGAGCCATGATTGATTGTCTCTGTAGGAGAGTAAGTGTGCACACCTGAGGGTGACTACTTCTATTTCGTGGGAGAGCGTGATGATTTCTATATACCGTCACTACTTGATTTTGGTGTTCAGGACTGGATTGGGTATTTCCTAGCTAGCTTATTAATTGAGGAGGATGAGGTTATAACTCGTGGAGGGTTTCCATCGATGGTATGTAATTTCTTAGATGTGTTTCTAGGGGACTTGATAGAGTTACCTCTGATGCGGGATATGGTATTTGGCATTGATCTTACTCCCAGTATCGTGCCTATCTCTATGGCATCGTACCGTATGGCTCCTATAGAATTAAAGGATTTGACAAATCAATTGCAAGAATTGTTGGACAAGGGGTTTATACGACCTAGTACATCACCTTGGGAAGCTTTAATCATTTTTGCTAAGAAGAAGGATGGATCTTTGTGATTATACATAAACTACCAAAAACTGAACCAGACAACGATTAAGAACAAGTATCATTTTCCATGGATAGATGACTTGTTTGATCAACACAAGGGTTTAACTTGCTTTTCGATGATTAACTTGAGGTCAGGGTATTACCAGTTGAGGTTAAGGGATAAGGACATTCCGAAGACAGTTTTTCAGACTATATATGGACATTATGAGTTTCTAGTGATGCCATTTGGTTTGACGAATGCACCGACTGCATTGTGGATAGGTTGACCAAAGTGACTCATTTTCTTCCTATTCAGGTGACTAATGGCGCGGATACTCTCAGTCAGTTATATATTGATCAGATTCGTCAGAAGAGTTATGCCGATAGAAGGCGGTGACATTTGGCATTTAAGGTGGGGGATCATCTTTCTAAAGGTCTCACCACAAAGAGGTTTGATGAGATTCGGGCATAGCAGTAAGCTAGCGCCGTGGTCTATTGGTTCGTTTGAGATATTGGATCGTATAGGTGAGGTTGCATATTGCTTGGCATTATCACCACAAATGTTAAGTGTGCGCAATACTTTTCACATTTCAATGTTGAGAAAGTGTGATCTGGATCCTTCACATGTGCTAGATTGGATAGATCTTGAGGTGGAAAAAAACGTCTCCTATGAAGAAAGGCCAATTCAGGTTTTGGATTCTAGAGATCAAGTGCTTTAGGAGAAGACCATTCCATTAATCAAAATGCTTTGGAGGCATCACGAAGTCGAGGAGGTTATGTGGGAACAGAAACAAGAAGTTCATTCCAACTGTTTACTACTTGAGGTATATTTTTAATTTCAAGGACGAAATTCATTGAAGGTGGGGAGGTTGTAGAGACTGGGTCCAATTTTGACCGATTTTCTTTTTATGCATCATTTTCATCATAAATTCATTTTAAATGATTTTTAACATGTTATAAGTGTGAAAACATGTTTAGAAACTTGATTAGGGGTTTTGGAAAGTTTTGGGAGCGTTTGGCAAAATTTGAGAATTTTGGGTCGACGGGGCCTCAGACACGGATTGGGAAGGCACGGAAATCCAAAAAAATTTTAAAAAATATTTATTTTTAGTTTTAGAACAAATTAAATATTTAAAGAGTTAAGGAAGCAATTTCAAAGCCGTAGCCGCTTTCAAAATCAAGAAACGGAGGTCGAAAGGGTACATTAAGTGGCTTGGGGGTATTTCGGTCATTTTGTGCCCTAGATATTTTAAATATTTGTATTGCAAAGATAACCCATAAACCAACTAGCTCTCTCTCTTCTCTCCCATTTCATCTCGCTTCCTTCTCTCTTCATTTCAGAGGTCGTAGGTTAGGATTTGGAAGTTGTGAGTGAAGAACAACTTGTAGAACGTGTCAAGGGCTTTGATTTGAACCAAAAAAATGTGGATTTAGGCAAGGTAAAACTTGGAGAAATTCTTGAAGATTTCCTAGAAAGTCTTCAAATTCGAGGTAGGGGTGTTTATTCCCTCTTATTCATCGATTCTAGGGTTTTGGTGAGTTTGGAGATGTATTGGGTGTGTTAGCATGCATGAGAGTATGTTAGGCTTGAGTGATTGTATCTTTCCCCTCTCATTATATGTTTATACATGTTATTTGTGTTCATATAGTGATATATGATGTATAGAATGCACACATGTAATGTGTATGAAATGAGAGCATATCTATCTATGTTGTGAATTCTATGCATATGTGAATTATGTGCATAATTATGAGCATATATGTGTTTATATGTTGGTTATGGAAGTATGTGAAGATGTAATGCAAGCTAGACTTAAATGTAGCAAGAATGTGCATTAAAAAAGCATGAAAAATATATGTTATGTGATATATGTGCTTAATATGCATATATAAGTAATTATCAGAGGATTGTCCAAGTGAGTCATACATGGGGTTTGGAGTTGTCCAACAATGCCACAGAAGTGGTGTAATTATCCACTAAGGTATGACCATCGGAGTTGTCCTAGCATACCAAGGCAAATGCCTAGAATTCAGAGTTGTCCAAAGTCTTGTGACCGTCGAAGTTGCCCACTCACAATGGCAAGATCAATATATTGTCGGGGTTGTCTGATTCTTCAGAGTTGTTCAAATCATACAGGTGTCATCGGAGTTGTCCAACACCACATAATCGTTAGAGTTGACCAATCATGTCTATGTATCGGATTATAACTTAAAGAGATGTAAATATCTAAATGCTTATGTGATTTTACTATTGAGCATGATGAATGGATTAAATGCATACTACTTGAATTGCATTTGTGATGAATTGACATAAAAACTTGATATATGTCGTATAGTGTAGCGACATCATAATTGCATATCATGTAGGTCGGTGTTGGGTCGATGCCTAGATGGGTTGGGGCATTCCTACTGAGCTCGTTGATTTGCTAACCCCTCTCCCCCAAACCTTTTTACAGATAAGGCACTGATAACGGATAAGACTTGAGTGGCCAAGTGGAACTCTTAGGGAGTATTTTGAGATATTTTGGATATTGTATCTTATGTTATTCATGTCGACTTATGGCATGTTGATACTTCATTTTATGTTACAACTATGGATATATAACTTGTATTTCATTCGGATCCTTTTATGTATGAACAATGAGGATAACTTATGGATGTTGGGAATATGTTTAATGATATGTATATTTTGGAATAAATGTATGATATTTTAGCATTTCAATTATGTTGCAACGTAGTATAGTTGATCCTAATGTGTTAGAATAAGGATTTGGGCATGAAATTTCTTAATTATGAAATATCAGGATTTCAGTCGAATTGCTTTACGATTATTCGAAGACCCCTTTTCAATTAATCGAATAATTTCGATTAATCGAACATCAATTGAAAATGTTCGATGGAATTGGATTTCAAATTCCAACATGATTATGATAGTACTCCAATAGACTAGTGATTGATCGATACTGCGACTAATCGAAAGTCCAAAGGAGATTAATCAAAATACCCAGTTCGATTAATCAAAAGATAGGTTTCGATCAATCGAACTTGCAGTCCACAACTAGATTGATGATAGGAATAATGTTGAATGTGCATGTGTGATCACGTGTGGGGCCCCATTGGGATTAGTGATGTTAAATTATACATATACATGTGTAAGTATATGATTAAGCTTCCTCGGTAATTAAAGGTTAAGATAGTTCATTAGGGCTAAATGGACAGGTTCACTCTCGAGATTCGGGCTTAGAGACAGAGTGTCCGATGACTCGAAAATTGGGGCTTGACAGGAAGAGTGTTTTATAGGCATAGGAGGACCAGTAGAGGCCAAATAACGCTAAAATATGTAGGGCCCATTTAAGGCTTGATATGACTAGTGAATTTTTAAAATTTGGATTGTCATATCTACGGATGCGACCAAAAATGTTTTTTAGGATTATTATGCATTTTTACAGATAACCACTAACTTTTAAGCATGCTTATATGATTTGAAGAGATAAAACAAGACTTTCAATGTATTTTTACTATTATAAAACTTTTTATCGCAATCAATGATTTATACCATTTTTTAATAAATTTAATGGTGAAATGATTTGATCGAATGACAATCATGATTGGTCTGGGATAAAATGACTTTAATTTTACTATAGAAATGTTAAGATCGATGGTGTTTAAAGCGTGAATTGAGCATCTGTTGGGCCCAAAATCTTAATTGTCAGAATTGGCTGAAATTGGACCGTCTAAGTGGGCTCATTCGAAATTAAATACTCTAATTTGATGAATTGTGATGTGAAAAGATGTCTTAAATCCTTTGATCAGGTCTGATGTGTAACTAGTATTGCAAAAATTAACAGAAAAGGAGATCAAACACGCAAGCAAAGACACACATATTTACAAGGTTCATCCAAAATCTAGGGCTACGTGCTTGGTATTGTAAAGTTTTCATTGTGATGATAAAAATGACATACAATTACAAAAAATTCAGACTGTATATATAGATATCCCATAGGGCTACATAACAAGTGTAAAAATACCAAAATACTCTCCAAAAAATTCAGGTCGGGGCCAAGCTCCCAAATCCTACCTTTGGACAAAGAAGCGCTACCCCCTGCAAAGTTAGGTCAAGTTGTATAGTATAATCAGGTTCCACACTTCCTATCAACTAGGGCTTTTGATATTGATCAGAATTGAAATCAAGTGTATCTATAACCCTGACAAAGATTCGATTTGAAATCAAATCCATAATTGAATAGATGGTGACTTAAAATTAGAAATGGGCCTTCTCTGATGGTCATTTGTTGTAATCAAGGGATATGCTCTTGTTTCTCCTTGTACTTTGTTTCTCTAATTCATTGAAACACCCCCATTTAGTTTTAAAAAATGATATTCCACCTTTGGGGTGAATTTAGAGCCTCTAGCCTTCTCGATTGCATTGAAAATACTAAAAAATAAAATGGGGAGAAATGGAGTGTCCATGTGGATAAAGCTTACTATTTAACTTCATGGGAAAGATTAATCTATCCACCGATGCAAAAAATAAAAATATATATTCCTACTAATTAGTTTTGAACAAAATCAATGTGTGGGAATTCATATAATTGTGGAGCATCATTAATTCCTCTGATTAGTTGCTCCCATTCAATCTCAGAATATTCAGTAAGAAAGTACAAGAGGCAAGATTCCAACAAACTTTCCCCCTCGTCATTGGTTGTGGATTTCGGTGAGAGAAAGGTTAGATGATGGTTGTAAAATGTTGCCGACGGAGATGGAGATTGTGGATTACATATATTCGGATAGAAATGCAAGATTTCGTAATAGAAAGGCAATGGTCAATGAAAATTAAAGCCATATATTCCATGTTAGGAGAGAGAGAGAGAGAGAGAGAGAGAGAGAGGGGGGGGCAAGCATTGGGGAGAAAGTATTGGGAAGTGGAGAGATGAAAATACAAAAATACAACCACACTAAGTTTCTATGAATGTATGGAAGTTAGTTTTTTCCTTTTGTATGTGTGTGTGTGTTTTAGAATGATAAATGAATGCAGTAGAGGAAACTTTTCTTTGCCTATTTTTCCTTTTTTTTTTATTGACGTGGTCAAGGGATTTTTTGTGCTCGTGCCAATTAAAAAGGAGGGTGTGAGTTTTGGCGCAACGATAAGGTTACTCCACTGTGACCTGGATGTCATGAATTCGAACAGTGTCTCATACAGAAGATTACATACATGAAACTCTCCCTAGATTCTATAAGAGTGGGAGACTCGTGCACTTGGTTGGCCCATTTTTTTTCCACCAATTAAGTGGGATAAAGTTTATTAATTGTTACTTTTCCATTGGGTCCAAATTTATCAATAAGTGGAAAAAGAAAAAGGGTATTAGAATACTAAAATCGTCATAGTTTTGGGTGGGCTTGGGTACTGTTTATATGCCCATGGACATGAAATTTGGGTACCCATATACTTTGGGCTAGGCCTTGCCCCAAGCCTGCCTTAGCTTCCCCTTATAATGGACTAATGAGATTTGATAACTATGTAACTCCATCTCATAGGGAAATTCGCTTAGGAGCAGCACCTGCATTTGGGCCCCAGCATATAATGTGGATGACTATACCATCTAATGGTCAAAAGTGGTTAAAAAATTAATCATGTGGTCCAAAATGTCTTTTGCTATCTACGGTCTAAAATCACTTTATCTGACAGTCACGATTGACAGTGCATAAGAGTGTCGTAGGCACGAACATACACTAGTTATTCAATAAAGTGGAACTCATATCTCTCAATAACTTAACATCACCACCATTAGTTAAGTATGCACAACAGGTGGCCTAACCGGAGAGAGTCCAGGCTCGTTTAAGCCCTAGCTCATCTGGGCTTTGAATGGTCAACAAGTAGACTTCAATAATTTTAGAGAAACTTAGGTGCGTTCGCTAACAAATTGTAAGGACTCAAAAGATTTGCCTCTAAAAAGAAAATATAATATTTCTTGGTATAATAAAGACAAAAATTCTAATCTAATAGTCAAAAGTGATTAAAAAACTAATCATGTGATCTAAAATATCTTTTGTTATCTACGGTTACGGTGGTAATGAAATTATGTTTTGCTTGCGATTTGTTTGATTAATAAATAAATAAATCAATATTGAAAGATAAAAGTAGTAGAAAGAAAGAAAAATAAATTTTCAGCTTCTATTTGTTTGAACAGAATTTTTTTAAATGAAGTTATAGAAGAATTTTGTTTTCTGATATAGATAGCAAGAAAATTACATAAATATCACTATTTACCTAAAAGGAATAACAGATCTAAATGAACTGTCTCCTATCTATAACTTGTTGGTCTTCTAAAAGTAATGTGAAATTTTAAAATAAAATGATGTTAAAGAGCATTTATGTTGGGTTTGAAATTAGAATTAGAAAAAGTTTAATTCAAAATGGTGTAAAAGAATTGCATAAATCCTTTTTATATTAAAGAAATGAAGAAAAATGACATGATTGCAAGTACAAACATGATAAACGACTTTTTGGCAAAGTTAAAAAAATTTCCTTAGTTTTTATCTTATTTTATTTTATTTTGAGAAAGCTAAAAAGGACAGGTCTTTTTTTTTATTATTCAAAAATGTTGAAATGACCGGTCTTATTTGCAACTCAAAAAGTAAAAATAAATAAAAAAAAGTCCAAAACTATCATGATCTCCAATTTTTTATATTAAAAAACATGTTTCTAAAATATTATTATGATGACGGTGCCTATCACGCTCAGAAGTCAGAAAGAGCGGTCTATAGAGGCATAGCATTGGATCAAGTGAAGGATAAAAGTCACTCAACCCATTTTGCAGCAGTCATTGGTTAATAACTTTGATAGATTTGTACAAGTCATGCAATTTTATTTTATTTTTTTATTTTTAATAAATGTACTCTATTTTTAATGTAAAATTATATTATTATTTTTATTCAATTATAAGAATTAAGTAAAAAAGACATTTACATCGTTTAGTTTAATAAAAAAAAAGTGTGCATTTATAAAATAAAAAAATAGAGTATATTTATCATTTCTCATATATATATATATATATGTGTGTGTGTGTGTGTGTGTGTGTGTGTGTGTAGAGTTTTATTTTGCAAGTTAAGGTAATCTCACCAAACATCAGCATCAAATGATCCCACCTTACTTGTTGGATCCAAAGAAATTATGAATTGTGATTGATTAACAATTAATTATATAGTACTCACTGTTTTATTAAACGTTCATTTCAAGTTCTGATGCTTTTGTTTATATTTCAGAAGGCATTTGTCGATGGGTTAATTGTCCTTTCAAAGTATAATATTATATTATACTATATATATACATATATATATTATATATATATAGTACATTTGAAAAAGTCCATTGAAGCTCGACTCACCAACATCTTTCGGCCGACACGTTTATGATGTGGTGCGAAAGCAACGGTTCAATTTTTTAAATATCACTATTACTAAACTCTACCATAAATTACATTCACTTTTCTTGTCATATAAAATTATCCTTCTTTACAATTTGATCCTCAAAGATAATTAGTATATTATTTTGGACAAAATACAAAAAATTTCCTCAACTAACTCATAATTGTAAAAGCCTCGATTAAAATTTTCAAGTTATTGCAATTAGCTCCGTAACATTAGACTAGTTAGTTTATCACTAAAAGTTGAATGAAAATATAATCATGTGCTATCTACGTAATATTTTGTTATTTTTATAGAATTCTAACCGTAATATGAGATTTAAAAAATAACCTCCTTGATAGGTAGTATCACGATTTCTCAAATAATTTTTATCAACGACAAACACTCACCATTATCATCTACATTTTTTTCTAAAAAAGAAAACAAAAATTCTTTTAATTTGGTGACTTTTGATACATGAGGTTGGAAGATAAAATTTGAATATATGCAATCACCCGAAAATCACGCATATCATTTAAATTCGAGTATTTTTGTATCTAATGAGAATCAAACTCAGAACATATGAGAATCAAAGTCAGAACTTTCAAGTTTACGTCCTATATGTATTATGTCACCCCTCTTGCACCTGTATGAGTGTGGAGTGTAGACAAACTATTGCAATGATCTTATTTGCAAAATTTTGATAAATTTGGAGATTTTTTTTTGTCATGTTTATCAGTTATTTGCAAAGCAAGAGTTCATGAGTTTTTTTTTTATTTATTTTTTGTACAATTAGCCATTTTTCATTTTGTAAAAGGATATTATGTAATTCTCTTATTCCACCAACAATGAGGTGATTGCAAGGTTCTTTTAGGCAGATTTTTTAGTTCAGGGATTTTTGCACTTTCTCTTATACTTTTGTTCAGAAGCAGATTTAGAAGTAAAAAATAACAGATTTGGTATTTTGAAAATTAATTTTTACGTTAGTTAATTTTGTTGACAATTAATATAAAGTATGTGATTTCGGAGACAATTGTGTAGTTGATTGATAGGACGAACCATATTAAGTGTTTGGGTGTGAGTTCGAATTCCCGCCAACATGTGAGTTCACAACTTAATCTTAAATGTGTTGAAAAGTCAGTGCGTAAAGATTGTCATCAAGGATTAACCACTGAAGACAATCTTGCATCTAGGGGTGCACACGGTACGGTTCCCCACGGTTCTTGGCGGAACCGGAATCGGAACCATTACCAACGGTTCCTGATTTTCGGAATCAGAACCGTTAAGGGTTGGAACCGTGAGGAATCGAACTGCGAACCTCGGTTCGGTTTCGGTTCCTTAGGATTTTTTTTTTTTTTTTAATGAAGCTTGAAAATACAAAATATATATATATATATATATATATATATATATTCATTAAATAAATGTGATACCTACAATTATATTATAATATAATTATTATATATAATATATATACATTATATATAATTATTATATGTAATGTATATATATATATATATTATATAGTTATTATATTATATATATATATATATATATACACATATTTAATATAAAACGGTTTCGGTTCTGGTTCGGTTCCAAGGAACCGTTACCCCCAACGGTTCCGGTTCCGGTACGGTTCTACTGGTCCTGGAATCGGAACCGTTGGTAACGGTTCCTAATTTTAGGAACTGGAACCGTAGCCACGGTTCGGTACGGTTCCGGTTCCGATGGTTCTTTGTGCACCCCTACTTGCATCGGGTTAATCCTTTTTCTTTTTCTTTTACTTTTTCTTTTTCTTTTTCTTTTTAATATAGAGTATTATGTGTCTCTTACAAAGTAGTGTAAAGGTTGGTGTAATTTTGAAATTAACAAGAAAGATCTGTAAATTATCCTAAAGTATAGTGCTGTATTATAAAATAGGTTGAAAGTTGAAACTAGTTATACCCATCTAATAATACGTGCACACAGACGCCTATACGTATATATGTAAACCCCAAAACTCTTGTTTCTTGGATCATTTGTTTTTTTTTTCTTGGATCATTCAAATTGTATGTATTTTACATGCATTGGGATCGCTTAATTTCTTAGATTTTAAATGAGCCTTAATTGTGATCTCTAAAATCTCTCAATTTAAATAAAATATTACAATACTATATAAGATTGTCAAATGTCATGTTCGAAGAAAAATATAATAAAATAACGACTTAAATAATTGATAGTTAGTCTTTCAAGTATCATGATATTATTAATCTATTCTTTCTGAGCCTCAATTATCATGAAATGACTTAAAGTCTTTTACAAATTTACTACAATCTCTCTGAGCCCACCCCAATATCAATATGGTTGGTTAGTAAAAAAAAAAAGGTAAATTATTTCGACATTTTCTAATATTTTGTTTAATTATTTTTATATTAAAAATTTTAAAATATGGTAATTGGGAGGATCACCTTCCATTGGTGGAGTTTGCGTACAAGCTAGTATTGAGATGGCTCCATTTGAGGCATTATATGGTAGACCTTGTAGGTCACCCGTTTGAGATATTGGATCATGTAGGTGAGGTTGCATATCACTTGGCATTGCCACTGCAAATGTTAAGTGTGCACAATACTTTTCACGTTTCAATGTTGAGAAAGTATGAGCTGGATCCTTCACATGTGCTAGATTGGACAGATATTGAGGTGGAGGAGGATATCTCGTATGAAGAAAGGCCAATTCAGGTTTTGTACTATAGAGATCAAGTGCTTCAGGGCAAGACCATTCCATTGGTCAAAGTGCTTTGGAGGCATCACAGAGTCGAGGAGGCTATGTGGGAACGAAAACAAGAAGTCCATTCAAAGTATCCCCAGCTATTTACTACTTGAGGTATGTTTTTAATTTCGAGGACAAAATTCCTTGAAGGTGGGGAGGTTGTAGAGACCGGGTCCAATTTTGACCGACTTTCTTTTTATGCATCATTTTCATCATAAATCTGTTTTAAATTATTTTTAACATGTTCTAAGTGTGGTAAATATGTTTGGGAACTTGATTAGAGGTTCTGGGAAATTTTGGGAGCATTTGGCAAAATTTGAGAATTTTGGGTCGACGAGGCCTAGGACACGAGTCGGGTGGGCCCGAGAATTCGAAAAATTTCTAAAAAATATTTATTTTTGGTTTTAAACCAAATTAAATATTTAAAGAGTTAAGGAAGAAATTTCGGAGCCATAGCCGCTTTCAAAATCAAAAACAAAGGTCGAGAGGGTACATTAAGTGGCCCAGGGGCATTTCGATCATTTTGCATCCTATAAATTTTAAATATTTGTATTGCAGAGATTCATTTCATTATCTATTGACCCAGCAACCGACTAGCTCTCTCTCTTCTCTCCCATTTCATCTCTCTTCCTTCTCTCTTCATTTCGGAAGTCGTAGGCTAGGATTCGAAAGTTGTGAATGAAGAACAACTTGTAGAATGGGTCAAGGGCTTCAATTTGAACCCAAAAAAATGTGGATTTAGGCAAGGTAGAAATTGGAGGAATTCTTGAAGATTTTCTAGAAAGTCTTCAAATTCGAGGTAAGGGTGTTTCTTCCCTTTTATTCATCGATTCTAGGGTTTTGGTGAGTTTGGAGATGTATTGGGTGTGTTAGCATGTATGGGAGTATGTTAGGGTTGAGTGATTGTACCTTTCCCCTCTCATTATGTGTTTATACATGTTATTTATGTTCATATGATGATATATGATATATAGAATGCACACATGCAATTTGTATGAAATGAGAGCATATATATCTATGTTGTGAATTCTATGCATATGTGAATTATGTGCATAATTGTGAGCATATATGTGTTTATATGTTGGTTATGGAAGTATGTGAGGATGTAATGTATGCTAGACTTAAATGTAGCAATAATGTGCATTGGAAAAGCATAAAAAATATATGTTATGTGATATATGTGCTTAATATGCATATATAAGTAATTATCAGAAGATTGTCTAAGTGAGTCATATATGGGGTTCAGAGTTGTCCAATGATGTCACGGAAGTGGTGTAATTATCCACTAAGGTATGAGCGTCGAAGTTGCCCCATCATACCAAGACAAATGCCTAGAATTTGGAGTTGTCCAAAGTCTTGTGATCGTCAGAGTTGGCCACTCACAATGGCAAGATCAATATATTGTCGAGGTTGTCTGATTCTTCAAAGTTGTTCAAATCATACAGGTGTTGTTGAAGTTGTCTAACACCACATAATCGTTAGAGTTGACCAATCATGTCTATGTATCGGATTATAACCGAAAGAGATGTAAATATCTAAATGCTTATGTGATTTTACTGTTGAGCATGATGAATAGATTAAATGCATACTACTTGAATTGCATTTGTGTTGAATTGACATGAAAATTTGATATATGTCATGTAGTGTAGCGACATCATGGTTGCATATCATGTAGGTCGGTGTCGAGACGATGCCTAGGTGTGTTGGGGCATTCCTACTGAGCTCGTTGATTTGCTCACCCCTTTCCCCCAAACCTTTTTACAAATAAGGCACCGATGACGAACGGGACTTGAGTGGCCAAGTGGAACTCTTGGGAGTATTTTGAGATATTTTGGATATTGTATCTTATGTTATTCATGTCAGCTTGTGGCATGTTGATACTTCATTTTATGTTACAACTATGGATATGTAACTTATATTTCATTTGGATCCTTTTATGTATGAACAATGAAGATAACTTATGGATGTTTGGAATATGTTCAATGACATGTCTATTTTGGGATAAATGTATGATATTTTAGCATTTCAATTATGTTGCAATGTAGTATAGTTGATCCTAAGGTGTTAGAATAAGGATTTGGGCATGGAATTTCTTAGTTATGAAATATCAAGATTTCAGTCGAATTGCTTTACGATTAATCGAAGACCCCTCTTCGATTAATCGAAATTTTTTGACTAATCGAACATTTATAAAAAATGTTCGATGGAATTGGATTTCAAATTCTAGCATGATTACGATAGTACTTCAATAGACTGGCAATTGATCGATACTGCAATTAATCGAAATTCCAAGGGCGATTAATCGAAATATCCAGTTCTATTAATCAAAAGATAGGTTTCGATCAATCGAACTTGTAGTCCATAGCTAGATTGGGGATAGGAATAATGTTGAATGTGCATGTGTGACTATGTGTAGGGCTCTATTGGGATTAGTTTATGTTAAATTGTACACATACATATGTAAGTATGTGATTAAGTTTTCACGATAATTAAATGTTAAGATAGTTCATTAGGGCTAAATGAACGAGTTCACTCTCAAGATTCGGGGTCGGAGATAGAGTCTCCGGTGACTCGAAAATTGGGGCGTGACAGGAAGAGTGTTTTTATAGGCATAGGGGGACCAGTAGAGGCCAAATAACACTAAAATACATCATTGTGGGGCCCATTTAAGGCTTGATATGACTAGTGAATTTTTAAATTTTGGATTGTCATATCTACGGATGCAACCAAAATATTTTTTGGGATTATTATGCATTTTTGCAGATAACCACTAACTTTTAAGCATGCATTTTTACTATTATAAAACTTTTTATCACAATCAACGATTTACGCCTTTTTCTAATAAATTTAATGGTGATATGATTTGATCGTATGACAATCGTGGTTGGTCTGGGATAAAATGACTTTAATTTTACTATAGAAATGTTAAGATCGATGGTGTTTAAAGCGTGAATTGAGCATCTATTGGGCCCAAAATCTTAATTATCAGAATTGGCTGAAATTGGACTGTCTAAGTGGGCTCATTCGAAATTAAATACTGCAATTTGATGAATTGTGATGTGAAAAGATGTTTTGAATCCTTTGACCAGGTCTGATGTGTAACTAGTATTGCAAAAATTAATAGAAAATGAGATCAAACACGGAAGCAAAGACACACAGATTTACAAGGTTCATCCAAATCTAGGGCTACGTGCTTGGTGTTGCAGAGTTTTCACTGTGATGATAAAAATGACATACAATTACAAAGAGTTCAGACTGTATATATAGACACCTCATAAGGCTACATAACAAGTGTAAAAATACCAAAATACCCTCCAAAAAATTCGGGTCAGAGCCAAGCCCCCGAATCCCTACCTTTGGGCAAGGGAGCGCTGCCCCCTACAAAGTTGGGTCAAGGTGTACAGTATAATCAGGCTCCACACTTCCTATCAACTAGGGCTTTTGATGTTGATCAGAATTGAAATCAAGTGTATCTATAACCCTGACAAAAATTCGATTTGAAATCAAATCCACAATTGAACAGATGGTGACTTAAAATTAGAAATGGGCCTTCTCTGATGGTCATTTGTTGTAATCAGGGGATACTCATGTTTCTCCTTGTACTTTGTTTCTCTATTTCAATGAAACACCCCCATTTAGTTTTAAAAAATGATATTCCACCTTTGGGGTGAATTTAGAGCCTCTAGCCTTCTCGATTGCATTGAAAATACTAAAAAATAAAATGGGGAGAAATGGAGTGTCCACGTGGATAAAGCTTACTTTTCGAACTTCATGGGAAAGATTAATCTATCCATCGATGCAAAAAATAAAAAATATATATTCCTACTAATTAGTTTTGAACAAAATCAATGTGTGGGAATTCATGTAATTGTGGAGCATCATTAATTCCTCTGATTAGTTGCTCCCATTCAATCTCAGAATATTCAACAAGAAAGTACAAGAGGCAAGATTCCAACAAACTTTCCCCCTCCTCATTGACCATGGATTCCGGTGAGAGAAAGTTTAGATGATGGTTGTAAAATGTTGCCGATAGAGATGGAGATTGTGGATTACATATATTCGGATAGAAATGCAAGATTTCATAATGGAAAGGCAATGGCCAATGAAGATTAAAGCCATATATTCCATGTCAGAAGAGAGAGAGAGGCAAGCATTGGGGAGAAAGTATTGGGAAATGGAGAGATGAAAATACAAAAATACAACCACACTAATTTTCTATGAATGTATGGAAGTTAGCTTTTCCCTTTTGTGTGTGTGTGTGTGTTTTAGAATGATAAATGAATGTAGTAGAGGAAACCTTTCTTTGCCTATTTTTCCTTCTTTTTTTTTTATTGACAAGGTCAAGGGGTTTTTTTGTGCTTGTGCCAATTAAAACGGAGGGTGAGAGTTTTGGCGCAACAATAAGGTTGCTCCATTGTGACCTGAATGTCACGGATTTGAACAGTGTCTCTGCATGCAGAAGATTACATATATCAGACTCTCCCCAAATTCTGTAAGAGTGGGAGACTCGTGCACTTGGTTGGCCCATTTTTTTCCACCAATTAAGTGGGATAAAGTTTATTAATTGTTACTTTTCCATTGGGTCCAATTTATCAATAAGTGGAAAAAGAAAAGGGGTATTAGAATACTAAAATCGTCATAGCTTTGGGTGGGCCTGGTTACTGTTTATACGCCCATGGACATGAAATTTGGGTACCCATATACTTTGGGTTGGGCCTTGTCCCAAGCTTGCCTTAACTTCCCCTTATAATGGACTAATGAGATTTGATAATTATGTAACTCCATCTCATAGGAAAATTCGCTTAGGAGCAGCACCTGCATTTGGGCCCCCAGCATATAATATGGACGACTATTGATCTATTTACCTAAGATCACATATTATATATATATATATATATATATATATATATATATATATATATACAAGCTTGGTATAATAAGGACAAAAACGACCGTCTAACTGTCAAAAGTGGTTAAAAATCAATCATGTGGTTCAAAATATCTTTTGCTATCTACGGTCTAAAATTATTTTATCTGACGGTCACGATTGCCAGTGCAAAACAGTGTCGTGGGCACGAACATACACTAGTTATTCAATAAAGTGGAACCCATATCCTCGATAACTTAACATCACCACCATTAGTTAAGTATGCACAACAGGTGGCCTAACCGGAGAGAGTCCAAGCTCGCTTAAGCCCTAGCTCGTCTGGGCTTTGAATGATCAACAGGTAGACTTCAATACTTTAGAGAAACTTAGGTGCATTCGCTAACAAATTATATGGACTCAAAAAATTCACATCTAAAGAGAAATATAATATTTATTGGTATAATAAAGACAAAAACTCTAATCTAACGGTCAAAAGTGGTTAAAAAACTAATCATATGATCCAAAATGTCTTTTGCTATCTACGGTCACGATTGTGAGTGTATGATAGTGCCGTAAGCACGGATATACACTGGTATATATATATATATATATATATATATATATATATATATGAATAATCCGAAAATATATGTGCCACTAAAAGGTCGTATTGAAATTATGTTTTGCTTGCGCTTTGTTTGGTTAATAAATAAATAAATCAATATTGAAGGATAAAAGTAGCAGAAAGAGAAAGAAAAATTTTCAGCTTCTATTTGTTTGAACAGAATTTTTTCAATGAAGTTATAGAAGAATTTTGTTTTCTGATATAGATAGCAGGAAAATTACATAAATATCACTATTTACCTAAAAGGAATAACAAATCTAAATGAATTGTCTCCTATCAATAACTTGTTGGTCTTCTAAAAGTAATGTGAAATTTTAAAATAAAATGATGTTTAAGAGCATATATGTTGGGTTTGAAATTAAAATTAGAGAAAATTTAATTCAAAATGGTGTCAATTTAGTGCTGGAAGATAACTTCAATTTTTCAGTGAGAGGTATGAACTAGTATACCATTTCTTTTATAAAAAAAGAAATTGCATAAATCCTTTTTATATTAAAGAAATGAAGAAAAATGACATGATTGCAAGTACAAACATGATAAATGACTTTTTGGCAAAGTTAAAAAAATTTCCTTATTATTTTATTTTATTTTGAGAAAGCTAAAAAGGACAGGTCTTTTTTTTATTATTCAAAAATGTTGAAATGACAGGTCTTATTTCCAATTCAAAAAGTATAAAAAATAAAAATAAATAAAAAAAGTCCAAAACTATCATGATCTCCAATTTTTTATATTAAAAAACATGTTTCTAAAATATTATTACGATGACGATGCCTATCACGCTCAAAAGTCAGAAAGAGTGGTCTATAGAGGCATAACATTGGATCAAGTGAAGGATAAAAGTCACTCAACCCATTTTGCAGCAGTCATTGGTTAATAACTTTGATAGATTTCTACAAGTCATGCAATTTTTTTTTTTTTAATAAATGTACCCTATATTTATAAAATAAAAAAATAGAGTATATTTATCATTTCTCATATATATATATATATGTGTGTGTGTGTGTGTAGAGTTTTATTTTGCAAGTTAAGGTAATCTCACCAAACATCAGCATCAAATGATCCCACCTTACTTGTTGGATCCAAAGAATTTATGAATTGTGATTGATTAACAATTAATTATATATTACTTACTGTTTTATTAAACTTTCATTTCAAGTTCTAATGCTTTTGTTTATATTTCAGAAGGCATTTGTCGATGGGTTAATTGTCCTTTCAAAGTATAATATTATATTATACTATATATATACATATATATATTATATATATATATAGTACATTTGAAAAAGTCCATTGAAGCTCGACTCACCAACATCTTTCGGCCGACACGTTTATGATGTGGTGCGAAAGCAACGGTTCAATTTTTTAAATATCACTCCTACTAAACTCTACCATAAATTACATTCACTTTTCTTGTCATATAAAATTATCCTTATTTACAATTTGATCCTCAAAGATAATTAGTATATTATTTTGGACAAAATACAAAAAATTTCCTCAACTAACTCATAATTGTAAAAGCCTCGATTAAATTTTTCAAGTTGTTGCAATTAGCTCCGTAACATTAGACTAGTTAGTTTATCACTAAAAGTTGAATGAAAATATAATCATGTGCTATCTACGTAATATTTTGTTATTTTTATAGAATTCTAACCGTAATATGAGATTTAAAAAATAACCTCCTTGATAGGTAGTATCACGATTTCACAAATAATTTTTTTCAACGACAAACACTCGCCATTATCATCTACATTTTTTTCTAAAAAAAAAAAATGAAAGCAAAAATTCTTTTAATTTGGTGACTTTTGGTACATGAGATTGGAAGATAAAATTCAAATATATGTAATCACCCGCAAACCACGCATATCATTTAAATCCGAGTATTTTTGTATCTAATGAGAATCAAACTCGGAACATATGAGAATCAAAGTCAGAACTTTCGAGTTTACGTCCTATATGTATTATGTCACGCCTCTTGCACCTGTATGAGTGTGGATCGTAGACAAACTATTGCAATGATCTTATTTGCAAAATTTTGATAAATTTGGGGATTTTTTTGTCATATTTGTAAGTTATTTGCAAAGCAAGAGTTCATGAGGTTTTTTTTTATTTATTTTTTTTACAATTAGCCATTTTTCATTTTGTAAAAGGATATTATGTAATTCTCTTATTCCACCAACAATGAGGTGATTGCAAGGTTCTTTTTGGCAGATTTTTTAGTTCAGGGATTTTTGCACTTTCTCTTATACTTTTGTTCAGAAGTAGATTTAAAAGTAAAAAATAACAGATTTGGTATTTTCAAAATTAATTTTATCGTCAGTTAATTTTGTTGACAATTAATATAAAGTATGTGATTTCGCAGACGACAGTATAGTTGATTGATAGGACGAACCATATTAAGTGTTTGGGCGTGAATTCGAATTCCCGCCAACATGTGAGTTCACAACTTAATCTTAAATGTGTTGAAAAGTTAGCGCGTGAAGATTGTCATCAAGGATTAACCACTGAAGACAATCTTGCATCGGGTTAATCCTTTTTCTTTTTTTTTTTCTTTTTAATATAGAGTATTATGTGTCTGTTACAAAGTAGTGTAAAGGTTGGTGTAATTTTGAAATTAACAAGAAAGAACTGTAAATTATCCTAAAATATAGTGCTGTATTATAAAAGAGGTTGAAAGTTGAAACTAGTTATACCCATCTAATAATACGTGCACACAGACGCCTATATATATATGTAAACCCCAAAACTCTTGTTTCTTGGATCATTTGTTTTTTTTTTCTTCTTGGATCATTCAAATTGTATGTATTTAACATGTATTGGGATCGCTTAATTTCTTAGATTTTAAATGAGCCTTAATTGTGATCTCTAAAATCTGTCAATTTAAATAAAATATTACAATACTATATAAGATTGTGTTTAGTCAACAAATGTCATGCCCGAAGAAAAAAGAAAAATATAATAAAATAACGCACTTAAATAATTGATAGTTAGTCTTTCAAGTATCATGATATTATTAATCTAATCTTTCTGAGCCTCAATTATCATGAAATGACTTAAAGTCTTTTACAAATTTACTACAATCTCTCTAAGCCCACCCCAATATCAATATGGTTGGTTAGTAATAAAATAAAATAAAAAAAAAGGTAAATTATTTCGACATTTTCTGATATTTTGTTTAATTATTTTCATATTAAAATTTTTAAAAGATAGTGATCAATTTCTCCTGAGATTTGGTTAACTTTACTCCAAATACTCCTGTCATTAATTGACAATCAACTCCGTTAAAGTCAATTAGCATAAAAAATCAAAATGTCAAAACTACATTCGATGACGGTAGTGCTAGTGTGGCATTGATGGAAAAAATATGTATATAAAACATGCTAATCTCAGTTAAAGGATTAGAAAGTGAGGTTATTTTTGCACAAAAATATTATAACTTAAGGGTAGTTTTGTAGTTGTATATTAAATGTGATTTTGTTTAGAGCAAATTATATTTTGACCCCTGAAGTTTGTTTATACGTCAACCTGACACCCCCAATGTTTGTGTATCTTTATTTTTATCCTTGAGGCTTGAAATTATACATTACTTTAGTCCATCATTTCATTGTCAACGGTCAGATTGTTTACATCATGCAAGTAGTAGCCAAAAAATACCCAGAATGCCCTTCTACACTTCTGTGCCTAATTGTGTAAATTTTTTCTTTAATAGGGTAGTTTAGTCATTTCAACATTTTGTTGACCAAAGTTAACCAAAAACTACTGACAGGGGATAAAAATGAAGATTTGCAAACGTGAGGGGGTCAACTTAAGGTATGGACACACCTCAAGGGGTCAAAATATAATTTGCCATTTTGTTTAACAGATGTTTCTCTGATAGGGGTGTCAAAGTAATTTTACAAAAACTTTAATTTGAGAGTAATTAAGCCGATATGTATATAAAACATGTTAATCTTAGTCAAATGATTAGGAATTGAAGTTACTTTTGCACAAAAACATTATAATTTGAGAATAATTTTGTTTAACAGATATTTCTCTGACAGGGGTGTCAGAGTAATTTTACAAAAACTTTAATTTGAGGGTAATTAAGTCAAATCTCATGAAAGATAGGAGTAATTTAACCTAAAAAAAGAAATAAACCTCATCTTTTTACACTCTCTAGTCTCTATCTTCTCAAGTTCTTCTCAACAAACAATTTAAATAAATTTTTTAAAATTTTTTATTTTGGTTGCTTTTACAAGAATATAAGGTGCTTATCATCTTTGGTGATGCGTTAGGAAGGCATAATAACAAGCAAGTTTTAACTTCCAAGACAAATTTTCCGTTCCTCACTCTCTTTCTTTATATATATCATTTTGTTTTGCAATTTAGTAACTCCTCTTCGGCCGACACGTTTGTGATGTGGTGCGAATGCAACGGTTGAATTTTTATAATGCCCATCATTTATCACCCCTACCAAATGGTAGGTTATGGTACTACTTAAACTCTACAATAAATTACACTAAATTATACTATATTATCTTTCTATGTTTCACATTTTCATTGAATGATGTTAAGAGAGCGTGATTTTACCTTCTAATCCTCATCAATTATTCTCATGAAACTTTTTTTATGTATAAAAACACTTTTTAAACTATTTTTTCTGAAACAAATCAGTATTTTCTCTTACAAAAGTTAACAACTTGACCTACTGATAAAATTATAATAACATATATACCATTTATTATGACTATTATGTTCGTATCTCTATAAATATAATGTTTTCTAAAAATTATAAATAGTTAGATAAAATTTTCGAACAATAAGTTTAGAAACATAAAATAAAATAAAAGCCTAATAGAACTTTATTTAAGATTTTTTTAAAATAAAAATATAACTAACATATATACTAGTATGGTTGTTTTCTAAATAAAAATTTTAAAGATAAAAAAAGAGTTTGATAAAATCATTGAAAATACTTTTTTTGTTTGATTTGCTAACTATAGTAGAAAGTACTACTGTAATAAAAAATAAATAATTAGAAACATAAAAAAGTAACAGGCTAATAGAATTTTATCAATTTATTTTTTTATTTTTAAAATTTTTATTTATAAAACACTATACTAATAGGAAAAAATGTCGTTCTCGGTGTACAAAGCTCCCGCTTGAGCGAAGTATGAGAGAGGTAGATGTCAACAAGCCTTAACCCTATTTTTGAAGAGGTTACTCTCAAGTTTCAAACCCACGACACATCGCTTTGGACAATGACAGTTTTATTTTAAAGAACTTAAATAAAGTTCTACTAGTCTTTGATTTTTTTTATTGAATTTATCACTATATCCTTTTTATATTTAAAAGACGAGTTTATAGGTTAAGGGATGGTACATGCAATTGCTAATGTATCCCTTCATTTTGAAAAAAAATTGGTTGCTTCCTTTGTACTGTACACCGAAATAATCACAGCTTTAAGTGTAGTTGTGGGTCCCAGCTCATGTACTACATCTAAAACTGTGATTATCCCGATGCATAGTGCAACAATAGCAACCAAATTTTTCTCTTTCATTTTTTTTTTCTTTTTCTTTCAAAATTTTATACTCCACCAAATACAATATATATTTTTTCCCTCCATTACCTTTCTTTCTTTCCTTCCTTCTATTTTTCCTCCATTTCTCTCCCACCAAATCGGGCCTTAGTTTTGTTGTCCGTTATTTTATTTAGGGAATGAATCAGCTTACAAAGTACTAATGAATTCTAAAATACATTATAAAAGAAGCTGAGACTAGTTATTATACGTACCCATCTAATAATACGCGTTGCATATAAACCAAAAAAATTTACTCCTTCCTCGAGGGTAGTTTCTTGGATCATTCAAATTGGTAAAATAAATAACGAAAAATACCATTTACATCCTTTCAGTTTAGGCAATATCTGTAGTAACCCTTGTGGACGGGTGTGAGTGGGCGGGTGCGAAGATAGACACTGGGCTGAGCTACCACACTGACAGGGTACAGGGTGCTCAATCCCACATCTCTTGGGTGTGGAAAAAGGGATGTGCTTATATGTAGTATGTTCTCTTCAAATGGTATGAGGCCTTTTGGGATAAAATCCAAGAGCAAAATCGTGCGGGCTTAGGCCCAAAGCGGACAATATCATACTATGTGTTGGAGCGGGGTATTACAATATCCTAACTAGTTTTCCTCTAGTTTTAATGATCCCGACTACACCCCCTCAATTTTAGGCTCATGTACCGATTTACCCCCTCCGTTAGTGCGACGTCAGCAAACAAACGGAATTGCTGACGTCAGTGGAAGAAAAGTATATAAATGGACATTTTTGCCCCTCTCATGCATAAAATGACATCTTTGACCTTGTTAAATAATGCACTATTACAAAAATACCCTGTAATGCACTATATAAATGGACTTTTTTGCCCCTCTCATGCATAATAATGTATATTATATTTATTTTGAATTTGTTTATATATTTTTATATTTATATCTACTATTATTATTGCTATATATCTTATAGATATATATATATATATGATATATGTATATATTTATTTTGAATTTGTTTATATATTTTTATATTTATATCTATTATTATTATTATTATATATCTTATAGATATATATATATATATTTATTTATTTTGAATTTGTTTATATATTTTAATATTTATATCTATATATTATTATTTGATTATTATTATTATTATAGATATATGATATATATATATTGAATTTGTTTATATATTTTTATATTTATATCTATATACTATTATTTGTTTTTTTTTATTATTATTATTATTATTATATATATATATGCACACAACATACTATTCATCGTCTTCCATAGCAAACTGAAGCTCAACAGCCACCACCATTTTCCCGTGCTAAGCTTCACCGGCCACCACCATTATCCTATCGACCGAGCTTCACCGGGCTTTGCACGGCCCACTATTCATCTCCTTCTTCCTCATTTTCTCACGCGTCAAACCTATTTCACAACTAGCCATTTTTGACTCCTTTTCCAACTGATTCCAACCACCTTTTGATCCAATTTTTACACCGTTCAACTCCCATTCATCTAATCTATCATTTGAAACAAGAATCACCTTCAGCCATCGTGTAATATCCCAACAAAAAAAAAATTAAATTATCAAATTTGTTACGAAAAAATCTGAAAGTGAAATTCAATTTTTAAACCTAGCCTACCCAAACTACGGGGATATCGTTATTATAAAATTTTAGTCTTTTTTTTATATAGTCAAAAGATTTTATATTCCAAAAAGGAATTCAACTCAACCTCAAACACTGATATACGTCGAACCTCTGTAGTAGTCGGAAAGAGAAATGGTGATTGAAGAATTGAACAGAAAGAGTCGGTGATTGGAATAGCGGTGATTAAAATAGCGATAACAGGCACGTCGATTCATTTTATATATCTATATATAACTAAGACTTGTCGTTTAATTAGAAGTTTAGAATATTTGATCATGCTGACACATTAGGGTTACATTTAATGTATATGTTAATCTTCATTGATCGCATGAGTTTTTCTTCATTATAAATAGTTTAGTAGATTAAATATGAGATCTTAGTGTTTAAATTTTGATAAACTGTAAATAGGGAAAACCTTTTGGAATATGTATGAACCCATAGGAATAAATCATGTCTTTGAAATAATAATATTCTAGATCATGTGAATTTGGTGTTGATTGAAAAATATATGAACTGTTATTGGGTTCTGAATTGTTATTAGGTTCTGTGTAAAAACGTGTGAATTTGGTGTTGCGCAGTTATAAACATTAGGTTAGGCATTGAAATAATCGTTATTGCTTTTAGTGGATTTATTTATTGTTATCAGTGGTGGAGGGTGAGACTCACACTAGGTTATTGCACTGATACATACATATATATATATATATATATATATAATTATTCATGTATATAGTTATAAAAGGAAAGGAACCATTCTAGGAACAGTGCATTAGAATGGCCTTATGTTGAAGTATAATTAGAATATAAAAGTTAAGGCTTCAGACAATCTATTTTATATATGTAAATATTTAAGCTAATATGGGTTGAACGAATGTGTTGTTTAGTGGAATCTAGAAGATTGAACAAAAGTGTTGTCTAGTGAAATATGGAAGATTTAACGAAGTTGTTGTTCAGTGGAAACTCAAATATTGATATAATGGGGTATGCACAATATAAGCCTTTAAATGTAGCAAGATATATATATTTGCATAACTCATATACATTTATATATAACTTAGAATACAGTAACGTGTTTTAGGGTCAGCTTTATTGGTAGATAAATAGGACTATGTTGGTTTGTCTTAAATATGGTTTTAAGTTAACTTGGGTAGCTGGAAAGAGTAAAATGGTAGAACCAGTCTTCTGTGTATTTACTTTAGGACAGTGGCGCAGGGAACCAGTGTTCTCTATATGTACTTTAGGATAGTAGCGGTATAATTATTCGATTACATTTAGATTACATTTAGGATAGTGGTTATATATGTACTAAAATCTATCAAAATGTGAAAATTAGGTTGATGAGGGTTAATGGTTTAGCTTCTGTACTTTTTGTTGTTGTTACTAAAGGCTAAGAGTGACACTCAAAGTGGGGCATACATTTGCGAGCGAAATAAGTTGCCAACAAAACTGGTCATTATAAGGAATTTGTTTACCACCCTGATATTTCTGTTAATGTATAGATATATCCAGATATTTCTTGTATAATATTCTGGACATTTTATTGTATAAAAGAGAGACTTATTTTTGGTTTCTTGTATGCAAGCCAAAAGTTTTAACAAAATTTTAATTAATGAAAATTAAATGAAAATAGTGAAAATATTTCTAAAATTAAGAAAAATTTCATAATAATGTATTTCAGTTTAATTAACTCAAATTTGCTAAAATATGTGAATTTACATTAGGGTAAGTAATGGATAATGGTGAGTAGTCGAGGAGTAGTTTGGGACTATTCCTATAATGACTTTGTTAGGTATGGTCAGGGACCTGCCTATTGGGAGTGCACTACCCTTTTGTTATGGCCATTGGGCTCAGCATGCCCTTATTATGTGGAC
Source organism: Cornus controversa (assembly GCA_026545225.1). NCBI lineage: Eukaryota > Viridiplantae > Streptophyta > Magnoliopsida > Cornales > Cornaceae > Cornus > Cornus controversa. The sequence goes on along the minus strand of CM048845.1, from coordinate 33,264,853 downwards.
GTGGTCCGGGACCATCTGGGTGAGTAGACGTATAACCCAGCCACATGTGTGTTTTCAGTAGTCCGGGACTATGCTATGCACACCGTCGATTGGAGGGGAGCCTGAGGCTTATGTGAGATAAGTGGAATTTAATATAAGTTAATCAAGATGATTAACAAGTTTATGATGTGAAATTCTGGAAATTGTGTTCTGTTTTATGTTTTGGTAATTATGATATATAAAACTTTTGTGACCTAAGATGAATACATGTAATTAATGCATTTTAACGAGTTACTTTTATATATGAAAATATAAGGTGAGTCGATTTGCTGAATAAGGAATGTGTTTAGCAATCTCTTGTTGAGCTTGTGAGCTCACTCCTTAACAATTTTCAGGTACACGTTGATTGGAACGTGGTGGAGTCATGTGACCTAGAAGGAGATGATTTTGTTGTTTCTTACTTCTTTATAGTTTAATAAAGTTTATATGAACTTATGTAATAATGTTGAGTGTAGTTATTTATGTTTTTCAATAAAATGTTTTTTTTTTGGGAGAGTTATAATATGTTGTGTGAGGCGGGTGTTGTTGCAAATCACACACTTTATTTGAGTATAGAACCAGTGTTTCTATTATTGAAATTTAGGGGCGTGACAGTTTGGTATCAGAGCCTAGGTTTAAGTTTACCCGGCTAAAGGATATATTATGTGTTTTCTTACCATACTCCAATTTTAATTATGACTTATCGTGGGATTAATGATAATGTTATTCATTACTGAAAATAGGATGTCTGGAGCTGGTAGAGGCAGGGGACGCGGTGGCACCGGTCATAGTGGTGTCGACTGTGGTGGAGCAGAGCGTGGAGTTGCTCAGATGGAGGACGCATTGCAGATGCCAAATCCCGAAGCGAGGCATGGTCCCACATATACTCTTGTCAATGTGATAAAGAGTTTAGGTGTTGTGGAATTTACAAGTGTTGTCGATCCACTAGATGTTGAAAGATGGATTGAGAATATGGAGAAATGTTTTAAGATTATGGAGTGCACTAAAGTGCAAAAGAGGAAGATTACAGCTTTTCTCTTATCTGGTGAGGCGTACCAGTGGTGGCGGTCTGTGATCCGAGATATTGACATCACAGAGATGAACTAGGACGAGTTCAAGAATTGGTTCAACAACAAATATTTTCCACGTGAATTGAAGGAGAGAAAGGTTGTTGAGTTCATGCAGTTGGATCAGGGCACTATAACTGTTATCCAGTATGAGGCCAAGTTCACCAAACTCTCACAATTTACTCCCTATATGATAGAAAATGAGAAAGATAAAATTTCAAAGTTTATGTGGGGTTTAACTTCTAACATCAAGAGGATGGTTATCGGTCAGGGATTGACAAGATACTCAGATGTTGTAGAATGTGCCATGAGGCATGAGGAGCATAACATAGAGTATCAGAGACAGAGGGAGCAGAAGACAAAACAAAAAGGCAAGTGGAAGATTATTTCAAATTCTCAGCCGAATCAGAGGGGGCAGTAGCAGCAACCTCATAGAGAGAGGCAAAGTCAGACATGGTAGAAAAATAGGCAAGATTGGCGAGCAGGGAAATGACAGAGAGTTAGTGGAGGTGAACAGTTCATGGCTTTAGTGCCAGCTACACCTTAAAATACACAGTCATGTCAGTTTCTTGGGCATTGCTACAATTGCCAAGAGAAGGGACACATGGCTCATTATTGTACAAAACCATGCAGAGAGGGCCAGCAAAGGGTTCAGGCACCACAACAATATGGAGGCATGAGAGTTTATACTATTGTTCCAAAGGCTAGGCAAGATGCTACGCCACCGGCTGTGGAAGGTACACTTACTATTTATGGCAATATAGCTAGAGTATTGTTTGATTCAAGTTCTTTATATTCTTTCATTGCCTTGTCATTTGTGAACACACTTGAATTAGAACCTGAACTTATGAGTGATGTCTTACCTATTACGACTCCACTTAGAAGCACGACGACACTTGATAGGGTGTGTCGAGCATGCTCTATTAGGATTGGGGAGTTGGAACTTCTTGTTGGTTTGATTGTACTACAGATGAGAGAGTTTGATGCTATATTGGATATGGATTGGTTGGTGAAATATCATGCCCAGTTGAACTGCCATGAGAAGATAATTATCGTCTCACTTCTGGGACAGTTACCTTATCAGTTTAGATGTGAAGAGTTTGAGGGTATTATGACCATGGGGTTTCTTGGCCACGTTAAGGTGAGTGCGCAACATATGACTATGGAACGAATTTCTATTGTTTCAGAGTATGTTGATGTGTTCCAAGATATTCTGAGTTTGTCTCCTAGGAGGGTAGTAGATTTTTGTGTTGATCTTATTCCTGGCACATCACCTATCTCTGGGGCACCCTATAGGGGGCACTAGTTGAGCTAAGGGAATTGAATAATCAAATCCAAGATTTACAAGATTATGGGTTTATTCGGCCTAGTACATCACCTTGGGGAGTATTTGTTCTGTTTGTCAAGAAAAAAGATGGGTCACTCTGCCTGTGCGTCGATTATCATGTACTAAATAAGGTGACGATCAAGAATAAGTATCCTTTGCCACGTATTGATGATTTGTTTGACCAACTCAGAGGGGCATAGTTATTCTCTAAGATTGACTTGAGAATTAGTTATCATCGGTTGAGGATTAAGGAGGAGGATATTTCTAAAATTGCCTTCAGGACTCGTTATGGTCTCTACGAGTTCTTAGTCATGCCTTTTGGGTTGACTAACGCTCCAGCAGCTTTTATGGATCTGATGAATTGGGTGTTTAGACCCTATTTAGATCAGTTTGTCATGGTATTTGTAGATGACATTTTGATATATTCCAGGAGTAAGGAGGAGCATAAGCGGCATTTGAGCATTACACTTCAAACTTAGCATGAGCATTACAGTGGATTTTGCCAAGGTGGAGGTTGTGTTGAGTTGGAAACAGCTTCCACTACTATCACAGAGATTCGTAGCTTCTTAGGTCTGGTAGGATACTATTGGCGTTTCATTAAGGGTTTTTCCAAGATTGCTGCACCTTTGACTCTTTTGATTCGGAAAGATGTGAAGTTTGTTTTGGATCACCGTTGTGAACAGGCATTTGAGGAGTTAAAGACTAGATTGACTTCAGCACCAGTTCTTACCATTCCTGTCAGTGGTAAGGAATTTGTTATCTACACAGATGCATCCCATTAGGGTCTTGGGTGTGTTTTGATGCAAGTTAAGGTGGTGGCATATGCCTCTAGACAGCCTAAGCCACATAAATAGAATTACCCTACACATGACTTAGAATTGGCGGCACTGGTTTTGGCACTAAAGGTGTGGAGGCATTACTTGTATGGTGAGAAATTTGAGTTATTCTCCGATCACAAGAGCCTCAAGTATCTTTACTCTCAAAAGGAGCTGAATATGAGACAACGAAGGTGGATGGAGAAGATGAAGGATTTTGATATGACCCTTCAATATCACCCTAGGAAGGCGAATGTGGTAGCTGATGCATTGAGCCAGAAATCGAGAGGACTGGTTGCCTTTATGATGATACAGGAGTGGATGATGTTGGAGGCATTAGTAGAGTTCTCCATTACGCCGACTTCTCATAGTGCAAGTACTCTTCTTTGTAGTTTGACAATACAACCAACCTTGATCAGTCGAATTATATAGGCATAGACTCCATATGAGAGGGTGCAAGCTAGAGCAGTTGAGGCTACTGAGGATGAAGGTAATGCAGATTGGATTTGTGGGGCTAATGGAGGTGTGATATTTTAAGGTATACTATGTGTCCCAGACTTAGCAAACCTCAAGAGAGAAATTTTAGATGAGGCACACCACTCTAGGTACATGGTGTATCCCAATGGAACTAAGATGTACCATGACCTTAAGAGGCAATTTTGGTGGGAAGGCATGAAATGTGATGTGGCAAATTTTGTCTCTAGATGTCTCACTTGTCAGCGAGTGAAGATTGAACATCAGAGACTAGCTGGACCATTATAGCCATTGCGTGTGCCTGAGTGGAATGGGAGCATGTGACAACAAATTTCATAGTGGGGTTACCGAGGTCAAAACAGAACCACGATGTAGTATGGGTAATAGTGAACCGATTGACTAAATCAGCTCATTTTTTGCCTATTCGAGCTACTAACAAGGTGGAGAAGTTGTGTGATCTTTACATTAAGGAGATAGTCAAGCTCCATGGAGTGCCGGTGTCTATTGTTTCAGATCGTGATCCTCGTTTTACATCTCAATTTTGGAGTACTTTTCAGAACGCTTTTGGTACTTCTTTGAGTTTGAGTACCGCCTTTCATCCTCAGATCGATGGTCAGTCAGAGAAGGTCATTCAAGTATTAAAAGATATGATGCATGCTTGTGTGTTAGATTTTTGGGGTAGTTGGAAAGATCACTTACTGCTGATTGAGTTTGCCTATAATAATAGTTATCAGGCTAGCATTGGCATGGCACCTTATGAAGCACTATATGGGAGACATTGTCGTTCACCGATATGTTGGGCTAAGGTTGGTGATAGCAGCCTATTAGGACCCAAGTTGGTGTGAGAGACCACAGAAAAAGTAGCTATCATTCAAGATCGACTTCATACAGCTCAGAGTCAACAAAAAAGTTACACAGATCGACGACGTTGAGTTTTGGAGTTTACTGTGGGAGATTTGGTGTTTCTGAAAGTCTCGCCTATGAAGGGAGTTATGAGGTTCGGTGGAAAGAAAGGGAAGCTAGCTCCTCGATATGTTGGACCTTTTGAGATCACACACAGAATTGAGAAAGTGGCTTATAAATTGGCTCTACCTCCCAGTTTATCATCTGTTCATGATATTTTTCATGTCTCTATGTTGAGGAGATGTTTAAGAGATGTGACTCAGACTATTGATTGTAACGAAGTAGAGTTGCGTTCTGATGTTACATATGTTGAGACACTTGTTCGTATTGTGGACTGTATAATGAAACGGTTAAGGTGGACAGAGATTCCTCTAGTGAAGGTGTAGTGGAATCATCAGAACGAAAGAGAAGCTATATGGGAGTTGCAGTCAGAGATGTTGAAAAAGTACCCGCAACTTTTTGAGTAAGGTACGTAAATTTCGAGGATAAAATTTCATTTTAGGAGGGTAGGATGTAATATCCCAACAAAAAATAAATTTGAATTATCATATTTGTTGCGAGAAAATTTGAAAGTCAAATTCAATTTTTAAACCTATCCTACCCCAACTACGGGCATATCGTTATTATAAAATTTTAGTCTTTTTTTTATATAGTTGGGAGATTTTATATTCCAAAAAAGGAATTCAACTCAACCTCAAACACTGATATACGTCGAACCTTTGCAGTAGCCAGAAGGAGAAACGGTGATCGAAGAATTGCATAGAGAGAGTCGGTGATTGGAATAGCGATAACAGGCAAGTCAATTCGTTTTATATATCTATATATAATTGTGACTTGTCGTTTAATTAGAAGTTTAGAATATTTGATCATGCTAACACATTAGGGTTACATTTAATGTATATGCTAGTCTTCATTGATCGCATGAGTTTTTCTTCATTATAAATTGTTTAGTAGATTAAATATGAGATCTTAGTGTTTAAATTTTGATAAATTGTGAATAGGGAAAACCTTCTGGAATATGTATGCACCCATAGGAATATATCACATCTTTGAAATAATAATATTCTGGATCGTGTGAATTTGGTGTTAATTGCAAAATACATGAATTGTTATTGGGTTCTGTGTAAAAACGTGTGAATTTGGTGTTGGGCAGTTATAAACATTGAAGGTTAGGTATCGAAACAATTGATATTGTCTTTAGTGGATTTATTTATTGTTATCAGTGGTGGAGGTTGAGACTCACACTAGGTTATTGCACTGATATATATATACGCATAATTGTTCACATATACAGTTATATTATTATCTGTGGTGGAGAATGAGACTCACACTAGTTTATTGCAATGATATATATATATATATATATATATATATGTAATTATTCATGTATATAGTTATAAAAGGAAAAGAACCCTTCTAGGAACAGTGCATTAGAATGGCCTTATGTTGAAGTATAATTAGAATATAAAAGTTAAGGTTTCAGACAATCTGTTTTATATATGTAAATATTTAAGGGTTCTGTGTAAAAACGTGTGAATTTGGTGTTGGGCAGTTATAAACATTGAAGGTTAGGTATCGAAACAATTGATATTGTCTTTAGTGGATTTATTTATTGTTATCAGTGGTGGAGGTTGAGACTCACACTAGGTTATTGCACTGATATATATATACGCATAATTGTTCACGTATACAGTTATATTATTATCTGTGGTGGAGAATGAGACTCACACTAGTTTATTGCAATGATATATATATATATATATATATATATATGTAATTATTCATGTATATAGTTATAAAAGGAAAAGAACCCTTCTAGGAACAGTGCATTAGAATGGCCTTATGTTGAAGTATAATTAGAATATAAAAGTTAAGGTTTCAGACAATCTGTTTTATATATGTAAATATTTAAGTTAATATGGGTTGAACGAATGTGTTGTTTAGTGGAATCTGGAAGATTGAACAAAAGTGTTGTCTAGTGAAATCTGGAAGATTTAACGAAGTTGTTGTTTAGTGGAATCTCAAATATTGATATAATGGGGTATGCACAATATAAGTCTTTAAATGTAGCAAGATATATATATTTGCATAACTCATATACATTTATATATAACTTAGAATACAGTAACGTGTTTTAGGGTCAGCTTTATTGGTAGATAAATAGGACTATGTTGGTTTGCTTTAAATATGGTTTTAAGTTAACTTCGAGTAGCTGATAATAGTAAACTGGTAGATAAATAGGACTATGTTGGTTTGCTTTAAATATGGTTTTAAGTTAACTTCGGGTGGCTGGTAATAGTAAACTGGTAGATAAATAGGACTATGTTGGTTTGCCTTAAATATGATTTTAAGTTAACTTCGGGTAGCTGAGAAGAGTAAAATGGTGGAACCAGTATTCTGTATATTTACTTTCGGACAATAGCGTAGTGGAACTAGTGTTCTGTATATGTACTTTAGGACAGTAGCGGTATAATTATTTGATTACATTTAGGACAGTGACTGTATATGTACTGAAATCTATTGAAATGTGAAAATTAGGTTGGTGAGGGTTAATGGTTTAGCTCCTGTAATTTTTGTTGTTGTTGCTAAAGGATAAGAGTGAAACTCAAAGTGGGTCACACATTTGCGAGCGAAATGAGTTGCCAACAAAACTAGTCATTATAAGGAATCTGTTTACCACCCTAATATTTTTGTTAATGTATAGATATATCCAGATATTTCTTGTATAAAATTCTGGACATTTTATTATATAGAAGAGAGACTTATTTTTGGTTTCTTGTATGCAAGTCAAAAGTTTTAACTAAATTTTAATTAATGAAAATTAGAGGAAAATAGTGAAAATATTTCTAAAATTAAGGAAAATTCCATAATAATGTATTTCAGTTTAATTAACTCAAATTTGCTAAAATATGTGAATTTACATTAGGGTAAATAATGGATAATGGTGAGTAGTCGAGGAGTAGTATGATGACTTTGTTAGGTATGGTCAGGGACCTGCCTATTGAGGGTGCATTACCCTTTTGTTATGGCCATTGGGCTCAGCATGCCCTTATTATGTGGACATGATCCGGGACCATCTGGGTGAGTAGATGTATAACCCAGCCATATGTGTGTTTTCGGTAGTCCGAGAATATGCGATGCACACCATCAATTGGAGGGGAGCCTGAGGCTCATGTGAGATAAATGGAATTTAATATAAGTTAATCAAGATGGTTAACAAATTTATGGTGCGAAATTCTAAAAATTGTGTTCTATTTTATGTTTTGGTAATTATGATATATGAGAATTTTGTGACCTGAGATGAATACATGTAATTAATGCATTTTAACGAGTTACTTTTATATATGAAAATATAAGGTGAGTCGATTTGCTGAGCAGGGAATGTGTTTAGCAATTCCTTGGTGAGCTTGTGAGCTTACTCCTAAACAATTTTCATATACATGTTGATTGGAACGTGATGGAGTCATGTGAGCTAGAAGGAGATGATTTTGTTGTTTCTTACTTCTTTGTAGTTCAATAAAGTTGATATGAACTTATGTAATAATGTTGAGGATTTTTATTGGTTGTATTAGATGATGCAACATTTATTCTGTAGTTATTTATGTTTTTTAATAAAATATTTTTTTTTGGAAAGTTATATTATGTTGTGTCAGGTGGGTGTTGTTGCAAATCACGCACTTTATTTGAGTATAGAACTAGTATTTCTATTATTTAAATTTAGGGGCGTGACACATAGCCTAGGTCAAAAATCCCTAATTTCAAACTTTTAGGTAAAAATCATTTAATTCAAAATTCCTTTAATTCAGCCACTAAATACACCAAATCAACACGATTAATCATATTCAATGGCCAAAGAAACACCAAAAACCTCAATTGGTACAATCCAAACCATAATTCACATCATCAACTACCTTTTATTTCTCACTGTCATATATAATGAGTATATATACACATATGTAATTATATGCGAACCAGTACTATTGCGTGAGAAATTTAACATGAATCTAAACCCATAACTATGGGGCTTTGGTGGTGAAGGTTCGGTTGCACTTCAATGGGTCTTCATTCTTGTGATGACTTTGCTAAAGGATGAAGATGAAGGAGACAAAAATTGGTGGTGCAATGTGGATCAAGCTCGGTAGTGAAGAGAGATAAGGGAAGGGAAGAAGAGAGAGAGAGGGGGGCAATTTAGTCTTTTAACATCACTAATTTTTATTAATTAAATTAAATATATTAATCAAGGGTAAATTTGTAAAATCACCAAAAACCATTAATTAGAGTGACGGCCATTAGTTACAGGAGGTATAGTCAAGATTATTAAAACTAGAGGGGGTCTAGTCAGGATATTGCCTAAACTGAGGGGGTATAAGTGGTATTTACCCAATAAATAATTATATGAACCACATTATATATATATATATATATATATATATATATATTGAGATTGATTTATTAGATTAATCTAAATGAGCATTAATTGTGATCCCTGCAATCTCTCAATTTTAATTCAAATATAAAGATTGTGTTTGGACAACAAATGCTTCTAAATGTTACTATTGACCAATGTAAAATGAAAATGCATTCGCTATATAGAAAATGTGCAACAAACACCTCTGCTATTTGATATATGCATATAAATTCTTATAATTTCAAATTTTGAAGTAAATTAGCTCCCTATTGCATATAATGATGTCATAATTTTTTGAAAATTTCAAAAGTCCCATTTTGTCATTTCACGTTTTGACTTTTCTTATAAAAATAAAATTATAAAGAAAGTGTATTTTAGTAATTTCACTGTTTAATTTTTCTAAATTGAAGATTTGTCTTTATTTGCACAAATTGAAAAAATATAGAGAGTTTTACAAAGAAGGGTTTTGCACATTTTCTATATAGCGAATTTTTTTAGGGTAAAATTCACAGACCTCCCTTGAGGTTTGGCCTAATTACACCCGGTATCAAACTATTGAATTTTGTTACAATGACCTCCCCTGAGGTTTGCTCCATTAGACTCCGTCCAAAATTCTGTTAGTTTTGTCAAAAAAATTAGGATAATTTACACTAACCCTTCCTGAGGTTTGGGGTAAATTACACAGACCTCCCCTGAGGTTTGGCCTAATTAATATTTAATATAATATTTTAATTTTTATAATATAAATATATAAATATTTATTATATATAATATTATATATAACATTAAGATGTAATTATTAACATTATATAATATTATATAATGTTAATATAAAAAAATATAGAGGTAAAGACATTTTTGAATCAGATTTTTCTTGACAATTTAGATTTTCAAAATATCCATTTTGTCCTTGAAGCATATGTAAAGACATTGTTATCCTCTTGGAAATTCTTCTTAAATTTCCTAAATACCCTCATTCTAACAAAATGCAATGAACAAAAATATCCTCATTAACAATTTAAAAAGTCTCTCTCTTCATCTTCATCTTGTTGGCCTTTACAGATTTCGATCATGAAGGATTTGAGTTGGTAAGAGAATATTAGAGAGAGGAGAAGAGAGTTTTAGAGAGGGATTGACATGAAAAAAAAAAAGCAAGGAATAAAAGATAGGGCATAATGGTCTTTCTATTTTATATGATTTGTTTTTTAAAAAAATCATTAAAAAGCATTAAAATAATAGAAAAATATATATATATTCTTTTTAAAAAAAGAGTCCAACCTTGGGAACATATATTATTTAAACCTAAGATGGGTGAAATGTCTATTCTACCCTTAATATTATATTGATATAAAAATTAAAATATTTATATATATATATAATATTATATAATTAAAATATACTTTTGCCCATCTTAATTATACAATGTTAATATAATATTATATATATATTATATTAACATTATATAATATTATATAATGTTAATAATTACATCTTAATATTATATATAATATTATTAAAACATTATATATAATAAATATTTAATATTTATATTATAAAAATTAAAATATTATATTAAATATTAATTAGGCCAAACCTCAGGGGAGGTCAGTGTAATTTACACCAAACCTCAGGGGAGGTCAATGTAAATTACCCTATCTTTTTTGACAAAACTAACAGAATTTTGGACGGAGGGGGGTCTTTATCTAACGGAGCAAACCTCTGGGGAGGTCAATGTATTTTCCCATTTTTTTATTGGATCATTCAAATTGTGAGTATTATTAACCATGTATTGGGATGCTTAATTTCTTAGATTTTAAATGACCCTTAATTGTGATCTCTAAAATCTCGCAATTTAAATAAAATATTATACTACTATATAAGATTGTGTTTAGTCAACAAATGCCATGCCCAAAGAAAAATAAAATAAAATAACGCACTTAAATAAGTAATTGATTGTTAGTCTTTCAAGTATCATGATATGATTAATCTAATCATTTCTGAGCCTCAATTATCATGAAAAGAATTCAAAGTCTTTTAAAAATTTACTACAATTTATCTCAGCCCACCCCAATATAAATATGGTTGGTTAGTAATAAAAATAAAATAAACCTCTTGTCTTTTTACTCTCTCTCACTCTCTCTATTCTCTATCATCTCAAGTTCTTTTTACTCTCACTCTCTCTATTCTCTAGACATGCGGGTCATTTGCAACAAAATATGATAATTCAGAGGTTGTGTACAAAATATAGTTTAAGAGGGTTATTTGAAAATTTGGACATCGTTTAGAGGATTTTTTGCATTTTACTTGGAAAAGAATGAAAATTATTGTAATGAATTTATCACTATACCCTTTTATAGGTTAATGGATGGTACATGCAATTGCTATTGTATTCCTTCATTTTCTTTCAAAATTTTATACTGCACCAAATACAATATATTATTCTCTTTCTATTTTCTTTTTCCCTTCATTTCTCTTCAACCAAACAGGTCCTTAGTTTTGTTGTCAGTAGGGAATGAATCTGTTACAATGTAGTAACGTGAAGGTCAGCTTAATATTTAAATTAACGAGGAAGACATGTATATATACTAAAATCCATTATAAAAGAAGCTGAGACTAGTTATTTATTATAGGTACCCATCTAATAATATATATTTATTTTACCAATTTGAATGATCCAAGAAACTACCCTCAAGGAAGGAGTAAATTTTTTTGGTTTATATGCAGCGAGTATTATTAGATGGGTATATATATATATATATATATATATATATATATATATATATATATTGGGATTGCTTTCTTAGATTAATCTAAATGAGCATTAATTGTGATCCCTACAATCTCTCAATCTTAGATTAATCCAAATTTTTCTCTTTCATTTTTTTTTCTTTTTCTTTCAAAATTTTATACTCCACCAAATACAATATATTTTTTTCCCTCCATTACCTTTCTTTCTTTCTTTCCTTCTATTTTTCCTTCATTTCTCTCCCACCAAACCGGGCCTTAGTTTTGTTGTTCATTATTTAGGGAATGAATCAGCTTACAAAGTACTAATGAATCCTAAAATACATTATAAAAGAAGCTGAGACTAGTTATTATACGTACCCATTTAATAATACGCGTTGCATATAAACCAAAAAAATTTACTCCTTCCTCGAGGGTAGTTTCTTGGATCATTCAAATTGGTAAAATAAATAAGGGTAAATACCACTTCCATCCTCTCAGTTTAGGCAATATCTCCTGTAGTTTTAATAATCCCGACTATACCCCCCTCAATTTTAAGCTCATGTATCGATTTATCCCCTCCGTTAGTGCAACGTCAGCAGACAAACAAAATTGCTAACGTCGGCGGAAGAAAAGTATATAAATGGACATTTTTGCCCCTCTCATGCATAATAGTGTATACTATATTTATTTTGAATTTTTTTATATATTTTTATATTTATATCTATTATTATTATTATAGATATATATATATGATATATGTATATATTTATTTTGAATTTGTTTATATATTTTTATATTTATATCTATATATTATTATTATTATTAGTATTATTATTATTACTATAATTTGTTTATTATTATTATTATTATTATTATTATATCTTATAGATATATGATATATATATATATATTGAATTTGTTTATATATTTTTATATTTATATCTATATACTATTATTTGTTTATTATTATTATTATATATGATATATGTATATATTTATTTTGAATTTGTTTATATATTTTTATATTTATATCTATATACTATTATTTGTTTATTATATATATATATATATGCCCACAGCGTACTGTTCATCGTCTTCCAAAACAAACTGAAGCTCAACAGCCACCACCATTAATATCCCGTGCTAAGCTTCATTGACCACCACCATTATCCTGTCAACCAAGCTACACCAGGCTTTGCGCGCGCCCATTGTTCATCTCATTCTTCCTCATTTTCTCATGCATCCAACCTATTTCGCAAACAGCCATTTTTGACTCTTTTCCAACCAATTTCGACCACCTTTTGATCCAATTTTTACACCGTTCAACTCCCCTTCATCTAATCTATCATTTGAAAAAAGAATCACCTTAGGTTAAGAACATTTAATTCAAAATTCCTTTAATTCAGCCACTAAACACACCAAATCAACACGATTAATCGTATTCAATGGCCAAAGCAACACCGAAAACCTCAATTGGTACAATCCAAACCATAATCCACATCATCAACTACCTTCCATTTCTCACTATCATATATAATGAGTATATATACACATATGTAATTATATGCGAACCAGTACTGTTGCGTGAGAAATTTAACATGAATCTGAACCCATAACTATGGGGCTTTGGTGGTGAAGGTTCGGTTGCGCTTCAATGGGTCTTCATTTTTGTGATGGCTTTGCTAAAGGATGAAGATGAAGGAGACCAAAATTGGTGGTGCACTGTGGATCATGCTCGGTAGTGAAGAGAAGAAGAGAGAGAGAGAGAGAGAGGGGCAATTCAGTCTTTTGACATCACTAATTTTTATTAATTAAATTAAATATATTAATCAGGGATAAATTTATAAAATCACCAAAAACCATTAGTCAGACTGACGGCCGTTAGTTACAGGGAGTGTAGTTAAGATTATTGAAACTAGAAGGGGTTTAGTCGGGATATTACCTAAACTGAAGGGGTATAAGTGGTATTTACCCAATAAATAATTATATGAACCACATTATATATATATATATATATATTGGGATTGATTTCTTAGATTAATCTAAATGAGCATTAATTGTGATCCCTACACTCTCTCAATTTTAATTCAAATATAAAGATTGTGTTTGGTCAACAAATGCTTGTGAATGTTACTATTGACCAATGTAAAATGAAAACGCCTTCGCTATATAAAAAATGTGCAACAAACGCCTCTGCTATTTGGTATATGCATATAAATTCTTATAATTTCAAATTTTGAAGTAAATTAGCTCCCTATTGCATATAATGATATCATAATTTTTTGAAAAATTCAAAAGTCCCATTTTTTGTCATTTCACATTTTGACTTTTCTTATAAAAATAAAATTATAAAGTAACTGTACTTTAGTCATTTCATTGTTTAATTTCTTCTAAATTGAAGATTTGTCTTTATTTGCACAAATTGAAAAAATATAGAGAGTTTTACGAAGAAGGGTTTTGCACATTTTCTATATAGGGAATTTTTTTCTTGGAACATTCAAATTGTTAGTATTATTAACCATGTATTGGGATTGCTTAATTTCTTAGATTTTAAATGACCCTTAATTGTGATCTCTAAAATCTCTCAATTTAAATAAAATATTACAGTACGATATAAGATTGTGTTTAGTCAACAAATGCCATGCCCAAAGAAAAATAAAATAAAATAAAATAAGGCACTTAAATAAGTAATTGATCATTAGTCTTTCAAGTATCATGATATGATTAATCTAATCATTTCTGAGCCTCAATTATATATCATCAAATGAATTCAAAGTCTTTTAAAAATTTACTACAATCTCTCTCAGCCGACCCCAATATCAATGCGGTTGGTTAGTAATAAAAATAAAATAAACCTCTTGTCTTTTTACTCTCTCTCTCTCTCTCTATTCTCTATCATCTCAAGTTCTTCTCAACAAACAATTTAAGTAACTTTATTTTTTATTTTTGGTTGCTTTTACAAGAATATAAGGTGCTTATCATCTTTGGTGATGCGGTGGGAAGGCATAATAATAAGCAAGTTTTAACTTCCAAGACAAATATATATATATATATATATATATATATATATAAGAATTGATTTTTTAATCACAAGCAAGTTTTAACTTCCAAGACAAATTTTTAGTTCCTCTCTCTCTTTCTTTCTCTCTCTGTGTGTGTATATATATATATACACACACATCACAAACGTGTATATATATATACACACATCACAGACACGTTTGTGCACGTTTGTGATGTGTGTGTATATATATATATACATGTATATATACACACACAGTATCATTTTGTTTTGCAGTATAGTAACACCTTTCGGCAGACACGTTTGTGATGTGGTGCGAAAGCAACGGTTGAATTTTTATAATGCCCATCATTTATCACCCCTGCCAATAGTGGTAAACTCTATAACAAATTACATTTCATACCTTTTCTTGTGATACAAACATTATATCATCTTTCTATGTCTCACATTTTCTTTGAATGATGTTAAGAGAGCGTGATTTTACCTTTTTATCCTCAATGATTATTTTATTATTTTGGACAAAATAATAATAATAAAAAAAATCCTTGATTTACCAATTTAGCAAAAAAAAAACACCCAAATTTACTCGAATTGTTGCAATTACCCCCTTAACTAATTTGCCATTAAAAATTGAACGAAACTATAGTCATGTGTGGTATACGTGACATTTTATTATTTTTATAACCATCCTATCCTTTTTTGCGATTTGGGAAATAACTTCCTTAAACTAATAAAATTTCACAAATAACTTTCATTAAATATAACAATTTGACAAACACCACCTTGCTATTATATTTATGTTAATTTCAAGAATTAAAGATAAATTTATACAAATTTGATGAAGAATATATTCTCAAAATATTATAAATTTTTTTCATAAGAAAAATGGGTTAAGTGTAATTCAATAAGAAAGGGTATTATAGTCATTTAATAAAAATAACTAGACATGCGGGACCATTTGCAACAAAATGTGATAGTTCAAGAGTTGTGTACAAAATATAGTTTAGGAGAGTTATTTGTAAATTTGAACATAATTTATGAGAATTTTTTGCACTTTACCTGAAAAAGAATAAAAATTATTTTAATGAATTTACCACTGTACCCTTTTATAGGTTAATGGACGGTACATGCAATTGCTAATGTATTCCTTCATTTTCTTTCAAAATTTTATACTGCACCAAATACAATATATTATTCTCTTTCTATTTTCTTTTTCCCTTCATTTCTCTCCAACCAAACAGGTCCTTAGTTTTGTTGTCCGTAAGGAATGAATCTGTTACCATGTAGTAACGTGAAGGTCAGCTTAATATTTAAATTAACGAGGAAGACATGTATTTATACTAAAATCCATTATTAAAGAAGCTGAGACTAGTTATTTATTATAGGTACCCATCTAATAATACGCGCTGCATATAAACCAAAAAAATTACTCCTTCCTCGAGGGTAGTTTCTTGGATCATTCAAATTGGTAAAATAAATAATTATATGAACCATATATATAGGGATTACTTTCTTAGATTAATCTAAATGAGCATTAATTGTGATCCCCTCTCTCAATTTCAATTCAAACACTACAAAGATTCATGTATTATGATTAATCTAATCAGGAACTGGCTTAAAAGTCCTTTAGAAAATTACTGCAATCTCACCAGACCCCAGTATGGTTAGTAATCGATAAATATATATATGTGTATATATATATGGTTAGTAATAAATAAATAAATAAATAAAAAACATCTTGTCTTTTAGTCTCTCTGTCATCCGGCCGGCCCTAGGCACATGCCACCTAGGCGGCTGCTTTGGGCCCCCAAATTTACAGGGCCCTAAATTTTTTTATATAAATGTAAATAAATAAATATATATATATATATATATGAGGACAAAAAAATAATTTATATATATATAAATATATGTATGCAATATGAATTAGAGATACATTTGCCTTCTGAAAAAAAAAGAATGAGAGATATAAGTAGAATAAATAGTGATGGGATGAGAGAGAAAGAGAGAGAGAGAGCTATATTATTATTATTATTATATAGTCATGAGTGGAAGAAAAAATAAAGAATGATGGGAGGAGAGAGATAGCTATATTAAAGAACTAAATGTTGGCAAGAAAAAAAGAATAAAAAGGAAAAAAGAAGCAAGAGATGAATAATAAAAAAATTCAAATACCCCTCAGTTGACTATTGTAGACAGAAAGAAATGAGAACGAGGACAAAGACATATGCTATTCTTCTTCTTATGCAGATTCATACATGCTATCGATATATATTTTTTTATGTCTTAATTAATTTAAGTGAAATCTATTGTGTTTTTTTAATCTAATTTTTTTAATTAATTTAAGTGATTTGTGTTGTTTTTTTTTTAATTATCTATTTTATTTAAGATAAATGAACCTTATTTATATTCGATAAATTTTTTTTTATATTTTTTGTAGCCCCAAATTCGAATCAAAGAGAGATTAATAACTTGGAGTTTGACGATTGCTTGTAGTATCTACTTATAAGGTTAGTTATTTTTCTTATATCTACTCAAAAATTTGAATTTAGGCATGAAAATAGAAGAAAAAAAATTGATTCAATCTAAAAAAGAAGCATTCTTAAAAAATTTTAAAAATAATATACAAACAAAATGTGTCGATTATGACATTTTAATAAAATATGTACACTGTTATAATTTTTTTGCGTTTGTGAAATTATATGTAAAAAATGTTCTTATTTAAAAACTTGCTTTCGCCTTTTCATTTTCGGATTATCAGGCCGGCCTGCTGTCATCTCAAGTTCTTTTCAACAATATCTTTAAAAGAAAGCAGCTTATCAAGAAACAATTTAAAGAACCTTTTTTCAAATATAAGGTGCTTATCATCTTTGGTGATCAGGTAGGAAGGCATTACCAAGTTTCACCTTCCAAGTCAAATTTTCAGTTCCTCCTTCTCTTTCTCTCTCTCTTCCTATATATATATATAGAAAACGTCATTTGTTTCTAGAATGCAATTTATAGTGTTCTGACTCATAGGTTAGCTCATCATATCATATGATATAAGAGGTATATAGCTTATGGTCCTCACTACGTTTCTACCCTCTTATGAATGCGTTTGCGCGTGCATGACCTATTTCTACACGCAAGCAACAATCCTCTCAATATCACATAGTCTAGTCAAAATTTTCAACAAGTCGATGTCAACGCAAGAACTCCGGCCCTAATAGATAATATATATATATATATATATATATATAATATGTATAATTTAATTTTTATAAAACTAAGTTTCTCACTCCGATCTTAATAGATTCTCTTAATTCTAAATTTTCAAAAAAATTATATTTACTATATGTATAAATTTTTTTTTTATAAAATTAAGTTCGTACATCAGTACCCACTAGTACATTATTAGATCGCTCCTGCATCCTAGATACTGTAGAATGCAATAATAACTCCCATGTAAAACGCTTATACATTGTATTATAACGTTGCAACACATAATAATTCACAATTCAACATTGTTAGATCTACTCTGCACCCTACATACTGTAGAATGCAATAATAGCATGCATGTAACACGCTTATACATTGTATTACAACGTTGCAACACATAATAATTTACAATTCAATATATTTATGTATGTAATTGCTACATTGTTGATATAAAATTGTTAATTTAAAATTATTACGTTATTGTGTTGTCAATTTAGAATCACGCATAATTAAAACTACACAAAGGAGTAGTCTGATGTGATCTTTTAAAGAATATTTTATAAGATCAATTAAGTGGCGTGATTTTTTCACTTCATTTTATAATTATAAATGAAAATGACAATGACTTTAAGAATTTTTTTTTACGTTTAAATTAATTGTGTAATTCTCTCATTAAAAAAAAGGGTGTGCTGAGTCTAAAAAAATATAAAAAATAAAGAAAGAACTTTGCAAATATCATTTTCCTTAATTAATTAAGGTCAATGTAATTAAGATTTTATGTAATCATCTGACTTGGTTTTACACAAAACATATACACAAACTGAACTGCTTATTTTATTTCCCTTCTTTTAATATAAGTTAAAACATGCAATAGAATGACTGAGCTTATACTATAAAATATACCTTGAATATTTGTTACATAATGAATTTGTGGGCCACCACTTTTTTATAGTCATTGTCCCCAATTGATTAGAGTAACCATCAGCCATTAGTAACCAATCATATGAATATATATGGAATATACCACAATGGCCACTGAATTATATATATATATATATATATATATATATATTAGTAACCAATCATATGAATATATATGGAATATACCACAATGGCCATATATATATATATATATTACAGTAGGATGATGGTTAAGGGGATTTGAAAGGCAATATGCATTAAAGATTTTCAAGGTTTAGCATGGCTTAGCTTTGGTTGCTTGATTGTGCAATAGTACTAGGAAAATTGAGTAACCTGACCAGAGAGCACAAAAGTCAACCGTAAAACCAGACTCTTACTACAAATTGATTACAGAATCCAACATATATTACAAAATCATAAGATGGGTGAAAGATGAAAAGAACACAAAAAACACAAAACTGGTTGCTATGGAATAGTTCAGTAACTTTCTATGAATCCATAATTTCAGTAAACCAAATCTATATTTGCATCCCTCTGTGTACACACTGCAGTTGATTTTGCAGTAACCCTATAATGGCAGGGTGGGTTGCTTCTATACATGAATAGAATTATCGGAATATATTAAAGATCTCAATATCCCCCAGCTTCTTCCATATATCGATCATCCTTTCCGGCTTCATGAGAGTTTAACTTCAAGATCGCCGCCTCCTAAAAACAAAATCCCTCCCTTCTGCATTTCGTGATATTTCTATATTGAGAACTACTATCTCTGAATCTGTGGCCAAATTTGTAGGAATTTGATCACTTGCAACAACAACCCATCCTTAAGTTTAGGTACTACTCGATAATTCATCTGATGCTTGCAAACACTCGTGTGGGTTGGCATAAAAATAATCCTCTTCTTTAGGTCTGTCGGGAATCACCAACCTTCTAGTAGGGCTCCCCATGCGATGATCTGGATGAGCTTCCTTAACAGCAGCTGAGAACTCATCCCAACTCAGTGATCCACTATTATATTGGTCTATCAAATCAACTAAAAGACTTCTGTCTAATAGAATGGTCTTCTTGAACCCAAGGTATCTGAAAAGCCACATTGGAAAACAATATTCTCATTTCCAGACAAAATGATATGATGATTTAATCAAAAAACTGACGATAAATCCACGAAACATCATTAACTGTGATAACTCAGAAACAAAAGTACAATAGAGCAAAACCGATAAACTGGACTACACTATAACCAAAACGACAGAAACCTTTCTAGGTTAATTTTAAAATCTTTGCCAAAAGACAACTGAGCTGATTTTAATAATTTAGCTTGTTTAAATTTTACGATTATTTTCATAATTTTAGTTTAAGTCCAAATGTGCCATCTGGGTATGGGTTTTACTTGAGATCAAGTTATCTCCATTCTCCAAATTATGGTTCAACATTAGGCTGAGAAGCTTATATATATAAACACATACATATATAAATATAACGTGTAAATATATAAATATATATATGGAAACATTCATATATACATCTATATTTACATCTATGTGTCTGTGTTTGTGTCCTATGAAATAAGATAGTAGCGAAGATTTATAAAGAATAAATTCATATTTATTATTTCGTTTTATTTCTCCTTTTTCTTTTTCCTTTTCAGGACTTGTTTCCAAGCCCCCATAGCTTATGGCATTCAAGCAATTTAGCTTAAAATTGCAAAAAATTGCTCATAAATCAGATTTTAGCAAGTTCTATCAATACTTGTAGAAATTGGATTTTCTACCCTTGTGCTATATCAAAACTATACTTGGTTCACGGTTAAAGTTTGCCAATTATTAAAACTTATGAAGTCTAAACAATAAATGGAGCTAAAGGATCTAAACAATGTGTAATAACCAAGTATGATATATCATTTGACATAAAAGACTAAATAATTAGCAGAACAGTACCTGCGATGGCCTTCAACAACTTTGGCCATGTTCCCATCATAAGTAGGAACAAAAATATCACTCTCCAGTGAGACAAGATAATCCAAAGCTGCCATCTGCGATGAGTGATTTTGGAAAAATCTAAGATCCGATGGTTCCAGCAGTGTCTCCTTTCTGACCTATTACAACATCCAAAAAGCAACCTATAAGAACAAGAAAATGGATAGCCAAGAATAAAAAAATTAAGGTGTTGGCTTCAGCTTTAGTCAACTAACCAGTTTTGGATAAGCTGCTGCAAGACTAGCCATTCTCCTCTCTCCACCATATATTTCTCCAGCCGCAATATAAATCTGGATGTCATGATCAATGTCCAGTGCCCTTAGTGTAAGAGCAGTTTCCTCAGGTGTCAAAGGGCATAAACCATCTTTCCTCTTCAAATCAGAATTTATGATTTTCTCTTTCCACCAGGGATAAGCATATCTGGCAAGATAGAAAAGGTCAACATAAGGAGAAATCAAATATATGCTTTTAATTGCCCATTAATATGCTCACCTCATTCTTGTCAACTCATCCACCTCCTCACTGTTGCAGCCCTGAGTACAGCCAGAAAAAGCTAACATATCCATTTCATATCTAAGATGAAGTACTAGAAAAGGACCATTTTGCCTTAGAAGCCTGATAACCCTTCTACCCAACTCCTCTATCTGAGAAGTGAATCTCAGAGAATTAAAATTTACTCGGCAACGCAACTTCTGAATCTCCATGGGCTGACCATTATTGGCAAGCCGAGCATCAGTTCTATTTAAATGCACGATTTTGTACTTCTGTATCAGAGGAAGTATCTGCACGCAACAAATGAAAACACTACTGTTTAGAGAAAGGAGTCCTATTGAAGAAGAAATTAAAGCAATATAATTAAAATTTACTGACTTGATTATGGTAGTAAGATATGTCAGACCAACTAATGGGCGGCATTGTATAAATCATCATGCCTAACTCCACTCGCATCTTAAGCCTTGGAGGCAGCTCTTTCAATATCCGAACCTCGTCTCTTAAGGAAGTAATGAAATGATCAACATCAAATATGTCGTGAAATTCACTGCGATATCAAGTAACAGATATTCATTGTCATTTGCTTAAATTTCCCAGAGAAAAAAGGGATATTCATTGTCACATGAGACATACAGACGTAATTAATGGATAAGAAAAAATATTCATCCAGATTTTCAGAAGTTGCAAGAGTTCTATAATTTTAAAGATGTGTATGGGAAAAAGAACCGACAAACCTGGGATCAGCCCAGAATGAAGTTTTATCCAGCTCAGGAACTATAAGTGTGACATTTAAATATCTTGCAATTGCAACCATGTCGCAAATCTGAACAGTGAATCAATAATTGAAAGTGATCAGCCATTACATGTACTAATGATAAATTAAGAGTCAGATAAACCAGAAAGAAATGACATGCCTAAGCCTGGTCCACCAAATAAAACCACTCACCGCTGCCCGCATTTGATTAAGCCCTCCATTGCATGAAACCATCAGGTAACCATTGTTCTTATAAACCCCTAATGGCAACACAAAAAAATTAGAACGAATTATAAAACTAGAAATTAGCCAATCAGAAGTTTCTTTCAAAGCAGGAAGATTATCAATACTTAAATATTGGTAAACAGAGTTGCATATTCATGAACAATCAATAAAACAAATGTACTTCAATTTTCTCTACATCTACTCATAATTGCAATACAAAGTTACAAAATATTAAAGTTTCAGCTAAACCGATAGTCTGTTGTGTTCTGTTTTTCTTTTTTATTTTACCACTGATTCACACAATTGACTCACAAATTATTAGTATTAGAAAAGTTGTGGATTTTTCATGAAT
Organism: Cornus controversa; assembly: GCA_026545225.1. NCBI lineage: Eukaryota > Viridiplantae > Streptophyta > Magnoliopsida > Cornales > Cornaceae > Cornus > Cornus controversa. Next base: position 33,242,174 of record CM048845.1, on the reverse strand, counting down.
CATTCACAAAGTTCAATTATCTAATCTGAAGAATGAATAAGTACAATATATATATATATATATATAGAAAGAATATTAACTCACTCTTTGGTGGAAGAACTCTTGCCGGAACCACTGGTGACAACTTGACCTGCAAAGCTTCCGAATCATGAGAGAAACAAGAAGGCCAACCCTTCAAAACCCTAGGACCCCATAAATCTCCCAATGCTGTCAACTGAACCAAACAAGTCCACAACAAGACCGTTGTGGTCGCCCTAATCATCCAAAGCTTCATCCGAGACCGTGAAACCATTGAACTCTTCAGCTTCTCTATTCTAATATCTCCCAACGACTTCAAGCCCATCCCCCAACTCCCCTTCTCTCTCTCCTCACTCCTTTCTCTCTCTACAATGCACATATCGATCCCCTCCCCCCATGCATTGACAAGCAGACCCTAGTTTTCTACCACATCTGATCACACCAATCAATTGCAGACTCAAATGGATTCACCTTCAACTAAAAAAAACATAAAAATCACCTCGATTATAATCAATGCCGGATCGGAAAAGGACCTAAATTGATCAACAATATGCAGAAAGTGAAGCTTCTGGATTTGCTTTGAATTACAAGAATATTCAACACGTAATTGCTAAATATAGAATGGTCAAATTCAAATCACCTGCACCAACATTACAGGTCAGAACCTATCAGAAAATGCATCAAAAACCTCGACTTTTTTCGCTCTCACTCAGAGATTCCTTCCTGAAACAGCACACAAAGCCCTAATTTCCGTACACATTACCAAAAGCTTCAATTGAAAGCTTTGATCTTTAGCGATCAACAGACACTATTGAATATACAACCCCTTTTCACCAACTTATCGCACGAAAAAATGGATAAGTTGTTCGATTTCAAAAGCAATTCGAATCGAAACAATCTGAAAGTTTTTTCCGGGTATCTGACGTATTTCCTGCGGGAAATGGTATGTAGTCGCCGGAATCTGACGGCGGACGGCTCGCCAAGACGGAAATGAATACAAATAGAGAGGAGAGAGAGAGAGAGAGAGAATGATAAGAACCGCGTCGTGGGTGCACGAAAGAACGAGTAGTGGTACAACACTTGATCGCTTCTTAACCAAGGTCTGTTTTTCATGCTATTATATGCTGTTCGACGGTCCACGCTACTATCCTTGTGGCGCAAAGTGAGACGCGAATTTGGCACCAATAAAGTATTGCTGTACAAGTATAAAATTTTATAGGATAAATATCACACGAGAAATGCTAAACGTCGCAATTTTATTTTATAAATCTTAACTCGAATTTATGTGGCAGATGATAATACCATTGAGATTCTGTGTATGGGGGAATTCCATCAAAAATAACTTACCGTTTAATTTTATCTCCTAAAATAATGGATCATTTCACCTGCCACATAGATTCGAGTTAAAATTCGTGATATTTATTCGAGACGTGTAGCATTGTTCAAATATCACTAACACTCTTTTTAAATTAGGCTATATTCCGACCAGACCCTTCTAGTTTTAATATTCCCGACTACTGTCAGTAACGTTCATCAATTTTTATCTATGACTTCAGCAAATTTTGTTTATTTTTTGACGTGACACTAACAAAGGAAAAAAATTGATACATAATCCTAAAATTCAAGATGTGTGGTTGGAAATATAGAAATTAGAGGAGGTTAGTCGAAATATTGCCTAAATTGAAGGGGTGTAAGTGATATTTATCCAATTTTATATAGACTTTATTTTTCTGAGGGATTCAGATTAAGGCCCTGTTTGGCAGAGCTTTTATTTCGGCTTTTACGCAGAAGAAAAAGAGAAGCAGAAGCTAAATCAGGAAGCTGGTACCCCCAGCTTCCTTTAAACGCTCTTTTTGAACTCCAAAACTCTTCCGCCTTACCAATCCAAACACTTTCCAAAACGGCTTTTGAGCTTAAAAAGCCGAAAGCCGCTTTTCAAAAGCCAATCCAAACAGGGCCTAATACTATTATCAATGAAACTTTGGTCCTCTCAATTCAAGGAACTAAATATATGTAATGTTTATAATATTTTGTGATTTATTTGTGTTTCCTTGAGAATTAATAATTCAATATGTAAACAGTTTCCTATTTTTATTACTCCAGTTATTAAAATATTTATATATTTTTTCATTGGTATTTATTGAAAGAAACAAAAGACACATATGTCCATGATTTGATTGATAAGATCAGGTGGATATCATAGTCTCATTTAGTGTGAAGTATGGGGGTGCCCACATCCGATACTCTTTGCAAACTAGAGTTGAGTTATATAACCTGAATCAGTGACAGCTAAAGGAAATCCAAAATGGGCCCACACTGATTATGATCTCGTGAGACGCGTCATAGATCTAGCCATCGGAAATTGACACGTGGTATAGAGATCGACAAGAGACCGAACACCGAATCGACGAATAAATGATAAATCCCCACTCCGTGAGATCCGATGGCCAGTCAAAAATCTTGTCGCCGACAATATATCGCGATAAAATGCGATAATTGCGCCAGCAACTGCTGAGATTTGAAACAATTGAATTTATCGCGTTGGATATATTGGCGATAACATCAGTGGCATGGTGACAACTGGTCAGTAGGGTATTTTTGTTCGGTGTTAGACTCCGTTAGTGTGTCGGTTGCGACGTTATGATGCAATAGGAGGCTTTGTCGATTGTCAGAACGGTCGACTGATGTGAAGCGTGTGATTGGACTTTGGACTTGTGGACGGATGAGATGTCGTTTTCTTGTTCTTCGAGGCCTTTGCGACCTCAAATATAGCAGACAATTATTAAATTAATATTACTTAATTTTAAATAAATGAATAAAATGCAATTACCTTCCGAATTTACGAAACGTTTATATTTAGTATTTATTATTTATAAAAAAAATTAGGATAAATATATTTAATAATTTTTATTTTGTTTATAAATTCTTAAAATACTTTAAAAACAATTCGTTTAATAAACGTTTATATTTACAATTTATTATTTATAAAATCAAATTTGTGGAAAAATATATTTGATAATTTTGATTTTGTTTATAAATTATTTAAACACTTTTAAAACAACACTGTAGTAGAAACCTTTGAAACCTAAATATCGAAATGGTATTTTAGTGTTTATGTTTATTAAAAAAAATAATTCTTTTTTTTCTCTAAATTGATTATAAGTATATTATTTTAATTAAAAGTGAAGCTAAAAGTAAGAAAACGAAAAGAAAAAAATTATAAAAGACTATTGCTTGATCCAAAAATGATGTTTTAATGTTTATGTTTATTAAAAATAAATAAATAAATTATTATTTTTTATCTAAGATGGTGATTATATTATTTTAATAAAAAAATAAAAAGTTTGCTTGATACAACGATAAAAATGTTACAATTATCAAGTGTAGACAGAATTCAAGAGTATCAATTATCTTGAAAGAAATATTATATATAATATGAATAATTACTAATATACTTGATAATAAAAAATGGTTACTTGCGAGGGGGGGGGGGGGGCGGGCGGGCGTTAGGGGTATTCGTGCTAAAAAAAAAAAAAAACCTTATTTGCGGAAAAAAAAGCAAAGAGATCCCAACTATCTCCTTAAAGAGAGCATGTCCTCCAAATCCCTCTTCTCACTCCATACAAATTGAAATTTTTTTAACTTTTTCATAGTTATATATATTTTGTTCTTGTTAGAGACTTTTGAGTTATAGGTCATTTTAGTTTTATAGTATAATTTGCAGTGTATAAATATATATGTAACCCAATATTATTGGATTTTTTTATGTATATTTCTTGTTATGTTATTGATGTATAGATTTGTTGTAGAATAAATTTGACTTTTTATGCAATTTATTGTGTTAATTTTTTTAAAAATTACAAATATAATTTTTTGTTTATGGTGTTTAAAATAGGCCAAACGGTTTTGTTTATGGATAAACAAAATCGTAGCATAAACGCTACTTACATAAACACTTAAACAATAAACATTAAACATAAATGGTTAATAGGACTTTCTAAAATGTTATTATATTATTGGAAGTAATGATACAAATGTTGAATTCGGCAATTTTTAAAAGTCATTTATGTGATTGGGGTGGTGGACCCCACTACATTGACGTGATGATACTGTCATGTAGTGAGGCTCACCACCCCACTCATAAAACACACATTTAGAAACAGCCAAATTAAGAAGAAAAATCATTATCCTATTATTCATTTGTTATGTCATAAAAATAAAATACTCTTTATTTGCTCCATCTTAAAATTGGAGTGTTCTTTCAAAATGATATTCAATCAGTCAAATTATTTTATGTCCACACATTTAAAGTCATTTTTGACACACTTATAGTTAGTTTTCACACACTTAAAACATATAATTTTCTATGTTATTTCTTTCCAACTTTTTTAGCAACATTTAGAAACAATTAAAACATAACACTTGATGTCCACATTTTTAAGCCTCATTTCCACACACTTAAAGTCACTTTCCATGCATTCAAAGTCATTTTCCATACAACTAAAGTGATTTTTCACACATTTAAAACATTTATACATCGTTTTTTCTTTCTAAACTTTTTAGCAACATTAATACACAATTAAAACACAACACTTAAATTAATTTCCACACAATCAAAACATAACACTTAAATAAGTTTTCACACAATTAAAACATAACACTGTTACAAAAAATTTAAGTTACAATATCACCATTCACATATATTAGAAAAACGAAAAGTTATGGGTACAATAGTAAAACAAATTACTCTCATTTGCTTTGATTTTCACATTATTAGGACTCGTGTCTACACGTTTAAAAGTAATTTTTCACACTTAAAACATATAATTTTTATTGCTTTTTCTTTCCAATTTTTTTAGCAATATTTAGACACACTTAAAGTATGTTTTTATACAAATAAAACATAACATTTAATTTTTAAATTTTGAAGACTGATGTCCACACACTTAAAGTAACTTTTCACACATTTAAAGTTATTTTCACACACTTATAGTCAATTTCCACACACTTACAACATATAATTTTCTAAGTTTTTTTCTAATTTTTTTAGCAACATTTAAAGACAATTAGAGTAAGTTTCCGCACAATTAAAACATAACACTTGATATTCACATTTTTAAGCCTTATTTTCACACATTTAAAGTCACTTTTCACACATTTAAATTAAGTTTCCACACATTTAAAGTCATTTCCACATACTTAAAACATATAAATTTTATTATTTTTTATTTTCACATTGTCTAGCAACATTTAGACACAATTAAAGTAATTTTCTATACAAATAAAACATAACACTTGATTTTCACATTTTAAAGACTCGTGTTCACACACTTAAAGTCACTTTCCATACATTTAAACTCATTTTAACACATTTAAAGTGATTTTTCACACACTCAAAACATATACATATCATAATTTTTACTTTCTAAACTTTTTAGCAACGTTTATACACAATTAAAACGTGTTTCCACACAATGTTAACATTAACACTTAAAGCTAGTTTTCACATAATAAAATACAATTAAAATATAACACTTAAAGTAAGTTTTCACACAATTAAAACATAACTATCGAAGAGTGGAAAGGAAAGAATGAAACTTATTATGAAAATTTTAAATTACAATATTTACCATCCACATATAATAGACAAACTGAAGTTATGAGTACAATGGTAAAAACAAATTACTCTCATTTGCTTTAATTTCCACAAATTTAAACTCGTTTTTCACACACTTAAAGTAACTTTTCACACATTTAAAGTAATTTTTCACACACTTAAAATATAATTTTCATTATTTTTTCTTTCTAATTTTTATATTGGCTAGTGATTTCGAGGTCCCAATTGTTACGCCTTTCGTGCGGGTCGGAACTTACCCGACAGATCCAGGGCATCCCAATTGGATTGAATGGGATGACAGTTTTATTAGAGGGATTTGCAATCATTGTGGAAATTCCATTTTCTCTATGATTAATATATTCCATCCTTTTCCTTCTTCTTGTTGCTAGATATCTCGTTCGTGCACATCTTCTCTTTGTTGTGTTGATGTCTCTAGTAAACCAAAGTCATTGTTCTGCTTTGTCTACGAACAAGGAAGCTATAAGTAATGATGCAATTCGTTTGATGAGAAATAAAAAGGAAGGGTTAAAGATTTACCCAGTGTGAGATATCACATTGTTCGAGGATATGTTTTCACACAAATAAAATATAACATTTGATTTCCACATTTTGAAGAATCATGTCCACACACTTAAAGTAACTTAAAACATATATATTTCAAATTTTTGAGCAACATTTATACACAATTAAAACATAACACTTGATTTTCACATTTTGAAGCCTTTTCATGTCCACACACTTAAAGTTACTTTTCGCACACTTAAAGCCAATTTTCACTCTTAAAGTCATTTTTCACGCACTTAAAATATATACATTTCCTTATTTTTTTTGTTCCACAGTTTTTAGCCAACATTTACACGTTTAAAGTAAGTTTTCATATAATTGAAACATAAAACTCGATTTTCATATTTTGAAGACTCATACTTAAAGTCAATTTTCACACAATTAAAGTAATTGTTCATACAATAATAACATCGACTGTTTATAGTGTGTGTGCGTGTATATATATATATATAAAGTTCTTTATATCCTTTTCGAATTGGAAAACTCATAAATTTTTCGTTTTAGTCAGAACATAGCCTAAGTGGTACTCAAATTAAAGCTCTCAGAATCCTCTTTCTAACATAAATGATTTCATCAAAATATTCAGTTTGTAGTAAAAGTCATGGACTTTTCAATGAAATGATACACACACTTATATATATATATATATATATATATATATAGTTAAAATGCATTCTGAATAGAAGATTGAAAAATGTTATCATTTTATTCAGAGTAATGATACAAATATCGAATTTGACAATTTTTGAAAGTCATTTATGTGAGTGGGGTGATGGATCTCATTACATGACGTCATGATGGGGCTCACCACCCCACTCATAAAACACACATTAAAAAATAGCCGAATTTGGAAGAAAAAACATTATCCTATTATTCATTTTCTCTATCATAAAAATAAAATACATTCCAAATAGAAGTTTGAAAAATGTTATACAATACTCTTTATTTGCTTCGTCTTAAAATTTGAGTGTTCTTTCAAAATGATATTCAATCGGTTTAAAATGATCTTATTACCTTTAGAATAGTATGAGAGAAAAAAAAATTCTTTGATGGACAAATATACCTTTCGTGGGTTAAAAAATTCTTTTATCTTCTTCTCTCTCTTCACGCACCTCTCCCCCTACCTCAGCCACTATAATCGCCCCTTCCTACCCTCTTCCCTCCCTCCCTCTCTCTCAAGCCCACTATTGAACAGTGGAAAACCATTTAGGTTTGAAGGACTTATATGCATTCATCTCTCGTTGATTGATTAGTTTAAAACCTCTCCAACTTCATCTCTCGCTGCCACCCCTGGCTGGAATTCATCGCCTCTGACATATTTGCCATGTTGTAAATTTTTTTTTCTTATGGATTTAAAGAGAAAAATGGCATATATTACTAGTATCTAACATGGGTTTATAGATTTGTACACGAGAGTTGTGGGGTTAAAGAAAGAAAGAGGGAGGAAAGAGGTGGTGATGATGGTGATAGAAGTGGTGGGAGGAGATGGTCGTTGTTGGAGGTAGTGGTGGTGTGTAACGGGTCAGGCGCTTGCCCTCTACTCAAAACTTAAGCTGTTAGGTAGTGCTGCATACACACCTATTTATACCCAATCACTTTCCCATCCGGATCCGATGTGGGACAAGACCCTCTAATATTCTCCCCCATCCGAACTCGCAATGCCCTCGTTGCGATCGGATCACCCTGCCTACCAGGGTGCGTGTACCCGGACACTTCCGGGCCGGGCGCTAGGAGTGGCACCGGATCAAGGATTGGGTCTGGCTCTGATACCAACTATAATGGGTTAGGTGCTTGCCCTCTACCCAAAACTTAAGCTGTTAGGTAGTGCTGTATACCCACCCATTTATACCCAATCACTTTCCCATCCGGATCCGATGTGGGACAAGACCCTCTGATATGGTGGGTGTAATGAGAAGGGAGAGAGAAAATGAAGAGAGAGAAGAAGATAGGAGAGAATAAAATAAAATGAAGTGGGCAAATATGTGCTTTTACATTACTGGACTTACATTTTTTTATTATTAACATAATCAAGGTCTAACAGTAATTTTACACGTTTTTCTTTTTAACATCCACAAGTGGTAAATTGTTAATAAGGGGTTGGTATTTTTTTTTCTAAAAAATCGTCGAGTGTAATTTCACTAAATTTCAAGGGAAGTCGGTCTATTTTATCCTAAATAAATTAAGTGTGTTTGATAATACAATATAAGTATCATCTAAAAATAATAATTTCACTCAAAACAAAGTGAAATTTTAAGTAAAAAAGACTTAACTTTTCACTGGAATTCAAACAACTACAGAATAAAAATCTGAATTAATAATTAGCAATGAAAAAACTATTGTGTTTTGCCTCATGTCATCTCATGTCTCATTGCACTATTCTATCCTTTAACTCATGATTTCTTATTATACAAATTTCCAAGTTCACTTTGCTAGTACTAAACACTGCAATTAAGGGTGCAACTCGGACAGGTTAGATGTAAAATGATGTGATTTAAAAATAGCTCGCAATTACACGAATCTTGGAGTATAGACATGTAAGAACGGGGTCGAACATAAGGGATTGCTTTGAAATTTTTTTTAAGAAAAGGTAATGCAAATCTAAATTAATTTAAATCTAACTAGTTAACCAAGTTGACTGTAGAATGAATAATTATACTAAACTTGCAAAATTCAAATAAAACTAATGAGAATTTAATTAATAGAAGAAAACATTAAGGTATTGGATTCCACCACCATTAAGGCGCTGTTTGGTAGAACTTTTGCTTCGACTTTTTGCAGAAGAAAAAGAGAAGCAGAAGCTAAATTAGGAAGCTGGTACCCACCAACTTCCTTTAAACGCTCTTTTTGGACTCCGAAACTCTTCCGCCTTACCAATCCAAACACTCTCCAAAATGACTTTTGAGCTTGAAAAGCCGAAAATCGCTTTTCAAAAGCTAATCCAAACAGGGCCTAAATCCATAAAATTTTAATTATTCATCTTTCAATTCCCTAATTAAGAATAGCAATCTCAAAATCACTCATTTGCTTTCACAACACTTGATCATTAACACTCCTGTAAAATTATTTTGAAAAGTAGATTTTCGTTTGCTTAAAAAGTGTAAAATTTTAAGTATAATATGTATTCAAATTATTAAAAAGCATAGGATAAAGGTTTTTACTTTTGAGGATTATAAAACCAAGCTTATATTAATTATTTCTTATTCCTAACTACCACAAATACATGATATACGTGGTGAAAGAAACATAAACTAATTAATCATATAAAGCAAAAATCATAAATATTCAAATTACACACATGGGAATTACTAAACATAATAAGATAAATTTATTTCATCAATGGAGGTTTCCTCTTCAACCTTAGTTGAGGAGTTTTGCGACACATGATTAAAAAAATAAAGCATATAGATAAAATCTAAATTTCTTCCAACTGAGTGATCTCTGAACTGCCTTCTTTTCTCCTCTTATGCCTCATCTTATTTGCATCAACCCCTATTTATAATAATCTCTAGGGATTTCTCAAAAGAAGAAAGAAAAATTTTGTTGGAGAAGAAATCTGCCAAAATTTATTTTTCAAATTTGTGTCAACTTGAAACCTAATTTTGACCTAGAATATGTCATTTTAAATAAATTTTTGTGAAATACAAATTTGTAGAATTCTAAGTTTTATTTTTAGAGAAATTTTTTTTGCATCAATCCAATATCGAAGTCAAAAGATATGACAAAAATACGGAGACAACTTCAAAATTTTCCTTCCAATTTTGTTTCCAAATTTGAATATAGAAGTTGTTTTCTTAGAATTTAGAGTCTCAAAATAATTTGACCATCTAGATTATTTTGGAATCATCCTCAATTGATCTTGACTCTTGGATTCTTTTGGAAGCTTGATGTCAGCAATTGGTCTTATTTGCTTAATTTGTTTTCTGTGGCTAGAATGACTTAAATAACCTCTCTTTTGATGAAAATTATCAATAACCTAAAAATATATAAAAATTATTTATTAATTAAAATAAAACACAAAAAAGTACTAACAAATATAATTTTGGATATGAAGAATGTATAAAATATGCACTCATCATACAACTCAGGCTTAACCTGATATATGAAATGTGCAACCCCAATCTGATCTTAAACCCTAGCTAACTAGTCTGAGCCCAACCCATCCTTAAATTTTTTAGCTTGGGTTTAATTCGAGCTTGCAATTTGAGCTAAGATTTTGAGTTAGAATTCAGGTTGTCACACTGACTTTTTCATATAAACATTTTGAGTTGGATTGCGCATCATCTACCACTAGGCATAATTAATGTAAAGACTAAAATATGAACAATCTTAACTTTTTCATAACTAAAATAGTTGAAAATATTAGCTAGTTAACCTTTGACATAATAACAAATAGGCCACTAAACAGGCCAACCCGACCATAATTTGAAATTTATATAGTATATTTAAAATAAAAATATATATAAAAATAAAATTAATTCGGGTTCTGGTTCGGCTCAGGTTCCTAACACCTCAACCTAAGTCTAACCCTTCTTAAGTTTGGGTTGAGATTTTTTAACCCAGACAGTCCTAATTGTAAAAATGATTGTCAAAGCCTAAGAAAAATCGGGCTCAGGTTAGCTCGTCCAAATTGCACCCCTAGTTGCAATACCCCCGAATAAACTATATTCATCAACAAAGTAACTATTTGCAATTCATCATGACGGCTTGCTTTTCAGCTTTCACTAAACATGTTATATTATATTTTTGGTAAACGCATTGGTCCTCTGGTGCATAAACTGTCAGAGGAGCCTCTAATCAAAGTTGGATCCTCTCCTGTGCACTAGACAATTCAGTATATGAGAGACGGTGGAGATCACCCCCACGAGTAGTGAGGTCCACTATCTCTTAAGAGTGATCTCCACCTCCTCTGTGAATTGACCATCCAATGCATATAAAAAGATCTAAATTTAGGAATGTGTGACATCCTTTTTAATTCTTAAGAATTCGTTAAACTAAAGCTTAATTATACACAAAAGGTATGCAACGACAAAAATTATACTTTACGTGCCTCAAATTTTTTTGCCAAATAATTGAAAATGTTAGGACAACTATGAAATAACTACTTTACAACACCAAACCAACTCCAAACCCATTCTAAAATAATTAAATGAATACGAAAATATCAATTGAAGAAAAATAGAAGAAATTTATTAAATTATAATTTTTCAACTAGCTGTTGAATTATCATTAGTAACTGAAATGAATTGTACAAATAATAGAACAACACACACAATAATAAATAAATAAAAATTTTCTCGAATTAGTGAGAATATCTATTAAGCAGTCTCTAATGTCCTATATAGTTATTTCTCTATTACATGAACCTGTAAATTTTGACAAGTTTGAACACCAAGTCCATAACGGAATTACAAAAACTCCATCAGATAAGCCCCAATTTCAAGTGTTACAGAATCCTGGCAATGGATCAGATTCATATCATATTCAAATATATATAAATTTGGATTATAAAATAATATTTTTTATTATTGGAGCTTTTGTAGACATTAACATTTCATAACAATTTGCTCATCGTTGGGTCAGTCAAAGAATTAAAATATTGTTACCCAATAATTATCCCTAGAGGGGGGGGGGGGGGAGGGGTGAAGAGGGACTTTAACCAAACAATGAAACTATTTTGGTTTATCTTGTTTTGATAGAAAATTAGCTTGAATGGACTTTTGTCAAACACTTGGTGAACTTATGTATTCAACGAGTGAGAATGAGAATGCTCTATCTTAGAAAACTATTATACACTTAAATGAAAGATAGGCAAGAGAAAAGAGAGGCATTGAGGCAAAACAAGGCGTTGATAGTGGCTTTAGAGGGGCATGCGAGGAAGAAGTTCAAGGATGGTTCTTCTCATACAGTGGGTCGGTGGGACAACTTATAGTACGTTCTACACCTACTATCCCTTGACTTTGACATCTACTAGGCCAGAGGTGGTGTGTTACAAATGTAAGCAACTGAGGCACTATAAGTCAGATTGTCCTTTGAGAGCACCGATGAGAGCATCTATAAGTTGGCCTACGAGTTAGCCTAGCACTATAACTTACTTTGGTTGTGGGCACCTGAGACACATAAGGAGAGAGTGTCCACAGTAAGGTGGAGATGCTTAGGGTGGTCAGGGCACACAACAGAGGTCGGCTCAGACTGTGACAGTCGGGTTATAAAGTATTGCCTCCACCACAGCTAGCTATGTCTACTCAGAGTGCCAGACAAGTGAGGGGATCTACCCCTAGTGCATCCACACAACAGTTAGGTTTTTGGGCTAATGGAGCAAAGGATCAGAGAGAACAAGGCAAAGTATATGCAGTGACACACGCAGACACCTCAATAGGACCTTTAATGGTCAGAAGTATATTTCTAGTGTACAGTTCTTGGGCACGTGTATTGATTAATTCAGGTGCATCATACTCATTTATTGCAACATCATTTGCATGGGCATTGGGCTAGAGATTAGTCCATTAGGTAGAGCTGTTTGTGTTGATATGTCAGTGGGCAATATAGTGATTCTTGACAGAGTGTGCCGAGGATGTGTCATTGAGATAGCCGGGAGGACACTTGAATTTGATTTCATTCTATTAGACATGAGTAGTTTTGATATCATCCTTGCGATGGATTGGTTGTCCCAGTTCCATACTATGATAGACTATTTTAGAGGGAGAGTGACGATATGTACGCCTGAGGGCAATTGTTTTTGTTTTGTTGGGGATCGAAGTGATTCATATATTTCTCCATGCTATGGCATTAGTAGTTGAAAGTGACACAATTTTATCTTGGCTAGTCTATTGGCCGAGGGAGAGGAGGTTCCGAGAGAGGTATATCGGTGGTAGTATGTGACTTTTTGGATGTATTTTCGAAGGATTTGATGGACTTACCTCCTAAGAGAGGGGTAAAGTTTGGCATTGATCTTATGTCCGATACGACACCTATCTCTGTGGCACCATATGGCACCGGTAGAGTTGGCGGAATTGAAGCGTCAATTAGATGATTTGAAAGCTAAGGGCTTTATTAGACCGAGTGCATCACCGTGGGGAGCACCGATGTTGTTTGCTAAGAAGAAAGATGATTTTTTGAGATTGTGTATTGATTATCAAAAGTTGAATTATGTGACAATCAAGAACAAGTATTCGTTACCGAGGATAGATGACCTATTCGATCAATTGAAAGGAAGTCACTACTTTTCAAAATTTGATTCAAGGTCGAGTTATTACCAATTAAGGGTGAAAGATGAGGATATCCATAAAATGGCTTTTCATATGCGGTATGGATGTTATGAATTCCTTGTAATGCCATTTGGTTTGACTAATGTACCGGTGACATTTATGGATTTAATGAATCGAGCATTTCACGAGTATTTTGACACTTTTGAGGAAGTGTTTGTGGATGACATACTTGTGTACTCATCTTCGTAGGTGGAGCATGAGTTACATTTGAGAAAAGTTTTGCAAATCCTTAGAAAGCACCAATTATATGCTAAGTATGAAAAGTGCGAGTTTTAGCTCCAAGAGGTGAAATTCCTTGGACATGTTTCCAGAGGTGGAGTTTCAGTTAATCAGTCTAAGATTGAGGTTGTGATGAGTTGGGAGAGTCCGAAGAGTGTTTTTTAGATTCAGAGTTTTTTTGGTTTAACGGGCTACTATAGAAGGTTTGTGAAAGACTTCTATAGTATTGCAGCCCCTATGACACAACTCAATCGTAAGGGTGTGAAGTTTGCGTGGAATGAAGCATGTGAGTTAGCCTTTCATGAATTGAAGAAGCGGTTGACTACAACTCCTATTTTTGGTGATACCCGAGTGTGACTTGGGGTATGTGATTTATTGTGATACTTCAAGGAGTGGGCTAGGTTGTGTATTGATGTAATGTGACAGAGTAGTTGCTTATGGGTCTAGACAGTTAAAGACTCACGAGCATAACTACCCTACGCATGATTTAGAACTAGCAGCGATAATCTTTTTCTTGAAAGGGTGGAGACACTACTTGTATGGTGAGAGATTCGAGGTGTATTCGAATCACAAAAATCTCAAGTACCTTTTTTTCCAAAAGGACTTGAACATGGGATAGAGGCGGTGGGTTGAGTATATGGAGAATTACAATTTTGATTTGCAATATCATCCGAGGAAAGCAAATATAGTGGTAGATGTATTGAGCAGAAAGTCTCACGGGACTCTAGCTAGTATAGCCAAACAAGAATGAAAAATAATGGAAGATTTCTCGGAGTTGGGATTGTATTTCAGTGATGATGGTGAGACAGCTACGTTGTTTAGCTTGGTAGCTCAACCTATGCTTGTGAACAAAATGATTGAGGTATAGAAATGGGATTGTGAGTTGGAGACCATTCACTCACGGATTACTAGTGGTACGACAGTGGAGGGTTGAACCTTACATTCGGATGGGGGTTCCTTCTGATTATCGTGATGATGTACTACGGGAATTTCATAATTCTCATTTTATAATTCATCCTGGTGGATCCAAAATGTACCATGATGTGAGATGCCAATATTGGTGGCGATGTATGAAGAGGGATGTAGCACAATTTGTGGCGAGATGCCTTACTTGTCAGCAAGTAAATGCAGAATATCAAAAGCTAATAGGGTTATTATAGCCATTACCAGTGACAGAGTGGAAATGGGAACATATTACCATAGATTTTGTGATGACTCTTCCGAGATCAAACAAGGGCAATGATACAGTTTGGGTCGTCATGGATAGGTTGACCAAAATGACACACTTCTTGCCTATAAGGTTGATAGGTGATGTGAGGAGGCTCAGAAAATAATATGTAGAGCAGATTGTGAGGCTACATGGAGTTCCGGTATGGGATTCCAGACAGTGCTAGACACAGAGTTGTACTTTAGTACAACGTTTCATCCTTAGACTAATGGATAGTCAGAGCGTACTATACAGATATTGGAGGATATGTTTCATACTTGTATCTTGGATTTTGGCAATGGTTAGGAGGATCATTTGCCACTTGTAGAGTTTGTGTAGAACAATAGTTACTTACTAGGCCAGTATTGAGATGACACCATTTGAAGCGTTGTATGGCAGATCTTATAGATCTCTATTTTGTTGGACTGAGGTGGGCGAGACCACAACCTTAGGACCAGATATTGTACATGAGACTACAAAAAAGATCAAATTGCTTAGATAGCGATTATTGACAGCTCAGAGTTGACAAAAGAGTTTTGTCGATAGGAGACGACGACCGTTAACCTTTGAGGTGGGAGACTATGTATTTCTTAAGGTTTCGTCGTGGAAAGGATTGATTCTTTTTGGGTGGAGTGGCAATTTATCGCCTAGAAACATTGGATCATTTGAGATCCTTGAGTGTGTCGGTGAGGTGGCTTACAGATTAGTTTTGCCACCACAGTTGAAAAAGGTTCACAACATATTCTATGTTTCGATGTTGAGAAAATACAAACTTGATCCATCTCATGTTCTGAGTTGGGTAGACATTGAGGTTGACGAGGATGTCACCTATAAGGAGAGACCAGTTTAGATTCTTGATGCTAGAGAGCAAGTTTTGAGGGGTAAGATCATTCATTTGGTCAAGGTTTAGTGGTATCATCATAATGTTGAGGAGACTACATGGGAGAGAGAGCAAGAAGTTTGTTCTACATATCTGAACTTATTTCCTTTAGGTATGACTTGATTTCGGGGATGAAATCTTTTTAAGTTGGGTAGGTTGTAAGAATCGTGACCATTTTTGGCTGATTTTCTTTTTTATTTCATTTAAATGCATATAAATGGTTATAAATGTGTTTTAAATGTCAAATACATGTTTGGGGACTTTTATATGTGCCTGAAAAAGTTTTGGGAGCATTTGGCAAAAGTTAACTTTTTTGGGCCAAGTGGGCCCGAAAAATTCCAAAGTGTTGGAGTGACACCAAATTTGGAGAGTAACTTAAATAAAATATTTAACGCAATACGGAGTTAATTTTGAGTCTATCGGAGTTACGAAAATTAAAAACGGAGTAGAGAATTTGAAATTTTTGTAAATTTGAAGCTAGGTCTATAAATAGCAAAGTAGAGAATTGCTAAATTCATTTCTCATTCTCATCAGCCACATAGAGAGAGCAATATATATCTATATATGGAAATATCATCTTCTTCCCTTCTCTATTGATTTTGAGAGGCTTGGGGCGGTATTTGGAAGGCGCCGAATAGGAAGAAGTTGGTATACACATTAAGGGCTCGAGTTTGATCCATCCGTAATCGAATTTGGAGAAAGTTAATTTTTTTGGTGAGAAATTGAGAAAATCATTTAAAAGCTCTTCCAAATTGAGGAAGGATGCCTAACCCATGAAATCCCAAATTTTTATGAGTATATTGGTTGTTTATGGCAACAAATTAGTTATGTGTGTATGATTAGGTGTGTCCTTCAAGGTTAAAGCATGGTAGATTATACTACTTAGTGATTTATCAATATTTAATGATGTAATTACATGTTCATAATTGCCTTAGATAATTATATAAGCATGTTGAGGTTGAATTGTGAACAATTATGTGTATTTATGTATATTTGTGAAGGTGACACTTATGTGCTTCATGAAATGTCTTGAAAGCATATTTAGATATGAAAGCATGTTTAATTGTCAATATGAGTGAGATGAAATGTGCAATATGTGAAGCATGTTCAATGTGATAGTATGTGATATTTATTTAAAAAATGTGCAAACATGACAATTAGAATTACACTGCCTTGAATTGTATGTGCTCACTATCATTGGTTTGGTGAGGGTGGTGAGCCCTCTTGACAAGTGGCATGGTATTTCGATAAAGCTATGTGGGGCAATGCCGGGGCAGAACCATATGGAGTGATCCATAATTGGGGCTCCATACTAGAATGGAAGAAGATACTCTTTAGAATAGGAGTCCTACGATGAGGTAAACCGGTAATGGAGCCTTGGTTAAGTGGGATTGGGCGGCCCCCTAAAACTGAAACCCAATGGATTGTGGAGAGTATGAGGGAGCTATGCATATCACGTTGCATTCTATATATTTCTTGTGATATGGTTGTGATGTACGAATATTTACTTAACATAATTAAATGCAAATGTATGCTTATGGGTATTCATAGAACTTGTGGAATTTTTTTTAAACATTCCTACTGAGTGTGTGGATGCTTATCCGACAAGTATTAACTCTTTTTAGAAAATGAAAAAGAAGTAATGGAGTCTCCCTAATTGTGAATTAGCGTGGAGCGAGTTGATTCATTTAAAGACTTTGTTATTGCTTTATTTGAATGCATGTTCGGATTGTGGACTACATGCATGTGATGAACATGTAAATACCATTTATGTTTCGAGCACATGTAATTGTTTATGTCTTATGATTTCATACATTATAAACATGGTATTGAGTATTGTAGAATGCTAGACAATTTAAATGATGATCCTTCATTTATGCTTATTTCTATATGTATAAACTTGTGAATGGTTGTATTGATGTATTGGTAAAATGAAGTGTATGCATGCTATGAATGGACACTTAGAAAATTTTGCAGAGTATCAGTTTGAGGTATTTCAATCAACTGAAACCCATGTTTTGATCAATCAAAACACCTCCATCATACGAACCATGTTGCAAAATTTTTGATGGAAGATGAATTCAATTCGAGTAAGGTCTCGTAAGTACTTCGATCATGCAAAATTTTTGATTGTGTGAACCCAACATTTCGATTATGTGAACTTAGCACTTTGATTGTGCAAAACTGAATTCTCGATTGTGCGAAATACTACGATTGTGCAAAATTGGTAATTCGATTATGCGAAAACTGGCAATCTACATGTTGGATATGCAGTGTGTGTGATATTCATGTGGGATTCCATTGTGAGAATGATCATTGTGTTTAATGTTATTGATGTATAAATAATTGTAGGGGCAAAGTTCTCACTCAGTTTAATGGGTCGAACTGGTACACAAACAGACCAAGCCCAAGTCGATTTGAGTCCAAGTATCAGCAGAAGTCCCAGTGGATTGGCTCGAGAAAAGCAACAGGCCTAGTCACCCCATCAAAAAGGCCAAAATATCCCAACCCGGGCGTAAAGTTCAAACTCTAAAAGGAATTCAAATCCTTTGGAGAAAAGATTAGCTGTAAATAAGGGATATGCAGGAGGCTTGAAAGAATGAGAGAGAGAGGGGAAGAAGAAAAAAGAGAAAGAGAGAAGAAGAAGAACAGAGGGAAAGAAAATCTCAATAAGCTTTGTATTCAATCATAATCATCAAAAGTGTCGTCACAATGTATTAGCTACCCATATATATACTGTAGAGACCCGAATTTATTTATTTATTATTTATTTATTTTATTTTATTATGTGAATTATAAAGTTCATATTAAAATTTGGTGTGCACAATTATGATATATAAATATTGTATGCATTTTTTTCGGGTACATAGACTCGGGACGGGTGGGTTGACCCGAGAAAATAATTTCACAGACTTCTTAATTGGGAGTGATGATAGTTGTAATTTTGGAGAGATAGTAATGAAAGATTTTAAGAAGGGAACGAGGGGTTGTAAGTTTGGAAAAGATTATGGACTTTTTGGGAGAGAGTTAAATTAGGGTTAGACAAAAGAAAAGAAGTCAAATGTTGCAGTCCTCTCTCTCTCTATACGTATAGATATTTTGGCTCCTTAGATCTACTTTCTCTCTCAAAAAAATTGAGGCTCTTAGAGTGAGAATTGGAAGAAACCACAAGAAGCAAAGATGTTCCCCTCGTCTTCCTTGTCGTTTTGATCAATTCATCTTTCCGATTTGGTGACTTTAGTTTGGTGAAAATTTGGGGTTTATTGCTTGATTTAAGGTATGTGTAATAAATCTTCAATAGCTTTGATTGTGTGGGAATAATAAGTGATTTACATGTTCATAAATTGGTTGTAAGATTAGGAAGTAAATATTCTGCCCTCAATTGATTTTTTTGTAAGGAGTATGGTTCAATTGATTTGATAGCATGAAAATATAGTCTTTTAGCTTCCATTTGAAATTTGTTTCATGCAATTCGGCTTTGAGATGAAGTAGATATGAATTTTTGAAATGGGAAGCTTGCTGCAGGAAATTTCATTTTTTTGAAAACAGAATTAGTCTGCCTTCTTTATCAAAAATGATTTGATCCACAAGGGATCTCATGAAATAAAAATTACAGCATGAAATTTTAGCCTTTTGGCTTCATTTTGGGCTTTGGTTTCATGTAATTTCAATTAGTATTTTATTTTTAGCGAATTTTTGAAGATAACCTGTTCTTGCTGGAAAACTGGTTTCGAAAACGGAATTTTGCTACTATTTTGTTCAAAAACGGACCTGAATTATTTTTCTCTTTATGAAAGTGGATAGATGGTATGAACATATTGTCTCTTAGCTTTCAATGGGATTTGGTTTCATGCAATTTTGTTTTCAAATGATTTTTCTATGAATTTTTGGAGTTGGGAGCTTCAGGCTGGAAATTCATTTCTGGGCAGAATGTTTATGGTTCCTTTTATCTTAAAACTGAATTAGATGGTGAGGAATTTTGAGAAGGTGAATTGATAGTTTCAAAGTTTAGCCTTTAAACTTTCAATTGCATTTGGATTCATGCAATTTGCTTGCGAAATGAAATTTTTATGAATTTTTGAAGGTGGAGGTGACGAGCTGGAAATTCTATTTTTGGATAGAAATTAGGAGCATTCCTACGGAGGTAGTTCTTCAATAGTTGTGTTTCATAATCGGAAAATTTGGAGTCTTCACTCCAAATTGAGGTAGGGGTGTGTTATGCTTTTAACCTATGAATTCTTTGAGTTTTATAGTCATGGTGTGTGTTATACATGCATAGTGTGAGTTTGTGTGTGGTTTTGACTTATGGATAGTGATTGTATTCATTGAAAGTGATGGTTATGTGATTTGTTTAAATGAACCTATGTTCTAAAAATCATGTTTAAATGATGCAATGATGTTTGTTGAGTTGATGCACTCTTAATGTTATTATAATGTTTTCATGATGTAAATTGATCACTCTATGATTTTTATAATGCCATAATTGGGAGCATGTCATGATAGTGTTTTAGACTCTAGGACATGAGTTGCATGGTTAGCATGTGTTATGTGCTCGTGTGACGTGCTAAATATGATTATTAAAGTATATGTACTCCTTCGTGAATTGGTTGATGATTTTGGGAGATACTCGGCTTCAGTTACTATCGAGCGAGGGTATAGCCTTCGAGGTGAAAATTTCCATTTATAGTGGCCACTAGGTTTGTTCCCTGCGGGTTAGTAGCCCGAAAATAACTATTCTTTTACCGGTGCATGCAGTAGGTATGTCCGGGGGTTTGTGGATCTATACCGGGTTATCCCATTTGTTGATTTTGAATCTTAATTTACAAGTTGGCATTCATGTGTAGTTGCAACTTTCTATTTATGATATTTCATTATATTACATATGTTTAATTGTGTAGTATAGTTGCATCTTGCTTACTTGCTAGTTCTAGGATGATTCCTTTAGGAGTTCCCTTGGACTAGACGTTAGGAAGCATGTCCCTTGTATTGTATGGCATGTGTCATAGTTATGAAACCCAAAGGAACGTAGTTTAATTGCATACCATATTCCTACTGAGTATTGTAAGCTCACCCCAGTTGATATTATTTTTTTTCTCCAGGAAAGAGCGTTGCTATGGAGGACTCTCCTCACCCCTAGCTTGGTTGTGACCATAATGATATTTTTGGGACTTCTAAACGATATATTAGCATGCCATATGTATTTTTTTTTTGTGTTATCTTGGACATGTTTTTAGACAATGTATTTTGAGGATATGCTTTTGGACAATGTATATTTCAAGACATATATGTTTTGGGGTTGGTTTGTACTAACTTGTGTTTGTTTTGGCTATAGATGAATAGTTTCTGGGTTATTGTGGCAAAGTGCGTAGAATATTATTATCATTGTTATTATTATTATTTTCTCATGCACCGGGTCTTTAAGATTCGGGGCATGACATATACGCAAAACAATAACCCTAAAGGAAAACAAAAACCCTAAATAAATAAGGAAAATAACCTTAAATAAATAAGAAAAAATACATATAAAATAAAATAAATCAAAATCATCCTCTACGTCTACGCCTATAATAAGTGCCTAGACCACCCGACTCAAGATCTCCATCAATTCTCCCCGGCTGAGAAGAACTCTCCTCTAGAGAGTAAGGCTTGTGATACTGCTCAAAAAGGTCTGGGTCAATATGGCGAAACTCATCCTCTATGATCCATATATCATTTGTATCCGAACGATCTCTCCAATGAACAAGGTATCACTAACAACCACCTTGATGAGAAGTAATAATCTGATGGTCAAGTACGTCTGTAATCTGATCTGTACTCCGTGGATGAATCGGTGGAAGAACTTGCAATGGTGCTGATAAAGATACATCTCCACTTGTGGGTGTACTTGTTAAAAATGCAGGAGGTTCAAAGGTGCCTCGGTAAGGAAATAAGTCCTCTATATTGAAAATTGGACTAATATCCATATCAGATGGTAAGTCAAGTAAATAAGCATTAGGTCCCAACTTACGTATGATATGAAATGGTCCAGTAGCACGGGCATGCAGTTTCTTGAAAGAGTTTTTAGGATAACGCTCTAGGCTTACACGAACCATAACATAATCTCTTTCACTGAATTCTTGATTCCTACGATGAGCATTAGCAGCAATTTTATAATTTTCCTTACTTAAAGCAATTTTCCATCTTATATCGGCATGAACATCACGAATGTGTTGGGTGAAGGAATCAGCAGACTCAGAAGGATGGGATTAGGTGGCAATGGAATAAGGTCAATAGGCTGGCGAGGAGAAAATCCATAAACAATCTCAAATGGACTCTTACCAGTAGACCTATTGATAGAGCTATTTTATACAAACTCAGTTGTTGGTAACAAGGAATCCCATATGCCTAGGCATTCTCCAACTAGACACCTAAGCAAGTCCCCTAGGCTTCTATTAATAACCTCGATCTAACCATCAGTTTAGGGGTGAAAAGCAAATGAGTATTTCAGATTAGTCCCTAAAAGTTTCCAAACTGTCTTCTAAAAATAACTCACAAATTTCACATCCCTATCGGACACATTGGAAGTGGGTAATCCATGAAGCCTAACAATTTTCTTAAAGAACAACTTAGCCACATGTGAGACATCTACTATTTTGCTATAAGGAATAAAGTGTGTCATCTTAGAAAACCTATCTACCACAACTAAAATAGAATCATGTCCTCTAACGGTTTTAGGTAATCCTAGGACAAAATCCATGCTAAGATCTTTCCATGGTGTATGTGGGACAGGCAAAGGTGTATAAAGTCCAGTGTTCCTCTTCCTAGCTTTAGCTAGTTGACATGTACGACACTCAAAAACGATCCTAGCAACATCACCCTTTAAAGACGGCCAATGAAATTTGTCCTCTACTATGGAAATTGTCTTATCTCTACCAAAATGGCAATAATCCCTCCAGCATGTAATTCCTAGACTAAAAAGTCTCTAATCGATGTGCAAGGAAGCCTCCAAATACATAACCGTCTCTAATCACAAAGTCAATATAGTCTCTACGGTTACCCTTCTGAACCTCTTAAAATATCTCACCAAAATTAGGACAAGTGGAATACTCATCCTTCATCCTTTCAAAGCCTATAACACCTGACACACATAGCTTGAAGAACAACTACAACCTAATTGAAAGCATCAGATGGCTTATTTTCTGACCCCTTTTGGTGATTAAGCACAAAAGTGTACTCTTGCAGAAAAGCAACCCATTTTGCATGTTTGGCACTCAATTTCCTTTGAGATTGAAGGTATCTCAAGGCTTGGTGATCAGAGTATAAAACAAACTCTTGAGGCAACAAATAATATCACCAATAATGGAGTGCATGTACAACAGCGTAAAGTTCTTTCTCATAGGTAGAGTAATTTTGCTTAGCTTCATTAAACTTCTCACTGAAGTACGCAATGGGTTGACCCTCTTGACTTAGGACACCCCCTATTCCAACTCCAAATGCATCACAAGCAACCTCAAAAACTCTAGAGAATTCAGGATGTCGCAGTACTGGAGCCTCAGTCATTTTCTGCTTGATTTCATTAAAGGCTCGTGCTGTAGATGTAGTCCATTTAAACTCCCCCTTTTTTAAAAAGTCTGTGACAGGAGCAACAATGGAGCTGAATCCTTTGATAAAGCGCCTATAAAAGTAGCCAAAACATAAAAACTATAAACTGCTAAAATAGCTTTAGGTTCAGGCCACTCTTTAATTGCCTTTACCTTTTCAGGGTCTGCAGCAATACCTTACACAAAGACAATAAATCCTAGGAAGATCACCTTAATTTTCATAAAAGAACATTTCTTGAGATTAACATATATTTTTTCAACTCGAATAACCTCAAGAACTTGTCGAAAGTGACTTAGGTGCTCTCTTTTAGACCAATTATAGATTAAAACATCATCAAAATAAAGAACCAAAAACTTTCCTATGAAAGAACGTAAGACTTGAGTCATGACCCTCATAAATGTACCTGGTGTATTTGACAACCCAAAGGGCATGACTAGCCACTCAAAAAGTCCATTTTGTGTTTTAAATGCGGTTTTCCATTCATCACTCGGTCTAATTTGGATTTGGTGATAACCACTACGCTGGTCAATCTTGGAGAACCATTGAGAACCAACCATTTCATCTAACATGTCATCAAGATGAGGTATAGGAAACCTGTACTTGATTGTAATTTTGTTAATGGCACGGCTATCAACACACATCCTGTAAGAACCATCTTTCTTAGGAGTCAAAAGAGCGGGCACAACACATGGACTAAGGCTATCTCTAATAAAGCTTTTCTGCAAAAGTCCATCAACTTGTCATTGCAATTTGACATGCTCATTAGGATTCATTCTATAGTGAGGTAGATTAGGTAACTGGGACCCTGGGACTAAACCAATTACATGTTGAATATTCCTCATGGGAGGCAATTCATCAGGCAATTCCTCCGGTGTCACATCTTGAAATTCTTGCAACAGTTTAGTGACTTCCACAGGAGGGGAATCTACCTCTTCATTAGAAGGTTTTTGAGATACTTCTTTAGCAATGAGTGCTAGTATAATGCCTGATTCTTTTCTTTCTTTTTCAAACTCCTTTCTAGTAAGAAGGTGGAGGTGTTTCTTCTCATTGGATTAAGATAGTGACCTATGTTTGGACTTACTATCTCTCTCAATTGGCTTTGTGGGTGTAAGTATGATAGTTCAGCCTTTATATTTGAACATATAGGTATTATCTCTACCATGATTAGTATCATCCAAATCATAAAGCTACGGGTGGCCAAGAAGTATATGGGCTACGTCCATGGGTAGGACATCGCACCAAATCTTATCCGAGTATTTGCCCATTTGGATAGGAACCAAACACCTCTCTGAAACTGACAAGGAAGTCTTATCTACCCATGCTACCCTATAAGGTTGTGGGTGTGGTTCAGGTTGAAGCTTCATCCTAGCGACACCTGATTTTGAGATTACATTCATTGAGCTTCTTCCATCAATGACAATCTTGAAAACCTTATCCCCAAATCTTAGATACGTATGGAAGATACTAGAGCGTTTCTAATCCTCCTTTCTTGTAAGAGTAGTTAAAATGCACCTCACAACACCGATACGTGTATCATCCATTTCTAAGTCTTCCTCAACTTCCTTATTTTCTATAGGATTTTCTACAGCTTCAACAATACTAACATCTTTCTCCCCAACAACTTCATTTGACTCAGTGTCTAAGGTCAAGGTGTGATGAGGACAACGTGAAGCATAATGACCTTTACTGTGACAATGGAAACACTGTATAGAGGATATAGGGTCGAGAGCTAGACGCATTACCTTTGAAAGTATTAGCTCTTTGGTTGGGGTTGTTGTCACCTCTAGAGGTAGGTGTCCCAGATTGTACAGTCCACGAGATCTCTCGAAGGAAACTAATTTAGTTTGTTAGGATACACCGACTTAAGAGATCATTCACTTAAGATTAGGAAGCTTATGATATTTCTCAATGTCTAAAGCTTTTTGATAAGCTTTTTCTAACGTGTCAGGCGTATGCAAGTTGACTTCTCTCTGAATCTCAGTTTTCAAACCATTGATAAATTTAGCTACTGTGATCTATGGTTCTTCATTCACATCACACCTCATCACGAGTTCCTTAAAACGAGACAAGTATTCAGCCACACTAGAAGACATTTGTCTCAAAATATTGTGTTATTTGTTTTTCCCAAGCCCTATCCCTTTCATCCAAGGAAATATGAATGATCCTCGAATCCTTTTTTTGAATATCTTGCTGAAAAAATAGTGTTCTTAATTTTTATTGGGTGTGTGCATCAAATTGATTAGCAATAATTAAGTAATTTTTTGTACATACACTTTGGCGTCGTCTGTGAAAAACGTTCATTCATTTTCTAAAACTCGAAAAAGTTTACAATTATGGTGGACACAAGGAGAAATACTTACAATGTTTCAAATCTGGCAGACCCATTAGGAATAAAAAGGGAGTGCCACCTATACAGCCATACCACCAGGATCCTCTAGCACAGCCCAATGTTCACCAATTGACTCAATAGAATGAGGCGTTGTGTTAGCAAATCGCTGATCTCCAAGCAAGGGTCGAACGTGCTGAGAGCGTAAGAGATCCTAGATGGCAGCGGAATGAAGAGGCCGGATCGAGCAACCAATCATTGAGTACCTCCTAACATAACTGACCCGTTAGTAGGCAGCCTCACTATGACCGACCTAACAAAAATCAAATCACTCCTACGCAGTTTTACCCAGAGTGGAGGGCCCAGATGCAATGAGAGATCGACGAATTGAAGGGTGACCGGTCTTGCTATCCAGCCAACCGAGTGCTCACTAGCACCAGGCTAACCGAGTCTCCCTTCACTGAGAGTATAATCAGAACTGAAAGGCCATGGAGGTTTACCCTGCCAACGTTCACTACCTTCGACGGAAAGACAAATCTGGTGCAGCACATCTACCAATATCAACAGAAGATAACACTGGAAGCCGAGAATGATGCACTTATATGTGAAATCTTCCTATCTAGCTTAGTTGGGCCAACATTACTTTGGTTCAAACAACAACCGCCTTGTTCGATATATAACTTTGACAGGCTATGCAAGTTGTTCGTGGCCTAGTACGCCGAAAACCAGGAGCGTAAAAGGACAATCTCCTCATTATTCACCATGAGACAAGCCAAAGGGGAGATGTTGAAATCCTACCTATCTCACTTTAACTTGGAGATGTCCATGATAGATCACTGCAATCAAACTATAGCAATTGAAGCTTTTAAAATAGCAGTCTCTCCAGAAGAAGGCTTCCATCGATCCTTGGTAAAAAATGCCCCAAAAAATATGGGAGACCTGAACTTCAAAGCTCAGAAGTACTTAAGGATAGAAGAGGATGAGGTAGCCCGAAGGCAGCAATCGACTTTGATTACTGTAGCGCAGAAGACAAATACCCAAGTTGCTAAGGCAAAATCACCTCGGGTTATCCCCTCATTCGCACCAGAAAGCGTGAAAAAATAAAAAGTTGAGGAGAAGATCACCCCTCTGAAGGTGTCTCTGGCCAGGCTTTATTATGAAAATAAAGGCAAAGGAATTTTTCACACACCTTCGGCTATCAGACAACCCCCAAAATAGAGGGACAAGAGCAAACATTGTTCCCTCTATAGTGATTTCGGCCATACTGATGTGGCTAAACTCGAATTATATTGTAAGCTTAATTTTTGCCCTTTTTATCAAAATATAATTTAACCACTCGCAAGAGCATGAATCTTTGTAGATACGGTTCTATATAGAGGGTATCGATCCCACGAGGACTAGTCGCAATTGTCTTAAAGAAAGATTAATTCCACTTTAATCCTAAAAATAGGTTTTTGAATTTTTGTTTATAAACTATTGCATGAATGTAATGACAATAAAATTAAAGAGTAAAATTGGGAGAGAGAACTAGGGTTGGTTTCCACCACTAGCCATTCACATGTTCATAAGTGTAGCAAGCATGGGATTCATTAATTAAATGCCTAACAATGTCATTAGGCTTGTGACCTCAATGACATATCAAAAGATCAATGTGTTTGTCCACCTATCATAATCCATCTTCAACAAGCATAGCTCTTCAACCTAACTAACTATCTAATTACCTTACTCTCTAAGTGAACCTACATGCATCCGAACTACCTTATCTTGGCATGGTTTATACAAACAAACACAACACATTCATTTAAACACCATTATCTAGCCATCATTTGCACTTCTTGTGGAATATGCAAATGTTGTGCATTCACATGAAAGAATCTACTCTAAGACAAGAATAAACTCAACATCAAATGAATATATAGAAGAAATGTATTAGTGTACATGGTCACTAGGCTAAATAATCAACATTTAATTACAAATCCCAAGTGCTACAAAGATGAACAAGTTTACATGGCTAGGGGTTGAAACCAACACCCTAGTAGAAGAGTTAGTTGCTCATAGTTGCCTTGCACTCTTCCATTGATGAAGAAGATGAAACTTCTTGGTCTGGTTCAGCTTCTCCTCTTTCTCTCCCGAATGTCTCTCCCTGGATAATCTGATGTGTGTTGAGAGATATGTGGCTTCTTTGTGCTTTAAGGCTCCTTTTTCAACCTTGGGGCCCACCATATATATATATATATATCAATATATACACCCTTTATATCAAGAAGGTCCCCAAGAGTCTTGTTCAAGTCAGACAATCCCCCTAAGTCGTGCAAAAAAGGAGATTTTGTTGCAAGTGGGAGAGCAGGTGAGCAAGTGGGCAAGTGTCTTCTGCAGAATCTCGATCAATCGAGATTGGATCTCGATTGATCGAGATTTCGATCAATCGAAATGAGATCTCGATTGATCGAGATCAACATCTCGATTGATCGAGATGCCTTGGCTGTAATTTTTAATTTTCTCTTCAGCTGCAACAAGCCTCAAACTTTGCTCCTTTCACTACAAGTCCTGTAATACATCAAAAATACAAAAATACCGTAAACATATCTCGATAAACGTAGAAACGGAACTAACATATGCCATAAAGAGGGTTCAAATGCATAAAATTGAACACTTATCACATACCACCAACGAGTGCATAAGCCTAAGGCAATAGGTGGATGCCTTGATTGCTAAGGCCAGTTTGTCGGAGTACATCATTTGAGAAGAGTAGACTAAATCATTTGACCAGTCTCAACAAAAGGCGAATACACAACTGAACCCTGCTCTCATTCGTATTATCAATGTCATTCACGGTCGACCAACCTCGGATTAAGAGAGCAAATTTGAACAACTAAACACACCTTAGAAATGCCCAAAAATTCTAGAGGGTCAGAGAAATCCACTCAGTACATAACTATTCAGCCAGCATACCGATCACCTTCACAGATGAGGACATGAGTATAATCCAGATGCTGCATGAGGATCTGCTCATGATTAGCCTCATTATCTCCAACTGTGAAATAAAGAGAGTGTTGGTGGATGCAAGGAGCAGTACTGCTAACGTTCTGACACTGTCAGCCTTCTAGCAGATGGGCCTAG
The DNA here is from genome assembly GCA_026545225.1 of Cornus controversa. Classification (NCBI taxonomy): domain Eukaryota; kingdom Viridiplantae; phylum Streptophyta; class Magnoliopsida; order Cornales; family Cornaceae; genus Cornus; species Cornus controversa. The sequence continues at coordinate 33,213,377 of CM048845.1, read as the reverse complement.
AACCAGAACACATCAGGCCTACTGCCGAGCCATTGTAGGGTTTGATGGCAAGCAAGTAACTCTAGTAGGGGTGGTGGAGCTCCTAGTAAGAGCAACAACAAGAACTCTAACTGTAGAGACCATGACTAATTTTGATCGGTTTCCATTTTATTCATCATTATTGCTTTAAATATATTTTAAATAATTTTTGACATGTTTTGAATACGGGAAACATGTTTTGAAAGTTATATTAAGGTTTTGTGAATTTTTGGAAATATTTGAGAAAGTTTGACTTTTTGGTCAATAGGGGCCCGGGATGAGGTCTGGTGGGCCCGGGAATCCAGAAATTTTTAGAAAAGTATGATTTTTAGTTATAAACCAATCAAAATGTTTAGAGAGTTAAGGAAGTGATTTTGAGATCATAGGAACTTTCAAAATCAAAAACAGAGGTCGGGAGGGTCCATTAAGTGACTCTGGGGCAAATTAGTCATTTCGCGCCCCAGGTGGTGAGATAAATATCTGGAGAGGTTGGATATTTCATTTTTATAGATTTTACTCTCTCTCTAACTTTCCCACTTCATCTCTCTCCCTTCTCTCTAGATTTTGGAGGTGATAATGTGTGACTTGTGATTAGCCGAAGAAGGAAAGTGCGTAAGGGACGGCTAGATCTTCGGTTTGAACCAAACAAAGTCTACGTTTAGCAAAGTTGAAAGGGATGAAAATTTCAAAAATTGGCTTCCAAGCTTATTATTCGAGGTAGGAGTGTGAAGTTTGATGTGGTTGGACTTGAATTATATTGTAAGCTTATTTTTGCCTCTTTTATCAAAATATAATTTAACTACTCGCAAGAGCACGAATCTTTGTAGATACGGTTCTATATAGAGGCTATCGATCCCACGAGGACTAGTCGTAATTGTATTAAAGAAATATTAATTCCACTTTAATCCTAAAAACAAGGTTTTGAGTTTTTGTTTATAAAACTAGTGCATGAATGTAATAACAATAATTTTAAAGAGTAAAAGTTGGGAGAGAGAGAGCTAGGGGTGGTTTCCACCACTAGCCATTCACGAGTTCATAAGTGTAGCAACCTTGTGATTCATCAATTAAATGCCTAACAATGTCATTAGGCTTGTGACCTCAATGACATATCAAAAGATCAATGTGAGTACCAACCTATCATAATCCATCTTCAACAAGCATAGTTCTTCAACCTAACTAATTACCCTATTTTCTAAGTGAACCTACATGCATCCAAACTACCTTATCTTGGCATGGTTTATACAAGCAAACACCACACATTCATTTAAACACCATTATCTAGCCATCATTTGCACTTCTTGTGGAATATGCAAATATTGTGCATTCACATGAAAGAATCTACTCTAAGACAAGAATAAACTCAACATCAAATGAATATATGTAAGAAATGTATTAGTGTACATAGTCACTAGGCTAAATAATCAACATTTAACTACAAATCCCAAAATGCTACAAAAATGAACAAGTTTACATGGCTAGGTGTTTCAACCACACCCTAGTAGAAGAGTTAGTTGCTCATGGTTGCCTTGCACTCTTCCATTGATGGAGAAGATGAAGCTTCTTGGTCTGGTTCAGCTCCTCTTTCTCCTCTCCCGAATGTCTCTCCTTGTGTATTCTGATGTGTGTATGAGAGATATGAGAAAAATGGCTTCTTTGTGCTTTATGGCTACCTTTTCAACCTTGGGGCCCACCATATATATATATATATCAATATATACACCCTTTATATCAAGAAGGTCCCCAAGAGTCTTGTTCAAGTCAGACAATCCCCCTAAGTCGTGCAAAAAGGGGGATTTTGTTGCAAGTGGAAGAGCAGGTGAGCAAGTGGGCAAGTGGCTCTGCAGAATCTCAATCAATCGAGATTGGATCTCGATCAATCGAGATCTCGATTGATCGAGATCAACATCTCGATTCATCGAGATGCCTTGGCTGCAATTCTGACTTTTCTCTTCAGCTGCAAAAAGCCTCAAATTTTGCTCCTTTTCCTACAAGACCTGCAATACATCAAAAACACAAAAATACCGTAAACATATCTCGGTAAACGTAGAAACGGGACTAATATATGCAATAAAGAGGGTTCAAATGTATAGAATTGAACACTTATCAAAGTTTTTCCTTACTTTAATTCTATAGGTCATTTAACTATGACATGAAAGATAGGTTTGTTATTTGGTGAGATTAGGGTTTTGTGTATGTATTTATATATATGAAAATGTGACTTTGTGCATATATATGTCTAACATGTTAGTTAAAGCTTATATATATTGCATATGTTGAATTGAGACCCATGAATGCATTATTGTGGAACTTGTGTTCCTTTGATGAAAAATGTGAAATCTAATTTTTAATGTAGAATTATGCATGAAAGATGAGATTTTCTAAAAAATGCATAAGCATGATGATTTTCATGAGATGAGTGGAATGACAAGTGACAAGCATGAGTTGAGGAAGAAAATGCATTCGTTGTGATAAGCGAAGTCCTCAGTTGAATTGATTTCCGAATTTTATATGGTGTGAGTTTATTTGTGAGTTGTGACTTGTTCAAGTTGATATATATATTGAAATGTGAAGCATCATGCATAATTTCCAAAACTTGATTGTTTTAAGGGTGAAAAATATGAATACTTGTCATGTAATCACATAGAGATTTCATATGCATTCATGCATTGCTGCCTGAGTTAAGGTAGAGTTGGGTGAATCATTTCTATTGGGCGTAGTTGTATGCTCACCCCTCTCCCCCAAACTCTTTTTCAGATAAAGTTCCCATGGAGGATGAAGCATAGATTGGCACGTGGATCTTTTTGAGTTCTTTTGGATTCCTACCTTTTAATCATGTAAATAGACATCCATGCCAGTATGTGGCATGTGGACTATGTTAAAGATGTTGTCTTTACATTTGATTTATCTTGATGTATGTAGATTTCAAATGTAAACGTCACATATGGCATATGTACACTTTAAAGAATGAATGTATATGACATTTTGTTAGAATCTCAATGTTTATGCCTTATGATTATAAAAGATTTGAGGTTCAAATGTATAGTTTGGAGTATGTGTATGATGGTATAGCATTTGTAGATGATTTATATGTGGAGTGAATGATCCTAGGTTGTTAAGTTGAGATTTGGGCTCAAATGGGCAATGTATAAGGTTGTAGGAGGTGTAGGAGAAGCCATTTCACATGTGCGAAATGACCCTTTTGCATGATTGAAACCTATTTTTCGATTATGCGAATTGGTTGCTAAATATCTTAGTTTTCGGGGTCTTTGCAAGGGCAATTTCGCATGTGCGAAACCCCAATTTCGCATATATGAAAATTTGCAGAGTTCAATGTCCTGAATGTCAAAAATTTTTGCAAGCACTTTGATTGTGCAAAAATTTCGCACAATCGAAACTAGGATTTTGCACATTCGAAGTCACTGTTCACAGCAAAGTCAAAAATCTGTCCAAACTTCAATCGGGCATAACTTCTTCGTTTTATATTTGAATTGAGTGTGGTTTTTTTTTAAATCAAATATTTTTGAATCCTCTTTCTAATTTTGTGGGTTTCAACTTCAAATTCCAATCACATAAGGAGTTAAGTTCTAAAATTTGATAGTTTATATGTGTAGAACCAATGTGGAATCCATTGTAAGGGGTATTGATGAATATACGCCAATATAATGGTGTATATAGAGAAAGCTTCCGTGATAGAATGGTTTAAGGTGAGATTAGAGATGTTGATGAGTGGTGATGAAGTTGACTTTCATTGTTCACCCCCTATTTCCCTCGCTCTTAACCGGGTATTGGAAATCGGGGTGTAACACTGACTAAGGCCTTCATCATTGTCGATTTCAACTCTTCATACAATATGATAATGGGAAGAGGTTGGATACACAACATGCAATGAGTCCCTTCTACGCTCCACCAATTAATGAGGTGTGTAGTGCCGACCGAAAGAGATATGATTGACATCTTGGGATATCAAATGGCAGCCATGAAAAGTTATGCTCTTACACTGAAAGGAAATGTGGTATAGGAAGAGCAAACCAAATAGCAATTATAGAACTCTTTACCAAAAGGTGTTCCCCAAGGGTAAAAAAAAGAGAAGCCGACTGAGGAGCCACTTGAAAAGGTAGAGATTGTTCCTGGCAAGGATCTCACAAATGGGGACCTCTTTATGCCAAACTAACAGAATGTAGTTAATACAATTACTGAAAAAGAATTTCTATGTTTTTGCCTAGGATCACACTAACATGCCCGTCATAGATCCATCAGTATCATGCCATGCGCTCAATGTTAATCCAAGCTACCCACCTGTAAAGCAAAAGCAAATGTGATTTGATCTAGAAAAGAATCATAATATTGCAGCAGAAATAGATTGCCTCCTGAAAATAGGCTTCCTCAGGGAGGTTCAGTTTCTGAATTGGCTTTCGAATGTAGTAGTGGTCCAGAAAAAGAATTATCAAGTGGCGAGTCTGTATATACTTTACTAATCTTAATAAGGTTTGCCCCAAAGATAGTTTCCCCTACCAAAAATCGATCAAATGGTCGATGCCACGACTGGGTATGAACGGTTGACATTCCTTGATGCATATTCTGGGTACAATTAGATTCCAATGAATCCGGCCGATCAAGAAGAAACTTCATTTATCACTGAGATAGGGATCTATTACTACAAAGTAATGTCGTTTGGATTGAAAAATGCTGGAGCAACTTACTAGCGACTGATCAACAAAGTGTTCAAAAACCTGATGAGTCGAATGGTTAAAGCATACATAGATAACATGGTGGTGAAAAGTCTCAAGAAGGAAGACCATCTGAAACATTTGTAGGAGGTCTTGACACTCTACGAAACAACAACATGAGATTGAACCCGTTAAAGTGTTCTTTCGGGGTTTCTTCGGGACAATTTTTGGGGCATATAGTAAACCGAATAGGGATCTGCAAAACCACAACATGAGACTAAATTCGTTAAAGTGTTCTTTCGGGGTTTCTTTGGGATACTTTCTAGGGCATATAGTAAATCGAACGGGGATAGAGGCAAACCCAGTTCAGGTGAAGGCCCTACTTTAGAACGAAGAACCAAAAACTTACAGGGACATTCAGCTCTTGATAGGGTGCATCGCCGCTCTGAGTAGATTCATCTCTCGGCTATCTGACAAATGCAAACCTTTCTTTAATGCCATCAAAGCAAAGGGGAAAGAGGTATGGGGGGCTGAACATAACGAAGCCCTGGCAAAAGTCAAGCAATACTTGATTTAACTACCAACACTCTCAGTGCCTAAGGCAAGAGAACCTTTATATTTATACCTTGTAATATCTCGAATAGCCACTAGTGCAGTTCTGATCAGAGAACTTGCCAAGAGGCAATACCTGGTGTTCTACTCGAGCAAGACCATGACCGAGGCAGAACAAAGGTACTGGAAGATGGAAAAGATTGTGCTGGCCCTAGTCCAAGCAAAGTGAAAGCTTAGGCACTACTTCGCGGCTCACTCAATCATTGTCCTGACCAAATTCCCAATCAGAGTAATTCTTCAAAGGCCTGGTCAGTCGGGAAGAGTAACTAAGTGGGCAATTGAACTGGGCGTCTACGATATAGCCTACGAACCTCAGGTCGCCATAAAAGGGACAATCAGTTACATATTTTTTACTGGAGTATGAGCCAAAAGACAATAAGGAATCAGAGGTTCCAGTTCAACCTGAATGGAAACTCTTTGTTGATGGGTCATCAACACAGGCATGATTGGGCATTAAAGTGAAAATCTGAACTCCTGGTGGAACTGCTCTACAACAAGCAATCCATCTAGATTTCTCTACATCAAACAATAAAGCCGAGTACGAGGCCCTGATACTCGGACTAAGACTGGCGCAGACGCTCCAGGTAAAAAACTTGCAAGTTTTTAGTGATTCTCAGTTAATCGCGAAACAGGTTAGTGAGGACTATTCCCCAAAGGATGATTGCATGAAAGCCTAGAAATACTTAGTGGAGAAAGAGCTCAAAGAGTTTGACCAAGTTAAGGTTTCTCAAATTTCAAAAGATCTGAACCTGGAAGCCGATAGGCTAGCATGTTTAGCTTTAGCAGCTCAATCGAACTTGATCAGAATAGCGCCAATAGACTTTATGCAAAATTCTATCATCCATATCCAGAAAAAAGGTGCTGGTCATATAGAACAAACCCAACTGAATGGAACTTATCAAAGCTTAGCTGGTTCACGGAGTGTTGCCTGATTCAAAAGAAGAAGAAAGAAAAATAAGAATGAATTCATCCAGGTATTCCATGATCGGCGAACACCTGTACAAAAAGTCATTTTCAAGACCATATTTGAGATGCGTGACACCTAAATAAGCAAAAAAAATACTCTCTAGAATTCATGGAGACATGTGTGGTAATCATTCAGGTGGGTGATCGTTGGCTCACAAAGCCATTACTTTTGGCCTTACATGGCCCGAGGCACTGAGAAGTATACAAGGAAGTGTGACAAATGCCAGTGACACACAAAAATACCTCACCAACCTCCAGAGGATTTGACCACCATAGCCAATCCTTGGCCCTTCGTGAAGTGGGGGATAGATTCAGTTAGGCCGCCCCGAAGGCCGCCAATAACAAAAAGTATGTCTTGTTGGCCACGGATTACTTCACGAAATAGGTTGAAGCTGAAGCTTATGCAACAATCATTCATGTCCAAGTTAAAAGATTTATCTAAAGCGACATCATCTGCTAGTTCGGATTACCAGAATCCATTATCATGGACAATGCCACAAATTTCGACAACCAATCGATAGAAAAGTTCTTCAGAAAGTATGGGATCAACCAAAAATCCTCCTCTAGATCATATCCGCAAGGGAATGGCCAAGCGAAAATAACTAATCAGATGATTTTTCAATGTATTCGAAAGAAGTTGGAAGCCCGTAAGGGCCGTGGCTAAAAGAACTACCTAAAGTTCTCTAGGCCTACTGAATGATGCCTAGGCGTCTAACTAATGAGAGTCCGTTCTATCTAGCCCAACCATTAGAACAGAAATACTAGAGAGGGGGTAGAATGATCAACTGCTTGAGCAAAATCTGGATCTCCCAAAAGAAAAGAGGGAGACAGCTCAAATAAGACTTCTGTCTTATATTGAAATGATCAAGAATAGTTATGACAAGAAGGTGAAACATCGAGCATTCAACTTTGGGGACTGGGTGCTACGAAGAGTCACTGATATAAAGTCACTGAAGTGATCGGGAAGGGTGTATACAAGCTTTGCAGAGTTAGTGATGCTGAATCAATTCGCAAGCCTTGGAATGCAACCCATCTAAAAAGGTACTATATTTAAATTCTGACATACTAGAATCAAAAGAACTCCTTTTTTTGACAATGTACCTTTTGTCTTTCTAAAATTGGAAGATTCTATAGTGAAAAAGTACATTTCTTAAAAGTATTCTACTCTAAAAAAGGGAAACGACCAAGTCCCACATCGAAAAAGAAGTTTCACACTTCATGATAAATAAACATAGAGTTGAGACTCTACAATCGTAGCAAGACATGGCCGCTGTGCAAAAATACATGCACAACAGCACTATTTTGTCCTTTTTTTTCCTTTAATCTGAAAGGGATTTAGCTATTAAGGCAACTATGGCATATTTCGTAAATATAACCTCCAAATTTCTTTGGAAAAATTATATGCTTGAAACTCGTTATATTAAAATCCAGAGTTTAAACTTGGGCAATGCAACCTTACTATTTCTAAGGAAAGGGGTGCACATTATTTAGAATTGACCTCAAAACATAATGAGAGTCATGCTTGAGTTAGTTGTTAAAGAAAAATAACGCATATGGATGGGCATAATCCCACACTGAGTAAAAATCCTTGTTTTCCAGGATATATAAAAGGAAGCAAGCGCCCTAAAGGGCACGACGTGGACATGGTACGGGGCAAAGAAAAAATGCACCATGACATGCCTACACCCGCTTTTGCATCAATAATAACAAACTCTCTAATATATATATAAGAGAAAAGAAGTTGTAAGCCTAAATCAAGGTAAGGTCTTAAACGACCGATCGCTTATTGAAGCTAAGGTCTGAACGATTGATCGCTTATTAAAGAAAAGAGGCCATAGGCCTAAATCAAGCTAAGATCTTAAACGACCTATCACTTATTGAAGCTAAGTTCTGAAAGACCGATCGCTTATTAAAGAAAAGTGGCCATAGGCCTAAATCAAGCTAAGGTCTTAAACGACCGATCATTTATTGAAGCTAAGGTCTGAATGACTAATCGTTTATTAAAGAAAAGAGGCCATAGGCCCAAATCAAAGTAAGGTCTTAAACAACCAATCACTTATTGAAGCTAAGGTCTGAACAACCGATCGCTTATTAAGGAAAAGAAGTCATAGGCCCAAATCAAGCTAAGGTCTTAAACGACCAATCGCTTATTGAACCTAAGGTCTGAACGACCGATCACTTATTAAAGAAAAGAGGTCATAAGCCCAAATTAAGCTAAGGTCTTAACCGACCGGTTGCTTATTGAAACTAAGGTCTGAACGACCAATCGCTTATTAAAGAAAAGAGGCCATAGGCTCAAATCAAGTTAAGATCTTAAATAACTGATCACTTATTGAAGCTAAGGTCTGAACAACCGATTGCTTATTAAAGAAAAGAAGTCATAGGCCCAAATCAAGCTAAGATCTTAAACGACCGATTGCTTATTAAAGAAAAGAGGTCATAAGCCCAAATCAAGCTAAGGTCTTAAACGACTGATCGCTTATTGAAGATAAGGTCTGAACGACCAATTGCTTATTAAAGAAAAGAGGCCATAGGCCCAAATCAAGCTAAGGTTTGAACGACCGATCACTTATTAAAGAAAAGAGGCCATAGGCCTAAATCAAGCTAAGATCTTAAATGACCGATCGCTTATTGAAGTTAAGGTCTGAATAACCGATCGCTTATTAAAGAAAAGAGCTCATAGGCCCAAATCAACATAAGGTCTTAAACGACTGATCGATTGTTGAAGCTAAAGTCAGAATGATCGATCGCTCACAAAAAAAGGGTCATAGCCCTAGTCAAATCAACTTATAAAAAATGCAGTCATCATCACAAGCCGATTGCTTGAGTTAGTCCCTTGCCGAATTCTCTATAAAGAGAGAAAAAGATATCAAGTGCTGAACGTTGATTGCCAGCATCACTAAAGAAAGTTTCCAGTTGAAGAAGAGGGTTGAAGCCCAGCCTATTAAGACAACTATTAGTTAAAAGAAGCAATAAAAAATAGAAGTATTAGTCTATATCTTGAGACACACATGAAGAATTCAGAGCGTAAAAGTACTTGCATTTATCAAAACTTTCATTACAAGAAAGAGGGTACAAGAGGCCCAAATTAAGCTAAGGTCTTAAACGACCGATTGCTTATTGAAACTAAGGTCTAAACGACCAATCGCTTATTAAAGAAAAGAGGCTATAGGCCCAAATCAAGCTAAGGTCTTAAATGACTAATCACTTATTGAAGATAAGGTTTGAATGGCCGATCGCTTATTAAAGAAAAGAAGTCATAGGCCCAAATCAAGCTAAGGTCTTAAACGACTGATTGCTTATTAAAGAAAAGAGGTCATAAGCCCAAATCAAGCTAAGGTCTTAAACGACCGATCGTTTATTGAAGCTAAGGTATGAACGACCGATTGCTTATTAAAGAAAAGAGGCCATAGACCCAAATCAAGCTAAGGTTTGAACGACCGATCGCTTATTAAAGAAAAGAGGCCATAGGCCCAAATCAAGCTAAGATCTTAAACGCCCGATCACTTATTGAAGCTAAGGTCTGAATGACCGATCACTTATTAAAGAAAAGAGCTCATAGGCCCAAATCAACATAAGGTCTTAAATGACTGATCGATTGTTGAAGCTAAGGTCAAAATGACCGATCGCTCATAAAAAAAAAAGGGTCATAGCCTTAGTCAAATTAACTTAAAAAATGCAGCCATCATCACAAGTCGATTGCTTGAGTTAGTCCCCTGCCGAATTCTCTAGTAAAGAAAGAAAAAGATATCAAGTGATGAACGTTGATTGCCAGCATCACTAAAGAAAGTTTCCAGTTGAAGAAGAGGGTTGAAGCCCAGCCTATTAAGACAACTATTAGTTAAAAGAAGCAATAAAAAATAGAAGTATTAGTCTATATCTTGAGATATGTATGAAGAATTCGGAGCGTAAAAGTACTTGCATTTATCAAAACTTTCATTACAAGAAAGAGGGTACAAGTTATCCCTCAATAAAAAAGAAATCTCCATTCGAGCATTACAAAAGGGGGGGGGGGGGGGAACTACAAAGGGTCAACCCTAGGGAGCCGCCCCGCTTATTGAAGTCCTGATCAAATGAATCAATGATTAGGGTGCTCTATTCAGCTGGAAGTGGCACTGTTGTAATGATCTGATCGGAGGGAGAGGGGGCAGATGGAGCAAAAATAATGGGAAGAGCCGAGCATGAACTTTTGAGGAAGTCCGCGAACTTGAGTTCGGCCTCACAAGGAGTAGGGATGTCGTACCCACCGAGTGAGTCGACAGCCTGATCGACATCAAACTCTTCAGGGTCAGCATAGTCCTATTCGGCTCCAGGCCTTTCTTCTTGCTCAAAGCCATAGCGAAAGCCATTAGCAAGCTTCAAAGCTGGGATCTTTAGGAATCGCTGGTACATCTCGAGTCCCCAGCCTTGCAAAATTGTAGTATGGCCTCAAGTTCAGTAGCCCTCTCCTCATCTTCCAGAGCCCTTTACTCAAACTAACCAAATTCCTTTTACTTTTCAGCAAGAGATTTTGTCAGCGTTTTCACTTTCCCCTCAAGGCTTTTGGCTTTGCGTCCGTTCAAACATTCGACCTCCAAAGTCTTGCAAAAAGAGATGGTCATATATGTATTCTGCACCGTGAAAAGCAAACAAAGTTAAAGCAAGAAACATCAGAGAAGACAAGTAAAGAAGTGAACAGAGGATAAGATAAGATAAATCTCTATGGCATGAAGAGGTGCATTGACAAGAAGCTCATCCCTGTTAGCTCCTTACTAGTGGAGCTCATCCCTGGGAAGCCAGATCCCATGAGCGAGAGCCTCTATTACTTCACAGTCAAGGGCAACACAATCCCCCACCATCAAAACAAAACTGTCAGACTTCTTCAAGTTTGGAGTCCACAGTTCAGACGAGCCAACAAATGGCTCATCAACTGTGCCACTAGTAGAACCAAATAGAGTCAGAGTAAAAGAGAAGGAACTCTGACCCTTCATGGGGTTTGCCATCAACTTCTGAGGGGAAGAGGGGGCATCAGATTTGTTCTTATCATATTGAGCCTTGGATCGCCCCTTAGCATTTTTAGCTTTAGCAAGGCCAGAATTGGAAGATCCCCTCCTCGTCTTAGGCTCCAACATCTCTATATCAGGATCTGAAGCGGGATACACAAAAGAAGATGCAACAGAAGTGTCACAAGCAATAACCTGAAGCTTACAGTGAGACAAGTACTTCCGCACAAAAGGATGGATATTCCAAACTTTCTCCTTCAGGAACTCAATCGGTTCAGTTATTGGACAAAGGAGAACAGAACAGAGTTAAAAAAAAAGAGATAAAAAGTTCTTGAAAAAAATATATCCTAGAACGTCTGTAACAACACTTGCCAGAAAGCTTAAATAAAGGGATCACAGCGTCGTCGAAGGCAAGGGGATTGGGAATTTTGGGGTCGCCCTAACATTCTAAGCCCCCTTCACCAAAACAAGTTTTTCTTTCCACAACTTGTCAGAAGTGGGAGTATCATAGTAGATTTTTCTGTCCTTGTTAGGGAACAGATGGTAGCGATTATCTTCAGATCTTACCCGGTGAATAAAGTAGCAGAACATAAGATCATTTAAATGCAAGTTAAGATTATGTACATGGTTTAAGGAAAGTAAACAAGAAAGGATGCGAAAAAAATTAGGGTTTAACTGAAGCGGTGCAAGTTTCAGTTTGGAAAGAACAAAACTATAAAAAGGATGAAGAGGAAATTTGAAGGTTTTCAAATGAGAAGCCGAGAAAAGGACTTCGCCTTCCTTAACTCCTTCCCTAGTACTGTAATCAAAATATAAGGGATAACCTTCGATAATGACGTCTCTAGGGATACGACATTCCTCTCTAACTTTGTCAATGTCAACCCAATGCCTAGTCACCGGAGTGACAACTACACCCTAATCGAATGTGACTGCTTCTCCAGCCACAACAGTAGGTTGAGCGATTTTTGTAACTAGAAGAGTGGAACTAGACATGGTGAATTCCTGAATGTCAGAAAGGGTACGGTTGCTATCACTAGAAGACATTTTAAAGAGAAAAAATGTGTAAACTAACGAATGAGAACTAACCTGAAGAGACAAATCAGTGCCAAGAAGATTAAGAAATAGTGAATTTGGAAGAGAAGACTTGTGGTTAAAAAATGATAAGTATCAAAATAAAATACAAAGAGGTAACTTGAACAAGTTACTTACGTGCTCAATGTTGTCGCTAGTACCTCAGCATTAAATGAGAAACATCAATACAGGCAGTCGAATCATTACAAAACCTATACGAATTCCCTCCATTATAACAAAACTTATAACTAAAGAGAATTGGGGGCAATGTATAGGAGTAAAATTCTCACTCAATCCAATGGGCCGAACTGGTACACAAACAGACCAAACCCAAGTCGGTTGGAACCCAAGTATCAGCAAAAGTCCTAGTGGATGGGCTCGAGAAAATCAACGGGCCTAGTCACCCCATCAAAAAGGTCAAAACGGCCCAGCTCGGACGTAAAGTCCAAACTCTAAAAGGAATTCAAATCATTTGGAGAAAAGATAGTTTTAAATAAGGGAATTCAAATTCCAACTTGTAATATCTGAAAAAATATGAATGAAAGGGATCCTTAAATCCTCTTTTTGAATTTCTTGCTCGAAAAATATTGTGTTCATAGTTTTTATTGAGTGTGTGCTTAAAATTGATTAGCAATAATTAGTTAAACAAATTTTGTACCTACAATAGTGCTTCTACTAATCATGAAATGATAACTTAGAATGTTATTCATTGTTACATATCCAGTGAGGGATTGACGTAATGATAAATGTAAAGACTTCCGTTGTATGTAATGGTCTCGGTAGTTCGGGTAGGAATCGAGGGTGATAATGATAGTTTTTCATTTTTGTCCAGGTCGTGGAGTGACGATCGGGCAATCATGACACCTCACTACTCAAAATTTGGGCTTGGACTGGGGGAGTTCCGGCAGTCTAGATTTTGGGGTGTGACATCCATGCCTCAAGAGCACATTTTCAGGATTCCACCATAGGGTTTCCTTTAAGGGTGGAAAGAAAATCATTACAATTGCCAAGTGAACCATTTAGGATTCTTTGCTCCGGTGAAAACGTCACCAAGACTTCTTTACCAAGCTTATGACTTAGGTTTCCTTGCTTAATGAAAACCTCATTAAGACTTCTTTGACAAACCAACCGTTTGGTATTCCTTGCCAAGTGCACCACTTAGTCTTCCTTTCAAAGATAGATAAGAATTTATAGTACAATAATAATATCTCTCAAAGATAGATATACAAATTGAAGCTCAATAGAAAAATATCTCTCAATAGATAGATACACAAATGATAGCTCAATATCCTAGAGTTATAAATGAAATATTCAAAAGAAAAGCTTAGCTCTAGGTTGTCAAGATGAACCACAATGAATGATATGCAATGTAAGGCTCAGTGGTGGTACCTATAAGAGATATTCTACCAAGTAAAATGCAAATATTTGCATTCAAGAGTTTCTTAAGTGTATGCACATGGGTATTTCTCACTCTTGCTCTCTTGCACTATCTCAACTCTTAGAAATATTTTAGACATCTTCTATTTATAGCTCCAACCAAAATATAGCCATTTCTAGCTATTGGGAACTAGCTGTTACAACTTGTCGGCAGTATAGGTCGGCTGATGAATTCATTGGCCAACTGATGACATTGTTTCGATCGATTGAAGCTATTCTTAGGCCGACTGAAGTTTTAATTTTGCACAGGCTACTGGATTCAATTTCAACTTCTACCAACCGACGGATGGATATCCCATTAGGCGGCCGAAGAATCCATCAAGTGACCAAAAGTCTTCTGGTCAAAACCATTCTCAGACTCAACCATTTTATTCCTGCATAGTGTATCAGCACATTGCACAATTGTTTACATTGAATAACATTTAAGTTGTTCAATGTAAATAAGAAAAATACCCTCATTTGAATTCAGTAAAAATAGTTTCAAAATCAAATTCCAAGTGAATAAAAATCTGATTTATTATTTTTAGTACAAAATAGATTTTCACACCTTTGAGATAAAATTCCATCGTGCAAAGTGAAAGACCAAATCAAGTCATTTGGGGATGAGAAAATTCATATGATCATGATAAATCATGGGGTACAATTATCAGGACTTTTTATGCCAAGATTTATTGAAAAAATCGTATTTATATTTTTGCTCTAAAATCCAATACTTGGCCAAATTTCTGCATTAAGTCCTTGAAATAGCAACTGTGCATGACAAGACTTTATAAAGTGAATCAATTGAGTTCAAAGTATAAGTCAATGTATCTAAGAATCATAAATCATATATTCTAATTCAAGTGAAGGTTCTAGATATTGTTTTCTCAAGAATTGAGTTTTTTCAAAGCTAATCATAAAGCTTGAATTAACTCAATCTCATTAAAGGCCTTCAAGATGATTTAATGAAGTTCATGACTTAATTCCAAATGTCAAAGGAACCATGATATGATGTGAATGATATGCACTAGTCCTGAGGTCCACTAGATTATTAGATGAGCTTTCAAAATAAGTTACTTCAAAAATAACTTTACATTAAAACTAGCTTTCACCCAAGACTAGAGTACCCAATTTTCAATGTCTTGATTTACAATGGTCGTTGTCTTCTTCTTTTGATTCAATTGCTTTCATCCTTTTGCAACGTCCTTGATAGAAGCTTTTAGATATAGATGGCATGATCAATGTGAGCTTTGGATTCACTTCGACTTTGCCATTGATCTTGATAATTGATCTTTGAGTTCTATGATCATATCGCTCCATATATCTTCTTATAATTCTTTTTAAAGTCCGCCTTTAAGATACTTGAGATAGTTTGATACTTTGTAAACTGCACACTCAAGTAAACTTATTAACTCTACACTACAATAGGTTGTTATTAATAAAAATCATCCAAAGAACCTTAGGTTAAAACCTTGAGGTCAATAAATATGTCTTCAATGGATCAATCAAAATTCAAACTCAGTTGGACATTTATCTATGGCAAATTGGACCCACCACAAAATATAGGTCATGGATTAACTCAAATTATCAAACAAGACCAAGCCCACTTATATAAAACAACATTGTTTCATTGTTCTCTCTTAAAATGATGATGTGGATCCATATAACCTCCAACTCCAATTAGTTTTTGCCAACTCATCTTATTAATTATATATATATGTATCTATGTTCATTGCCAATTATAGATATATATGGACATTGTTTCTCTCTCTCTCTCTCTTTATATATATATAACTTCTTCGCCAATGTCTCGATCTGAGTGTTGCTAATAATCCACTCTCAACCACCCTCCATCTTTCCTTAACCAATGCTACCATCCTCCCTCTCTCTCTCCCTTTCTCTCACATTTGTTAGGAGCTGTTGGGAGAGTCTTCATAACTGAGAAAAGTGAGAACCAAATTCCTTTATGTATTCCACTCTCTTGCATTATCTGATCTTTGCGAGCTTTCTCACCTAGCCAAATACCAACATATAGATATAAATATATATAGTCAATTAAGGAAAAGTCTTTTATTTTTCTTGGATTTGTCACTTTTCTATAATCTGAGTTCCCCTTTGCATTCTTAATTGTGATATAATCTAATCATCTATCAACATTCTATTTCTTTTTCAACCCATCACGATTTTTGTTGTTGTTGTGACTGCATTGGCTTCACTTTCATCAAAATATTTTTGTTGTTGTGAGAACTATAGAACCGAACCGGTCTCTTACTGTTTGGTTCCAATGGTTCTCACAGTATAGTTTTGTTCCAATTTTTATGGAATTGTTAGGATCGGTTTGGCCCTGGTTCATATCATAATCACACGAAACTGGACCGCGTGCACTCCTGGCTAGTTATGACTAGGTTGCAAACATCAAGTCATGAATTAAATGATGGTAGAGAGAAAACCCCATGTAATGGGTTTGACGTTGTAAAGGTATAGACTTTTCTTGTAACTAGGGGTGGCAAATTGGGTGCAAATTAACCCGCCAGCCCGCTCAGTAAAAAATGGATATGGATAACTTATTTTCTTATATAAACCAATTATTTGGCGGGTTAGATGGGTTGAATATGGTTACCCATATTCAATTCATCTTCCACCCATAAAAAAAAATGTGAATTAAAGTTTCTCTCTTCTATCCAACCTCTCTCTCTCTCTCTTCCCTTTCTCTCTCTTCGATCCCACCTCTCTCTCTCTCTTCCCCTTTCTCTCTCTATACTTGGTCAATCTTTTTTTTTTAGAAAAAAATATTTTAGTAATAATTCTATTTTTAGAAAAAAAAAATTATTTTTCCTTTTTAGTAATTATTGTAGGGTTTCACCATTGTAATTTTCTAATAAAAAATAAGAAGAATATATAATTTAGACACAAACTTTATAGTGCAACAACAATTTTCATTGGAGCATTGTCTATATATATATATATAGAGAGAGTAATGATCTCTTGCTCACTGGTGAGCAAGAACTTTTTACACACCAAGCATAGTAACCGTTGGATATGATCTAAGTATAAAAAAGGTAACTTTCAAAAATTATTGCAATCATATCCAATGGTTACCATACATGGTGTGGAATAATTTCTTGCTCACCGGTGAGCAAAAGCTCATTTCTGTATATATATATATATATATATATATATATATATATGTCTTATATAGGATTCATGAACGAACTTGTTATTTTCCACTACAGTACGTCTCTTATTAGTCCAAAAAATGGAATTGAGTAAACTAAGCGTACATGCAGTGATCTCTTGAAATGAAGTTGTGCTTGATTTTGTATTAAGTGGTTCAAATTAAGATGAGACCCACCCTATCTTCATTGATCTTATATATATATTATGACATATATATATTATGACTAATCTAAGCGGGGCACTAATTGAGATGATTAGTGGATTTGTTAATAGAAAATCCAAAAAAATGTTGCATATGGAAAGAAGGTAGGTAGATTTGTGTTTTGATATTGGAAGCACTAAGTACAAGTTCATTC
The DNA here is from genome assembly GCA_026545225.1 of Cornus controversa. Classification (NCBI taxonomy): domain Eukaryota; kingdom Viridiplantae; phylum Streptophyta; class Magnoliopsida; order Cornales; family Cornaceae; genus Cornus; species Cornus controversa. The sequence continues at coordinate 33,196,112 of CM048845.1, read as the reverse complement.
ATTATTCTTCTCTTTGTATTTATTTATTTATTATTCTAAGCATTGTCATTTTACACTATAATAACAATAATAATAATAATAATAATAAAATCTTAATTTGTATATAATATATTTTCAAGTTTGGCATTTAGTCAGTTCTCTTAGCTGTTAGGTTAGTGAAACTCGCATTCCAATAGCTTAATTAATAGCCAAATTGAAAAGAGATTATAATTATTATGCAAGTATTGATATAAAAATATATATATATATACCATACACACTGTATAAGGAAGTGTTCTTTGAAATTCATTAGGTGATATGAGAAAAATACCTAGAGTTTTGTTCATAGAATCCATGAAAAATAAATAGATCAAAAATCAAATCATTTTGATTCAGACCAGCACAGATATATACTATATGTGTTTGTGTGTAGATATATAAATATATCAGTATCTTTTATTACTGTCGTGTCTAGTCGAGTCAAATATGAGTTAATGGGTTGACCCGACGCATATTCAACCTGTCCATATTTGACCCGCTACAAACGAGTTGAATATGGGTCCCGCCCATATTTGACCCGGTCTAAACCATTCCAACTTGCCCAGTTTGTCACCTCTACCTGTAACCTACTGGCTTATGATGTGTGTTGTAAACCCTTTAGTCACATTCACGATGTTAATAAAGAGAGATTAAACAATAGAAGATAAAAAGAGAATATAGCGACTTATTGGTTGCCATCGGTAGTTGGGTATCAGAGGTAAGTTATATTTTGCATGTTTGACGAGATAGTATTAAAGAAAATAACAAATAAAAGGGGTTTTAGGCATCGTTTGATAAAACTGAAAATTAAATAATGAAAGTTTTAAGAATTGAATTTTAAATGCTGAAGTTTTAAACAATATTTTAACTTGAGATTTTTTTAAATTTTTTTTTTTAATTTTAAGTGCTTAACATTCAATGATAAGTGAAATCATTGTCATTTAAAAATTTACCTTATTTCAAATGACAATTATTTTTTGTGTGAGATTCAAAATGCGTGATCAAAACATTTAATTGGATAAACACTTGATTCATTCAAAATAAATTGTTGAATTGAGTTATCAGCAACATTTTAGTTTTAATAATTTTGTTTTAATTCTAGGTGATAATGGAACGATTATTCCTTAGATTGAGTTTCATTGATTAAGAAGAAACTTGGTCATTCACTAAGCCTCCATTTGATTAAATGAAAATTAATGGTAGGAAGTGAAAATAAAAGAAAGTGAAGTGAATGAAAGGAAAATAATTTTTTTTATCGTGAATTTGATTAACATGAAATTTTTTCAAAAAAATAAAGAGAAATTACCATTTTATGATTTGAATAATATGAAACTTGCTATAAAAGAAAAGACATTATTGCAAGTTCAAAATATTTTTTTAAGAAATCAAAATTTTCTTGCGTTTTACAAAAAAAATTTTATGAAAAAATTAGGTGATTTTGAAAATAATTTTTTCTCAAAATTTTCCTTTTCCTGTCAACCAAACTTCTAAAGTTGTCAAAAAAATTTCCATTTTTTTTTTGCTATTTGCATACGACCAAACAGAACCTAAACAAAAGAAAAAAGAATCAAAAGGTTGATTTTATTCCCGGGGACCAAACACAGCCTTGGAGTGCTGTCATGACTGAGTATTTCCTAGAGAAAAAGTGAATCCTCACGTGCCTGGAATGGAAACACACGTGACTTAAACGAGAAGCTTGAGAAAGACCAGTCTAGTTCCCCGCCAAATACTAGGTTTCTCTTCTGAAACAAACCCTCGAACCAGAAATTAAATTGGCAACAGAGGGAGGGATACGAGGAGTAGTGAAGAAGAAGGGATTGCATTCGTAAAAGAAATGGGGGAAAGTGAGAGAGAAATCGAAGTTCGAAGCCTGAGTGGTGAATCAACCACCTTATCGCTTCATCCAAACACAACCATTCAAGAACTCAAGCTCCTCTTGAACCAAAACTTCCCTCCCGCTTCAAACTACTCAAATTTTCACCTCTTCTTCAAGGTAACTTCCTCTCCTCCCCCGCCCCCCCCCTTCCTCTCTCTCTCTCTCTCTCTCTACATATATATATGTATATGCTATTTTTTTTCTCGGTAAATTATGGAGTATATGTATTGTTGTGATGGCTGAGTTTTTAAGATGAATTTTCATTGGTTGAAGTTGAAGTTTTCATTTCCTTCTCAAAGCAACAATTCTCTCTCCCTCTCTCTCTCTCTATATATATGCAGTGATAGCTTTGTTCATAGATATTATTAGTATATATTGTTATTGCATTTTAATCATATTATTCACATAATGTATTGACTTAGACATACCATAGGACTAGATATAGCACTCACCTAACACTTACATTATAATTTATACTGCCTCACCTACCACCTCCTCCCTTGTATAACACTCACCTACCACATTCCTAGCCTATAAATAGGGCGAATAGGCTACCTCTTAAGATACACAAAAATACAGAGATTTCTCTTATTTTACCTTAACATGGTATCAGAGCCACCACTAATTATCATTTTTTGACTCTTCTTGTGGTGATTTTTCTTTTCTTTTCATCACCTCTATTCTGTGTCGTTGTGACTACCAATATGGCTGCCAGTCACCTCCGTCGAACTCACACCTTCTCCGTGAAAAGTTCTTTGATGTCTGTTTTATCTAATTTTGTTTCTACAATTTACATTCCTCTGTATCTTTTCGCTTGAAGTGATTTACTACTTACTATGGACAAAACTGAGGTTGCTCAACTGATACACACCATATTAGATGGGTCAAACTATAATCTATGAGCTCAAACAGCTTTCTAAAAGGACACAGACTCTGGCATATTGTTACTGGGGACATACGTGCCCCTACAAAAGATGACAAGGAAGATGAAATAAAGTTTTCTGATCGTCTTGATGATTGGGACAACAAAATCATCAGATCATCACCTCGTTGCGCAATACTTTAGTACCCTCCATCCATCTTCCATTTGGTAGTTTTGAGACTGCAAAAGTAATTTGGGATTTATTGGCCCAACGATATACCACTATTGACCTTGCTCATTAGTATCAACTTCTAGGTACTCTTCATTGTATGAAGTAAGAGCCTGGACAATCTATTAGTGATTTTCTTTCTCAAATGCACTCTCTCTGGGACCAACTAGCTCTCTCGGAACCTATGTGGGATTATAATGCTGATGCTGCTAAGTTCACCACCTATCGCAATCATGTGTCTTGTTCAACTTCTCATAGCCCTCACTAGTGATTTTGAGCTCGTGAGGGCTTCAGTTCTTCATCGACATCCTTATCCTACGCTTGATTTTGCCATCTCTGAGCTCATTTTAGAAGAGACTCAACTTGGTACATTGAAGTCTCAACGCTTCAATGTTGTTCTTGTTACCCCTCCGTGCATCCAGGACACTAGTCAGTCTTCTACTCGACAAAAAATTTACAAATGCCATCACAAGACTGGTCATCTTCTTCCAGAGTATCCCACTATTGTCTGTTGAAACTGTCAGAAGAAGGGTCATATCGTAGATAATTGCTCTACACGGACTTCCACGATCTTCTGGAATGTCGGTATTGTCACAAACTTGGTCATGCCATCGAAGATTGTCCCACCAGAACCCCCCACGGCCTGATAATGTTAGAGGTAATTCATTTAAATCAAGTACTTCGTCCAGATTCAGTTCTCACTTTGCTGTCACTCTTGCAGTTAACGATGACCCTCCTATCGAGAACCTCTATTCCATTATCTCTGTTAGTGAACTTAAGGCCAAGCTTAACCAGGTTTTATCTAAATTTGGTCCGACTACTGCAATGTCTGTTATTCTAGGTACTTCTTCTTGGTTTTTTGATTCTGAATGTTGTAATCATATGACCTTAGTTTCTACTCTTTTCTCATCCAAAACACTTGATTCTCATTCTCCTACTATTCATATTGCTAATGGATCACACATGAATGTCAATCATATAGGACATATTTCCACTTCTACCTTATCACTTCCTCATACTTATCTTATTTCTAAACTTACTCTCAATCTTATCTCTGTTGGTCAATTGTGTGAACTCGGTTTATATTTACATTTTTCTGCAACTGATTGTTATGTGCATGCCTCACGGACGGGACAGATCCTTAGGACAGGCCGTAAGGTTGGAAGATTGTTTGAGCTCACCTCACTCCAAGTTGCATCTAGTCCCAATTCTCCATTTCAGTCTGCTGCTTCCACTTTGTCCAATTCCTCTCTTCCCTTGTGGCATTCTCATCTGGGTTACGCTTTTGTTAGTCGGATTCATTCTTTGATTTCTAGTGGTCAATTAGGATCTATTAGTGATGACTCTATTAATTGTTTAGCATGTCAACATGCTAAACAACCTGCTTTACCTTTCAATAAAAGTGAGTTTGTTTCATTTTCATCTTTTAATTTAATTCATTCTGATGTATGGGGACCCTCACCAACTCCCACTATGGGTGGTTCTTAGTATTTTGTTCTCTTTATCGGTGATTATTCTTGTTTTACTTTGATATATCTCATGTGTTCAAGATCTGAGTTACCACAACTTTATTTTACCTTTGCCAATATGATTAAAATTCAATTTTCTAAAATAATTAAAATTCTTCGTACTGATAATGCCATGAAATATCGAGAAATAAACCTTCAAAAATTTCTTTAGCAGCAATGTAACTATTCAACTTTCATGCCCAAGGACCTACTGACAAAATGGAATTGTTGAACGTAAACATAGACATGTATTGGACTCTATTCGTGCCATGCTCACATTAGCCTCTTGCCTAGAACATTTTTTTGGGGTAAGCTGCCCTTATTACCATTTACACAATCAATTGTGTTCCCTCTCCGGTCATACTTCATTAGTCTCTTTATGAATGCCTCTATGGTTCTTCTCTTAACTATACCCTTCTCAAAGTTTTTGGTTGTGAGTGTTTTGTCTTACTTCAACCATATGAGCATACAAAAATGAACCCCGTTCACGATTATGTTGTTTTCTTGAGTATGGAATAGAACACAAAGGGTATTGTTGTTGGGATTCTCTTTCCAATCGCCTCCGAATATCTTGTCATGTTGTCTTCTGGGAATACAGTAGCTTTATCCCCATTTCGTCTCTCTGCTGTCCATAGTCTTCCATTCTTTACTGACCCTTCTATTGAGTTGTTTCCTAGTGACTCTGTTGAAGGTACTTTTGGTGAGTCATCTTCTGACAATCTTTCAGGCTCTCCTCCGGAATTTGCTTTGCGTATGAGTCCTATCATAGACGAGATTGAGATTTCTTCATCTTTTCTTGACACTTCTGAATCTTCTACCTTTTCCTCTCTGGATCCTACTCTTCGATGTTGTACTTGGGTTAAGAGAACTTTCTTTTCTCATATGTTGTGGCCCGAATTTTGTCTCGGTCCGAGTCACGTTGCAACCTGGTTTTGACCCAAAAAATTCTGGAAAAAAATTTATGACCCGTTTTTCGCTTGTGGGTTTTGGACCTTGTTTAGGACTCTCTTGTAACCCGGTATATAAGGGCATCTAGGGTTTGGAGTGGATTGAGATAGAAAACTATAAAAAGCAGAAAGAGAGTAAGAGCTAGGGTTTTGGCGTTGAAACTTGTAATCTCCTGATTTTCGCATAGTGAAAACTTTTGCCCGATCTTTGCCATGGATATAGGCACAAAGTTGAACCATGTAAATTGAACCATGTAAATTCTTGTGTTCCGTGTGGTGTGTTTGTTTCGTTTTCTATCATGTTTCATGACTGTGCTTGGTTTGCGGCTGATTGTTGTAACATTTTCGTTTTCGAGATTTTCATTGTTTCTTTGCATGAGCCTTAATCTTATCGAGATGCTCAGTCTAACCCTCATTGGCAGCAAGCCATGACTGAAGAACTACAGGCTTTGGAGAAGACTCGTATTTGGGATCTGGTTGATCTACCTCAAGGCAAGGCAACTGTGGGGTGTAAATGAGTCTATAAGATCAAAACTCGGTCCGATGGGTCTGTAAGTGGTGCACAAAGAATCGTTGGAACCGGAACCGGAACCGAGGGGAACCGTACCGAACCGTGGCTACGGTTTCGGTTCCGATTCCTAAAATTAGGAACCGTTACCAACGGTTCCGGTTCCGGTTCCAGGACCAGTAGAACCGTACCGAACTGGAACCGTTGGGGGTAACGGTTCCTTGGAATCGAACCGGAACTGGAACCGTTTTATATTAAATATGTGTATATATATATAATATAATAACTATATATAATGTATATATATTATATATAATAATTATATATGATTATTATATGTAATGTATATATATATATATATTATATATAATAATTATATATATATAGGGTGCCATTTTTAGATTGTAGGTCTCACATTTATTTAATAAATATATATATATTTTTTGTATTTTCAAGCCTCATTGAAAAAAAAAAAAAAAAAAAACCAAGGAACCGCGGTTCGGGACTGGAACCGAACCGAGAACCGCGGTTCGGTTCCTCACGGTTCCAACCCTTAATGGTTCCGTTCCCGAAAATTAGGAACCGTTGGTAACGGTTCTGGTTCCGGTTCCACCAAGAACCGTGAGGAACCGTACCGTGTGCAGCCCTAGTCTGTAGAGCGTTATAAGGCTCGTCTTGTTGATAAAGGGTTTACACAAGAGTACGATATCGATTATGAGGAGACATTTGCTCCTATTGCTCGTCTTACCACTGAACGCAGTTTACTAACAATTGTTGCTGTTTGTAAATGGGAGTTTTTTCAGATGGACATAAAAAATGCATTTCTCAATGGTGATCTATGGGAGGAGGTTACATGTAACCTTCCCCTGGGTTTCCTCATTCTCCACAACAAGTTTGTAAACTTTGCCTTACTCTGTATGGTCTCAAACAAGCACTTAGAGCTTGGTTTGCTAAGTTCAGTACTACTATTGGTCATTCTGGCTTCACCTCAAGCTCACATGACTCAACTCTTTTTATTCGTAAGTCTGATAGAGGGATTTGTCTTCTCTTACTTTATGTGGATGACATGATTATCACAGGTGATGATCTCTCTGGCATCTTAGATCTTAAGCAATTTCTTAGCCAACACTTTGAGATGAAAGATCTTGGCTCTTTCAGTTATTTTCTGGGTCTTGAATTCTCCTATGCTTCTGATGGTTACTAGCTCTCTCAGGCCAAGTATGATTCTGATCTCTTATCTCGTGCTGGCTTGACTGATAGCAAGACTGCATTTACTCCACTTGAACCTAATATTCGACTTATTCTGCTAGATGGTACACCACTTCGTGATGCTACTTTCTATCGTCAGCTAGTTTGCAATTTGGTCTATCTTATAATTACCTGCCCTGATATTGCATATGCTATTCACTTAGTCAGTTCGATTATGTTTGCTCCTCGTTTCGCTCATTTCATTGTTGTTCTTCACATTCTTTGTTATATCAAGAGCACTTTATTTCGTGGTCTTCACTTCTCAGCTCACTCTTCCCTCGAGCTACTTGCTTACTTTGATGCTGATTGGATTGGAGACCCAACTGATTGTTGTTGTATCTTTGGCTTCTACTTCTTCTTAGGAGATTCCCTTATCTCTTAGTGTAGCAAAAAACAAACTGTTGCTGCAAGATCTAGTATTGAGACTGAATACTGAGCGCTAGCCGACACCACATCTGTACTTTTTTGATTACGTTGGTTATTAGAGGACATGGGTGTCATTCATTCTTCAGCCACCACTGTTCATTGTGACAATCGCAGTGCCATCCAGATTGCTCATAATGATGTTTTTCACGAGTGCATCAAACACATTGAGCTTGATTGTCATTTTGTGCATCGCCATCTGTACTCTTCAACTAGTTTCTGTTAGTTCTGTTGTCAAGACTACTGATATTTTCACCAAAACGCATCCACCAGGACGACTTCACGATTTAATTTCCAAACTCAAGCTGGTATCCACTCTACCACCTTGAGTTTGAGGGGGGATGTTAGTGTATATTGTTATTGTATATTAATCATATTATTCACATGATGTATTTACCTAGACATACAGTAGGATTAAATACATTTCTTGTATAGCACTCACCTACCACATTCCTAGCCTATAAATAGGCTCTTCGTACTACTTCTCAAGATACACAGAAATACAGAGATTTCTCTTGTTTTCTCTCTTATCTTACTTTAATAGATAATATCTTCATTTTAGTTTCCATTATCCTCATTGCTTGACGCTTTCACCTCTTTTAAAAGCTCTCTCTCTCTCCGTTTTCTGATTTAGCTGTCATTTTTTTAACACGTGACATTGATGCTTTTATGCGATTCTTTCATATCTCACTCTTATCTCTCTGATTTTATGTATGTGTGTTTGTTTTGGTATGAGTTTTTAGATGATAAATTTGATTTCATTTTGAATATCTATATAAATATATATATTCATCGTTTACATTGCTGATTGTTGTGTAAATTCAGCATCACTTTTTTGTTGATTATGTTGTCTCAAACTAATTCTCCACTATATGTGTGTGTGTGTGTGTATATATATATTCATTGTTCACATTGCTGATTGTTGTGTAATAATTCAGCAAAAATTTTTTGTTGATTCTGTTGTCTCACACTAATTCTCAACGTCTGCTAATTTTGTGATAGGGTGTGAAATTAAGTTTGCAGAGTCAAATAAGTAGTCAGTTGACTGGGTCTGGAGACTTCATAGTTCTTGTTCCATTTACGAAGAAGGATCAGCAACAAGTCCAGCAATCCTGTCAATTGGCTACACCTTCAAAAGACTTGAGTCAATGTTCAGCCTCAAATTTTGCTGATTCAGCATGGTCTGATATGATGCAAGACCTGTCTTCTTTACGTGACATTTCAAGTAATGAAAATCAACATAATATTGTGTCAGAAAGCATGAATTCTGTAGACAGAAATAACGTGAATAGGGGATCTTCTGTTAGTCGGTCTTTGGAGATCAAGCGTAAGAGGGGGTTCAACTGCGGTAAACAGGAAGAACGCATTGATGACCTTCTATTGGGCATCTTGCAATCTGAAAAGACTGAACTTGATGAACAGAATTGTCAAAGAATTATTCAGGTTTTGGAGCTGATGGATTGTTTAACCAATCCAGATTCTGGGAACTGCATTTTAATGGAAGCAAATTTACAGGATGGTAATAAGGACTTTTCTGCGAATACGAATAGTTTGTGTGTTTGTCCGTCTTGGCTGAAGACAATAATGAAGGCGTTTTCCTTCTTAAACATTTATTCTGCATTTCGTCAATTGCAACGGGAAAAAATCACCTGGACTGGTTTGAAGGAAGCTCTGGAACATCTCCATAAATTTGGACTTCAAGTTGGTATTGCTGACCTAGAGCATCTTTCTGTGCTTTGTCCTAAGGTAATTGATTAAACTTTCTGAAAACTGTTTCATCAAATCATCTCTGGAGTTTCATATTAAATAAAAAATGTTGTAATTTTACTACTCTTCCCATCTGAAACTTATAGAAGTCTCCATTTTATCTCCAATTCTGAAAAGATACTTTTAATAAACAAGGGAGGTTTTAGATATTGTATTTATGCACACATGGGACAACCATATTACGGTAATCTCCCTCTATTTGTTTGATCACGTATACTTGCTTTAACTTGTCAAATTCACAAAAAGAGGGGCTGCAGTTAGTGGTATGTGATCTGATAATTGTCTAGTCAGAACTACACATACTGAGGTCTGGATTTTATTCTCATTTGATTGGTTTCAAGCTTTCTCTGGAGTTGGGTCTAAGAATGATAACAAGAAATAATTTTATCGTGCCAGCTATAATCTGCATCAAACAATCTCCTTTCCTTCCCCTCTCTCTCCCTCTCTCTCGGTACAGTCAATTCACATATGTACTGTTAAATTTTAATGTGAACTTTCTTCATTCGCTAATCTACGACCATACTAGATTGTGGTTTTGTAACCTTCACATTCTTCATGCATATATATATTATTTCTTTTTCAGGTTGTAAATTTTGTTAACAATGAAACAGAGGGTACAAAATCACGCAATTTCCTTGTTATTGTCAAATCTTCAACGGAGTGGAGAAATCACGTTGAAACAAATCCTTGTACTGGTATTAGTGATGATATATATGCCTTTTTCTGCCATTTTCGTAGTTGATTATGATTTCATAGGCATCCAAATGGGTAATGCATTGGCTTCATATTCTTTTTTAATAGCTCTGAAACGTGCACCTATGTCGAAGATTGTCAATGGAATGAAGAAACGGGAAGGTGCATTCAGAACAAATCTGTCGGGGACTGTTAAATTGTTAATGGTAGTTTTACTTCAATTTCTCTCTTCTTAGAGTTTCTGGTTCTTTTACTAGTATGCATATTTGTTCTTGATGTCTCTGACTTCTTGCAGTCTTTCATATGATATTTGTTTCGTTAGTGTGCATCAATTTGGAATTTAACCAATGATACAAAAGCTAGTTACTCAAAATTTCTTCCAATGCCTTCTTTAAAAGCCTATAGCGTGATGGCTTGTACTCACATATGCAAGGGTAACAATTTATTTTTCACCTTTCAATATTAGAGGTTGCGACATGCACTAGTGTATTTATTTGAGAGCTGGTGAGCTATAGTTAATATTATGTGATTCGTTTATTGTCTTTTCATCTCTTTATCTCTCAGATAAAAATGATGCAGGACTATGACTCATAAAGATAGATAATTTATATGCACACTGCTGTACTTCTACTTAACAAAAATTCAACTCTGTTGAATTGGAAGCTTAGGCAGGCTACTATCCTCCCAATTCTGATAGGACTATGACTTAAAAACTGAAATTTTTACATAGGGTTCATGATAATATTGACCATGAGAAAAAATGATGACATGACCCAATTCTGGTCCCCAAGCAGGGCCTTGCGGAGGGAGGACTTGAGACAGACCTAACCTTAAAATAATGTGACTGCTTTGAGGCTTGAACTAGCGATAGTGGCATTAATACTAAAGCATTTTACCGTTGAACCAAGCAATGACCCTCTAACTGATACTCAAACGTTTTACTGCCAGTGGAATTTTTACGATTAACTGTTAATGCCATTTTAGAGACAGACCTAACCTTAAAATAATGTGGCTGCTTTGAGGCTTGAACTAGCGGTAGTGGCATTAATACTAAAGCATTTTACCGTTGAACCAAGCAGTGACCCTCTAATTGATACTCAAACGTTTTACTGCCAGTGGAATTTTTACGATTAACTGTTAATGCCATTTTAGACCTACTGTAGACCACTTGTGACTACTGAATACCATAATTTGGCCCAAAACAAGTCTTATAAACCATTCCTGTAGCCCATGCCCAGCAATCTTTGAAGAAAAGAGAAGGTGCATTGAGAACAAATGTGTTGGTAACTGTTAAATTCTTAATGGTATTTTCACTTCAACTTTTCTTATTCTTATTCTTAGTTTCTGGATATTTTTTACTACTTTCTATATTTATTCTTTTGGCATCCCTCACTTCTTCTAGCAGTCTTGCCTTTTATGCTTGGGTTTTTCGTGTGCATGAATTTGGTATTCAAACCAATAAAGCAATTAAGATGTAAAAGTTAGTTATATTCAAAATTTCTGCCAATGCTTCCTTTTTGTCTGTCGTTTTGTAATGGCTTGTCTGCAGGGGTAAAATTTTATTTTTTCACCTTCCCATTTTAGAAGTAATTTTTTACTAGCATATTCTAGCACTAGTGAGGTAGAATCAAGATAATGGGATTCATAGTCTTTTCATTTTTCATATAAACAAGTGATGTAGGACTATGACTAAAAAATAGATATCAAATACATACATGTCAGTATACTTGTACTTTTCAAAAACTCAACTCTGTTGAATTGGAAGCTTATGTAGATATATAAAGGCATCTATATTTCTAATTCTGATTGGACAATTGGCACACCCACTTTTTCCCCTCTCCCAGAGGGGAGAGTGTAATGTTTGGAGAGAACATTAAAGGGTTGATGGACGCCTTGTGAATCTGAGCGAAGCACCCTTTACATCAATATTGTTGTGCTTACATAATTCTCTGTTACATAGACTCTCCTATTTTCCTTCACATACTAGTGTCGACATGACACGACACGGCACACGAACCCAAATCAAACACTTCAATCCTTCACATGGCATGATTGAAGAAGAAGAAAAAACTCAAACTTAAAAGTGGAGATGAGTTCCCTATCTATGAGATAGATGGAAACCCTTTTCTTTGACCACAATTCCATTTAGTTTGAGTAATAATTGGCTATATTCTTTTAAAACAACAATGCTAAACATTATAGCCTAACAAAACATATAATGTATATAAATGCGTGGAGACAATAATAACCCATATGCATTTAAGCATAGATATACTTTCGTCAATTCTAAATTACGATTTCTCACATGTATGTGTATATTGTCATATGAATTGGAAGAGGTTTATGCTAAATAAGAAAACTGTTAGCTGAAATATGTGCCGAGAATCATGGGATTTGACTTACCATATTAGCCGAGATATGATTAGTCTAGAATCATGGGATTTGACTATATTTACGCATATATTTAGGCATAGAATATGCAGTGATTTTAGTTAGTTTCCTTGTAATATTTAACATGTGCTCTTTTCAAAAGCTGCGAATGGGTGATCAATATACACTCATTCAAGCCTTTACATATTTCTCTTGTATCTTGTATTTCTTCTTGGTATCAGAGCTAGAATTGCAGAAAAGGGTTTCAAGTGGTGGTGATTTCGTCTCCGTCACCGGTTGCGGTGGCAGAGAATGGTCAGTATTGGTGACATCGGTAGAAAGAAGAAGGCTCCCACAAAGAAGTATCAGAGCTAGAATTGAAGAAGAGGGTTTTACGCGGTGGTGATTTCGTCGTCGCCACTGGTTGATGTGGCAGAGAATGGTCGGTATTGGTGACATTGGTAGGAAGAAGAAGGCTCCCACAAAGAAGGATGCCCTTGAAGAGGGTGAAGGTACTGTGGAGAAAACAACAAAGGGCAGTTATGTACTGCGAAAACTTGAGAAAGAGGCTGTTCGGCTATATGTAAGCTGGTAGCACTCTTAAAAAAAGTCTATATTTGGATTCGGAAATGGTTTGACGAGACATCATTCTGGTATGAGGAGACAACGTTATGGCATTATGGTCTAACGAGACATTATTATTGTTTAAGGAGACAACATTATGGTCTGAGGAAACATTATTATGGTCTGAGGAGATAACGTTATGGTCTAAGAAGACATTAATATGGTCTGAGGAGACATCATTATGGTCTGAGGAGACTTTTTTAGTGTTTAAGGATCCATTGTCCAAGTTGGGCGTATCAGATATCCACGCACCAACTTAAGGGGGAGTGACGGAGTGTTGGCCGATATATGTGCCAAGAATCATGGGATTTGACTTACCATATTAGCTGAGATATGATTAGTCTAGAATCATGGGATTTGACTATATATTTAGGTATAGAATATGCAGTGATTTTAGTTAGTTTCCTTTCTTGTAATATTTAACATGTGCTCTTTTCAACTATAAATACCAAAGTTGTGAATGGTGATCAATACACACTAATTCAAGCCTTTACATATTTCTCTTGTATCTTGGATTTCTTCTAAAACACATTCTTATATTAAACTAAGGTATGATTTTCACTTACTATTCATAAGGTGAGATCACTCAATTAAGATTATAACAAGTACTTGTATAAAAAAAATACAAAAATATAAAGTAAGATCAAACTTGCCTGGAATTTTTGATCAAATTGCTCTGGCCTTTCTTTGTAGATATTCACTCTATATTTTTGTGTTTCCACCATTTCATACGAAGGAATTTAGTTTGTTATAAGAAGGTCTTGCATATTAGGTTATGGGTGGAGTCCTAGCTGAGTTAGGATTCTAATTTGTATAACTTCTTTTATGATTAATTAATTTAAATTTACATTTTAAGAATTAATGTTATCTTCTTTTTTTCCCTAGGTCATTACAGTATTACTTTAAAGGTTAAGATGAGTTATCATGTGTCTTTTATTAGCTTTGAGAAAAATATTTGACCTCTATTTTACACCTAAATTCATTTTTTTCCTTGAGAAATTTTCCTAAGAGTTCTATTTCTATTTGTTATTCCTATTATTGTTTTGTTATTATTAGTTTTTGTTAAAGCAAATGAGCAAAAGGTTTAAAATCTTCCCAGAATCATCTTTAACATTAAAAGTTGTTGCTATTAGGGTTTATAGAAACGAGAAGAAGATTGAGAAGCAGTTTGGGAATTTTTGTGTGAGAGATTCTTCTTTTCTTCTCTCATGTGTTTATGTATATATTATAATTACTATTACAGTACAATGACCATATTGCCCTTAAGTGAAATACTAATTACCGCTTATATGCATTCTAACACTCCCCCTCAAGCTGGTGAGTATGTATTGTATAATCTATCTTGGAACAAATAAACCTCAACCGATTATGACTCAAATCCTTAGTAAACATATCAACAAGCAAGTTGATTTTCAGATTTCACAAATGGTGTAGAGATGTTTCCACTCAATATCTTATCTCGAATAAAATGACGGTTAACTTCAATGTGCTTGGTTCTCTCATAAAACACTGGATTGGATGCAATGTGAAGAGCTGCTTGGTTATCACAAAACAACGGAAGAGGAGTTTTGACTGGAAAGCCAAGTTTTTTAAGCTTCAAGGAAATGTTATAGCCATATTAACTCACTAGAAGTATGTGCAATCGCCCTATACTCAACTTCAACACTGGATCGAGCTACAATTGTCTGCTTCTTCTCCATGCATCTAGATTACATCCTACAAAGGTACAATAATCCGTATTAGATCTTATATATGAGGGAGAGCTAGCCCAATCAGCATCTATAAAACCTTCTATCCTAAGGTGTCCATTTGATTAGTACAATAATCCAAGTCCTGGAGTTTGCTTGAGATCTCGCATAACACTCCAGTGTGATACCCTAGGTGCTACCATGGACTGACTCACAACATCAAATTAATCTCCATCATTAGACAAAAGTTTATGATTCGAATCCATAGGAGCATCAATCGGACGACCACCTAATAAATCTATTTTCTCTAATAAGTCTAACACATATTTCCTCTGAGACAAACTTATACCTTACTTAGATCGAGCAACCTCAATCCCCAAGAAATATCTGAGTGTGCCTAAATCTTTAATATGGAAACATTGCTGCAAAAACTGTTTTAGTTTAGCAATACCTTCTGAGTCAGTGCTAGTGATGACAATGTCATCCACATATACAACAAGAAATATAAGTATATTGAAATACTGAATGATCTGTTTGGCATCGGCGAAGCCCAAACACTAATGCCACCTCAGAGAATTTGCCAAACCACACCCTTGGTGACTGTTTCAAACCATACAAGTCCTCCTTTAAACAACAAACACTGTGATGATACTCCCCCTAAGCAACAAACCCAAGTGGTTGCTCCATATAGACTTCTTTCGCTAAGTCAACGTGGAGAAAGACATTTTTAACATCTATTTAAAACAGAGGCCAATTAAGATTAGTAGCAAGAGAAATCAAAATATGGACAGAGGAAATCTTAGCAACAGGGGTAAATGTCTCATCATAATCAACACCATAAGTCTGTGTATAGCCTTTGGCAACAAGAGCGCTTTTAAGCACTTAACGGAACTATCCAGAAGATATTTCACTATAAATACCCACCTACAACCAATAGGATTGGCACACAAACAGATGTGAGAACTTGTTGAGACAGAACTTGAGAAAGAAAGGTTCGGTATTGTGGTGATAAACTCTGCATAGATACAAAGTTAGACATGGGGTGTCGACTACAAGTTTGAACCCCTTTTCTAAGAGTAATGGGCAGATGGAGGTCATTATTAGCATGAATTTCTGAACTAGAACCAGAATTTGGATTATTTTCATTACTTTTTTCTAGGCTGACAATTGGAGCTAGTGAGGTGATGATGGACCTTTTCTTCCTGGAGTACACGTTGTAAGTTGGAGTCTTCGGTCTCTTGGCTTCAGCTTCTTCATTTGTGGGTACAATGGGAGGACTATCTGGAGGTGCAATAACCGATTCACTAGGAAGTGAATTAGATATAGTACTCAAGTTAGGGCCATTGTTATTTTCTTCAGCACTTTCCATAACTTCAATAACTCGGTTATTTTCGTCTACCACAATCTTTCCATCCGTTCCTCTTGCATCCATAGTTTCTGAAACTTCCAAATTCCACCACCTATCTTCGATTTCTGAACCATTCTCCCCCTGAAGATAGGAATTCCCAAAGTAAAGCTGAGTTTCTACAAATGTCACATCCATAGTGGCATATGTCTTCCTTGTAGAGGGATGATAGCACTTGTATCCTTTTTGTGTGGAGGAGTACCCTAAGAATAGACACCTTACAACTCTAGGATCCAATTTGCCTCGCAAGTGTTGTTGGACATGTACATATGAGACACAACCGAAGTCTTTTGGTGATAAAGAGCCAACTCCTTGGAAATTTGAAAATAAGGCACTGACCTTTTTGATTGGTGTCTGAAATTCAAGAACTTTTGTTGGCATCCTATTTATAAGATATGCGGCTGTTAAAACAGCTTCCCCCCAGTAGTTTTTAGGCACTTTCATTTGGAACAAGAGAGCACGAGCTACTTCCAATAGATGCCTATTTTTCCTTTCAGCCACTCCATTTTGCTGGGGGGTGTCAACGCATGATGAATGGTGTAAAATACCCTCACGTTCCAAGTAGGGCTGCAAACGAGCTGAACATTTGACAAGTAGCTCGAGCTCGGCTCGAGTTGGGTTCGGTTTGCGTTCGTTTATTTATTAAATGAACTGAGCCCAAACAAAATGTATGTGTTTGATTAATAAACGAACCAATCTCAAACACCCCCTTACTCGGCTCGTTAATTCGTGAACATGTTTGTGAACAAGCTTGTTAAATAAGCTTGATTATAGCTCTATGAATATGTGTGTGTATATATATATATTTACATATATATTAAACAACTTCACAAGCTTAGGCCCATGCATTTTCTTTTAAATTTATAAGTTTAGCCCAACCGAACCCAATCGTAAAACTAAAATAGACCCAGTCCAAAGGGAATTAGAACAGCCCAACCAAAGTCCATGGTCTGAAAGGCCATCTATATATACTCTTTAAGCACTCATTTCCTCAGAACCCTAGCTGCAATCCTCTCTCTACATTTCAACTAATGATGCTTCAGTGCTTCACCATTGCTGCCAATCTCTCTCTCTCTCGGCATGGGAGTAAGATGACAGTGGATTTGGTGAGATCAGAACAGTGGCTACGAGATCCATTTACAGTGGCATGGCGTTTTACAGGTGATTTCCCAGGTATTCCACTTCCTATAATTTTGTATAATATATATATATTTTTTATGGATGTTTTGTTTTCGATTGATTTGTGCATATGTGTGTGTGCTTTCTGTGTAATACATGTATAATAGATCTGTGCATATGTGTGTGTGTTTTCTGTGTAATATGTGTATCTATATATGAGTTTTGAGCCGAGCTCAAAAGCTTCTGAATGTGACCAAGCCGAGTTTCGAACACTTGGGATGGAAGCTCGATTCGAGCTTGATCACTCTGATACACTGCCAAGCCGAGCTCAAACATGCCACTACTCGGCTCGGCTCGTTTGCAGCCCTAGTTCCAAGTAGCTTGTTAATCCTTGGTTGAAGTACTCCTTGCCATTATCGGACCTGAGTGTTTGAACTTTTGCCCCAAACTGAGTGCTGATAAATTTGTGGAAAACAAGGAAAATGGATGATACTTTGGACTTGGATTTCATTAGGTAAACCCAAGTGGTTCTAGTGCAATCATCTATAAAAGTAACGAACCAACGAGGTCCTGAAATATTTGTGACACGAGAGGGACCCCAAACATCCGAATGAATTAAACTAAATGGAGAGACGAATTGCAATTATTTTATTGGAAAATTCACTCAATGATGTTTAGCAAGAGTACATCACTCACAATGAAAATTACTAACATCATTATTTTCAAACAAAGAAGGAAACAATTTTTTCAGCAATAGAAATGGTGGGTCTCCTAAGCGGTTGTGCCAAAGAAATATCTGATCAGAATTGGTTTTGTAGGCTGAAACCAAACCTTGAGACCCTTGACTACCACTCCTCCAATTGGTTTCCAAGTAGTGAAGTCCACATCTCAGCTTACCATGTCCAATCGTCCTCCCCGAATGGTCCTGAAATAACAACCAGAGGGTGTGAACTCCACAGAACAATTCAAATCCTTTGTGATCTTTCCAATAGATAACAGATTGTAATTCAAGTTTGGGACATGAAGAACCGAATTTAAGGACAGCGTGGGTGAAATTTTCACAGTTCCTTGACCAGCTACAAATAATAATGAGCCATCAGCCACTTTTATTTTCTGTTATCCTGTACATGGTAAGTAACTAGAAAAAAAAGTTGAATTGCTCGTCATATGGTCTGAACTCTGAAGCAACTGAATCTATGATCCAGGTGTTAGAATAATTTTTGGAGGAAATTAATGCTTTTGTACCTGATTGAACCATGGAACAAGAACCTGAATTTGGAGTTGAGGTTGCGTTTCTGTACTCAAGTTGGTTCAGCAGTGTCCTAAGCCTTTCGATATCAGCTTTGTTGAACCACGAAGTCTCCTGATTTCCTTCCACTGTGATGGTTTGATTAGCCTGCCCCGGTTTTGTTGCATAATACCCTCCTTTGCTGCCAAGACTTTTCAGGTTTTGAGGTTTCCCATGTAATTTCCAGCACATCACCCTTGTGTGTCTAGGCTTGTGGCTGTAGATGCACCACATCTTTTCTTTGTCTATTGGTTTCTTGCTATCTCCTGCATTATAGCTTGGTTTGAACACTGCAACTGCTGAATTCTCGGTAGTAGGACCTCCTCCAGAATATCCACCGATTAGCTCCTTACGACTCTCTTCCCCTCGGATATGAGCGAGAGCTTTATCAAGGTCGGGAAAAGTATCTTTACCCAACACTTGGCCACACGCCTGATCGAATTCAGGATTTAGGCCCACCAAAAACTGAAATACTCGCTCCTTTTCCCAGCATGTCTTTCATCTTCTTCGAATCTGCAGTTGATTCCATCTCTACATTTTGATAGAGATCCAGTTCCATCAACAGCCCTTTAAGATCATTATAATCTACGTGACACTCTTGGGTTCTGATAATCTGCCACTTCAGTTCAAATATTTGAGAGGCAAAACCTCCCTTGGAGTAGGTTCTTGTGACTGCTTCCCAAGTATCCTTGGTAGTGGGTAGTAGTAGACGTCTTGTTGATCTCCGGTTGCATTGAATGGAGTAGCCAAGACATCACCATGGTGTTCTCGGCCTCCCAGTTGTCATACTTCGGATCATCTTCTGCTGGAGGCTTTGCAGATCCAGTTACGTACTTAATTTTCCCATTGCTTCTTGGGGAATTCTTGGCCGATTGGGACCACTCCATAAAGTTTCTTCCATTCAACTTGGAAGTGGAGATCTGCATGGTTGGATTTTCAGTGTGAATGGAGGCCTGGCTGTTGGAGGACGACATGATGGTTGAACTGATTGGTTTGGATGTTTTAGACAATGAAGGAAGATGAAAATGGCGATGAAGGCCGTAGAAAAATCTGACGGCATTGAAGGCTGCCAGAAAAACTCCCAAAGAACCTAGAAATGCTTTGATACCATGTTAACAACCATCTACTCTAAAAGCTTAAGCTTTTAGAGAGGGAGTAATTTAAATATATAAATCCTTCAACACGCCCCCTCACGTGTGACCTTCTTTTGGTCCAACACGTGTTTCAATTTTAATTATCAGGGTGATGGCGAGGTTTGAACTCGAGACCTTTGGCTCTAATACTATGTGAGTTTGTGAAGAATGAAAAGCTTCTCTTCATTACCTTTTTCTGGAAGTATTACACAGAAAAATACAAGAGTAGACCTACATTAGGCTAAACTAGGTAACCCTCCTTACTCTCTTAAATTAAGAGCTAAAAATTAGGATCTAAATTACAATCAAATTTATATAGCCTATTTACAGAAAGAGTAATAAGTCAACTATTCCAACACTTCACATGACTACAAATGACTAAGATTAGGAACTTGACACTGCAAAACTTGAAGTGACGGGTGCCCAAGGCGACAGTGCCACTGGAATAGAGATAGAGAAGACTGAACTGCTGTAGAAGAATGCTCGAAATCGAAATAGTAGAGACCACCAACTTCATGCCCCATACCAATCTTCTTCTTCGTCTTGAGATCCTAAAAAACAAAACAATGAGGATAAAATGTAATAGAACACTGAAGTGATTTAGTAATCTTGCTAATAGACATCAAACTAAAGGAAATTGGGGGACATATAAAACAGATGGAAGAGATAAGGAAGAACTAAGTTGAGTGGTCCCCAAACCTGAAACCTTAGTAGATGAACGATTAGCAAGAGTAACACTCTGAGAGGGAGCTACAAATGGAAGTCATATAAAAGATGAGAACATCCGGTCATATTATCAGAACCTCTTGAATCAATGATCCAAGAATTATGAGTGGAGGACAACAGACACGTGGGTGCAATACCTGACTGGGCAAAAGTAGCTGTGGAGGTGAAGTAGAAGCCCTTTGTTGAGACACAAGCTGAGCATACTTATCACATGGGAGAATGATCATATCGGGTTCAGTAATTGTGTGAGAACCAGAAAACGGAGCAGGTGAAGCAGAAACATCCTTTTTAGAGGACACTTGATTTGCAGATGGTCTGCCATGGAGATCCCAAAAATAATTCACAGTATGATTAGTAAGACCACAATGAGTAAATTTCCGGGATTCTCTACCATGACCACGTCCTCCTCGTGAATCACAACCACCACGGGTAGAGCGTACCCCACGACTTTCACGACTTCCACGAGAAACATTGGGTCCACTCTATGAGACTGTTAAATCTGACCATTCAACACTCTGATTACTATTCATATCCGAGGTACCACTAGACAGTGTAGCTCGCTGAAGCCAATAATATGAAACTGAGGGCTAAAGAATATGAAAAAAAAATCTAATAACTAGAGGTACAAGGTTTTCAGGATAACATCCTTTTCTGATGCAAGACTTGAGGCTTTATAGTGGTCATTATTTTTAAAGCATTGGTTATTTCTTTTTAGAAGTTTTTTCTATTGAATTTCTTTTGTTTGATAAATTAGAAGGGAATGCATCAGTATGTGCTCACTGCCATTGTTCTTAAACTCCTCACATTTTAATGAAAAAAATCCATTAAAACTGATTGAAATGACTTTGATTTTTCGATTAAAATTGACCAAATGTAACATAAGTAGCTTTGTTTTCCAAGAATTGCTGCTGTTAATTGACAGGTAGGGGGCTGAAACTCCCCTCCATCAAAGGTACCCCTCCTAGCACTCAAAAAAGGGAAATGTGGTGAAGTTTACAACTACTGGTTATTTTTTGGTTTGGAATCAAATAAGTTATCTTTTCAATTTGTTTTATACATAAATCTGCACTGAACTAGGTCCTTTGGGTTTTAGTTGTCAATTTTTAGAGTTGTTGTTGGTTTTAGTTATCAATTTTTTGGAGTTATTCTTATGTGAATCTTTTTGTTTATCTACTTCTCTTTCTTTATTACTCTCATTAACTAATTGAGGTTTTCGAGCCATTTGTTGATTGATAGGGTCTCACCATACCTTAAATCATGTAGAGGACCCTTTTCTGTCCAATCTAGAATCCCTAAATCTGACAACCTTGCCACGGCATCTAACTGCTATCATTGAAGCTTGGCAGAAGTTTCTTGCAGTATGTTCACTTCAATTAATGACATAATCTGTTAATTCGTGAGCATGGTCAAGTTGGCTTGTAGAGTTAGGCCCCGTTTGGAATGGCTTTTAAAACACCACTTCTGGCTTTTGAGTCCAAAAGCGTTTTTTTTGAGTGTTTGGATGTTCAAAAATGAAGAGCTTCGAACTGTTGGAAGAGCGTTGGGTCGAAGCTGCCTGTGACCAGCTTTGGCATGAAGAGCTTCCTGGGAAACTCGGGAAGCTGTTCTATCCCATTAATGAAACTTTTATAATACCATTTTGCCCCTTCATTTCCGAGTCAAAAAAGGGTACGGTATCCCCTCCAGACTCAAAAGCCTGATCTCTTCTATGAAAACCTAGCGATCGTTCAAGGCTTCAAGCATTCAACAGGAGAAAAGCCCTGAAGAAGATTCTTGTTGGGGGCTCTTTCTCTTCTTTGTTGTTCAAGCTCCAATAACTCATTAAATTGCAGAACCCTAAGCAAGCCACTAAACCATGAGAAAAATATACAGACATTTACACAAATATGTATATTCTTTTGATCTTTAAATCTATAATTCGACCTTTTGTTCATTCTTGGTGTTTGTTCTCTGCCTTTTTTCTCAGATAGATTAGCATCATATCCTTTTTGCCTTCATTTTTGTTCTCTCTGTTTGCCTGTCCCCGTGAGTATATATGGGTAATGTATGTAAATATATATTTGTATTATATATGATTTACTTGATAATATATCTGAAAACATTCTTATATTATATATTCTATTTGTCATCTACTGTTTTTGACTTCTCTTGCAATTAGATTATATACTTGTAAATGAAGAATAGAAAATGCATTATGGCATGTTTTTGCAAGGCTTACACCTTGACTCAAAGGATGTAAATCACCTTTAACTATGATATTGAAATTTATCTTTACGAATTTTTTTATCATTGTCTAATAGATGTTTATGTCAACCAAAATCTATTAAAGGGGCATAAGAGGTTCCTACAATATCTCATGAGAGGGCATGTTGTATATGAAACTGGCACTTGGATAAATATTTGGTTTTGTTGTATCAATGATGAGGTGGAATCTGTGACTTTTTTTAAGCACAATGTACTGTTCATATATATATGACATGTTCTCGTAATTTAAAATTATATTAGTTCAACTACTTTATGTTGTCAAATAGGCCAAAGAACACTTCCTGTAAGGGCAAAATAGTTATTTTAGTAGTAGAAGAGCTTTAGCAAATGTTTTGCCAAAAAAAAAAAAAACTCTTTTGGCATTAAAAGCTCTTCTAAAATACAGTTCTCAAACACTAACTTCTAAGTCAAATGGAAGTGATAGCTTCTGCTTCTCTTCTTCTACTGTGTAAAAGAAAAGCAAAAGCTATGCCAAACAAGTCCTTAGACTAGAGCAAAATCGTGCTTAACTTTTCCATTATCTATCATTCAATGTGCTATTGAATTTTTATGAACCTTTTATGCATGCTTCAAGTACACAAAATAGAATGATACAATAAAGGGAAAATTGCACTTGCCCCCTTTCTAGATAGGAAAAAATACACCATGTTCCCCTGGGTTTTGGAAAATCTCAACTACATCCTTCTAGTCAACACCTTTGTAACAAATCAACCCCTACCGTCAGTCTCGGTAACAGTCAAATGTAGTCAACACCGATGTTATCAAAATTCAAACAGAAAATGACGATTCTATCCTTGAAATGTCTGTGAAGACATTTTTACCCTCTCACGGACTCCTAATTTTCTTTTACATGCCCCCTCTATCTACAACTCTGTCTAAAATTGCAAACCGTTCATCATCCTCAAATATATAGATGAAACCTGGAAGATTGAACCTCAAATTCAAGCAGATGATCCCGACGAAAGAGGCAAAGTCCATTTCTGGGCAAGTTATCTCCAACAGGTTAGAGTGTTTGTTCATGTTAAAATCATTACTGCTGCAAGCAAAAACAGTCCAATTGGAAACATACTATCAAATTATTTGACACAAATTTGAACTTTAAGAGTGTGTGTACGGATGTTTGATTTGAAGAGATGCCCTATTCACATTTCACATCAGTTGCTTGGCTAAAAAAAGAAACAATTACAAGTTGCTACTAGGATTGATTTCATTGGTTGTCAGTGCAATTGCTTGAGAGCTTTAGCAAAGTGATCACATTGGACAGTGAAGCATGTGAGAAAGTTTTAGAAAAAGTGTTCAAAAACAATTGCTCCTTTAATCCATGGTGGGTTTCTGAACATTCTTATGGCCACAATATTAGCTGCCTACAGAGCTCAAGAAGAATTCCTTGGCATAAAGATCATAAACCCAAAAAGGAATCCTTCATCACTGATGGCACTTCATTGCCGGACTTGAATATATATATATACATATATACACAGTATACAATTACACACACTCTTATGTATGCAGTGTGTATATATATATAAACTTACTTATCAATATATATATATATATATATACACTAATTTGAATTTAAAACTATTTTTTTAATAAAATTAATATGGTAAATTACCATACTCCGCCTTTGGCTTTTTCTTTTTTCGTTTTTGTTCCCCCCCAAAGATTAGGGAGTAAGTTTAGTTTTTTCCATTCTAGGGGAAGAAATCGTGGCTACCTAACAAATAGGAAGTACATTTTGTGTTTTCCATAATGCGATCTGTCTCTTACTTTTATTGTTTAGTACTTGTGATGTAGGACAAATAGTGCTTTGATACCAAACTGATGTAGGACCAGAATGAATTGATTTAGGATCAGAAAGAAAGCAAGGGGATGAGAAAATAGAAGAGCGCGCCTCGGAAATGGCTTTTTTCTTTTGAGAGTTGGCTTTCTGAAGCTGAGAATCACACGGGTTATCGTTGCTATGACCCCCCTCTTGCAATTGACCCATTGTTGCTTCCAAACGTGACTTTTTAAGCCTATTACTTTAATTGAAAAGCATCGCACTCGGTTGTCTACCGTCCAATAGGCGTCACCCAGAAAATAGGGCATAATAGCTTTCCTTAAGGAGAAGCCCATCTCAAGAAGGGACTAGGAATTGCTATGTCAAGATGAGCTGAGGCTAGAAGAAGGAGGTCAGAAGATAGACGAATGGGTGAGAAGACAGATTGAAAAATAATAAAAATTAACCCTAATTACATCAAATCCCTAATTTTATCTCTCTTTGCCCCTTCTCCACAATTAAAGGCAAATCATGTGTGGTTCATGCATGTGAATCACAACTCGTTCTCCGTCAACTTGAGTTTTAGGTCCCACTGGAATATTTATTTAATTTAATTTAATTTTTTCAAAATTTCAAGCAAACGCACACACAGCCACAACCCCTAGCAGGGCTCAACACTTAACCTCCCCCTTGAGGAGGAGAGATCATACCATTTGGTTAATGCCCATTGGTAATAACCATAATTTATTAGTATAACACTCTAGCATATATATTTTTTCTGTTCCACATTCACAACACATCTATCATATTTGGTCTGTTGGGTAATCAGAAATGTTTCTATGCAGTGCAAAAGTGGATTTAAGATTGCCAAGCTCTTTTCCTTGGAAGATCTACTCACATTTGTGAAGGAAGGTGGCACTAATGCAAGTGAAAATGAAGCCAAACGGGCAAGGAGAAATTTATGTGCAGCTTCAGGTTCTCATTCATTTGAAGCACGATGTCATGTAGGTAACTTTATCTTTTTATTTGTATTTATGTGGTTAGGTTGTTTCTTCTCGTATCTCTTGTTAGATGCTGCTACAGGCTTGTTGCCATAGAAGAAAATAAAGAGAAAAAAGGAAATAAGAAATAACTATTAAATTTGAGGGTTCATAAGTTTGGATGCCATTCTATTCTACCTAACTTGTGAATGTGTCATTTACTGTTTGCCATGCAACACACTTCCTTGCATCAAATCCCATTTTGATCAAACTTGTTTTACTGGTAATTTGTTTCGATTATGTCTTGAGAGATCTGATATCAAATGGTTTGGAGCTTATCGGGATTTTAGATTCTCTTCATATGAAATGAAGGGGCTACAATTAGAATGGTTAGGTGACATGGATACTTACTGTTAAATAATTGTGAATAGAATTTTATTCTGTTTTTGTTCTGTATAGGACTTTGCCTGTTAGAGTAGCTCATTGCAGGATTGTTTCCTCAATTCATTTCATAGTATTGCATGCACCTTACTTCACATAATTTCTCTGTCTTTTATACGATTACATTCTGCTACCCTCTTAGTAGAGAATTTATGTGTAGTGGGAGTTGTGAATAGTGTTGCAGAATCTTAATTTTATGAAACTACTTCATTATCTTAATTCTAAGAAAAGGAGCATTGGAATTTTCGTTTTTAGAGAATTTATGGGTGGTGGGAATTGTGAATAATGTTGCAGAATTGAAATTGCGTGAAATTTCTTCATTATCTTGATTTTAAGAAAAGGAGCATGGGAATTTTAGGAGGAATATGGAAACACCAAAGAGGGGGTTGGCTTTATATAGTAGTCTATATCCAAGAAAATGACGAATCTATACCAGATCTTGTATAGTGTCATGTATTGGCAAATTCGTTTCAACAAAACTATATCGAGTTATATTTTTGTTTCTATTGAGTCATGTCGAGGAAAAGCTTCAAGGATCATGTACATTGTAAAGCAAAGCAAAATTCGTTGACCTCATGAGCGATCAGTGGTCACACCATGAAAGGTATGTTAGTGATGTGAGGACACTTAAAAAATGTTTTTGAAAATCTTAATTTTGATTAAAAGTGTTACAAGTTAGAGAGGGAGAGAGAAGAATGTAATTTTGGGTGTTCTCTCGTTATAGAGAACCCTAAATATTTAGGTATATATATTTACATAATGAACCGACTCTTATAACTAATTACACTATTACCCAACACTCTCCCTCAAGCTGGCGCATAGATATCTATCATTCCCAGCTTGTTACATAATTATGAAAAATAAGACTTCCCTAATGCCTTGGTAAATACATCTGCTAATTGATCTTTGGATCTCACATATGTAACTATTGTTTTACTCATCACCTAGTCTCTCACAAAGTAACAATCTACCTCTATTTGTTTAGTCCTCTTATGAAATACCGGATTACTTGCAATGTACATAGCAACCCGATTATCACAAATCATTCCCATAGGCTTGTCGTTGGAGAATTCCATCTCTTGTAAAAGAAACTTTACCCACATCATTTCACAATCAGTATGGGCCATTGCTCTATACTCTGCCTTTGCACTTGATCTAGCCACGACATTTTGCTTCTTACTTTTCCATGATACCAATTACCTCCCACAAATGTGCAATATCCAGATATAGACCTCTCATCCATTTGGCTTCCTACCCAATCATCTGATACCCATCAATGAACTCCAAGAACTGCTCCATAGACAGGGTCCACCTCCCTCCGGTAGACCTCTCCGAAGGAGAATGGATGACATTAAAGTCTCCTCCCACACACCACGGAAAAGGCCATCTTCTCTGCATAGAGCCAAGCTCCTCTCACAAGTGTCGCTCCCATCCTCAACAAGGCCATTACCTCGAGAAGACCTAGTGGAAACCATCCTCCTTCGTGGAAAAAACACAAGAAATGGAGCAACTCCCTGACCACGCGTCCACCTCAGACACCCATCTCCTGTCCCACATCACAAGAATGCCTCTCGAAGAGCCCCCCACATCCGACGCCTCCCACTCCACAAATCTCCCTCCCCACAAACTCTTCACCACCCTATCAGAGATCGAAGCTAACTTCGTTTCTTGCAAGCAAACCACATGAGCAGCCTACTTCCGCAACGCCAACTTCACCACCTTCCTCTTGTTTGGTCATTGAGACCCCGAACATTCAATGAGATGATGCGGAGCTTCATGAGCAAACCATAGAATTACCCACCCCCTCCTCCCTCTACCTTTCTCACTTTCTCTTCCTTCCTTGCCATCATAATTAATGTAAGAAATAAGATTCCAAACCTCCCTCTCCCCCTTTCCGGCGGGAGTCCATCTCCTCTTAACCCCCCTCCACCTCTCATCACAAGAGTGATACATCCCCCCAGCCCGACAATCCTCCCCTTCAAAGGTCACACCAATCAAATACCCAACCTCCCCGACATTCCTCCTTGTCCACTCCTCCCCTACCTCCCCTCCCTCAATCACACACAACCCATCTCTCTCCAGCTAAGGTTCGACCACAGCCAAAGGAACTGACAACCCCTCCCAAGGCATGATCTCCAACCCCCAGGAAAGAATCTCCCGACGACCCTTAATCCATATCAGAATCAGCCTCTGAACATCTGTTGCTGCATACTGAAACAGTGCCAAAGTTCTCTGTCGGCACATCTACATCCTCAGACACCCTCATCTCCAAGCCTAACTGCTGCTCCTTCAGAGCCTTGTGCATTCGTAACTTGTTGACCAACACCATAGCTGTTGCCTCGCGAAGCTGAAACTGAACATCCCTTCCCACACAGATAGTGACATCCTCTGTTACATCCAAACCTTTCTAGGGAACCAACTCGGAGCTCTGCAAAGCCTCAACCGAATCAGACCTGCACTCCCAGTTCCTTCTCAACCACCGTTGGCAGCCTGCCTCTTCACATCGGCTGGCGACCAACCCCCACCTCCTTACTGTCGCTAGAATCTCCTACAAGAAACGAAAGAGGAGAAGAAAGAGGAGTCAACACCCATCTTTTGTAAACATGGAGGAGCAACCAACTCACCTGAGCAATCAGGTCTTTCGCGATCCCATTCTCTTCCACAGACCTCGACCTTTTTCCAGATGACTGCTTAGCCTGCACCTTGGTAGCATGGAAATGTTGCCCATGAACCTATTTTCCCTTCTTAGCCCAACTCCATGCTTTGAATTTTGTTTCTTGGCTGCAACACCACCATTTGTTTTGGCCAGCCCACTTGGCGACAAAAATTAATCAGTTTGAGCTCAAAGAAACAGTTCCATGACCCATAGAAATCTCTTTCCCATCGTGGCATTTATCAACAATAGGGAAAGTCTTTATTGGGCTGTTAGAAAACCCAACAAGAGGCAATCCAACTTTACGACCATGCCCGCTTTTGTTTGGGTCCGATTTGAACCCAACTGGAGGCAGTCCAACTTGCCGTCCTTTCCCCCTATTGTTTGGGCCATATATGAGCCCAAGTGGAGGCAGCCCAACTTGATGATCAGACCCCCTAAAGAAAGGCCTAAAACCAGTCGCCCCGCTTGGACCAAACAACCCCGTGGAAGCATTGGGCCAATTATTCACTTTAACACCCTCGTTCTCATGGGCTTTCCTCTCATGTGACCCAATCCAGTTATGTTTTTTGAGGAACTTAAAGTCATGTGACCCACTCTTATCCGATAAGACAGCACGTGGATTACTTTTGAAATTCAAAAATCTCATCTTATCGCCAACTGGTACCCACAATCCGGATAAGGGTCTGTCCATCTTCCATGTGTCCTCCCACTTTGATTCCTTTCCCTACTCACTGAAGGCGCGTGAAGAGCACTCCTTCTACCTTCATTATTACCAGACATCTGAGACTTGGTCCGACTTCCATTTTTTGAATCTCATCAATGCCCTTCGATCCCTTCGACAACTTCGTCCACCAGTTATCTTCTTTCATCAAACATGATTCATCCCTTCCAACCAGACTTGTCGATATCGGCATGAGCTTTGGAAGCTTTTCCTCCCACAACACGACCTTGTAGCACAGACGATCATTGTGGACGAAGACCGTCGGAGGACACTCGCTACCATCTTGGACCGGAGACGAACTTTTTCGGCATATTTCAATTCATCAGCTTCCACCTCCACAAACCCTCCACACAGATTCCCAATGGACACAAAAAGAGCATGGCACCACAGATGTAGAGGTAGACCAAACAAACACACCCTTTTCAACCCTTTTTCCTTCAACACATCAGAGCAACCCACCCTAAAGCACCAGACGTCCAGTCTTAAAGTAGCGTCGCCCCATTCCCGTTGACCCTCTATCAACACCCGAATAGCTTCAGCGTGAGAAGGGAGATGAAATAAAAGCAAAGAATCCGGCAAAAGGCGAGACACCGACCGACAGGAGATCCACCATACATGCGAGGCCCATTCTGCAATTTGTTCCCCGTTTCCTGCTTCTCTATCGAACTTACCCACCAAACACGACCAAAGGTCGCACTTCTTCTCTAGATAGCTTAATCATCCAGTACAAAGGATGGACCTCTCTGAGTTTGAGAAACCTTTACTTCCCCACCCTGAGAAAGGCAAGGCAATCTTGTGACTTCCATGAACAATTTCATCTAGAACTTATCGGCCATTGATGAAATCAATAGTTAACTATGGATGCTCAATTATCAAGTTGAGCAGTTTCCCTAACATGTTCAATGATATGAATGAATGCATATGAACCCTAATTTTGGTGAGTGCATAATTTAAAAGTTAAAGTTTCCTTTTAGCCCTTGCTTGAGGCTTTGAATTTCCGTTTTTCCCTTAGACCAGTTGTAACTCAACTAACTTTTGAAACAATAATAAATGCTAAAATAAACCATTTGGACTCTACTTTTTTGTGAAATTTGCCCAGTCCTATTGACTTAACAGTGTTGATTGGTTACAATAGTTGAATTTAAAGGATTCAAGAGTTAGTTTGAGGGATGCAGCAGTTGGATCCGAAGGCACTGAGTGATTACTGGTGGTGAATTTGAGGTGCTGGCAACATCTAAGTCTGATCTGAGGGTTTGTCTGAGTCAGTACTCTGGGTTGTACTTCTTAGTATTTCATCGTGGATTTTTCTCATCAGACAGAGATCTCTTTAGTTCTTCTCGATTTAGGTTTTCAACGTAAAAGATCGGTCTTGCTCTTGTGATATTTACTTTATTTATTTGCTTTGTCTGCTTGTTAACACAAACTGAAGAAAGTTAAAAGAGCAAATGAGATCCCTCATTTGATTATTCAATTGTGATTTGTGCGCAGCCCACTCTCAGATCCTTGACTAACCAAGATTATTAGTGTTGGTCTGTGCTGATAAGTTAAATTTTTTGTTGTCCTTTGATCATTCAATCCATTATTTATTTGGATGAAGTTTGAGATATTCTTCCTAAAACTTTTTCACTTAGCAGGACACAAATCAATTGCTACCTATGGAAATGGTTGAACATCTGAGAAGGGGCATTGGATCTCAAGGACAGGTTTCTTCTATATTCTCTTGTTCTGAAATTATTTATTATTTATTTTTTGTTTTTTCTTTTTTTATTGGAGGGAGTGGCCTGTGGGGTTAGGAGAAGGAAAATGACTGCCCAACTCAAGGGACCTCTTTTGACCTGGTGGCTTCACACATTAAATAAGAATCCATTTTTTTTTTATCTGCTATGCATATGCTAATCAGGCCATTATGGCCATGGTAGAACCTTGGAATGCCACTGTCTAGAACAACTCTAATGTAGAAGGCGATGTTGAACAAGACATTTTTCTGTGCAGGTGGTGCATATTGAAGAAATTAGTGCCAGGATGGCCAACCATGTCGAAATTCCATATGAACTTTCAGATAACACAAGATCTGCTCTTAAATGTATTGGAGTGACTAGGTTATATAGCCACCAGGTACAGATGTTGTCTTGAACTTGTATCCTTTCAAAGATAAATCTTCTAATGTGCCTTTTCTTTTGTGGTATCTGTAGGCTGAGTCAATTCGGGCTTCCCTCACTGGCAAGAACATAGTTGTGGCAACAATGACATCCAGTGGAAAATCTCTTTGCTATAATGTGCCGGTTTTAGAAGCATTATCCCAGAATTTGTTAGCATGTGCTCTGTACATGTTTCCAACAAAGGTTCATAGCAAAAGATTGTCATGTTTAATTTTAATGTTTCATTCCTGTGTTGTATCGTTGGTTTTACGGAATTCACTAGATGCTAACTTTGTATTCTACTTAATTTTGTGAAGATTGTTGTGTTTTTGGTTCTCTGTTTTGGCTTTTGGTAGGTCTTTATATGATTCGAATTGTTCATGCAAGCAGGCCTTAGCTCAAGACCAACTAAGAGCTTTGTTAGCCATGACAAGAGAATTTGATGCTAACCTGAATATTGGTGTATATGATGGAGACACTTCTCTGGCAGACAGGATGTGGCTGCGAGATAATGCTAGACTGGTATTTTAGCAAGTTTTGGTTGTTTCAGACATGATATTTTTCTTTAGCTGGCCGGCTCACCTTATATTATACTGATTTATTTTGTCAGCTCATGTGCAGTTAATCACAAATCCTGATGTGTTACACATGTCAATCTTGCCATTTCATGGACTTTTCCGGCGAATTTTATCAAATCTTAGGTAATGTTTGTTTCATGATCATCTCTAAATTTACTCACCAAGTGACTAAAAGGTCACTATTTTTGTTACTCTGCTAACTCAATTATTCCTGAAAATGCTACTCTAATTAATTTATGAACAATATCATTGTGTAGTCTTTTTAAATATTTATTACATCTTGAAAAGCTTCAGAGGTACTTCTTGTCGGGGTGAACTTGGCGATGAATTCAAGTTCCGCTGGGTAGAATAAGTCATGGTTTGTTTGCCTATGAAGGGCAGAAGCCTCAGTATTAAAAAGTTAAGGGTGTTTAATCAAGACTTGCATGGAAAATATTTTTGGAGGTTTCGTGGTGATTGGTGGGAAAGAAGTATGGGAGTTCATGGGTTGGATGGGTGATGAGGGAGGTAGCCACCTTTCATGGGACGATACTCTGGGAAATTGTTAGGTCAATAAAACTTAGGTTGACTAATTTCATTTCAAAAGCTTGAGTCTATACTTTGTTTAATCTTTAGATAGTTTTTAAAAGTGAGAGTTAGTTAGTTACCTCAGTCCAAGGGCGTATTCAGAAGTCAAGGCTATATCCAAGGGCAACAAAGTAAATTCAACACTCACATATGCACTCACCATTAGGGTTCATTCATCCATCAATTAGGATGTTATTCATTACATGTTTTGATTCATAAAAATTGTTTTTGAAGTGCATAAGCTTGTTTTTGGAACTTGTCTTGAAAAAAATAAAAATATTAAAAATGGACCTGGCAGATCGTTCAATTGAAAGACACTGGCTATTTATCGATTGATCAACACTTAGCTTGATCGATCGAACTCTGTGAATTTAGTTTTCATATAGAACAGCATCTCTTTCAAATGTAGTCTCTACAGGCTTTCAAACTCTATATAGAGACCACCAATGTTAAGAAAATCTATGCAAGTATCTACTATTGTCTTTGGTGAGAGATTCAGAGGACCTGTGCACTGGGGCCACGTCGCACAACTTAGGTAGGTTGACGAGAATGCTGGAGGAGCTCCTGGAGGAGAGGGAGCCGGAAATAAAAAGAGATGGGCAGAAAAGGGATCTGGGCCATTGTATGGACATGCTGATTGACACTATTACAGTTTGCGTTGGCCGCGACCTGCAACTTGATGGGCATGCTTCAACCTTCGGATTCTTATGTACAAGGGGATGGGGAGGGTTTGGTGGACGGGTCCTGTACTCCATTGACTTGGAGTAAGTCTGTTGAATCTGAATGGGAAGTTGGGGAACGGCTGCCAAGGGATTATTTTGGCGGTGTTACAGATGTGGTGCCTTGTGGGGAGGGAGAAGCTAGTGGGGATGGTTGTGTGGAACCTTTGGCCATGGTGGTTCCTGAGAGGGTGAGGGGTGATTTGCTTGTGGTGGAGGGAGGGGAAAATGGGGACGAGTGGGTGAGGGAGAATATCTGATGTGAGCAAATGCTTTGGGGTGACATCCGAAGGGAATGATGACTATGCCATGGAGATGCTTCAATCCATTGATGCAGATTGGAAGGTGGTGAAAAGGAAGAACCTATCTTGGAATGGGGAGAGGGAGAAGGAGAGGGGTAGAGGGGGGAGGAGAGGGGAATTCCATTTTGTGCTCATGAAGTTCCACATCGTTTCTTGGAATGCCTGTGGTCTCAATGACCCTGATAAAAGGAAGGTGGTAAATTTTGCGGTGCGGAAATGGGACCCTCATGTGGTGTGCTTTCAAGAGACGAAGTTGGCTTCGGTTTCGGATATGGTGGTGAGGAGCCTTTGGTATGGGAGATTTGTGGAGTGGGAGGTGTTAGATGCGTTGGGCACCTCAGTGGGTGTCCAAGGTTGGCACATAGAGAGGAAGATTCTTTGTGTCATTCATCTTTTCCATGGAGGACGGCTTTCTTTAGGTTTTCTCTGGAGTCTATGATCCTGTTGAGGATGGGGGAGGCACTTGTTTTCGGAGGAGCTTAGTTCAGTTCGGAGGAGATGCTCCCTCCCTTGGTGTGTTTGGTGGGGAGGGGGTGGATCCTTGCTCGAGAGACTACGGGAGGGAGATGGACCCCAGCCATGGAGTAGTTTTTAGAGTTTATTGATAGCCATCTATTGATTGATTTGTTGTTAGATGGTGCGACTTTTACATGGTCTAGTGGTAGGCAATCTCCTATCCTATCTCGGTTGGATAGATTCCTCCTATTTGGAGATTGGGAGGAGAAATTTCCGGATGTGGTTTAGGTGGCTTTGGCTAGGTCTACCTCGGATCATATTTTGCTAGTTTTGGACTGTGGTGGCTTGTAGAGGAGCTCCCCTTTCGAATTTGAGAATATGTGGCTTCGGATGGAGGACTTAAAGTAAGGAGTGTGGGCTTGGTGGGAGGCTTATAATGTGAGCGGCACCTAGAGCTTCACCCTTGCGAGCAAGCTCCGCTCCTTGAAGGAAGATATCAAGAGGTGGAATAAGGAAGTGTTTCGGCATCTGGAGTGGAGGAAGAACTGGTTCTCAGAGATTGCGGAGATAGATTGGTTGGAGGGGTTGGGAGTCATTGAGGGTCTAGAGAGGCGCAGGAGGGAGGAGTGCTAGGTAGAGATTGTGGAGATTGCCATTTCAGAGCATATTTCGTGGCATTAGAAATCTCAAGCCTTGTGGTTTAAGGAGGGTGATAGAAACACGAGGTTTTTCCATAGACTTGCCAATCCCCATCGGAGGGGCAATCACATTGGGAGGATTCGAGTTGATGGGGAGCTGTTATGTAGGGAGGATTTGGTGTGTAAGGGAGTGGGTTCGTTCTACCAGAGGCTGTACACGGAGAGTTTTAGTTGGAGACCCTTGCTCGGGGGGCTTCATTTTGACTTGATTTCAGAAGTGGGTTGAAGAGGCCATTTAGTGAAGAGGAAGTGCTAATGGAACTGAAGAGTTGCAATGGTCCAATGGTTTACTATGAGATTTATCCTTAAGTGTTAGGAGGTGGTTAAGGGAGAGGTGATGGGCACTTTTCATGCATTTCATTCTCAGGGTCGGTTCGAGAAATGTATAAATGTTTCCTTTATTGCCCTTATCCCCAAGAAAGGGAGCGTCTGATGTTAGGGATTTTAGACCTATTAGTCTGGTGGGATGCATCTACAAACTAATAGCTAAAGTCCTTGACTCGTGATTAAAGGATGTCATGGATGGAGTTGTCTCTGAATCCTAAAATGCTTTTGTTGGTGGTAGTCAGATTTTGGATTCGGTTCTTATTGCCGCTAAGTGCGTGGATTCCAGGGGTTCTTTGTAAGCTTGATATTGAGAAGGGCTATGATTATGTGAGATGGAGCTTTTTTTTTATAACTAAAATTTCATTTAAGATGCTCAAAAGGAGAGCACTTCCCAAGAGAATACTCAAAAAGCCAAAGCTGGCCTCCTATAATTTCAGACTACCAACAAATTCCACAAAATCCCCTACTTACAATTGTGTCCATTAACCCAAAAGATAAATAACTCATAATGACGTATTTGAGAGACCAAATAGGACCTTCCCTCTCCATCAAAGGATCTTCTATTTCTCTCTTGCCACAAGCCCTACCACAAGCAATGAGGAGTGGTCCCTTGCTTGGTTATTGACTATAAACCCTTTCCATGCCTCGATCATATCTACCATAGATTCGAAAAACACCCAAATCATGCCGAACACTGCCAAAACATATACCACACATCTCTCACCATTGGGCAATGAAGAAGGAGATGATTCACCAATTACTCCGCCTTCTTGCACATGTAGCACCAGTTCACCACAATTTGTCGCCTTCTTCTAAGGTTATCTAGAGTCGGGATTCTCCCAAGAACAACTGACCATGCAAAAAAGCGACCTTGTTCAAGGTTTTTTTGCCACTAGCCATGTCGAGTGTCAAGTTGACGCGTCCGACTTATATCCCATGTCCAAGTCGGCGTCGTGTCTTGTCGACACGGATACTCTCGCCGGTGCCGGCGAGTCCAGGTAACACAGGTGGCAGCACATAGCAAAAGTTGAAACAAGATCTACCCATTGATCTCTAATATTCATCCTTTTAAACATTTCTACATATATTTACAATTCAAGTAAAGTTCATTCTCTAACCTCATCATATGATTCAACCATAATATAACCCACAATACCAATGGCCACAAGACCACAATCATATCATAATATTTCAATTCTTGAACCTCAAACCTCATGTTCACACTCGTTCTTAAGGACATTTCAAATTTTCTTTCCCTAAACTTTTTTTATGAGACTAAAACAACCAATCCACATGAAATGTAATCCAAATTTCCTATGAGATTTCAATCTTCAAATGAAACCAATTTTAATAGAAAGAAGAAATCAAAACATCCAATTTAGACTCAAATTTCACTCCATCTGGCTTTGAATTGAGAAAGTTACGATTTTTCGAAGTTAGGGCAGCCATACATGGATCCTTTCCTGACCATCTCGCACTCCTAATGCTAATAAATCTCGGTGTGTTTCGAAATTTCAAGTGAAACCAATTCCATTGCAAATTAGACTTCAAATCATTGAATTTTTTTTTTTTAAACATTACTCAATTTAGATTTGGAACAACCAAGATTTGATTCCTCAAAGTTTCAGTCAACAGATGGAGTTCCAAGTAGTCAAATAAAGTATCAAGGAAGGGGTAGTCAACTAGTCGACTACAGCTTGTTTTAATCACAATTTTCATTCCCAGGGACTACACTAACTTAAGGATACTAGTCAACTACATCAAGAATTATAGTTGACTACATCAAGAATTCTAGTCAACTATACCTATGGTGTCCGAAATTCACACCTACTGGAATCCACTCTAGTCAACTCTAGTGAAGCTATAGTCAACTACATCCACATTTTTCAACCAAATTCCACAAGCCTGTTAATTCAACATATCTCCTATAAAAGTCATAAAATCCTTACACAACCAATCTAAACAACATAATTTACCCATCATCTACATCAATGTGTCAATCATCCATAATTCATAAAGATACCAAAATATACTAAGTTTAAATCATGAAATATGCTAATCTCCACATCATGAAATATTTATCACAAAATCACCAGGATACCCATTTTAAAGAAAACATTTCTCACCTGGACATTTTATCAAACACATAGAAGACACATGACACTTGTATCATTAAATTGCACATATAAAGCCATTTTACACTAAACCATGTAACATTAACCCATAAATCATGAATCTCAACCCCATTTTTCGAAACACATCATATACATACAACCAAACACAACAATGATAACTTGAATCATGTTTCCTCACATAATATTTCAAATTTCTACACGTCTTCCCTTACACAACAAATGTACATACAACCAACTTGAACAAGAGTTACTAGAACCACATAATAACCTCCATTTTCATACTTTCATGGAAAAACATATACTTAGATGTTAAGAGGAGTAATAATAAACACATATGGTTAAAGAATCCCTGCCTCAAGGATCAAACCCTAAGCTCATCAAAATTCCAAATGCTCCAATCGGGGATTTTAAATTGTAGGAATGAAGATCTTGGCAAGGGGAACATCTATCCCTTCTTAAGCAACTCTTGAATCCCACTCCTTGAGCCTAAAAGAGAAGAAGAGAAGTGAAAGTTTAGAGAGAGAGAGAGTCTCACGGCTGATAGAGAGAGAAAAATGAAATATTTTCCAAATTTCCCCTTTTTACATCTTTCCTAACTTTCCCAATTTACCAACTTAACCCTCAACTCTTTAAAATTTGCTCCTTGTTCAAAGTCATCTCGAACAAATTATGCCTTACACTTTCACTCTACAAATCTCATTATTAAACTTTGTTGAAGGATTTAAATATTAAAGTTACATCCTCTCTAATAGTTTAAGCTTTTAGAGTAGATGGTGGTTAAAATGGTATTAGAGTAGGCAAGGTCCTGTGTTCAAACCTCACCTTCACCCTGATAATTAAAAGTGAAAAATGCGTTGGACCAAAAAGAAGGCCACACGTAGAATAGATGGTGGTTAACAAACTCCTTAATAGACTTTCTAACAATTACACAATGGTCTACCTCCACTTATGGAGTCTAGAAATTTTATTTCGGGTCACCTACTCATCCCGGGCCCACATGTCCAATTTAAATGTGTACTAAATACACCATTACTGTACACGCACTCACGTGTTCTTCTCAGTTTTAAATCACAATTAAATTTGTAATTAAGAAAAATATATTCCGGGTCTCTACATTTGTCTCTATATCAGTTGATAGAGTGGTATGGGATCCAAGATTCAGGAATCAAGAGAGCCTATCATGATTAGGTGGTGAAATTGGTGTATGCTTTGCTAGAGTTAGTTCAGGAATCACATGTGCAAAGGGAGATGGACGATAAATTAGATTGCAGGTAGCTGAAGAAGGAATTTTTATTGCCTGATTCTATGTGCCCCTATCTCTGGGAGGAATGGTGGACTTTTCATGTGAGTACCTCCGGCGTACAAATGCCTCTCCAAGTTGGCCTTTTTGTTGTTTAGACGGCAGCCTTGGATGCTACTCTTACGTGTATATTTTGAAACTGATGCTGCATGTGCAAAAGGATGAGACCGCCAACTTATCTTCTGTTGCATTGTGGGGTTGGTGAGAGAGTTCTAGGATCTTTTCTCCTTGTTTAGGGTTGAGCGGACTATACCTATGGTGGATATGTTGGGAGTGGTGGTTGCCTTCGGCATAGTACTCTGAAGGTGTTGGATGTTGCCCCATTTCCGTGACTAGGCATATCTGTCTGAGCGTAATAGAAAAATCTTTGAATGCTGGAATTATCTGTTCATATATGTGTGTGTACATTGGTCGCCTTCCCATTTCGTGGTGCTCTTAGTGATATCTTTACTTTAAAAAAAATACTCTTACGTCTATATTTGTAATGTAAGGAGGTTTCCTTGTATTCTTATTTTATTAGGTTTGTCGTCATTGATGAAACCCATGCTTATAAAGGAGCATTTGGGTGTCATACTGCTCTTATATTGAGGAGACTTCGCCGGCTGTGTTCTCATGGTACTATTTTCCTTATATTGTTTATGACAGATGAGGGACTTTAGTTTTATTCAATTCTTCTTTCTTATTTTTTTTTTCTCTTTTCTTTTGTTTTCTTTTTTTAATTAAGATATACCTTCACAGCTTGCTTGTTTGTGCAGCGTATGGTAGTAATCCTTCTTTTGTATTCTGTACTGCAACTTCTGCGAACCCACGCGAGCATGCGATGGTAAGAATTTTCGGAAGCAAGTCATAGTTTACTCCTATTATTTGTGGCATGTTGAAGTTTTTGTTCTTGGCTATGTTGACCTCAATGGCTATCCTTGACTTTGTAAATAATAGAGGCATCCATGATTTGGATTGGATCAGTTTTTAGAAAAATTGGAACCAATACAGGTCTCACGGTTCCAACAAAATTGCAACCAATCCAAACCGATCAACATGTCAAAACCGAACTGAACCACATGGTTTGGATCGGATTGGTTAGGTGGTTTTGGCTTGAAAAGAGCCAATAAGAGATGGGTGTGTGTGAGAGAGAGAGAGAGAGAGAGAATTGTCAAAAAGTTCCAAATACCAGAATGCACACACACACACACAACACCAGAAAGCAGATACACACACACACACACACACACACAACATCATCTACATATACAACACCAGAAAGCATGTATATATATATAGATTTTTAGAGAGAGAAAGAGGCTACGGGTAGAGAGATGAGATTACAGGCGCTATCAGCACAGTCGCTAGCCCTGATTTCAATTACCTTTGTTTTTCAACTCTTCTTCGAGTTCCTCCGATTCTAGTTTTTTTCTCTGAAACTTGATCTTTCAGCATAGCGAATTCAAGAACTTATTCTTTCGTTATGCTGAGGCCAAAAATAGATCAAGGCTAACGTTTCGACCCCAAAACCTGATTATTTAAGTGAGATTTATTTGTTTGATCACTATAATGATAATTGACAAAATCATAAAGATTAGAAAAATGAGGAAAGTTTGATTAAGTTGAAATTGAGAGCCTTAAAGATTTACTACACTTTGAAGAAGGAAAAACAACCGATCTCACTGGACTATCGTCTCATTCACTTTCTCACTCTCTGTTTACTAAGGGAATTAGTAGAAAGAAGACGAAGAACAGTTTGAGCTTAATTAAAGTTTACCACGATCCGAATTTGAAGAGGAAATTGAAATCAATACAATACAAGATGGTGAATGGTCGACCAGAAAGATGATGGATGGTTGGTTGGCCAGAGAAGATGGTGGATGGCTGTCGAAGGTAGAGAGTGAGTGGGTGAGGGCTTTAGGTTTAGGGATAATGGGTTTACAACTGAGAATAGTATATGACATAAACTGAGAAACACTTTGTGGAAGAATTTTCTTCATTACTCAAATAATACACAAAACGTTAGCTATATACATCAACCCTAGCTGTAGAAAAGGAAAACTAACTAGGTTTTATCAGATCGTATGATTTATGGGATATTCTAACAGAATAGGAAACTAACTAACTAGGTTATATCAGATCCCATGATTTATGGGATATTCTAACAGAATAGGAAACTAACCAAATTAGCCTAATTCTAGGAATACAGGCTATTACAAAATTTCCTAAAAAAGCTAACTATATATGTATAGAATACAAGTCATTAAACATGTTTTTCCACACTCCCCCTCAAGCTGGAGAATAGGTATTTTCTATTCCCAGATTGGATACAATACTCTGAAACACTGAACTATTTAACCCCTTGGTAAGTACATCAACAAGTTGGCCATGTGTAGACACATAAGGTGTACAAATCAATCTGCTCTCCAACTTTTCTTTGATGAAGTGTCTATCAATTTCAATGTGCTTTGTTCGATCATGTTGTACCGGATTATGAGCTTGCTGATTGCGGACTTATTATCACAATAGAGTCTCATCAGACCATCTCACTTAATCTTCACGTCTTCTAAGATAATCTTCAGCCAAAGTAGTTCACATACACCTTGAGCCATTGCTTGGAATGCTGCCTCCGCACTAGACCGAGCCACCACATTTT